>OX454421.1:78304590-79762860 GCA_949715475.1 Microchrysa polita | reverse complement strand
TATAAACGACTGTGCACTTTGTACACATTGTCGTAACTCAATTAAATGCTCCGTTACCTGTGTTGTTCGTGGGGCAGCCGTTGATTTTGTATGAAATGTTGAAGCCTGACATGTTGTAGGCATCGTCACTGAAGAAATGCAAAAGGGCCGAGCCCGATTTTGCGATGATTTCCGGTACGCGTCGTATGTGGAAGCTCTTTCGATACATGAGACCGCTGCAAGGAGACAAGCAAATGGTACATTAGTGAGTCACCAAGGACACGGAATTGTCGGGCATGGTTACCTGAACACGGCAAGCAGGGGCGACTCCACACTGTCGCCATCGTAGATGTACAAGTAGTCCCAGCCGCACTCGGTCGCAAACTCTTCCAGATGTAGGCGAATGTACGGGACTTTTGGCGGCCGGCTATAGTCGCGACCATCAATCAGCCAGCTGCACTTGACGCTCACTGAGTAGTTTCCGAGTCCGTCGTGGATTATGCCTTCCGGATCGGTGAGCCTGCAATTGGGAGACAAACAAACAATTTGTGTCACGGTCGATTTTGTCAACATTCTGGGAATGGGAGCGCAAGTCTGGCCCCCGGAAGCCATAGACAAGAGTTGCGGACACGGCGCTTGCATAAGAGCATCGCGAGGCAGCCACCAGAAGTCGATTATCGATAAAAGATTTTCGCGATGCACACACTTTGTTATTGTCGCCATCAAAGGCGCTCGATGCACTCGGGGTCACCGCTGAATGGATTTGTCCGAATCAGACTGGCCCCCGATGAATCATACACGCACTCTTCACTCTTCCTCACTGGTGGCGACGGGAGCTGCACTTGTCTCGGCTAGTTAGCGACACACTTTTATCGACGGATGATAGGACACTTTTTCCCAGGGCCACTCTACGCCTCCGGGGGCACAATGCGGATACCTACCTGACTTTTCCGCCACAATACTGACAGAAGGGACCTTGCCAGCCGTCTGGACAAACACAGGATCGATTTTTGCAAATTCCGCCGTTCATGCAGACGGCATCCGAGGTGCAATTGACGGCTTCCGACAGGACCAATATCGAGGAGAAAACAGCAATAAACAGGAGCAGACTGAAAACAGCGATTTTTCGACGATATTTCACGTTGAACGGTTTGACGCACATATTTCCTCGCGCAAACATTTCCGCGAATGTTTCAAGCGCTCATTGTGTTTCGGTGGCTGGCAATTAGACGCTGTGACGCTTACGCACGATCCGTTGGATTGAGTTTAGCACAGCCTACACATTATTTTCACCCGAGAACAATAATAAATGTCGGACAAAATGCGAAACTTTCTTCTCCGATTTTTATTTGACACCAGCTGTGAGAACGACAGCATATACACATACCAACACAAGAACAACGGGCCGCTCGGACGTATATGTGCAGGTCAGGTTGGCAACATTGAAAAGTTGAAATTTAATGACAGCAGCGAATGAGTTCAATGTTATAGTCAGAATTGCGGGAAGACTTTTGAAATTCAGAAATCAGAATTTTGAAAGAAATAGAATAGGCACGGAACGGAAACTCGAAACGTACTAAATTAATTATTTTTTATTTGTGTTTCTGGAAAGTTCTTCAATAAATGAAAACTTCAGAGTACAGTTTAGCAGGAAGGAAGACAAAAATTTAAAAAAAGTACAGGGAGCTCCATGTTTTGGCAGAAACCGCAAGGTTAGTAATGAAGTTTTATAATTTTATTTATTTATTTATTAAAAGTTGTAAAATAACAATTGAGTTAAATACAGCTTATATTAGAGCACTGGCGACTGAGGCTAATTTTTAATACTATGTACTTATGTATGACAGGTTTGTTTGTTTTTAGGCAGGAAAAAATGAAGAAAAAAAATGAAAAAAGGAAGAATTTTAAATTTGAATTTTCATATGATTTAATAATTTAATAATTGATATTATGGTGGTAGTGTCTGAAAAGTCACCCAGCAATAGTGTTATGTTATTCGGCAATTTGAAAATAGGTTTTAATTTGTCGATGAACTGGCAAACGTTGAGAAGATGAATGATGGAAATAGGCTCCCTGTTGTTGCAAAGATTGCAACAGGGCTTGGGTTTACGTTCCATTAAATGGCTGTGAGTTGCGAAAGTATGACCGATGCGTAGTCTACTAAAGGCTGTAATTTGACAGCGAGTGAGCGAATTGGGGAAGTTTGCGGCGTTACCTGAAGGATTTACACAGCTGTAGTGGTGTCGGTAATTGGACCAGTCTGATTTCAGTTCGTTGTGGATTATTCTTTTTATTAAGTTACGAATGTCGGATCGATTAAATAAAAAGTTGTTGAAGGTGGGTATACGATGCACTTCCCTTGCAGTGAGATCCGCGAACTCATTGCCCTGAATACCTGTGTGGCCTGGAATCCACATTAGTTTTAGTTTGTTCCTGTACACGATTAGTTTATCCCGAATAAATGAGACCGCTGGTTCCAAATTGTTAACGTTTATTACAGCGTCGATGCAGGATTTACTGTCTGTGCATATGATAAATTTGCCAGGGCGTGCGTGATTTGATAGCGTTAACTATACCCAAAAGTTCCGCAGTGAAGGTGGAGTTGTAGTTGGGAAGTAAACCGAGCAGTATAATTTCATTTAATGAAGTGACTGCGTAGGATGTATAATCGAGGGTTTTAGACCCATCAGTAAAAATTAGTTTCCAACCTTTTTGTGTGAAGGGTTTGGTTAATTCGCGAAACGTTTGTATGTATTGTTGGTTGTTGGTGTTTGATTTCTTCAACTACATTAGGTCTTTGATGATACTGGCATCTGGAAGGTGCCATGGGGGATTATTGGGTTCTTTCCATGGCAACGGGATTGCTTGAATGTTCATTTCTTCGGCAAATTCGATAATGCGTAATAGACAGGACTTCAGCTTTGGCCTTGTCTTACGGCGCAGGATTGATTTAGTGTCGTTTATCAGTATTGAGTTGTTGGCCATAAAAACCTTGATTATGTGATACCCCAAGAGCTGTCTATATCTAGTCTCGATGGATGGAGTGCCTGCTTCAGTTAAAATGCACTTGATAGGCGCTGATCTGAAGGCGCCGATGGATTTACGGGCGGCTGCGTGATAGATAGTTTTTACCTTCTGTAGTTGTGATTTCGCGGCAATTACGTGAATAGGAAGACCATAGTCGACTTTCGCCAAAATTAGGGATTTGGTGACGCTGATGAGGGTTGTTGGGTGCGCTTTAGACTTAGAGCTACTTAAAAATTTAATTATGTTTAGCCTAGGAATTAAAGAGTCTACCAAATGCTTGATGTGAGGGTTCCAACAAAGCTTATTGTTAAAAACCAGTCCAAGAATATTTAATCTATCTACATTACTTAAAACTACATTACTTATATTAAAAGTAGGGAATGAGCAGCTGAGCTTCCTACAAAAGTGTAGGTGTTGACATTTTGGCATAGAAATTTGTGCGCCGGATTGTATTGACCAGGTGGAGATTCGCTCGAAAAGACCGTTAATTTTGTTTTGAAATTTTGAGAAAATATATAAATCATCTGCATAAAGGCAAAAACGAAAGTATTTAAATTCATAAAGGATTTTGTTGACTTGCTCGAAGGCGATTAGAAATAATGTCACAGATAATGGAGACCCCTGTGGTATTCCATTGAATAGCGGAAGTGTACTCGACAGTTGACTGTTAACCTTAACTTTAAATTTTCTGTTATTTAGGAAATTTTTAATGAAGTTGTAAATGTTGGGACCAATTTTACAGTCGCTTAGGAATTTAAGTACCACGTGTGTACCTAGACGGTCAAAGGCCTTAACGAAGACAATGCGGAGAATTCAGCCATGATTATGTGTAGAGAGAGTGTTAGCGACAAAGTGGTCAATGTAAAGAAGAGCGTCTATTGTGCCTTTACCTCGTTGGAAGGCGACTTGGTTTATTGATAGGAGCTTGTTTTTGGATAAGAACCAACTTAGGCGTTTGGAGACTGTTTTTTCTAGTACTTTAGAGATACAAGGTAGTAAAGTAGTAAAGGTAGCCTGTAACCAGGGCCGGCTCTACTATATGAGCAGACTGTGCACTTGAACAGGGCGCCAACCGAAAGGGGCGCCAAATTCACAAATTCAATATGCCTTTAAGATCAAGACTTTATATTGATTGATACACGTCGTCCACGTATTGTACATATTAAACGAACTAGAACTGATTCAATTATAAGGGTGTGTTTTCCCAAAGATCCGCTGCCATCGCGACTCTAAAAATTACATAGAAACTCCGCTAACAACCAAACTCGCATGCTAATCGTATTCCATTCCATTTGACCGACCTATCGACGCAGTCGCAACTCGTGAAACCTTCAAAGACACATCTGCAAAATTTTCCGCATTGTATCTACGCGAGAGGAAGAGCGAGAGACGTCTTTCCATCCGTCCGCGTTCAAAAATGCTTCGCATATCTCGTACTTGTGCATCACTGCAAACATGCTCCAAATAATCCACACAGTTCATATGCGCGTTGGGCGCCCTATGGGCGCTAGTTTCATAGATTGTATGCTTGGCAGAAGTGAAGAGTTGAGCATTGCAGAAATTGTGCACATAAGAAATTGTTGTAGAGCGTACACCCCTATATTCTGCAAAAGAGGGGAATAGCTGCTTTGCAGGCTCGTTGTAGGTGAGATGTGCGTATTCACTTGATTGATGGCTCAGCTCGTAGTAACATGTTTCAATTGTATGAGACTGGGAGATAGAGAAGTTTTGTGGGATGTATACTGGATAGTTTGTAGGAAGAGATTTTACCGCGTAAAATTTTCTTTGCAATCCATATTAGCGCAGGATAGACCATAGACCTCGAGAGTGAGATGTTTGTCCGCTGCGATTTTCTTAATAAAAATCAAAATGCATGCTTACGGTCGTGGAATATGTGACAAATGCAGTGCAATTTCATACGCTACAATCTGAAAATTATTTCATAACTTTTCTCGGCCATTTTATGTATTTTTTCCATTTTCCGGTCATTTCATCGTGAAAAATATCTAACGACCGGGGAACAAAAAATACTTTAAATGGCCGAGAAAATTTATGGGACCATTTTCGGATGTAGCTTATAGAATTTCCCAGCATTTTCTACATATTTCAGTAATATACATTTTCATTAAGAAAAGCCAACCTCTTTGTGTGTGGGGTTAGTTTTATTTTTTTTTAGGTAAATTTGTTGTCCCTAATAATCATCTTAATTTGCTATTCTAGCTAGTCCAGCTTTCGATATATGTATTGATGTTTTATTCGTATAAAAAAATGATTTTTTCAAAAATCTTCAAATGCCTGTGGCACCTAAAGGGTTGAGAATTGGGGGTACAACTTTTTTTTCTGCAAATCACTTGGAGAATCACAATCCGGTGCGTTTATGCGGCAGTTCCCGGACACCCTGTATAAATAGGCGACTTTTCAGTATATGAACAGGGCGCCATAATACCTAGGACCGGCGCTGCCTGTAACCATCAATGAGGTTTGCTGGTTTACCTGGTTTCAGTAAGGGAAACACACATGCTACTTTCCAATTCTGTGATATAACGGATTTAGATAAAATATCATTAAAGAGAGCCAGTAGACGATTTTTAAATTGTTCAGATGAGTTTTTTAATAGCGGATATGATATCTTGTCTAAGCCAGGGGTTTTCCCAGTAAGTTGGGAGAGGCAAGCTTTTAACTCGACTGATGTAATGGGTGATTCTAGTTTCCTTGCTTGAGAGCATATTGTGGAGGGATTGTATGAGATGTTGACAGTTGATTTTTTGTTGTTAACAAAAGTTGAAGAGAATTCAGAGTTGCTGGAGTAGTTTGACCATGTTGTTGCGAACAGGTTCGCCATGACGTTAGCGTCATCAGTAGTTACGTTGCCATGTTCAAGATACTTAATGTTGAAAGGAGTACGAGTGCCAGTGATTTTTTTGATGTTTTGCCATATCTCAGAAATGCTTGAGTTAGGGTTTATAGTTTTTGAAAAATGTTGGAAGGCGATAGTCTTTGACTCTTTGCATTTGCGTTTAAATATGCTGTTTGCCCGTTTGTAGGCTAGAAGGTTTTGTTGGGAGGGATCTGCTTTAAACTTATTAAAAGTTTTTTTGTTTTGCATTCCGAAGCATTGTAAGTTCATTACTCCACCATGATGTGAATTTCTTGTTACTTTGGGGCTTGGTTCTAGGTATCGAGTTGTTGGCGCAAGTAATAAGGCCCCTAGTTAAATTGGCAGCTTCTTGGTTTATGTTGGTACTTGAGGGTGTGGTCTTAATAAAGTCGTTCAGAGTACGGTTAAATTTTGACCAGTCCGCTTCATCGAATTTGAACTTACGGGTAAATTTAAATTGGGTCCTAGTATTGCCTTCTATAGTGGTAATTAACGGCTGCCGTTTGAGCATTTTTATGGACAACACAAGCCTCTATGGTCACAGTGTTATTTGAAACCACGCTCTGATGGCAACTCAGAGATACAGTGACATCTCTACCACTGAGCCACCGAATGCAGAATATATTCGAGATTGGTAGGAATTGAGGCTATATGCAAGTCTCGCTCTTATGGCTCTCAGAAGCCTATATAGTCTCATCAGACGATATGGGTGGTGTTGGCGCAGTGAGGATTCTATTACTAGCTAATCTCCTTATTGATCGATTCACAGCGGTTGTGTGAGTATCTACGATGGCCGCTTGGTATGTTGTGCCATCAAAAATATCGGGAGACGGGAGGTACCCGTTTGTATCTGTGGATTTCTTTCTCGAGATCTCTGAGTCCACTCGTGACATATGGGAGGGGGGTTATTGTCCATGAGATAATATTTTGGGTGATCCTCTCGATAACAACCGACCAGATATTGAAGAAACAGGCATTGGTAACATGACCAGCATGGTTTCTATGACCTTGCCCCAGGAACTGCCGGCCAATGCCTTTAGAACGTTGTTCCTACTGTGCATTTGGTCGAAAATTACCCACAAATTGCTAACACCTAGTTATTTTCTTTACAAACTCGAAACTGAAATCCGTATTTCAATAATTTTTACTACAACTTCACCCAAAGACCCTACAGTAAGCTCCAGTTGAAAAAGCATCCTGAAAGCCCAGACTAAACTTTTAGGAAAATTTTTGTCTTGGGGTCTGACCCAAATCTACTCCAGCCAACCATTTACGGATGTAAAAATTACCTGAACCATTTGAGGGTTAAAGAGATCAATACAAATACATTACGGTTACGGGCTAGTACATATGTTTAACACATGAAATATATTTAACAGGGTGACATTATTATGATATTGTGCAACTTTAAAAGTTTAGGTACAACACGTTTCATATATTTGCTAAAATCTAAAATAGAACCAACAAAAAAATAAAGATCAGACATTTTTACGCGCTTTAATTCGATCTAATAATCTCAAGTTCTTAAGGTTTTGGTGGTGGTCCTCCAAGTTGTTGATGCAAAATTGGTACGTAGTCATCGTATTGAGCCTGATACAAATTTCCGGCAACTGGATCTCCCAAATCAAATGTCTTGACAAGTTCCTTGGTTGAGGTTTTTATACGGCCTTCGCGCGATCTGTTTCAGATTAAATCCATAATTAAAGTTTAAAATTAAAATTTGGTGCAATTTCTACTAATTAAATTATACCCACCGATTTGATACAGAAATGTCACTTTCAATTTTTCCCTTTTGTTTGAACAGCAAGAAGATGTAACGGTGGAGACCCGTGCCGGCTGGTGGACCAGATCCAATATAGTCGACAAGAATTTGACCGTCCTCTACTTTATTTCCGGGTATATTTGCGACTAGCCAGTGACGAACTTCACCAACGGTAGGATTTTCGCGGGACGGCGCATCTGGATCGGTCATAAGAAGGGTGTAGAGAGCTCCAGCTTCAGCATTCCATGTGACGGTTGGTTTGTCTTTAACCTGAGTTGGAGTCAATTCGTTGCCAAAGTCGACTTTAACGCCACTTGGGTAAGTAACCTGAAAGTGATAAATAATATCATGAATTTCATTAATATACTTAGCACCCTATTAGTCTGCTTGGTGTAATTAAGTAAATGCACTCGCTCTACGAAGCACAGTGTCATGAGTTCGAGTCTCACCGTGAGCGGAATCAGTTTATGATGTTCTTCGTACTCACGACCCATATGACGGACTATCATCCCACTCAGATGTTTGTTTTATTTATCGCACTTGGCGTTAGCATTTTAAACTGGACTAGTTGTGAAGAGCAATAAGTGAAGGATTATGGCTGAAATACATTTCCCCCGTCAGCATCAGCATCGGCAGAGGCATCGGCTCGATTCATTGTGGTTTGCTGCACTTCATCCCAAGCAGTCTTTATGTTTCGTATTGATTTCATGATGTCAAAGGATCGCCAGTAATCTCGGACTGACGTCTCCATGATACGTTTTGTAGAATCTTATGTGCCAAATTATCTACTCTGCTGGCAGTATTTCTCTACAGCGCGACAAAAACAAGATTGGAACCAAACCACAAATAAACTGGACGTCATCCTACCTTTTTTATTTGATCGTAGAAAAACGGGCAGAGACGATTTTGGAACCCCTTTCATTGCACGCGGGTTTTCAGAATGATAAATCATAAACGGCTTCAGTTTAAAATCTCCAGCGGCGTTCCTCCCAAAAGCAAAGTAAACCGCTCTAAACATGCCTTAAAACCCGACTTGACTCTCTTCCATCTAAATTAACGTTTTCGAATGCATTTTTTTGCAAAATAAATACGTTAAATAGCATAAATTTTAACAGCATTATCTACATACTTTGTCAAGCTAATAACATGTGCATAATAGGCATACCGTTATAGAGATATTCCCCAAAAACGGTAAATTTTGACTTTTGGCCCCTTATAACTTCGTTAGGTGTCTACCCATCGATGGGGACTTTTTGCATTTTATTTGCAGCCACGGAAGCTATACAAATATGTCATAGATGACTTTACAGCATACACCACCGTTAAATAGGCATTCACGAAAAACATCTTGTTTTTCTAAAGTTTGAACCCCCATAGCATCCTCAAGGATGTACATATTGATGAGAAATTGGGCCACTTCCTTCAGAACCGTATTTGCTACGAATTACCCATACAACATCTTTTAGCCCGATTTGCCGTTATAGAGATTTTCGTGAAAACTTGTTAAAAATACCGTTAGACCTCCTGGCACCGTTAGGAATGCTCTAATCAAAATTGACTTTTGACATGTTACTCTGAAACCACAACACGGTTAGAAAAATCGGAGTAAAGTGTACTTTCGTTTGATTTAATTTTGTGGGTCATTTTTATGTATAAATTTGAAAATAATAAAATTCCAATTTATCAAATGTATCTACACTATAATAAGTGTCAAAGTTATACAAAAATTTACCAAACTACGTTTTTAAACAATTTTATATAAAATTTATAAAATTTTTGGGTTAAAATTATTTTTAAACTTTATTTTTATCGTTCTTATAAAACAAAAGGTGTACACATCAGTTTTATAAGATGATCATATAGATTGTACTCTTAACAGTGTAAAAGTATTTGTCTAAAAGTACTTTTTTACCCCTGGTAGAGTAGAATGAGTAAGTAAAATGTGTAACTTAAATATTCACTATTAAGAAATATCAATTTTAGTAACAGAAAGTGTCAAATGAGTTTTTATAAATTATCGGGTTCATTTGATAAATTGTGATTATCAAATGGTTCCGTCTGATGAGTTGTGCGTTTAAGACAAATTATCAGAACCAGTGTGTGGCTTACTTGGTTGAGTCGCACTCAACAATGCTAGTAATCTAGAGGTCCGGAGATCGAATCTCGGCATAGTCCAAAATTTCCGTACACATGTGCGGATAGGAAATATTATAGTGCTTGCAAGATTATACCCAGCAAACAATTTCTATCGTCCGCGATACGAATTCAATTCGCCTGATAGAAAACATTTCTCGAATTTCATATCGTTTTCGGATTAAAGGCGTCACTCCCTTCGTGAAGGAATAGTGACCGATATTAATTCACCAGGATGATAATTTGGCGATAATCGACTAATACATAGAAAAAGTGAAAAAATTTAATTTTTTTTTATTTTTCCCTTTTCTATAATTTGTTTCTTCTATTTTATCCTTAACTTTTTTTTGCCATATTTTAACTTTACCTTTTTACACTTTGCTTCTACTGGGAATCGAACCGGGCACCTATCGTTTCGTAGTCCTACGTCCTACACCTGAGCTATCTAAGATTACAAATTATGGGAATAAATTAGTCGTTTTATTTTTTGACAATTTCATCATTCTCTCGTTGTGAGGGATTACTATTTTATCATCCTTGCAATAATAAGACGATATTTCGTTAATAGGAGTCGCATTCCTTACATACTGATGACAATAAAATGATTTTTCGTCGGGGAGACAAGTCTACGATAAATTTTTCATTTGAATAATATCGCTTTCGAATCATTTTTGTAATTTTTCGAACAAATCGATAAAATTGTTTGCTGGGTATACACTCTGAAATGATATGCAATGAAACCTTGACTCGAAATAGCCTATAAAGACTCATGGTCTCTTACTATTTTATACCACAGATATATTAATTGGATAAAGTAAATATATAATTAATTTTGACTTATTATTTATATAAAATATACCCCAAAACTATATCAATTTTACCCTCAATTAGGTAAAATTCGACACCAAGATTATATTAAAATTAGTTACTCCGTTATTATATCTTTTCTAAACTTGACTTATATCAAATGCGAATGTAAATTGTTTATATCATTCTGATAAGTCTACTTATAAAAATGATAAAGTATGAAGTTATCAAAATGATATAAATTTTAGATGGATTTATATGTATGTATATATTTTTTTATCAAAATTACCCCGATTTTTGCGACCGTGAAGAGATAGAAATTTGCGATACACTACTTTTCAGCACATATTACCGCGTTATCGAGATATTCGATGACCTCCAGCGGCAGAGTCGTACAGACGTGGACTTTTGGGGTCCTGTTTAGGATCTCGAAAGGAAAGCTCGTGCAAAAATCCAGCTTTCCCCTAATTTTTCCGAAGTGAAATGCCAATTTTCCTGAGGTATTGGAATCTTCCCGCCAGCTTTAATGAAGTTAATACTAAGAATCGTAAAATGATTGACTTAAATTAAATTTTTCGACTCCTTCGTTACTCGATCAATTAGAATTAGTCTAATCAACGGGGAGATTTTACCTTGCAAAAATTGGGGACTTCTCAAATTTTTGATATGTTATAAAGACAGGTGGGGTAAGTTAAAATCCAAGTTTGCGTCACTTTCCCCCCTGTGCTTCCGCCGCTATCTTGAAAAAACCATCTAAAATCGGCTCTTTTATCAGTTTGCGGTCTATAACTCCTTTCGAGTCCATTTGAGCACGAAATGTGCCGAGACAATCTTGTAGAGCACAGAATTTCCTATAAATTTCATCTGACAAGTTTTACTCTACAATCAAAATTGGCAGAGTTATAGCGCAAAGAATATGCTAAAAATTCCAAAAATCCTTACTAACAAATTTCAAAACATACTTGGAGAACTCTATACTTAAATGCAGAGGAGGCTATGAGTTATTGGTATAGAATGCGTTTTTGTGAATTTGAATTTGGCATGATTTTTGATATTTTCTCCATTTTCTTGGCGCTATAACTCTGTTAATTTTGATAGTAGAGTACAACATCTAAGATTAAATTTGTATGAAATTTTGTCCTCTACAAAATTGTCTTGGCAGATTTCGTGCTCAAATGGACTGTAAATAAGTTACAGGCCAAAAACTGATGAAAGGGCCGATTTTAGATGGTTTTTTGAAGATAGCGGCAGGAGCACAGGGGGGAAGGGGACGCAAACTTGGATTTTAACTTACCCCACCTGTCTTTATAACATATCAAAAATTTGAGAAGTCCCCAATTTTTGCACGCTAACCCCTATTATTTCGTCTCTATTGATTGGAGTAAATGTGGAATAACTTACCATCTTCAGTATTTCCAGTAAATTATGATCTGCAAAAGTTCAAACTAAATGTGCATCGGCACTTCCTAGCCACGCAACCCCTCTCAATCCCTTACCCTAATTTCCCCTCCGCCAAGGCTATGCATTAAAAGGTTATCCCCTAAAGCCTTGTCACTGACATAAAAAAAAATAGGAGAGAGAACAGCGACCACCGAGTTCTTCGAGATATACATAATGTTTGTCAATCTTCAAGAAGGAGGAAGAGCATGCCTGTAGAGAGGGGGGGGCGGTGTGATTCCCCCCCCGGGCCCGGGATTTCATAGGGGCCCGGATTTTGACACAAAAGTTGTGCTTTAGTGTTTTTTTTTACATACAAATTGCTATTTTTAGGTCTTTAACTAAGAAACCTTATACATAAGTACTGTTTTTAGCGTTTTAACAACAATTCATAACATACATACTGTGCACTAGGCTTGGGGCTCCTTATCTATTTTTGAATTTTGAGAACTAGGGCCCCGAATCATCATATTCAATCAAGTAATCAACATGGTCGTTTCGTTACTAAATTTAAATTAAGAAATTTCGACTTCTTCCAGTAGCGTTCAGTTTTTCAAAATATTGGTGTTTAAAGTAAAAATAGGAGCCCTCCTGTACAGCGACATTTTTTTCTAGAAGGACTTTTCCGGGCGATTTTTATTTTGTGTACATACTGCTGCTGCCTATGAAATTGTTTTCAAGGTACCAGCATACAGATGTTGATCACTTAAATTGTTGAATCTTAATTTTTATTTTTATCTACCAGTACTCGCCAACTCGGTAACAAAAAAATTTAAAGGTTTTTTGAAATAGGTAAAATAGAAAAAAAAACATTTTATAAATTCGTAGCGCTGTGCATTTCGAAAGTCAATTTTATAGAGTAACGGCCAACATTCTTGGCCACTGCGAGTGTGCTAATAAATTACAGATTTGAGCTCCCCAAGCATTTGTTAGAACTGTGAACTGTATCCGCCTTGTTTTCCTAAAATCTGTAACGGTTGAGGTAAAGAGTAGACCACAGCTGTTTCCTTCGAAAAATCTTCAACCAGAAAAAAAAAGAATGTAAATTTGCCCAGTTTATTGCATTATCCACTTTCTATTTTGCGCGTAGTACAGCCTTTATTATTCATCTATAAAATGAACACTTGAGCCAATTTCACCCGTAAAGTCTTCAAATCGAATTAAAAAATAATATTTATGTATGATCCTTCCTATCCTATCGAGAATGACTGTCGAACATTTCAAGGCTTTCTTCATATCAAAGTTCGAATATAGGTTGGATTCTTACTTCGCCAAAAGAATATAAATTTTCTAAATAATTTCGTTGGGACAAGGGAATCAATAACTTTTCATTTTTTTCTTGGGAGAACTAAATCAGTATCGCTTTATGCGTATCTTGTGTAAGGGGCGCGACCATTAAACAATAAACTTATTTTCATCACGGGCAGATTTTAGTAAAGAAAGTTCATACTAAATAGTTAACCCTTTAAACAGTATAGCTTTTTATTAAGTTTCGTTGCACGTAAAACGAAGAAACCTTATTCTAAAATGATTTTGGCTTCTGTATTTCCTTAAAATTCACCAATCAACTCTCGAATCGTCTTCAAAATATACTTGAAACGAGACAGAGGCTAATTTCGGAAGCAGCGGAAATTTGAATGAAACTTAATATATCCAGTCAACCCCGTTTTTTGTGAGTTTAGTACAAAGCCATCTATATTTCAAAGCCCGGAACCAGAATCCGCTCATATACTTTTGCGGCAGATCATAGGCTCGATTAGTTGGAAAATTTACATTGCGGTAAAGGCAAATCGGGTTGGGTCGCGGCAAACTTTACACGAAAAGTATTGGTTCCCGGTCGATTTTCGTCGCGAAAAGTGCAATGTGTCGTGAATTGAAGTGCAGTATAATGCAGTGAAAGAAAAAAATCCCGATAAAAAGTGAGTTTTTCACGTGTTTTCGCGGTTTTTATCAGAGCAGACACGGTTTTTTAAATGCGCTGTGCTTGTGTGAGTGCATCGTGCAACGTATCCCTGTAGGAAAAATGGCAACTGGTCTAGAAAATAAGTAGTTTTGAAACTATTTCCGATGTAACTACTTCCGCGACTAGTTCAAAAGTAATGCAGATCGGAACAGTTTGGTGTCTTTTTGGACTAGCCATCAACTTTTTTTATGAATCGTCGTGACTCGTTCATATTCGTTTCATTTTGACATATGGTGTCAGCTTATGGTGAAGGAATGTTTTTTTTTACAAAATAGTGCGAGTTTTCATTTAATAAATGTGAAAAAAGTGCATTGTGAAGAAAAAGAATGACAACGGAAGAATGCAAGTAATGTTTGTAATCCTATTTTTTGATATTTGTTTTGTTTGACTGCGTTGATTTTTTTTTTCCAAAATCCAATAATTACAATTCCAGCTATTTTATGTCTATTATTATGCAATTTTGCGACGTGTGCTTCCTAGAGCATCTTAAGGTATGATTTTCTTGTTTCTTCTGTCTATACGATTTCTTTGGAATGAAAACAAAACTGTAATAGAATTTCCATATAAATAGAAGTAAGAAACAAAACCGAGGATAATTTTAGGCGCGGCCCCTCACTCTCCTCGGGCTAAAAGTTTCTTTTTTCGGGCGTACCTATTACTTGGGGTTAACCTCCTCCCCCTTCCCTTCTTATCCTTGCGTTTTCACGTAAGTTCCATGGCGTCGATAACACAACATTTGGTTTGTTGGAATAAGTTAATAAAAACTATTGTCTTAGACAACTTTATTGGGGGAGCAGGGAGCATGGTCCAGCAGTACGATTGCGTTTATGTTTTTGTTGTTTTGATACAATAATAATAATAGTAATAAGATGTACGAGATAGTGGCCCTTTAAGTTTTTAACAAATCAAAATAACGCTAACAATTATGAATAAAGTGTAGCTTTGGTAGCTCAATAGATAGAGATTACACTCTTGCTTTGAATTGCTGGAGGCTGGGTTATAAAACTGAACAGTTGCCATTTTAGATAAAATGTTCCCCTTTCCGTTTCATCTGTTACATCACAAACAGTCGAAAAAACAAATCGGGCAAATATAGAAGTCGATATGTTGCAGGAAGGTTTTCTGGAACGACTCTTTTATCACGAGGAATTTCTTTTTATAAAGGGGCACCGTTTATAACCAGATAAAATTTGCAACAAATAGCATACGATGAGCATTAATAAAGGGTCCCTAATATTTGGATTTGGGATACCTGGGAAAGGAAAGTAATTTATTTTTCGGTTTCTCCCCTGTTTCCGTATCGAACCTTAGGAACAAAATATGTATTTCTGGATCGGATTCAGATTTAAAGTGTAAAACAAGACAATCTGTCTGATGAAATTAAGTAGACGTATCCCATAAGTCCTATCAAAACAAAACAAAAAATCGTAGATCCAGCGAATTGTCGCTTTGACCGATGCGGTATAAGTGCTAATTTTGTGTTGTAAAGACAGACACAATCTTTCGAATGTAATATCACTTTACAAACGATTATTTTTTTCAATATTTTGATAACAATAAAATTTTTTCAGAATATTTATGTGATAATAAAGCATAATTTGTGTTTTTCAGATGTGTTAGAGTTTAATTAAAAATTTCGAAAGATTTATCTAAACAAATATTTTTATCTTAAAAAATGTAAATTTTTACTTTACAGCTTGTAAAATCGAAAACAATCAGTCTCTCCAATGATAACAATGCTACTAGTTCTTTAAAAGTGTTTTTGGAACCATTTCAGTACCAGTTACAATGTAATGCGAAGCGCACCAATCCTCTTACTGATATCAGTCTTACTAGTTCTTGAACTAGTATTTTGGAACAACTTCTCCTACTAGTTGATTAGTAATGCAGGAAGAGTCAACATTGACTGCATCCTATGACAAAGCTTAATTAATGTAGCTAGTTGTTTGCATGTAAATGCAATCGAAGTCAGAACTAGTTGTACATCTTTGGCAAGTGGTTCCGAATTAGTTATAGAACTAGTCCATTTCCCGACTGGGATACGACATATTCATAGGCTCGCTTTGTGTGCATGTATTGCTGCTTCCCGGCTTTCTGATATAGGTGGCTTTGGTTTAGTATGTAAAAATGCTTAACGATTGAATTCAGTTTCCGTCAGTTTTTTGGCAAGTGCTTTATCCGGTATGCTTTTTTTATTATTTTTATTTTTCTATAATTCGTATTTTTCTGAAAACCCATAATTTTAGCTCAGAACTTAAATATCAAAATGCACGTGAATGCGAAGAAGGCCGCTTTAAAACATTCTTCAAATATCTATCGTACTGATGCCGGATTATATTAGATTAGAAAACATCCGGATTACTGAGACTTAGCCGATTCAGTGAGGACGCCGGATTATTAGGTGTTCCGGATTAAATGGAGGCTGGATTATAGAGATAATTGTTTGAGGACCGATATGTCAAATAAAAATTTTCTTCGATTCATAATTTTTTATCGTATGGAAGAGGTGGGCCCGGAATCATTGTCCCCCCGGGCCCGGATTTTCTCTCCACGGCCCTGAGGAAGAGAGGTCCACATCAAGAAAGATTCAAATAGTAATTTAGTGTAATCTGGACACAGTTCCATCCTAATGCCTTGATTACACAGTGCGAGCTATCGTGCGAGTTGGCCTAGACAGCTACTGCAGAGTAGCTACTTGCACCATGTGACCGCATCACGTATGATGCACGATGTGACCGCATCATACGTGATGCGGTCACATGGTGCAAGTAGCTACTCTGCAGTAGCTGTCTAGGCCAACTCGCACGATAGCTCACACTGTGTAACCAAGGCATAAGGTAGCTTCATCGATAAAATTAATTTTCGTCAGAATGGTGATGATATCGAAACAGTGTTTTACACTAATACTGCTACCGTTAACCAAATTTGGAAATGAATGGAAAACATCGAGAAAAGTCAAAGGCTGAGTTGGAAAAGACTTAAGCGGGTAACATCGTTTAATGAGATCCTGGAAATACACTGTATTGCTCTGAGACAGAATTTATTTCTATCTATTCTCCCCTGACTGGTTAAGAGAATTCAAAAATGTTAAAATCAATGTATGAATCGGCACGCACTTTTATGTATGTACTGTAAATCGTAATGATCGATTCGTACAGAATTGTGATAGTGACTAGACAGTCTTTATCTATAAAATTGCTGAGCTGTACTTGTCCAATATATCTTTTTATGTACAAACAAAACTGGGAATTAAGATAATAACGCAAGTCATCAATTATATTCCAAACAAGAAAATGGCATGTCATTTCAATTGCAAATAATTGGCTATGCTAAGTACGTTCAGGTGTTTAATTATTCCAAATACGAGTAAAAAAAAATGCAACATGTTTGTCAAATCAAGAATTACGCGTATGCTAATTAAGAACAATTATTATTGTCCAATTCCAGAAAAGTGGGTTACTGCGTGACATCATTACACCACTTTTTATACGAACTTTCGCCACCACAAATGCTAATTTTCAAAAATAAAAAAAAAGAGCTCGTCCATTACATAAGATTGCTTCCGATACCGTGCGCCGTCGAAATTAAAAATCTTATTAATATTGAATGGTGACTTTTAAGTGACGTCTCTTTCACTTGTGAATCAATAAATTGAAAGTGATTTGACTGAACTTACCTCCAACGTAGCCTGCGGGGCTCGTTCGATGATATCGGGAACTACTTGATGCTTCTCCATTGTTTCACTGATGCTTTCACCACTTGCAACACTACGGGTGGAACTAACCCACGCAACTGCCACTAGAAAAATCGCAACCCGGTTTATCACCATAATTACTCGTATTCTTCTTATCACGCTACGCGTACTTATCAAATCAATTCTTATCAAACTCGCTACACTCGAATCAGCGATGTAGTAAGTTTCGTGTATCGGCCCGACGCGACCCTAACCAGATTGAATTTCGGTTTCGTGGCTAAGTTCAACTTCTTGCAAATCATTGGTATACCCAACCCACTCCATCGCTCCTAGAGCGGTGCACCAAGGTGGAGGAAAAAAGCCAGTTAAAAAGTATCTGCGTATGATAAAGATAAGTCAACGGAACCGGTTCTCTAGCTGATACTTGCTCAATATTCAAGACTTCAAGACTTTCGGTTTGTAGGTGCGAAGCACAGAAGAAGTACGGCAGAAAGAAATAGTAATAGCGGGTCACAAGCCCATTAAGCGAAAGCAATTAGCATAATTTTTACAAATTTTATTATTAAATAATTAAATGATAAGGCTAACTATTTTTTTTACAATAAAATACGTAAAATGGACGCAACATACTGGTGAACTTCGAGATGGAATTTTAAAATTATGCTCCCAATTGGGCATACAATTTGGGCACGTAATCATCATATTTCGCTTGGAAGAAATTGCCGGCAACTGGTCGTCCCAACTTGTACTTGGCCGCGAATTTTGCGATGGAGAATTTGCCACGATTCTCGCCACTCTTGTTGGTCAATTTGGGTTCATCAAAGGAAATCTTGCCGGACGATTGTTTGTACACCAAGAAAACGTATCTGTGCTCGCCGGTACCCTTTGGTGGTCCGGCTCCAATGTATTGCGAAAGGACCTCACCCTTTGCAACGTCCTTGCCGGGAATGTTAACGACCAACCAATGTTGCCACTCGCGCATCTTGGGTTCCTTACGGCTTGGTGCATCTGGATCAACCATGGCCAGAGTGTAGAAACTCTTTGGATCGGCCTTCCACTTTACGGAGGGTTCGTCCTTGACTTGGGTTGGTGTCAGCTCGATTCCTTTGTCGGCCATGATGTTGTTAGCGTACTTTATCTGTAGAAGAATATTGAAATTATTAAATCAGCTGATCATATGTACCTTCTATAAGAAACTTACCGTTAAGTAGTCATCTGGTCCTTCGCTGATAACATCGGGTATGACTTGAAGATGTTTCATAAATCTAGCAATATCGGATTCGGCCTTTGACTGGGCGACGATAGTAACCAGGGCAAGAAGAACGAGGGCCTTCATCGTGTGTATCTTTTCTTTTGGTCTATGTATTTCTTAACAAAAAGATGTTCCCCAAATTTATCCGATGTAAAGATCGTCTTCCCGCGCACAACCGTCCACTATAGCTTCAACTGTGAGAATGCGTTGTACTGGTCCGATTCGTGTACTAGATACATTTTAAATGTATACTTAGGTACTCCCCGACATTATAGTTTTCATATTATGTCACCATTACAAACTGCGAACGCCTACCACCTACTTTCAGTAATCAGCGGATTGGCAAAGACCTCCGTATGGGGACCTAATCATATGCGGAACGGAGTGTGGTGACTCTACTCGAATACCAAAACCTGCACTTAGTCCAATCTAGAGGCCTAGAGGTTTCATTTTGATCTTCATTTCGGCTGGAACTACACTACTTGTCTGGCTAGTTTGTACCATGTCATTTGCATTTGCATGACTACCGCATCGGTAATTGTGATTGTGAGTTGACATACTGAACAAGTGGTAGGTTCTAGAAGACGGTTGGTTACGCTTGTCCATACTTAGTTAATTAAATCATAAACCGAACACTGCAATTCACTTGGCATGATCCAATCAACTTGCGAATATAAGACAGGTGGTATTGTTGAAGTTGTTTTGCAAGCAAAATAAAATTCAAGTTCAACCGGGAGCCACATACATACAGTGCTTGTCATCAGATTAGCACACCCCTTCGCATGAATAGTTTCGGCTTATTTCCAACCAAACTAAAAGAGCTAAAATTTCAAAATTATAACTGTTAATAGTCTATTCAATTCTGAGTTAATTAATACAAAAAGAATTGTGTTCAAATTTTTTATATTGATTTATAATTGTTTTTCGAAAAAGAACACAAAAAATAGCCATTTAAAATTTGTCATCAGGATAGCACATGCAATTTCTTTTTTGTCTATCTTCCACAATTAAAGACGTAGGACCCCCAATTTTTTGTGGTTATGTTTCAGTAAGATATTGACTTTAATATGAATAAGGAAAAAACATTATCTGCGGAAGAGGGACCAAAGCTTAAGGCATACAAGGAGTCAAGGCGCTCAAAAAGTGAAATTTCGAGAAAAAATTAATAAAAGTTGATAATTTGAATCCGAATTCATGTGTAATAAGTAGCGTTAAGGTAAAAATAATAGAGGCGATAAGAATTGAGTACATGTCAATCCTTATGAGAGAGTAATTTTTAGAGAAACATCTGGCCCTCATGACTCGGTCGCAAGGATTAGGGTAAATTTTGACATTAAGGCGAGCCTATCTTTTGTTCAAACAGTGATAATAAAACTCCACATTTCAAGAAACTAAAACTTAAGAATAAAATCCAACTTAACTTCTCCCGAAGGAAAATACGTTCAAATTAATCATGAGAACATTTGATATGGAACAAAGAATGGCGGTATGTTATATCTTTTCGGATAAAAAGAAGTTCACTTTAGAAGAGTAACACAGTTATAATGTCTACTTCCAGGATCTTTCATAGGAAGGACACCATTAGGATCGCATTCATTGTCGGACAGATTGTGTAATGGTCTCGAGGGCCAAGTGATACTCTGAGATGATACTTCTTTTTATTCGAAAAGACAACATAGCGCCATTCTTTATTACATGTCAAGTGCTCTCGAGTTTAATTTAAGCGCATTTTCCTTTAGTTTGAGTTTCTTTAGATGTGGAGCATTTTTGTATTACTATTTGAACAATAGACTCGCCTTGATGTGAAAATTTACCCTAAGCCTTGCGACCGAGTCATGCCTCTCTCAAAATTACTCTTTCATAAGGGTTGACAAGTACTCAATTTTTATCGCCTCTATTATTTTTACCTTAACGCTACATATTGCAGACGAGTTCGGATTCAACTAAGCGACTTTTATAAATTTTTTTCTCGAAATTTCACTTCTTGACCGCCTTGACTCCTTGTAAGCCTTAAATTTTGATCCCTCTTCCGCAGATAATGATTTTCTCTTATTCATATTAAAGTTAATATCTTACTCAAACAACCACAAAAAATTAGGGTTCCTACGTCTTTAATTGTGGGAGATATACAAAAAAGAAAATACATGTGCTATCCTGATGACAAATTTTAAATGGCTATTTTGTGTGTTCTTTTTCGAAAAACAATTATACAACAATATTAAAAAATGAAAACCCAATACATTTTGTTTTAATTAATTTAGAATTGAATAGACTATTAACAGTTATAATTTTGAAATTTTAGCTCTTTTAGTTTGGTTGGAAATCAGCCGAAACTATTCATGAGAAGGGGTGTGCTAATCTGATGACGAGCAGTGTATCAACTTTTCTGTGGGTAAAATTTAAGTTTATAAAAAAAATAATTAAAAAAAGTACAATAAATTATTAGAATGTACTAGCTGAGTACTAGGGCTCGCTTCGCTCACAATTTCACATTACTTTAAATTTATGAGCGATTTTGACTCCCAATCAACCTCCTAGCTATACCTATATACACATATGGCCAAAAAAATAAGTACACCCCTCATGTACTTTTTTATGCCAAATTTTCATATCCTTTTTAAAATTGAATTACTCCAAATAGATAGCCATTACAACAATTAGGATACAACAATGCCAACGGAACCGAGAAACTAAATGGCATCCCCGTATTATCTTAGTCCCTCCCGATATTAGCTTTGAAGTGGGTTTTCAGCTTGGTCAAAATAATAAGTACACCATCGGTTTTTTAAATTTTTGACAACAACTTGCTATTTTCCGTAAGGATTTGTTTGTTTATTCATTGGTGTATGCAACAAGCGTTAAATTAAAAACAAACAAAAATACTTAAGGGGGAATAATGCCATGGTAGGTACGACAAGAGACGTTTAAGTTGGAAAATTTGAAATGGTAGAAAAATTATTCTCTCAATAACGAAATAAACCAGCTAAACATTGTATTTACTGTGTTATTCATTCAAACCTAAACAAAAGCAGTCTCATATGCGCTTAAGTCCATGTAAGGGCCTTAAGGATAACTCTCGATCCAACTATTACTATGGCGAGAAAAGTTTCCTTGGCATGACTGGTGATTTTCGCGGAAAATATTGAAAATATAGAATCCCTTTGAAACGTTAATCGGAGAATACAAGAAGTGAAGCAGTTTTGGCAAAAAGTTTAGAACTTTCCATGGCGACGTTAAAAAGTGTTGACAGTACAAACAAAATTTGGAGCGATAGTCCTTCCTGTTCCAGACCGAATAATGAAAACTCACAGAATATTCTGTTTTATTTATGAGATCGTAATAAATTTGATTGGAAACTACTCTTATCGTAATAATCTTCATTCAGGAATACTGGATATATGGATGTATGGGAACATGACATAAGGATTATCTTCAGAGGGCCAACAAAAATTTTTTTTTTGCAAATTAATGGACCGTTTACTTTAAAATAATAAAATAAATCAAATTCTTGTCGAATCAGAACATAATATTTTAATTAAAACCAGTTTTAACCAAATCAACGGACATGTACTTATTATTTTGTCCAGCCTATTTTAGTCAGTTCGTACTTTTTCAAGGTAAATGAAAGCTGTTATTTATTATAATATGTTAATTTACATATTATTTGATTCCTCACCAATTAAGTATTTAAATCTTTCCATATGATTTTATTTACTCAAGTGACTACTTAGCTACAGGGTGATAAGAAAAATTCGTATGGGTGTACTTATTTTTTTGGCCATATGTGTATATTCATCTCGCCCAAATTCAACGCCTTCAAATAAACTCTACAGTGATAATAAAACACAGATATGTTATATGACCGAAATCCCGGGTCGAAAAGTATAACATTGTAGCACCTTTGCACTATATGCTAAGACTAAGTCTTCTTGGTGGCGTGGTCCGACATGCCTAGATAGCATTGAATAATTGTTTACACAAGTGGCTGATACTGTTTAAGTGCTTGGCCAGTACCAATGTGTTTTGTTTAGGTTCCAATAAAAATGCATTGGTACGCAATAATTTTATTGCCTTACGGATACGCAATATTTTAATGGTCTGATTGCGTATCGATATTGAGTAAGATTTAATGATGACTAAGTGAAGAGCCCTTTTGTAAACAATTGACCAAAATCAACTAGGCATGGGTGATTTAAAGAAGTAAAAAGGCAGACTAGACTTGGTCGGACAACGGGCGCGTCACCAAGTTGACGCTCTTATAGCTTAGCATCAAAATTGATCCTAATAATTCAGGTGTGGGGTTTAATCCCAAATCCCGTGTGTTGTGTTAATCCATTTGCCCATGATAGAAAAATATATCGCGAAAGTTAGTTTGTGATTGTGATGTGCACCGATTGCAATTTGACGAATGGAGGATTGTGAAGTTGTGTGTTTCACGAAGGAAGTGGATTGAAGCGGATAGGAAAATGGCATTTCCATTTGGTACGACATGATCCAAAGGATGAGTGAGTGACCTACAGGAAAAAAGACGGCTGATGTTTTGTAAGTATGCACTCAACAAAATGCAAGTGGAGAAATGCATGGTGAGTAAAATGGCATACATTCTTTGTGGCTCGATCCGAATCCATAGGAAGAATGGAACAACTGTGAATTGAGGTATTGGGATGGTCCAGTAAATTGAGAATTCCCATATTTGCGGGTTTGTGGTCCTGCAAATGTTGTCTGATGTCCCAGAATTTTAAAATGTTGTTTTGATGTGTGAATTCTAAAAGGTGCTGTTGATACGGTGGTGTCGCCAGAATGATTTTGAGTGTGAGGCCAGAAGGAAAATAAAATAATAACGAGGTGTCTCGCACTTGTGTATGCACTATTATTTTTGAGATTTAAAAATACATATATGTAAATGAGTGTTGGGAGTAAGCAGATGAGCAAAGAAGTGGTTCAATTACCTATTGGTTATTGTTGTTATTTGATTTTGAACGTTAAGGGTTCAGTCATACAGAAAAATCATGATAACGAGGATTACTATGATGAATTCGAAATTGAGGTGACACATATGTTTTCGTCGTTGAAGTTCTTCATTTACTTTTGGCGTTTGTGTAAGAGGTGAAAGTGAAATATTTTCAAGAAAATGTCGATAAATTTAAAAACACATTTGTCTTCAAGAATTTAAAAAGACAGGAGTGAAGGTTGATGACAAATTAAAATTTTCTATAAAACGTCATCTTCTTTCATATCAGAGGGTGTCTCCGGACATTATTGAGTGAATGCTGTTTCAAATGCGTAATTTGGCAAATGTGCTAATGATGGTTATAATTTATGTAATGATGAAGCATTTTCGTCATTCGAGAATCGGTGTGTCAAGCCCATTATTTTTGGAGTTAGAGTAATGTGCTTGTTAGTCCACTCAGCGTATTTGTTTCTTATTTTTTTTTACCAGTGTCTGCGCGGTTTAGCGGTAATGATTTGATTCAGATGCTGAAGTAGATTTTATTATGATTTTTGAACGGCTACTCATTGCAGGCCTGAAAATCGAGCAGCAAATTCATGCTGTATTTGTCGTAAATATTAGAGTAAACCCTTGCGCGATCTGATCGTGAAGTTTGACGACGGAGTTGATTTTGAAATATCGAAAAGGATGTGGTTGAAAGTGTTACTGTATTTGTTGTTGATAGTGGTTCAAATCTATTTTTAAGCTTTACTTACAGAATTCTTAAAATTTGCCTGTTGAATATTTATGTTTTCAAAGATATTGCTGTGATAACAGATGAGATGTTTCAGTTGATTTGGTTGAAATCATTGATGTTGCATTTCACGTTTGCTGTATTAATTGTGATTATCGGCATAATTGTTGCTGCTGTATTTGGCATGGTTTTTGTTGCTATTGTCGCAAATTTTGTTTTAAGGTTAAATATGTATGTATTTCCTGACAAGAAAATGTTGGTGCAAAAAAAAAAAACTTGTCAGTTTTGGTATTCAATGCTTGGTTGTTAAATCGCAGTTGCAGTTAACTGCTTGTTGTCGATCTGATCGGGAGACTTGGAATTCGCTGTAGCAACAGATTGCAGTGAATATTACTGAGAAGGAAAGTATGTATTCTGATGCTTATGGTCATGTTAAACATCGATCGACAAGTTTGGACAGTGCTGAAAAGGCTCATACTATATGTTGTGGATGCCTTAATATTTGTAGGAGTAGAAGACTCCATTATGGTTGTTAAAATGTTGAAACTGTTAAAAAAATCAAACAGAAGGAGAAGGTAGACTACTTTAAGTTGTCTACAGGTTGTGAAAGCGTTTCTGCTCTGCCGTTGTTTTGCGAGATCTAGGAGGATTTCTTGACGCAAAATGTCCGACTTTCTTATTTTCTATGCGCATTATGACATAGTTCATTTTCATGACACCAATTGAGTAATTTTTGAAGTAGTTCATTAACATAAACAAATTAAATCATTGATGTGAGAATCAATGGTACGTGTTGGTTGGTACCAAACCGTTTGATTCTTTTGAGTTCAAAATGCTGTGCAAGGTTTCCTCAGTATTATGATATGGCATGAAGATTGTTTATTCACGTTTCATAAATGAATTTCTTGTTGACTTCTTACAATAATAATGAATTGATGTGAATTCGATAGTATAAACTTCAACAAAGTGAAGTGCTGAAGTCATAATTATGCGATTTATAAAAATAATTATTGTTAAATATATCAATTTTGGTGAAAGAAGTTTTATGGTTGTTGGCTTAATATGACGTGAAGCATCTTTCGGATTACCAAGCTGAGTAATTGCGAAAAGGAAGAGTTGGATAGCTTCTTGGAAATAGAAAATTTTCTGATTCAAGATTTTTGGACTTAATACAAGTCGGAGATGATACACTTATTGTGTGCTTTAGAATTTCCATATATATAAAGGAAGGTATTGAACGTTGAAACCTGAGTATAGTGAATATTTATTCATGCAAAGTGGTATGGATAAACGTTAGTGTGCTGCAAGCATGTTCTTAAAAACACAGAATTGGAAAAGGCTTGATGTGGTGCTGAGGGCACATTTCTTTTCAAATTGGAGAAACATTACAGATAGGTCTACATGCTTGATAAGGATTGCAGTTAGAGATGCTGTATATCGCGGTGAAGAGAATGGTATAGTTTAAGCATAGCTTAAATAAGGGTAATGAGTACCTGTTTGAATTAAAAAAAAAATGTGCAATGGATGAGCAGAAATTTTGAAAAAAAAGGTTGATTATCAAGTTGACATTCACTAATTAAGAAGAGCTGTAATTAGCAGTTGAAGTCCGGGAGCAGGTTTGGCTCGTAACTGGACGAGGTGAGCGGCAGGCTCGTGATTGAAGTGTAATGTGATGATCCGGGAGCACGATTGGCTCGTAACTGGACGAGGTGAGCGGCAGGCTCGTGATTGGAGAGTGTAATGAGATGGTCCGGGAGCACGATTGGCTCGTAACTGGAAGAGGTGAGCGGAAGGCTCATGATTGGAGTGTAAAGAGATAGTCCAGGAGCAGGAAAGGCTCGGAACTGGACGTGTTGGGCGCTATGCTCAAAAGTGTTGACTGGATGGTCCAGGAGCAGGTGAAGCTCGGAACTGGACGCGTTGAGCGCTATGCTCGAAAGTGTTGACTGAATGGTCCAGGAGCAGGTGTGGCTCGGAACTGGATGTGTCGGGCGTTATGCTCGGAACTGTTGGATTGTGGTCCAGGAGCAGGAGAGGCTCGGAACTGGACATGTTGAGCGTTGCGCTCGAAATGGGTTGTGGTCCAGGAGTTGGCGAGACTCGGAGCTGGACGTGTTGAGCGTTATGCTCGGAATTGTTGCATAGTGGTCCAGGAGTTGGCGAGACTCGGAGCTGGACGTGTTGAGCGTTATGCTCGGAATTGTTGAATAGTGGTCCAGGAGTTGGCGAGACTCGGAACTGGACGTGTTGAGCGTTAGGCTCGGAATCGTTGACTACTTAGTCCAGGAGCAGGTGTGGCTCGGAACTGGACATGTTGTTGGATCCAGGAGCAGGTGAGGCTCGGAACTGGATATTAAGCGAAACGCTCAGAATTTTTGATTAGTTGTGTCCAGGAGATGTTAGGTACGAGACCGAACGATTCGTTTCTCAGAAGGGAGTAGTTTGTAACTGGATGAAGCGATGATTGCGCTGTGAATTGATGGTTGATGTTCAAGGGCAAATGTTGCACATAACTCGATAAGAAATGATATGCAAGCAATTGTATGATTTGAATTGATTTTAGGCTGCCAACTGAATGAAGTTGATATACAGGAAGCAGATGAGTCTCGCTACTGTATATGGTATTCAGTGTTGTCTGTGTCATTCACTGAGGACAGTGAAATCGTAGGTTGGCCGAATGTTATATGACCGAAATCCCGGGTCGAAAAGTATAACATTGTAGCACCTTTGCACTATATGCTAAGACTAAGTCTTCTTGGTGGCGTGGTCCGACATGCCTAGATAGCATTGAATAATTGTTTACACAAGTGGCTGATACTGTTTAAGTGCTTGGCCAGTACCAATGTGTTTTGTTTAGGTTCCAATAAAAATGCATTGGTACGCAATAATTTTATTGCCTTACGGATACGCAATATTTTAATGGTCTGATTGCGTATCGATATTGAGTAAGATTTAATGATGACTAAGTGAAGAGCCCTTTTGTAAACAATTGACCAAAATCAACTAGGCATGGGTGATTTAAAGAAGTAAAAAGGCAGACTAGACTTGGTCGGACAACGGGCGCGTCACCAAGTTGACGCTCTTATAGCTTAGCATCAAAATTGATCCTAATAGATAGTTCAATTTTCAGTGTGATTTATTTGATTGGAATCAAAATCAGTAGAGAGCGAAATTATAAACAATGTTTATGGTTTTGTTTTCTGGCGCAAAAGCAAACAACCGTCTTCGTTGTTGTTGTTTGCAAACACGCGAACAGGCTACAGCTGGCCGTGCGAAAAACAGGAAAATTCGAGATTAGTCCCACAGACTGTCGAAATTCAATTTCGAAAATTTGGGTTCTTAGTGCCTGTGGTTGTTTCTATTGTTATTGTGTTACTTGGGGTTGATAGCGACAGTTTTATCAGCTGATAATCTGGCTTGTATATCTATATGGCGTTGTTCAAACACAATGATTGGCTATATCCACACATGTGCGCTTTCGTCTTCCCTATCGTCTTCAATCTCCGTATCCACTTTCAACATTGAACATGTCATTGATTGCGTCAAGTGAACAGAAGAGATCAATGTCTCATTCTATCCAGATCGGTTCATTATTTATCGTTAGATATGGGTCGCGGTTTTGGTCAGGACGGGTAAATGATAAATTCATTTATGAATAGTATGAATAGATGATGTGTTGTTAATATTTAACATTAACAATTGCGTTCAAGAATGAATGCGTTTCTTCAATAGCGCAGACATCTCAAGTTTCAATTGTCAAAATGATGAAGACGAACGAAAGTTGAAACTGTCTAGACAGGCACATTGGCCTTGCGATGTATTGATTGTCATCGCAAAAGCCAATCGAACGGGCAGCTGAATCCGCTTGAATTGGAATGGAAGATCAGTTGGAATAATCGGAATTCGTGGGATAAGTACTTCCTCTCCTTTGAATTTTCCCTTGATGATCGTCGCTTGAATCACATCGTTCATCAGTTTCTTGACGGAAAACCGCGAACCGTTGCACAATTTCGGATGATTCAAATCCCCCAACATGATTATGATCGATCCCGCCTTCAGCTGTAAATTATGCGGCGGGGCTCCTGGCGCATCAAGCGAGTTCAAAAACTCCGTCAAATAGTTGGTCGCTTCATCCTCGTCGCTCACCGTGTCAACGGATTTGTACGAATGAAGTTCTCCAGTGATTTGACTTTGAATAATGAAATCCAAGCTATCGACATTTTTATTCTTTGCAGCTAGTATTGCCGTTCATTAATCTAATCGACATTTTCATAATTTTGTGCAATGCCGGGGAACACTTTGTGGATGAGTTTGCCGGGAACGATATCAACCCAGTCGAAATGTCAACAGGAATTTAGCCATTGCCAAGCGCCAGCAGCTGTCTCGAAAATTCAGCAAAATTGCAAGGAAAAAAATTAATTTTAAATTTTTCCAATTTTCCGGAGGTTTTTCCCAAAATGGCAATTGCAAACAACTGAAAATAAATTTGAACCAAATCGGCCCAGTCGTTCTCAATTGATGAATTACTATAAATTTTTACTGCTCCATTTTTATATTATATAGATTTGCGGAAGAAATAAAAAAATCGTTAAAATCAATTAATCGATCGGAACCCAAGAGCAATAAAATGATTTTTGTCTCTAAATGTACTCTAAGGGGGGGTTAGTGGCGTATTTACAGGGGGGGGCACAGAGGGCACGGGCCCCCCTGTGAGCACATCAAACTTTTTTCACATCATACTAAAAATTGCAGTACCAAATGTTCCCTTTTTATTTTGAGAGTTTCTATTACTAGAGTTTGTAAATCTTTTTCGAAACATTATCATCACATCATCTTCTCAATTCGCCAGATCTCCTCGTTGATGAACCCTTTCCGTTTTTCGAACGGGTTGAGTTTATTTTCATAGACGCGTGGTTTCAAGAACAAGAACTCTCAGAGAATAAGTACAATCTATGATTATGTCGAGGCAACGAGGTGGTCATGAAACGTGAATTCTCGACATGAATCTGTTCGGAAACAAGGACTGCTATTGAAAGTCTCGTCATGTGTGAAGTGACCCCACCCCATCTTATGTTGATATAAGTTAAGCAGATGTTGTTGCGGTATCGATGTCTTGGAAGCCGCTGAATTGATAAATATTTGAAACAATCGATCTGATTTTTCGATCGGGCTTGTGTATTTTAAATTGGCCGTAAATTCGTGTTGGGCTGCTGTAAAGGTCTTTAAACCAGATGCTTCTCTTTCTGTTAAAATGCTAAAAATTGAAGTGTTTTGGTTGGAAAGCATTTTTAGCATACATTTTCGAATTCCTACGGTTCGGTGTCTGTGGTGCCCTGCCTGGGGTACTTTCTTCAATGCTTCAATTTTCACGAAGTAAACATCATCGTAGCCATTCCTTCTCATTTCTAGTTCCTACACGGCTGAAAATTTTGGTGTAAATTTTATAAAAAAATATATTCATACATTTCCATATAAAAACTTTATCAAAAGTATAAATGAACTAGAGGTGTGTTTTTTTTGGTTATCCCGTGCAGGTTTGGGTAACGAAACTGCATATAAAAAAAATGCCAGCTTATCCACCTGTCATTTTTTTTATATGAAGTTTCGTTACCCAAACCTACACGGGATAACCAAAAAAACAAACCTTATATTAAAAGTGTAAGTATTCTTGATAAAAATTTTACTCTTCAAAAGTATAAAATTGATAAGCAAATTTGTACAAACAGCTCGAACAAATAAAAATTGTAAGACGAGTGCAGTCGGCTTCGAATCCACAATTCTGTGATTTGTAGGCAAGCGCGGTTCACTGAACCAGACAGACTACGAGTCAATAGATTTCTAGGTTTCTTGCGTTGATAGTGTAGATTTGATAACATAGTAGGATTGATTCTACCCTTTTATGTTATAACACGTTCAATGCAATTTATTCTATCCCGAACGGTGTAAAATGTATCATATTAAAAGGGTATTTGGATAGTTTTATGTAGCGGTTATAATTAATATAATTTTTGAATAAACTAAAATTATAAGTTGAAAAGGGTCACATTTGATTCAAGTTTTTGATTAGATAGGAGTTATACTATTTTATTTATAAAATTTACTCCCGGTTCACACCAAAATTCACAACCGTGTAGTATTCTGGATTGTACTTGTAAAATATTATTCGGAACTTGTTACGATTTTACGGAATCTGTTACTGGATTTTTGACAAAACATACAAAGGCCTCTTTTTCAGTAAATCCTAATTTTGCATTCAAATTCGCTTAAACTTGCCATGGAATTCAATACCACAATGTCAGCCAAAATTTGTTGTATCAGCTTTTCATCTGTGTTTCTTTCAAAAGTAAGCAGAACCACTTTTTGGCGGAATTTGGCCGAAATTTGGCAGAATTTCGGACAATGTATGAAATTTCTCTTCCAAAGAAAAGTGTTCCGCCTGGAATCCGTTTTGTCATATGGAAACAGTCTCTTTGGTCATTGCATTAATTCCATAGCCAATTAAGTACATATTCGTAAAATTCCTTTTCGGCTTCAGGCTCCTTCGAACTACACTACGCGAACTTTTTTAACGCCTCCGTATTTTGGTTCAGGAAAAGCCAAAAGCAATTAATGAGTGTTATTCTAAGATCTGTCAGGAAAACTAAACTTTTGGTGTAATAAACCTGAAATGCAAAGGACTCTCAGGCCCGTATTTATAAACATACCATAACTCAAGGAGACCTTGAGTTAAGGATGCCGAAATTAAAATAAATGTCATTTTCCATATTCATAGGAATCACTGAGTCAATGCATCCTTGATTTAAGAAGAAACTCAAGGAGACCTTGAAATTTTCTATAGTCAAGGTAGCTACCCACCTACCTTGAAATATTATATTTCAAGTCTATTGAAAACTCAAGGTCTCCTTGAGTTTCGCCTCAAGTCTCACTTGTGATACAACACTTGATAATAGCACCGCTGCGCCTGAGTGCTGCATTAACATTTTCAACGTTTTAAGTTTGTTAACATAATACGGTTATACTACGTTCGCAAACGAACATTTTTGGGATCCTGGATTGTTCACACCTACTCTACGCTGTAAGTGCTCTCCTGGAATAAGTGAGGCGGTGCGCGGCAAAACTCGCTTCTTCCACTTTTTACGAAATTGAGTTATGAATTGCATTCGAAAGTATTTTTCCTCCTCTACACGCTAGTAAGCTCAGTTTTAATCAAAACACAGTTTTTTCATATTTTTCGAGGCTTTGAAATTTGCAGTTCGTTGCAAAACTTACTTCTTCCAGGTAATGTTTACTTATTGTACCTATCAAAACTGTTTACTTCCATCAGTTTCGATCAAGACTCTTTTCTTGTCATAGCGGACTCATCAAAACTGTCTCTTTCCAGTAAACATTTTAATTAACTAAAATGGAAAATATTGCATTTTCATTAATATTATTAGGTAAGGGTTATTGTTTTCGTCCTTATACACGTTCTTGAACAAAATTGAATTTAATACACCACCAACTTGTAAGAAAACTATGTGGTACCACCAGGACACATCAAAACTCGTTTGTTGCAATTTATAATTCGAAATTGACGCCGAAGTTATTATTAAATATTACATTCTGTTTTACAAATCAATCTTCGTGCATATATAGCTTCCCTTTAATTGCAAAACGAATATGGTACAATAATTTTTCATCTTGCTAAACGTTTTTTTCGGTTTCTGAAAAATAACGAAAAATGGAAGGAGCGAGTTTTGCCGCGCACCGCCTCAAGTAGAAAAATACACGCTGAGCACAGTTGCAGTGCAGGATATAATATGGCGAGATGAGCGACCGTAACTCGCACACTAATTTAAGGTACGTTGTCCTCGACGCGGCTGTACGACAGCGACTCGCTCATTCCATATAAAAACTCGTTTTTAAAATGAGAGAAAAACAAGTTTTTATATGGAATGAGCGAGTCGCTGTCGTGCAGTCGTGTCGAGGAAAATGTACCTTTAGCGAGTATGGTAGAGAGGAGGGCAACAAGGAGTTTTTGTTTAATGAGGGAAATCTTTCATAGATACTGCGATTGCCACCTATTGACCACCTCTCTCGCCACAACTCCCACGGGAGCACCTTTCAGTATTACTTCGCAGGGACAGGCAATGGCTAATTACTTAATTTGCTGACTTCCATCTAGCTTCCTCTCTCTGGAGGTCTTTATGGGTGTTACAGACAAACTCACTCACTGCATCCCAATTTCATTGGCACTCCAGCATACGCTCAACCACATTTTGTGGGCTTAATATTTCCCCCATTTCTGCATTTAAGTGCCTGCGCCCCGTTGCAAATTTAGGACAGTCGCAAAATACGTACCTTGCGTCTTCTGCCACTGCCTTGCACCTGGGGCAATCGGGCGAGTAATCCAACTTGAAACGATACAAGTGGGATGCCTACATAATCCCGAAAAACAAAATCCCGCCTGTTCATAATCCCGCTTTTTACAAAAAAAATCCCATTTAACATTATCCCGACATAACTAAATACCGCCACTTAAAAATCCCGCCCACTAAAACCCCCGTCGTTTTAAAATCCCGCTAGTGGATAGTAAAATAAAGCGCATTAAACATTTCATTCCCCATTTTAGTGACATTCCATTGGCAAGGGTCCCCTCGTGAATGAACAAAGGTGAATGCTAACTTGTGAGACTACATTGCAGTAGCATTTACGTTTTCGGTACTAAAAATGCTAATTGGGATTGCTTTAAAATTTATTTTTAAAATTATACCCGCAAAAGCTTTTGTAACTCACTGTATTCCATCCAATCAATCATCTGACATTCTGCAAATTCAGTCACGGCCAACTTCACTCATAAATTATTGTTGCTGTTTCACCGACTCGTTCTAAAAAGTGCAAGTCAACTGTCACCCGGTCGAGTTTAAGTTTTTATTGAAAATTGCTAAACATGTCGCGTGGAAGTTCAGCTGGTTTTGATCGTCACATTACAATTTTCTCGCCCGAAGGACGCCTCTATCAAGTTGGTGAGTATTTCTGCGAATATTCCCTTTTCGCCGGATTCTAACCTTGTGCCATCTTTCCTGGTACACAGAGTATGCCTTCAAGTCCATCAACCAAGAAGGGCTAACTTCGGTGGCCGTCAAAGGACCCGACACCGCTGTCGTGGCCACTCAAAAGAAAGTGTCGGAGAAACTCATTGATCCGGAGACGGTAACACATTTGTTTCGCATCACCAAGAATATTGGCTGTGTCATGACCGGGCGGATGGCTGACAGCCGGTCGCAAGTACAGCGCGCTCGCTATGAGGCAGCTAATTGGCGCTACAAGTATGGCTATGATATCCCCGTAGATATTATTTGCCGCAGGATGGCTGATATCAATCAGGTGTACACGCAGAATGCGGAAATGAGACCGCTTGGTTGCAGTGAGTAGTCGGGAAGAGTTTCCTTGGGAACTTGGAACTAATTCGTCTGTTTTTTGAAGGTATGATGCTGATTGCTTATGACGACGAGAAGGGTCCGTGCGTCTACAAAACTGATCCGGCGGGATACTACTGCGGCTTCAAAGCCGTTTCGGTGGGAGTCAAGCAAACCGAAGCCAACAGCTATTTGGAGAAGAAACTCAAGAAACCGGTAAGCAAAAGCCTCTCTTCCTCTACAAGGCGAACTGACCCAATTCCTTGTCTATTCATAGATCCAAACCGGCGAGGAGGCAATCCAAATGGCCATCAGCTGCCTCTCGACCGTCCTTGCCGTGGACTTCAAAGCCTCAGGCATCGAAATCGGCGTCGTATCAAAGGACGACCCAACCTTCCGTGTCCTCACCGAAGCCGAGATTGAAGATCATTTAAATAAAATTCACCAGAAGGATTAAATCCAATTTGTACGATTTTCATTTCCTTTTTTTTTATTGATACACTTAAAAATAAATCATATTACAAAATTTATCGAAATTATTGGATTATTTTTGTTGCGGCGGAGAATTATTTTCCAGCCGCCGTGGCGAGTGGATTGCGCAGAACGAGAATGACCGAATCGCCGCGTAGGAACATTTTCGATATGAAACGATCCTTGTTCACCGGCTTGACTTTCTTCTTTCCCTTGCCGGTGCGCGGGACCTCCGTCCACATTTCCTTGACGTTTTCCAGCACCATGTTGCAGTGACGGTCGAAGGCTTTAACACGACCCAGCAATTTCTTGTTATTTCGGCAATTGATGAGCACTTGCGTGTTGTTTTTGACCGATTGCGTGAGGACGGACAGCGGACCGGTGTTGAATTCTTCCTCTTCCTGGCGCGCCAATTCCTCGGGCGTGAGTTCAGATTTTGGTTTGACGAGAGACCTGTGGAATTTAATAAGAGTTTGAGAAATTTGTGCAATTCTAGGTTCAAAATTTAAGAGGTGAAACTTACATTTTGCTTTTAAGTTTTTTTGGAGCCAAGTAGGACACACTATGCGATTGTCAGAATTCTAACCTGTCAACGTTTGACAAACGACAAACAGTCCACTGAACTGCTGACAAGCATACGCGAATTGTGTTGGGACAGTGAATCTCAAACTGTGATTTTTGAGACGATGTCAAAAGTGCAATGGTACGTTATTTACTGGAAATTCGATATTGGCAGAGTTTTGCGAAACAGAGCCAGAGAATCGCGTAGTTGGCTTTGTTATTGAATGGGATTGTTCAACACCCTACTTGGTTGAAATACAGGAGTGCGTTCCATTTATGCGATCTGAGTGAAAATAGTTACTCATCTTCACTCTCCGTGGTTCCAAAATTCCAATAGCTACAGATAGCTACCTCTACGCGTCGACTCTCGCTGTTTTATAATGCGAACTGTCACCGTCAGCTATTTTCGCTCGCACTCGGGAGATGAGCCAAAGATAGCTATCCAAGTGACAATTGTATGTTCGTTATTTGGAATCGGTTATGGACGAAACGACTTTTATTGCTTTTATAGTGGTTTCGCCCGGATTATTAATGCTGCTTCTACTTTGATTATTATGTTTTTTCAACATTTTGTAGATTTAGCAATTTTTAAAAAACTATATTGTTTTCGCATTTATGGGTAGCGTGCGATAATTGCAATGCGTTAGTAAATTTTCAGTAGTTGAATTAAATTTGAAGTTTTCTGGCATTTTTTATTTTTAGCACGAAAGCAGCCAAGCAGCTCAATGTATTATGCTTCATATAGATAAAATGCAGCAACAGAAGCAGCGGCCCATGGCATTTTAAATGGGTGACAGCAAGCTATAAATAGCTTTTGTTACCATTTTTGTCATTAAAATTGCATTATCATTGCTGCTGCTGTCGTTACATCCATTCTATTTCCAGCAAGCCATTTAAAATGCATTGTGCTGATTTCTTCGGCAGCATTCAACGCGTCTAATGTGATTCAACCATAAGTTTCAATCTTCAATAATTACGTGCATATTCTAATCAAAAAGTATGTACAAGGACCAAATAGAACCGGTTGAGCAAAATATACTCGTTTTATGACTAATTGCTCAAAATTGAGGAAGTGACGATTTTGGTTTATCATGACCCTGGGAAACCCAACGGAAATACATGTGAAGTGTCATTTTGGAAACAACCATTTTGCAAATTTAGCCTGTGAAAATTGTTTTAAGAATTGCAGATAACATGAGTGATGTGACTGTAACCGTATCTAGTTTCAACGATAAGGAAGTTGTCATTGTTGACGGCAATGGTAAGAATTTTCAAATATGTATGTTAATTCAAAAACATTAGTTTAATTCTTTGCAGGAATGCTGAGGACACTTCCCATGAATAGCTCAATAGCGGAGCAACTGGGCATCCAATGGGAGGAGGAAGCTTCTGAAGAAGCGCACGAGGAAAATTTAGAGAAACGAGGTAAAAACAGTTGTTTTTTTTTTCATTTAAACATAAACATAATAAAAAAAACCAACAGGAAAAAAAACATGGACGGCAGCCGAGATAAAATGTTTGCTGAAAATATATGGGGAAAATAAATCGAAAATGAATAGCACCATTTTTAAGAACGACGCGGTATGGACGATAATTGCCGAAGAAATGGCGAAACATGGCCATACGAATACCTCCACGCAGTGTAAATTCAAGTTTAACAGCCTTAAGAGAAAATACACGGCCGCCAAAGATAATAATAGGAAAAGCGGGGCAGCAAACATGGACTTCCGCTTCATGGATGAATTCGATAGTTTGTTCGAAAAAGAACATTTCATCGAGCCAGCGTCTATTGCAGAAAGTAGTAGGCCGGATATGTCTTTGGCGGGACCGTCATCCCGCAACGAGCAAGATATTGATGACGACGATGAAGCAGTCAGTAGGCCGAAAAAACGAAAAACACCGGCAGAAGTAATCGAAGTTGCATTAGAGAAAGGTGCCATTGAAAGAAAGGCAAGACACGAGGAAAGAAAGGCAGAAAAGGAGAAAGAAAGACAATTACGGATACAGCAACACGATGAAATCGTTAACGCTATGAAAGAGGCTACGGAAGCCTATAAAGTGGCAATGGCCAATTTACTAAAAAAATTATAAGATGTAAACATGTACATATTTTTTTAATTATTATTATTAGTATAAAGCTTATTTCAAAATAAATACTCTTTGTATTTTTTTTTACACATTTTTGTTGGAGATTGTGAATTAAACAAAATGTCAAAATGTTATAAAACCTAAGAGTGCCCATAGACTCAGCGATTAATTGAACAATCAAAGCTCACTTCTGTAGAAAAAGCACATTTTCTGTGGAAAAGCTCATTTTCTCTTGCGAATTCGGTAGTGGAACCTAAAAGATTAACTTTCTACGCAGAAATGAGCTTTGATTGTTCAATACATCGCTGAGTCTATGAGCACTCTTAGATGATTCACAATCGGAAGATATAAATATTTATAAAACTATAATTACACTTATAAACTGTTAACCATTAAATTTCGCAAGGAAGTGCCTCTCTCGCTCGTTGACCTTTCAGCTGGTGTGCAATTTGAATCGCATATTTCCGCCTGTGCACGGCCTTCCTCGATGTATTGATCAATGCATTCTTCCGGAAATTTTAAGCAAATATTGTGTAAAATACAGCCAGCCATTATAAATAGTGGAATATCTTGCACTCGTTGCATGTCAACGTACTTCATCCTCCGCCATCTCCCGAAAAAAAGTGCAAAGCCGCGTTCGATAACTGAACGCATTTCGGAATGTACCGTGTTAAATTTTTTTTGAGCGTCCGATAAATTCCCGTAATCAATGAAAGGTGGGATACACCAACCCGTAAGAGGATAAGCTTTATCCCCCAAAATGACGGAATTTTCTGGGAATAGGCTTCTTGCATTTTGCTCCGCTTTTGCATACAACTCCGAATTTTTAAAGACTCTGGAGTCGTGGACAGAGCTGGGGTATCCCGCCATACAATCTAAGAATACCATTCTATGATCACAAACGGCTTGTAGTGTCATAGAATGAAATTTTTTTCGATTTGTATAACAATGGGCCTGATCTTTTGGTGCTTTCATTGCAACATAAGTTCCGTCAACGGCACCACTCACATTTTTCAATTTTCCATTCTTACCAAAGGCTTTTTGTATGGTGACAACTTCATCCGTATCGGGCCATTTTATAACATATGGAGCCAATCGGTTGAGAGCTTTGATGGTTCTAAATACTGACCTCGATAAGGAAGATTTACTCATGTTAAACCTTTCACTAACAGATCTGGAAATGTTAAAATTAGACAGAATTAGCTAACAAAATAACAATTGCTCTTGTTTAGATCCAGAATGAATAAGATAACCTTTCCATGAAAATCTGATAGGAAAGTCCAGAATAAATCCGGAACATGTTTGCACGAAAGACATCTTCCACATAAATGAGCCGTCATACACTATGCGACCCATCACAAGAATCGGTAATTTGTCTCAAAAACTGCAAACTGCATTACCATCAGATGGACCGCATAATGTATAGCGACTCTGTGGATGACACTGATATTATTTTTATTTTGCTGTTTTTCGTATATTTGGTTTAATACCTGTAGCTCTCCGGTGTTGCCAATATCCATATGGTAGCTAACAACTGCACTTCAATGTCTCGTTGAGGACGACCTAATTCAGAGATTCTCGCGTTTGCTTTCACCAAAGGAAGCAAAAACTCAAAAGCCGACCTAGACATTCTGAAGTTTTGAGCGAATTCAACGGCCGTATAATTGGCAACAACTTCTGAATAGAAGTTTCTTATGCGAATCGGCTTATGCTTGAATTCAGACATAGCAGCTGTAACCTCGGTCATGTGTTCATCTTCTGATTCAGAATCATCTGTTGAGTCATCATTATTTAAGTAGGGCTGTAAATTTAAAAACGAGTTATTATTTCTTTTGTAGATGTATTTTCCCACATTTCATTTTCTTGTTTACTTAAAAAAAAGTTCATAGTCCTCTTGTTATGTTCCCTAAGTGAATGAACAGAATATGCATTCGTGCCGAATCGTGTGCAATATGGAGACGACACGAAAACAAAATTGTAATAAGCTTTACGGCACGGAGCGGAATGCAAGCGTTTAGACCATCACGGTTTTCGTTTCTGAAACATGACTTCATTAACCGAAAATATAATATAGCAATAACATATAGAGCTAATTTCTTCTGTAAATATGTAGTACATATCCTTAAATCTTCCCGGATATTTCTTTGTAACATTGTAAGATTATGTTGTTATTCTTCACAAGAATAGAAAAACACGACGAATTTGGATTAAATTATAGCCCAATTCGTGTCCATAAAGCATCTGGAAAGCTTCTAAAATTCTACACTATGGTTCCATTGTAATAAAAAACTGGGCCGTATGCCAATATTGGACTTTTTCGACTCTTCACTTTCCGAACAAACATATCATGCAAATAGTCACTGTAAAAAAATACCCGAACTTCTGTATATATTTCACGAATTAGACCCCGTACGAGTATTACATACAAAAACATACTCGTATCGCTATCCAATTATACACCGACAGTAAACTTACTATTATCATTGTTAACGCTCTTATGTTGTTCAAAAAATGATCTGCCAAAGCGACCGCGCTAGCCACTACAATTTTCCGTTTCTTTGTAGGTGACTCAATTGATTCGGCCATTATTGATAATAAATAAATATGTTCTTCACTAGAATTTGTAAGCTCCTGTTGCCAGCAATTGGTTGAACGTGAACGGGTTTAACTCAATTCATTTCTTATAACAGTTACAGTGTTACATGTTTGCGGAAATGCGCAACTGTTAAGTTTCGTTACCTCATCCATTGAATGCACTCAATGGCGACAATTTCCTTCATATATGGACAACAACCCATTTGCCCATTCTTAAAGCTGTTTTCATTTTAACCAAACCTAAATAAACCGATTAAAATCATGGCTTGTGTCTCCGATATAGTCTCCCAATAACAAATTTGTCGAGTATTCATTTTATGGCCTAATAACAGTTTATCAGCGCATTACGTTCCCATAAAACATAATCATTATGTAATTTCTTTCCTGTGGCGACATCGCAAACAACAATTTAGAATGATTTCGAAATTTTTATTGTCATCGTCGCTGATAGCTATTTTCACTCGCACTCCCGAGATGATCCATCTATAGCTATGAAAAATGTCCGTTGGCAAGTTCAAGTATGTGAGCATGTGAGGTTATGTCGGGTCGGATGTTGATGTTATTATCAAATGTTGCGATTATTAATTAATATTTAGGCAATGTTTGGTTTTTAAATGACACTAAAGTTAATGAACTAAGTGTACAGATAGATTTCGATGAATGTAAACACTTAATATGGATCCCATCGAGTTAAAAATTATTTTTGGTAAACAAATTTTTGAATTCAACGGCTGTTGTGACATTTCCTTATTATATGTTCTCCTGAGAGCCCTCTCACAACGCTCATAACTACGACAATAGTCATGCGATGACTACAGCTACGACTATAGTTAATTCCGGAACGCACTCCTGGTAAGAAATTTATACAATCTGTTTTTTTGAAAAGGAATTTATGAGAAATTACATTTTCAGTACATTTTTGTTCATCTATTTTCGCCGCTACAAAATCATGAGTTTCGTCAAGCTGCTTAAAATTACATGTTTCGACAAACCAAAGAATTATATTAGCCAAGGGTAAGTATTGTTAACGCTTTCTATTTCTATATTGCATCTTGCCATAGCGATAAGAATGCAGTATTTAGAGCGCCTTAATTTTGGCCAATGGAAGCGAAATGCCTCCATTTGTACTTGAAACCCCAGCATCCCTTTATCCACTGATGTGATGGATCGCAAATGAAATGGCAGATTACAAACGATGGGTCTCGCTCGAAATTGATGGTGACACTCCACCGCTATGGTAGTGGTTTCCTTAATTCGCTTTACCGGGCATGTACTTATAAGGTAAGCTGACCATACGTACAGCATTTAGCTGTCTATCTCTCTAGTTCCTGTCAACCCCTTGTGGGGCATAGGGCATTAACTACGCCTACTTTCCACCTCGTTCTGTTTTGCGCCAACGACGCTAGTTGGGACCATGTAAGATTTAGCGTTTTCGCCTCGCTTGTTACCGATCTTCTCCATGTGTTCCTTGTCCGTCCAACACGGCGTCTTGCTCCGGAATCCTGTGGATTCCAGTTCAGGGCCTTTTTTGCGATGTTATTGGGCCCTCTTCGGAAGGTGTGACCTATCCATTGCCACTTAAGTCTTTTGATCGAAGTGCCTATCCTTTCATGGCCAGTTATAGTGAGGAGATCCTCGTTCGAAATGATCTCCGGCCAACGAATATGTAGGATGCGCCGTAGACACTGATTTACAAAAGTTTACAACTTATCAGTAATCTCTTTAGTCACCTTCCAGGTTGAACAGCTATATAGCAGCACGGATTTCACATTGGAATTGAAGACTCGAAGTTTGGTGCGTCTGGAAATATTGTTGTTTAGCCAGAAAGGAGTCAAATTGAAGAAAGCCGCCCTAGCCTTGTTTATCCGTAATTTTACATCAGCATCCGCTCCACCATCTGCTGTAACTACGCTCCCGAGATAGCAGAATTCATCAACTTTTTCGACTGCCTGTCCCGAAATACAAATTCCGCTTTGCCCCCCCTGGATATGTGCTCAAGAACTTAGTCTTGACAGCATTGATTTTCAGCCCCGCATTACGACTTGCGCAATTTAAAGCTTCCTTCATTTGAGCGACATCATCCGTATTAGTTGATAGAAGACAAATGTCGTCAGCGTAGTCAAGATGTTGAAGGTGATCAAACAATTTCCATCTGATACCTTTGTTACGATGAAATTGAAGTGCAGAGCCGAGTACATCACTAATGACAAGGAAGAGAATAGGTGACAAAATGCAGCCTTGTCTCACTCCACTGTGCACCTCAAAAGGATCTGAAAGCTTGCCCTTATGCAAGACGTGACATGGGCTCCATTGTAGGATTCCTTAATGATGGAGATTATCTTATCTGGAATATTTCGTCTTCGTAAGGCATCCCAGATGTACTGACGATCAACACTATCGAAGGCTTTTTCAAAGTCGATGAACATGAGATGTAATGGGGATCTCCACTCCGCGGATTGCTCGATGATAATACGGAGGGTGTTAATGTGGTCGCTACAGGAGAACCCTTCGCGAAAGCCACCCTGTTCATCGTTCAATGTGCTATCGACTTTTTCCTTGATTCGTCCTAAAACAATCTTAGCCATCAGCTTGGAAACAGCAGGAAGTAGACAGATCCCACGCCAATTATTACAATTCTTCAGGTCACCTTTCTTGGGAATTTTAATAATTAGGCCCTTTTTCCACTCACTGAGAAGAGTTTCAGTTTCCCAACACTCTCGGATTAAGGGAAGAAGAATATCCGCTGTAGCGTTAATATCCGCTTTTAAAAATTCTGTCGGAATTCCATCAATCCCAGGGGCTTTACCGGCGTCCATTGAGCGTCTGTTAGTTCCTTTTTGGATGGTGGGCCGGAACTAATGCCGTCTATTTGAGTGACGTCTTCTGCTGGCAACGAAAATACACTTGCAGGCCCGAAAGTGTTATTCAGGACCTCTAAAAAGTGTTCTCTCCATCTTTGTAGCTGTTGTTCTTCGGTAACGAGCAGAACACCTTCCTTATCTTTCACATGATGTTCCGTTAATAAAGATCTGCCAGTTAATGGCTTTATAAGTTTGAAGAGTGTTCCACTGTCACCGCGGAGAGCCGCATCCTCTGCCTCCTTCGCAAATGCGTTGATATTGTTAGGCTTCATGCACACGACGCGAAAACGGCTCGCAAGCTCGACACATCGAAATGCATTGGCTCTTATGGGAAGCTCATGACGAGCGACAGCAAGCGAGAGCCGTGCACAGTCAAAACACGGCTCGCGAGCCGTGAATTTGCGGATTGTGGTGCACGATATGTGAAAACACGTCTCGCTAGTTGTGATTTGACAGCGGCACGGCTCTCGCTGTCGTGAGCGTCCCATAAGAGCCAATGCATTTCGATGTGTCGAGCTTGCGAGCCGTTTTCGCGTCGTGTGCATGAAGCCTTACGCCTATCACGTCTTACACTCCTCTGAACGCCTTTTTGGAGCGAACGGTATTTAGCTCTGTATCGTTCTTTAGCTGAATTGTCAGCAGCTGATTTAATCTGCTCCTTAACTCTCTTGCGTGCTGAGATAAGAGACCAAGTAGAGTCGCTAATAAATGGTCTCCTACTGCGATCCAATCGTCCTAAAATTTCTTCGCCACATGAAATAAATGAATCCTTAGCGACTTTCCATCTATCTTCAATTGTCGGATTCTCATTTGGTGGTGGTGCATTAGCTTTTTCGTGCAAAGCGGTGGAGAACGCACGCTTGGTTGATGGAATTTTGAGCTTCTGCACATTATAAAATACCTAGGGCAAATATTTGCACGGTTAGGACGCTGGATTGCTGCCGTTCGTAGCGCATTTTTGCGATGACAAGATGGTGGTCACTGCCAATATCAGCACCACGTTTCGCCCTAACGTCCAGGACACAGTTTCTCCACGTTTTGGAAACAGCAATATGGTCTATCTGGTTCTCAGTTCTGCCATTAGGAGAAGTCCATGTTGATAAGTGGCAATCTTTGTGTTTAAACAGAGTCCCACCAATGACGAGCTGACGAGAGTTACAAAACTCTATAAACATCTCGCCATTCTGGTTTCAGTCGCCTAACCCATGATTTCCCATAAGATGTTCCAATCCTTGGTTATCTGACCCGACTTTAGCGTTGAGATCCCCCATTATGATTTTAATGTCACCTCTGGGAGCCCTATCAAAGGTGTCGCCAAGTCGTTGGTAAAAGACGTCTTTATCAGCTTGATCAGCTGGTTCGGTTGGTGCGTAACACTGAATTATCGTGATATTTCGTACTCTGAATTTGAATCGGGCGGTGATAATACGGTCGGAAACTGGTTTCCAATCGATAAGGGATCGACGTGCATCCCTTGTCAAGAGGATTCCGACGCCTGCCTGCCGAGGAGCATTTTGGTCATCATTTCCAGAGTACAATAAAACAGTATGAGAGCTTGGTGATAAAGTCACTCCTGATCCGAGCCATCTTGTTTCGCTCAGTCCTAATATAGCGATGTTATACGCGGTCATTTCCCGTTCGACTTCAGTGAGTCTCATGTTGTTGCACTCGCCCCACATCGTTCGAACCTTACAAAACCCAATCGTGATCCGTTGTTTATAGCCAAAAGTCGTCGCCGAAGAATCCGTCCGAGGTATCCGAGGCTCGTTAAATGTTTCGAGTGTAAAGAAAATTTCAAGTACGCGGGAGTTACATTGACCTCAAATAGAACGAACTCCGGAAATCAAACACAGGCAATATACCGAGCACATATTGACGGTATATTGCCCCCATCTATGTAAATTGCGTACACAACATTTTGTTCACTGAACTTTGTGACAAAATGATTATGTACACAATTTGCTTACTAAGTAATAATGTAGATATAAGTAAAAATTGTAATTGCAATTAGTGCAGTAATTATTGGCTTATCGAAATAAAAGATACTATTAAAAAATATCTTCTCGTTTTGTCGTGTATTATTGGTGTTGCGGAAAATAGATAAATCTGGCGCAGTCGGCAAACGGACTTTTTACAAACGCAAAGTGCATTTAGTATTGTGTTTAATCATAGAAAATTTTCGTGAAAAATTATTATCGCATTAAAACGGGCTAGTGCAAATAACCTATTGTGATAATTCAGGAAATTTCAGTGAAAAATTGGCGCTTTATAGACTAGTGCAAATAGTCTATTGTATACAAAGGATAATTTGTGATCAATCTGGCGCGAAGAAATATTTTAAGGCCACCAGTGTTGGTAATCAACAACATGGCAGAAGAGCAACAACAGGATCCGCAAAACCACCAACAGTTACCGCAACAGCATCAACAACAGGACCGAGAACCGTACTCCCTTCGAAATTTGTTGGCGTACGTTCAAAGTATACCAACATTTCGGGGAGATGAGACGTACGACGTCCTATCGTTCGTTCAGCAAATTGACTGGCTTCTGGAGATGCCGGCAACCGTCCAGGACCAAAATACGGCATATAGGATAGCCATTCAAAAAATACAAGGAAAGGCGTTAGATTCAATTAGAGGGACAGATCTGGCTTGGGCTCCCGTCAGGAGAATACTCGTTCAACAATTTGGCGTTCGGGAGGAATACAACGACCTCCTCACAAAGGTAAATAATACACACCTTAGAAGTTTGAAAGAGACCTACAATCATTTGCATTTAATTTTAAGAAAACTTAAATTAAAAAGTGCATTAGAACCAGTCGCTAATCCATTATATTCTGCGGTAAATACCGAAAAATATGTATTAAAAAAATTTATTTCTCTACTGCCGGATTATTTCTATGCATTGTGTCTTACGAAAAATTTTGAAACGTTAGACGATGCATATTATTATCTAGAACCAATTTTTAATCGACAAGGAAGTGATAAACCTAGCAAACAGTTCAATAGAAATGATAATAATCAACAAACAAGAAATAATAATTATCAACAAACTAGAAATAATAATAATCAACAAAGTAGAAATAATAACCACAATCAACAAAATAGAAATAATAATTATCACCAAAATAGAAATTTTAATAACCAACAAACCAGATATAACAGTAATAATAACAATAGTGGTCATAACAATTTTCATCAACCGCGAAGTTATAATGTGAGAAATAATAATCATGTCACACCATCTACTAGTGAGGATGTTTCGATGAGAACAGTGAGATCTCATCAGCCAATAGAAGTTGATATGAATATTACTTCTTCAACTTCTCACGCAAATTTTCGGAAAGTTGCCTCGGACGAACCCGATTACCAATAGTGGAATTAACAATCGGAAATCAAAAACTAAATTGTCTTATTGACACAGGATGTTCAACATCCATTCTTGATAAAAACCTTATTCCAAAGTCAGAAATAGTGAAATTAAAAAAACCGATTAATTTAGTTTCATATCGGAACAATGAAACAATCCACGATGGTTATATTTCATATTTTTTCCCTGAAATAAAAACACCCGGTAAAAAACCGCAAACCATCGAATGGAAACTTTCAAATCATAGTCACTCCTTATTCGATGCTATCATTGGCCAAAATATTCTCTCTCCCACTAAAGCTATAATTGATTTGGGTGAAAGATATGTAGAAATATTTAACACTCGTGTTTACTTTAAGGATTACAAACCCTCAGAATACGATTTTCATGCTTTATATACTTTTCCACCTGAAGGATTAAATACTGTTTCAGTCGAACATCTAAATGATGAGGAAAAGAAGGCAACTTTTAAGATTTTGAATTGTAATCAAGATTTGTTTTTCAAAGAAGGTGACAATTTGACCTCAGTGAAGGAAATTACACATAAAATTGCAACAACCTCTAATCAGCCAATTTTTGCAAAAATCTATAGATTTCCTAAAGTTCACGAGGAAGAAGTGAATCGACAAATTCAAGAGATGCTTGCCCAAGGCATAATTAAACCTTCTAAGAGTCCATATAATTCCCCATTGTGGATTGTGCCTAAGAAAATGGACAATTCTAACATAAAAAAATGGAGAATTGTTATTGACTACAGGAAACTAAATGATATAACTATTAATGACAAATTTCCGATACCAAATATCGAGTCCATATTTGACAAGTTAGGTAGAGCTCAGTATTTTTCTACTATTGACTTAGCAAAGGGTTTTCACCAAATTTTGATGGACCCGCTAGATCAAGAAAAAACCGCATTTAGCACAAGCCATGGCCATTATGAGTTTATCAGAATGCCATTTGGGCTGAAAAATGCCCCAGCGACGTTTCAAAGGGTAATCAATTATGTACTACAAGATTATATAAACAAAATTTGTGTAGTCTATTTGGACGATATTTTGGTTTTCTCAACTTCAATAGAAGAACATATAGATTCTTTAAAAAAGATTTTTTCTAAATTGCGGGCATTTAACTTAAAAATTCAGCCAGACAAATGTAAATTTTTTTGTAAAGAAACCGAATTTCTGGGACACATTTTAACTGATAAAGGTATTAAGCCTAACCCCAAAAAAATTGAGGCTATAAGAAAATTAAAGCTACCAACTACCCAAAAACAAATTAAATCATTTTTAGGCATAACAGGTTTCTATCGAAAATTTATTCAGAATTATAGTAAAATAGCTATTCCAATGACGTCGTATTTGAAGAAAGACATAAAAGTAAATCCAAATGATCCAAATTTCATAAATGCTTTCGAAAAACTAAAAAAACTAATTATAAATTTTCCAATTCTACACTATCCGAATTTTAATAAGCCATTCACCTTAACTACGGATGCATCTAAATTTGCGATAGGTGCAGTACTCTCCCAGAATAACCACCCAATATCATATGCATCTAGGACACTCAATTCTCATGAGAAGAATTATTCTACCATCGAGAAAGAGGCGTTGGCAATGGTTTGGGCAGTCAAATACTATCGACCTTACTTATATGGTAAAACATTTACAATACAAACAGATCATAAGCCCTTAGTTTGGCTGAACAGTTTGAAAGAGCCCAACGATAAGCTTATTAGGTGGAAGCTAAAATTAAACGAATATGACTTTAAAATCGCATACATTAAAGGAAAAGAAAATAATGTAGCGGACTTTCTCTCCAGGATTGAAAATCAAGAAATCCATTTTTTAGAAAAAGAATCCAACTCCCTTGATGTTGAAACAATACATACCCAGAAAGAAAATCTTAATGATCATTTTCCTATCGTTGATACAATCGTCAATAAATATAAAGTCCAAATACATCTTGATTCTAGTTATTCTGATATCTCGGTTAATAAAAAAGGGAAAAATAAAGTAATTTTTATACCTATGATTTCGATTTCAAACCCGTTACTTGAGAATGTACTTCGAAACGAAATCACCCATGGAAGTGTTGGTATATATACACCACTTGATTATCCGCAATACAATAAACTGCAAATGCTTTTAATTAAATTATTTTCTAATAATCCCAATATTAAATTTAAAAAATGTCGATACAATGCTTATGAGATTTCTAACGAGGAAGAGTTATATAAAATTATCGAAAAGGAGCACACGGAAAATAATCATAGAGGCATTATTGAAAACTTTAATAAATTACGTTACCTATATTACTATCCTAGATTAATTGACCATATTCAAAAATATATAAACAATTGCGAAATATGTAATCTCGCAAAGTACGATAGAAACCCAAGTGTAGAGGCTCAACGAATAACTGAAACGCCGACTCACAAAAACGAAATTGTAACTGGTGACATATTTCACGCGGAAAAGCTATATTTTCTTACCTTAGTAGATAGATTCACGAAGCATTTGTATTGTCATCATATTACAGATAAAAACTCAATAACAATAACCCAAGAGCTCGAAGTTAGGAATTCGTTGCTTGGAAAACCCGAAACTCTGATTCTAGATAATGAGTTCAATAATCTCAATGTAAAAGATTACTGTAGGAGAAATGATATACAATTACATTTTATTCATGCTAAAACTCATAATGGATGTGCAGACATAAATGCAGTACATTCCACTCTTTTAGAACATATCCAAATTCTGAATACAGTGAATCCTGAATTAGACATAATATCGAAAATATCTAAAGCAACTAAACACTACAACCAATCTTGGCATTCAACAATAAAAATGACTCCTATTCAAGCTATTCAAAAACCTGAAAGTAACACTAAAATATATGATAATATGAAAAAAGAAAAAGAAAATCGCATATTGAAAATTAACCAAAAAGCTAACCCAAAAGAAATACCCACAACAAAGGAGTTGTATATTAAAAATCCCTCTAGAGAAAGAAATAAAACTAAGCCATCTTACAAAAAGGTTAAAACCACTAAAACAAATCAAGATATAATTCAAACAAACACCAATTTAAAATTACACAAAAGTAGAATTAAACGAAAATTTAAATATTTTTCAGAAAACCCTCGGGATGAAAATTAAACTATTACTAATTATAATAGTGATATCGCTTCCATTGTCAGGCAGCTCTTATATATCAATTGAAACAGTGGAGTCACAATCCGGATTCAGTTTGATAGAAACTAAAAAGGTTAACTTTATAAATGACTATGAAACATTCTTGCATGTAATAAATCTCACCGAAATATCAGAAACAATTAAGCTCTTATCTAATATAAATGATAATAATACTTTCGATGTAATTGAATCCTCCCACCATCGACAAAAGCTTGAAGATCTATCAATCATGATAGAGACTCTTAAGCCACATTCAATTGCAAAACGAGGATTATTGAATCCTGTTGGTTCAATCTACAAAGTTCTATTTGGAACTATGGACGATGATGACAGGCAAGCAATAGAACAACATTTAACTACAATCGATGCAAATAATCATAATATAATAACGAACATGAATAAACAAATTCACATTAATAATGATTTGACATACAATATGAATCAATTACGGAATTCAATACAAATTAATTTCAACAAAACTAACAATATCTTAAATAAAGTATCCACTGATCAATTGGAAATTATAAGACGGATGAATAATATGCAAATGACGTCTGCGATTCTTCAATTAGAAATTGACATATCCAAAATTATAGATAATATCAATGCTGCTAAAGCTGGCATAATGTCCCATTCCTTTTTAACAAGTCAAGAAATATTGAATACCCAACTAAATATTAAAAAACTAGAACATCTTCGAATTGGAATTTTAACAAAAAATGACACATTAATTTTCGTTTTAAGTATACCTGTATTTAATCAAATGGAAACGCAAATTTATAAATTTATACCTACACCCAATGACAAACATATCACATTGAACGAGGATATGCAAGATGTGGTAATTTTAAATAACAATGCATTTTATTTTACTAATCTCGATGTTAAAAAGCTAAATAAAACCAATAAATGTATTAAAGATTTGTTATTATTTCAAAACTATAGCAATTGTAAAACAATTACCGATACTGAAGAAAAAATCATTGAAATTGACAGAGGTCTATTGTTAACTGTAAACATAAATGCAAAACTTGTTCACAATTGCGACAAAACCGTACAAAATATTCATAAAAGGCATATCATTAAATTCGAAAATTGCAACGTACAAATAGGAAGCTCAAAATATACGAATAAATGGAATACATTTGAATCTCACATTTCAATACCAAACTATAAAATTTTAGAATCTGAAACATATCATATTAATGTTACTGATATACATTTCAAACAAATAAAAAATATGCAAGAAATAGAGGAAATTAAATTTAAAGTCAACATTAATCGTACTGTAACATATCTTGTAATTACGATCATATTTCTGATCTTTTTGCTATATTTCACTTACCGTTGCAAGCAAAACAAAACAAAAGTAAATATAAAAATGCCTGAAATTGTAAGAAAATCCGGAGATTTTCATTCAAACGTTGGGGGAGTTACATTGACCTCAAATAGAACGAACTCCGGAAATCAAACACAGGCAATATACCGAGCACATATTGACGGTATATTGCCCCCATCTATGTAAATTGCGTACACAACATTTTGTTCACTGAACTTTGTGACAAAATGATTATGTACACAATTTGCTTACTAAGTAATAATGTAGATATAAGTAAAAATTGTAATTGCAATTAGTGCAGTAATTATTGGCTTATCGAAATAAAAGATACTATTAAAAAATATCTTCTCGTTTTGTCGTGTATTATTGGTGTTGCGGAAAATAGATAAATCTCGGGTTGCAAGCCTACGTACCCTATCCCTCAAGTCGCCTTTTACGATAAGCCGGGAACGCTGTGGCATAATTCTTACCCCAAAATCCACAGGGGTCAATTTTTTTTTAAGTTTCGTACATATCTGAACCCTACTGTGAAACTTCCAACCCTCTCACATAAGGACAGACTTTTCAGGAGGCGACTATAGAGAGATTCAAATCCTCACCTCTGCTGTATCGATTCAGATATAGTTATTATGTATCAAAATGTGTTTCCCAACCATTCGTCCGCGGGCTCATTGGCGAGGTCTGGTCACTACTCACAGAAAAAATAAGTCTCCACGAGACTAAATCCAAATTCGTGGAAAAATATGATTTCCAGAAAGTCAGAAGAAATCAATCCCAAACTGCAGACCAAATTCGGAGTAAACAATTCAATATCCTTAAAAGTAAATTTTGTCGTTATTGACCAGAGTCTGGAGGCAGGGAGACACAAAATCTTAAAAGGCCTTAACAGAATCCTTTCATCTTGGAGATCCTGCTGACACAAAGTGCACCCGGCCTGAGAAGCTACCCATCCATTTTGTCCTTTTTTCTAACATGTTACAATAAATTTTAATTGAAGTTTATGAAAGTGAATGAAAGACAGGCAGTTGTTATTAGGCATATACCTCGAGGCTCCAAAATTAAATGTTGAAGAACATCGTTGATGCACTGCTTTCTTATATGGGTTAGGCACACTCCATATTGTACCGCGATCAGGCGCAGGCGGATTTTCAAGCCACACCCCGTTTCACGCAACTGAAGACTGGAGGTAGGGAATGTATGAGATCCTTAAAGTAAGACGAGTAAACAGAGTTGTAAAGGTTTGGACGTCTCTACTAGCGAGGAGCAAACGAAAAAGTGTTTTGCTGGCCTGTAAGGCCGGGTGCGCCTGACGTAGGATTAAGTTTGGTCGAAATTGGGTGCGGCTCTGAAACGCACCGGTGGCATAAGTTTCCCGAACATGTTGTCCATTCTTATCCTATAACTGCACACTGCTTGTGTACAGCATTTTTCCCACAAGCATCTGGTCACCTTTTTATAAGGGCTACTTTCATAGCCTTCTCTAATGTCCAATTCTTCCCTTCCCTTCCACGAACAAACTGGCTTTCGATTGATACCAAACCTATACCTTTCCGACCCATATTTAAAAATGACTGGCTAAGTTCACACTCACAATTTTAAAGTTGCTATAATTAAATAATTAGAGAAGAACAAACGATATTAATTGGCGAACAATCAAGAACAAACGTAGCCGCTGTAGAACAAACGGTTCACCGAGCAAAAGGACCTAATTTCAAAAAATGACTGGCTAACTTCACACAGCCGCGGCAAATGTCTGTTAAATAAAAAAAAATAGTGCTATCGATACGAGACCAAATTGAGTTTAGTCTGGAGCTAGTCTGAAGCACCATCCTGAGCGAAGCTGCGCCAAGGTGGTACGTGCGGCTCTAGGTAGCTGTTGTTCGTCAGTAGAGATGTCGAACGTGTGTAGGACACGTTTTTCCGACAGATCATTCGTGGCTTTGATTACCTCGCTAGTATGCAATTGCTTTAGAACCGCCTTGTAAGTTTTGGTGTGATCGAGGGGAACTCTTTTGAGTCTCTGGACTTCCCTTTCCTTGTCCCTTAGCGGACGTTTTACGTGACGTGACGGTGGGGTTTTGTCCATAAGATTGTGGTTCGGGTGTTTACTACGATAACAACCAACAGATTTAGCAGCTTTGTCTCTTGGTGAATGTGATTTTGAGATGTCATGCGTACACATCCAGTAATTGTACGCATCGCTGCATTCTGACACGTTTGAATCCGCTTCCATTGCATGTCGCACAGATTGTTCGTCCATATAGGTGCTGCATAATTTTTCACGGAACGGCCGATATGGCTTTATATGTGGTAGGTAACGTCTCCTTTTCTGGTCCCCATTTCCTGTCAGCAAGAGATTTCAGAATCTTGTTCCTGGTCTTCATTTTGTCACATATGTTGTAGGCGTGTCTGTTGAAGATGCCATGATTGTCTATTGTGACACCGAGAGTTTTGGGGTGACGGACAGTTGGGACTACGGAGTCGTTTACTTTTATGTCAAGCTGTAGGTTGAACTCTTTGTTGTACGTGGTAAAGAGGGTGGCCGAAAATTTGGGCGCTGATAGCTTTAGGTTCTTGTTATTGAAGAATAAGTTGAGCTCTTCCAAGTAACCGTTTATAAGATCACACATGCCGGAAATATTGTTGCCGGATATCATTGTCGTAGGATATTATGTCGATTCCTTCAGGTGGGGTTGGAAGCTCTGACATATACAGGTTAAACATGGTGGGGAAAGGACTCCACCTTGCGGTACTCCCAGGGCCGTGGAGATAAAAGCTGGGCCCGGGTGGACAATGATTCCGGGCCCACCTCTTCCATACGAAAAAAATTATGAATCGAAGATAATTTTTATGTGGCATTAGGCCCTTAAACAAATTATACAGTGGAATCTCTATAGTCCGGCCTCCATCTAATCCGGAACACCTCATAATCCGTCGTCCTCACTTCTTCTTCTTTTAGCGGTACAGAAAGGTGTGAACCGCTGTGTATCTATATGGACTCGTTTTATAGTTCGTCGTCGTTTTCGTCCGTAATCTCCAGGGACAAAAACGTGGCAGCTGCAATGGGGTTTTCCCTTAGTGAGAGGGGGGTGAGATTTGTGGGTGCAGCTGGGCATTGAAACAAATGGTCTACATCGTGTGGCGTGCCAGCACAATTTGGGCATACGTTTTGAATATTTGGGTCTATGCGAGATAGATACGAATTGAGGCGTGAGCAGAAGCCTGACCGAAGTTGGGCTAAAGTAATTCTGTTGGCTCTCGGGAGCCTAATCTCCTCAGGCGAAATAGGTGCTGGGAGCGCTGAGAGGAATCTGTTCGTACCTAAACTCGCAATAGACCTACTCACTTCCTCAGTGTGAATCATTGCAATGGCAGCCCGGTATGAATTTTCATCAAAAGGGATCAATATTTAACGAGATAATTGCATTTTTGTGTTTTCAAATGAAAATTTTCGAAAATGGGTTTTGAAAAAGTCGATGTAGAGCGCATTGAGAGCTACATTCTGCTAAAAAAAATCAGAGTCCTACCTATCACCGTGTTCGAGATACAGCCGCCCAAAGAAGACCCAACAGGTGCCAAGTTTTATGCCCCTAGGATCAATATTTAGCGAGATAATTGCATTTTTGTGTTTTCAAATGAAAATTTTCGAAAATGGGTTTTGAAAAAGTCGATGTAGAGCGCATTGAGAGCTTCATTTTGCTGAAAAATCAGAATCTTACCTATCACCATTTTCGAGATACAGCCGCCCAAAGATGACCCAACAGGTGCCAAGTTTTATGCCCCTAGGATTAATATTTAGCGAGATAATTGCATTTTTGTGTTTCCAAATGAAAATTTTCGAAAATGGGTTTTGAAAAAGTCGATGTAGAGCGCATTGAGAGCTACATTCTGCAAAAAAAATCAGAGTCCTACCTATCACCGTGTTCGAGATACAGCCGCCCAAAGAAGACCCAACAGGTGCCAAGTTTTATGCCCCTAGGATCAATATTTAGCGAGATAATTGCATTTTTTGTTTTCAAATGAAAATTTTCGAAAATGGGTTTTGAAAAAGTCGATGTAGAGCGCATTGAGAGCTACATTTTGCTGAAAAAATCAGAGTCCTACCTATCACCGTTTTCGAGATACAGCCGCCCAAAGAAGACCCAACAGGTGCCAAGTTTTATGCCCCTAGGATCAATATTTAGCGAGATAATTGCATTTTTGTGTTTTCAAATGATAATTTTCGAAAATGGGTTTTGAAAAAGTAGAGCGCATTGAGAGCTACATTTTGCTGAAAAAAACAGAGTCCTACCTATCACCGTTTTCGAGATACAGCCGCCCAAAGAAGACCCAACAGGTGCCAAGTTTTATGCCCCTAGGATCAATATTAAGCGAGAAAATTGCATTTTTGTGTTTTCAAATGAAAATTTTCGAAAATGGGTTTTGAAAAAGTCGATGTAGAGCGCATTGAGAGCTACATTTTGCTGAAAAAATCAGAGTCCTACCTATCACCGTTTTCGAGATACAGCCGCCCAAAGAAGACCCAACAGGTGCCAAGTTTTATGCCCCTAGGATCAATATTTAGCGAGATAATTGCATTTTTGTGTTTTCAAATGATAATTTTCGAAAATGGGTTTTGAAAAAGTAGAGCGCATTGAGAGCTACATGTTGCTGAAAAAATCAGAGTCCTACCTATCACCGTTTTCGAGATACAGCCGCCCAAAGAAGACCCAACAGGTGCCAAGTTTTATGCCCCTAGGATCAATATTTAGCGAGATAATTGCATTTTTGTGTTTTCAAATGAAAATTTTCGAAAATGGGTTTTGAAAAAGTCGATGTAGAGCGCATTGAGAGCTTCATTTTGCTGAAAAATCAGAATCTTACCTATCACCATTTTCGAGATACAGCCGCCCAAAGATGACCCAACAGGTGCCAAGTTTTATGCCCCTAGGATTAATATTTAGCGAGATAATTGCATTTTTGTGTTTCCAAATGAAAATTTTCGAAAATGGGTTTTGAAAAAGTCGATGTAGAGCGCATTGAGAGCTACATTCTGCAAAAAAAATCAGAGTCCTACCTATCACCGTGTTCGAGATACAGCCGCCCAAAGAAGACCCAACAGGTGCCAAGTTTTATGCCCCTAGGATCAATATTTAGCGAGATAATTGCATTTTTTGTTTTCAAATGAAAATTTTCGAAAATGGGTTTTGAAAAAGTCGATGTAGAGCGCATTGAGAGCTACATTTTGCTGAAAAAATCAGAGTCCTACCTATCACCGTTTTCGAGATACAGCCGCCCAAAGAAGACCCAACAGGTGCCAAGTTTTATGCCCCTAGGATCAATATTTAGCGAGATAATTGCATTTTTGTGTTTTCAAATGATAATTTTCGAAAATGGGTTTTGAAAAAGTAGAGCGCATTGAGAGCTACATGTTGCTGAAAAAATCAGAGTCCTACCTATCACCGTTTTCGAGATACAGCCGCCCAAAGAAGACCCAACAGGTGCCAAGTTTTATGCCCCTAGGATCAATATTCAGCGAGATAATTGCATTTTTGTGTTTTCAATTGAAAATTTTCGAAAATGGGTTTTGAAAAAGTCGATGTAGAGCGCATTGAGAGCTACATTTTGCTGAAAAAATCAGAGTCCTACCTATCACCGTTTTCGAGATACAGCCGCCCAAAGAAGACCCAACAGGTGCCAAGTTTTATTCCCCTAGGATCAATATTTAGCGAGCTAATTGCATTTTTGTGTTTTCAAAATAAAAAATTTCGAAAATGGGTTTTGAAAAAGTCGATGTAGAGCGCATTGAGAGCTACATTTTGCTGAAAAAATCAGAGTCCTACCTATCACCGTTTTCGAGATACAGCCGTCCAAAGAAGGCCCAACAGGTGAAAGTTTTATGCCCCTAGGATCAATATTTAGCGAGATAATTGCATTTTTGTGTTTTCAAATGAAAATTTTCGGAAATGGGTTTTGAAAAAGTCGATGTAGAGCGCATTGAGAGCTACATTTTGCTGAAAAAATCAGAGTCCTACCTATAACCGTTTTCGAGATACAGCCGCCCAAAGAAGACCCAACAGGTGCCAAGTTTTATGCCCCTAGGATCAATATTTAGCGAGATAATTGCATTTTTGTGTTTTCAAATGATAATTTTTGAAAAAGTAGAGCGCATTGAGAGCTACATTTTGCTGAAAAAATCAGAGTCCTACCTATCACCGTTTTCGAGATACAGCCGCCCAAAGAAGACCCAACAGGTGCCAAGTTTTATGCCCCTAGGATCAATATTAAGCGAGAAAATTGCATTTTTGTGTTTTCAAATGAAAATTTTCAAAAATGGGTTTTGAAAAAGTCGATGTAGAGCGCATTGAGAGCTACATTTTGCTGAAAAAATCAGAGTCCTACCTATCACCGTTTTCGAGATGCAGCCGCCCAAAGAAGACCCAACAGGTGCCAGGTTTTATGCCCCTAGGATCAATACTTAGCGAGATAATTGCTATTTTGTGTTTTCAAATGAAAATTTTCGAAAATGGGTTTTGAAAAAGTCGATGTAGAGCGCATTGAGAGCTACATTTTGCTGAAAAAATCAGAGTCCTACCTATAACCGTTTTCGAGATACAGCCGCCCAAAGAAGACCCAACAGGTGCCAAGTTTTATTCCCCTAGGATCAATATTTAGCGAGATAATTGCATTTTTGTGTTTTCAAAATAAAAAATTTCGAAAATGGGTTTTGAAAAAGTCGATGTAGAGCGCATTGAGAGCTACATTTTGCTGAAAAAATCAGAGTCCTACCTATCACCGTTTTCGAGATACAGCCGTCCAAAGAAGGCCCAACAGGTGAAAGTTTTATGCCCCTAGGATCAATATTTAGCGAGATAATTGCATTTTTGTGTTTTCAAAATAAAAAATTTCGAAAATGGGTTTTGAAAAAGTCGATGTAGAGCGCATTGAGAGCTACATTTTGCTGAAAAAATCAGAGTCCTACCTATCACCGTTTTCGAGATACAGCCGCCCAAAGAAGACCCAACAGGTGCCAGGTTTTATGCCCCTAGGATCAATACTTAGCGAGATAATTGCTATTTTGTGTTTTCAAATGAAAATTTTCGAAAATGGGGTTTGAAAAAGTCGATGTAGAGCGCATTGAGAGCTACATTTTGCTGAAAAAATCAGAGTCCTACCTATCACCGTTTTCGGGATACAGTCGCCCAAAGAAGACCCAACAGGTGCCAAGTTTTATGCCCCTAGGATCAATATTAAGCGAGATAATTGCATTTTTGTGTTTTTGAATGAAAATTTTCGAAAATGGGTTTTGAAAAAGTAGAGCGCATTGAGAGCTACATTTTGCTGAAAAAATCAGAGTCCTACCTATCACCCTTTTCGAGATACAGCCGCCCAAAGAAGACCCAACAGGTGCCAAGTTTTATGCCCCTGGGATCAATATTTCGCGAGATAATTGCATTTTCGTGTTTTCAAATGAAAATTTTCGAAAATGGGTTTTGGAAAAGTCGATGTAGAGCGCATTGAGAGCTACATTTTGCTGAAAAAATCAGAGTCCTACCTATCACCGTTTTCGAGATACAGCCGTCCAAAGAAGGCCCAACAGGTGAAAGTTTTATGCCCCTAGGATCAATATTTAGCGAGATAATTGCATTTTTGTGTTTTCAAATGAAAATTTTCGGAAATGGGTTTTGAAAAAGTCGATGTAGAGCGCATTGAGAGCTACATTTTGCTGAAAAAATCAGAGTCCTACCTATAACCGTTTTCGAGATACAGCCGCCCAAAGAAGACCCAACAGGTGCCAAGTTTTATGCCCCTAGGATCAATATTTAGCGAGATAATTGCATTTTTGTGTTTTCAAATGAAAATTTTCGGAAATGGGTTTTGAAAAAGTCGATGTAGAGCGCATTGAGAGCTACATTTTGCTGAAAAAATCAGAGTCCTACCTATCACCCTTTTCGAGATACAGCCGCCCAAAGAAGACCCAACAGGTGCCAAGTTTTATGCCCCTGGGATCAATATTTCGCGAGATAATTGCATTTTTGTGTTTTCAAATGATAATTTTCGAAAATGGGTTTTGAGAGCTACATTTTGCTGAAAGAGATTTGTGGGTGCAGCTGGGCATTGAAACAAATGGTCTACATCGTGTGGCGTGCCAGCACAATTTGGGCATACGTTTTGAATATTTGGGTCTATGCGAGATAGATACGAATTGAGGCGTGAGCAGAAGCCTGACCGAAGTTGGGCTAAAGTAATTCTGTTGGCTCTCGGGAGCCTAATCTCCTCAGGCGAAATAGGTGCTGGGAGCGCTGAGAGGAATCTGTTCGTACCTAAACTCGCAATAGACCTACTCACTTCCTCAGTGTGAATCATTGCAATGGCAGCCCGGTATGAATTTTCATCAAAAGGGATCAATATTTAACGAGATAATTGCATTTTTGTGTTTTCAAATGAAAATTTTCGAAAATGGGTTTTGAAAAAGTCGATGTAGAGCGCATTGAGAGCTACATTCTGCTAAAAAAAATCAGAGTCCTACCTATCACCGTGTTCGAGATACAGCCGCCCAAAGAAGACCCAACAGGTGCCAAGTTTTATGTTTCGGAAATGGGTTTCGGAAATGGGTTTTCGAGATACAGCCGCCCAAAGAAGACCCAACAGGTGCCAAGTTTTATGCCCCTAGGATCAATATTTAGCGAGATAATTGCATTTTTGTGTTTTCAAATGAAAATTTTCGGAAATGGGTTTTGAAAAAGTCGATGTAGAGCGCATTGAGAGCTACATTTTGCTGAAAAAATCAGAGTCCTACCTATCACCCTTTTCGAGATACAGCCGCCCAAAGAAGACCCAACAGGTGCCAAGTTTTATGCCCCTGGGATCAATATTTCGCGAGATAATTGCATTTTTGTGTTTTCAAATGATAATTTTCGAAAATGGGTTTTGAGAGCTACATTTTGCTGAAAAAATCAGAGTCCTACCTATCACCGTTTTCGAGATACAGCCGCCCAAAGAAGACCCAACAGGTGCCAAGTTTTATGCCCCTAGGATCAATATTTAGCGAGATAATTGCATTTTTGTGTTTTCAAATGATAATTTTCGAAAATGGGTTTTGAGAGCTACATTTTGCTGAAAGAGATTTGTGGGTGCAGCTGGGCATTGAAACAAATGGTCTACATCGTGTGGCGTGCCAGCACAATTTGGGCATACGTTTTGAATATTTGGGTCTATGCGAGATAGATACGAATTGAGGCGTGAGCAGAAGCCTGACCGAAGTTGGGCTAAAGTAATTCTGTTGGCTCTCGGGAGCCTAATCTCCTCAGGCGAAATAGGTGCTGGGAGCGCTGAGAGGAATCTGTTCGTACCTAAACTCGCAATAGACCTACTCACTTCCTCAGTGTGAATCATTGCAATGGCAGCCCGGTATGAATTTTCATCAAAAGGGATCAATATTTAACGAGATAATTGCATTTTTGTGTTTTCAAATGAAAATTTTCGAAAATGGGTTTTGAAAAAGTCGATGTAGAGCGCATTGAGAGCTACATTCTGCTAAAAAAAATCAGAGTCCTACCTATCACCGTGTTCGAGATACAGCCGCCCAAAGAAGACCCAACAGGTGCCAAGTTTTATGCCCCTAGGATCAATATTTAGCGAGATAATTGCATTTTTGTGTTTTCAAATGAAAATTTTCGAAAATGGGTTTTGAAAAAGTCGATGTAGAGCGCATTGAGAGCTTCATTTTGCTGAAAAATCAGAATCTTACCTATCACCATTTTCGAGATACAGCCGCCCAAAGATGACCCAACAGGTGCCAAGTTTTATGCCCCTAGGATTAATATTTAGCGAGATAATTGCATTTTTGTGTTTCCAAATGAAAATTTTCGAAAATGGGTTTTGAAAAAGTCGATGTAGAGCGCATTGAGAGCTACATTCTGCAAAAAAAATCAGAGTCCTACCTATCACCGTGTTCGAGATACAGCCGCCCAAAGAAGACCCAACAGGTGCCAAGTTTTATGCCCCTAGGATCAATATTTAGCGAGATAATTGCATTTTTTGTTTTCAAATGAAAATTTTCGAAAATGGGTTTTGAAAAAGTCGATGTAGAGCGCATTGAGAGCTACATTTTGCTGAAAAAATCAGAGTCCTACCTATCACCGTTTTCGAGATACAGCCGCCCAAAGAAGACCCAACAGGTGCCAAGTTTTATGCCCCTAGGATCAATATTTAGCGAGATAATTGCATTTTTGTGTTTTCAAATGATAATTTTCGAAAATGGGTTTTGAAAAAGTAGAGCGCATTGAGAGCTACATTTTGCTGAAAAAAACAGAGTCCTACCTATCACCGTTTTCGAGATACAGCCGCCCAAAGAAGACCCAACAGGTGCCAAGTTTTATGCCCCTAGGATCAATATTAAGCGAGAAAATTGCATTTTTGTGTTTTCAAATGAAAATTTTCGAAAATGGGTTTTGAAAAAGTCGATGTAGAGCGCATTGAGAGCTACATTTTGCTGAAAAAATCAGAGTCCTACCTATCACCGTTTTCGAGATACAGCCGCCCAAAGAAGACCCAACAGGTGCCAAGTTTTATGCCCCTAGGATCAATATTTAGCGAGATAATTGCATTTTTGTGTTTTCAAATGATAATTTTCGAAAATGGGTTTTGAAAAAGTAGAGCGCATTGAGAGCTACATGTTGCTGAAAAAATCAGAGTCCTACCTATCACCGTTTTCGAGATACAGCCGCCCAAAGAAGACCCAACAGGTGCCAAGTTTTATGCCCCTAGGATCAATATTTAGCGAGATAATTGCATTTTTGTGTTTTCAAATGATAATTTTCGAAAATGGGTTTTGAAAAAGTAGAGCGCATTGAGAGCTACATTTTGCTGAAAAAAACAGAGTCCTACCTATCACCGTTTTCGAGATACAGCCGCCCAAAGAAGACCCAACAGGTGCCAAGTTTTATGCCCCTAGGATCAATATTCAGCGAGATAATTGCATTTTTGTGTTTTCAATTGAAAATTTTCGAAAATGGGTTTTGAAAAAGTCGATGTAGAGCGCATTGAGAGCTACATTTTGCTGAAAAAATCAGAGTCCTACCTATCACCGTTTTCGAGATACAGCCGCCCAAAGAAGACCCAACAGGTGCCAAGTTTTATTCCCCTAGGATCAATATTTAGCGAGATAATTGCATTTTTGTGTTTTCAAAATAAAAAATTTCGAAAATGGGTTTTGAAAAAGTCGATGTAGAGCGCATTGAGAGCTACATTTTGCTGAAAAAATCAGAGTCCTACCTATCACCGTTTTCGAGATACAGCCGTCCAAAGAAGGCCCAACAGGTGAAAGTTTTATGCCCCTAGGATCAATATTTAGCGAGATAATTGCATTTTTGTGTTTTCAAATGAAAATTTTCGGAAATGGGTTTTGAAAAAGTCGATGTAGAGCGCATTGAGAGCTACATTTTGCTGAAAAAATCAGAGTCCTACCTAAAACCGTTTTCGAGATACAGCCGCCCAAAGAAGACCCAACAGGTGCCAAGTTTTATGCCCCTAGGATCAATATTTAGCGAGATAATTGCATTTTTGTGTTTTCAAATGATAATTTTTGAAAAAGTAGAGCGCATTGAGAGCTACATTTTGCTGAAAAAATCAGAGTCCTACCTATCACCGTTTTCGAGATACAGCCGCCCAAAGAAGACCCAACAGGTGCCAAGTTTTATGCCCCTAGGATCAATATTAAGCGAGATAATTGCATTTTTGTGTTTTTGAATGAAAATTTTCGAAAATGGGTTTTGAAAAAGTAGAGCGCATTGAGAGCTACATTTTGCTGAAAAAATCAGAGTCCTACCTATCACCCTTTTCGAGATACAGCCGCCCAAAGAAGACCCAACAGGTGCCAAGTTTTATGCCCCTGGGATCAATATTTCGCGAGATAATTGCATTTTCGTGTTTTCAAATGAAAATTTTCGAAAATGGGTTTTGGAAAAGTCGATGTAGAGCGCATTGAGAGCTACATTTTGCTGAAAAAATCAGAGTCCTACCTATCACCGTTTTCGAGATACAGCCGCCCAAAGAAGACCCAACAGGTGCCAAGTTTTATGCCCCTAGGATCAATATTAAGCGAGATAATTGCATTTTTGTGTTTTTGAATGAAAATTTTCGAAAATGGGTTTTGAAAAAGTAGAGCGCATTGAGAGCTACATTTTGCTGAAAAAATCAGAGTCCTACCTATCACCCTTTTCGAGATACAGCCGCCCAAAGAAGACCCAACAGGTGCCAAGTTTTATGCCCCTAGGATCAATATTTAGCGAGATAATTGCATTTTTGTGTTTTCAAATGATAATTTTTGAAAAAGTAGAGCGCATTGAGAGCTACATTTTGCTGAAAAAATCAGAGTCCTACCTATCACCGTTTTCGAGATACAGCCGCCCAAAGAAGACCCAACAGGTGCCAAGTTTTATGCCCCTAGGATCAATATTAAGCGAGATAATTGCATTTTTGTGTTTTTGAATGAAAATTTTCGAAAATGGGTTTTGAAAAAGTAGAGCGCATTGAGAGCTACATTTTGCTGAAAAAATCAGAGTCCTACCTATCACCGTTTTCGAGATACAGCCGTCCAAAGAAGGCCCAACAGGTGAAAGTTTTATGCCCCTAGGATCAATATTTAGCGAGATAATTGCATTTTTGTGTTTTCAAATGAAAATTTTCGGAAATGGGTTTTGAAAAAGTCGATGTAGAGCGCATTGAGAGCTACATTTTGCTGAAAAAATCAGAGTCCTACCTATAACCGTTTTCGAGATACAGCCGCCCAAAGAAGACCCAACAGGTGCCAAGTTTTATTCCCCTAGGATCAATATTTAGCGAGATAATTGCATTTTTGTGTTTTCAAAATAAAAAATTTCGAAAATGGGTTTTGAAAAAGTCGATGTAGAGCGCATTGAGAGCTACATTTTGCTGAAAAAATCAGAGTCCTACCTATCACCGTTTTCGAGATACAGCCGTCCAAAGAAGGCCCAACAGGTGAAAGTTTTATGCCCCTAGGATCAATATTTAGCGAGATAATTGCATTTTTGTGTTTTCAAAATAAAAAATTTCGAAAATGGGTTTTGAAAAAGTCGATGTAGAGCGCATTGAGAGCTACATTTTGCTGAAAAAATCAGAGTCCTACCTATCACCGTTTTCGGGATACAGTCGCCCAAAGAAGACCCAACAGGTGCCAAGTTTTATGCCCCTAGGATCAATATTAAGCGAGATAATTGCATTTTTGTGTTTTTGAATGAAAATTTTCGAAAATGGGGTTTGAAAAAGTCGATGTAGAGCGCATTGAGAGCTACATTTTGCTGAAAAAATCAGAGTCCTACCTATCACCGTTTTCGGGATACAGTCGCCCAAAGAAGACCCAACAGGTGCCAAGTTTTATGCCCCTAGGATCAATATTAAGCGAGATAATTGCATTTTTGTGTTTTTGAATGAAAATTTTCGAAAATGGGTTTTGAAAAAGTAGAGCGCATTGAGAGCTACATTTTGCTGAAAAAATCAGAGTCCTACCTATCACCCTTTTCGAGATACAGCCGCCCAAAGAAGACCCAACAGGTGCCAAGTTTTATGCCCCTGGGATCAATATTTCGCGAGATAATTGCATTTTCGTGTTTTCAAATGAAAATTTTCGAAAATGGGTTTTGGAAAAGTCGATGTAGAGCGCATTGAGAGCTACATTTTGCTGAAAAAATCAGAGTCCTACCTATCACCGTTTTCGAGATACAGCCGTCCAAAGAAGGCCCAACAGGTGAAAGTTTTATGCCCCTAGGATCAATATTTAGCGAGATAATTGCATTTTTGTGTTTTCAAATGAAAATTTTCGGAAATGGGTTTTGAAAAAGTCGATGTAGAGCGCATTGAGAGCTACATTTTGCTGAAAAAATCAGAGTCCTACCTATAACCGTTTTCGAGATACAGCCGCCCAAAGAAGACCCAACAGGTGCCAAGTTTTATGCCCCTAGGATCAATATTTAGCGAGATAATTGCATTTTTGTGTTTTCAAATGAAAATTTTCGGAAATGGGTTTTGAAAAAGTCGATGTAGAGCGCATTGAGAGCTACATTTTGCTGAAAAAATCAGAGTCCTACCTATCACCCTTTTCGAGATACAGCCGCCCAAAGAAGACCCAACAGGTGCCAAGTTTTATGCCCCTGGGATCAATATTTCGCGAGATAATTGCATTTTTGTGTTTTCAAATGATAATTTTCGAAAATGGGTTTTGAGAGCTACATTTTGCTGAAAAAATCAGAGTCCTACCTATCACCGTTTTCGAGATACAGCCGCCCAAAGAAGACCCAACAGGTGCCAAGTTTTATGCCCCTAGGATCAATATTTAGCGAGATAATTGCATTTTTGTGTTTTCAAATGATAATTTTCGAAAATGGGTTTTGAAAAAGTAGAGCGCATTGAGAGCTACATTTTGCTGAAAAAATCAGAGTCCTACCTATCACCGTTTTCGAGATACAGCCGCCCAAAGAAGACCCAACAGGTGCCAAGTTTTATTCCCCTAGGATCAATACTTAGCGAGATAATTGCATTTTTGTGTTTTCAAAATAAAAAATTTCGAAAATGGGTTTTGAAAAAGTCGATGTAGAGCGCATTGAGAGCTACATTTTGCTGAAAAAATCAGAGTCCTACCTATAACCGTTTTCGAGATACAGCCGCCCAAAGAAGACCCAACAGGTGCCAAGTTTTATGCCCCTAGGATCAATATTTAGCGAGATAATTGCATTTTTGTGTTTTCAAATGATAATTTTCGAAAATGGGTTTTGAAAAAGTAGAGCGCATTGAGAGCTACATTTTGCTGAAAAAATCAGAGTCCTACCTATCACCGTTTTCGAGATACAGCCGCCCAAAGAAGACCCAACAGGTGCCAAGTTTTATGCCCCTAGGATCAATATTAAGCGAGAAAATTGCATTTTTGTGTTTTCAAATGAAAATTTTCGAAAATGGGGTTTGAAAAAGTCGATGTAGAGCGCATTGAGAGCTACATTTTGCTGAAAAAATCAGAGTCCTACCTATCACCCTTTTCGAGATACAGCCGCCCAAAGAAGACCCAACAGGTGCCAAGTTTTATGCCCCTGGGATCAATATTTCGCGAGATAATTGCATTTTCGTGTTTTCAAATGAAAATTTTCGAAAATGGGTTTTGGAAAAGTCGATGTAGAGCGCATTGAGAGCTACATTTTGCTGAAAAAATCAGAGTCCTACCTATCACCGTTTTCGAGATACAGCCGCCCAAAGAAGACCCAACAGGTGTTAAGTTTTATGCCCCTAGGATCAATATTAAGCGAGAAAATTGCATTTTTGTGTTTTTAAATGAAAATTTTCGAAAATGGGGTTTGAAAAAGTCGATGTAGAGCGCATTGAGAGCTACATTTTGCTGAAAAAATCAGAGTCCTACCTATCACCGTTGTCGAGATACAGCCGCCCAAAGAAGACCCAACAGTTGCCAAGTTTTATGCCCCTAGGATCAATATTAAGCGAGATAATTGCATTTTTGTGTTTTCAAATGAAAATTTTCGAAAATGGGTTTTGAAAAAGTCGATGTAGAGCGCATTGAGACCTACATTTTCCTGAAAAAATCAGAGTCCTACCTATCACCGTTTTCGAGATACAGCCGCCCAAAGAAGACCCAACAGGTGCCAAGTTTTATGCCCCTAGGATCAATATTAAGCGAGATAATTGCATTTTTGTGTTTTCAAATGAAAATTTTCGAAAATGGGTTTTGAAAAAGTCGATGTAGAACGCACTGAGACCTACATTTTGCTGAAAAAATAAGAGTCCTACCTATCACCGTTTTCGAGATAATTGCATTTTTGTGTTTTCAAATGAAAATTTTCGAAAATGGGTTTTGGAAAAGTCGATGTAGAGCGCATTGAGAGCTACATTTTGCTGAAAAAATCAGAGTCCTACCTATCACCGTTTTCGAAGTACATCCACCCAAAGAAGACCTAACAGGTGCCAAGTTTTATGCCCCTAGGATCAATATTTAGCGAGATAATTGCATTTTTTGTTTTCAAATCAAAATTTTCGAAAATGGGTTTTGAAAAAGTCGATGTAGAGCGCATTGAGAGCTACATTTTGCTGAAAAAATAAGAGTCCTACCTATCACCATTTTCGAGATACAGCCGCCCAAAGAAGACCCAACAGGTGCCAAGTTTTATGCCCCTAGGATCAATATTTAGCGAGATAATTGCTTTTTTGTGCTTTCAAATGAAAATTTTCGAAAATGGGTTTTGATAAAGTCGATGTAGAGCGCATTGAGAGCTACATTTTGCTGAAAAAATCAGAGTCCTACCTATCACCGTTTTCGAGATACAGCCGCCCAAAGAAGACCCAACACGTGCCAAGTTTTATGCCCCTAGGATCAATATTTAGCGAGATAATTGCATTTTTGTGTTTTCAAATGATAATTTTCGAAAATGGGTTTTGAAAAAGTAGAGCGCATTGAGAGCTACATTTTGCTGAAAAAATCAGAGTCCTACCTATCACCGTTTTCGAGATACAGCCGCCCAAAGAAGACCCAACAGGTGCCAAGTTTTATGCCCCTAGGATCAATATTCAGCGAGATAATTGCATTTTTGTGTTTTCAATTGAAAATTTTCGAAAATGGGTTTTGAAAAAGTCGATGTAGAGCGCATTGAGAGCTACATTTTGCTGAAAAAATCAGAGTCCTACCTATCACCGTTTTCGAGATACAGCCGCCCAAAGAAGACCCAACAGGTGCCAAGTTTTATGCCCCTAGGATCAATATTTAGCGAGATAATTGCTTTTTTGTGCTTTCAAATGAAAATTTTCGAAAATGGGTTTTGATAAAGTCGATGTAGAGCGCATTGAGAGCTACATTTTGCTGAAAAAATCAGAGTCCTACCTATCACCGTTTTCGAGATACAGCCGCCCAAAGAAGACCCAACAGGTGCCAAGTTTTATGCCCCTAGGATCAATATTTAGCGAGATAATTGCATTTTTGTGTTTTCAAATGATAATTTTCGAAAATGGGTTTTGAAAAAGTAGAGCGCATTGAGAGCTACATTTTGCTGAAAAAATCAGAGTCCTACCTATCACCGTTTTCGAGATACAGCCGCCCAAAGAAGACCCAACAGGTGCCAGGTTTTATGCCCCTAGGATCAATACTTAGCGAGATAATTGCTATTTTGTGTTTTCAAATGAAAATTTTCGAAAATGGGTTTTGAAAAAGTCGATGTAGAGCGCATTGAGAGCTACATTTTGCTGAAAAAATCAGAGTCCTACCTATCACCGTTTTCGAGATACAGCCGCCCAAAGAAGACCCAACAGGTGCCAGGTTTTATGCCCCTAGGATCAATACTTAGCGAGATAATTGCTATTTTGTGTTTTCAAATGAAAATTTTCGAAAATGGGTTTTGAAAAAGTCGATGTAGAGCGCATTGAGAGCTACATTTTGCTGAAAAAATCAGAGTCCTACCTATCACCGTTTTCGAGATACAGCCGCCCAAAGAAGACCCAACAGGTGCCAGGTTTTATGCCCCTAGGATCAATACTTAGCGAGATAATTGCTATTTTGTGTTTTCAAATGAAAATTTTCGAAAATGGGTTTTGAAAAAGTCGATGTAGAGCGCATTGAGAGCTACATTTTGCTGAAAAAATCAGAGTCCTACCTATCACCGTTTTCGAGATACAGCCGCCCAAAGAAGACCCAACAGGTGCCAGGTTTTATGCCCCTAGGATCAATACTTAGCGAGATAATTGCTATTTTGTGTTTTCAAATGAAAATTTTCGAAAATGGGTTTTGAAAAAGTCGATGTAGAGCGCATTGAGAGCTACATTTTGCTGAAAAAATCAGAGTCCTACCTATCACCGTTTTCGAGATACAGCCGCCCAAAGAAGACCCAACAGGTGCCAAGTTTTATGCCCCTAGGATCAATATTTAGCGAGATAATTGCATTTTTGTGTTTTCAAATGATAATTTTTTTTTTTAATAATTATTGCCAAGTTTTATGCCCCTAGGATCAATATTTAGCGAGATAATTGCATTTTTGTGTTTTCAAATGATAATTTTCGAAAATGGGTTTTGAAAAAGTAGAGCGCATTGAGAGCTACATTTTGCTGAAAAAATCAGAGTCCTACCTATCACCGTTTTCGAGATACAGCCGCCCAAAGAAGACCCAACAGGTGCCAGGTTTTATGCCCCTAGGATCAATACTTAGCGAGATAATTGCTATTTTGTGTTTTCAAATGAAAATTTTCGAAAATGGGTTTTGAAAAAGTCGATGTAGAGCGCATTGAGAGCTACATTTTGCTGAAAAAATCAGAGTCCTACCTATCACCGTTTTCGAGATACAGCCGCCCAAAGAAGACCCAACAGGTGCCAGGTTTTATGCCCCTAGGATCAATACTTAGCGAGATAATTGCTATTTTGTGTTTTCAAATGAAAATTTTCGAAAATGGGGTTTGAAAAAGTCGATGTAGAGCGCATTGAGAGCTACATTTTGCTGAAAAAATCAGAGTCCTACCTATCACCGTTTTCGGGATACAGTCGCCCAAAGAAGACCCAACAGGTGCCAAGTTTTATGCCCCTAGGATCAATATTAAGCGAGATAATTGCATTTTTGTGTTTTTGAATGAAAATTTTCGAAAATGGGTTTTGAAAAAGTAGAGCGCATTGAGAGCTACATTTTGCTGAAAAAATCAGAGTCCTACCTATCACCCTTTTCGAGATACAGCCGCCCAAAGAAGACCCAACAGGTGCCAAGTTTTATGCCCCTGGGATCAATATTTCGCGAGATAATTGCATTTTCGTGTTTTCAAATGAAAATTTTCGAAAATGGGTTTTGGAAAAGTCGATGTAGAGCGCATTGAGAGCTACATTTTGCTGAAAAAATCAGAGTCCTGCCTATCACCGTTGTCGAGATACAGCCGCCCAAAGAAGACCCAACAGGTGCCAAGTTTTATGCCCCTAGGATCAATATTAAGCGAGATAATTGCATTTTTGTGTTTTTGAATGAAAATTTTCGAAAATGGGTTTTGAAAAAGTAGAGCGCATTGAGAGCTACATTTTGCTGAAAAAATCAGAGTCCTACCTATCACCCTTTTCGAGATACAGCCGCCCAAAGAAGACCCAACAGGTGCCAAGTTTTATGCCCCTGGGATCAATATTTCGCGAGATAATTGCATTTTCGTGTTTTCAAATGAAAATTTTCGAAAATGGGTTTTGGAAAAGTCGATGTAGAGCGCATTGAGACCTACATTTTGCTGAAAAAATCAGAGTCCTACCTATCACCGTTGTCGAGATACAGCCGCCCAAAGAAGACCCAACAGGTGCCAAGTTTTATGCTCCTTGGATGAATATTAAGCGAGAAAATTGCATTTTTGTGTTTTCAAATGAAAATTTTCGAAAATGGGTTTTGAAAAAGTCGATGTAGAGCGCATTGAGACCTACATTTTGCTGAAAAAATCAGAGTCCTACCTATCACCGTTTTCGAGATACAGCCGCCCAAAGAAGACCCAACAGGTGCCAAGTTTTATGCCCCTAGGATCAATATTAAGCGAGATAATTGCATTTTTGTGTTTTCAAATGAAAATTTTCGAAAATGGGTTTTGAAAAAGTCGATGTAGAACGCACTGAGACCTACATTTTGCTGAAAAAATCAGAGTCCTACCTATCACCATTTTCGAGATACAGCCGCCCAAAGAAGACCCAACAGGTGCCAAGTTTTATGCCCCTAGGATCAATATTTAGCGAGATAATTGCTTTTTTGTGCTTTCAAATGAAAATTTTCGAAAATGGGTTTTGATAAAGTCGATGTAGAGCGCATTGAGAGCTACATTTTGCTGAAAAAATCAGAGTCCTACCTGTCACCGTTTTCGAGATACAGCCGCCCAAAGAAGGTGCCAAGTTTTATGGCCCTAGTATCAATATTTAGCGACATAATTGCATTTTTGTGTTTTCAAATGAAAATTTGAAAATGGGTTTTGAAAAAGTCGATGTAGAGCGCATTGAGAGCTACATTTTGCTGAAAAAATCAGAGTCCTACCTATCACCGTTTTCCAGATACAGCCCCCCAAAGAAGACCCAACAGGTGCCAAGTTGTATGCCCCTGGGATCAATATTTAGCGAGATAATTGCATTTTTGTGTTTTCAAATGAAAATTTTCGAAAATGGGTTTTGAGTCGATGTAGAGCGCATTCAGAGCTACATTTTGCTGACAAAATCAAAGTCCTACCTATCACCGTTTTCGAGATACAGCCGCCCAAAGAAGACCCAACAGGTGCCAAGTTTTATGCCCCTGGGATCAATATTTAGCGAGATAATTGCATTTTTGTGCTTTCAAATGAAAATTTTCGAAAATGGGTTTTGATAAAGTCGATGTAGAGCGCATTGAGAGCTACATTTTGCTGAAAAAATCAGAGTCCTACCTGTCACCGTTTTCGAGATACAGCCGCCCAAAGAAGGTGCCAAGTTTTATGGCCCTAGTATCAATATTTAGCGACATAATTGCATTTTTGTGTTTTCAAATGAAAATTTGAAAATGGGTTTTGGAAAAGTCGATGTAGAGCGCATTGAGAGCTACATTTTGCTGAAAAAATCAGAGTCCTGCCTATCACCGTTGTCGAGATACAGCCGCCCAAAGAAGACCCAACAGGTGCCAAGTTTTATGCTCCTAGGATGAATATTAAGCGAGAAAATTGCATTTTTGTGTTTTCAAATGAAAATTTTCGAAAATGGGTTTTGAAAAAGTCGATGTAGAGCGCATTGAGACCTACATTTTGCTGAAAAAATCAGAGTCCTACCTATCACCGTTTTCGAGATACAGCCGCCCAAAGAAGACCCAACAGGTGCCAAGTTTTATGCCCCTAGGATCAATATTAAGCGAGATAATTGCATTTTTGTGTTTTCAAATGATAATTTTCGAAAATGGGTTTTGAAAAAGTAGAGCGCATTGAGAGCTACATTTTGCTGAAAAAATCAGAGTCCTACCTATCACCGTTTTCGAGATACAGCCGCCCAAAGAAGACCCAACAGGTGCCAGGTTTTATGCCCCTAGGATCAATACTTAGCGAGATAATTGCTATTTTGTGTTTTCAAATGAAAATTTTCGAAAATGGGGTTTGAAAAAGTCGATGTAGAGCGCATTGAGAGCTACATTTTGCTGAAAAAATCAGAGTCCTACCTATCACCGTTTTCGGGATACAGTCGCCCAAAGAAGACCCAACAGGTGCCAAGTTTTATGCCCCTAGGATCAATATTAAGCGAGATAATTGCATTTTTGTGTTTTTGAATGAAAATTTTCGAAAATGGGTTTTGAAAAAGTAGAGCGCATTGAGAGCTACATTTTGCTGAAAAAATCAGAGTCCTACCTATCACCCTTTTCGAGATACAGCCGCCCAAAGAAGACCCAACAGGTGCCAAGTTTTATGCTCCTTGGATGAATATTAAGCGAGAAAATTGCATTTTTGTGTTTTCAAATGAAAATTTTCGAAAATGGGTTTTGAAAAAGTCGATGTAGAGCGCATTGAGACCTACATTTTGCTGAAAAAATCAGAGTCCTATCACCGTTTTCGAGATACAGCCGCCCAAAGAAGACCCAACAGGTGCCAAGTTTTATGCCCCTAGGATCAATATTAAGCGAGATAATTGCATTTTTGTGTTTTCAAATGATAATTTTCGAAAATGGGTTTTGAAAAAGTAGAGCGCATTGAGAGCTACATTTTGCTGAAAAATCAGAGTCCTACCTATCACCGTTTTCGAGATACAGCCGCCCAAAGAAGACCCAACAGGTGCCAAGTCTTATGCCCCTAGGATCAATATTTAGCGAGATAATTGCATTTTTGTGTTTTCAAATGAAAATTTTCGAGAATGGGTTTTGAAAAAGTCGATGTAGAGCGCATTGAGAGCTACATTTTGCTGAAAAAATCAGAGTCCTACCTATCACCGTTTTCGAGATACAGCCGCCCAAAGAAGACCCAACAGATGCCAAGTTTTATGCCCCTAGGATCAATATTAAGCGAGATAATTGCATTTTTGTGTTTTCGAATGAAAATTTTCGAAAATGGGTTTTGAAAAAGTCGATGTAGAGCGCATTGAGAGCTACATTTTGCTGAAAAAATCAGAGTCCTACCTGTCACCGTTTTCGAGATACAGCCGCCCAAAGAAGGTGCCAAGTTTTATGGCCCTAGTATCAATATTTAGCGACATAATTGCATTTTTGTGTTTTCAAATGAAAATTTGAAAATGGGTTTTGAAAAAGTCGATGTAGAGCGCATTGAGAGCTACATTTTGCTGAAAAAATCAGAGTCCTACCTATCACCGTTTTCGAGATACAGCCGCCCAAAGAAGACCCAACAGGTGCCAAGTCTTATGCCCCTAGGATCAATATTTAGCGAGATAATTGCATTTTTGTGTTTTCAAATGAAAATTTTCGAGAATGGGTTTTGAAAAAGTCGATGTAGAGCGCATTGAGAGCTACATTTTGCTGAAAAAATCAGAGTCCTACCTGTCACCGTTTTCGAGATACAGCCGCCCAAAGAAGGTGCCAAGTTTTATGGCCCTAGTATCAATATTTAGCGACATAATTGCATTTTTGTGTTTTCAAATGAAAATTTGAAAATGGGTTTTGAAAAAGTCGATGTAGAGCGCATTGAGAGCTACATTTTGCTGAAAAAATCAGAGTCCTACCTATCACCGTTTTCGAGATACAGCCGCCCAAAGAAGACCGAACAGGTGCCAAGTTTTATGCCCTAGGATCAATATTTAGCGAGATAATTGCATTTTTATGTTTTCAAATGAAAATTTGAAAATGGGTTTTGAAAAAGTCGATGTAGAGCGCATTGAGAGCTACATTTTGCTGAAAAAATCAGAGTCCTACCTATCACCGTTTTCGAGATACAGCCGCCCAAAGAAGACCCAACAGGTACCAAGTTTTATGCCCTAGGATCAATATTTAGCGAGATAATTGCATTTTTATGTTTTCAAATGAAAATTTTCGAAAATGGGTTTTGAAAAAGTCGATGTAGAGCGCATTGAGAGCTACATTTTGCTGAAAAAATAAGAGACCCACCTATCACCGTTTTCGAGATACAGCCGCCCAAAGAAGACCGAACAGGTGCCAAGTTTTATGCCCTAGGATCAATATTTAGCGAGATAATTGCATTTTTATGTTTTCAAATGAAAATTTGAAAATGGGTTTTGAAAAAGTCGATGTAGAGCGCATTGAGAGCTACATTTTGCTGAAAAAATCAGAGTCCTACCTATCACCGTTTTCGAGATACAGCCGCCCAAAGAAGACCCAACAGGTACCAAGTTTTATGCCCTAGGATCAATATTTAGCGAGATAATTGCATTTTTATGTTTTCAAATGAAAATTTTCGAAAATGGGTTTTGAAAAAGTCGATGTAGAGCGCATTGAGAGCTACATTTTGCTGAAAAAATAAGAGACCCACCTATCACCGTTTTCGAGATACAGCCGCCCAAAGAAGACCGAACAGGTGCCAAGTTTTATGCCCTAGGATCAATATTTAGCGAGATAATTGCATTTTTATGTTTTCAAATGAAAATTTTCGAAAATGGGTTTTGAAAATGTCGATGTGGAGCGCATTGAGAGCTACATTTTGCTGAAAAAATCAGAGTCCTACCTATCACCGTTTTCGAGATACAGCCGCCCAAAGAAGACCCAACAGGTGCCAAGGTTTATGCCCCTAGCGAGATAATTGCATTTTTGTGTTTCCAAATGAAAACTTTCGAAAATGGGTTTTGAAAAAGTCAATGTAGAGCGCATTGAGAGCTACATTTTGCTGAAAAAATCAGAGTCCTACCTATCACCGTTTTCGAGATACAGCCGCCCAAAGAAGACCCAACAGGTGCCAGGTTTTATGCCCCTAGGATCAACATTTCGCGAGATAATTGCATTTTTGTGTTTTCAAATGAAAATTTTCGAAAATGGGTTTTGAAAAAGTCGACGTAGAGCGCATTGAGAGCTACATTTTGCTGAAAAAATCAGAGTCCTACCTATCACCGTTTTCGAGATACAGCCGCCCAAAGGAGACCCAACAGGTGCCAAGTTTTATGCCCCTGGGATCAATATTTAGCGAGATAATTGCATTTTTGTGTTTTCAAATGAAAATTTTCGAAAATGGGTTTTGAAAAAGTCGATGTAGAGCGCATTGAGAGCTACATTTTGCTGAAAAAATCAGAGTCCTACCTATCACCGTTTTCGAGATACAGCCGCCCAAAGAAGACCCAACAGGTGCCAAGTTTTATGCCCCTAGGATCAATATTTAGCGAGATAATTGCATTTTTGTGTTTTCAAATGAACATTTTCGAAAATGGGTTTTGAAAAAGTCGATGTAGAGCGCATTGAGAGCTACATTTTGCTGAAAAATCAGAGTCCTACCTATCACCGTTTCCGAGATACAGCCGCCCAAAGAAGACCCAACAGGTGCCAAGTTTTATGCCCCTAGGATCAATATTTAGCGAGATAATTGCATTTTTGTGTTTTCAAATGAAAATTTTCGAAAATGGGTTTTGAAAAAGTCGATGTAGAGCGCATTGAGAGCTACATTTTGCTGAAAAAATCAGAGTCCTACCTATCACCGTTTTCGAGATACAGCCGCCCAAAGAAGACCCAACAGGTGCCAGGTTTTATGCCCCTAGGATCAACATTTCGCGAGATAATTGCATTTTTGTGTTTTCAAATGAAAATTTTCGAAAATGGGTTTTGAAAAAGTCGATGTAGAGCGCATTGAGAGCTACATTTTGCTGAAAAAATCAGAGTCCTACCTATCACCGTTTTCGAGATACAGCCGCCCAAAGGAGACCCAACAGGTGCCAAGTTTTATGCCCCTGGGATCAATATTTAGCGAGATAATTGCATTTTTGTGTTTTCAAATGAACATTTTCGAAAATGGGTTTTGAAAAAGTCGATGTAGAGCGCATTGAGAGCTACATTTTGCTGAAAAAATCAGAGTCCTACCTATCACCGTTTTCGAGATACAGCCGCCCAAAGAAGACCCAACAGGTGCCAGGTTTTATGCCCCTAGGATCAACATTTCGCGAGATAATTGCATTTTTGTGTTTTCAAATGAAAATTTTCGAAAATGGGTTTTGAAAAAGTCCATGTAGAGCGCATTGAGAGCTACATTTTGCTGAAAAAATCAGAGTCCTACCTATCACCGTTTTCGAGATACAGCCGCCCAAAGAAGACCCAACAGGTGCCAAGTTTTATGCCCCTAGGATCAATATTTAGCGAGATAATTGCATTTTTGTGTTTTCAAATGAACATTTTCGAAAATGGGTTTTGAAAAAGTCGATGTAGAGCGCATTGAGAGCTACATTTTGCTGAAAAAATCAGAGTCCTACCTATCACCGTTTTCGAGATACAGCCGCCCAAAGAAGACCCAACAGGTGCCAAGTTTTATGCCCCTAGGATCAATATTTAGCGAGATAATTGCATTTTTGTGTTTTCAAATGAACATTTTCGAAAATGGGTTTTGAAAAAGTCGATGTAGAGCGCATTGAGAGCTACATTTTGCTGAAAAAATCAGAGTCCTACCTATCACCGTTTTCGAGATACAGCCGCCCAAAGGAGACCCAACAGGTGCCAAGTTTTATGCCCCTGGGATCAATATTTAGCGAGATAATTGCATTTTTGTGTTTTCAAATGAACATTTTCGAAAATGGGTTTTGAAAAAGTCGATGTAGAGCGCATTGAGAGCTACATTTTGCTGAAAAAATCAGAGTCCTACCTATCACCGTTTTCGAGATACAGCCGCCCAAAGAAGACCCAACAGGTGCCAAGTTTTATGCCCCTAGGATCAATATTTAGCGAGATAATTGCATTTTTGTGTTTTCAAATGAACATTTTCGAAAATGGGTTTTGAAAAAGTCGATGTAGAGCGCATTGAGAGCTACATTTTGCTGAAAAAATCAGAGTCCTACCTATCACCGTTTTCGAGATACAGCCGCCCAAAGAAGACCCAACAGGTGCCAGGTTTTATGCCCCTAGGATCAACATTTCGCGAGATAATTGCATTTTTGTGTTTTCAAATGAAAATTTTCGAAAATGGGTTTTGAAAAAGTCGATGTAGAGCGCATTGAGAGCTACATTTTGCTGAAAAAATCAGAGTCCTACCTATCACCGTTTTCGAGATACAGCCGCCCAAAGGAGACCCAACAGGTGCCAAGTTTTATGCCCCTGGGATCAATATTTAGCGAGATAATTGCATTTTTGTGTTTTCAAATGAAAATTTTCGAAAATGGGTTTTGAAAAAGTCGATGTAGAGCGCATTGAGAGCTACATTTTGCTGAAAAAATCAGAGTCCTACCTATCACCGTTTTCGAGATACAGCCGCCCAAAGAAGACCCAACAGGTGCCAAGTTTTATGCCCCTAGGATCAATATTTAGCGAGATAATTGCATTTTTGTGTTTTCAAATGAACATTTTCGAAAATGGGTTTTGAAAAAGTCGATGTAGAGCGCATTGAGAGCTACATTTTGCTGAAAAATCAGAGTCCTACCTATCACCGTTTCCGAGATACAGCCGCCCAAAGAAGACCCAACAGGTGCCAAGTTTTATGCCCCTAGGATCAATATTTAGCGAGATAATTGCATTTTTGTGTTTTCAAATGAAAATTTTCGAAAATGGGTTTTGAAAAAGTCGATGTAGAGCGCATTGAGAGCTACATTTTGCTGAAAAAATCAGAGTCCTACCTATCACCGTTTTCGAGATACAGCCGCCCAAAGAAGACCCAACAGGTGCCAGGTTTTATGCCCCTAGGATCAACATTTCGCGAGATAATTGCATTTTTGTGTTTTCAAATGAAAATTTTCGAAAATGGGTTTTGAAAAAGTCGATGTAGAGCGCATTGAGAGCTACATTTTGCTGAAAAAATCAGAGTCCTACCTATCACCGTTTTCGAGATACAGCCGCCCAAAGAAGACCCAACAGGTGCCAAGTTTTATGCCCCTAGGATCAATATTTAGCGAGATAATTGCATTTTTGTGTTTTCAAATGAACATTTTCGAAAATGGGTTTTGAAAAAGTCGATGTAGAGCGCATTGAGAGCTACATTTTGCTGAAAAATCAGAGTCCTACCTATCACCGTTTCCGAGATACAGCCGCCCAAAGAAGACCCAACAGGTGCCAAGTTTTATGCCCCTAGGATCAATATTTAGCGAGATAATTGCATTTTTGTGTTTTCAAATGAAAATTTTCGAAAATGGGTTTTGAAAAAGTCGATGTAGAGTGCATTGAGAGCTACATTTTGCTGAAAAAATCAGAGTCCCACCTATCACCGTTTTCGAAATGGGTTTTGAAAAAGTCGATGTAGAGCGCATTGAGAGCTACATTTTGCTGAGAAAATCAGAGTCCTACCTATCACCGTTTTCGAGATACAGCCGCCCAAAGAAGACCCAACAGGTGCCAAGTTTTATGCCCCTAGGATCAATATTTAGCGAGATAATTGCATTTTTGTGTTTTCAAATGAACATTTTCGAAAATGGGTTTTGAAAAAGTCGATGTAGAGCGCATTGAGAGCTACATTTTGCTGAAAAATCAGAGTCCTACCTATCACCGTTTCCGAGATACAGCCGCCCAAAGAAGACCCAACAGGTGCCAAGTTATATGCCCCTAGGATCAATATTTAGCGAGATAATTGCATTTTTGTGTTTTCAAATGAACATTTTCGAAAATGGGTTTTGAAAAAGTCGATGTAGAGCGCATTGAGAGCTACATTTTGCTGAAAAAATCAGAGTCCCACCTATCACCGTTTTCGAAATGGGTTTTGAAAAAGTCGATGTAGAGCGCATTGAGAGCTACATTTTGCTGAGAAAATCAGAGTCCTACCTATCACCGTTTTCGAGATACAGCCGCCCAAAGAAGACCCAACAGGTGCCAAGGTTTATGCCCCTAGCGAGATAATTGCATTTTTGTGTTTCCAAATGAAAACTTTCGAAAATGGGTTTTGAAAAAGTCAATGTAGAGCGCATTGAGAGCTACATTTTGCTGAAAAAATCAGAGTCCTACCTATCACCGTTTTCGAGATACAGCCGCCCAAAGAAGACCCAACAGGTGCCAGGTTTTATGCCCCTAGGATCAACATTTCGCGAGATAATTGCATTTTTGTGTTTTCAAATGAAAATTTTCGAAAATGGGTTTTGAAAAAGTCGACGTAGAGCGCATTGAGAGCTACATTTTGCTGAAAAAATCAGAGTCCTACCTATCACCGTTTTCGAGATACAGCCGCCCAAAGGAGACCCAACAGGTGCCAAGTTTTATGCCCCTGGGATCAATATTTAGCGAGATAATTGCATTTTTGTGTTTTCAAATGAAAATTTTCGAAAATGGGTTTTGAAAAAGTCGATGTAGAGCGCATTGAGAGCTACATTTTGCTGAAAAAATCAGAGTCCTACCTATCACCGTTTTCGAGATACAGCCGCCCAAAGAAGACCCAACAGGTGCCAAGTTTTATGCCCCTAGGATCAATATTTAGCGAGATAATTGCATTTTTGTGTTTTCAAATGAACATTTTCGAAAATGGGTTTTGAAAAAGTCGATGTAGAGCGCATTGAGAGCTACATTTTGCTGAAAAATCAGAGTCCTACCTATCACCGTTTCCGAGATACAGCCGCCCAAAGAAGACCCAACAGGTGCCAAGTTTTATGCCCCTAGGATCAATATTAAGCGAGATAATTGCATTTTTGTGTTTTCAAATGAAAATTTCCGAAAATGGGTTTTAAAAAAGTCGATGTAGAGCGCATTGAGAGCTACATTTTGCTGAAAAAATCAGAGTCCTACCTATCACCGTTTCCGAGATACAGCCGCCCAAAGAAGACCCAACAGGTGCCAAGTTTTATGCCCCTAGGATTAATATTTTGCGAGATAATTGCATTTTTGTGTTTTCAAATGAAAATTTTCGAAAATGGGTTTCAAAAAGGTCGATGTAGAGCGCATTGAGAGCTACATTTTGCTGAAAAAATCAGAGTCCTACCTATCACCGTTTTCGAGATACAGCCATTTTCTCGCGTTTACAAAAAAGACCGCAGCTAGCATCGAACCTATGACTATCGTATTGGCAGTCCTACGCGCTAACCACTCGACCAAGCTCAGATATAGTGTTCGTCCGCCACAACGGGTTCATGCCCCTTGAGTTCCTCTAGCTTTCGAGTGCGCAGTGCCTTGCTTTCACACGTGGAATTAAACATTCAAAATTTTATTTCAATTTATTACAAATAACACAATATCTACATAGGTATGATGTGAACAAATCTATAGCAATTAAATAGGTATGCAAATTGCACAAATGAATATGAATTATTTTAATTTAATTATTATTTGAAATTCGCTATGAATTATTTTATTTCTTTAGATTTGATTGTTAATAGCGTTTCGTCCCAGTAGATTGCTCTTGTCAAATTGTTGAATCCTGAAAATTATGTAGGGGATAAACTTAATATAATTTTTATTTTTACTAATATTAGAAAATTCGAATTACCTTTCCCGGACAACCGAAAAACTCGGAACAAGTCGTAAATTGGAGAATCTGAAAAGAAATTTTAAATTGTTGAATGGATTTATATTTACTAGAATCCGACGAAAATAATCTCTGTTTTCTCCATTTTGCAGATTTTGAATTTTGGACTAAGCGACAAATGAAAAAACAGTATGCCTCGACCAATACTTACTTATGGACGATCTTCTTGCGATCTTCCCACGGCCATGATCTCTCCAGCTTTAAAATCTACAAGGGAAATTTTACAAGTAAGTTTTAATGTTATTTTCTGTTTACAAAGTAACTATTTATAATGCCTCGCACCTTCTCTTTTTTCTCTTGCTTCATAATGTCCTCCTCGGTTGGTTCTGACTCTGGTTCTGGTTCCTCCTCAACAGTTTCCAATCCTGGCATAGATTCAACTTCTTCCTCTTCTTCACCCTCAGTCGCTTCCTCGACCACGGACGATGAATCATCCGACTCTAAGGAATCCTCGTAGTAACAATCCTCGTACTCCTCTCCGTTTTCACTGTAATCGTAGTCGTTACTGGTCATATTAAATTCATACATTTGACCTTCGTTGAATGATCCTCCGAAGCTACTCCCGTTCTCATCATATTCTAGAAGGGTGCCATTTTGTTTTGCATCGGGCAATACGTGTTCAACGGTTTTCGACACAGTCTCCAGAGTCGATTGCAAGAGTTTTGGTATTTCAGCGATTTCGGCCAACTTACGCTGAAGGACGTTTAGTCTTTCTTGAATATGCGCTTCAAAAAAGAATAAGAGTATGTCGTGTACATTCAAAATAGTAAAAACTACTCCAGAATGTTCCTTTATAAAACTAATCCAAAGCTATTTATTTAAGCCATACATGAAAAAGAAAAAAAACATTACAAAATTACAGGGTATACATAGTAAAACAGGACATTTTCGGAAACGAATTTCAATTGTGGAGGAGCTGTTGCTTCACTCCAACTTTGACGCGCCGGGTAAGGCTAACAACATATCTTCAACGTGCTTATTTCTCAATTCCGGATTGTTTTCAGTTTCTTTGAAAAATCGACGAATATTTCGGATAATACGAAAGTGTGCAGGTTCCTATAAATACGGGGAAAAGGGTCGTTAGTTATCTATCAATTTTTTTCAGACAAATACCGTCAGAAATTAATATTAACACACCTGACCGTGATTGTTTTCTTCGCTTTCGGTGCGGGGATGGTGCCACATTACAGGATGCCAAACACGCGGTTCAGCCTTGGGCAACACTAACTCTGCACATTCCAAAAACGTAGGTGGTGAAGGGTCAAACCAGAGATGCAAGAAAAAACATTGAAAAAAAAAATAGTTAAGTGGTTAAGCAAATGGGAAAAACAAAACGACGATATTGTACTAAAATATATTCAAAATTTATGGAACTTACCACGTGGTGGTGCAATGTTTTTGAATTGAACCGGTTGTCTTAATACGATGGTGCTCTCTTCGACGCCAGTTTCATTATTTTCGTCATCCATTCTGGAAAAATATTGTAATGATAAGATTTAATCAAAAAATTGTGCGAGTGCTTTGTGCCATACTTTTCAATAATCAATTCGAGTGATTCCTCGGATTCTTCGATAATTTGTCGTGCCTGAGATAGACTTAGGGTCCACGATTTAATTCCGTTGATTTTGAGAATAACGTCACCAAGTCGTATACCTCCTTTAGCTGCTATACTTCCTTCGGTGACCTAGAAAAAAATAAACAATTAAAATTCCTGATAATATGCAGTCAATAGTTAGGTGCATTGCAGTCACAGTCACGGTATATCTACCGAAGTTTAACTCGCTTCTTGCCTTTCTGAATTTGCTAAAATAATAGCAAACTACTGAAAACATACACGCTTAAAAAAGTAAAATCGCCTCCCGCAAATATTTTCCTGTCTCACCGCTTTCCACTTCACATGCTTGCTTCCGCTTATTTTTCAACATCCCTCAATAAAACCTAATTTTATCCAATAAATCATCTTAAAGCATTCTACAGCCAGTGTAAACGACCATGCTACAAGTATGCTTTAAGCTTAAATTATGGAGTAACCGACACAGAATCTTTTAAGAATCCTCCCAAGAACATAACGTGGAATTAACCTGTTTTTCGGAAAGTAACAATGTATACTTAATTGAGTTTTCTGGGAAACAGATTTAGGCGTATAACTCGAAAACCTGAGGATCCAGAAATAAAAGACATCCAGTTTCAACATCCTGCAACAATAGCAAACTAGGGACCGGTTACTCATACACTTTATCCAATAAATAATCTCAAAGCATTCTATAGCCATTGTAAGTATGCTTGAAGCTTAAATTATGGATAAACCGACACTACATCGCCTGCCAAAGAAAAACAAAAAAAAAACTTCGCTCTCCTTGGACTAGAAGTTTTTTCGGGCGTACCTATGACTATAATTTTATGCCCTCTCCTCATTCTTTTTTTTTTTGTCTTGACAAAAGTTTTGGGCTTGGTTGAAATAAGTGGGCAAATAAAAATATTTACTCAGAAAATTTTATTTGGGTTGCGGGAGCATGACCCCACAACTTTTTTCTTGCTTTGGTAATGAAACATTAATTCAAGGTTTGTGAAATTGGTGCAACAAACAAACGACGAAACAATCAATTTATTGAAGGAAACTTTTGGTGAGCGCATTATCTCGCGTCATGGGCCTGTGGCGTGGTCTCCAAGATCGTGTGTTAACACCGCTGGACTATGTTTTATGGGGTTATGTGAAGTCGGTTGTCTACGCAGATAAGCCCGAGACAATTGACGCCTTGGAAGAGAATATTCGGCGCGTTACTGTTGACAAACGACCCCAATTTCTGCAAAACGTGGTCGAAAATTTGGCCTATCGGCTGGAATTTATTCTAGCCAGCCGCGGTGGCAACTTGCCCAAAACCATTTTTATAATAAAGCTAAAGTCTTGGCCATATCATTAAACTATATGCGATCTATTTCTTCTTGAAAACCACACCTCTATAAAAAAAAAAAAACACCCTATAGCTTTGGGTGTTAAACATACATTTGTTCTTCACATGCTGCTGTTGTTTTATCAATGAGGACACTGTGAACTTTCTGGGTTCTTTATGTGTCCTGTTTACTCAACAGAGCGTGGTTTTCCTAAGGTATATCACAGATTTCCTAAAATATAGGCTAATTCTTCAATTTCAATGTTTCTTAGAAGAACCAAAAGGCGTGTTGGGTTTGTATGGCCACCCCATGATCAGATTTGATTAATTCTTAGATATGTTTTGTGTCATCAAGAGAAACACATTTGTGGGAAATTTAGTTAAAATTGGTGCACAAATAAAAAAGTTTTTCCTAGAAGAACTTAAATTGGGGGGTTAGGTTTGTATGACAGCCCCATGACCCAGTGATCCAATTTTGGTGATTCAAACACACAAACAGCCTGCAACAATAATAAGCACGAGTGCAAAATTTCAGCTCCGTAGCTTTTATAGTGGCCGAGAAAAACGCGCTGCAACAGACGGACAGACGGACAGACAGACGGACATCGTCCAATCGACTCGTCTCGTCATGCTGATCATATGTATACTTTTTATATGGTCGGAGATGCTTCCTTCAATGCGTTACAAAGTTCATGACAAAGTTAATATACTCTTACACTCTATGAGCGAAGGGTATAAAAAAACGGAAAAAATTAAACTATGTTTATATAACGGAACAAGTACGGGTTTTCGAACCTCTGTAGTTCGGACCCTGTTTGGCCCTGAGTGTTCAAATTTGGTAGGCATTGGGTGAGGTTATAAAACACAACGTTGCGCAACGTTTCGCGCAACGTTTCAAATCAACCGGCCGTTACGGATCAGAAACTTCTCCCTACAAACAGATCCTCTAAGCGCCCCCTTGCGAGGCATAGCTTGATTGATTGACAGAAATTTACAATCTGCCGTCGAACCGTGCATTTCCGCCCTCATTTATTTATTAAACTATTTATAATCAAAATAAAATGTATCTGCATCTCGTTTAAAACTGGAAATTTTAATTTTCGAGCAAAACGTATCAGCTGTGATGTGTCAATTGTCACATTTGTCACTTTCCGAGAGATGGCGATGGGAACACCAAGTCTGATCCGGATCTATGCGTTTACAGAACACAATAGGAAACGTTTCGGAAAACGCGAAACGTTACGCGAACGTTGTGTTTTATAACCTCACCTATTGTCACTCGCGACGTCTGACAAAGTGTAGAAAATTTCAAGAAGATACGATGAAAAACACTGGAGTTATAAGTGTTTGAAAATCGCATTTATTCGAAAATCGTGTTCTCTTCTGTTCTTGTTGTTCATTGACAGGGCTACATCCTTGTAGGGAGCAACTCGGGATTCGCTCACTTTTCCGTGCGCCATAAAATATTACGTCACCGAAATCTTAATGATACACACAGTCCACAAGACACAACACAAAATAGCGAAAATTATACCATTTTTGGCAATGGAAGATGGATTGCTACTTTTGATAGAGAATGACCGCCACAACCACAGGTTTATGTCAAAAAATCAACAACTGAGAACACATGATTGTCATGCTTGTATGGAAAATTGCATTGGCTATACGTTCCAGTTCCCCACGTCAAAACAAAAATTTGAATCCGATGGTCCCGATGGCCGAATTAAAATATCATGGAGGGGTAGCTTGTATGGGAGGTGAGGGAACCCGTGGCCCGATTTGGCCCATATTCAATACCGTCCAAGATTTTAGCAAAGCAAACATTTTACCAAAATTTCAAACTGCTAGCTTCATTATTTCGGAAGTTATCGTGCTAACAGACAGACACAGACAGACAGACAGACAGACAGACATGGCTTATTCGATTCAGGGACCGACCCTGATCATTTGTACTTTGCCATACCTCCGGTGGCATCTTTGAGGTGTTACATAATATCGGCGTAACAAAAACAATATACCCTATACTAGGGATGTCAAAAACCGGACGGTTAGTCCGAAAACCGGTACTTTCAAAACGGTTAACCGGTTTATTTTCAGTTTATTCTTCTTCCGGATTTAACCCGGACGGTTGTTTCTTCATTCGGTTAAAACCGGAAAAAAAATTCTTTCAAATTCATACAATTTTTCATATTTTCTTGATTTTTCAGTCAGCAATTCTATTACTTGTCCCCTATAAAAAATTGCGTTTTCAAATTTCAGCCCTTAAACATATTTTCGAAATTTCTCCTTATGACTGTAGGGGGCCAGAGAAACTTACTTATTTGAAGGGTCAATAAAAACAAAAGTAGGTACTTCATAGTTATTGTTTTACTTCTTTCTATTTGAGAATACAATATTTCAAGTTTTTTTCATACAGTCATGAAAATGACATCGGTTAAATGGCGACCCCCTTTGTGCATACACTGATTAAGTCGATTTTTGAAGTTCGTCTCCACTCTTTGCAGCATATCAATCGGCTAATGAAAGGTTTAGTAGGTGTAGGTCCGTGGTCGATCGACATAGGCCAGGGATTTCAAATAACCATATAAAAAAATCGCATGGAGCAAATCTCGAGAGAAATCGCCTCTCTGAGAGATGAGGTGGTCGAGGAAGAGTTGTCGCAACAAATTTATTCAGCCTCGTGCGGTGTTTGCAATGGCTCCATCTGTGACTAAAACCACACGTCCCTAACGTTCGTTTAAAAAATCTGCGATCAATGCCCCAGTGAGCGACCGTTAGAAAAGTTCTCGACGGCGGAGGCCCGCCTCTCTACACCAGAGCATGATGGCGACTGACTAGAATGGGAAACAAACTTGGGAACTTTCCCCTCCCGATGCGCTCCCTCTCACCCATCTACCCGCCCAGTTCACGGCTCAGAAGTTTTTTTTTTTCAAATAAATAAGTTTCTCTGTGCATGCATTTTGATTTGATTTTGTATACGGTACGAACACCACCATTTCGAGTGTGTTTTACTACAATTCTAAGCAAATCAATGAAAAGACTCGGTTAACCGAAAAACGGGTACTTTGAGCCCGGTTAAGACCAGACGGTCTAACCGGCTTTGCAAAAAAAACCGAGAAAAACCGAAAACCGGGTTAAGGCCCGGTTTTTGACATCCCTACCCTATAGCCTATACCATCTTATGGGTATAGGGTATAATGAAGTGTAACAATTAATCAAAGATTTTATACAAATTATGAAAACACAATTTGGTGTTTCACCAAATTGTATTCGATCAGACCGAGGAGGTGAGTACATTGACCCAAGTTTACAAAACAATTTCAACAGAAACGGAATTAAAGTACAATCAACCGTACCCAAAACGCTACAACAAAATGGTAAGGCAGAGCCGAAAAATCGGTCACTAATCGAGATGACCCGCATGTTATACAGTGCGAAATTAGATGATAAATTCTGGGGTGAAGCCGTATAACTACAGCAAACCAGATATTAAACCGAGTTCCCATTAAGACCACATGTCAGCTTTACGAATTGTCAAACCCCGTATGAAGTTTAAAATGTCACAACCTCTTTACCTATATTTCAAGATAAATAGTTTTTGTGTAAACTGTTTCGATAAATTTTTTGATAAAATTTTTCATGCGATCCATATAGCTAAAAGGGGTTTAAATAAAATTAAAGCAGCCTCCGATCCGCCAGTCGAAAAATCTCGATTTCCCCCTAGAAACGAAACGGATTTTAAGATAATTATAAAATTGGCCCTTTATTTTGCGTCGCCTGGCAGAGAATCTTCAAATAACGGTAAGTGATAACCACCTCAAGCTCTTCCATCTTTAAGCCATTTGCGGTTGAAGGAAAAAAAATGTTGATGCAATATCCCTTGATGCGCCCAGCTTACATTGAAGTTCAATAGAATCACAGTAAAAAAAATGGTTTCCGTTGGGCAATCCGGACATTCATTCCTATCATGACATTAGGAATGTCATGTTATCATTCCCGAATGAGTCCCGTTATGTCATATGGGGAACCATGGTCTAGCATGGATGGTTAGTTGTCAACGCACCATGCTCCACTAGGAGTTATTTGAAACAATCCCATTGAACATTGTTTATTTTTATTCCAATGACTTAAGAGTCGATCTTCCTATAACTACCAGATGACAATTTGACGTCATACTACTGCTATAGGAGAATATTGCATGTTTGTGTTCAGCACCTTGTCAGTAGTTTTCCAGAAAAGGGTTTGGAGGATTATCGGATCGCTTAAAGGAGTATTTTGCTTTAAGCGATGTCACACGTTAGGTAGAGTTTAGTGTTACAATCAGGGCCGGATTTGACCTCTATGGCGCCCCTGGGCAGTATTCAAATCTCCGCCCTTCGTCACTATGCTATGAACATTTCACAGTTTCTTAATTGTTTAAACAAGAATTGAAATTTCAAGTTGTCGAAACGCATGGACTCGTATATATTAATCGGCAAAAGTCTGTGCGCTGATTTTTATTATTTTAAATGATGTTTTGGCAGTGCTAGTATTTTGTGTTTTTCACTGCAGAAAAATGACAAATACAAATTCGACAATTTAAATGAAAAAATTTGGGAAAGTTTATTAAAACCAAAAGTGACTCAGGCAGCGTATGAGTTTATAAAACGTCCTGGACGGAGTTTGTGGTAATTAGCCGAAGCGATCATTAGTGTGGCAGAGAGCTACCACCAAGAAAATATATCTTGCATTCCAAGAGCCTACACTGGAAATATTGTTGAAGAATATTGGGAAACTCGTGCTACGAATATCGGCTGTATAACCAATGCTATACATGAGAAGTTTGTGAAGCGGATTCAGTTTGTAGATAAGGACATAGATCTCCAGGTTTTAATTACGAAAGAAGTTTGCCAAAACCGTTGAAGACAATTCTGCGAGTCAAGCTTGATGGAAGTTTTGGAGGTCATCGTTTCTGCATAGGAGGACCGACAAAACTTTCATCGACTTGCTTGGCGAACTATCAGTCAATTTTTAGGTGAGTCAAGCGGGTCCTCTGTCAGCCTATTATTTCCGTAACAGCGATGGACGTTCTGGACAAATTTCCAGCGCTACGACTCCACTAAAAAGGGAATTCGAAATTATTTGTTGATCGATACGGGCTGAACGATTCATCAAATTTGGAGATGTCTTTTCAAACGGATGATAACCTTGGCTGGATAAACACATCGAATCGATTCTCAAGGATCAAAACTGATCAGTCTAAAATCCATTCGGCGAACCTTGCCTGAAGTTCTGGTAAATAAAAAGTATTGAAGCGCTCGCTTACGTTCTCCACTGTACATAGACTTGAAACAATCGAGAAAAAGAGCGATTTTGAATTTGCCGTAACGCGCCGACTTTATTCGATCGTCTGGTGGTAGATTCCGTGGTACGTGGTTGAAGCAGGAATATTGGCGACAATCGTAACGAGATTGGCAAGAATCTCAACATAATTTGCAGGGGTTGAAAGTTGTTTTAGCGAGGATCCGCACTTTCAGCTTAAAATTGAGTCCTTCATACTAAGTTTCTTGCGGTAGGCTTCTCGAGACTGAGAGTATCGGCAGATGGCATCCGGATCCGGACGAATCCTGATAAGCAATGGACTGAAATGAAGTGACCTTTACGCAAGCTTCTATGTTTTCTGGGTGACGAAAAACTACTGTTTAGCTAATTAAGATTGAAGCATGTAATCCAATCAAATATTATGAAAGTTAGAACAATTTATAATTTGTTTAAGGAATATTAAAACAGAGAGTATGTGTTGAGATGAATCCTGCGGAACAGCCCCGTATTTAACAAGTCTAGCCGGCATTAACATCCCGAAGTTGTACCGTAAAACGTTCAAAGTGCTTAGCATTTACGGAAAATTGAGTTCGTTCACGCTTTTTGCTTTTTTTTTTTTGTCATTGAGCTGCTTCTTTAAATGGCTGTAACTTTTAAACGCAGACACCTACGACTTTGGAATTTCTAGCAAAATATACTCTAAATCGACACTCTAATCTCCCCTCTTAATTTTTTTTTGTTGCGATTATTCCACCCTTAGGTCGCATTTTGACCGGGTGTAAATTTTGAACCGGGACAGCTCGAACTCCAAACTATTCATCAAAATGTGCACCACAAAAATATATTCCGTTTGCGCTTGGTCCTCCTTTGCGATATTTCAGCCAATAGCTCGCATTTTGACCAGCTGTATGTTTTGTAAGTTCAATTTTTTATGCACAAGTATTATCCATTACAATACGGTGAATATGCGATTGGGCGTGCTAGAATATGCCTGAGTAACTAGAAAAAATTTGTAAGAGGAAGTTACAATTTTGTCTAATTGTTGTGACTGTTCCTTGAGTTTTCCAAAATTATTATTCACAGAATTTGAAACCAACGGAAAGTTCAAAAAATTGCCGCCCTTCACAATCTGCCGCCTTGGGCAGCTGCCCAGGTTGCCCATATGGTAAATCCGGCCCTGATTACAATGCGATTGCTAAATGGTAAAGAGGGTTTTTTTCAACGCATACACATTGTTAGATGTGTGATCTCGCTGGGGACATGGCGGAGGAGGTGGTCTGGTCTTCGTTCTCTAGCAGTTGTTTGGACAAAAATTTAGGTTTCAAAGAAGACAATGTCCCCATATTGTGACAAAAAATGCGACCCCATTTTTTTGCGTGCAAAAAATATATGATTGGGAGACCATTGCACCATAATTAAAAAAAAATACCCTGGTAGATTCATGGTTGGAGAAAATTGGTCAAAAAACAAAAATTTGAGTTTAAAGCTCTGTAAAAAGCAAACCACTTATCCGATTATAGTCCCGTTAGTTTTATATTTTAGGTAAATTTTATGGGTGTGAAAGACATTTCACTCTTCTAGTTAGTATACATATGTAGTTTTGGAGATAGTGGGGTTTAAGTCGTGCAAGAAAATGATTTTTTTCAAAAATTTTCAAAACGCCTGTGACAGCAAAAGGGTTAATTGGGGGTATGTACATATGTATATTCGTACATGTTCACATGTATGTGCTAGTATACAACTTTTTTTGCTGGAAATCACGTGAGGAATCATTTTCCGGTGCGTTTATGCGGCAGTTTCCGGACACCCTATATAGGTGAATGTCCCGCAATTATATGGCGTAAATGCATACAGTGAATATCATAAAAATGTTCAATATACAGTAGAAGCTCGAAGATTAGAATCCGCTAAAATTAGAATTGCTTGGAAATTAGTACAGCTATTAGCATAACTCTTGAATTGGAAATTTCTAATTTACGAGGTAACTCTGAAATTGGAATTCCTATTTCTAATTTAAGAGGTAAAAGTAGGTATACTAACATCGTCAGTTCACGTGAAATCCATGCTAATACTGTCAAAATTTTGTTCATCGTGAAATCGAATTCGTTTGGTGGTACTCACTTCACTTGAAAGTCTTCACACCGTTTTTTGACATTTCGCCAGCGAAAATAATGCAGTTGCACTTTATTCCACAGTGAAAAGGTGTAATTGACAATCAATCAGACTACGAGTGCACCATTTATCTTCAATTTAGTGAATAAAAGGCATGTCTCCACGGCACATTTTTCACGGGAGAATGCAAGTTTTTCGCTCGGTGAACTCAGTACATACCTTAACTCCGAATTACGAATTCGTATTTCTAATTCACCAGGTACCTCTGAAATTGGAATTGTTATTTCTATTTTCTACTGAAAAAAGAGGAAGGAAGAATAACTTCTCAGAAACCTTTGTAAAATTTTCCGTTACAGTACAGTTGTTGGAACAAAAAGTTTAGCTTATGTACATAATACATAGTGTGTGCGGAAAAGTGCGTGACTGACTTATTTTTGAATAAAAAATTATGTACTTGGAAATTGGAAATCCTTGAAAATTTGAATTGGCAGAAACTTTTGTCTTCTAATTTTCGAGGTTCTACTGTATTCTCAGCTTTAGCCAAAATGGAAACGAAGTCTGCTGCCATTCAAACAATAGAAAAGTTGAAAATTTGCCAAAAATAATAATTCAAGAATATATGAACGAGCGATGTAGATTTTTTTCGAAAGAAAAAACATAACTATAGTTAGCCAACGGTTTTGATACAAGTAGATTTACATATTTATAAATTCGAAATAACAGATTACTCTAGTGATGATCACTTTCACATAACTTATGCCTGATGAAATTTTTTTCAGACTTTTGTCCGATATTTCTTGCCTATAAATTTCAGAAAACTACTTTATGAAACTGCGTAGATCCTTGTTCTGAAATAAAGAAATTTCCTATTGATCCTATAGCATGATTCAAAGCTTGATGGAAAATAACACAATTAATTTATTTGTAAGTAATCCACCATTTGTGCTCTCCATGGTATTCGGGGGTAACGATATTATCCTTTTTACTAATCTGCACAACTGAATATAGTTTTTGTTTTTAGATTAGAACGACTTTTCTAATTCTCGTTTTCTCACCAGAAAGGACATCCTTTCATCCATTGATTTACTTCGAAAAATTATAATCACTCCACATCCATAAATAATCAAATTTATCGCAGAAATGTAAAAAAAAATTCTAGTAAGCCACTTACAGTCTTTAAAATATTTTGTTATTACAATGAAGAAAACACAATGTTTTCAAACACGAACACTATATTCACAATAGAATAACTCAAAGCTAAAACTGAAATGATCACAACTTCCTCAGGAATACCGACCTACTGAATTCAAACTGTTGCGAGTACTCTCTCTTCCAGCTCCCTGGCTAGTGCCAACTTCGTAGAAAGCCAATACCAAAATAAACCCCAAAAGTGCCCGGTCCATCCACAGAATAAAACAACAAAAACCATCGACAATATGTACCAAATTTCCCATTCATTGTTTTCCCTATTCCCGGTCCACGACATAAGCTCGGAGCTCGCGTAACTAGTTCACTAGACAACACCAAATTACTCTTCACTTTTTCATCCAATCTGTTCTGGCAAAGGCTAATTTTGTTTTTAGTAAACGTCACACGCATGTTCAATACATTACAGGCAGAGTACCTCCTATATAGCATATCGCTATCCCATCAAACTTTGTGTTTTCTTATCTGTTTTTGTTTTTAAATAAACCGCACCACAAGAGCTGATTGCGCAATATGCTCACATATTGGCATCGTACTCGACTCGATGCACTCTCGTTCCTACTTCACTTACTTGAAAAACGACCACAGGCATTTTGAATTCCGCTCCGCCCGTAATACGGAAGCCCCATTTTTCCTCCTCCGGATGAACAATAAGCACTTCGTCATCGTTGCCATTCTCGAAAAGCGGAAACATGTCGGAATCTCCTAAACCTGCGAGCACAGCCAATTTCCGTTCCGGCTCGGCCGTTGGTGAAATATGAACTTCAGGCATTTTGGATTTTTCTTATGGGTTTTCTTGGGAATTTTTTTTTTTTTCGCCCTAATTACGCGTGCACTAATCTATTTTTAAAATAAATACACTTAACAGTCAGATTTTCTATGATTTTCTAAATACAAATGCACGCAATATTCGAAAATTCTGAGCACGAGATGTAGAGTCAATGGGGGTTTTCAACGTCCGGGTACAACAATAAAATTTTTGAAAATTTATTCAAAAATTCAATTAAAATCGCGAATTTTTGGCACTTGGCTATCGAGAGGATTTGCACTGAGGATGCACGGCAATAAACTGATTAGCTCGTACGCTGCAACGACACAATCGTGTCGCATTCGATTTAAAATTAGAATTGCACGCATGAACGTATTAATGTACATAAGTGTGTACACACATCGCGTCGTATTTATGTTCCTAGGCCCTACAACTTAAATTAGGTGTTACCGCTCTCATAAAGGCATTTTAATTCAACATAACTTTCAGAAGAGCCATATACATTCGCGCTAGGACGATTGGAATCAAAGCCTATCCTAAACAACGCCCCGAGGTAGCGAACCTTCATACACTTGCGCTTTCATCGAATAGTCATCAAAGAAGGGATCTACTAATAACTACCGAGCATTTGCAGTTTGATTTTATTTTGGTCGAGGAAAGCCGTTTCTTGCGAAGGTACAGAATTAAGTCCCACTTCTTAAAAAGTGGTTAGCTGAATTGATCCAGCCTATGGAAACTATAGTTGCTTTACGAACGATTGTTAGAATGTGTAATACCAGCCAGTTTTTACAATTTATCTTGGGGAATGATGAAGCTTCTATAACTCCACTGCTGCCAATTGGCAGCTTGCGATGCCGATTGACGAACTTCACGATTCACTAAGGACACTTTTTGAATTAATATTTGCTTAAAAGTAGCGAATGAAGAAGGGAGGGGACCTAGTTCCAGCTTGTCATATTCGTGCATAAGCCTGATTAAAGGGGAATTAAAATAAACCGACATCTCAGTCGGATGTGGATCAAAAACAGCTATAGATCGCCTGTTGTAAATTGGGAGGCGGTATTGCATGCGGTCGGATAGTCCACTGAGCAGATAGCCGCGACATAATTTATATAGATAGATAGATAAATTTTATTTCATAATTTTAAATAGAATTTACAATATTATTTACAAATATATTATTAACGAATAATATGAAATAATCTTAGAGAAAACATAGCAACTCATGCCATGCGTTAGTCCAGAGTGGCTATGTGATCACACAACCCATATGTGTTTGACTCCAAATTTATTACACTACACTCCACGAAATAATTCAAATGTCAAAATATTGTCGATGCAATTATTAACCCTTCTGACGCCGCATACGAGCTAGTATGCCTAAGGTGTAGCTGAATCTTCTGTGAAATCAATCTTATTTTTTGAAGAGGTCTAATTTTGGTTCTAGAAACAGTTTATATACTGTGTCGTACGATGATGCGCCGTTTTTTCGATTCTTTAGACATATGTAGTTTACATTTCGCCGAACGTTTGATCGCATTTGTGGCCGTCGGTTCCTTTGAAATTTATATGGAAAGGGGTGGAAAATATTATTGAACGATATTTTTCATCAAGATATAGTACCAATGGTCTGTCTGGATCTATACGCCAACAGAAGGATTAAATATCACGTCGGCATTTTAAGAGAGTATGTAATGCATATTACGCGGATTTTATATTCTCAATTGTAAACAAAAAATTGACGTTTGAATAATATTTTCACGCAAATGAACTGCAATAGTGTGAGAACGGATTTTTGATTTTTTCTAAATAAACAGTAATTAGAATAGTGATAAATTTCACTTCAAAGAAGATTGACTACAAAATTAAATATGTGGGGTGAAATTCAAATATTAAATAAAAATTAAGTGTAATTCGAGGTAAAGAAAAAATCAATATAAAAGCTATTATTATAACTAAGCCACTTAGCAGAGTCGAACATGAGCTGTAGCCAGATGTAGTCATTCCTGATAAAGCAGTAAAGTAAGCAGAGTCGTGCTCTGTGGCCGTGATCGTTCGGTCGCCACTCTGTGAAATAGACACTCATAGAGAAACGAGTTTCTAAACTCGGCCCGACTCGTCGCAAGTTTATTATTCAGAAGAAAATGATAAGACATATTCTAATCGTAGAGTAATAAACTAACAATGCGACTAGGAAGTGATATGACTGACAACCGTATCACACTCCGAATTCAGTTGTCTTTGTAACGTCGATGACTACACACGGTAGTCATCCACGCACCATGCTCCACTAGGAGTTACGGTAATAAGAGAGAAGCATTGAATGCATTAGCGACAAGTACAATATGTACTTGTCGAAGGTTCCAGACCCATCGAGTCGTAGCTCATAAGGTTTATTGGTACGTACCGATTGGTTCAAAATGCCGTTGATAACTTGCCATTCTCCTTTTAAATTTCCTTTAACATTATTAAGACGGTTCATGAAGTAGTTACCACGACATTTAGGTATAGCTTTTTTGAGTTCAAGACATAATTTTTTCACCCTAGCTTTTAACCGCCTCGGGCCTCGGATTGGACGGATACAAAACAACGACGACCCCGCAAACGAACAACTGATTACTCTTTCGGATCCAGGAATGTACGCTCCCTGAATAGACCGGGGGCCTTAAGGGCCCTCCTGGATCAGGTAGAACAATACAAGCTGAGCATAGTTGCAATCCAGGAAACTAAATGGCTCAAAAGCGAGATTAACGACCTCAATTCGCACACTATTTTTACGAGTGTTACCACTCGAGGAGGGCAACAAGGAGTTTGGAGTAGCTTTCATCGTGAATAAGCAGCTCAAGGACCACGTTATCGGCTTCAAACCCATCAACGAGCGGCTATGTGCGATCCGTATTAAGACCCGTTTCGCTAATCTCTGGCTCATTAATGCGCATGTCCCTACAGAAGTAAAAGAAGACGCGATTAAGGACGAGTTCTACAACGACCTAGAAACACTCTTCCATCAAACGACGTCAAGCTGCTGCTAGGAGACTTTAACGCCAAAGTCGGAAACGAAAGCTGGCATAGGGGAACTACTGGAGGTCATAGCCTCCACGACGAAAACAACAACAACGGTCAGCGACTTATCGACTTCGCGAGCGGCAGAAACTTGGTCATAAGCTCTACATGCTTCCCTCATCGACGAATCCATAAGCAGACCTGGAAGTCTCCAGATGAATACACCGTGAAAACAGATCGACCACGTACTGATCAGCAAGAGATGGGCTTCTAATGTCCTAGATGTTCGATCCTATCGAGGAGCCAACTGCGACACCGATCACTATTTGGTGAAGACGACCTACAGGTGCAGAATCTCTTCGGTGCACCTAACGAGAATTAACCCTGCCAAGATTTTCGAGGTTGACAATTTGATTGATGATGCCACGGCGGCTACGTATACTACAGCACTTGAGGAAAAACTGTCGCCCATGCCTGATAACATCAATAATCTATAGGCATCCATGAGTTCTGGGAGGAGCTCAAAGACAGCATCAAGGGGGTCGCAGAAGAGGTCGTGGGCTATAAAGGCCGGCGCAGACGAGCAGACTGGTTCGACGACGAATGCAGGGCCTCGATTGAGGCGAAAAATTAAGCCTATCGCCAATACACACAAGGCGCATCCCGAGCCAAGAAAGAAAGATACAACGAACTTCGGCGAGTATCTAAAAGGTTAATTAGACGTAAGAAACGCAAACATTTTGACGAGCAGTTGCAGCAAATAAACCAAAGATTAGCCAGCAAGAACATTAGACAGGTGTACAAACTTATAAATAATATCAAGAACGGATATCAACCCAGGACAAGCCTATGTAAGGACAAGGATGGTAACATCATCAGCGACATCGAAAGCGTCAACAAACGATGGGCCTCGCATTTTGAAGAGCTCCTCAATGCATCATCAACATCCCCCGCGGAGCAAGCTCTTGAGCAGTTAGCCGAACCAGGCCCTCCCGTTCTACCCCCAACAGTAGAGGAGGTGAGTCTTGCCATACAGTCGCTCCAAAATAATAAAGCGCCCGGCGCCGACGAGATCTCAGCAGAACTGCTGAAGCATGGTGGAACGTGCCTGACCAACGCTGTACATGTGCTACTGCAGAAAATATGGAACGACGAGGTAATCCCCGAAGATTGGCGCAAAAGCATAATCTGCCCAATCCACAAAAAGGGTGACAAGCTGAAGTGTGAGAATTACAGAGGCATATCATTAGTTTGTACGGCCTATACGATTTTATCAAAAATTCTTGAAAAGAGAATCAATCCGTACGCAGAACAAATCATTGGCGAGTATCAAGGCGGCTTCAGACCTGGTCGTTCAACGTCCGATTAGCTTTACACAGTGAAGCTACTACTCCAAAAGTGCTGGGAATACAACATCGACGTATACCAAATCGTTGTCGACTTCAAGCAGGCATACGACAGTATCGATCGAAGTGTACTGTACAACATTATGCTGAATTTTGGTATACCGGCAAAGTTAGTGCGACTCACAAGGATGACGATGACTAATACCGTCTCGCAGGTCAAAGTGCAGAACGGACTCACTGACCTATTTGAAACTCGTACTGGACTCAAGCAGGGCGGCGGGCTGGCGCCAACGCTCTTCAACCTGGCTTTGGAGTATGTAATTCGAGCCATGAATATGGACAGCAGCGGAACGCTACTCATCAAGTCGACTCAATTAGTAGCGTACGCCGACGATATCAACATCATGTCTCGAAGGTTGGCTGATGCAGAAAGCCTCCTGCATAACCTCAGTAACGCCGCAAAGGAAGTTGGACTACATATCAACGAAAGCAAAACAAAGGCCATGATGCAATCGAAAACAAGGACGCCAGCAAATTCAAGCATCACAGTGGGGGACCTTAATATCGAGTATGTAGACAACTTCAACTATCTGGGTTGTAACTTATTAAAGGACGCCAACGAAACCGACGAAATTAAGCGACGGATACAACTAGCTAATAAGACATATTTCTCGGTCCTCCCTATAATTAATTCGAAACTTGCGCACAGGAACACGAAGCTCCGCGTGTACAAAACGATCATCCGACCCGTGCTATGTTATGGCTGCGAAACATGGACCCTTACCCAAGCCTCCGAAATTTTGCTAGACCGATTCGAACGAAAGGTCCTTCGGCGAATTTTCGGGGCCGTTCGCGAGCGAGACCAATGGCGTATCCGATACAACCATGAGTTGTTTCAATTGTACGATGAGCTGGAAGTAACAAAAATCGTGAAGCTTCAACGTCTGCAATGGGCGGGGCATGTACAACGGATGGACGACAATCGCATGCCAAAGAAAGTTATGAACGCACAACGAATTGACGGAGCGAGGTTGCGTGGACGACCGAGAGCTCGCTGGGAGAACTCCTTAGGTGAAGACGCCCACCAGCTGCTGGGCTTCCGAAACTGGAGGACAAGGTCACGTAACCGCGACAATTGGAGGTCAACGATTCAGGCGGACAAGGCCCGACGTCGGGCTATCGTGCCACATTGATGATGATGATGTTTTAACCGTCGATTGTTAGGATGTTTAGTCAGTTTATGTCGTAGTTTATTTTTTAGTCTAACTTTTTTCAAAAATGCATTAGAAATCCAAGGTTTTAGTTTCTTTGAATTAGTATTAACAGGCAAAGTAAATGTACAATTTGAAATATGACCACAAAGAGAATTGATAAAAATTGAGTATGCTTCTGAGGCATCATTTTCTATGAACGCATCATACCAGGACTCAAAAAGTAATTTATTTTTTAGTTTTAAGAAATCAATTCTCTTCATAAAATTAACCTCTTTAGTCGTAGGACTAGAATGTTTTTTTATGCCAAGATCCACTAGCAGCCCGATCATAACGTGATCGGTAATGCCAAAATTAAATTAGCATTGTTCACAAGAACACACTGAAAAATCAGCTAATCTGCCATAAAAATGATCTAAGCATGATCCTGAGGGCAATCTAGTAGGCTCGTTGATAAAACTTGTTAGGCCATGGGACGCGAGAAGCGCTAAATAATTTGAGATAGCAAACACATGTCCAAAAAAAACTCTTCTTTGGATCCAACTCATTAGATTTAAAGTCCGCAGACGATCCTACAATATATCTCACAGGCCTTATACATCGGCAACTTGGTTGCCAACCTAGGTTGCATGTACCTTACTACACACTTGCAACATTCCGGCAACCACGCCATTCACGTTCTTGCAACCTGGTACTGCAACCTGCAACATGCCTACAAATCACTTATTTTTCGGTTTTTTTGCGTGTTGCCAACTTAGGTTGGCAACCAAGTTGCAGGTGTATAAGGCCGCTATTACATAGTCATATATTGGTAATATATATTATAATAGATATTATCATATCCCTAAGCCTACTTGATTTCGATTCCTGCACGTCTAAAAAATTATACTGAATGAATCGAGTAGGCTTAGGCATATGACATACATATCTATACAATCACTGATCACTGAAAAGTGTGGTTCGATCTTAAAGCCGACAGCTTACTCAAATTTGACGTTTTTGTTTAGGAAATTATATCGGTTACTCTCTAAGGTAAAATCATTTTAGTTTGTATGATCAATTCCAGATTGCATTTCTTCAAATGTCTCATTTTGGTTTATTTCCATAATTTTGTAATACACTGCTCGTCATCAGATTAGCACACCCCTTCGCATGAATAGTTTCGGCTGATTTCCAGCCAAACTAAAAGAGCTAAAATTTCAAAATTATAACTGTTAATAGTCTATTCAATTCTAAGTTAATTAACACAAAATGAATTGTGTTTACATTTTTTATTATTGATTTATAATTGTTTTTCGAAAAAGAACACACAAAATAGCCATTTAAAATTTTTACATCAGGATAGCACATGCAATTTCTTTTTTGTCTATCTTCCACAATTAAAGACGTAGGACCCCTAATTTTTTGTGGTTGTTTGAGTAAGATATTAACTTTAATATGAATAAGGGAAAATCATTATCTGCGGAAGAGGGATCAAAATTTAAGGCTTACAAGGAGTCAAGGTGGTCAAAAAGTGAAATTTCGAGAAAAAATTAATAAAAGTCGATAAGTTGAATCCGAATTCGTGTGTAATAAGTAGCGTTAAGATAAAAATAACAGAGGCGATAAAAAATTTAGTATTTGTCAATCCCTATGAGAGAGTAAATTTGAGAGAAGCATCCAGTCCTCATGACTCGGTCGCAAGGATTAGGGTAAATTTTGACATTAAGGTGAGCCTATTGTTCAAATAGTGATACAAAAATGCTCCACATCTAAAGAAACTAAAACTAAAAGAAAATGCGCTTAAATTAAACTAGAGAGCACTGGACATGTAATAAAGAATGGCGCTACGTTGTCTTTTCGAATAAAAAGAAGTATCATCTCACAGTATCACTTGGCCCTCGAGACCATTACACAATCTGTCCGACAATGAATGCGATCCTAATGGTGTCCTTCCTAGCAAAGATCCTGGACATTATAGACATTATAACTGTGTTACTCTTCTGAAATGAACTTCTTTTTATCCATTTTTTGTTCCATGTTAAGTGTTCTCATGATTAATTTTAACGTATTTTCGTTCGGGGAAAGTTAAATTGGAGTTTATTCTGTAGTTTTAGTTTCTTGAAATGTGGATAGATAGTTTTAGAATCAAAATGAAATTTCCTGGATGCTTAGCTATGGGGAAAGAGAGTGACAATCAATTAGGCATTTGACAATTTGTTTTTTGGCAAATATGAACACTAAACAATGCTCTCCGCCGGTTTTCTTTTGCTGCAGTCTGAGAATTAAAGGCAATATCGGCAAGAATTGAATAGCAGGTTTTGTGGCTCTCTTCGTCCTCTTTTTCGAAACATTTGCAAAACCAGCCTACTCACTCAAGCCCGAGAGCCCATGTAGTCGATTCCGAGAGTGTTGCCCATATAAGCATGGAGTATGTGGATTTAAGCCCATATCTTATTGCCGTATCGTCCTATTATCCTGTAGCCTGGACCGTCTGTTTGGCACTATATGGCAGACAAAAAAAAAGTTTGTTTGCTCCTATTTCTCGCGAATGGTCCCTCGTGGACTGAACATTTAGCATGGTTTCCCGTAGCGGCGTCTAATATATGTAATTAGTTACTGCTGCTTTCTTTTAACTGATATTCGTAGTCGACTCCTGAGATCTGTTATAGGCGTAATATTTTTTTTTTCAAAACACTAAGAAATGGTGCGCATAGTGAGGATAGTTTTATACTTAAAAAAGACTGGCCTTTATTTATATGGGAATAGACAACTTTTGGTTTTTATTTTTTAACAAATAAAATATTTACTATTAATAAATATAAAAAAAAACTATTTTAATAATTAATTTCTATTAATTTACGAGTAGATATGCCACCTGACTAATTCTTTTGAAAAACATTCTTATGTCGCGTCGTATACAAAATAAATCAAGGTTCGCTGATACTGACGAATCGACTCGGGTCACACATAAAATAGATCGTGCAGTCAATCTTTATGCATGTGAATTCAGCATCATGCACATCCTCGACCTTCACCCCCTTCTTTTTTATCACACTCAATGCAATTGCAATTTATTATTATCGCCACTATCATAAGATTCGTCAATTTGGCATTGAATTCAAATCCTATAAATATACCGACTCGCTGATAAGCCACATCAGTTTCAGTCGAATAGCGGATCCTGGCGCCAGCGATTGTAATAGCAAAGTTGTCATTTCAAACCCCTCAATTTTCGTAATATCGATTATTAAGTGCTTCTTTGACAAAAAACCAGCAGGTGATTTCAAAACTTGATGGAAATCCAGTGAAGTGAATTAGTGAATCTAAAAAGTGCCTCTGATTTCAGAATGATCGACACAAGGAATAGATCTTTGCCCAAGTACACATCCGATGCTTTCGACAATGTCGAGTACGAGCTGAGGATTACTCACACTGTGGAAACGGATACAAGGATTATGTCCTTTGTGAATTTCTTTTGGGGTTTTGAAGTGACCGGTGGTATCGATCAGTTCGAGCCACTGACTATTACGGCCGTATCGAGAATAGGCATGGCTCGACGAGCCGGCATGCGTGTTGGAGATGTAATTACGCAAATCAATCAAACAATTGCGGCCGATTTGACGCTAATGGAGGCGCAGAGGTTAATCCGCCAATCGGGGAAATATGTGAGAATTTATGTCACTGGGTAAGATCAGAACGGAGTCCTATTAGGCGTTTTTATTAATAGTGTATATTTTCTACAGGGATGCTGATGCAGACAGCGATGACGAATTTACAGTGGACTTCTGGTTCAAACCACGTAAGATCATTTTCAGATTATATCTAGATTTCCTCTATAAAATATTTTTTGTTTTACATTTTCAGGTAAACCATGGAAGCGAGATTTCGAGGTAAGTTCATATTTTCATCTCAGGAACTATGATAACTTTAATTTAATTTTTATACTTTTAATTTCAGCCAATTCAATGGATCTTCCCCTGGAATGATCGCAAGAAGCCACTTTACAAGTACGACGCGTGACTATCACCCAAACCACACACTCTTTTACTAATACACAATTTTATTACAGGGAATCGAATTGCTACATGGTGCCCAGTCGGTTTGAAGATCGTCTCAGGTCTAGACGGCAAACAGCTTCGGGTAATCTCTTCCAAAAGGAGAGTTCCTACTCGCAATATTTCAACAAGAACGAGCCAGGACGAGGAGTGTCATTGCCGCCGAAACCAGGAATGGGCAGTAGTAAAGCAACCGACAATTTGCTATCTGCCGCTTCCGCAATGTTACAAAATAATAAATAGTTTCGCTCAATTATGCTTTAACCGTTTTAATGTTTAGTTGATTCCAATACATTCGAGTGTACATAGTACAATGCTAATTGTAAGTTTGTATTATTTAGTTTTAAGACTTTTTTATAACATGGTGCTATTGAGGAAACGATAATAAATGATTATTTTGTACTGTTTTATAAGTAATACATTTTAAATTGTTTGGTGCATTATAAAGGTGCGAGTATCTATTAAAAAAAAAAAATAAGATCACGAGTCGAAGGATGATGTGACACATCATGATGCAAGCATGTTTGTCATCATTGGTGGGGATTATCACATCACAAATAAAAAATTGGCAGTTAACGATAAGGCCAATATGTGAAACGTGATGCACGCTTTTTTGTCTGCCAAGAGTTGGACAGTTTCGTTGTGTTCAAGTTAGACTCGATTGAATAAAAGCCAACATACATAACACCCAATTATGTACTAAGTTTCTACAACACACTTTCGCCAAGATCTGAACTCTGCAAATTCCCAGCTACCACAAGGACGGCTGACGTCCTTTTCCCCTTTTCTCAACAAAGAGATTAAATCATATCTACAAATTTACCAATACCAAAAACTAAAAGCCTTCACCATACTTAACACTTGCACTCGTGGTTTCTACCCGGGTAGATATTTCAAATTTCATTTGTTAATAACTTATGAGTTTTTGGAAAAATTCAAAATGCCTTCGACTCATTTATCACTTTTTTCGTCTTTAAGAAGATAAACAAAAAAAAAATATTTGGGACATTTTTTCATACTTTTTTTTAGTGCTTTGTCGTTTTTTGTGCGTCGTCTAATCAAGATCTACCCGGGTAGATATTTAAAAACTATGAAGGAATTGTATATTTTTTGTTACTGAAAAGAAACAAAAATATATGTAACCTCTTTTGTAAAGTCATGTAACATTTCTTTCAGTTGGTTTATAATTTATTACACTGAAAATTAACAAAATCTAATATATAAAATTATCCTCAAAAAGTTTGTTTCCAAACTCCTTCGAAACGGCTGGACCGATTTTTATGAAATTTTCTATATATCCTTGCTAGGTATGGGAATCGGTCGTAAACTATATTTCATGCCCCGAAGTGCCCCCCTCTTCTTTTTATCGTTAATTTAGTATTTTGTACAGTAAGTGATTAAGCCTACTCGATTCATTCGCTTTAAATTTGTATACGTGTACTAAATGAAATCGAACCGGCTTAAGGATATGATAGAATCCTTTCCAATCCAATCCTTTGGCGGAGTGACACGATTGAAGTGTCGCGGGACTCGCCACAAGATTGCCTATAGGGTCTTTGGAGCCTCTTCTCCGATCAGTGCACAGGGTGGTCAGATATAGCCGTCAACCTGGATGTTGGCCATCTCCGCAATCCTTTGGCGGAGCGACACTATTGCAGCGCCCGCTCTAAGGGGGGGGGGGGGCAAGCCGGGCGGTCGGCCCGGGGCGCCAAATTTTGGGGGCGGCTTTTTGGCTAGCACTCGAATGAAGAAAATATTTAATATCAATTTTTATTCAATGGAAAGTAAACCATAGACAGAAGAAATGATTAGACGCGAAAAAATTCCGCAAGCCAAGAAACAAATTGACACCAACAAAATAAATGGCAAGGCAATGTCAGTGGTGTAACGTTTCTAAAATATATTGTGTTCGAAATCGAAATGGGGGCCCCCAGACAGTACAATTTTAAATAAGCCAAAATTAATGAAACCTTTTTTGTCCTTTTGACCTAATTAAAAATTCAGGATTAACCATAATAAATTTTCCAACATTTTTAAAGCACCATGGGCTCATTTTTAGGTCCGGTTAATGCAGTCAACCTGTAAGGGCGATTATCGATTGAGGTACTTGATGAACCTTTAATCCTTAATTTTTAACATTTTTTTTATATATCAAAATACGCTTCATATTGCGAAAGATTATGTAAAAATCCGTTTCAGCCATGCATCACAATGGCAAATGTAATTTCATGTGACTTACTCGTAAACGAATCGCGTTGTTAACTGCTAAAGCAGATATCCCCTTTTCGGCGAGTTTGCAATAGAGTGGTTTTGCTAAGGGAAATTCTAGGGACCGAGAGGCAAGATGGAATTATCCAAGATTTTGAATTGTTCAAGTTCGAACTATTATCAGAGTGAAGCCTTGAAATTTTTAAATTAATATGTAACACACCAGACTAAAACATACCCCACCTCTTTTAGAAACGGCACCCCGTTGCTTCCTTTCAAAGCCTATTAACCCTCCGTCGGGCGCACCCGGCCTGACAGGCCAGCAAAACAGTTTCTGGTCTGCTCCACGCTAGTAGAGTGGCCCACAACTTTTTAGCTCCGTTTACTCGTCTAACTTTAAGAGTCTCACACAATGCCTACCGATTGTTTTCCATGGTCCTTTAGTTAGTTGTGTGGTAAGGACTCTGGCTTCACAGGCCGGGTGCGCCCGATCACGTCATAATTTAGAATGTATACCCAAACTACGCGAAAGCGCTGCATCAAAGATGCTTTTCCACATTTAATTTGGAGCATTAGGAACGATTATCAATTTAGACTACCTACCTTTCATTAATTTCAACTTTTCTGACGAACAATTGATGCGGTATTTTTCATAAAATTTTCTCTCTTGGGTTTTTTCTTGTAAATCGATAATTTTATTTCTGTATTATACTGTTAAGCAAATAGGTTCCTTAGTACTATATTTACTTTAATTACATCCCTCAGATACTAATAACTTAATTTCCGACAAGTTTCAGAAATTTGTAGTAACATAGTAAGGAAAAAGCACTCAAATAGATGGGTGGCCTCTCAGGCCGAGTGCGCCCGATCTTGTTTTGATTTGGGGTGCGCCCGACGGAGGGTTAAAAGGTATACTAATTCGTAGTTAGTTTATTTTGGAAATAAATAACCATGCAATTCTATTGGTGAATTTACAACGAAACTGAAGAAACGCAATCCTTAGGGCTGATTTTTAGGCAAACAGGACGCTGATTTTTGCGGCTGCTGTTCAGGGGTAGGTACTCCTTACAATAAGTCTCTTCACTTCGCTCTTTTTTGTTAAAAATCGCTCCTCGCTCGACTATTTCACTCCGGGATTCTGTGTCGCTCCGAGTAAAAAGTTTTTAAACATGTATGGCTTTTCATTAGAGAGATTTTTTTTAGTACGGATTTTTTTATTTAGTGAAATTTTAAATGTTTTTCCATTGTCTAGGAAAAGGGCCTTGTAGTATTGTAGGCCCCTGGCGGCTGCGGTCGGTTTCCCACCGAACACATGGAACACCATATCCACTAATGAAGTTCTAAAATGTTTGTTTATTCTGTTGAATGACAGAGAAATAAATGAATCGCACTAAACACTCAGCACATAAAAGCATAAAAAAAAACTATCCTGTGAGAAGTTGCATGGCCAAAGGCACCATTTTAAATACTATTTTTATACCCTTCGCTTATTAAGCGTAAAGGGTATATTAACTTTGTCATGAAGTTTGTAACGCATTGAAGGAAGCATCTCCGACCATATAAAATATGTATATATGTATATGATCAGCGTGAAGAGCTGAGTCGATTGGACGATGTCCGTCTGTCCGTCTGTCCGTCTGTCTGTTGCGACGCGTTTTGCTCGGCCAGTTTAAAAGCTATGGAGCTGAAATTTTGCACACATGCTTCTTTTTGTTGCAGGCAGTTTGTATGTTTGAATCGCTAAAATCCGACAAGGGGGTCGTGGGGCTGCCATACAAACCTACCCCCCAAATTTAGGTTCTTCTTAGAAAAACTTTTTTATTTATGCACCAATTTCAATCAAATTTCACACAAATGTGTTTTAATTGGTAGCACACAATATATGTAAAAATGGACCAAATCGGACAATGGGGTCGTGGGGCTGCCATACACGCACCTAGTCCCCCAAATTATGTTCTTCTAAGAAAAACTTTTTTAGTTTCTCATCGATTTCAATCAAATTACGCACAAATGTATTTCTAGTAATACCACAAAACATATGTAAAAATGAACCAAATCGGACCTTGGGGTCATGGGGCTGTCATAGAAACCTAGCTCCCCAAATTAAGTTCTTCTAAGAATTTTATTTTATTTATACACCAATTTCAACCAAAGTTCACACAAATGTGTTTCTATTGAGGACACAAAACATATGTATAAATAGATGGAGTCGGGCCATGTGGTCATGGGGCTACCATACAAACCTAGCCCCCAAATCAAATTTTTCTAAGAAAAACGTGTTTATTTGCATACCAATTTCAATCAAACCTCAGAAAATTATATTTCTATTGATGCCACATAACAAAGGTGAAACCGGACTACGGGGTCGTGGGGCTGCCATACAAACTTGACCCCCAAAATTAGGTTCTTCTAAAAAATACTCTTTTATTTGGACACAAATTTCAACTAAACCTCATGGAAATGTATTTTTAGTGATGGTAAAAAACATATGCAAAAATGAATTATATCGGACCATGGGGCCACGGGGTTGGCATATAAACCCAACCCCAAAATTAGGTTCTTCGAAGAAAACCTTTTTGATTTGTCTACCAATCTGAACCAAATGTGTTTTAATTGATGCCACAAACATACGTAAAAATTGATGGGAAGGCCATAGCGCTGCCCTACAACCCCCTTCCCCCTCTTTTTGGTTCTTATAAGAAACCCACGTCCCGCTTCCCCCAATAAATCTTCGCCACGGCACTTATGAGAAAATGCAAAAGCATGGAAGCGGGAGGACTGAACACACATAAGTAAACCCGAAAAAAACTTTTAGACCGAGGGGAGCGAAGGGTACCCAAATTGTTCGAGTTTTCCAGAGCGGAGTTTTCTTAAACGTGTTAAGTGTATTACTGGAAAAAATCTACTCGTTACTCGCTGTTACAACGACCAAGTAGTGGCGTAGATCGCTTTTCAAAGGGGAGGGATCTGGGGTCGGGACTATTCTCTCCGGCATTGGTTTATGGGGGCACAAATGGGCGCTAATATCCGATTTATGCCCCTTATCTGTGCCACTGCGACCAAGAGCTGCCAAAATCTATCGATTCTATCAAATCTACCATAAATCTGTCTATGGTATAGCACTGAAGGGGCGGCAAATTGTCCTCTTGCCCGGGGCGGCGTAAACGCTACAGCGGGCGCTGCACTATTGAGGTGTCGCCGCACTCGCCACAAGATTACCTAAAGGGTAATAGGACGCTCTTCCCCAATTAGAGCACAGGGTGGCCGGAAGTCTGTCGATATCTCCGATAAATTGCATTCAAGGTGACTACGTTTTTACGTACATACATCCTGAATGTTGTCACAGAAATTTCACAATCAACTTCGTACTACTTCGGAAATCCGTCGATATATCCGCAATCCTTTGGCGGAATGACAAAATTGAGGTGTCGCCGGACTCGCCACAAAATTTGCCTAAAGGATTATCGGACCAAACAGTGCACAAGATGGTCAGCGATAACCGCCAACTTGGATGTATGACGGTTTCTGGGTTAGTTTGAACAGTTTTCAATATTTGGCGCGCTTACATTAAACTCAAATATATAATTGAAATTTAGTTTTTGATTATGCCTCCCAAACGAGAATCTATCGGTCAATCAGCATGGAGTATTTCTTGCGTTTACCATCTTGGAATCAGTAATATTAATTAATGATTTTCGAAATAAATCACGCTAATAATAACACTCCCAATATTTTTGAAGGGCAAGTGCAGTCTCATCAATCAGTCAGGGGGTTGAGTATGTTGTTGTTGCCTTAACCCCTTATCAAGTAGTGTCGCGACGCAAATTTATCGCTTTGTTTCCATTTCCACTTTAGTTTCACCATCGATACGTCGAACCCAATAAATTATAATTAGCAGGTGTATTAGTATAGTGACTTTAGCTCTAGACCCAAACATCCAAAAAAAGAGCTGACTTTTGATGCCAAATTGTTCTATGGCCTGACCGCATTACGCAGTAAAAAGTTAGACTTTTTTGCGCGTCACATTTGGGGGGGAGGGGGTGGCAAAGGGGTGAAATTATGATTTTTCGCCAATATTTTGTTAACTGTAATATTTACAGCAAAATGTTCTGAGGACGATTTAAACTACACAAAATTTCCTTTCTAATAATATATTATATCATATACCTTCTCTTGGCAGATTATATACTAGACCTTAAAACATTTGGTGTAATTTAGATTTTTTGATAGTTACATTTGGCGCTCTAGCTCCTGAAGTAATTAAATTGGAGCCATGGTAATTGGGATAACTATTCCTAACAATATATAGCTGTCTCACACGGAGACTCAGGCTGCCCCGACAAAGCATTCCCCTATACTCCCTATTAACATTTAAAAAAAAGACATGCCTGTAACTTTTCGTCGAATCACAGCAGGCGCGAAAAATTTTGGTAAACGTTAAGGCTAAGTCCCATTAGACCCTCCACCAAATATTACTTCGATCGGATTAAAACAAAGGGTACCTCCCATACAAACTATTCAAATTCAATGCCACTAGTTTATTAAGAAATAAGGGAACAAGTCAACCAAAATTAAAGTTTTGTTCGTAGGCAATTTTCCGGTCATTTTGTATGGAGGGTACCCTTTGTTTTAATCAGATCGAAGTAATATTTGGTGGAGGGTCTAATGGGACTTAGCCTTAACGTTTACCAAAATTTTTCCCGCCTGCTGTGATTCGGCGAAAAGTTACAGGCATGTCTTTTTTTTAAATGTTAATAGGGAGTATAGGGGAATGCTTTGTCGGGGCAGCCTGAGTCTCCGTGTGGGACAGCCATATATTGTTAGGAATAGTTATCCCAATTACCATGGCTCCAATTAAATTACTTCAGGAGCTAGAGCGCCAAATGTAACTATCAAAAAATCGAAATTACACCAAATGTTTTAAGGTCTAGTATATAATCTGCCAAGAGAAGGTATATGATATAATATATTATTAGAAAGGAAATTTTGTGTAGTTTAAATCGTCCTCAGAACCTTTTTCTGTAAATTTTATGTTTGGCAATCGTTCATTTTCGATATCTCGGGAACCCTTCTCGATCTTTTTAAAATCCGGCAAACTTGTAGTTTGGTTTTTCCACAATATGTCCTTAACCATGAAGAATTGCATACTCATCTCTAGAAATATCGCAACCAGGATAATCAACCCTTCCACCGCTTAGGAGGTTCTCCCCAGACTCCACTCCATAGCTACATTTAAAATGTACCAAGAAAGCTACCATATTAAGTGTATAATCTTATTTCGAGTAATTTTCCCGGTTATAGCTTTTCGTGTTAAAAAATTCGTTTGTGCTTCAAATTTTGATTTATTTTGTCAAGGAGAATCAGTGGCGTAGATAGCTCTTCAGAGGAGGAGGGGATCAATGGTCAGTATCATTTTTATCAGCACAGGGGAGGGAGAGATTTCAGTATCTGCGGCGCCAAATTTTGATGATGCCATTTCATTAATAAACGACCGAATCTGCAATACTTTTTCGCGAAATCGTAACGCAAAACTCCATTGAACAAAATAGGACGGAACCAATTTAATATCAGCTGCTTAGCCCATCTTTAGGTATGTATTGGTAGCTTAGCTCGCTTTTATAGAAGTATTGGTGTGACATTTGCTAAATTTAGGGCTGCCCACATCCCGGAATAGCATAATTTTCGGTTTGCCAAACGAAAAATTGAGATTAAAATGAGCACTTTGCGAAACGGTTCAGTTTTTCTTCTGGGTGGCTCTGTTTCGCAATTTCTCACAACTTGAATGTGCACGGATTGAAGAAATTGATCACATTCATAAAGATGAGCTACGAAGTCACTTATAAGGAGTGCCTGATCTTGGTATTCCAATATCCTTGGTAACAGTATTGTTCAAGCATGTTAGTACAGCATGTGCCGTAATGCCGCTAGATTATCTCACAATACTGATTTTCGCTATAATTTTAAAATATCTTAGTAAATTCCTGCTGAATTGTTCTTGTGGCAGTCGCATTTTGTAAAAACCATTGAAGAAATCTAAATCTCATGTACGCCAAATTTTAGCCAAGGCAATAACAATTATGCAATTGTAAATACTGTTAAAAGGATTAATTCCGAAATGCCTCCGAGGATGGCATTTGTCGGGCTCCCTGTTTAGTATCAACCCTTCTCAAGATTCCCTCGTGAGATATTATTCTTTCTCTAAATCGGGGTGAAAGGAGGATAGTATGGCTGAGGATTTTCCTGAAAACCGAATTGTACAGCATTGGGTCTGCTGGAGTCTGGTCACCTTACACTAACACAAGCACAGCGCATGTAAAAAAAACCGTGTCTGCTCTGATAAAAAACGCGAGAACACGTGGAAAATTCACTTTTTATCGGGATTTGTTTCTTTCACTGCATTATAGACACTTCAATTCACGACACATTGCACTTTTCGCGACGAAAATCGACCGGGAACCAATACTTTTCGTGTAAAGTTTGCCGCGACCCAACCCGATTTGCCTTTACCGCAATGTAAATTTTCGATCTGAACAGGCCTATGAATTGTCGTTTCAGTATATGACCGTGCTCTGCTTCCGGGCTTGTATGAAGGTGGCTTTGGTTTGAACCAATAACGTGTTCCTTGTGCTGCTTACTAACAAAAAAAAACCTTCTTGTTGCCCTCTTCTTTATCGTTCGTAAAAATAGAGGGCGAATCGCGGTCACTAATCTCGCTTTTGAGCCATTTAGTTTCCTGAATTGCAACTATCCTCATTTTTCTACCTGATCCCGGAGCCCTTAGGTCCTCCATGCTCGATGTTCACCCTTATATTCGGTTGACGTTTATTAGTTTTATTTTTTAATTCCAGCAATAAGCCTCTGTGAAAGAAGGTAAAAAAGTTGCAACCTCTCCTGAAATCCAGACAAAAACCGAATCTTTGCGTAAGTTTCTTTTGCAGCTCTTAACGAAACCTGTCCTTAAATTGACTTGATTCCCGCAAGCGACATTAACCCTTCGTAATCTTATAAACGGCAGCATTCATTAAAAACTGATATAAGTAGAACTAAACTTCAGCGTGCCTTTCTTTCAGCTACATACATATGTATGTGTTGCCATTGTGTTTTCATAAATTTCTTAATTGAGTCCTGTGTCACAGGACATGGTGCGGTGTCGATTTTTATCAACAATAAGCGATTTCCGAAAACCGTTCGTGCAGTCACACCACTTCCTATTCGCATTTGTTAAGTATTATTAGTTGAATACGTTTTTATTAATTATTTTAATACGCGACGGAAAACTCTCGAATTATGAATCTTCCGATCAAGTGCTCGGATAATTTCGTGTTATCCTTCAATTATTATTACCACCACAGTTCAAAATCCAAGCAGCATTTGTTTGGATTTGCTAGTTCGAGTATTTTTTGTTCGATTCATTTTTAATGGTAATTCGAAATAAATTTGGGATGGCATCATGGACAGGATTTACTAAAATCACTAAATTAATCCATTTAAAACCGACTAAATACAAAATGTATCTAGAATGTACTTGCATTATTAAAATTTCAGTACAATATGACACATCTGTAAATTGAATACAGGATTTATTAAATCCTTTCCATAATCGGAATCCCCTATTACATTATTTTCTACTGGACGATCTTTTAATCCTTTTTTTGACCACACGACACTTGAACTTATTGAATTTACACATTCATTGACTGACCCATTTTCGTCGACATTACCATACCATGTCTGCTTTCCGAAAATGCTTTGTTTTCCCTTTGTTTTAGGAGTCACATGTGACTCACAGCATAGACGTGAACGAAGTGAAATGCATGAACAAGTGTTAAGTTTAAATAATGTTTCAAATAAAGTTTCTCCAATAAAATATTAATTTATATTGAATAGAATGTAATTTAATCCACTTCATAATTAAATGAGATTTATGTTTTATGCTGCATTTGTATGTTATTCGTCATGTGGCTGATATGAGACTTATGAAGCACCCTGAAAAGAAAAATGGAATTACATCATTGTATTTTTTTTATTTAAATTTCAAAGTTTACATTGCGAACATCCGCCTCAGCAACGACCCGTGCAGGACGACATTCAATCCCATGCCTCGGGCTATGATCCAAATCATGTATGACTTTGTAGACTTCGCTCTTTTCCAAATCAATGTGCTTTTCGGGCTTCTTATATTTTAAAAAGTTAACTCTGATAAAAAAAAAAAAAAAACAAGAATTTGTAAATTTAGTATAAAGAATAATTCAGATGATTTGTTTTATAGTCGCAATTTTCAAAATGGCCATTTTCAAAAATATGTTTACACTACTAACTGCGATCCTTTTTTCCCTAAACAGGAAAGTTGTGCTTTCATACCAATTTACCAATTTCGTACAAATGGCAAGATTTTTTTTCGGAAAGAAATGTTATTCCGTCATATTTCGGAGCCAAAGAAACGCAGCTATAGTTTTCTATCGTCACACGCAATGTTATACATTTAGCTATGTATTAATATAAGTTGAAAACATTTTCAAAACCACAAAGTGAAATGTTAGTTAAGAAATGTCCTTGATGATTTACCTTTGATCGAAGCCTAAATTATTGCTTTCAAACGTAGTCCTGGATGTAATCAATGATAACGTATTAAGAATATATGAAACAAATAAATGTTTACAAATGAGTTGAATGACAATTTACGAATCTCTTGGTTTATATTTACCCTAGAGTGCTTCCAACAATCAACTCCGCCTGCGAACTTAAAATATCAGCAATAAATTCGTCATTGAATGCATCCTTGGGTTTGCGCCATTTTCGTCCGCCGGGCAATACTAAAGGACGTTCTTGTGGTGTTAGGGGTCCAAAAGCTTTAGGTGGCCTTTTCGATGCACGTTCCTTGATTAATCGTTGCTTGTGTTCCAGTTCCTTCATTACTATTTGCTAAAAACATTACAAATCAAATTTATTACTATTAACGAGTTCATGCCTTTTCGGAAATAATTTAAATTGATTGATCTATGTAATATGTGTACGGCGCGCCCGCGTGGTATCTATAAAAAGTAGGAGTCCCGAACGAGCTTCCGTGAGGTTTGATGGTTGTTTCAGCAGACATACCCATTTTGTTAAGATAAGATTGGTGAAGTTATGGGCTTTTGTTTTTTCTACTAAGGTGACCTTAATTCCGAAATATTTAATAAAAATTAGCAATTAATCGGCTAGGAAATAGTGTGGCTGACAACTGAATCATACTCCGAGTTTAGTTATCGAGAAATATTTTCGACAATACAAATAGTCGACAACGCTTTTCAAAGAGTTACTGTAAAAAGAGAAACTGCAGGAGTAGAGGCGCGACAATATTGCTACGCTTTTCCATTTTGTCGTAAAGTTTATTTCAATTTTGTGGCCCGTCGAACCACGAAAAAAAGATCTCAGAAAAATCGCATCGCAGAAACCATTCATCGAATCACCGACTGACACGCTTGCTTGGTGTTTCTGTGCTCGTGATTCTGCGAACTCCTTGTATTTAGAAATTTCTGTATACTCATTAATCGGAATCTTCTAAAAAAATAATCTGAGATGGAAAATTATCGGTACATGGCTATTTTCCTGTAAAAGTCAAGAGTTTATTTAATTTTTGATGTTTTTTTACTTTTTCCCAAAGTAGACAAAACAAGCTTTCACATAAATTTAATTTCGGCTTCCCGAAGCTTTCCTTGAATTGCCTGTACGCCGTCAAAGTGGACGTATGTTATTTTTCGTGGAATTTTTAAAGCTATTCTTTATAGTGTAGTTACTAGGTGATTTCAGATTGCAAAGTGTGGTGGAGAAATTTCTTTTTGTTTCTTATGTTTTTTGGGGTGCTGAGCTCGAATCCGGAGCTTCCCACCAAAATTTCGTTGCGCAACAGGGTCAAAATCGCGAAAAAAAACCCAAAATTTTCGGAGTTTTCCCTTTTTTTATAACTCCGAAAGTGTACATTTCTCTGAAAACCTGCCCATGAAAATATTAGAGTAAACTTAATTGCGGGTCCAACGCGCCATTAATCATTAAAATGTGTTAAGCTACAATTGATAGTCATTTTTTTGGCGTGTTTCGCAATTTTGACCCTGTTTTGCAACGAAATTTTGGTGGGAAGTTACGGATTCAGATTCTGCACCCCAAAATACATAATGTACAATAAAAATTCAACTTTTGCGACCAAAAATGAAAAACCGTTAAATCTAAAAAAAATTACTCCTAATATCTCTCGATTACCGTAACTCCTAGTGGAGCATGGTGCGTTGATGACTACCATGTGTAGTCCATCAACGTTACAAAGACAATTGAATTCGGAGTGTGATACGGTTGTCAGCCATACCACTTCCTAGTTGCATTGTTAGTTTATTATTCTACGATAAGAATATTTCTTATCATCTTCTGAATAATAAACTTGCGACGAGTCGTGCCGAGTTTGGAAACTCGTTTCTCTATGAGTGTCTATTTCACAGAGTGGCGACCTATATGGAACTATGTTAAAAACGGCAAATTTAAATTATCTATTGTAATAATACCGCTCAACGGATTTATAATATTTATGTATCTTTGGACGCGCAATTATGTGCTCTCTAACATATTGATGGAGAGTTTTTCGTAGAAATAAATAGTTTCAGAGTTAGGGGCCGAATAACGGAAAAACTGCAAAAATTTTAGAGTTTTTCGCGATTTTGACCCTGTTCCTCAACGAAATGTTGGTTGGAAGTTCCGGATTCGTGATCAGCACCCCAAAAAACATAAGAAACAAAAAAAAATTGTCTCCACCACATTTTGCAATCTGATATACTAGGATTATCACCTGGATACTGCACTATTAGTGCTTAAAAAATTAGCGAGATTTACCTTTTTTGGAAAAGGAAAAATACTGGTGAGTAAATTGGTATGTGTTCTTGAGATTCTTTTGAGATTTTGACCAAAAAAAGTCACCAAAGGTATTGTTTGCACAAATTTGGCAACGTACCATATATGGTACACCACGCATTGGGGCATATTCGGAAATATCGGTACACAATGAAATTCTACTATTTTCGCTTTTCTGGGAAAACGGGCTATTTCCTGGGAAAATAAAGGCTGATTCCGTGTTCAGTGACCGATTTTACATAAGGAGAGGTCAGTTACGATAATGGGTTCAGACCCCATGCCCCATACATTTAAGGGTTAATTTCTTTATTTCTCTAGCCTTAAGCCGATTTTCCGGGGCTTCACGACGAATTTTGTTTTTGCCCCTTAATGATAGCTTTACTTTTCCTGTTGTTCCTTTTGTTTTCGTATACCCAAAACGGGTAAAATAAAGTTTTGATCAGAGCTATGTTTGAACAGAAATTAATGACATACCTATGTATATACCTATAATTTCATGAAACTGAAAAGGTGCCTACCCCCGTTTCCCCTTTTTCCTCAACTTCCGGACCCTCTACCGACCAGGACTTATTTTCCTAAAATAATAAGGAGACTATCCCCACCAACCCTGCCAAAAATAAAAGACACACGATTTTTGCCTCTAGATCAGTGGTTCCCAACTCAGAAACGTCTGCGGACAGCTTAGCCTGAAAATGGATCTCGACGGACACCATTCAATAATAATGAAACATTCCTACTTAAAAATAAAGTTGAAAACCGCTCATCATATAAAAATCCTTCTCATATGCATACCTTATCTTGGTGCTTTAGTCTGAGGAAGATGATTTACTGAAAATTAGGTTCGGCTTCTATCTTCTGTCCCCTTTATTTTCAAACTAGCTGATAGAGCGCTAAACTAGTGCTCGCTACGCTCGCGTTGTTCGTTTCGCTCACAAACTGCCGACACACACAACACCATCTTGTGGGGAGCATGATTGAAGATTTGCATGTTTGCCTGGTTGAGAGAAAGGGGAAAACTGTTTTCTTTGCGTCAACACTTGCCTCACCAGCTGAGATTTTTCTCAGATAATTAAAATTTTTCTTTAAAAAATCAGTTGTGGAAGATAATTTGGTACGCTATGCATTTAAGGATTACGTTGAAAACCAAACTAACCGAAGTCCACAAACAAGCCCGTTTTCAAGAAGTCACACGCTCTAAAAGTAGTTTTGGTAGAGGCAGTGTATTGTTTTGGGGGGCTTTTACTTGCCGCGAGAAGCACGTTATGCATGGTGACAATGCGAATGAGATCTACTAATTATACAGAACTGCTGGCAGCGGGTTCGATCCCATTCCTGGAAGAAAATAATGAGCAAAACTGGACTTTCCAGCAAGATAATGCTCCTATTCATGTTTCTAGGGAAAGTAGAGGCTGTTTTACCAAAAAAAGCGAACCTCTATTTGACTGGCCAGTTTGAAGCTTCGGCCTAAACCCAATGGAAAATTTGTGGGGAACATTGTCGGGCAAAGTTTGTGCCAAAGGAATTTGAAACAGTAACGTAGTAACGAGGTCCGCCGTTTTTGGGACCAAATTGAAGATTCAGCCCTATGGAGTCATTAGTCGGATAATGCCCAGAAAGGTTATTTTAAGTAACACTAAACAGCGGAGGTGCTACAAAATACTCATTTAAGAACATTACGCTATTAGCGCTCGAAAGAAGAATTTTCAGTTCCTTCTTATCGACACTAGCGACACTTACATTACCATCAACGCCGTCTAGATATTAAGGCCGCAATGCAGAATCTTAGACGTCAAAATCAGCTACTAGATTTTGGTTATGTTCGCCAAAGTTGCACAGTTTTGTTCTTGCTTTTAATGACGACATACAGTGGCGCAACCACGGGAGGGGCTAAGGGGGCTAAAGCCCCTCCCTGACCCAGAAATTCTGAAAGGGAAAATTTTAAAACGAGATTTTAAACAATGCATTTCGTTTGGAAACTTTATAAAAATATGAAACGTAGGCTGTTCAGGTTGCAACATCCATACCATATACTTTCCGCAAATTAGAAGACACACTGGTCTGAAAAAAAATATTTGCAAAAAGGGAAAAATGTCTCCAAAATGAATGCTTCCGCAAAAAAAACTCTGCCAAAAATTAAAATTGATCATTGCAATTGAAGAAGAAAAATTATACATAAAATGGTCGAGGAAAATTATGAAACCGTTTTCGGATTGTAGGTTATGGAATTCCCCTGCCTTTGCCACATATTCCACGACACTAAGTATGCATTTTCATTGAGAAAGTCGCAGCGGACAAAAATTTCATTCTGATTCCGCCCAAGGTCTATCCAGGCCTTAACATGGAAAAGTTTTATTGCTTTAACATGTGACGCTACGAAGATTTTTAGATAGAAAAAAACGTAAATACAACTGCACTTTGGAACAGTAACACTACTGTATAGCGCTCTGACAAATAGCACCATTCCCCAACTTGCGGCAGCAACATCAAAAATCTAGTTTAATATGGATGAGCTTAGCCCCCTCCAGGACCAAATCCTGGTTGCGCCACTGACGACATATGCTTGTTTTTGTTGTTTGTTCGCATCCGCCATAAATTTAGTGGCTAGCTATGACGGCATTGTCCAGCTGAGTTGCGGCTATGATATATCTAGATGGCATTGTTACCATCCGCCATATATCGGACATATACGGAAAATATCGGAAACACAAAAGTTCTCCTTATGAGAACGGATAGGAGAACAACCCAAATACTTTATACGGCAGAAACTTGGTATGAATGTTCGAAGAGATACCCCGATCGCAAAACAGAGTTTTCGTATAAAGGCGAATTTAGCGCTTTTTATCAATATTATTCTAGTTAGTGATCATAGAAAGAAGTTTTGTATATAAGTTTTATTGCTAATTAGATTATGTATGCAATGGTAGCTAAATTCAGATCATTGCTCAACCATGTCAATTGCTCCCACCGGACAAAGGTCAGACTTTCTGTATACAGGGTGTCCCATTCATGGTGGAGAATGTTTTAAGGGTAGGTAGTGTGGCTCATTTGGAGAAAATTAATGTACAACGGGACCCCTCTATTTTTAACCGTTACAATGTTATAGAATTTTTTGTCAAAATGCACGACTTGCTGAACTAAATCAAAATTTGCCACACCACCAAGCATTTCATCCGAGATATGACTTCACTTTCTGAAACTACATAAAATTTCCAATAAAACGACACCTCGCCCGTTACGAAGTTGCTCGTATCTTCCGAGATACACCCGTTCAAACTTTAAAGAAATTTTTAAATTGCATACGATTTTATTATTTGAATTTTTTATGAAAAAACCAATTTTACAATTTCTTTAAAGTTTGAACGGGTGTATCTCGGAAGATACGAGCAACTTCGTAACGGGCGAGGTGTCGTTTTATTGGAAATTTTATGTAGTTTCAGAAAGTGAAGTAGTTTTAAGGTACGTTGTCCTCGACACGACTGCATCGGCTCTAGCGACAGCGACTCGCTCATTTCATATAAAAACTCGTTTTTAGAATGAGAAAAAAATGAGTTTTTATATGAAATGAACGAGTCGCTGTCGCTAGAGCCGATACAGTCGTGTCGAGGACAACGTACCTTTATACTTAAATACCACCAATTTAGCCAAACAAAAAACAAACGATTCAAAATACACTCCCAGTCACTTGAATAGGTACAAACTTTTCGAGAGTTGTTTATCTCAAAATATCCTTTTCCTTGCAGCAGAGAGCATAACTCAGTATTTGTTTACAAAGGCTATTATGTTGCTCATAGTTTGCGAGAAAAAAAATTAAATATTTAATAGTAACAGTTATGTTTCATCAACATTATGCTGATGCACTAATAAATTCTATGTTCAAAGTTTGGTCACTTAAATAGGGACAGTTTCGATTCGGTCGTTATTTCGAAAGTGCTAGCGTCACATCCTAACTGTTTTGATTTTAATCCTCTCAAATTGTGTTTTAACTTTAATTTTTGTAAGTTTCGGTAATCATGGGTAGAGGAAAAGCATTAAATACCGTGAAAATGGCTCAAATCGATGTTTTGCGAAATGAACAATACAGTTTACGCGAAATTTTGAAATTAGTAAAAAAAAGTAAATCGGTTGTGTTTAACTATTTAAAAATTAAAAGTGGATATGGACGAAACATGAAAGGGCGTACGCGAGGTTCCCAAAACGCCAAAAAGAAAAGGGCAATTCTGCGAGCTATAATTGGAGCTAAAGTCGACGTTACAGCTAGTTTATCAACAGTGGAACCTGTAATAAGGAATTCCTCACACCTAAAACGAAAGAAAGTTCAGAAAAAATTCAAAGACAGCTCCCCAAACCATGACGCTACCTTCTCTGCTATGATGCTTTGACAGAAACCGTTCGTTTTTACGTAGACCGTGGAAATAGAAATGGAACCCATCTCGGTCATCCAGGTTGACTTTCTTTTCATTCGAAAAAACTGTCGCCATGACATGACTGGCGAGCAAAATCCAGAGGATGGCTTTTCTTTCTTTGCGTCTAACGGTGTTTTTCTGAATTTTCTTTCGTTTTAGGTGTGAGGAATTCCTTATTACACGTTGCACTGTTGATACAGTGCGCATATGCGCTCTACCTACACGGAGAAGGATGCACCCGGAGCAAATGCGCTTTAGCTGTCTTTACCTGAAGCGCTTATGGTCCGGGTGCTTCTCATCGGCTAAATCGTATATGCTACGGATGAATCCTTTTCCGTGTCTTCAGGTAAAGCGGATATGCTCCAGGATTTGGTAATTGTCTAGTTAACGTAATAACGTACATAAATATTCTCAATAGTCAATTGTGATAAGCAAACTGATGTAAATTCTTGTTTCTAATGTGAATATGAATTTGTTGAATTGAATTGTGTTGATTTTGATTTTATGGATTTCGTCTTTTTGGATTTTGACTTTGTGAATTATTCCTTTATGGATTTTGTCTTTGTGAATTTTGTCTTTGTGGATTTTTACTTTGTGGATATTTCAATTTTTTTTTTTGGATTTTGTATAGAAACCTCGATCTCCGCACCTCTAGATTACTAGCATCGGAGAGTGCGACTCAAGCAAGTGAGCCACAGAGCGTGATCGGTTCCTTGAAACATGATTTTAAGTAATGTCTCGCCTTGCCCTTTTTTGGATGCATATGCGAGCTTTAAGCCTATAATGGTAAACCGTTGTGCTTAATCAGTTATGTAAAGCTTATGAAGGATTTTAAAAAAACCTCTTGCTCAAAGCATTCAAGGAACTAATTCAAACATAAAAGAAAGTCAATATTTCATAATAAATCCCAATATATTCAACAAAACATGTAAAATTTCCTACAGGTTGGACGTGGTCTTTAACGTTATATTATCAGAATAATCATCATAGCAACATTGAAGATTCTTTCTAGCACTGAAATCGAACCCTCTTTTGCTGTAAAATAGGCATACATCAAAAGATGCCCTAACAAATTCTAAGGACCTTTAAATCACTCACCTGTTGTGACTTTGACTTGTGTTCCTCGTAAGCGAATTCCTCTTCCTCATATTCATATGATTCTTCACGAAATGATCGTTCCTGTGTCATTTGTTGCATCATGTGTGATTCTTGTCTACTCTCCGTAGTATGTGATTCGATGTGTTCCGAAATTTCTTCCTTTCGTACCGTAGATTCCTCAGTAACTTCCAAATGATCAGAAACTTCAACGACTGTCTCCTGTGTAGTTTCAGTTGAATCGCGGCTGGTTTCATCAGTGTCTGAAAATTTTACATTTAAGTTTGAACGTCTAACCAATTAAATTTTGAAAAATAAAACTCGTGTCATTTTAAATCCAAAAATATTAAAAAATTTTTAGTGAAACCATAAGAGATGTGCTTCTTTTCTATCAGAACAGGACAGGATAACTCAACTTTCCATAACAATCTTATCCCGAAATATCCTGCATAGGACAACTGCTGCCAATTTAGTATGCCAGTTAGGTTATCCGGTCCGGTTTTGGATGCCGAGGAAGCGCAGATACCATAACCACTTATATGATCCAAAAACTATCTAAAATTTTCATTTATAACTATTCTAAATTTTGTCTAAAAGTGTCTAGATTGGCTTACTTTCATTATTCTCCCCATCTGCCAATGACTGTTCAGGTTGCGTCGCTTCATGCACTTTATTCACATTTTCTACAGCCGCTGGTAAATCCAATTGAATATTAGGCATCAGCTCACACAATTGTTTCGAAACGGCATCCAAAGTAGCCTGAATCGTTGACGGAAGTGACGAGAGAGCCAAGAGTTGACGCTGAATATCGGTTAATTGTTTGGCAAACATAATTTCTTCTTCGGTTTTTTGTGGGGGCTCAGGAGCCGGGGCTGGTTCAGGTTCAGTTGGTTCCTGTTCCTCCACTTGGCTCGCTTCCTCGTTGATTTGCCCTTCATTTACATTATCATCATTAGCAGCTGCAGGATCTGTCAGGGCTCCTTCTGTCGGCTCCAAGTTAGGTACCTCACTATCAGTAGGTGGTTCCACCGGTTCCTCTTCAACAACTTCTGGTGTTGGTGGTTTTTCAGGTTCTGGCTCGGGCTCTGGTATTACGGGCTTTAAAAATAGGCAATGTTATGACATTGAAATTTTTAGATATACCATTGAAAAAGATCTCTTTTCAGCGCAAATGATAAAATCACATGAAATTAACGCTTTAACAAGTCAAATTAACCATTTGGCAAAGTAATTTTCATGGCCAAAGTGAATTTCATGTGATTTAATTTGAGTTAAAAAAAATGAACTTGTCTTAAAAATGGTGCAATATTGATGTTTGCATTCTTACCGGTGGTGACGGGGTCCTATCCGGAGCAACCCTTGGTTTTGGCTGTTTAACAATTTGTACTTTGTATGGAATATAGTTTCTTTCCTTTTCAAGTTCCTGTTTGCTTTTCGGTATCGGACGATCTGGCTTTTGCAGAAAGGTTGTCCATTTGCGTTTCTCCTTTTCTTGATCGGCTTTTGTTTTAATAGCTTCATCATTCAGGGTTCGGAACACTTCGCTACTTTTACATACACCAGGTTTAGGGAAAATTCGATTGAAATTAACCCTGTAATATGCGATCAAATATTTAACATCGTTCGGGAAAAATTTTTTAATTTGGTTTACCCTATGACGTTGTGCTCTTTCAGAACTTCAGATTCGCCAGACATTAGGTCAGCAATTTCAGCTTCTGTAATATGATCGATACACTCTTCTAGTTCAATGCCATTTGTTTGAGTTACAGTTTCTGAGCAAACACTTTGGGTGACTTCTTCCTCGTGGCAGATGGTTTCGTGTATTTCGTCTGACGATTGAGCTACTTCCATGTACTCGTCCGTGTAGATTATATCATTTTGGTTCTCTTCCCTGTGGAAATCATACGAAATTTGATAAGTGATCTTCGTTTTAAATTAACAGTATACTTAAAACATACCTATAAACAGTAATGAAGAAGTTATTGCCACAGTGTCCAATAATCTGTTGAATTTCAGTATGGGTTTTACCTTCGGTAGGTTCATCATTAATTTTCAGAATTATGTCCCCTTCACGCATGCCGGCTTGCTCAGCAAGACTTTCTTCTTTGACCTGTTAAAAGAGGAGAGTAAGATTATTGTCAATGTTAGTTGAAACACACTTATACAGGGTATCCGGAAACTGCCGCATAAACGCACCGGATTGTGATTCCTCATGTGATTTCCAGCAAAAAAGTTGTACGGAACATACCCCATTAGCTTAACCCTTTAGCTGCCACAGGCATTTGAAGAATTGTGAAAAAAAACATTTTCTTATACGACTAAATCTTCAATATCTCAAAAGCTAGACTAGCTAGAATAGCATAATAAGATGATTATTGCAGCCAACAAATTTACCTAAAAAATAAAACCAAAGGCACTAAAATCGGATAAGAGGTTTGGTTTAAACAGAACTTCAAAATAAATTTTTTTGTGATTTGACCCAAAAACAATGTGTTTTTCCATCTCAATTTTCTTCAACTTCTGCCAAGGTGAGGTGATAGTACGATTCTTTTAAAAATTAGCGCATAGTCTTACGATCACATCTTTCTTACATCATTTTGTTCTAGCTTCGTTATTTCTAACAGTTTGAATGCCTTATGTGCAGAAAACTAGGGTTAATTTCAATTTCAATTCAATTCAAACTGTCCCTAAAGATTTGCAATTTGGTAAAATTTATTTAAATTATATCAAAATCGATCCAAAATTAACCCTAGTTTTCTGCACTAAAAGCATTAAAACTGTTAGAAATAACGAAGCTAGAATAAAATGATGTAAGGATGAAATGACCGTTAGACTATGCGCCAATTTCAATTTGGCAGAAGTTGGAGAAAATTGAGATGGAAAAACATATTGTTTTTTTTCGGGGTTAAACGAAAAATTACGGCTTTAAAATAAAATATTACATATACGAGAAACACGAAAATTTTCCATTGGACCCCAATTTTCTCCTGTGAGGGTCCATGAAACAAGTAATAAACGCCGGATATGGAATGTACTCGACGTCCTCTTTGATATGACACCCCGCATGCCCACGTTCGATCAAGGTTTGTAATTAATGTCCTTTTATGCCCTTTTTGAGAGCCTTCCGATCATTTTTTTCTTAGCAAATTAAATGGTAGAATCTTTAGCTATTATAGATTCGGAAAAGTGAGAAACGTAGTAACAATTTGAATTACTCTCGTAATTCTGGCTTTGGAAAGATACACGGGAAACACAGTAATTCTCCATTTAATCTCGATTTATTCCGTTGAGGGTCGTTGAAACATGGAACAAACACCGGATATGTAATTTACTTGACGTCCCCTTTGATTTAATACCCCACATGCCGACCTCCGGTCAAGGATTAAAGAGTATCCTTTTTTGTCCTTTTGGGACCTTTCCGATCAATTTTTTTTTTTAGCAAAATGAGTTTTAGATTGCTGGGAGCCCACTGATTCAAAAACCACAAGAATTAGCCTTACTCTATTTTTTTCTATTTGAAATGCTAATATGACACTAATAGTCTTGACATTTATTTTCAAAGTTGTGTATTGTATACACTTAGGCGAAGTTCACCACACTTTACCAAGATTTCATAGAGATTCGGTTTCCTATTTTGATTGAAATTGCGTTGAGTTCACGAGTGCGGACGTGTTGCAAGTTTCTTTCGAGGTAAATAACATTGAGTTTGTTGTTTTATGTATCTATAGACTGCAGAAGTTCAATGTTGTGCAGTACTTAGAAGAATTTTCACGTTTATTGGACAGTCAAAAATGTAGCAATTTGATAATAGCAGGGGATTTCAACTTAAACTTGTTAAGCTACAGTGAATCCATAACCAATTATTTAACTCTTCTGGCGGCGCATGGTCTAACTAGTTTTATAAATGAACCTACAAGAATGTCCTCGGGTACGTGTTTAGACCATTTTTATGGCAGATTCGCTTATATTTCAGTAGATTCTTGTGAGAAATGTATTTTTAATTTTGGCATAACAGATCACGTTATGATCGGTTTACTTTTTGATCCCGGGTTCAAAAAGGTTTTAAAACGGACGGCAACTGGAACTATATTTAAAACAAGGATTGATTTTTTAAAGCTTAAAAATAAGTTATTTCTTGAGTCATGGAATGATGCTTACGAAGAAGACGATGCCTCAATTTCATATTACTTTTTGCCAATTCGCTTTGTAGTTATATTTCTGAATGCTCCACTAAACTGCCTGTGAAAACGAATTCAAAGAGGTTAAAACCTTGGATTACCCACGCACTTTTAAAAAGAGTTAAGCTCAAAAATAAACTTAGAATTAAATTGAGTAAGCACCCTAACAATCAAAAATTGAAAACTAAAGTAAAAAAGATATGCAAGGAACTCAAAAAGTCCATACCGACAACTCGTGATATCTATTATAAAAACCATCTCAATAATATTAAGGGGAATTTCAGAGGCGAATGGCGGGTTGTTAATAGTATATTGAACCAATCTTGTCCGAATAGTAAACCTAATAAGCTTCGTGTCGATGGTCACATAATCTCGGATCAGCATAGTGTAGCAAACGCGTTTAACGGGTACTTTACGTCCGTAGGGCGTAATTTATCTGTAGTGACTAACTCAAGCTGCAACTTTTGTTCGAGGTACGGAAATATAACTCACATCCAAGAGTCGAGCTTTGCATATGAACCAATTACATCTTTGGAAGTTTTGAAAACAATAGGCTCTTTAAAAAACTCGTATGCGTGCGGTTTTGATGGCATTTCAAGTTATGTTCTGAAACAGATAGGATGTTTTATTGTAGATATCTTAGCAGTTATTTTCAACCGCAGTATATTTTCAGGTAAATTTCCTGATGCTCTTAAATGCGCAGATGTAGTACCATTATTTAAAAAAAGGCGCTGCCACTGATATGAACAACTACAGACCAATTTCTCTGCTCCCTGTTATTAGCAAGGTCTTTGAAAAAATTGTCAAGAAACGTGTCTTATCTTTTCTTAATTCTTCAAAATTCTTCAGTCCTCTTCAATTCGGATTTCAACAAAATAAATCCACTGAAGACGCGCTTTTGCATTTTTGTTCTAGAATTTTTTCTAACGTTGATGCAAACAAACTCACAGCTGGCTTGTTTGTCGATATTTCCAAGGCGTTCGATATGGTTAACCATACTTTTCTACTAAGTAAACTTGAACAAGCGGGTTTTCGTGGTTTTATTCTTGATTGGTTTAAGTCTTTTTTGACTAATAGGTATCAACGTGTAAAAATTGGGGAAATTCGCAGTGAAATAAAATATTTACTCTTGGGTGTTCCACAAGGCTCCGTTTTAGGCCCGATTTTATTCCTGGTTTATATAAATTCTTTATTTCAAAAAAAAATTAAGGGAGAGTTGACTGCTTTTGCTGACGATGTAGGCTGTACTTACGGTTCTAAGAGTTTGCTACACTTAACTGCCGATATTAATTGGGACCTTAATATTTTCAGGATCTGGTTTGCTGAGCATGGTGTAACAATAAGTGCCAAAACTAAAATGATGTTCTTTAGCTTATCGTCTTCTACCATAAACATCGCCAACTTTTGGTTCCATGCTTCCGATTGCCAACGTTTTAAACTAAATGACTGTTATTGTCGTTCTGCTGCTTGCTCACCAACAAGTAACATCGATCCTATTTGCTGTAGTGAATGTTTTGAGATAGAGGTTGTGAATATATTCAAATACTTGGGATTAACGCTCGATTCAAGGTTATCCTTTGCGGACCATACACAAGATTTGGCCAAATACTTTCGTTACTCTCTCAGGTATTTTTATTATTTGAAAAAACTTTGTTCCGAAGCACTTCTAAAGAGGATTTATTTTGGAATCTTTTACTCCAAACTTCAATATGGCATTGCTTGTTGGGGAGGAGCTTATTTGAATAAGATACAACCACTTCTCATTTTACAAAAAAATGTGATACGAATTATTTGCAATAAACCCCGAAGACATTCTAGTTTCGTGTTATTTCACAGTCAAAATGTTCTTCCTGTCCGGCATTTATATTGCTTTAAAGTTTTGAAAATTTTCTTTGCCAGATCGGGAAATTTAAACTTCAGAATAATATCCGATTACAACCTTCGGAGAAACTTGGCTAATATCGTATCAGTCCCTTTTTCAAGAACCACCGCATTTCAAAATTATTTTTTAGTCTCGTCCTGCCGTTTATTCAATAAACTTCCACAATCTATTAGATCAGAAACAGTATCTTAAATGTGTTAGAAAATGGTTATTTGAATTTGATTATGCTAGTTTAGAAAATATTTTCTCTGGCATTTTGGTATAAGTATTTTCTTTTTTTAAGAGAATTCGCTTTTTTTGTTTGTAATTTTGAATTTTATTTGAATTTTTGAAATTGAATTACCCAATTTGTAACGTTTCATTTGAAGTTCACCCGACATATTCACTTTTTTTTTTATTATAAGATAAATGTCAGTTTGAAGTAACATTTGCCACTATCCTTAATGCTATTTTTAGTGTTAGGGTATAAAATGTTCCATTATTTTCATAGTACTTTTATGCTAAGATAATTGTAAATTTTATTGTACTTTTGTAATAAGGGAATTATGAAATAAATCTATCTATCTATCTAAAATTTTTGAAAATGTATGGGAAACCTTTTAAATTTAATCAAATGTAACCGAAATGACGGGATTGTAGTAAGCACGTAGAAGCTATAAAATTAATTAAATACCATAGACAAAATTTGATGTCAATGATACTCAATTAATCCTAGTCGAATTAAGTTGCTTCAGCTATGCTATTCAAATTAGCGTTAAAGTAATACAACTGAAAGATACTGCTTAATGCAGTTATACCACATTTCTACCGGCTAATTAGATATAGATAGATTCTTATATTTGAAGATCTTTGGACGCTACTCAACTGGTGTGCTACCAGCATTTTTCTCCCCCAAACTTTAAAATTTACAGTACCAGGCCAGGCTACCTCTTCAACCAGAATCCTTTTTGGAACCATTTCAACAGCGAGTATGTTCGGTATATAGAGCACTCTCAAAGCGTACTTACTTACTGTAAATCGAGGTTAACTTTCGTGAAATGTTACTATCATAACTCTTAAATATTTGATAGGTTATGACTTATGATATTGGTTCCTTCTCTGATCTTCAGAGAAGAGCTTTCTTTGCGGCAACTCCTGAACACTGATGCAAGATAGTCCGAGATATTAATTCTTTGCAAAGTGAGGCCTAGCTAGCGGAACTAAAGGTGTTTTTGATATGGTTTTTGATATGGTCTGCCTCTGACCCTACGACTGTTACCACTACTGATATAGTCTAAGAAAAATGGCATATTTGGTCGGCAAAAATCCTACATCGGAAATTTTTTTGGATTATGGTTGGGAATGGTCCCCAGATTATGGCATTAAAAGTCCCAACCGATTGGGGGTCCGCAACCTTAAAAAAAGGGGAGAAGGGGCAATTTTTTTCGGTTTTCTGCGATTATTTCAAAAACGGTCAGAGATACAGAAAAATGGTCTGAGGACAAACAAAAAAACCATCTAAAATTATCTTTGCGATGATATATAACACATTACACTTTAATTGAACATATCGGCGTTAGAGCTTTTAAATTTTTTTTTTTTTTTTTATTTAATTTATTTTGTTAGGCTAGCGCCGAAATATTTAATTAAACTCTAATGTGTTTTATATCGTTGGAAAGGTAATTTGATGTATAGTTTCTTTCGTCCTCAGACCATTTTTGTGTAACTCTTGCCGTTTTTGAAATAATCGCCAACAAAAACGAAAAAAATGCCCCTTTTCCCCGCCTTTTTTTAAAGGTTGCGGACCCCCAATCATATCGGGACCATCCCCAACCATAATCCAAAAAAATTCCGATGTAGGATTTTTGCCGTTCGATGGCCATATTTTGGTCCAATTTTCATAGACTAATAACAGTCTGTTTAAAATGATTGTTAAAACAGTTTTCCCAAGGTGTCGCCGCAGGCAGATTAGCCGATAAGATCCCGACTTGTCTCCTGTTTATTCGGTTTGCAAATTGTTATGTTATTCGAATAGCCAAGCAAGTTTGGAAGACTTAGGCTTCATTCAAACGACGAGCCGTACGGCTCGCAAGCTCTAGCCATTAAAATGCATTGGATTATATGGGAAGCTCACGACGAGCGAGAGCCGTGCCGCTGTCAAAACACAACTAGCGAGACGTGTTTTTACAGGTTTTTACATAATAGTGCACCACAACCCGGAAATTCACGGCTCGCGAGCCGTGTTTTGACAGTGGCACGGCTCTTCAGACTGACCACCTCGACCACAACCCTCGCCCGGCACCTGCAAGAAGGAAAGAGAGGGAAGGAGGTGTGTTCCAAAACAAAAATTCTTTGAGAGTATCCAATTTTTGGCGGAGTTGCTAATGCTATGAAATAAAAGCTTAATTGATACGAAGGAAGGGTAAGGGCAATCAACAAATCCTTTAAATGAGCGAAATATTGATGATTACCTCAATAGTGTATCCGCATTATTTTGGACCGATTCGTAGTAACAGAAGAGACCCAGACCATGACAGTGACACGATCAAATAGAAATCGGTGGAGTCATGCCTGCTCATTCCATTCGCTGCGTCACTTCCGTCCATTCCTTTATATCCGGCTGTCAACAAGTATCAATTGCAATTGATATCCTGGTAATGAACCCAATACCTTCAGTAAAAATTACCAAATTAAAAACATTATTATGCTGAAGAGGGACTGCCTATTTTTCATTCTGAGCTGGCTGGAATTTATTTCCTAAATATAAATCCATGGTCATCTGATCTTATGCTGGTCCCACACGGATCGGGGTTCGCCGACCCGCGCGGTACAAAAGATCAAAGTTGTGGACAAGACACGTGTGACGAGATTTTTAGTTTCCATTGAATATGGTAAGACCGCCATACCTAGTTATATGTATAATGTACATCCACAGAAGTAATTGTAAATTTTTTGTTTGCGAGTAAACATTTAAGGCGCCAGCTATCGCTAAATGGACTATAGGATCTCTTGAAAAGCAGACATTGTAAAACCAAACTCGCGAACGTCATAAGGGTGAATTTTTTTAAGAAAAAGAAAGCAAAATATTCCAACACCTCTCCTGAAAAATTTAAGTGCGGCCCTTAAAGAAACAGTTGCAGCTACGTCCTCGATTAAAAGAAATGTAGAAAAACTGAACAGTCAATTAAATGTTAAAGTATAGTACATACTGACTTTTCAGGACTTCATTTTATACACCGAAAAAGCGCGGCCCGTCCTCGTCAGCATTTTCCTGAACCCGGCGTCCCGGCAGCACCTTTTTAGGCCCGTCACTGCCGGGTGAGGCCCTAGCGCATAGCGCGCATAGCACACTCCACTGATAAATAATTTACGTTGATGTTGAGTATGAGAAGTCGACCTACAGGGTGGTATTAATCGTCGCTGGAAGGTTGCATGGAGCCATTTTCGCCAACATTACAGACGTGGTGCCATCCTAAAATCCATTAATTTATGAGTCACATGTGACTCATGGACCTAAACAGGGGGGTGGGCACTTTTTTTCACGGGACCCATAGACAGCAAACGTGTTAAATAACAAAAAAACACACAGCATATCTGTGTAGCATGGCACGCAGATTTTTGGTGAGTTCCGACACCACGGACCCGAGCAGCATAGGGGGGCCCTAGTATGGTTGATACGTCATGGCGTGGATCTGTCTGAAGACCTTCGGGCATTGACGATCCTAATGAACTCGAGTCATGTAGTATGACTTACGATATAGTTGGCTTTCTCGTTCTTCTTTCGGAAGGGCAGTCATATATTTCCGCCTTTTGTGTTCACTCTGGATTAACAAGGTCTAACATTTCCTTGTAATTTCAGTCCTGATCCATTCACGCAATTTAGAAATATTTGCTATTCCATATAGCAATCGAATCGCAGAAAAACCTCAGTCGTGCCAAAAACCAATAATTGAAATCTCGCTAGAAATTAAAGAATATATTAATTTGTTGGCATACGATCGAAGATATTCTGCACACAATCATGATATGATATTAGAAACATATAAAACTCTTTTTGCTCATTTCAATCGATCACTGTCAACAACCCCTCTTTTTTATTTGCAACTATTCAAGCCATCTATTTGGTATTTGAGGTCAACTACTTCTTCTTCGTCTGCCCACATTCTGCATCATATCCAACAATTCGACACTTCCTTACAATCGGACGACAATCAACAAGTTGTTCTATTTATATCAGCGGCCGCAGTGGTCGTCGTCGTATTGCGCAACGTCGTTGCATTGCATTTAATTGAAATTGATTATCGGAGAACAATCGTTATATAACGGTCACACAATTCATTACACAACGGTGTATTTTTATAAATTTCATAAGATCATGCAGATAGTTTATGGTAATTCACAACAATAATTCACTTCACTGTACCTTCACAACGGTCAGCGGTAGTTCAAAATCAGAACCACCGATTAGGCGAAAGCCCCACGGGGCACTTTCGAATCGGCACAATTTCAAATCAATCTCCATGATATGTCAAGCGGTGAAACATAGGAAAGCAAAAACTCCCGCTTCGTTAAGAAAAAAGGACGAGACTAATCAAGAATACTCGAGTCCCGAATGTACCAATTTTTACGCCTCCACGAAACAATTTGATTGACCGATAGAAAAGTAACGACTGACGATTTTTAGCAAAATACACACACGATTAATCGACGACGAGACGTTGTAACGAAGTGTCGTGCATCCGTTTGATTAGAGCTCGTTATCAGCAGTTTATTGGCACAAACCCGCCCGATACATTGTTTTATTGCTTGCATTTTGGCTCCCTCCTGAACCGAAGACGAAAGTGTCAATCTATCAATAGAATATTCACTCCTCCATTCGTGAATCTATTTCGGACGGCTAATTTGGATTCTAAATAAAAACATCGAATCCGTTTACTTTTAGTTCGTTGGGTGCAATTGAAAGGGCGAGATAAAATTGACGTGATCGGAAACATGACTTTTGTTTTTCGTTTAAATCAATTTATTTAAAAATCTTTGTATCCTATATTATAGTCATTAACGGTCAACATTCATTACCAAAATAAAAATCACAAACAAATTTACTTCAACGATGCAACCGCCTTCTTGGCAGCATCATCCAAATCAGCAGCCGCCTGGATGCGCAAACCCGACTCGGCCAACATTTTCATCGCCTGTTCTGCATTCGTTCCAGCCAATCGTACAATCAACGGAAGCTGCAAATCAAGCGCCTTTGCTGCCTGAATCACACCATTGGCAATTGTTTCACAATTTACAATTCCACCAAAAACGTTGACCAAAATCGCCTTCACGTTACTATCAGCCGTCAGAATTTGGAAGGCTTTCAACACTTGAGCCTCTTTCACACCACCTCCACAGTCCAGGAAATTCGCAGGAGTGCCGCCATTCAACTGAATAATATCCATAGTGGCCATGGCCAGACCGGCGCCATTCACCAAACATCCAATATTTCCATCCATAGCCACATAATTCAAATTATTCTTGGCGGCCTCAGCTTCCCGGGGATCCAGCTCGGTATCATCTTCCATTTCGAAAATCCGCTTTTGTCGAAATTGTGCATTATCATCAAAATCCAATTTGGCATCAACCGAAATCACTTGGCCGTCAGACGTCTCGGCCAGTGGATTTATTTCGATTTGTACAGCGTCGACCTTGACAAATAGTCGCCATAATTGTTCAATTTCGTTGGCCGCCTTCTGGACCAATTCACCTTTGAACTCGAGAAACCGGGCGACGTCGTTGCATATTTCGGGCGTAATGCCTTTTGAAATGTCAATAGGAACGGTTTTGATGAGTTCGGGAGTCTTTTCAGCCACGGCTTCGATGTCCATACCACCCGCTGGAGAGGCGATCAACACAGGTCCGTTGTTTTGACGATCCATTAGGATGCAAACATAAGTTTCGCGAGTGATGTTTACACTTTTGGCTACCATGACTTTGCGCACGAGGATGCCCTCTTTGGGTGTTTGTTTGGTAATCAGTCGATGTCCGATCATTTTATCGACGAGATCCAGGACTTCGATTTTTCTGAAAGTGGGCGGAATGGGAAAGTAAGTGTGTGCTCGCTTTTTAGTAAATTTACAATAATTAGATTAGGCAAGAAACTAACTTTGTTGTGATGTGAACGCCTCCTTTGAAGCCATTGTCGAAATGACCCTTTCCTCGGCCACCGGCCAAAATTTGTGCCTTGACCACATATTCAGGAACATCTGTAAGGAAGAATGGGAAAAGGTTCATAGAATTAACATTTTGTTGTATTGTGAATCGGAACTGTATTTTGTTTTTGTAAAAATCGGTCCGCCGCGCCGCCAGGCAAGTATAACTAAGGATAAGGTCGACCCACCCTTTTCAGTCATCAGTCACAGTAATTTTCCACAAGTTGACAACTTGTCAGTTAAGTGACTGACTGACAAACTGTCAACTTTTATGACTGTGACTGATGATTGAAAAGTGTGGATCGACCTTTCGAGTTCCTACAGAAGTATAAGGAGAAGTAAATGTGGAGTAGGGGACCTGAAGCACTTCAACAGTTGGGAGTACAAAATGAACTCCGGACTAAGTCGTGGTTACTGTATAACAGCAAACCAGGACAACGCGCCGACTTGCCAGGGGTATGTTCCTGACAATCGGCATCCCTGAATCAGAAGTGACTTTGATTCAACAACGAGAAGGCCGACTCTACTTCGGATTGGGATTAGTGACCGTGAAGGCTTGAGATCCACATAATCTGAAGGGAGGCGCGAACAAGGAAACATAATAATGTCCAATTATTCATGTTCCCTCTCTCAATTAAATTTGCAACATTGTAGAACGGCCACTGCGCTCATCAGTAATCGGATCAATGCTTGCAAGACATTACTTTGCCTAATCCAAGAACCTTGGATTGATGCTACTGGTAAACAAATTAGAAGTCTAAATTTCCGGCATGCGGAGGTATTCTATGCTGCATGGGACGATAAACCGCGCTCTTGCATTGTAGTCAACCTGATGAACGATCTAAGTGATGGTGACACCAGTGTGATTAAAGTAGTTGGACAGGGTCAGGGAACTATGAAAGAAATCCTTTTGATTTCTGCATACTTTCCATATGACAGCACAGAAGTTCCAACAGTGAGCTTCATCAAAACGGTAGACTACGCCAAACGGAAGGGCATAGGCATAATCGCCGGGTACGATGCCAACGCGCATCATGTAGGTTGGGAAAGCACCGACATCGATTCAAGAGGATCCAAACTCACCGAGTATCTAGCTACGACTGATTTCGAGATTCTCAACAAGGGCAATGAGCCTACATTTGTCACAACTGCAAGGAGACAAGTGATTGACATAAGGCTTCCGGGCGGAACGTTTGTGGAGAGTGAAGAGGAAACCATCAATTTTCTACTTGACGTGCACTTTCCAGGAAGCAGATAGCGACTCGAAGCGAGACCAGAAACAGTCCCCACCCAAGAGACTGGTCTCTGGTCTGCACAATACATAGTTACGTTAGAACGAGTCAAGTGGGCACTAAACTCGTTCGACAGCTACAAATCCCCCGGTCCTGTCGGGATTTTTCCCGCTCTTCTGAAAGAGGGAATGGAATTTCTTGACCTACATTTACGGAAAATATGACATCATTCCTTCTAAAGGGGCTCAAAAGACTGGTAGACAGGTATATAAGGGATGTATGCCTTCCCAGACGAAAAGGTGATGAATGGTTCCCATGTGATGATGTTGATGAGCCCGGGACTGGCAATGGACATGTCAGGTGAGCTTCTGCATGATCATGTAATCCGAGTTGGTGAATCATCGTTCATCGGACAGAAATCTGAATCATCATCTATTTGGTTTGCGATGAGGTTGCCTCTGGTGTCATTGTCCAGATTCGAGTGCCATAGATCGTGATGTGCATTGAGATCACCTAGTAGGAAGCGGTATTGTCCAGTAAGTAAAGGAGAAATGTTGGCCTGAAAACCAGTGGGACAACTTGAGGCTGGTGGTATATAGATAATTAAAATATCTATATCAACATTTCCCGCCTTGATGGATATCGCTTGTAGTTCGGTGGTGGTATCGGCGGCAGTGATATCAATTTCAGAATATGGAAACGGGCTGTGGATAAAGAAAACTGAGCCTCCATCGACGCCGGTGAATCGATCTCGTCGTATGATATTGAAGCCTCCGTAGAAATTTAGCAGTGAATCGGCCTTTAACATAGTTTCTTGAACCGCAACAACTTTGATGTGATGTCTGTCCATGAAGTATGTGAGCTCGACGACTTTGTTTTGTAAACCATTACAGTTTATTTGGACAGTCTTCGTGGTGGAGTAGTTCACAACTAGCTGTGGTGGTGTAGGAGTATTTCGTGGTTCTGTATGTTGGTGATGGTTGTTGACCCGGATTAATGTGTTGTTGGGAAGTCGATGATGACTGCTGGCCATAGATTCTGCAATTTGGTGCTACGAAGGTGTTGAACGTAGATGGGCATTGTTGAGCCCGGAACAGTTCTTCAAATGGTACCATTCTTTGCAACACGAGCATTGCACGGAGGATTGCACATTGGAGTAGATCCTTTTACCACAGACGCAGCACATCCAGGAACCTGGATTTGTTTCGACGCCGGCGCGTAAAAGCAGGATTTGGAGCAGCTGGGCCGGCTCGGGTTGCTCCGATGGTATAAAAACGATGTTGTGAATGTGCAACGTTTGTGTTTCCCCACTTGTGTCGAGGAGGGTTTGCGGTTGGCCAAGCAAAAAAATACATGGGTGGTTCCGGGACATAAACCCGACCGCGATAGGAACTCTAAATGCTCACTCGTATTCATGTACGAGGGGAGAATTTGGAAATTGTTGAAAGTAAAAAAAAGGATTTTGTCCGGAGTCCGTATTAATTTTCACTGCAACGGATCGAGAGTGTTCAGCACATCGGATGTGGGTTTTCCGCAAAACTTGGTTTGTAGGGAAGGTTTAGATAATTGTATCATCCACTCTACGTATTTGTAAGTTCATTCACAAAATTCGTTGCCTGACCCGCAATACGTGTTACATGTACGGGCGACTAAATTAGTCGGAGAAAATGCTCCGGCTGCGCATCCTTTTTCTTCTTTTAGCGGTACAGAAAGGTGTGAACCGCTGTGTATCTATATGGACTCGTTTTATAGTTCGTCATCGTTTTCGTCCGCAATCTCCAGGGACAAAAACGTGGCAGCTGCAATGGGGTTTTCCCATAGTGAGAGGGGGGTGAGATTTGTGGGTGCAGCTGGGCATTGAAACAAATGGGCTACATCGTGTGGCGTGCCAGCGCAGTAAGGGCATACGTTTAGTATATTTGGGTCTATCCGAGATAGGTACGAATTGAGGCGTGAGCAGAAGCCTGACCGAAGTTGGGCTAAAGTCACTCTAGTGGCTCTCGGGAGCCTAATCTCCTCAGGCGAAATAGGTGGTGGGAGCGCTGAGAGGACTCTGTTCGTACCTAAACTCGCAATATTGCAATGGCAGCCCGGTATGAATCTTCATCGAAAGGATCCCTTTTGTAACCCTGGACCTCTTTCTCAAGGTCACGAAGGCCACGTTTGATGTTGCGTGGAGGGGGAATTTCGTCCATAAGGTTACGATTAGGATGATCCTCTCGATAACAACCTACTAAATATTGTTTTGTAAGTAGTCGATTGTGGTCACGTATTGGCATCAAATGTGTCTCCTGATGTAGGTGGTCCTGGGCAGACATCAGAAGGCATCCTGTAGCTGTGCGTAGAGCAGCATTTTGGCAGACTTGGATTTTGTTCCAGCTTGTGTTACAGAGACCTTGCGACTAAACTGGCGCCGCAAAATCAGCCGCTGCTCGACCCACCGCTTTGTAAGTGGCTAGCATTGTCTCTTTATCTTTGCCCCAGGTGCTACCAGCCAGTGCTTTAAGAATTTTGTTCCTGCTGCGCATCTTTTCACATACCGCTTCCGCGTGATGAGCTGAAGTCATCATTTTCTCAAAGTGAAGCCCGAGAATTTTTGCATTTGCAACAACAGGAACTGGTTTGTTGCCAATGCGTACCCCAACCGGCCACCGACAATCACCTGACCAGGTGGAAAGGAAGGTCGCAGACGATTTGGACGCTGAGATGGTTAGGTTTCTGCTATGGATTTAGTCGCGCTAAGTATCTATTGATATCTTCACGCATGACATCCCTATCCGCTCCTGTGGCGAGTACAGTGCAGTCATCGGCATAAGAAATAACTTCAATGCCTTCCGGAGGTGTTGGGAGACCAGCCATGTAGATGTTAAACAAGGTGGGAGAGAGAACCCCACCTTGAGGAACACCTAATTTGATCTTTCTAAGTTTGGAACGACTGCCTCGAAACTCGGTGAAGGATTGCCTACCAGCTAGATAGTTGGCAATCCATCTTATCTCTTGAGTCGGAACATGCATATTGAGGAGGTTTGCCAGAAGCATGGAGTGATTAACCTTATCAAACGCATTTGATAGGTCAATCGCCACCATGATGGTTCTATGGCAAGGTGTACTGTGGTTTAGTCCGTCTCTTACACGTGTAGTGATCGCGTCCAGAGCGGTGGTTGTACTATGCATGCGTCTGAATCCGTGCTGATGGGGATCTAGCTTTGCATGTGAAACGAGTGTGGGGTGGATGAGGGCTTCCAGCGTCTTTGCTACAGGTGACAGGATCGTAATCGGTCTGTAGGAAGTTCCTAGTTTGGCACTTTTCTATACGACTATACGACCTTGTTTCCAGATGTCGGGGATGGCGAGCGTAGACATTGACAAATTAAAGACTGCCGTGAGATACTCAATGGCAGGAAGACCAAGATGTTTGAGCATGGCCATTGAAATGCCATCTGGTCCAAGGGCCTTAGAATTTTTTGCATTCTCAATGACTGTTTTAACCTGGTCCGGAGTATAAATTGGTACGGAGTCAACAATTCGGCTGCGAATCCGTCTTCTAATTTTGCGCTTGAGGCCATCTGACTTGGGATGTTCAATAAATTGTTTATTGAACTGGCTCGCACACTGAAGAGGATTGCTAGTTTCTTTTTTGCCGAAGGTTATGGCTATATTGCCCTTATCTTTTGTGGGGTTCGAAAGGGCACGGACAGTGGACCATAACTTACTGGCACTTTCATTAAGGTTACAGTCATTGAGGTGCTCGTTCCATTTAGCCTTCTTGTAGTCTTTAACTTGTCGCTGTATTTGGATATTGAGCTCCCGAATTCTGGGGTCACCAGGGTTAGCGCGTTTAATGTTGTCACGTTCATCGGCTAACCTTGCGGCACTTGTTGGAAAATTTGGACGAACCTTTGGAATGCGCCCTGCAGGGATGAACCGTGCCGCAGCTTTGGCAATGACGCTCCTAATGTTCCGTTCGTCCTTATGTATATTGGTGGGAGGGGGAAGCGCGGAGAACTTCGATGACGTGAATGTTTTGAAACCTTCCCAATCAGCTTTTTTGTGATTGACAAAAGTTCGCTTCTCTGACTTGGTCAGGTCAGCTGGTTTGTCAATTCTGACTATGATTGGGAGGTGATCAGAGGGAAGACCAGTAAGTGTTTCCCAGGAGGTCTCACTAATTAGGCTAGCGCTGACAATTGTAATGTCTGGTGAGCTAATACAATTGTTTGCATCACTGGTTGGAGAGTTTTCATTGAGGGTACAGAAACCTGATGCGTCCAGAGATTCGGCGATAGCTTGACCCCTGGCATCGTTGTGAAGCGCGGAATGTCAGAGTTCATGATGGGCATTGAAGTAACCAAGAATGATCCTGTGCTCTCCATTAAGAAGAGGACCAATATTGAAATGGTAGTTTGTACAGCTAGAATGTGGTGGTATGTAGATATTAAAAATTTAAATATTGGTGCTCCCTGATGAAACTGAGATGGCTTGCAATTCCGCCGTACCGTCTGAAACTACATCTAAAACACTGTATTGTACGGACCTGTGTATTAGGAAGGCAAGTCCACCTCGAGGGTGAGAATCATTCGTGGCGCCTTCTCTGTCCTTGCGTATGATGATATATTCACCGTCAGCGTTGAATGGTGAATTCGCATAGAGTTTCGTCTCTTGGATGGCTGCAATCAGAATTCTGTACTTTCTCAAGAAGCTTGGGATTTCAGAAATTTTCCCTAGGATGCCATTACAGTTGAACTGCAATATGGACACCGGTGTAAAAATTGCTTGCGGAGGGGCGGGAGTTAAGCTGTGTCTTACGTTCAAGGCAACATTATTGGGGGGAGTAAGGGGCAATGGTGGTGGGGAGAGGCCTGGTATTACCCGAGGCTGCCCAGTATTCCTACAGCCTGGTGCAACAAATGTACCTTCTATGTAATGACCCATCCTTCTCAAACCGGAGCATCTCAAATGCAACCCACTCCGAACAGCAACTACACTGAAGTGACCTGGCATTAGAACCGATACGTCGGTTGCAGACACTAAACATCCATACCAAGACAGGGCCTGGATTTGCTTCAATGCCGGCGCGTAAAAGAAGAATTGAGAGCAGCCGCGCCGAGATGTGATGCTCCCAATCTGACGAAAAAACATATATAACGAGTCCATACAAATACACAGCCATACACAACCTTCCTGCATCGAGACCTTCGAGGCTCTTGCCAGGGAGGCGTTTTGGCAACTCTCGGCCGTTTGTTGTAGCAAACGGGTGTGGTCCGCCCCGGAGAGGCTGAATTGCAATTGCAAAATGCAATATGCAATGGTTGCCAGTAGGACCACAAGTTATTGTTATTATTGTAAGTTCGATATTGGTATTGCCGGATTTAACGGCAATAGCTTGCATTGAAACGAAGATCCAATACACTGTATTGCACGGTTCTGTATATTAGGAATGCGAGCCCTCCTCCTGGCTTAGGAAGGACCCTCCTGCCGACTCTATCGCGCCTCAAAATTATGTAATCGCCGCGGATATTAAATTCGGGAGTTGAAGCTTTGTCTCCTGAAATGCCGCTATCAGAATTCTGCGTGTACTCATAAAACGGACGATCTCGTTGATCTTCTTGCGGATGCCATTGCAGTTAAACTGCAAAATGGTGAGTGGGTGTACACTACTGCGGGGGGGGGGTGCAGGTGTTAAACTTGAGCGAGTATGCCTTGTTGTATTGTTGACTTCGGGTGGCGGTGGTAGAGAATTGGCTCGAGAGCTGGGGCCAGGAATGGCCGGGGGCGTAGTTAGGAACCCTAGTTCAATTCGTCCCCACGCAGGTGACGAAATCGATTAGTTTTTCTAGTGCCTAAACCGCCAAAAACCCTCACCTTACTCGTCTCTTTTGTGGGGACGAACTCGCTTAGGGTTTCAAGTACGTTTTTCGTATAAAAGAGCATTAAAACCTTTTTTCAGGCAGTCTCCTTGAAAGTGACGTGATTCGCTTTACAAACTGAGTTCGTCCCCTTGCGTGGGGACGAGTTGGACAAGGGTTTTTGACTGTTTTCGATGCGAAATGTACTCGAAACCCTATGCGAGCTCGTCAACTTTCAGGGGACGAAATCGATAAGGGTTTTGGGCAGTTTTGATACTAGAAAAGATAATCGATTTCGTCCCCAAGCAGGTTTCCTAAATACGCGGCCGGGGGCCGACCCGCATTCAGACAGCCTGGAGCAGCAAAAGAAAACTTGTTATACTGACTCATTTTTTTTAAGCCTTAGCAATAAAAATTACTCCATTCTCTGCAGCAGGCACATCTCAAAGACTTGGCATTGCCGAAGGCGCGTCGGTTGCATACACGACAAACAAATGTAAATTTCGGGACCTTGATTAGTTTCGAGGCCGGGCGGGTTAAGAGAATTGAGAGCAACCGCGCTGAGATGAAATGCACCCAATTTCACGAAAAAATACATAGAAAACTTCCACACACATACAAAACCCTCCTGCATCGAACCTTCACATCTCTTGTCATGCTAGTACTACACGGCAGCCAGTATCTATGCAAGATATTCCCCATCACTACCCAAAAGAAATGAAGCTTTTGATGAGAGTTCCTTTGAGCTCTACCTTTTGTCCATCCCAGCAAACAATTTCTATCGTCCGCGATACGAATTCAATTCGCCTGATAGAAAACATTTCTCGAATTTCATATCGTATTCGGATTAAAGGCGTCACTCCCTTCGGGAAGGAATAGTGACCGATATTAATTCGCCAGAATGATAATTTGGCGATAATAGACTAATACATAGAAAAAGTGAAATTTTTTTATTTTACCCTTTTTAGGGTTTTTTAGAAAAAAATTTTTTTTTTTCAAAAAACTTTTATGAAATCGATTTTGTCTGTCCGTCCGTCTGTTCACTACATAACTCGCGAACGGCTCAACCGATTGTCATGAAATTTTGTAGGAATGTGTAGAATGGTTACAGTCTTTGGCACATATACCTTAGAAGTTGGTAGGAAGAAGATAACAGGGTGTCCCGAACGTTTGAAAAAAGTCGACTTTTTTTAGTTTTTATCGGAGATTGACATATGGGTATTTAAATCAAAGAACTAAGCGAGTACATCTCACATCAGTTAACATTTTCCAGTTTCGAGTAACGGTAAAAAAGTTATTGGCGTTCAAAGTTAAACTTCCTTTTCGACCTCCGTTTTTCTAAACCGTTATAGGGATCGATATGAAACTTTGCACAAAGATTGGTCAGTATGGCTTTATATACGTTAAATATTAAGACTGTTGACTTTTGCTAAGGAAAAGTAAATAATAGTATATTTGTAAAATTTGAATTTGATCGTGTGTAGCCCATCTTAGGTTTTCAAATATGAAAATTCTGCTAAGGGTTTTTAGAAAATTACATAGGGAATATGTCTACAAACTTTCATTCGAATAACTGTATCCAAACCGGAAATATAGCCAAGTAAGTATTTAGTAAGGGCTTTTGACAATGCAAGGGAAGCCTCTTAAGCATTTCTTTCATGCATGTCTTTTAACTTCATGCAACAATGAACATGAAATTTGGTGGAAATGCATAGAATGATAATAGTGTTTGCCACATATATTTTTGAAGTTTGTAGGACCAAGATACAGGGTGTCCCTGAATAGCTGCACAAGAATACTTGTTCAATACTCATAGGAAAGCTTTCGTGAGCTCTAATGTCAGGGTACACAATGGAATCATTTCATATAAGTTGCTTTTCCTTGGTTAAAAAAAACAGTAACAGTAGATTTACAGCTAATAATTCAGTTCATATATGTAGGATGCTTGGTGTTTTTGAAGGATTGTATTTTCATAGTAGGCCATAAAATTAAATGACAATTGAAAAATAAAATAAAATCGGTCATTTTTTCCTAGTGGTACGTCAAGCGCTTTTATGTTCCTGGTTTGGTTTTCTTATATTCCCGTGGTCAAATTACGCGACTAATCATCGACATTTAGAATTAGGTTTATTCCACACGACCGTGGTTCGCGTCAAGTGTTTTTTTGGGGTGTTTGTGAGGTGTGACGCGAGAAAATCTATTTCAAGATATCACGACACATTCGATGGTTGTTGGCTGTTGCTAAGGTGTCGGTAGGAAAAGACGTTGTGCATAGGTGAGTACACTGAGCTTGTAGTTACTTGTATTGTAGTTATACTTATTGTGTGAGATCTGATTGATGGCGGACTAGGTTTTGCTGTGTGTACCGCACCGAAAATTACCTACAGGTATTCTAAGATTCAGTATTGAGTGAGTGTTGTATGGAAAGGTTGTGGTTTCCCCCTTTCCAGAAAGTAATGATAGTTTGAGAGGTTGTGGTGTCTCCCCTCTCAGTGAGATGTTTAGAGCCGTGTGGGCTTCACCTCGGAGTTGGTCCCCTCCGATTGAGTCGTTGAGAGGTTGTGGTCGTCCCGCTCTCAGCGTTGTGTTTGTAGAAAGGTTGTGGTGTCTCCCCTTTCTACTTGTGGTAAACTCGAGAGGGTGTGGTGTTCCCCCTCTTTGCACAGAGTTTACGTTTTGGAGAGGTTGTGGTGTTTCCCCTCTCCATGTTGAGTTGACGTTCGTAGAAAGGTTGTGGTGTCTCCCCTTTCTATTTGTGGTAAACTCTTTGCACAGAGTTTACGTGTTGAAGAGGTTGTGGTGTCTCCCCTCTTCGTGTTGTGTGTTTGAGAGGTTGTGGTGTTCCCCTCTCTGAAATGTGAGTAGAGGCGCGGTGCTCCGTTCCGGAGTTGATCCCCCTCTGTATTAGCTAGGAGGTTGTGGTTTCCCCCTCCACATTCTACCATAGAATACCTAATGAGAATGTTTTCGCCAGAAGGTGTGTGCCTTAGGTAGAAAGGATTTACTTCTGGATATAGAAGAATGAGGATGGTAGTGAAGTGGGATTGAACCAAGGAGAAGCAGCCGAATCAACCGATACATCCATCCTGCGTCTACCTCGCATTGCCGTTTGAGTACCTGAGCCAGAATCAACCGATGTAACGAGAAGCCGATGACCGATGCTGAGACGACGACGCCGACAAGTGGTTCTCCTTCGCTCTCCTCTTCTTCCTGTTTGTTGGCCGGGCCAACATAGATATTTGAATTATATTTCGTTTACGTTTCAAATAACTTGGTATCTTCAGTGCATGTAACTGCAGGCTCATTGGTTGTCTTTTTCTCATTACAGATGGTATCAGGCGGTATAGATCAGATGAGTATCGTATTTTATGCATACAAATGTCCAGTACGCCATGTTCATAAAAAAAAAATGTAATAATTATATATCAAAGTAAAGTAGTAGTGTCTTGCATATATAAAGCCAAGCCATCCTTACGTTTGCCTTAGTTTCTTTTTGCTCAAAGGCCATCAGAAATCATAAATCGAAAAATGCCTGTAGATTTGCCTTGGAGTACCCACTTTTGTACAAACTGGGTAAATAGTAAATCTATTTTTGGATTGATCTAATTAAAGGTGGAACGCGTTTATTTAGACCAATCCAAAAATAGATTTACAGGAAGCATTCCATTAATGCTGTGCACAATTCTTATCTATTCCTTATAAAATATAGGTCCAAAAAAATATTCACTATGCACCAAAATTCTAAAAAACCCGCGTATTGCGGGCGCAGCCCTCTGTACGCCGGTATTTTTTTATGTAAAGCTCGCCGAACCACGAGAAAAACTCTTCCCGAAAAATCGCATTGCAGAAAACAAAGTTCATTCATCGTGCCCGTGATTCACTCTCTCTCTGCATCCAACAATTTCTCTGCACTTATTAACGAAAAACGTCTAAAAAAACCTGAGATGAAAATTTATCTCCAATGATTGACATTTTTGGTAAAAAAATAAACTTTAAACCCCCAACAAATGTTTGCTCGGTACGTCCCTGACAATGGTTATCTACTGGAGGATATGCGGCCACATTTAAAATCCATGCGAGGGAATCCCGATCTGACCAACTGCGACTCCTTGGTATTTGAGTCTGGTTCACTGGCTTAGAGTCAGACAAAGCCTTTTGCGGGGAAGCTTTTGATGAGTGTTTCTTTGAGCTCTACCTTTTGTCCCAAATTTATAATTAGTTCTTTAAAAAAAATGCAAAAATTTAATAAGGGGACAACAACGAGTTCATACTTATCTTTGCTTCGAAGAAAGTACAATGGGTGGGGTTCCAAAAAGGCACAGTTGCGTATGTTTCGCAAACATGTTTGCCATTCTGATCCCCTAACTGCCATTCTGCGGATAAGGAATAATCTCCGGTTCTCTTCCTTTGTGAAATATGTTAAAGAAAAGAACTGGAGATGATTTCTGATCCGCAAAATGACAGGGGATCAGAATGGCAAACACGTTTGCGGAACATACACAACTGTTTTGTATTGCAACCCCACCCAAAGCCTCCATATAGTGCTCATGAGATTTCAAATTTATTGGAATCTTTTATTAGCGTGAAATTGTATTTACACTCTCAAGATAAGCGAAGTAAACACATATCAACGCCACCGTGCAATAAATCAGGCAGACGCAGATTGTTTGCACGACAAATCATTCTCAGTCGAGATGCTAAAGTCCACTTCCAACTCCCAATTGAGGTTAATCGAATGAGTTGCAATGTACACCGAATTCAGCCCATCACAAATGCAGCTCGTTGCAAATTTAATTGACCTCGTTGACACAAAAAACGAGTAAAATTGAACTCTATAGAGACTAAGGAACTTACCGAATCCCTTCAGCTTGGCCGCTTCCTTCTTGCCTTCGAGTACCCTGAAGGCTTGTATCGCCACACCAGCCTCATCGAGCAGCTCCTTGCTTTGGTATTCCAAAAGATTTAAGTTACGCACCTGCGATCGCAGAACCTGTAAGAATACAAATTTAGATAAATTGTTTTCGGGGGGATCGAAAACTTCGGAAGCTAAGGTAGGTCTACCCATACCGTCTGATAAGTAACTCGGGCCAATCGGTTGCAAAGCATTTTGTCACTGTACTTCCCTCTACAAGAACGTTCCACGAACTAGTTTTGAATGAAGAGACGACACTCTTGCTTGGCCTTGGCGACTTTGGAGCAAAAGGTTAACCACGGCACAAATCTTATCACCGGCACTGGCAAAGATGCTGAAAAAATTCGAAAGTTCGAACGAGCGATGAAAGTGAAGATAAAGATAAAATCCGCGAAAATTACGACGAACCAGCCCGAAAACGTGACAGCGAAGGAGGATGGTTATCAGCTGATAAGAAATTGCCGAAATATTCCTCCCACTCCCGGAATTTTATGATCACTCCCTTCTACCAATAGCAGAGTACCCCTGCGGTAATCATGTACAAAAAAAATGCCGAACCACACATGCTGATAACAGCCGGCAAAACAACAACAAACAGTGCAGTTGAAGGATTCTGTAAGTGCAATCATATGATAACAGAGTCCCATTGGGATTGGACTTCCAACAGGTTGAATATTTGCAGAAAGTCCAGAAAGTATATTGCGCAAATATTCTAATTAGGACTTGCATTAAAATTCATTTAATTCAATTTCAGATTAATTTTACCAATTGAATTGAGTTTTGATATTTTTCCGGCAAATCAGCTGACGTATGAATTAATTTCTGAACGCATCCTGGCTATGTATTCTCGGGCAACCCCATCATCTGTCACTTCAACGGCGTTCTTTATCCGTGTTTGTCCATGTGCCGGTTCGTGTATTTTGCGAATTTTAGCAATTTCCAAGAAGATTAATCGCACTGAGGTAGGCAAAACACGATTTCACTGAACCCTTTGCACAATTTCTATCAAGTTTGCTCACATGTTGAACGTTATTTTTCAGAATTGCTTGCACAATTTTGAACGTCTTATTGGACAAAGAAGAAGCCCATTCGTCTTCGTCGCACAATCCAATCCGTTTAGTTTGCAAAACTTAAAAAAAAAACGCAAAAATTATGTCGGAAGAAGATTGGGACGCGCCTGAAACAGAAAAGAAGAGCCGTCGCTCGGACGGCTACGATCACGGTGGTAGCAGTTACGGAGGAGGAGGCGGTGGTGGTGGTGGTGGCTATCGTGATAGCGGTCGTAGCGATTATCGCGACAGCGGACGCAGCGACTATCGCGACAGTGGATCGTCCTACAAGAACGATCGCAATGATCGTGATCGAAACGGAGGCGGCGGAGGAGGAGGTGGTGGTTACAACCGCGATCGAGGATCCCGTGGTGGCCGCTTTGGAGGTCAACGGGATGGTGATCGCTACGAAAGTTCCTACGATGACAATAGGGATAGGCCGTCCAAACCGCGAGGTGGCGGTCGTAACTCCGAATCAATGAACATCGATTCGGGTGATGTGGGCAAAATTATAGGACGCGGTGGTGCAAATATTCGTGAAGTTGAGACGAAGTTTTCGGTGCGTGTCAACGTGGATAAGAACGCCGGTCGGGTGGAAGTATCGGGAGATATTCAACAGGACGTTGACGATGCGATTAAGCACATGAAGGAGCAGGTTGAGAGTGGTGGACGTGGCGGAGGAGGAGGAGGTGGTGGTGGTAGAGGCGGTGGAGATAGCTACCGTAGAGATCAAGGTCGCGATTCGTACGGTGGTGGAGGAGGAGGCGGATATGGTGGCGGTGGTGGTGGTGGAAGAGGGTACGGAGGTGGCGGTGGAGGCTACGGCGGACGATCGCAGAAGTCATCGTTCAACTTCAATAATTCGCCACCACGCTCCACGCCTTCCTATGGAGATAGCGGCGATGGACGCAAAAGTCCTGAAGAATTTACTCCGATCGATTGGAATGCGATGAATAAGCAAGCGGTAAGTAATGATTTTACCAACTTTATTAACTTTCGTTCTTCTGATTAACCAGAAGTACCTACTTCAATTGAGGTGGAAAATCTGGTCAAATACTGTAAAGGCAGAGACATTAGGCTGTGATGCCAACGCTCACAATACCGCGCGGGGTAGCACAGATGACAATCCAAGAGGAAAGCAGCTGCTGCAATTTGTGGAAAGAATAAACTTGTTAGTAGCAAATATAGTGGTGACTCCCACCTTCGTAGATGCGCTAAGGGCTGAGGTGATAGACATTACTCTGAGCTCTTTCAATACGCTGCACAGAATTCAGCGCTGAAAGGTGGTGGACATAGAGTGTGCCATCCACGGGACTTTATCGTCAGGGGAGTGCCTAAGCAATTATGCTCTTACCTCCTGATCCATTGGACTGTTTAGATCTTCGACATTTTATTGACAATATCTAATTGTCAAATAAGGATTTCTTCGTCCGGTGCATGTACTCATCTTCGGAACCGCAATTCCATCTGGTTGACCTGAATAACACTTCGAATCCCACACCCTGATGGGGAAAGGACTATGATATCTTGGGCAAACCCATCCCCGAGGTACACTATTTGCCAAAAACGTCTCAATACCTGGTGTGATCCTTCTTCGGTCCCCTTAAAGATTAAGCCTCATGCTGAATTCAGACATGCATATCATCGTTTGACCTGTGACTACCCATCAGCACAAACCAATAGGTAGCGCTGCTTTTCACATCCGGATGGGGGTCCTTCAGCATACTAATCAACAATTTAACTCTGACCGTGTGGTCATCAATCCACGAACTAGCTAGGTGTAGGCCATTCTCCCTAATTAGCTCCTTCGAGGCTCGGGTTATGCGAGGGCGCTGGTTCCGAGGCTTTACACAATCGCTCGCTGTTCGGCTTGTATGACTTCCCTTCCGAAAGAAGAGGGAGAAAGTCAGTCAAGCCGTAAGACATCAAACATGACTCGTGTGTATCAGGATCGTCAATGATCGTGTTGCCAATAATTATCGATATAGAGGAAAGACAAGTCTGGCTTTTATCGCGTACAAAATTCAAGTGGACTCTTTATTGATTTCAGCGAGGTACATAGGATTACAAAAGTAGTGTTGCCAGTTCAGTATTTTACAACATTGATAAAACTAATTTCAACACTCCCACTTTTTGTCAATGTACTATTGATAAACTATTAATAAATTTCAATTATGGACGTTAAGTGTTACATTTAATTCAAAGGAAAAAATACTGGCTCTTCTTGTTAACAATTCAAAATATCAAATAAATCTATTCATTCAACTACGTTACACCAACTCAATTCAAAAACATAATTTGGACCAAATTGAAGAACAATTTGAAAAGAAAATGTTGTCACAATTTACAAATTCATAAAATATTCAATTTCTGCCGCAAAAATTGAAATCTCTCACGGCTAAGTGGCTTAGTGAAAATATCCGCAAGTTGTTCATGCGTTGAAATGTACTCCAGCTTGAAGGCTTGCTCATAATATTGCTCCCTTATAAAGTGGTAGCGGACATCTATATGCTTCGTTCTCTTATGAAATTCCGGGTTTTTGATAAGCCTGATTGCGCTCGCGTTGTCAACATAAAAATCTGGGACTTCATCATAACTTGGAACTAGAGATGCTATAAGCCTTTTTAGCCAGATTAATTCCTTGATTGCTTGTGATGCTGCGATATACTCAGCTTCGGTTGTTGATAAGAATATGCACTTTTGCCTTTCGGAACACCAACTGATTACGCCACTTCCCAGCATGAAAACGAAGCCTGTAGTTGATCTACGTGTCTCCACATCGCCGGCAAAGTCTGCATCAGTTACAATTATTTGAATAAAAAATACCTAGTTGAAGCGTCCCTTTGACATATCGCAGGATTCGTTTAACAGCTTGAATGTGTGACTTCTCTGGCTTCTCGAGGAAACGACTCGCCATACCAACTGCGAAGCTAATGTCGGGTCGTGTACAAATAGCAAGGAACATTAAACTTCCAACCGCCTCTCTGTACGGAAAAGACTCTTCCTTCAAATCGTTTGCACATGTCATCTTCGATGAATCGGCAGGGGTTGAAACAGGGTTGCACTCCATCATTCGAAACCTCTCCAGTATCCTTTTCGCAAACGCTGCCTGGTGAATATGTAGTCCATCCGGCTGCTTCTCGATTTGGAAACCAAAGAAACATTTGATATCAAGCACTTTGATTTCGAAACCCATCTTCAACGCTTGGATTATCGGTTCAATGTCTTCTTCGCTACTGGCTGCAATCAATCCGTCGTCGACATAAATAACTAAAATTATTTTCTTACTGCCATTCATACGTAGAAAAACACATGGATCCGCTTCACTTTGTTGAAAATCAAAACTTTGTATAAAGTCACTGAATTTTTGATTCCAGTTCCGAGACGCCTGCTTAAGACCATAAAGTGACTTTTTTAATTTGCATACTTTCCCACTGTTGTCATCGTATCCAAGTGGTTGACGCATGAATATATCTCATGTAAATCTCCGTATAGGAAGGCCGTTTTCACATCAAACTGCTTCACATTCATACTTTGCAGTGCAATTATTGATAATATTGCACAAATTGAAGTATACTTCGCCACAGGGCTAAAAGTCTCCTGATAATCAACACCATATACCTGTGTGAAGCCGCGAATAACTAGCCGTGCTTTATACCGCTGAATATCGCCGTCCGGATTCAACTTCTTGTGATACACCCAACGATTATCGATTATCCGTTGATTATCTGGTGGATTAACTAGCTCCCAAGTTTCATTTTGAAGGAGCGACTCGTACTCCTCATCCATCGCATTAATCCAGTGATCGCGTTCATTTGAATTAACCGCTTCCTCGTAAGTCGATGGTTCCTCATAAATGGCCGCGAGTGCAAATTCATCTTCGGCTGTAAAGAAATTTGCAGCTTCCTTCCGTGGACGTAAGCGATTCTTCCAACATTCGGCCGTCTCAATGGAATGATTACTTTTTACTGATGAGGGTGATGACTTCAATGGAATTTGATGAACATCAGGAGAAACAGGCGTAACTATATCGGGACTTTGGACAAGCTTCAATTGGTCAATTTCAACTGACACTTCACGATCAAATTGGACTTCTTCGTTAAATATTACATCCCGGGCTACTTCGATGGTATTTCTTTCAGGGTCATAAATTCGAATACCTTTTATATTTTCGTCGTATCCAACAAAAACACATTTTCTGGACTTCTTATCCCATTTGAGTCGTTTTTGTTTAGGAACATGTACATATACATCCGAACCGAATACTTTGAAGTTTGTAATATCAGGCAACTTGCCATGCCACAATTCATATGGAGAACGATCTGGCACTGTGCTTGTTCCCGATCGATTTAGAATATACACAGCTGAATTCACTGCCTCTGCCCAAAGACTTAGGTCAAGATTTTTCGAATGTAACATTGTGCGGGCTGCTTCCACTATTGTTCTCATCTCACGCTCAGCTGTTCCATTTTGATCAGGTGTATATGGAACTGTACGTTGATGTTGAATAGCATTACATGAGAGATATTTTGCTAATTCGCTGTTGATAAACTCGGTGCCATTATCCGTACGTAACACGCGAATTGAATGCCCAAATTGTTTTTGCGACCGCGCAACGAAATTTTTCAAGCTCTCAGTGGCATCCTATTTGTTTTTCAGAAAGTATACGAACCTGTAGTGAGAATAGTCGTTTTTCAGTAACAAGAAATATTTTGAGCCGCCAATAGAAGCCGTTTGCATTGGCCCGCAGAGATCTCCGTGAATAATTTCCCCGCATGTCGAAGACTTTTCACTACTGCTCTCAAAACTGCCACGATGTTGTTTTCCGTAAATGCACGCCTCGCATTGATGGTCGCCATCAACAAAGTTTATGTTGTTCTTCAGCAAGATTTTGCGTACATGGGGAAAATTTTGATGTCCGAGCCTCTCGTGCCAAGTGATTCATGCGTTACAGCGGCGAATATTTTCTCCTGGTTTAGTGGGGGATCACTTTAAATAACATTTGAAACAGTCCCGTCTTACGCACTCCCACTGCACAAACACGACCATCCTTTTTCAACTCACAGCGGCTTTTGTTTGAGTAGAGCTGATGCCCTTTGTCTAAACTCCGATTCGACGAAAACAAGTTGATCTGTAACTCAGGCAAAAACAATACATTCGCAAGGTGCTTTTTATTCCATCTGTCACCGTCAAAAGCCACTTTACCCACTGCTTTGATGGTTTGTCCATTTCCCACTCTGACCAATTTGACACCATCCAAAAAGGAGAAATTGTAAAACCACTCGCGCATGTTGCACATGTGATCCGTTGCTCCCGAGTCGAGGAACCATGAACTGTCGTCGTCAACTGAAGATCCACAAATCAAAGCGTCGCCTCTTTTGTTCTTCATCGTCGCCTTATTCGGACAGTCAATTTTGAAATGCCCCTTCTCTTTTCATAGAAAACATCTGAATCGGGTATGAGTGTTCTTACTCTTTTTCTTTTGCTCCTTTTTTGCTAGAAAAGCTTCAGTGGACTCAACATTTTGTTGTGATGACAATCGATTCTCTTCGATCATTAAACGATTTCGCAAACTTTCAAAAGTTCGGGGCTCATCAATTGATGACTCCCACGCGCTGTGAAAATGGTTGTAGTCAGATGGTAGAGTCATCAATATTTTCGTGATGAGCATGGAGTCCGAAATCTGTTCGCCCAGGTCACTTAACTGTTGAACCATCTCTTCTAATTTGGAAATGTGAACGGCAACATTATCTTGCGGGTCTTTTTCATAACTGTAAAACTTTTGTTGCAAAAAATGCACACTCATACTTGATTTTTGCTCATATATGCCGTGAAGTACATATTCCACATTTCACAAGACGTTTTACTGTTGATAATATGGAGCATGGGTTGGTTTCCAACTGTCGTCGCTATCACACGCTGCCCTTTCGCATCCTTTTTCCGCCAAATCGCGATCTTGTCGTTATACCCATCAACTGTTGCTTCTGGCCTCGGATCTTCCCCGGACACTACATCGTAAACCTCGCAAGCGATTAACGTTATCTTCACTTGAAATTTCCAACGCAGCCACGTGGAAGCACCTTGTAGCTTCTCAATTTTCACAATATCGTCCATAATTAAACGCAGGTAGCACAACTCGCGAAAAAAACGATAGATTGTAATTTCCACTCCGATTGAGTTTTACCAGTTTTACAAAACACCACTATCACTTTTTTATATTGTCGCTGCCTGGGCCCATAACCGTTGCCAATAATTATCGATATAGAGGAAAGACACGTCTGGCTTTTATCGCGTACAAAATTCAAGTGGACTCTTTATTGATTTCAGAGAGGTACATAGGATTACAAAAGTAGTGTTGCCAGTTCAGTATTTTACAACATTGATAAAACTAATTTCAACAGATCGAAGCTCATCGTTACTACTAGGGGTCCCTGGGTTGCTCGGGTCCGTAGCGTCGAAACTCACCAAAAATCCGTTTACCATGTCACACAGATATTCTGTGTCTCATGCGAACCAGACTTCCCTGCGGGGAGGGTGGTGGTCCACAGGGCTATTCATTTTGGAATTGGAGTGCCAAGGAATAACTGACCGTACTAAGTATGAGATATGTTTACTGGAACAAATTGAGGATATTTCGTAAGGAATACATCGGAGCACGACTGAGATAAAACGAACAGTAGAACAATTGAACTCTGCGATAACTCGACTCTTTCAAATACGCGTGCCCCGAGTGATGTGAATTGGAGTCTATGAAGAAAGAGTTCCTTGTCTCTTTCTTCATATACTCCAATTCACTACACCACCAGAATGTTGGATTTTGGAGCCTTTAATAGGTACACATGAGAGAGAAAGTGACTCTCGCTCTTAGGAACTATATAAGGATAAGAATAGAGAGATTAAGAACACGCGTATGCGTGAAAGGAATTCTTGGTGGGAATTCTGCTCGAGTAATAGGGATACATTCAAAGTATGCAGACTACAGAAGAGATATCAAAAGTATCGTTTCCAGAATGGTACTAGTCCGCATGCGGATGGTACTATGACAAACCGTGAAAAGGTGTGGGCAATCGGACGACAAGAAGCTGAGAAATTGTATCAAGAGTGCTATTAGCACGTTCGCACCATACAAAACGGCTGGAATGAATGGATTTCTTCCGGTACTACTACAGTGGGCAACGACGACCCTACTAGAGAAGATCCGGAACGTATTCGTCACGTGTTTATCGACAGGATATATCACAGTCTGCATACTCCAGCGAGTTGCGGCACACAGAGTGCATTTCGAATCGGTTTCGAACGAGTTGCGGCACACAGAGTGCATTTCGAGTCGGTTTCGAACTAGTAATATATCCTATATAAGAGGATCAACCTTTGCCTGGTTGAGTCCGGTAATGCCTCTCCTGGTATTACATGACGCGCTGCATATGTAGAGGCATCTGATGAGAATTGCAGCGCGCCATGTAATACTAGTTCGAAACCGACTCGAAATGCACTCTGTGTGCCGCAACTCGCTGGAGTATGCATACTAATGTGCTGTCCCACTATATAACAAACTGGACGGTGGATAACTCAAATCATTTTTTGAGCATGCTACATCCACCGTCCAACAACAATTGTTTTTGTTGCCTTGTTTATATCACAGTCTCTTAGAGGAAGATTAAAGTCGTTTTTCTACCACAACTCGGGACAAGGGACTATACGGAGCCAAAGTAGGCCGGTTAGCTTAACCTCATTTCTATTGAAAGCAATGGACAGGGTGGATCGTAAACCATCTAGCATCAACTCTAACGTATAAACCTCTGCTTACAGAGCGGGTAGATCTACCGAGACCGCTCTGCATGAAGTAGTGTCGGTAGCAGAAAGATAGATTAACAAAAATAACATGTCATGTCATGATAACATGGATCGACTCGATGGTTAGTGAGAGGGCAGTTAATCTTAGTAATGGTGGTACCAGAATAAGGGGAAAGGTTGGCAAGAGATGTCCACAAGGAGGGGTACTTTTGTCTCTTGTGGAACATCACTCTTCTTTGGAAACTGGACTCGATGGGTGTACACACAGTACACTGATGACTTAGCTATTATGGCCAATGGTAAGTTCATGGACACTATTCAAAGTTGCATGAGGCAAGCTCTCAGGGCAACTGAAGAACCTGTCTAATGAACAAGAGCTAACCATAACTAACAAGTCAAGCACTATAGTCTTTACTCGGAAGACGTTCTACCTTCCGATTAGGTAGCACTGCAGAAGGGAGTACGTTGCTATCGAAACGGTCATATGCCGATACAATAAAACATTTACAGTATAAGAAACAATATAATTCTTTTATTTTCAATGATGAACAATTTTTCAACTTTTTTGTCCATGATTTGTTCACAAAAATTTTGCAATTTAGTATCATACAAAAATGTTGCATTGAATGTATTATGTATTAGCCTGGCATGCTATGTTTGGAGGAGCATTAAAAACACGTTTGTCTCTTGAGGAATACTTCACAATTCACAATAGTTTGGTATAATTCAATATGTCTTCAATATCGTAACGTAATGCGATATGTAAATATCGTAACAGAATGCAATCCACAGTCAACACAGCTTACGATTACAGAAACCTCCTTCCCGAAAACTGATCCCTGTGAATGGAGCACGCATTCCTTATGTTGCGAAAACGCAAGTATCGGTCTTAACGTATACGACTTATCGTTCCACAATTTCAAATTATCGTATTTTTCATAAATACGGCTAAAAGTATATCATCATCATCATCAACCATCAATGTGGCACTATAGCCCGACGTCGGGAGAGAAATAGATCTTATTGGCTAGTTGTATCCGTTGCTTAATTTCGTCGGTATCGTTAGCGTCCTTCGATAAGTTACAACCCAGCTAGTTGAAGTTGTCTACATACTCGATATTGAGTCCCCACAATGATGCTTAAATTTACCATGGTGGTCTTACGGCAACTGCCTCTACGGGGCGGACCACACCCGTTTTGTTATTGCAAAACGGCCAAAAGCTACCAATATGCCTTCCTGGCAAGAGCCTCGGCAGGAGCGCTGAAGGTTCGATGCAGGAAGGTTGTGTTTGTCTGTGTATATGTGTGGGTACGATATATGTGTTTTTTCGTCATATTGGGAGCATTACATCTCGGCGCGGCTGCTCTCAATCTTACTAATTCGCGCCGGCGTCGAAACAAATCCAGGCCCAAGGGTATGGATTTGTAGTGCCTGCAACCAACGTAACGTGCAGTGTAATTGCAGTTTGGAATGGGTTCACTTTAGGTGTTCAGGTTTACGAAGACTAGGGCAACACTCCTTAGCCTATGTTGCGGCAGGTTGCATAAATTCCGGGCAACCCAGGGCTGCTCCCAGCCCACCTTCTCCACCACTGCCCCCTACACCGTCAAACAATATGATAAGGAATGCCAGACCCAGTCTTACGCCTGGCCCTCCTCCTCCCGCAGTTTTCACTGCACTATCTATATTACAGTTTAACTGTAATGGCATCCACCGAAAAATCGCTGAGATGACACACTTCTTGAGTTCCAACAGATTCTCATCGCCGCCATCCAAGAGACGTTGCTTCACGCAAACTCGTCTCTAAGCGTCCATAGCGAATATGTTATACTGCGGAAAGATCGACCGGCCGCCACGGATGATTCTCACCCTGGAGGTGGACTTGCCTTCCTAATACACAAGTCCGTACATTACTGTGTATTAGATGTAGTTGCTGACGGTACGGCGGAAATTCAAACCATCTCAGTTCCATCAGGGAGTGCTAATATCGAAATTTTTAATATATATATAATATTGACGATATGGCCGGAGAAATAAAACATTAATAGTTTCTGAAATCTTAACAATTTTTTATTTAATATAATTATAATATAAAATTTATTTAATATAAATTACCTTAACAAAAACGATATTTAATGTTTTTCGTCTGGCCTGTAATTATTTTATGATTTTTCCAAATTTGACATTAAATTATAATTTTACTTATTCTATGTAAAACTAACTTAGCTTACTTAAAAAATATTAACATGAAAGTATTTTTTACATCTCCCCCCTTAAGAAATAATAATTTTCTTTTACAAAATTATTTTAATACACAAACTGTTCAACAGGAATAATTTTTGTAACATGAAAGAGTTTTGATTCTGATTTTTTATGACTTGTATCTATTTTGTATATCGAGTTTGATATTTTTTCTAAAATTTTATATGGTCCAATTTTTATTTCATCTAACTTCTTCCTATTTAATTTGTTTCCATTCTCAATGTACACTAAGTCTCCTACATTTAATTGTTGATCCTTTCTGTTTTTATCAAAATATTTTTTATTATAATTATGTGATTTTATTGTATTTTTTAAAGCAAGCTTCCTATTTTCAAACAAATCTTCTTTAGTTTTTGCTTCTTTTATTTCATTTGGCAAAATTGATAAATCATTTCCTAACAATAAATTCTTTGGACTGAATCCCGTTACCGTGTGTTCTGTTTCGTTATATTTTTGAATACATTCGTGTGCAATGGTTGTCCAAGCAATTTTTTTCTCTTTTTCATTTATTCTACATCTAATTTTATTAACAAGGGTTTGATTTAGTCTTTCATTAAGTCCATTTGAAAATGGTGCATCAACTGCAGTAAAAATAATAGGTATATTCTCAGAATCTAAAAACTTTTTGAATTCCCTTGAGTTAATTCCTGGATATTGATCTGAGAGAATCATTCCAATTTTATTATCTTGCAATACTTTTTTAACTAGTTTTATGAAATCTATAGAGTTTTGAGTTTTCGAAGTAAGAATATATGCATACCTCGTGAAGTGATCAACAAGAAGGTGTAAATATTTTTTTGTTGATCTTGATCCTCCAAATCCACCAATCGTATCAATGGATACAATTTCAAAAGGATGAGTAGCGGGACCTAACTGAGACATTAGTCCGTATTTATTTTTATTTCTTGATTTGTTTTTAATGCAAATTGAACAATTTTCGCAAATTTTTTCAATATTATATGTTAAATTTTTAGCCGTAAAAAATGGTTCAATTTTCATTTGAATTTGTTTTTTTCCAATATGACAATAATGATAATGAATATTTTGTATAACTTTTCGACTAAATTCTTCTGATAATATAATTTTCTCTCTTTTCCCTATCTTTTTGTAATAAATTTGGTTTTTTAATTTATATTTATTAGCAGTTAAATCTGAATTAGCTTTTTGATCATTTAGAATATCTTCTAATGCTACTAAATTTACAATCTTAAAATCTTCATTATCACTTTCGTCTGCTTCTAACACAGGATTTCGACTTAAAGAATCTGCTTCTAAATTATATTTTCCTGGCGAATATTTTACTTCGAAATCAAATTGTGATAGGTAATAAGACAAATCTCCTAATTCTTCATCTGTTCTAGATTTTATATTCATTTTTTCTAGGGGTTTATGATCGGAAAAAACTGTAAATTTTTTTCCCATGAGCCAATGTTGCCAATATTTTACTGCTTCTTTTATTGCTAAACACTCTAGATAAACAGCTTTTTTTCGTTTTTGACTTTCATTTAATTTTCTGGAGAAATATGCACAAGGCTTTTCTTCTCCATTCTGTTGCGTTTGTTTCAGTACAGCTCCTATACCTTGTATACTTGCATCTGTATAAATATGTATTGGTAAATTTGGGTCGAATATTGCCAAAATAGGTTTCGAACATAGCAAGCTCTTAATTTTATTAAAAGAATCCTCACATTTTTCAGTCCAAGTAAATTTTTGCCCTTTTCTCAATAAATTGTGTAATGGATCCAATATAATTGATATATTCTGCACATATTTACCATAAAAATTTATTTTTCCTAAGAATTGTCTGACATTTCTTTGTGTTTTTGGAGTAGGAAAGTCTTTTATAGCTATCAAATTATCTTTAAGTGGACTTATTGTATTACTTTCAATTATGTGTCCCAAATATTTTACTGAATTTTGGGCGAAGTTACATTTTGAAAATTTCAATCTGAATCCCTCCTTTAAAATTGCTTCTAATAGCAACGATAAATGATTTATGTGCTCTTCAAAAGTTTGTGAAAAAATAAGAATATCATCTATGTAATTTACAGCAAAATTTGATAATTTATGTTTTCTTATAATACTACTCAAGACTCTCTGAAAAATAGCTGGTGAAGTTTTCAAACCGAAAGGTAGACAAGTCCATTGAAAATGTCCTTCTTGAGTTACAAACGCTGTTTTTCTTCGATCTTCAATTTTCAAAGGAATTGACCAAAATGCTGAATTGATGTCCAATGTTGAAAAAAAATTACAATTCCTAGTCTTTCCCATTAAATCCTCTATTAACGGAAAAGGCTGCGATTGAGGAACCACAATTTTATTTAAATCACGAAAATCTATACATAGTCTTGTCTTTTTCCCTTCTTCTTTTTTATATGCTAATGTCACTGGAGCCGCAAATGGGCTATATGACTCTTCGATCATATTTTTTTCTAATAATTTTGATATTTGATGCTCTATTTCTTTCTTGTCTTCTATAGAACATCTATATGGTCTTTTGCTACAATATTTATCTACAATTAAATCAATGTGAGCCTCATAATCTTTTACAGTACCAATATCATACCTATCTTTAGCAAAAATTGGACTATATTTTTTTATTAAGGAATCTATTTCAGATTGTTGTTTGTAATCTAAATGATTTACTGAAATATCAAAATCGTTTGTTTTAATATGTTCATTGAAATTAATTTTTGGTTTATCATTAAAATTATTTTGTTGTGTTCCTTTTTTAAATGAACGTTCGCGAACTATCTCTTCATTTTTATGTTTTTTTGTATTGTTTATAATTGATTGTGTAATTTGTAGTTTTTCGTTTTGGATCAGTTTAAATTCTTGTATGCAATCTAATCCAATTAACATATCATAATCAAAACTCTCTTCGTCTACTACAAACACATTCATGTTACTTTCAATATCAAAAATCTTAATCTTTAAATTAACCGTTTTAACATTTTTTTTCACACCATTAATCGTTTTTAAATTAAAATTATTCATATCATTAGGCATTTGTGTATTTTTTACCGATAAGAATTTTGAATTTATTAAAGAAACATTTGATCCTGAATCATAAATTCCCGAAACTTCTAAAGTATCATTTAAAAGTAATTTAATTTTGATTAATGGTGGTACAATTAGTTTTTTGGATTAATTCTATTTAATTCAACTTCTAATTCAGAATTATTTACATTTTTTATCATTTGTTCTTCTCTTTTATTTGTTGGATTTCTATTTTTGAACCAACATGCAAATTCTAAATGGAAGCGATTTCCCTTGTTTACATTTTGACAAATTTTGCATGGTCTGTCATTTCGGTTTTTATTGTTATCAAAATTTAAAAATGTAATATTTTTATTACCGTAATCTATTTTACTTGTCAAATATTCTAAATTTCTAATATTATTGAATAGATCTTTTGTTTCTTTCAAACTATCTCTATCTATTTTATCGACTATAAATTTTGGCAAACCACACGCAATCAAATCAATTAATGTTTCTTTATCAATTGATTTATTAGTTTCCAATAACAGTCTCTCTTTTCTTAAAGCATATTCTAATAAAGAGCCATGAATATACTTATATGTTAGGGCGTATCGAATTAATGACCACCCATTTTGTTTATATGTTTGGATAAAGTCATCCTTCCAAATCTTCCATTGTGAATCTACAGTATGCTTTATTAGCATTGAACCGTACCATTCAAGACATGATTCGTCCAGGAATAATCTCAACATTTGAATTTTTTGCGTATCACTAATAATATCTAAGCGATTACATTCACTTTCAAAAATGTCTAGCCATTGTGACACATTTGAAGTTTTCAAGTTAAATTTTTGTAACGAAAATTGTTCGAAAATTGATTTAATATTTACATTACCAGTTTTGTGACTCCGTTCTTCCATATAACTTGTAAATAATTTCGTAAGCAATTGTGTCGAATCTTCGGTTTGATTTTCCTTTTGATTTTGTCTTTTCGCTATTTCTTCTAATAAATATCCATTCATTTGAAAATTTCCGTCTTCATCAATGTAGGTTTTATATATTTCTTCATTCGAAATCCAAACTCTTCGGCAGTCATTTTTTCTTTTCAAACTATTCTTTATTTTCTTAAAAATTTCCGTTTTCTTGATGGCTTCATGATGTGTTATAGATTCGAACTCCGCCGGAATCTTAAAGACTTGACCATTTCTGTTCGATATCGTTGTAAGACATATTTCATTCGTTTTTTTATTTGTATCCGTTCTTACGGTGAATTCAAAATGTAATTTTTCCATCTTTAATCAATAAATATCGTTTTATAATATTGACGATATGGCCGGAGAAATAAAACATTAATAGTTTCTGAAATCTTAACAATTTTTTATTTAATATAATTATAATATAAAATTTATTTAATATAAATTACCTTAACAAAAACGATATTTAATGTTTTTCGTCTGGCCTGTAATTATTTTATGATTTTTCCAAATTTGACATTAAATTATAATTTTACTTATTCTATGTAAAACTAACTTAGCTTACTTAAAAAATATTAACATGAAAGTATTTTTTACATATATATACCACCTCATTCCAGTTGCCCTTCAGGCTATCGTTTCGATATTGGTCCTCTCCTTTCCGGAGAGCACAGGGTCATCCTTGGCGACTTTAATGCGCACCATGAGCTCTGGCATTCGGACTTCAACAACAATGCCAGGGGTATAACTATCGCCGAATCACTTGACGCCTCAGAATTCTGTTCACTCAATGAAGACTCGCCGACTAGAGTCGTGGGCACTTGCAGTAGTTCTCCTGACATAACTATCGTCAGCGCCAGCCTAATTGCTGATTCCCGATGGGAAGTACGTACCACCCTTAGATCAGATCACCTCCCAATCATTATAAAAATTGACAAACCAGCGAACATGACTAAGTCTGAGAAGCGAACGTTTGTCAATCACAAGAAAGCCGATTGGGATGGTTTCAAAGCTTACTCGTCGGTGAAGTTCATCGAGCTAACATCACCTACCAACATTCATGAGGCCGAGAAAAATATTAGGAACGTCATTACCACAGCCGCGGCACGTTTTATTCCGGCAGGACGTATCCCGAAAGTTCGGCCTAACTTCCCCACTAGTGCCGCCAGATTAGCCGATGAACGTGATCATATCAGAAGCGCTCACCCTGATGATCCCAGAATTCAGGAGCTTAACTCCGAAATTGACCGACAAGTTAAAGACTATAGGAGGGCGAAATGGAATCAGCACCTCGATGAATGTAACCTCAATGAAGGTGTCAGCAAATTATGGTCTACCATCCGCGCCCTTTCCAATCCTCGGAAAGAAAAGGGCAACAACGCCATTGAATTTGGCAACACTAAAACCTGCGATCCTCTTCAGTGTGCTAGCCTGTTCAATAAACAATAAACAATTTATTGAACATCCCAAGTCTGACGGCCTCAAGCGCAAAATTAGAAGACGGATTCGCAGCCGGAATGTTGACACCATACCATCTTTTACAGCGGACCAGGTTAAAAAAGTCATCGAGAATGCTAAAAACTCCAAGGCCCTCGGACCAGATGGCATTTCGATGACCATGTTGAAACATCTCGACCTTCCAGCCATTGAGTATCTCACGGCCGCCTTTAACTTGTCGATGTCCACGCTTGCCATCCCTGAAATCTGGAAAACTGGTCGAATTGTTCCCTGTCTCAAGCCAGGGAAGAGCGCAAATCTCGGGGAATCCTACCGCCCCATTACGATACTTTCTCCTGTAGCAAAGACGCTAGAGGCCCTTATTCACCCCACTCTTGTTGCACATGCGAAGCTAGAACCTCACCAGCATGGCTTCAGGAAGATGCATAGTACCACCACTGCCCTCGATGCGATCACTACACGCATTCGTGATGGTGATGATGATTTCCTATGCTGACGATTGCACCGTACTCGCCACAGGGAACGATAAGGATGAAATGCGCCTCCGAATTAATCGCTATCTAGGACGATTACAGGCATTTTTCCAAAGCCGAGAACTCACCATCTCTACGTCCAAATCCTCTGCGACTTTTCTAACCACTTGGAGGGAGGACATCAGATGGGAGATGGATATACGTATTGGCAACAATTCTGTTCCTACTGTTAAAAACCCCAAAATTCTCGGGCTTCACCTAGAGAACATGATGACGTCTGCGAATCATGCAGCTTCAGTCTGTGAAAAAATGCGCAGTTGGAACAACATCCTAAAAGCTCTAGCTGGTAGCACCTGGGGCAAAGATAAAGAAACCATGCTAGCTACTTATAAAGCGGTGGGTCGAGCGGCGGCTGATTATGCAGCCCCAGTTTGGACACATAGTCTATGTGACACAAATTGGTCCAAAGTTCAGGTCTGCCAAAATGCCGCTCTACGCATCGCAACAGGTTGCCTTCTGATGTCTGCCCAGGATCACTTACATCAGGAGACAAAATTGATGCCAATACGTGATCATAATCTTCTACTCTCAAAACAGTATCTTGTTGGTTGCTACCGTGAGGATCATCCCAATAATCATCTCATGGACCGAATTCCTCCACCACGACATGTCAGGCGTGGTCTACGAGACCTTGAGAGAGAGGTTCAGGGATACAAACGGGACCCTTACGATGAAGTTACATACCGAGCCGCCATTGCAGCGATCCACACTGAAGAAGTGAATCGGTCTATCGCGAGTTTAGGTGCGAATAGAGTCCTCTCAGAGCGCCCACCACCAATTTCGCCTGGAGGAGATTAGGCTCCCGAGAGCCACTAGAGTAACTCTAGCTCAACTTCGGTCGGGCTTTTGTTCACGCCTTAATTCGTACCTTTCTCGCATAAACCCGGACATCCAAAACATCTGTCCAAACTGCGCTGGCGCTCCACACGATGTGGGTCACTTGTTTCAATGCCCCGCTGCGCCCACTGATCTTACCCCTATATCGCTGTGGGGAAAACCCTATCGCAGCCGCTATGTTTCAGAGGTTTCACACCTTTCCGCACCGCTACAAGAAGAAGAAGGTAGAAGAGTTTGTGCGCACATGGCACGGCTGTCCGAGTTGCCCAAGGAATTTTTCGATACCGGCATCAAAAAGCTTTCGAAGAGCTGGAATAAATGTGTAACTAGTGAGGGAGAGTACCTAGAAAAAGAGTACATTTTTTTAATTTTTTTCTATAATAAATAAACGTGTTAGAGCATTTGTCTTGATCATATTTGAACCGCCCTCGTACGTAATATTCTACAAAAGTGGGCCACGAACAGATCCCTGTGGTACTTGTGCAGTAACCACGTATTCCTTTTGTCGCTCACTAGTGTCATAATTCAAGATGCGATATGAGAGGTAGCTCCTAATTATCGCCGCCGATAGTTGGGTACATTCATCTTTTGCAAAGCGGCGTGAATACACTCCCAGTTCGCAGAATTGAATGCGTTTTTCACGTCCAAAGTCACAACAGCACAACAAGTACTTTTACAGTGATTTCGTCGCTATAATAGTTAAAAAAAAAAACTCTTGGTAATCAGTGGTTACTAACGGAGCGGTTTATATGGCAGGTACGTGTCCTTTATCGAGACCGCCCGCCCGCCTGACTCGTCCGCACTGCGTTTTAAGTAACCACTTTTTCTTCCTGGCCATGATCCACGAATCCTTTACTGTCTTAGGTTCCTCTGCGTGGAAGGTGATGCTAAGTCACTGTAAACGCGTTAACCTGAGTGTTACACGGTTGAAGTGTGAACCTGTCTCGGATGTACCAATTACAGTCCGGCGGAGCTAGGCCACGGCTTGTAGACGGAACTGGATCCGACTAATAAACGGAGTTGAGGCTTAATGAGTGCTTCTATTTCTCCATGGAAGCTTCGTCGATCCAGAGAACAAAATTGACAGAGCGGTTGTTGTTGTTGTAGTGATTCAAGAGATTTTTTTTCTCTTGAATCGAAGGGGTCTTGGCAGCTCTTTTTTTTTTCTGGGTAGAGATGGGGAATCTTCTTAGATACTGCATGCCGCGTAGCAGAAAACCTCCGGCATGCAATTATGTCGGATTTCTACCGACTAAACCTACACCTCTTTTTCACCGCTTGACCCAGCGGGACAACCTTTCAGCAATACTTCACAGGGCCAATTCCGGCTAATCAGCCAACCTCCCTCTGTAGCTCCATGTGAATGGCACTAACAGCCCTGCTTACTAAATCCCAATTATCCGCTGATAGTAGCATTAGAGCCACTAGATTCTGGGGACTTATGTTGTCTCCCAGTTCTGCTTCTAGTTGGCTGCGGATATGTCCAAATCTGGAGCAATCAAACACAACGTGTTTGGCATCTTCCGCAACTCCCTTGCATCTCGGGCATTCTGGTGAATCGTCCAGCTTAAACCGATGCAAATACTGTCGGTACCCTCCGTGACCTGTAAAAAAAATTGGGTCATGTAAAAATTCACATCTCCGTGTTTTCGATTAACCCATATGGCTATGTCCGGAATAAGGGTATGCGTCCATCGGCCAGTAGATGCCTCATCCCATCGAACCTGCCATCTTCTCATAGATTCCACCCTTTCATTGTTTCTTCGCCCTGGGTGCATCTCCTGTGATTCGCCTTGGCGATCGCTGTACAGTCTGCTGACCTCGTCTACAAGGATCGGCAAAGGCATCATTCCAGCCACCACGTAGGCCGCTTCATGCGATGTGGTACGGTACGCACAACACACTCTCAAAGCACACCTACGATATATCGCGTTTAGAGGTTTTGCATTGCATGCGAAACGTAATGCACTGGCCCAAACTGGTGAGGCATATATAATGATAGATGTTACCACTCTTGACAGTAGCAGCATCCTACTTGTTCTCGGACCACCTATGTTTGGCATCATTCGTGCTAGTGCTGCGGTGGCAGTCGCCGCCTTGTCACCTACATACCTTATGTGCTCTCCAAAGCTTAGCCTCGAGTCAATCATGATTCCGAAATACCTAACGGCTTGCTTAGAGGCTATGTCATACTCTCCGACTCGGATCTTGAGAAAACACTTTTTTCTCCGCTTGCTAATTAGAACTGCTTCCATTTTCTGATCAGCGAGCTCTAATCCAACGGTTTGAAGCCACAGCTTGATAGTTGTAATCGCCTCGCCCGTGTATATCTCGACCAACTCCGGGTCTTTTGCGACCGAAACGACAGCTATGTCGTCAGCAAAGCCTACCACTGTCACACCTTTTGGCATAGCAAGCCCAAAAATAGCATTATACATGATGTTCCACAGAAGTGGACCAAGAACAGATCCCTGTGGCACCCCTGCTGTGACCACGTATTCCTTGCGTCCCGCACTAGTGTCATAGCTTAAGACGCGTTGCGAGAGGTAGCTCCTAATTATAATAGCTAAATAGTCGGGAACAAACATTCTTTGTAGAGCTGCATGGATACAAACCCAGCTCGCAGAATTGAATGCATTTTTAATGTCTAAAGTTACAACAGCGCAACAAGTGCTGTTACGTAATGACTCCCTTGCAATAGCAGTTACCATGGTAATTGCGTCCACCGTAGATCGTGCTCGTCTGAAACCGTATTGGCGGTCCGATAAACGCCCCTGTGCTTCCACTACATCCGATAATCGGTTATATATGATTCGCTCGAGCACTTTTCCCGTTGTGTTTAGCAAACAAATAGGGCGGTAGGAGTTAGGCTCACCAGCAGGCTTATTGGGCTTTGGAATCAGCACCAATTTTTTTTCCATGGTTGTGGGAAAGTCCGTTCTTCTAGGCATTTTCCAAAGACGTCGATAAACTTTGCTGGCGTCGTCAGAATGGCCGCCTTCAACGCCCTATTAGGGACACCATCAGGACCTGGTGCTATACCGTCCTCAAGCCTTGATGCTGCTTTCAACAGTTCTAACTCTGTAATTGGTGGAATTATATTGATATTCGATGTAAGTCCTTGTGTCGCTGGTTCCAAATCATGTTGCGGAAACAAAGTGGAGACAATATCTTCGAGCATAACCGGACATTTGAGTTGGGGAGCTCTCTGTCCAATCTTCTTCATGACCACTCTATACGCCGTTCCCCAAGGATATGCGTCGGCGTCCTCACAAAGCTGTCTGAAGCAATTTTGTTTGCTAGTTTTAATAGCCTTTTTGAGTGATCTACGGACTGCTTTATAAGCCTCGAGTAGAACATTATACGTCGTTGATCTGATGGAGCGTTGACAAAGGCTTCGAGCTTTTAAGCATTCACGTCTCTTATTGGCAATCTCCTCAGTCCACCAGTAGTTCTCTTGGCAGCTCTTGGCCATTTTAACAACGGGTAGCTCCGGGACGATTTACATCGAAGAACTGGCTGCCGTAGGAGCATTTTATGGACAACACAAACATCTCTTCTTTCGCAGGCTTAATGAAGTCAAAATTTCATAAAACGGTGTGAGAGTCCTTCCTAGTAAGTCCAAGCCAGGCTTTTACTGTCTTGTTTAGTTGGTTTACACTCCCGTAATTCATAGGCATTGTTTAGCGACTGAGTTGCCGCCCCATCATCTACCGACATCGTTGCATTCTTCTTCTTTTTTTGGGACCTAGACCACTCCCCTATACCAGGGGAAAAGGAGTGAAGTGAAGCCTTAATTTCTCGTTTGCTGTCGCTGTGAATGCGCGTTGGAAAGTGAACATCCATGTTCCAACTTGAATCCTAAAAGTTGCTGTGTGGTGTGTACACTTTTCATTCTTCAGCGTAGAGTTAAAGCCTGATTCTCTTTCCCTCGAGGAGCGGAATATTTAGCTTGAAAGTGAAAACGACTGGACAGCCTATTTAGAATTCGTCGTCTCCAGAGTCAGCTGCCACTTCCTAGTTAGTTCCATGTACCCAAAAAGTTTCAAGGTGCATTCGGTGGTTCCGCATGGCTTCTTGGGTTGCACTCAATTCTCTCCAGGTCATTTCCATCTTTCCTTAACTCTATGGCATGAATGGTCCTTGCTAGCAATTTTTCTATATATCGCCGGGCATTGTCTTGAGCCAGTGAATGTTGGTTTGTCCTCTTAGTTGCAATTTCAGAGCTTGGTTTTTCAACTAATTATTCTGAACTTTGTTATGGAAGTACATAGCCCATTGGCTGTAAGTTGAGCAATTAACACCAAAGCGAGTGATGTGTTAGTACCAAGGTTTTCTTTTGTAAAGGTGAGATGAGATCAACAGCACGCTCTGCCGAGTTATTTATCCCTATAAATCTCGTACTCGTGATAGCGAGTTTATAGTTCATTGTCTGGGTCAAGAATTCAGAAATATCCATTACCCGAATCTGGCTCGATGTCTCGAGCTTGCGAGCCGTACGGCTCGTCGTTTGAAAGAATCCTTAGACTCGACGCCGCGCCGTATAGTTACTGTCTACTGGGCAGTTCTTTGTCGACTTGACAACGTATTCATTCATTTGGAAGCCATTTATCACCCAATTTGGAAAAATTCTATATCTTGAGCATCTCCAATAAATTTCTAACTTTCACAATTTTCTTTTCCTACAGGAAGAAGCCCGCCGTGAAAAATGGGCCAAATGTCCGCCATTGATCAAAAATTTCTACGAAGAATCTCCAGAGGTGACAAATCTGTCCCCCTCCGAAGTGGCCAAAATCCATGCCAGTAACAACAACACAACCGTCGATCGAACGTTCAAAGAGAATGAAAAAGACATGGAGCCAATTCCGAATCCTGTTTGGCGCTTCGAACAGTGCTGGTCCAAGTATCCAGACTTGTTGCACGAAATTAAGAAACAGGTTTGTACTCAACGTAAATTCTATCAAGAGGAAAGAAGTCTGAAATGTTATCTGATTGTTTTTAGGGCTTCGAAAAACCATCTCCAATTCAATCTCAAGCCTGGCCCATTCTTCTCAAGGGCGAAGATCTAATTGGCATCGCACAAACCGGCACAGGCAAGACACTGGCATTTTTGCTTCCCGCCCTGATACACATCGAATATCAGCCAGTACCGCGCGAGGGACGAGGCGGTCCAAATGTTCTCGTGCTTGCCCCGACACGTGAGCTGGCTATACAAATTGAAAAGGAGGTCGGAAAGTATTCTTTCAGAGGCATAAAAGCGTAAGTCAGTTTGAACACAACGAGCTCAAGCCGGCCCCATACAGACCGGAGTCTGGCAAACACCGCACAAAAGATTGATACGAAAAATCGTGCAGCAGCAGTGCAGCAGTGTGGTTGGGCGACTCCAAGGTATCATTCTTGGAACCGGTCTTTTGTGCGGTGTGTGCCACACTCCGGTCGGTGTGGGGCCGGCTTTACATTGTAGTCAAAATCATTGGATGGTATTTTTTCAGGGTTTGTCTTTACGGCGGTGGTGATCGTAAGGAACAAATCCACGCCGTGGAAAAGGGAGTGGAAATTGTCATCGCCACTCCGGGTCGTTTGAATGATCTGATTCAAGCTGGCGTTGTAAAAATAAATAGTATTACGTATCTCGTTCTGGACGAAGCCGATCGTATGTTGGACATGGGTTTCGAGCCACAAATTCGCAAGATTTTGCTCGATATTCGTCCGGATCGGCAGACTATCATGACCAGTGCCACATGGCCACCGGGAGTTCGACGTCTGGCTCAGAGCTATATGAGCAATCCTATACAAGTGTGCGTTGGATCGCTGGATCTAGCGGCCGTACATACTGTTAGGCAGGTTGTTGAAATCTTGGATGAAGATGATAAGTTTTATCGGGTAAGCAATATTTGGAATCTCACTGGAATTTTTAGAGATGTGTTAATGGTTTTTATGCACATTTCAGATATTGAACTTTGTCCAAAAGGAAATGGAGCCTCATGACAAAGTCATAATCTTTTGCGGTAAAAAAGCTCGTGCCGATGATCTTTCGAGTGAGTTCACTCTGAAAGGCATTCTGTGTCAGTGTATACACGGCTCTCGAGATCAGGTAAGACCGGAGAGGAGTCCTAATGTTTAGCAAGTACTCAAGAATCTTTTAAAATTACCTTTCAGATGGACCGTGAACAGGCTATAGCTGATATAACGTCCGGTGAGGTGAAAATCTTGATAGCTACAGACGTCGCATCAAGAGGTCTCGACATAGAAGATATTACGTGAGTATTTCGGAACTGCATAAAATTCTGATAACAAAAAGACTTCTTCACAGCTACGTCGTCAACTTTGATTTCCCGCGCAACATTGAAGAGTACGTGCATCGTGTCGGCCGAACTGGTCGGGCCGGTCGCAAAGGCACATCCATCAGTCTTATAACACGACAGGATTGGGGTTCGGCTAAAGAACTCATCGACATTTTGGAGGAGGCCAATCAGGAGGTGCCGGATGAATTGCGTGATATGTCGCAACGATTCAAAGCGATGAAAGATCGACGCGCCAATGAAGAGAGTAAATTTGGCATGCGTCGCGGCGGAGGCGGCGGAGGAGGCGGTGGTGGTCGATCGAGATATTAAATCAGTGTCTGCGGACGACTGATTATTGTTGGGTGTTGCAGCACCTGCATAATTATGAATGAATGGAGAATGTTTGGACATTCCGTAGGCCTAAAGGCTAGTAAATATTCTCAATGCGCTGAGAATATGAATTTTTGACGAAATATTATGAAAATGACCGTGAAGGTCTTGAGATAAGTTTGAATATATTTTTGCTTTTGTTGGTTAACAAATTTGTTAATCGTTGGTTGAACATTCATGCGTTTTATTTATGTTCGTTAGTTTGATCTTTTTTGGACCCTATCAGACCCTTTGATAATAATAAGTGGTCCACTCTCTCGCGTCAATTCAATATTACGAAATTTCTAATGATGTTACACAGCATGACTTTGCTTTGACTGGAGAGCAATGCTAAGGTCATGGTATCCAGATCGCACACGAAGTCTTTTTCAGCCAAAGCAAAATCGATGCAGGCAAGAGTCGCAAATGAAAATGAAGGGTGCCGATGTAGAGCATATTTCGGCGCACATTATGCTGAGATTTTCAGAGTCCTAGCTCCCTGCGGTCAGAAGTTACAACCGTTCGACCCGAGAACAAAAAAATATGCAAAGGGGAATGCTATGTCACTGTTCACCAATCAGCAAGGGAACAAAGGCGTCAATACATACTACACTGTTATGTATAATGGATATCCGGTAGACTGAGCAAAATAAGCACCACAACCGTTGATCGAACTAGGAATTGGTTGGTTGGTAAAAGTGGTGGCTAAAGGCGAGACATGCCCAGAGCCCAATTAACCCTTTCATGCCCAAATTATGGATTTTGAGCGGAGAATTTTTCTAACAACAATATGTCGTTCAGTAGGCATCTTTTATGATATTTTCTTTAAAAAAAAATTTTAAGCGCTATAGTTAACAAATTAGAGCATGATGCCATATGGCATCATTGGGACTGAAAGGGCACTTAGCAAGTTCCGTGTGAAAAATTAGATATTTTGTTGGCGAAACTCCTTCATGGGATTTTTTTTGCAGAATGGTTGGTGACGACCCCCAGATTATGGGAAAAAAAGTCCTAACCGATTGGGGGTCCGCAACCTTAAAAAAAGGGGAAAGGGGGAAATGGGGGTCATTTTTCGGTTTTTTGCGAGTATTTCAAAAATAACAAAAGATATAGAAAAATTGTCCGAGAACGAAAAAAACTACATAAAATTATCTTTGCAATGATATATAACACATTAGAGATTTGTTCAATGATTCGGCGCTAGCTTAAAAATAAATTAGAACTTTTCCATTTTACACCTTTTTTAAACGCCCCATAACTCTTGAAAGAATGTTAGTTCAGCCGTAAAATTTCGTACAAGTATTCACAATAAGTTCAATATTATTTTGCGAGAAACATTGAGTCGCTCCGATCAACGACCCCTATTATCCCCCCATTTGAATTTGGCGAAAGGAAATGCCCATAACTCCCCCCAAAATTAGAGCAGAGTTCTAAATTTTGGTTTATTGCGATTGAAGCTCATAATCACCCCACCCACCAAAAATTAGCTCATTCGAATAAAAACTAAGGGTGCCTTCCATACAGCAAGCAACTAGCATTTACATGAATAGGGGACTTGCTGATTTGCCTTTCACGCCCAATGATGCCATATGGCATCATGCTCATGCAAAACCACTTTATTGGGATTTCCTAAAAAAAAAATCGAAAAATCTTTTGATTTTCTCTTACAGCAACCTCTTTACAAAATAAAACCATTGAAATGATTTGCATAAAATGATTATTATGAGGAAATATGGGGAAATGGATAAATCAGTTTTTCGGCATTACGACAATCGGCAAACCTTCTCTAAAATTTAATTAAAAATAACATCCCAAAACCAAAAATTTCACGCTGGAAAAAATCAACTAGGTATTACACTATTGGGAGAGTCTAATATCACACTAAAAGTTAAAATTTATTTCTTACATTTTCTATGAAAAATCATTAAATTTCATGATGCCATATGGCATCATTGGGAGCGAAAGGGTTAACACGAAAAGCGCCGTTTGAGACCACATAACTCCGTTAAGCTGCTTAGGTTCCAGGAAATATAAATTTGGGTGTGGAGACGCACCTAGAGCTACTTAGTGGGTTAGGGAAGTGAAGCAGCTCCCCTATTTTCGCCTCTGACGCATCCTCTAGGCGGACATCCCATCGTTTGATAACGGGATCTAGCGAGGCCTGGGCATCTTGTGCGTCTCCCGACAGTGCTACTCGATAGGAGACGCACACTGCTCTTTCGTCCGATCACCTCCCAATCATAATAAGAATTGAAAAACCAGCAAACCTGACTAAGTCTGAGAAGCGAACGTTTGTCAATCACAAGAAAGCCGATTGGGAGGATTTCAAAGCATACTCGTCGGCGAAGTTCATCGAGCTAACATCACCTACCAACATTCATGAGGCCGAGAAAAATATTAGGAACGTCATTACCACAGCCGCGGCACGTTTTATTCCGGCAGGACGTATCCGGAAAGTGCGGCCTAACTTCCCCACTAGTGCCGCCAGATTAGCCGATGAACAAGATAACATCAGACGCGCTCATTCAGGTGATCCCAGAACTCAGGAGCTTAACTCCGAAATCAATCGACAAGTAAAAGACTATCAGCAGGCGAAATGGAACGAGCACCTCAATGACTGCAACCTCAATGAAGGTGTCAGTAAACTATGGTCTACTGTCCGCGCCCTATCTAAACCTAGGAAAGGAAAGGGCAATAATGCCATCAAATTTGACAATAAGAGCACCAGCGATCCCCTTCAGTGCGCAAGCCTGTTCAATAAACATGATTGAACATCCCAAGTCAGACGGCTTAAAGCGCAAAATTAGAAGACGGATTCGCAGTAGAAATGTTGACACTATATCATCGTATTCTGCGGACCAGGTTAAAAAAGTCATTGAGAATGCTAAAAACTCAAAGGCCCTCGGACCCGATGGCATTTCGATGGCCATGTTGAAACATCTCGACCTTCCAGCCATTGAGTATCTTACGGCAGCCTTTAACTTGTCGATCTCTACGCTTGCCATGCCTGAAATCTGGAAAACAGGTCCCCTGTCTCAAGCCAGGAAAGAGCGCTGGTCTTGGCGAATCCTACCGACCCATAACAATACTGTCTCCTGTCGCAAAGACGCTGGAAGCCCTTATTCACCCCACTCTTGTTAAGCATGCTAAGCTAGAACCCCACCAGCATGGCTTCAGGAAAATGCATAGTACCACCACTGCCCTCGATGCGATCATTACACGCATCCGTGACGGGCTAAAACAACGACGTCCTTGCCACAGATCGATTATTGTGGCAATTGACCTAACGAGTGCATTTGACAATGTCAATCACTCGATACTTCACGCGAACCTGCTCAAGAGATCCGTTGGTTTGCCAATTATCTAGCTGGTCGGCATTCCTTCACAGTTTCGAGGCAAACGTTCTAAGCTGAGGAAAATCAAATTAGGAGTTCCACAGGGTGGGGTACTGTCCCCCACTCTGTTCAACATCTACATGTCCGGCCTTCCTACTCCACCGGAAGGAAACGAGGTGATCTCCTACGCAGACGATTGCACCATACTCGCCACAGGGGGGGATAAGGATGAAATGCTCCTCCAAATTAATCGCTATTTTGGGCGATTACAGGCTTTCTTCCAAAGCCGAAACCTCACCATCTCTGTGCCTAAATAGTCCGAGCCGTGATGGTAAAAAACCGGGGTTTTCGAACTGTCGGAAATTAACCATCTTAAAAGTTGCGTTAAGTTACGGTGATATCGAAACGGTTGGTCAGCCGAAGCAAAACTTGACCAGTATAGCGTAATTAGACGTAATTAGACGCTAAAATTAGAGGTGTTCGGGGGTATGGGTAACTGTCGGATCGAACCTATTTTATTCGATAGAGGACCTCTCCGTGAGTCTAAAAACATTGGTCAGCCGAGCCGCAACCTGACCGAAGGGTTCGGCCAACCAGTTTAAAGGTGCAAATTTTTTAGGTGCGATGGGGTTTTCGGAACTGTCGGATCAAACCTATTCTATTCGATAAAGGACCGCCCCCTGATGCAAAAAATACTGGTCAGCCGAGCGGCAACCTGACCGAAGGGTTCGGCCAACCAGTTCGAAATTACCAATTTTGACGGGTCGATGGGGTTTCAGAACTGTCGGATCAAACCTATTCTATTCGATAGAGGGTCACTCCCTGATGCTAAAAACATTGGTCAGCCGAACCGCAACCTGACCGAAGGGTTCGGCCAACCAGTTCGAAATTACCAATTTTGACGGGTCGATGGGGTTTCAGAACTGTCGGATCAAACCTATTCTATTCGATAGAGGGTCACTCCCTGATGCTAAAAACTCTGGTCAGCCGAACCGCAACCTGACCGAAGGGTTCGGCCAACCAGTTTGAAAGTAACAATTTTGACGGGTCGATGGGGTTTCAGAACTGTCGAATCAAACCTATTCTATTCGATAGAGGGTCACTCCCTGATACTAAAACCACTGGTCAGCCGAACCGCAACCTGACCGAAGGGTTCGGCCAACCAGTTTGAAAGTACCAATTTTGACGGGTCGATGGGGTTTCGGAACTGTCGGATCGAACCTATTCTATTCGATAGAGGGTCACTCCCTGATGGTAAAAACACTGGTCAGCCGAACGGCAACCTGACCCAAAGGTTCGGCCAACCAGCTTGAAAGTACTAATTTTGACGGGTCGATGGGGTATCAGAACTGTCGGATCGAACCTATTCTATTCGATAAAGGACCGCCCCCTGATGCTAAAAACGCTGGTCAGCCGAACCGCAACCTGACCGAAGGGTTCGGCCAACCAGTTTGAAAGTACCAATTTTGACGGGTCGATGGGGTATCAAAGCTGTCGGATCGAACCTAATCTATTCGATAAAGGACCGCCCCCTGATGCAAAAAACACTGGTCAGCCGAGCCTCAACTTGACCAAAGGGCTCGGCCAAACAGTTTGAAAATACCAATTTTGACGGGTCGATGGGATTTCAGAACTGTCGGATTGAACCTATTCTATTCCATAGAGGGTCACTCCCTGATGCTAAAAACACTGGTCAGCCGAACCGCAACCTGACCGAAGGGCTTGGCCAACCAGTTTTAAGGTGCTCATTTTCAAGTCCAATACATATTTTTATATAGCTTATAGCGTAGTTACTACGTGATTTCAGATTGCAAAGTGTGGTGGAGAACATTTTGTTTTTATTTCTTATATTTTTTAGGGTGCTGAGCTCGAAACAGGAGCTCCCCACCAAAAATTTCATTGCGGAACATGGTCGAAACCGCGAAAATACCCGAGATACATAATATACTAGAAAAATTCAACTTTTGCGACCAAAAATGAAAAACCGTTCAATCTCAAAATTGTATTCGTAATATGGAACTATATGTTAAAAACGGCAAATTTAAATATCAATTGAAATATTTATAATATTTATGTCTCTTTGGACGCGCATATGTGCTCTCTAATATATTTATGGAAAGTTTTCCATAGAAATAAATAGTTTCAGAGTTATGAGCCAAATAACGGAAAACAGCAAACATTTTAGGGTTTTTCGTGATTTTGACCCTGTTCCGCAACGAAGATTTGGTGGCAAGCTCCGGATTCGCGCTCAGCACCCTAAAAAACATAAGAAACAAACACCACATTTTGCAATCTGATGTCACTCATTTAAAATGCATTGTGCTGTTTTCCTCGGCAACATTCATAGCGTCCCGTCTGTTGCAACCAAATATTTCATTACTTTTACCAAACCGGATTCTACTCCCTCTCGTTCGTACCACATTGCTACAAGCTCATTCATAAATTGCCACAGCACACACACAGTCATAATCCTTGCAAACATGCGCACACGCAATCAAAAACGAGAAATATCATCAAAACGAAAAACAAATGTATTTTCAGCAATCGCTCGGTTCATCAATTGAGTCGTTTATGACTCTTTATTACTGTCGCTAAAAGAGGTCAGTTACTCAAAAATATTTATCCTTAATCTAAGCTTAAAGGGCGGCCAAATCCTGACGTGGGCTATCCTGCCACATTGATGATGATGAAGCTTAAATCATTCTTGAAGGGTGGTTGTTCACACTAGCTGTAGAATGCTTTAAGATAAAAAAAGATAAAATGTATGAGCTATGTACGATGAATCGGCCGCGCCGGTATGCATAAACATTTTTTGTCAAATTTTCACTCTCCTCTCACCCCATAATGCCCACAACTCTGCGCGTACATCATCGGGGTCATCGCGTCGCCGAGACTGAAAATATATTGCATCGCAAAAGGAAAAGGTGTGAGTAGTAGTGAGTCGTATTGATGTATATACTATATGTACAATTGTAGAATGAGGAAAATGAAATGCGTTTCTTTTTGTCTAAGACCTCAGGTGCTAATTATTTGCGCCTTTCCTCGCAATTCTGATACACATTATCGAAAATTACTTGATTGCAAATGCCCCAAAACGATAGTCGGCCTCCTGAAAAGTGGGGCTAAAGGGGTGACAGTAGACTTAAGAGTTGTCGATAGTTGCAACATGTTGAAATTTTTCGAAGTAGTACGTCTACAAAATTAACGCAAGTTAATTGCTAAATCATAATAGGCGATTCCTTCTGAACGGGATGTCATTCAGAGCACCATATTTCAAAAGGAAGGCAAAAATCTTGAAAAGGACGAGCCTGAAGTGATGCAAAAAGTGGGATTTTGCGAAAAACAACAATGATCTCTCGTGGCAGCATTTTCCACTAATATAAGAATGGCAATGAGCAGCATCTCTTTTTGAACGCTATTCTTCGCTTATTCCATTAAGTATTAAATTTTTTTTAATTCTATATTCTCCCAGTTGGGCTGTCTCATATCATTCGAAAGTTAAAAAGTATGCTATCTTCATCAGAATGAAGACAGATATTGTGGAAATTGGGGAGGGAGTGACGGTCTTTTTTATTTCACGGGTCTATAAGTGGTGGTTCCGAGGAAAACCTACTAAAAGCTCGTGGTTGTGGAGTGTGAGCTAACGTGGAAAGGGTGGCCAAAAAATTTACTTTTGAGGGGGTTCGGTTTAATTTCGGAAATATCTAGGAAACGGTTAGTCCTACTGAAAGTATCTGTATGCCATTATTACAGACCATTAAGTTTCCAAAATGTTATTATAACATACAAATGCCGAATTCCTAACGGTTTCTACGATGCAGTTTACTGAAATCGGAAAATTATTAAAAATCGTTTTTTTATTTGTTTGGCTCTGGTGTCACCCGCGATTGTTTTGCAAAAAAACTGTTTGGCGACAAATTTGTACGATGTTTAATGTGCGCTAATTTGATATACTTCCCGTAGTCTTGCCTTAAATCGGTAAAAAGTTCAAGAGCTTAAACCAAGTTGCCGAATATTATTTCCCACATAAGTATAAAGGCAAATATTGTGAAAAATTGGGAGGGGGTGGCGGTTTTTTATTTCGCGAATTTATAAGGATTGGTTCGGAGGAAAACACACTAAAGGCACGCTGTCGAGGGCTGTGAGCTAACGTAGCGAGAGCGGGTTAAATTTTAGCATTTTTGTGCTTATCAGCTCCATTTCCGCTATATTTTCGAAACCGCGAACTGTACAAAAAATTGTCTGAGCGAAAGTGAAAGCTTACAAAATTTCCTATAAAACTCATCTTACAAGCATATGTCGAATTCTTAACTTGTATCAACATATTGCTAATTTAAAAATCAAGAGTTTCATATTGAGAAAATCAACACAGCATAGTCGGCATATCTATATAGATTGGCTTTATGCATGTACGCTATATGGCTGCTCTGTGAAATTATATATGAAATGAGAGATTAAAACTTGTAGGGATTGAATAATAATAAACAATAATTTAAGCATAAATTTCAATATCTTTATAATAATGCTACTCTTAAAACTTAAAATTTTAAAATTGTATACAGGGTGTCTCACGACTCCTGGTAGATACAATACCTACTGGATGATAGTACAGCTCATTTAGGTAGAATGACCTAATATTGACCTCTATTTTTAACCGTTATAAAATTTTAGCATTTTTTTGTAAATACATAGTGTCAAAAAGCTCGACTTGCCGAGAAAAATAACTTTTTGCCACACTCTCAAATATTTAATCCGAGATTTGACTTCAATTTCTGAAAGTGCACAAAATTCAACATAAAATAACTCAGTAACTCTCAAATAAATAATATAAATAGCTTCCCAGATACTATATCGTTCAAACTTTAAGGAAATTCGAAAATCGATTTTTCGTTGAAAATTCTACTTGTAAAATCGTAACGGTGCTTTGAACTCACAAATGTGCAAAGTTGACAAAAGTTGCCTCATTATGTTAGCTTTCGAACGACATATTAAAATTAAGGTCTTAGGATTTGGAAAATTGCAAATATTACGTGTTAAGGAGAGAAAACGTGATCCCAAGAGAAAACCAAAGTAAAAGTTTCCTCAATATTTTTTTTTATTAAAAAAAAAAGAAAGAAAAACAAGTAAAATTATCAATAATACGAGCTTATACTTCAAGTCCTCGTCATAGTGTCCTCCTCCATATCGGCATTTTCCTTTTTTCTCGCAAATTGTTGCAAGCCGTTTCAATTGTTTGTAGTTGGTGTTCCCGGGACACTATATAGGTTCATCGTAAACTTCATTTTTTAGTCTACACTACCCTATACATGGAAATCAAGCAGCGTTAAATTTGGACTTCTAGCAGGCCATGCGAAACAGCTTGCAACAATTTGCAAGAAAAAAAAGAGAAAAGGTGCTTCAGGCGGTCTCTTCTGTAGGTAAAAGGTGTCGATATGGAGGGGGACACTTCGACCAGTACTTGTATTTTAAGTTCTTATTGTTAATAATTTTACTGTTTCGTTCTATTTTCGTTTTTTATAAATAAAAAAAATTGTTTACTAAATAACTCGTATAAAAATTGAGGAAATGTTTACTTTGGTTTTCTCTTAGGGCGATGTTTTTTTTATACCCTTCGCTCGTAGAGTCAAGGAAGGGTATATTAACTTTATCATGAAGTTTGAACGCATTGAAGGAAGCATCTCCGATCATATAATAAGTATAAATATATGATCAGCATAACATGGGGAGTCGATTGGGCGATGTCCGTCTGTCTGTCAGTCCGTCTGTTGCTACGCGTTTTACTCGGCCAATTTAAAAGCTATGAAGCTGAAATTTTGCACAAATGTTTCTTTTTGCTGCAGGCAGTTTGTATGTTTGAATCGGTAAAATCGGACCATGGGGTCATGGGGCTGCCATACAAACCTAACCCCCCAAATTAAGTTCTTCTAAGAAAAACTTTTTTATTTGTGCACCGATTTCAACCAAATTTCACACAAACGTTTTTCTTTGGATGACACAAAACACATTTAAGAATTGATCAAATGGATAATGGGGTCATGGAGCTGCCATACAAACCTAACCCCTCCAAATTAAGTTCTTCTAAGAAAAACTTTTTTATTTGTGCACCAATTACAACAAAATTACACACAAACGTGTTTCTCTTGATCACACAAAACATATCTAAGAATTGATCAAATCTGACCATGGGGTCATGGGGTGGCCATACAAACCCAACCCTCATTTTGATTCTTCGAAGAAACATTTTTTGCACCAATTTCACAAAACCTTGAATTAATGTGTCTTTACCAAAGCAACAAAAAAGTTAAAAACCAATGGAATCGTACTGTGGAGTCATGCTCCCGCAACCCCAATAAAATTTTTCGGGTAAATATTTTTGTTTGCCCACTTATTTCAACCAAGCCCAAAACTTTCGTCAAGACGGAAGAAAAAGAATGAGGAGGGGGATTAAATACATGTCATAGGTACGCCCGAAAAAACTTTTAACCCAAGGAGAGCGAAGTTATCCAAATTTCGGCCACGCCCGAAATTAGCCTCGGCCCCCGGTGGTTGGCGAGCGTAACGAGCAGGGGGCGAAGCCCCCTAGTATTTCTTTTTAACACGTAATATTTGCAATTTTCCAAATCCTAAGACCTTAATTTTAATATGTCGTTCGAAAGCTAACATAATGAGGCAACTTTTGTCAACTTTGCACATTTGTGAGTTCAAAGCACCGTTACGATTTTACAAGTAGAATTTTCAACGAAAAATCGATTTTCGAATTTCCTTAAAGTTTGAACGATATAGTATCTGGGAAGCTATTTATATTATTTATTTGAGAGTTATTGAGTTATTTTATGTTGAATTTTGTGCACTTTCAGAAATTGAAGTCAAATCTCGGATTAAATATTTGAGAGTGTGGCAAAAAGTTATTTTTCTCGGCAAGTCGAGCTTTTTGACACTATGTATTTACAAAAAAATGCTAAAATTTTATAACGGTTAAAAATAGAGGTCAATATTAGGTCATTCTACCTAAATGTACTATCATCCAGTAGGTATTGTATCTACCAGGAGTCGTGAGACACCCTGTATACAATTTTAAAATTGTAAGTTTTAAGAGTAGCATTATTATAAAGATATTGAAATGTATGCTTAAATTATTGTTTATTATTATTCAATCCCTACAAGTTTTAATCTCTCATTTCATATATAATTTCACAGAGCAGCCATATAGCGTACATGCATAAAGCCAATCTGTATAGATATGCCGACTATGCTGTGTCGATTTTCTCAATATGAAACTCTTGATTTTTAAATTAGCAATATGTTGATACAAGTTAAGAATTCGACATATGCTTGTAAGAAGAGTTTTATAGGAAATTTTGTAAGCTTTCACTTTCGCTCAGACAATTTTTTGTACAGTTCGCGGTTTCGAAAATATAGCGGAAATGGAGCTGATAAGCACAAAAATGCTAAAATTTAACCCGCTCTCGCTACGTTAGCTCACAGCCCTCGACAGCGTGCCTTTAGTGTGTTTTCCTCCGAACCAATCCTTATAAATTCGCGAAATAAAAAACCGCCACCCCCTCCCAATTTTTCACAATATTTGCCTTTATACTTATGTGGGAAATAATATTCGGCAACTTGGTTTAAGCTCTTGAACTTTTTACCGATTTAAGGCAAGACTACGGGAAGTATATCAAATTAGCGCACATTAAACATCGTACAAATTTGTCGCCAAACAGTTTTTTTGCAAAACAATCGCGGGTGACACCAGAGCCAAACAAATAAAAAAACGATTTTTAATAATTTTCCGATTTCAGTAAACTGCATCGTAGAAACCGTTAGGAATTCGGCATTTGTATGTTATAATAACATTTTGGAAACTTAATGGTCTGTAATAATGGCATACAGATACTTTCAGTAGGACTAACCGTTTCCTAGATATTTCCGAAATTAAACCGAACCCCCTCAAAAGTAAATTTTTTGGCCACCCTTTCCACGTTAGCTCACACTCCACAACCACGAGCTTTTAGTAGGTTTTCCTCGGAACCACCACTTATAGACCCGTGAAATAAAAAAGACCGTCACTCCCTCCCCAATTTCCACAATATCTGTCTTCATTCTGATGAAGATAGCATACTTTTTAACTTTCGAATGATATGAGACAGCCCAACTGGGAGAATATAGAATTAAAAAAAATTTAATACTTAATGGAATAAGCGAAGAATAGCGTTCAAAAAGAGATGCTGCTCATTGCCATTCTTATATTAGTGGAAAATGCTGCCACGAGAGATCATTGTTGTTTTTCGCAAAATCCCACTTTTTGCATCACTTCAGGCTCGTCCTTTTCAAGATTTTTGCCTTCCTTTTGAAATATGGTGCTCTGAATGACATCCCGTTCAGAAGGAATCGCCTATTATGATTTAGCAATTAACTTGCGTTAATTTTGTAGACGTACTACTTCGAAAAATTTCAACATGTTGCAACTATCGACAACTCTTAAGTCTACTGTCACCCCTTTAGCCCCACTTTTCAGGAGGCCGACTATCGTTTTGGGGCATTTGCAATCAAGTAATTTTCGATAATGTGTATCAGAATTGCGAGGAAAGGCGCAAATAATTAGCACCTGAGGTCTTAGACAAAAAGAAACGCATTTCATTTTCCTCATTCTACAATTGTACATATAGTATATACATCAATACGACTCACTACTACTCACACCTTTTCCTTTTGCGATGCAATATATTTTCAGTCTCGGCGACGCGATGACCCCGATGATGTACGCGCAGAGTTGTGGGCATTATGGGGTGAGAGGAGAGTGAAAATTTGACAAAAAATGTTTATGCATACCGGCGCGGCCGATTCATCGTACATAGCTCATACATTTTATCTTTTTTTATCTTAAAGCATTCTACAGCTAGTGTGAACAACCACCCTTCAAGAATGATTTAAGCTTCATCATCATCAATGTGGCAGGATAGCCCACGTCAGGATTTGGCCGCCCTTTAAGCTTAGATTAAGGATAAATATTTTTGAGTAACTGACCTCTTTTAGCGACAGTAATAAAGAGTCATAAACGACTCAATTGATGAACCGAGCGATTGCTGAAAATACATTTGTTTTTCGTTTTGATGATATTTCTCGTTTTTGATTGCGTGTGCGCATGTTTGCAAGGATTATGACTGTGTGTGTGCTGTGGCAATTTATGAATGAGCTTGTAGCAATGTGGTACGAACGAGAGGGAGTAGAATCCGGTTTGGTAAAAGTAATGAAATATTTGGTTGCAACAGACGGGACGCTATGAATGTTGCCGAGGAAAACAGCACAATGCATTTTAAATGAGTGACATCAGATTGCAAAATGTGGTGTTTGTTTCTTATGTTTTTTAGGGTGCTGAGCGCGAATCCGGAGCTTGCCACCAAATCTTCGTTGCGGAACAGGGTCAAAATCACGAAAAACCCTAAAATGTTTGCTGTTTTCCGTTATTTGGCTCATAACTCTGAAACTATTTATTTCTATGGAAAACTTTCCATAAATATATTAGAGAGCACATATGCGCGTCCAAAGAGACATAAATATTATAAATATTTCAATTGATATTTAAATTTGCCGTTTTTAACATATAGTTCCATATTACGAATACAATTTTGAGATTGAACGGTTTTTCATTTTTGGTCGCAAAAGTTGAATTTTTCTAGTATATTATGTATCTCGGGTATTTTCGCGGTTTCGACCATGTTCCGCAATGAAATTTTTGGTGGGGAGCTCCTGTTTCGAGCTCAGCACCCTAAAAAATATAAGAAATAAAAACAAAATGTTCTCCACCACACTTTGCAATCTGAAATCACGTAGTAACTACGCTATAAGCTATATAAAAATATGTATTGGACTTGAAAATGAGCACCTTAAAACTGGTTGGCCAAGCCCTTCGGTCAGGTTGCGGTTCGGCTGACCAGTGTTTTTAGCATCAGGGAGTGACCCTCTATGGAATAGAATAGGTTCAATCCGACAGTTCTGAAATCCCATCGACCCGTCAAAATTGGTATTTTCAAACTGTTTGGCCGAGCCCTTTGGTCAAGTTGAGGCTCGGCTGACCAGTGTTTTTAGCATCAGGGGGCGGTCCTTTATCGAATAGATTAGGTTCGATCCGACAGCTTTGATACCCCATCGACCCGTCAAAATTGGTACTTTCAAACTGGTTGGCCGAACCCTTCGGTCAGGTTGCGGTTCGGCTGACCAGTGTTTTTAGCATCAGGGAGTGACCCTCTATGGAATAGAATAGGTTCAATCCGACAGTTCTGAAATCCCATCGACCCGTCAAAATTGGTATTTTCAAACTGTTTGGCCGAGCCCTTTGGTCAAGTTGAGGCTCGGCTGACCAGTGTTTTTTGCATCAGGGGGCGGTCCTTTATCGAATAGAATAGGTTCGATCCGACAGTTCTGATACCCCATCGACCCGTCAAAATTAGTACTTTCAAGCTGGTTGGCCGAACCTTTGGGTCAGGTTTCCGTTCGGCTGACCAGTGTTTTTACCATCAGGGAGTGACCCTCTATCGAATAGAATAGGTTCGATCCGACAGTTCCGAAACCCCATCGACCCGTCAAAATTGGTACTTTCAAACTGGTTGGCCGAACCCTTCGGTCAGGTTGCGGTTCGGCTGACCAGTGGTTTTAGTATCAGGGAGTGACCCTCTATCGAATAGAATAGGTTTGACAGTTCTGAAACCCCATCGACCCGTCAAAATTGTTACTTTCAAACTGGTTGGCCGAACCCTTCGGTCAGGTTGCGGTTCGGCTGACCAGTGTTTTTAGCATCAGGGAGTGACCCTCTATCGAATAGAATAGGTTTGATCCGACAGTTCTGAAACCCCATCGACCCGTCAAAATTGGTAATTTCGAACTGGTTGGCCGAACCCTTCGGTCAGGTTGCGGTTCGGCTGACCAATGTTTTTAGCATCAGGGAGTGACCCTCTATCGAATAGAATAGGTTTGATCCGACAGTTCTGAAACCCCATCGACCCGTCAAAATTGGTAATTTCGAACTGGTTGGCCGAACCCTTCGGTCAGGTTGCCGCTCGGCTGACCAGTATTTTTTGCATCAGGGGGCGGTCCTTTATCGAATAGAATAGGTTTGATCCGACAGTTCCGAAAACCCCATCGCACCTAAAAAATTTGCACCTTTAAACTGGTTGGCCGAACCCTTCGGTCAGGTTGCGGCTCGGCTGACCAATGTTTTTAGACTCACGGAGAGGTCCTCTATCGAATAAAATAGGTTCGATCCGACAGTTACCCATACCCCCGAACACCTCTAATTTTAGCGTCTAATTACGTCTAATTACGCTATACTGGTCAAGTTTTGCTTCGGCTGACCAACCGTTTCGATATCACCGTAACTTAACGCAACTTTTAAGATGGTTAATTTCCGACAGTTCGAAAACCCCGGTTTTTTACCATCACGGCTCGGACTAAAATCTTCGACATTTCTCACCACCTGGTCGGGAGATTGTCGGTGGGAGGTTGATTTACGTATTGGCAACAATCCAATTCCTATTGTTGCTAATCCTAAAATTCTGGGGCTCCACTTAGAGAGCATGATGACGTCAGCCCATCACTCGGCATCCGTTTGCGAAAAGATGCGCAGTAGGAACAAAATCCTAAAAGCACTAGCTCGTAGCACATGGACAAGGAGAAAGAAACCATGCTAGTCATATACAAAGCGGTGGGTCGAGCAGCGGCTGATTATGCAGCCCCAGTTTGGTCACATAGTCTATGTGATAGAAACTGGTCCAAAATTCAAGTCTGCCAAAATGCTGCTCTACGCACAGCTACAGGTTGCCTCTTGATGTCTGCCCAGGATCACTTACATCAAGAGACGAAATTGATGCCAATACGTGACCACAATCTCCTACTGTCTAAACAGTATCTTTGTGGTTGATACCGTGAGGATCATCCCAACAACAGTCTCATGGACCGAATTCCTCCACCACGACATGTCAGGCGTGGTTTACGAGACCTAGAGAGAGAGTTCCAGGGATACAAAGAGGGACCCTTACGACGACGATGCATACCGAGCTGCTATCGCTGAGATTCACACTGCAGAAGTGAGTCGGTCTATTGCGAGATTAGGTGCGAATAGAGTCCTCTCAGTGCGCCTACCACCCATTTTGCCTGAGGAGATTAGGCTCCCGAGAGCCACCAGAGTGACATTAGCTCAACTTCGGTCGGGCTTTTGTTCGCGCCTCAATTCGAACCTTTCTCGCATAAACCCGGACATTGAAAACATCTGTCCAAACTGCGCTGGCGCTCCACACGATGTGGGTCACTTGTTTCAATGCCCAGCTGCGCCCACTCACCTAACCCCTATCTCATTGTGGGAAAACCCTATCGCAGCAGCTTGTTTTTCTCTCTTGTAAATGTTGTAGATTTCAAAGTCAATATTTCCTGATTTGACGGTTATCGCTTGTTGTTCCATGGTGTTATCGGCGGAAGTGACATCAACGATGCTGCACGGTAGATTGTTATGAATTAGGAAGGACAAACCCCCTCCAGCATTGCTTACTCGGTCGCGTCTGCTGAAATTATAGCTCCCATGAGAGCTGAGCGAATGGTTCGAGTTGAGTTTAGTCTCCTGAACAGCTGCTATCTATTGATGTGGACGTGTTGGAGTGGTTAGCAGCGATTAGATTAGATTTCGGGAGGGCTCAGGCCAGTGGCGTAGATAAGGGGGGGATCAAGGGGATAAATCCCCCCCCCCCTTAGGTCACACAATTTTTATTATTACTTTGAGTACGTAAAACAAAGCAAAAGTAAACTTTGCTGGAGAACTATTCAAAGCGTGTGGTGTTTTATAAAGATGTGAAATCATTTTCATCACTGTAATAGAAAATTTAGTACTTCCTCAAATTTTAATTAGATAATAGAAGCGTATCGATAGAATCTTTTTCATCAAAAATTATCATTTGAATTTTTGATAAAAAAACGATTATAAAATTTCTTTAAAGTTTGAACAGGTGTTTCTCGGAAGATACGAGCAACTTCGTAATGGGCGAGTTGTCGTTTTATTGGAAATTTTATGTAGTCTCAGAAAGTGAAATCATATCCGTTACAATATAATAGCATTTTTTTGTAAATTGTGTCAAAATGCCAATTTGTTGAACTAAATCTAAATTTGCCACGCTACCGAAATGTTTGGTGGTGTTGCAAATTTCGATTTAGTTCGGCATTTTGACACAATTTACCAAAAATGCTACGGTTAAAAATAGGAGAGGTCTCGTTGTACATTAATTTCCCCCAAATGAGCCACACTACCATTAAAATATCCTCCATCATTAATGAATGCAGAATAGCTGACGGTGTTCTACAAGTTTAAAAATTTTAGAAATATCTACTCACGAATTTCTGAGTTATCGGAAAACTTTGATTTAAAAACACGAAAGCTGTACTTTATCCACATGTACTGGGCATTCTCAACGACCTCTCGTCTTCACAATTTCCGTTTTCTAGACATATAACTGTATGATTTATTTTAATCCCTGTTTTGAGGTGTTCCGGCCAGAAAAGCGGCGATGCTAGGTAACCCCGAAAAATTTGGGAACCACTTATCTAACCCAATATAAAGCTCTGATGACAGTAGCGAAAATTTGTATAAAAATGGGAATACTGTAGATTTACTCACCGTAGTAAAAAAGACAAAATTATCGATGCAATATTTTCAGGACTCAGTTTTTCTGAAATTCAATATTCGATAACCGTAAAAGTATAAGTAATCTTGCAAAATGGTCCCCTCCCTCTCCGAAAAGCTATCTACGCCACTGGCTCAGGCAACAGAGTTACCCTAGGCACTGCGACCGGTTGTCTAATGTGCCATTGCCACTACTATGAGTTAGATGAACTCATCTAACCGACTGCCTTCGATAAATCGATTCAGCTGGGCCATATTTATAGTGGCGATATCCTCTTCCGAAACATTCCAAACGGCCGGCGCCTTGCCAGCCTCTCAAACTCACACAGGATGTGGGAGGCAGTTTCGTCGTCAGCCTCGCAGAAGCGACAGCTGTCGTCCGTAACAATGCGCAAGCGCTTTAAATGACCATTTAAACGGCAGTGTCCCGTAAGGAGCCTGCATATAATCCTAACCCTGTTTCTGCTCAGTTTCATCAGACCAAGGGTACGATTGGGTGAGTAGCAAGCAACAAAAAGTTTTGACTGCCTAAGCCCTGGAAGAGCTTCCCAATGTGAGGTGGCTTTGGCTTTTTCCCACTCACTAATTACATTTCTGCATATACAGAGTGGTAGCCCACAGTAGGGTTCTGGGCCATAGAAGGGAGTAGTGGATGCTCTACTTGCGAGCTCGTCGGCCTGCTCATTGCCGTAAAACCCCGAGTGCCCACTTCCAAAAAAGAGTGAGACTGTTGAGATTTCCCACCTGTTGGAGAGTTTCCTGACAAACCCATGCAAGCTTAGATGTGACAGTACAGCTCGTCAGCGCTTTTATTGCTGCCTGGCTGTCAGTGAAAATTGATATTTTCTTGTTGGTGTAACCTTTGTCAAGGCATAATCTTGCACACAGTTCAATTGCGTGCACCTCCGCCTGAAACACGGTCGGATGTATTCCCATAGGAATATTCGGGCCAGTAATTCCAGCGCCAGATCCTGCATCGGTCTTTGAACCGTCCGTGTAGAATTTGATGGTACTAGGGTGGAGTGATCTGAATCTGACCAAAAACAACAAAGTTGTAAAAGTGACCCCGCCAAAGAAAAATTCATCTGCCGCAAAAAGAATACATATCACTCCAATCCGCTGCTCATATCTAATTTTGTTTGCTGGGTGTACTTTTGTTTTAGGTGTAAATGCTGGAGAAGTTTAAATGTACAGGACTACTTCTTAAAGTAATTTGGAGGGAGCCGTCAAAGTGGCACTGAATAAAATGTTAAAGCTCCCACCAAATTACTTTAAGAAGTAGTCCTGTACATTTAAACTTCTCCAGCATTTACACCTAAAACAAAAGTGCTGTATCTTGGGATCCTTTGCGCAGTGGCGTATTTAGAAAATTCTCAAATGGGGGGGCACAAAGTACGGGGCTAATTTGTTACATAAAGTTTTGGTGTGGGGATACCCGAGAGCAGCTACACAGGAATAACATTGGCAAGACTGAGGGAAAGTTGATCCTTGATCCTTGATTTAAGGCGACCTTAGGAGACTTTAAGTTTTCAATAGACTTGAAATATAATATTTCAAGGTAGGTGGGTAGCTACCTTGACTTCAAGTGAGGTTGACTATAGAAAATTTCAAGGTCTCCTTGAGTTTCTCCTTAAATCAAGGATGCATTGACTCGTGAATATAAGTGATTTCTATGAAAATGTATGGAAAATGACATTTATTTTAATTTCGGCATCCTTGACTCAAGGTCTCCTTGAGTTAAGGTATGTTTATATATACGAGCCTGAGAGTCCTTTGCATTTCAGGTTTATTACACCAAAAGTTTAGTTTTCCTGACAGATCTTAGAATAACACTCATTAACTGCTTTTGGCTTTTCCTGAACCAAAATACGGAGGGCCTAAAAAAAGTTTGCGTAATGTAGTTCGAAGGATCCTGAAGCCGAAAAGGAATTTTACGAATATGTACTTAATTGGCTATGGAATTAATGCAATGACCAAAGAGACTGTTTCCATATGACAAAACGGATTCCAGACGGAACACTTTTCTTTGGAAGAGAAATTTCATACATCGTCCGAAATTCTGCCAAATTTCGGCCAAATTCCGCCAAAAAGGTGTTTTGCTTACTTTTGAAAGAAACACAGATGAAAAGCTGATACAACAAATTTTGGCTGAGATTGTGGTCTTGAATTCCATGGCAAGTTTAAGCGAATTTGAATGCAAAATTAGAATTTACTGAAAAAGAGGCCTTTGTATGTTTTGTCAAAAATCTAGTAACAGATTCCGTAAAATCGTAACAAGTGCCGAATCATATTTTACAAGTACAATCCAGAATACTACACGGTTGTAAATTTTGGTGTAAACCGGGATTAAATTTTATAAAAAAAATAGTATAACTCCTATCTATTCCAAAACTTGTATCAAATTTGACCCTTTTCAACTTATAATAGGTGTGTTTTTTTGGTTATCCCGTGTAGGTTTGGGTAACGAAACTTCATATAAAAAAAATGACAGGATGATCAGCTGGCATTTTTTTTATATGGAGTTTCGTTACCCAAACCTACACGGGATAACCAAAAAAACACACCTAATTTTAGTTTATTCAAAAATTATATTAATTATAACCGCTACAGAATAAAACTGTCCAAATACCCTTAATATTAGGGACGTTTTATTGTGTTTATCCCGTGCAGGTTTGGGTAGAACTTCATATAAAAAAAAATGACACTTACCCAGGTAAAGCTAACCCGTGCAACTACCCTACACGGGATAGACCTCAAATGTAGATGGCGGACGCATAGGGGAAATATGAGGGAATTTGTTTTTTCAAACCAAATGTGAGAGTTTTTCTCATCACGAGAAAAGATTTTGCAAAGAAATAATCATCTTTTGTGATAAAATCCACCACATCTAAAAAATAAGCCGACGAAAGCGAGTCAAAGATACACAAAAACTGTCAAATGTCAGCTGTTTGGTCTTAACCGGGATGTTACCCGCGATCGTTTTTTTCGAGTCAGACTTACACGCGATACGAAAAAAACGTCGCTATTATACATTTTACACCGTTCGGGATAGAATGAATTGCATTGAATGTTGTTATAACATAAAAGGGTAGAATCAATCCTACTATGTTATCAAACCTACACTATCAACGCAAGAAACCTATTCAACCTAGAAATCTATTGATTTGTAGTCTGTCTGGTTCAGTGAGCAGCGCGCTTGCATACAAATCACAGAATTGTGGATTCGAAGCCGACTGCACTCGTTTTACAATTTTTATTTTTTCGAGCGGTTTGTATAAATTTGCCTATCAATTTTATACTATTGAAGAGTAAAATTTTTATCAAGAATACTTATACTTATAGCTCAATTATACTTTGGGTAAAGTTTTTATATGGAAATGTATGAATATATTTTTTTGTAAAAATTACACCAAAATTTTCAGCCGTGTAGGAACTATCCGTGGCATAGAGCCGGGAAGTGATCAATCGATTAATTAAAATGAAGCAACAAAAGTAAGCAGGAAGGTATGATTGTTTGTTATTTCCATATGTACTATCTATAAAATAGGTGTGTTTTTTTGGTTATCCCATCCATATAAAAAAAATGACAGCTGACGCACCTGTCATTTTTTTTATATGAAGTTTCGTTACCCAAACCTGCACGGGATAACCAAAAAAAACACACCTAATAAATCTATAGTAGGGACGTTTTATTGTGTTTATCCCGTGTAGGTTTGGGTAGAACTTCATATAAAAAAATGACACTTACCCAGGTAAAGTTAACCCGTGCAACTACCCTACACGGGATAGAGCTCAAATGTAGATGGCGGACGCATAGAGGAAATATGAGGGAATTTGTTTTTTCAAACCAAATGTGAGAGTTTTTCTAATCACGAGAACACATTTTGCAAAGAAATAATCATCTTTTGTGATAAAACCCACCACATCTAAAAAATAAGCCGACGAAAGCGAGTCAAAGATGCACAAAAACTTTCAAATGTCAGCTGTTTGGCCTTAACCGGGATGTTACCCGCGATCGTTTTTTTCGAGTCAGACTTACACGCGATACGAAAAAAACGTCGCTAGTATCTGCAATACCTTTTAAAACGAGTCCTAGATGGTAAGCTGAAGCAACATGCTTTAACCCTCGGAGAAACTAATGTTTGAATAGTCACCCCAAGTAACAATTTCATCCCTATAATACTTCGTAAAATATTATCTTCTAACGACAATAGGGGCACTTTTTAGGGTATAAGCTCTGAATAATAGTCCAATAATGGCGTTTGGCGCCGTTTTTTGATCTAATTGCACCTTATTGTAGCACTGAACTAAGCTTTGAAAAAGACATACATCAATGTGTTATGTCATCATTTTCTGTCATTTTCTCGTGAAAAAAAGAAAAAAAAAATTCCCCCAGCCAGCGTCGAACCAGCGACTGTCGGACGCCAGTCCGACGCCCTAACCACTCGGCCAACCTCACATATAGTTAACATTGCTCGTAAACACTACAAGTGCTCAACACTTCTTTATCGACTCTTCTCCATTGCACCTTCTTCTTTATATGTCAGTCAATTGAAGTTGAATAAATCCACACATTCATCAACAAAATGCAGACATTTTCTGCGCTGAGATTATCTTAATTGATTCATAAGTTAACAAGGAGTGAGGAAATGTTAGTTTCATGCAATATTTCTATGAATTCAATTCAAGAAACGTGGTATTCCGGAGCACTTCATAAGTGTCAATTCAATAAATCACAAAGTCCATCCTTCAATAAAACTAGGCTGAACAATTTATTGGATGACCATACGAATGTCACACGATAAAAATGACACCGACTGTGCTATAGAAGAATATATGCATGTGTGTGAGTTAACTAGAGAGACTATTGCATGTGTGTGCTGTCATCCAATAAAACACAAGAGTGGAGTATTTAACGGAGTGTCTTTTTTAGGTTGACGTTTAGAGACAGTTTTATCGAAGTTTTATACCACAATCTTTGAATTTATTTCATAATGATGACAGAAGCTTTCCGGAAAATACTTTAAGGATGGTTTATCGGATCAAAATATTACTTTAAGCGATGTCACAAGATAAATGAATTCCGTGGTACTATATGGTTGCTACAGTGTGAAGTGCTTCTTTAAAGCAAACGAATTGTTGCTTGGGACATAAGGTACAAAAGGGTCTGGCCAGACCCCACTGTATTTGTGGGTATTTATCTATAAGTACTTCTACAATTTTTGTTTTGTTTTTGTTGTTTGTCATGTTAACGTATAATTTTTCTAAATTTTTAAAAACATACATGCATACTAGGAATCAATCGAATGTGAATTCCAGCAAAAAAAATTGAGAGGGAATTCGTTTTTGAATGAACAATATTCGCAAGTGGATGTGCACATTTTCACAGACATTTTATCATAGTATCACTTATTTTATCTCTAACGACTTTCGACAAATAGTGCATATCACAATACAAACAAAAAATAAAGAAGAAACTGTACGCAACTATCTAGTTTCAAAAGAAAAGATTGAACATTTGTATAAAAAGGACAGATTTCGGTAGAAAAAATTGTATAGGTAACAATATGATGTACTGACCAAAAAGTCCTTATAACTACTCTCGCAGCATATTTGTTTCAAATATTGTTGGGGTTATGAAAAGCTGACAAGTTTTTAGGAAAAGTCACGAAACATTGTGGTGGTGGTTAGAGCGGTTTTATTTTACAGCAACTTAAAAATGAAAAAGGTCTGGCCAGACCCATTAGTACAACCGAGGGTTAACAAATCAATTGCAAAATAGAAATGAGAGGGAATGGCTACGATGATGTACACTTCGTGAAAACTGAAGCATTGAAGAAAGTACCCCAGGCAGGGCACCGCAGACACCGAACCGTAGGAATTCGAAAATGTATGCTAAAAATGCTTTCCCACCAAAACAATTCAATTTTTAGCATTTTAACAGAAAGAGAAGCATTTAGTTTAAAGGCCAAGCAGACCAGCAGCCCAACACGAATTTATGGCCAAATTCAAATACACAAGCCCGATCGAAAAATCAGACCGATTGTTTCAAATATTTATCAATTCAGCGGATTCCAAGACATCGATACCGCAACAACATCTCCTCAACTTATATCAACATAAGATGGGGTCACTTCACAAATTACGAGACTTTCAATAGCAGTCCTTGTTTCCGAACAGATTCATGTCGAGATGGGCAACGTTTCATGACCACCTCGTTGCCTCGACATAATCATAGCTTGTACTTGTTCTCTGAGAGTTCTTGTTCTGGAAACCACGCGTCTATGAAAATAAACTCAACCCGTTCGAAAAACGGAAATGGTTCATCAACGAGGAGATCTGGCGAATTGAGAAGATGATATGATGATAATGTTTCGAAAAATATTAACAAAGTTTAGTAATAGAATCGCTCAAAATAAAAAGGAAAAATATAGTACTGCAATTTTTAGTATGGTGTAAAAAAAGTTTGATGTGCTCACAGGGGGGGGGGGCACGTGCCCCCTGTGCCCCCCTGTAAATACGCCACTGGACGCAGCCAATCTATTTCAACTATGAGGAGGAGTCCCTACCCAAGTAACAATTTCATTCCTATAATACTTCGTAAAATATTCTCTTCTAGCATTAATAGGGGCACTTTACAGGGTATAACCACTGAATAACAGTCCAATAATGGCATTTGGCGCCGTTTTTAATCCAATAGAACCTTATTGTAGCACTCAATTATGCTTTAAAAAGGCGTACGTCATTTGCTTTATATCATCATTTTCTGTCATTGAACGAATTTGCAAAAAAAAAAAAAATAGAAAAACAAAATTTCCGCAGCTGGCAATCAACAGACTGCCCGTCCTACACGCTACCCACTCAGCTAACCTCACATATGGACGTCATTGCTCGGAAACACTACAAATGGTTGTTGCTACTATAGAAATGCTTGACAATTCTTTATCGACTCTTTTGCACTGCACCCTATCATACATTTATCAATAAGTGACTTTCTGCGCATAGATCACCTTAATTAGTTTCGAAGATAACAATGAGTGCATACGTGTGGGTTTCATGCAAGATTCCAAGAATTTCTAATGCAGAAATTGTGTATTTCAGAAAACTTCATAAGTGTCGATTCATTAAAAAATCACAAAGTCTATCCTTCTATAAAACTACGGTGAACAATTTATTGGATGACCATACGAATGTCACACTATAAAAATGACACCGACTGTGCTATAGAAGAATATATGCATGTGTGTGAGTTAACTTAGAGAGACTATTGCATGTGTGTGGTGTATCATCCAATAAAGACAAGAGTGGAGCATTTAACGGAGTACGTTTTTAGGTTAACGTTTAGAGACAGTTTTATCGAAGTTTTATACCACCATCTTTAAATTTATTCCATAATGATGATATAAGCTTTCCGGAAAATACTTTAAGGATCTTTTATCGGATCAAAATATTTATTTAAGCAATGTCACATGATAAATGAATTTCGTGGTACTATATGATTGCTACAGTGTGAAGTGCTTCTTTAAAGAAAACGAATTGTTGCTTGGGTAGTGTTCATCCGATTTCATCCGTTCCTAGATATTTTTTAGGCTTAACCAGCAACATACTTGGGTGAAGTTTGGTTAATATTGGTACATAAAGAAAAAAGGTTTTCTTAGAAGAACCTAATTTTCAGGAGCAGCCCTATTACCCCATGGTCTGATTCCATTCGTTCCGACATATATACAGCTAAGGAACTGGTTTATAACTTCATGTCACATGACTTTCTCCGTAAAATGCGCATTTAAGCCGATATTCAGCTCGGAACATGACTGAAATTACAATTTCGAACTTTTTTTCCAAAAACAATGTTTAAAGTGCTGTATCTTGGGACCCTGTGCGCCTACAAAGCTGGGGTTACACTCAAATTAAAGAAGATTTCTTAGCTTTAACAGTGCAATGGACAACTTACTTGTAGGAAGCACCTTTTAGAAAGTACAAACAAAAATATGAAAAAAGTCCGAAAATTTTGAGGTTTTTTGAGAGTCACGGGGTTAGAACAGGTTTTAGAACAGGTTTTTAGAAGTTGCGAACTTGGTGGTACACTTCTGGTATCTATCCTAACAATATCCCAAAAAACCAGAGCCGAGCAATTTTTTGCGACCTAACGCCTTATTTTTCGGTTTATTGACTGGCCTATTATTTTAGAGCCGGTATATGTACGCTCATCGCTATCTATATTGTAGCGATACCGTGTAATGTCGCCCACAGACGGTGAATCCATGGATTGCAATCCATAAAATTGAGAAACCTAATATATTTTCTCTAACATATTCATAGACAGCTTTTTGCAGAAATGTGATTTGTGTCTTTTTTGTGACCTTTCTGATCAGCATTTGTTTTAAACTCCTGGCACCCTACTACAGTCGAACTTCCCTAAACGGACACTTTTATTTTCCCCAGCGTTTTTTCACATACCTTCTGATAGCCGGACACTCTCATAACCGGACACGGACAGTACTTTCATACCCATTCTGAACAAGCGAGTCTCTAATAAACGGACAGTCTCAAGAAAAAAAATCACAAATTCTTACGTTGCAGAATTGTTTTTAGGGCAAAGAGTCTTGCGATTACCAGAAAATGGATCTTAAGCGTATTAGCAAGACCCAATGTACGGGAAATGTACATATATAATGATCAACTGCAGTTCTTTTTTATCTCTCGTTTTTGTAGAAATTGCATAAATTCAATTTATGCTGCGGCGTTTAATCGTGCAATTCTCTATTGTATTTAAATAAGTGTCAAACAATTTTTAAAATTGAACCCGTCGGGACTACAAATTTTTATCGCGATTTTTGAATGAATTTGCAGGATGTAGTGAAAGTCTATTTTATAAAATGTTATACCTTCGTGAAATATTCTCATAAGCGGACACTTCCAATAAGCGGACAAAATCTCATTCCCCAATGGTGTCCGCTTATGGGAAAATTGACTGTAATTCCTAAACAAAAATTAGCCCAAGTAACAATTTCATCCCTATAATACTTCGTAAAATATTATCTTCTAACGACAATAGGGGCACTTTACAGGGTATAAACTCTGAATAATAGTCCAATAATGGCGTTTGGCGCCGTTTTTAGATCCAATTGCACCTTATTGTAGCACTGAACTAAGCTTTGAAAAAGACATACATCAATGTGTTATGTCATCATTTTCTGTCATTTTCTCGTGAAAAAAAGAAAAAAAAAATTCCCCCAGCCAGCGTCGAACCAGCGACTGTCGGACGCCAGTCCGACGCCCTAACCCCTCGGCCAACCTCACATATAGTTAACATTGCTCGCAAACACTACAAGTGCTCAACACTTCTTTATCGACTCTTCTCCATTGAACCTTCTTCTTTATATGTCAGTCAATTGAAGTTGAATAAATCCACACATTCATCAACAAAATGCAGACATTTTCTGCGCTGAGATTATCTTAATTGATTCATAAGTTAACAAGGAGTGAGGAAATGTTAGTTTCATGCAATATTTCAATGAATTCAATTCAAGAAACGTGGTATTCCGGAGCACTTCATAAGTGTCAATTCAATAAATCACAAAGTCCATCCTTCAATAAAACTAGGCTGAACTATTTATTGGATGACCATACGAATGTCACACGATAAAAATGACACCGACTGTGCTATAGAAGAATATATGCATGTGTGTGAGTTAACTAGAGAGACTATTGCATGTGTGTGCTGTATCATCCAATAAAACACAAGAGTGGAGTATTTAACGGAGTGTCATTTTTAGGTTGACGTTTAGAGACAGTTTTATCGAAGTTTTATACCACAATCTTTGAATTTATTCCATAATGATGACAGAAGCTTTCCGGAAAATACTTTAAGGATGGTTTATCCGATCAAAATATTACTTTAAGCGATGTCACACGATAAATGAATTCCGTGGTACTATATGGTTGCTACAGTGTGAAGTGCTTCTTTAAAGCAAACGAATTGTTGCTTGGGAGCCTTTATCAATTTTTTTCTATGTACATATTTGAAATGCTCAAATCATTGGACTATTCATAATTCCATGACTACACACGTTAGTCGTCAACGCACCATGCTCCACTTGGAGTTAGGGCAAATCAAGATTCATAATTCCATGCACTCGAAATTTTATTAAGCAAAGTATTGGCACAGCACCAAAAAATGTTATCAGCCACTGCTCTCTCACATACATCGCGGAAGGTCACGTCTATTTTCGATACTTTTCCAACAACAACACAACAGTGCACCAACTCTAGACGAGCGGTTACTCATCCAACAAAATCGATCCATCGTCCCATGCACGGACAGCCCTAGCTCGCATACCAGCCCCGCACACTACGGTAATTGTGGCCCACCCCTCGCCTTCGCACACCCTGCACCCAAACACTCGCTTGCCATATGATTCATCATCTCGTCGTCGGCGTTTTCGCGGTTGCGATGCCGTCAATGGCGAGCGTTCGGCTCGTCTTCGTGCAACCACGGCGCGCACCATGTATGTGTAGCTGTGTGTACGCGCCACAGGCGGATGACTCATATTTTGTTTAATCGTAGCACTTGGAACGGTGAAGCAGCACAAGACGAGAGAAGTGCTGCTTCCCCCGGACCGCGCCATTCCCGTTTGAGTCTATCTGTCAACTGAAAACCCGCAGCCCGCTGCAACTCAACAACCGATGGATTCGTCGATTCGTCATTCCGGCGAAGTCACAGCAAGTGAACGGATTGTCCGAAAGAGCGTGTGGAGGATTCTGTGCCAGCCAGAGTGAATCGTGTGTTGTGTCCCCGTCTGCAAAGTGCCAAATCGGGTTGAGAAAGAAAGTGCCTTCCAGAGTTCTCGTGTGTGGTTATTGCAAAACAGCACCCTCCGCCGTCGTCGAGAACCTGAAGATTAAGAAAACGATTTCCGCCTTTTTCTATTTATAAACAAAAGCGTTTCGTGTGCGTGCTCTGTGCGGGAGAAAAGTGTTTTCCTTTGCAGAGGATCCGAATGGATAACACGTCTGCAATTTGAGTACCGTTTAGAGTTGACCATCATCATCCGATCAGGATTTTCACGTGTGCTGCTCCCGCCTGTGGATTATATGCGAACGGAGCCAACTGCTGCTAGCGACAATCGTGTGCAAATTTATCTGCGACCGTGTGTACTTAACGTGTGATTCAGTGTGTTCTATTTGTCCGCTAACCGTTTCCGTTAACGGATTGATTGCTGCCAAGCCTGCCTTGACCCCAGTCGCGCTCAGTGTGCTTTGGAGAGTGACAGTTCTCTGCTTGCAATCAATTTTTGCCTGCCTCTGTGCATCCTGTGTGCGTGGTACATCTCGTGTGGTATCCTTAACAACAATTTCGTTCCCAAGTGGTTTCCTGTGTGTGTCTCTTGATTGTTGATGCGGCCCGTGATTCGCCTCGATCGCGAAGAAAGTTGTGAACGGCGCTAGAGGTCCGTTCCGTGTCGTGTCAACGCGGAAAATTGAAAAATTTCCTACAACAGGTCGCCCCGCGTGTGCTTTCAAAGTGAGTCGTAGAAGTGATATGAAAATGAGGATGAAGCGCGAGTCACCGTGCCTGGTGCTGCGGTTCATGCCCATGCCCAACAAAATTGGTAAGTCTTCCTCAAGATATCCTTAACCACTTCCTGTTTTCCATACTCAAAACAATTGCAAATCATTTCCCCTCTCTGGACATCCAAAACGCCACGATCGTCTGATAACATTTTCATACAATCACAAGACCCAAAAAGCAAGGAAGTGGCGAGGCGCTTCACAAGTCACTTTTAATCAGAGAATCATCGAAGGTCTCGCGACGCTTATCGCGTAACGAAAAATTCAACTACACACGACGACAACAACAGCAGCAGCAGCAGCAGCGACAACAACAACAAACGTAGCAGCACTACGAAATCTGCTGCCCTGCCTGCTCCTATGAAAATGGTTATGCAAAACAGAGGAAATTATGCTGACAACATGCTCGCAGAGTTGAAAACTGAAAAATTTCTTGCCAGTCAGTCTCAGTCTCAAAACGCCATAAATGTGACGGCGAAGAGGTGTGCTGGGGCGTTGAGGGGCTCGCGCTATAAATATTTAAAACGCGAGTAAAATTTAAGCGCAAACACACACACGGGCGAGCTGCTGATCGCTGTTTCCTCACATGTTCCGCATGTAGCCCCAAAACCAATGTCCCATATGGAGAATGGCTGTAGTGCGATAAAGCAGCCAGCGACACACATGATTTCCATGGGCCTCCAGACGGGAATCCGGGTGGGAGCGGAAGATGATCGTGGCTAAATGCGGTTTAACGTGAGAGTCACTATTGTGGTTGATAGTGTAGCAATGGGCACTGGATAATGCAAAATAGTCACAAACAGTTGATAGCCACAGAAAAATTGCTTAAAATTGCTTTGATGGAGCTGGAATGCCCTTTCAGACAATGTTCGCCAAGGAACAATACATTTAAGGAGTCGGGGATAAGGTTTGATCATTCTTTGACCCCTTGCTGACTGAGAGATATTCCTGGTCCACCTTTTTTTATCAAGTTTACCATCTACGAGGTTTACCGTCAGGAGAGCACTTAGCCTTTCGGCCTTTATCTCCCGGTCCCTCGAACTGTTTGGACCTTCGGCGTTTTACTGGCAAGGTGTTGTTGCCAGAAGGGGATTTCTCCATCCGGCGAATGCACTCACCTTCAGGAACCCAACCCCGGGGTTGCATCACTAGCTGGATGACTTGGGTAACAACCTCCAGCCACTACGAGTCCAACACCTTGATGGGCAAGGACCATGGTCCCTTGGGCACACCCATCCCCGTAGTACACTATTCGCTATAGACTACTCTATAGCAGGTGTGATCCTCCTTCGGCCCCCTATTGGTTAAGCCTCACGTCAGAATTCAGATGTGCACATCCCAGGCTCGTTGGACCTGTGACTACGAGCCTGTGCAGACTCATAGCGCTGCTTTTCACATCCAGGTGGCCCCTTCAGTTGACTAGTCAGCAATGCGGTTCGGGCAGTGTGGTCATCAATCCACAAACTAGTTAGATATAGGCGCTTAGGCATTTACCACCAAGGCCATTCTCCCTAACTAGCCCCTTCAGGGCTCGGGTCATGCGAAGCCGCCAGCTCCGAAGCTCACACCATACGATGCACTCCCCCACCAGAGGACACCATAATCGTGCTTGGCCTTTAGTGACTTCCCTCTCGTAAGTCATGGGAGGAGGTAGGTCACGCCATGAGCCACCCTTACATAACTCAGGAGCTCGGGAACGTTACCGTCCGAATGGTCTTTGTACAGATCCACGCCATGGCGTATCAACCATACCAGGGGCCCCCCTGCGCTGCTAGGTCCGTGGTGTCGCAGCTCACCAAAGATCGTTGTCACACTACATACAGCCATTTTGGCTGATGTCACAAGGACACCGACCCCCCTGCGGGGACCGTTTTGTATCAAAAGAATTTAATCCTAAAGAACGACTCCCTAAATTAATATTTCTAGTTTCTGAGCGAGAGTCACCTAAAAACTTCCGCCGGGTTTTCACCTAGGTTTTATGTTTCCTCTTATAAAAACCGAATCGGAATTTTTGATTCATGAGCTTCTTCTTTTATATAAAGGACTATAAAGAAATGCTGTTAGGTTTGGCCCAGTTATGTGTTTTAAGTCTGCTTGGAGACAGCCTCAGAAATGAGTTCTGTCCCCGTCAAGTGCAAGTAAAGTTTCAAGCCGGTTCTCGATTCCAACTATTTGTGATCTTTCTGCATCAGCTTCGAGCTAAACTCAATTTGCTTCACATTTCGTTATATAAAACTCTCTTCAAGGGATCGAGCCTTTTCTCTTAATTTTACGGCTTTCTATCTCGGTGTGATTGTCTGTTTTTAAGCGAAGAAGGTTCTTCGACATTAAGCGCTCTAAAAGAAACTTATTTCAAGGCACGAGCCTTGCCCATGCCGAATTTCTCGCGTCCTTTCGCCATCGATTGAAACGCTAGCCAAGGACGGCATTGGGGCTGTGCTAATACAGGCAACGGTGCTGAGGTGCCTTGGGATAGCTTTTAAGTCGAAGGAACTTTGTTCTGCCCAACGAAATTATACGGTCACGGAGTAAGAATATTTAGCAGCTGTTCTCACAATTAAAAAATCCTGTGCCTACGTAGAGGATCATACGAATTTACGACAGTACGAAGTATGGCTAGTAAATCAACCGGATTTGAATCGCCGATTGGCTAGGTGGGCTTTTCAACTCCATGGTTGTTAGTTCTCAATCGTCCACTGAAAGGGCAAACAAAACGCAGTCCTCGAAGACGCCCTGTCCAGGGTCCACACCGTTCAGTATTTTTCGCTTACATTTAGTGAATCCGTGGAAGTGGAGTTTTAATTCTCCACACTTCAGATCGCAAACATAGACCGAACCTCTCGGTCACATTACCACGTAGCAAGCAAATTTCCCCGATTTAAAATCTGTTGGACTCGTCTTCAAACGAATAGAGTACGCGACCGGAAATGAGCTCCAGAAGAAATCCTTCTGGAAGCTTTGTATTCCAGTGGAGCTGCGACTAGACTTACTCGCCATAAAGCGCAACATCATCGACTCAGCGCTCATTGTGGTATCACAAAAAGACTAAGACCTAAAATGGCTGGCCTAAAAAGCTGGTTCCTTTGTGATACCGGCAAATCTACCAAAGGGCCGAACCAGTCTCTTCGAATCACCCTCCCAGGGAACCTTCAGTTCACCTTTGAGCATGTACTCCAGGGATTGTACATGGATCTATTAGGACCTTTCCGTCGGTCGAGATGCGATAATACGGAATTGAAACGGATAGCGATTTTTTCAAACGCAACAACGTTAAAGAGCTAGAATTTTGGCTCCTTTTCCTATTATTGTGAATCACTTTTAAGCGTAGATTTTAGGTAAAAGGGCGTTCATAATTATGAAGCTTATATTTCGTTCAATTAAAAAATATCCTCTTCCTCTTCACTTAAAAGAAAAAGAAACGCCCTACACTTTTTGAAGTTAAATATGTATTAGGGACACAACGACACAAAAGTGACTGTCGTGATGTTATTATAGGAGCATCCTGACCAGAATTTAACCTGCTTCCAACCATAGTACAACTTCGTTATAACACTTTCGCTTATAATGGTTTTCTCCCGGCTCAAGTGTTAATTTTTATTCATTCTGTTGCGCCTTAGATTTTATCATGTTGGCGCAACTGCCCGTGTCAGTCCACCGTGGTAGCCATGAACGTTAAACCTTGGGGAAAAATGCGCAATTCATTTATCCACATCATAGTCACCTACATTTTGACTGAGAGCGTCCGTGCAGGCAAATCATCGTCCAATATTTGCATACATATGTACTGTAGAAATAATTCTGGTAAGGATCCGGCAGCTTGATACAAACAGCAATTGTTGAGAATAAAAAAAAAACAGCAAATATGTGTTCTCATTCCATTTGATGCACTTGCAATTAAAAGAAGAACAGCGTATTCTTCATTCTTTCTTCCTGCCACCATCACGGGAAGTGCCCACGGTACCTCTCCGCGGTGGCCGCTAGAAACTTCACTCCGGCGAAGGCCAAACTGTGGGGGCCGGTGATGGTGGGACCGCCTTTCCGTCAAGACTCGCCATGCAAGTAAATATATATTTATGTGCATTGTGAGTCGGCGAGTCGAGCTCCCAGTACCACTGTTGTATACACCAGACGTTCTCAGGATCTGTAATGTGTACTGTTTCTGAACGTCCATAGTGTTAGATATTCCTAAATCCCCGGGGTGTCAGGCGATCCGTGCCCATAGGGGGAAGGTGATCAGGGCGTAAATGATCATCATTAACGGAGATACCGGGTCTATATCCAGGGGTAGCTAAGACCTTACCAGAGTAAAGCGTGGCCCTGCTTAGGCGGACAGTTTTTCCCTAGCTACTCGTGGGAATAACATGAATAACAAGAAAAACAAAAACAACACAACCAAAACACACAGCACACCCGAAGCTAAGGTGACATTCACTGCTTCGAGTGATTCCCATATGGAAAAAGGGAAGGCCGGCACTTCCGAACACCAATCAAGCCGCCCAACGTAGTGTCCCTGAGGAGCTTTACCTCTCAGACATTGACGAGCCCAGACCAGGGCCATCGAGTTATCAAAAGAAAAATCCGAAACTCTTCGAGCCAGGAGGCGTTAAGGACCCCGTTAGGAAAGGGCTCAGCGGCGCGGGATGCAAGCGCTATCTCAAGTTTCTGGCACAGGGACATGAGCCGACAAAACCAAGAGAGCTAGCCGTGAAACCCTCACTGAACTCCAGCAATCAGCCTGCATCTGGAGCCAAGCGACAACGCTCCACGGACGAGGTCTCACCTGCTCTTACGCTAGACAGTAAGAGGCAAAAAGTGGGCCAAGACCAAGGTAGCGCTGTCGCGATTGAAGGAGGCGAGAGGACTGATGCGGAAATCTCGACGACCAAGGAGACCACAAGAACCGCCGATAGAAGCCGCTTTTCTGCCCCCTCTGGAGGCAAATGAAAAGCGAAAGCTTCATACGTGAAGGTGGCCTCAAATACCAATGTGGCCATAATACCCACCGACCCAGCGGAAATACTAACGGCAGAGCAAAAGACGTCCATTCAAAACGTGCTACTGGCGGAAATCCTTACCGAGAGCGCCAAACAGGTAAAGCCGAAGTTCGCCGGAATACGATTCAGGCCAGGCCACATCCTGATCGAGTGTGAGAACGGAGCCACAGTTGAGTGGCTCACCAAGCAAGCCATGGCCAGGAGCATCCCTCAAGGCGGTTCTGGGCAGCGATATTCCGCGCAACCAGATTGCAAACGTGTTCTTCGCGCGCACCACGGAGTGCAATACCGAGAAGGCACTATAAAGTATCTGGAGAACCATAACGATGGGATCCACATCGCAGACTGGAGAGTGCTTCGTGAAGCGCGGGAGGGCGAAGGCATATCAGCTACGCTGACGATTGACTCGGTATCCTTCGCGGCCATAATAAAGGCTGAATTCAACCTGAATTACAAATTTAGCTCTTTAAAACGTGGCCTTCGAACAAATCTCGAATGGGAATTACAGTGCAACCCGTGCCAGATAACTGTCTTGTTCGGCAAAGCCTAAAAGGTTTTTTTTCTGGACTGAATCTCGGGACAGAACGACTTCTTGATGGGGTTTAGTAAATTTCTTAGACTTGAGTTCAACATCCTGAATTTGTATTTTTACGCATTGTGTTTCTTCGATCTGGACGCAGGCCGCGAGTTTGACATGTCTGTTGTCTGCGTTATCGGGACAGGTGCACCTTAAGGGAGCGTTCTGGGTCCACTCCTCTATACACTTAATTTTTATGGTTGATCTTCCCACTTTCGGCAATGCATGGTTTAGCAATAGTCTATATACTATAATTTAGATGCCATTGCGTCGGCTAGAGAATTGCAAAGAAAATCTTGGAGTGGCACAGGAAATGGATAAATGATGGCAAAACTCAGCAAATTACCTTTACCCTGAGAAATCGCACAGGCAAGTCGGTGCGGATTCAGAAAGCACAAATCATCAGGAGCAACACAATGGAAAGGATGCCAAAATGTATTTTTAAAATTCGAATTGTCAGCGATGGATTTCAGCAGCCATGGCTTTGTATCGGAACATTTCGGGCTATGCATTTGAACTTCGGAGTAACAAGCTTCCAAAATTTAACCAATTTTGATTCCTCATAAATTTTTCAAGACGTTATAAACGTTCCATATATACGAAAAATATGCGCGTTTGACGTCCTACAAGATCCTTGGAAAAAAAGGTGTATACATCAAACTGTCTGCCTACATTGTCATTAAGTGTGCTCCGAAAATCACATCAACTGCTCAGTGTGGCGGGTAATTTTTTTCATTTGAGACTTTTACCAAGCATCTAGTTGCCCTACGTCGCCTTTAAAAGGCAACTCGCATATCGGTAAGACTGCAGTTACGATTTGTTTGCGAATTGCGAACGGCGAATAGCATAAGGTCCGTCAACGAAATTTCAAGCAGTTTCACCTATTCGGAATTTTCAAAAAAAAAAAAAAATAATTCTTACCGCATAATGGCCCCAAACTGCGCAGTTTGTCAAACCCAGCGTAAAAGCCTGGTCCAAGATGGTCACCTTGAATTCCACTCAACGGAATTTCAAGCAGTTTCACCTATTCGGAATTAAAAAAAAATAATTCTAACCGCATAATGGCCCCAAACTGCGCAGTTTGTCAAACCCAGTGTAAAAGCCTGGTCCAAGATGGGCACCTTGAATTCCGCCGAATACCGAACAAATAACAAAATTGATCTCCATCTCCCCCAACCCAGTCGTGTATTATCCACAATTTTGTCCTTTGGACCGGTCCTTTGCGCGTGGTTCTGCAAACCACGAACATTTTATGGTTGGGGCCTAAGAGTCGACTGCTAATCTCGCCCCTCAAGTGAACAACAATGTAGTCGTTGATGACAGGTTTATGCTACCAACAGGATTCAGCGCTAGAAGCGAATGCTCATAAATTCAATTGACGGGACTGAGGCCGTTAAAATTGTGCTAGTTTGGCGTAGCTACAATTTCGTGTATAAATCTACAAGGGCTTTGATTTTTCTCACTTCCCTCTTTGAAATGTTCACTCCAATGAAGCCCTAGCAGATTCATTTTAGCAGCTTAACTGAATTAAATTACAAAACACATTTTCATTGAGATTATAACAAACTATGACAAATCTTTCACAAGATGACCGCATAACTTCCGTTTCTGTGTCGCAGTAAAACAAAAAATACATCTTGGCATCTGCATGCATAAATTCAAAGACCATCATCATCCATTATGTCTGATTATCCGGTCGGAAGTAAATGAAGCGCGGGAGTGAGTGTCTTGTCGATTTATGTTGTCTTTAATTCTACGAAATCTGTTTAGCAGTTATGCTGCTATGTGCTGTATAGAGCTACAGACCTAAGAAGCAATTTATATGTCAAATTTAAAATGAATGGGAATTATAGGGAAGCAGACAGTTGGCTAACCAAAAACTTAGTTTTGAATGATCTCAATTGTTTTTAGACTACTTGCATCAATGCTAGATTATTCAGTTTTTCTCCAGAAGAACTTTGAAAAAAAAAAGTTTGCGAGGATTTTCAGGTATGTACAATGCCTTTGCGCAATACCGTCTTGTTAGGAAAACTGATGAGCATCCCGGATCCCGAAGCGAATGTTCTGCATCTAGATCTATTTCACCTGGTTTTATCAAGCAAGCATACGTGTTGCAAAACATGAAGTGTATAGGGCATTACTGAGCTTCTAAAAATTGATTAAATCTGCGGATGGATCTTAATCACAGTGCAGAATTCGTATGGTTCTATCACTGGCATTACTTTAAGTGCAGGCACCAATATTATACGTATTTTAACTTAACCCATTCCCGGACAGAACGTCTATAGACGTCCAATTTTGAGCATTTGACATACAAATCGTGTCAAATTTTGGCGTTGTGTCCGGCAATGAGTTAACTTAATTTTTAACAACTGGAATTTTGTGAATCTGCGAAATTCACGTCCGAAATTCCATAGAAAATGAAGTGAATCATAGAGACTTAAATTTTTCCTATTTTGAAGTAAATCCGATCTCAGGAGAATTTGAATATTAATTAAGACTGCGTAATCTGTTGTTTTTCTCCCGCGATTTTTTCTTAGAAACCTTTTTTGAAAAATATTATTTTCCATTGCGAAGGGAAAAACAAAAAAAAACACAAAACACAAATCACTACATGAATTAGTCATTGGAGTCATTATATTTTTGTATGTTGCTGGATTATCTCTATGCCATGATAAGAAATGTACATCTTATCATATTCTTCTTATCATTCTCGTATTTTCTTGGTTGATTGTGAGTGTTGATTTCCAACGATAAGATTGTTTTCTTTTTACTCTATGTATTTCGTCTCAATTTTAAATTATGCAAGAATGTCATCATCATCACAATTGATTTGACTTGACATTATGATAAGGACGGATGATCGTAGGACGATGGAAAAACAGTCTTGAGCAGGCATTTCTGTAAGAAGCGATTCGTGGCTCTCATTTAAAATGAAAAACCATTTTCTACGTATCATCGGATTATGTCTTCTCAAACAGCTGTTTTTGTGGAAGATCTAATTTCTTCCTAATACATTTTTGATCTCAGTAGCGAAATGTCGGTTTTGTATTATTTTAATCCATGTCGTAAGAGCACTAGTTGTCTCCTGATTCGTTAATGACTTGGTATTGTTACTTTGTTTTGTTGTTGTTTTTCGACAGTTATAGTAGAAGCGAAAACAGTATGCGGTGACTCGTAAAAGGCGTGTTAAGTCAGAGTAACGGGTTAGTATCCCGGATTCAAGCTCAGTTTCAAGTTGGGCATGTAAGTATCGAGTTTCTTCCTTCAGTACGCTATCCGATGGGACAGGAGCGTTTGCTGGCCAAAATTGTGAAGGTGATGTCAGCCATCGCGGTCCATTCCACCAGAGTTGGAAATTACAGAGTTCGGAGGCTGGAATACCTCGGGACATGCAGTCTGCAGGTTTATCGACCTTTGATACATGATGCCATTTAGCATTAGGTTGCTTTTCATGCACGGCTGCTACGCGATTTGCTACAAAGACTTTCCATTTCGACGGATGTTCACGCAGCCATGCCAACACAGTGGTTGAATCCGTCCACAAATACACAGATATTTCGGTGAGTTTCGCTGAATGAAGGACATCATCCTGGCAAGTAACGCCACACCGCATAGTTCAAGGCGAGGTATCGATACAGTATTGACGGGGCTAACTTTTGTCTTTGAGTACAGTAATGTCGTTTGAATATGGTCGAGGTCATGAAGCTTTCGGAGATATATTACTCCACCATATGCAGATAATGAGGCGTCACTAAATCCATGAAGCTCGAGACCAATTGATGAATTTGTTGTTCCAAGCCAACGATCAATTTTGACTACGTTAAGCAATTGTATCGAAGATTTGTATTTGAACCATTCGTCTTGGTGCGGATGGGCTCAGAAGGTTGAAAACGCCATAAGATTCTTTGAAGATCAGCATCAGTGCGGTCGACCAATATCTGTCTGAACATCTTTTCGATAACGGACGCAAAGGCATACGGAAAGAAGCGCCATTTAAGCAGGGACATCATTTTGTAACTTGGGCCCAATATGCAGAACGTCGTTCAAAGAGACGCCAGTTCATGTAACTTGCGATGCATTAAATACGACGCGAAGTTTGGTCGTTGAACTTTCGGGTTTTATGACGGCGTGATGGGGCATATAGTACGTCACAGCTTTTTCTTCGTCCTCCTCCGGGACCCTTTCCATGTGATGTAACTTCAAGTATTCGCTAATAAAGGATGAATATTGTCCTTGAATGTTCGCATCGCGGGCAAATTTATTTTCCAAACGATGTAGCATGGTTGTTGCTGCATTTTTGCTGCTTCCTAGGCTAGAGAATTCATTAGATTTAATGGGTAATTTTACTATATACCTGCCATCAGCCGTCCTTCCATGTGTGTCATTGAAGAAATCCTCGCATTCTTGCTCGTCTGGAGACAGGCGGGTTGCTGTAGGTAGTTCTTCCAGTTCCCAGATCTTTCTAAGAAGACAATCCAAGTTTATAGCAGCATGCAATGTTATTGTTGACGTTTCATTAACAGGAGGCTTGTCGACGTGACCCGATAATATCCATCCGAATAAAGTAGCTTGAGCAACTGGAACACCATCCAAACCTCTTCTAATATCACTAAGAATTATTTTGGTATAGACTGTCACACCGAGAATCAAATCGATTGGTCCAGGTTGATTAAAATCTGGATCTGCAAGTTGCAGTTCAACGATGTGTTCCCAGTTGGTTTTTACAGTCGGCTTGGCTGGTAGCAAACTCGTAAGTCCAGGCAGAATTAAAGTTTTGATACTCAATCGGCACGAAGTATTAACCGTTGAAATGATTTCGTGTGAAGCAATGGCTCGGGCGACTCCAGCTTCACATTGCCCAACACCAACTATCGAAACGTTTACTCATTGCTTCGGAAGTCGTAAAGATGATGCCAGCGATTCGGTTATAAAATTAGATTCCGAACCAGGATCTAGCAAGGCGCGCACTTTCACCAAACCACTCGGCGATTGAATGTATACACCATCGTAGTAGCAAGTAACACCGTTCCTCCGTATGTAAGATTTGACAGATGTGCACTCGTTGTAGTTGTAGGTTGGATACTGGGAAGAGCGACTGGTGTGTTTGCGGGCTTGGCAGCTTGATGGGCCTAGATAAGTTCTCTAGAGCATGCATGAACTGGCTGAAACTGCGTCTAGAACTCTGCGCAGCTCGTTGCACGATTCACTCTGCATCCCCGGTAGTTTAATGATATTGCTTAAATATTCGTTGACCAGAATTCTTCTCTTTGAGAAGGATGTTCCACGCACTTTCATAGTTTGCATTATTTATATGCAGATGACTTATCAGCTTTGATGCATCACCTGTAATTAAAGATTTTAAGTAATGCATTCTCTCAACATGACACAATGACGCGTTATTATGCACAAGCGAAGTGAATGTATCGTAAAATGACGGCCACTCTAGTAGTAATCCACTAAAAGACGGAACACTGATTTTCGGCAATTTTAATGTTTGACTGCCATTTGTTGCTACTTGTTGACTGACGTTCGTCGCAAAATGGCTTTCGTCCATTGTGAAATGCCTGACGGAATCCTCGCTAGGTAGGTGCTCCAGCAGCCACACTTCAGTCGACAGGTATGCTTCCTCGATGTCGTGGAATTTGGCAAAGTTATCGTCTGTTTTCAAATCTTCCGCTATAGCTTCCTCCTGCTAGACTAGAAAACGACTTAATAGAGCGAAGCACTTGATTTTAATGTGTAACTGTTTTTGATATGATTTTTATTTTAATAGGTTTTAGAGATATTGTCTATTTTTTGGATTTAGATTAATTAGCACAATTTTCAATTTACCGGATCGGGACGATCCGACTCGACGAAGCTAATGACCTGGAACCCGATAACAGGTCATCAGCGTGAGTGTGGGTGGCCGGTCGATGACGTAGTTGCAATTGCGGACATTTGGGTGGCCAGTCGATGACGTTGCGATTCCGAACACCTAAGATTGAGCACCTTTTAAGTAACGCAACCACTTTAGGTTGTCAGATTTAGCGCTAAACGATATCCTAAAAATTAAAGTGACTGTCGAATATCGCCTTACAGAATAGAAGCTCTGGTTCATGGCGGACCGCAGGTCATTTCAGAATAATCGAAGAAAAAAAGGGATTTGATCCGCAGTTTAATTATTTTCAAAATGATGATGACTATGCAGCGCTTTATTCCTATAGAGGAGTTATCTTGAACGTAGGAATTGCATGGAAAGTTTCATCGAAAAAAATGTTGATGCAGATTCAGCAAGGGCCGCAGAAAACCGCTGCTCTGCTCCGATAAAATTTCCATGTCGTCCTTCAAAATATGTATGTACCCAAAACCGAACTTCATCCAGACTAGCTGGAAAAACTATTCAACTTCATGAACTTTTCCGGAAACCCTTAAATTACATGAATTTTTAAATTCAAGAGTACCTCGCCAAAATTGTAGCTCAAAATATGACCATTCCTCAATTTTCTTTTTACTTTCAACTTATGTTCAACTAATTTTGAGCTTTTCATTCAATTTGTGTTCAACTCATTTTGAACTTTTCATTCAATTTGTGTTCAACTCATTTTTGGTGACGTATTTTTGCTGAAATTCGGAATTATTTAGTTTCTCTTTCTATCGTAAATTTTCAACTCAGGTTCAACCGATTTCAACTTTTCATTCAATTTGTATTCAACTTGATTTTAGTCCAATTTTTTTTTTTTTTTTGAAAGACTGAATCGTTTTTGCAGTTTTCCACGATCATGTCTTTATCATTCTCAACTTTTGTAGTGCGTTTACCATTTAATCAAAATTATATTTTTCTTTCGCGAAAATTCCTATCGAATCAAAATGACAAATTGCGTTTGCCGAGCCGAACTAACTTGTGTAGATGGTTAGTAACGATGATTATGCATGATTTGCCTAATTTGTTAAACACCTTTTCCAATAAATCATAAATCCATGCGAGCTTACGGAGGATATCCTTCTATATATAAAAATGCTAACTTCGGAAATGGAAAAATCTGATGAATGTTCTGATTGGCTACGATGAATCCCGAATGTCGATAAGTATAGCATGCAAGAACGAAAAGCAGTCAGTCAGTGCTGCGAGCGCGCAGCGCGAGCACGTCTGCTCTTAGCTGTGAGCAGACGTTGGCTGTGGCAGGGCAGGGGCGGTGGCGTGGGGGGGGGGGGGGGATGGCGAGCGTAGCGAGCAGGGGGCGCAGCCCCCTAGTTTTTATAATTATGCTGAAAATAAATATGTGTACATACAAAAACATTTCCATTGTAGGCGGGTGGATGACATTTAGAACTGCATTTATCGCTCGCTAATCACGAGGGGATTTAGTATAGGCATATTGAGAAATACACATGCATATTGGTAACAGCAGTGTGTGTCTTATCAATCTATAGATAACTTCTGTTCGAGTGACTGCGATTATCAATAATAATAATAATTCTTTTATAGACGGTCTGTATGTGTGCCAGCCGATGACTAATTAGGTACGTTACAATGGTTAGTCGCATGAATCAGAGGAAAAACTGACTTGCCAATCAACAAAAAGGAATTTCAGTATTGTGCAATCTCTGGTTGTTATGTTGCAAGAATTAGAGTATGTATAGTGTGCACCGCACATAATGTTGTTCAACAATGGCGGGGAGCTGACGAATTGTTCCAGGAATTCGAATAATATGTCCGATTGTGGAGTTAGAGATATAGGTATGATGGCATGATGGAGTGTATATGGGGCAGATGGTCTTGTCGATCAAAGTTCTATGAATTGCATATATCTACCGGAAGCCTGTCTCTTTGAACTAAAATTAATTCAGCTAGAAATCGAGTTTTGTGTATTGCACGATTCTGATTGGTCAAAAATAGGAATTGAATGTAAATTGAATGCAAGTTGAACTCAATCGGATATTGCCTGACTAATAATTTCTGATGTTAGGTTGGGTTAGGTACAGGGGCCGCCAGATTTGCACCCAGCGCACTTAGACCAGAATTTGGTCCATTGTTATACCACCGAGAGAATCATGTCTCTACTAACTGCCTAAGCTAGGAACCAGCCCGTGCTAACAACATATTTATTGAGCAGTATTGGGCCCGGAGATCATCGGTATCGTAGAAATATCTAGAGCCCAGAAAACGCACTCGTTTCTTAGCCAGGGCGAGGCAGTGACAAAGTAAGTGATACACACTCTTTTCCTCTTCTTCATCATCACAACTTCTGCAAAAGTCGTTGTGAGGAATTTGGAGTCTTCTTGCGTGCTCACCAATAGGACAGTGCCCTGTTATTACTCCCACCACACTGCGTATATGCTTTCTGTCTAAGGAAAGTAGCATGGTAGAGCGGACCTTGTCTAGTTTTGGCCAGATCATTCTCGTCGTTGCGCAAGTCAAGCCATGGATCCATCTTGTGTTGGTTCTGCGTTCTGTAGCGGTGTCTACTATCAATGCGCAAGCCGCAATAGGTGTTTTCAAGATGGCGTAACCGTCTTCAACTCTACCTGCTGACGCATGCCGGGCCAAGTCATCTGCATTGCGATTACCTGCAAAGCCACTATGGCCCGGTATCCATAGCATAGCGTAATGTTGAAGAAGCTACCCATTTCTCTAAGTGCTGCGCGACACTTCTCAATAGTTCTTGATGCGGTCAGAACTGAATCAATTGATCGAATTGCAGCCTGACTATCTGTGAATAAAAAGACGTCCCTACCAGTGACGACGTGACCGCCCAACCAAGTTAGGGCTTCCGAAATCGCGGAGATCTCCGCTTGGAGGACGCTACAATAACTAGGGAGGCCGAAAGACAAATTAATATTCAATTCATCCGAGTGGATTCCTATACCAACTCCTGGCATCTGTCTTGGAACCATCAGTATAGATTGAAATGGATCCACTGACCAAGTACCTGTTACTATCCCAAGATTCCCTTGAGGGGATCAAGCTACAACGGTTCCTACCAAAGAAGTAATTGGGAACAGTGTAGTCAGTAGCTGGGGGCAGGTTAAACTTACGAAGTATCGCTGAATGCCCATAGTCCAGCGCTCGCCACACACCAGTTTCACGTAGGCGTAAGGCCACGTTAGCAGCCATTCGTTGGCCGAAAATGTCCAATGGGATCAGTCCCAGGATCATATCTAATCCGAATGTAGGAGTAGTTCGAAAAGCTCCTGTAATAAGAAGAGAAGCCAACCTTTGAACTTTAGTGAGTAATTTGTAATAGGAAGCTGTTCTGAGTGCTATCCAGACACTAACTCCATACAGCAAAACTGGCCGCACAATAGCGGTATACATCCAATGCACAACTTTTGGCTGCAAGCCCCAGGTTTTTCCGATAGATTTCCTACACGAGTATAGTGCTATAGTAGCTTTATTCACTCTTTCTTCGATGTTGGGCTTCCATTTTAGTTGCTTATCAAAGATAAGGCCAAGAAATTTCGCGGTTTCAGAAAGCTCAAGTTGAAAGCCTCCTAGTCTGGGAAGGTTAATGTTAGGAATTGTACGCTTTCTTGTAAAGAGGACTAATTCCGTTTTAGATGGATTAATTCCGACTCCACTGAGATCTGCCCAATCCGTTAGGATAGCTAAGGCGTTCTCTAATAGCCCGCTAAGAGTATCAGGAAATTTGCCTCTAACGGCAATAGCAACGTCATCAGCATAAGCAGTGACTTTGCATCCTGTTCCTTCCAAGCTCAAAAGTAATTTATTTATCGCTAAATTCCAAAGTAGAGGGGATAGAACCCCTTCCTGTGGGGTACCTCTAGAAACATATCTACAAAGAGACACATAGCCCAAATTGCTTTGAATACGTCTAGAGGTAAGTAACATATCCACGAGGGTGCTGATTGGACCTTCAACCTGTAGATCAAGAAGAGCATCCGTGATCGCTCTGGGTTCAATATTGTTAAAAGCCCCCTCAATATCGAGAAACACCACCATAGTGTATTCTTTATGATGAAGAGATTCTTCAATATAACTAACCAGCGAATGTAAAGCTGTGTCAACCGACCTCCCTTTCCAATATGCATGTTGTGACATAGATAATAGGTTTGATGAAATGGTCGTCCGTAGATGAAAATCAATTAATCTCTCTAGTAGTTTCAGTATAGTCGATGAAAGGCTAATGGGCCGGAGGTCCTTTGGACTCGCATGTGAAGTTCTACCCGTTTTGGGGATAAAAGTAACTCTCACTTCTCTCCAGATAAGAGGAATGTGTACTAAATTCAGGCATGCTGTAAGTATGCGCTCTATCCAAGGATACGCAATGTCTACACACTGTTGCAAGTCCGCAGGTATAATACCATCAGGTCCAGCTGATTTAAAGGGATCAAAGCTTGATATCGCCCACATTATCTTCTCGCGGTTAAGAATAGATGCCGTGTCGCATGGCTGTATGCGACTTATGGGGAAGTCAGGTGAAGCGACGGCTGAGCTTCCAGGAAAGTGTGTATCAAGCAGACACTCGATAGTTTCGTTACATGAAGACGTCTATGATCTGTCCTCTTTTAAAAGAAAGCTAGGCATAGACGGGTTAGACGCCAAAACTTTCCTGAATCTAGATGTCTTAAATGACCCTTCTATTTTATCACAAAAACTTCTCCAAGCGCTACGCTTGGCTCCTCTTAACTCTTTTTTAAAAGAACTGAGATGTATCTTATAGGATTGCCAATCCGACTCGAGTCTTGAGGCCTTAGCTTTATTAAAGCTTCTCCTACACATAACTCTTAGTTCGAAAATCTTAGAACTCCACCAAGTTGTTTTTTTCTTACCTGAATGTGAGATACCGGGACATGATGCAGTAGTCGCAGTCCTCATAGCATCAGTGAAGCGGTTCACCATATCGTCCAATTGTTGTCCATTGCATGGAGTATTTGGAAGCGAAGCCAGGTCTACGAGAAGACTGTCCCGAAACCTAGGCCAGTTCGTCTTTCTGCGATTTAGAGTGAGCGGGGCCACATCAGAGCGCGAAGCAAGACCAAATTGCAAGTACCGGTGATCAGAGAAAGAGTGCTCCGCCGACACTCTCCAGTCGTTGATTAAATGTATAACATCCTTCGATGCAAGAGTGATGTCCAACACCTCTTGTCTGTTTTTTTGTGACGAAAGTATGCTCATAACACATATTGCAGATAAGAAGATTAGTTCCCAGAAGATATTCGAGAAGTAATTCTCCTCGGTCGTTTGTGTCCGAGCTGCCCCAGACAATATGATGTGCGTTAGAGTCGCATCCGAGAATTACGCTAGTACCTGAAGACGACGGCTTCCTTTAAGTTCGGAGAAGGTAGAGTGCCGTCATGGGGCATATATGCCGAGGCAACCCAGAGCACCTTACCATGTATCTCCAAACACACTAAGACATTGTCACTAAAATTAGGGAGCAGAAAAGCGTTGATGGCTCTCTTTACAGGATCGCGGTATACCCTGCCCTGTTACATAAAAAGTATGTAATATAATTCAGACAATCCAGACCCTTAACGATATTATCCGCGACCCCAAGGTTCCTGGATCAGCACAATATCGTCCATGCCTTGAGATAGACGATAAGAGAGAGCAGCTGACGCTGCCTTTGCATGGTGGAGATTAATTTGTAAAAACCTCACCATTTATGTTGTCTCAACCACCGTTACGTTCGTTCTCTTCTCCATCCGTATCGGATTGGAGAGAGTCTATTGCTGGAGACGGCTGTGACGCAGTATCCAAGGCAGCTAAATCCGAGCATAAGGAGACGCAATCGTCCTCCACAACCTCATCAGCAGACATGGAATCTGTCCCAGGGAAACAATCAGTGGCGGCAGCGACATGAACAACTTGTTTAGCGTGGGGTTGTACCGCCCTGTTGGCTTTTTTGATATCGCCCTTGTAAACCCTAAGCTTTAGTTTTATGAAACCAAAACTCACTAGTCCGCCGAACTGAATAAGTGGAACCAGGGATGGCTCATTGATTAGCAGGACCGCACATCTGCGGTCGTTGACTGCATCTTCCAACTTTACGATTTGCCAATCGTCTGTTGGAATGCTGGGATTGGCACAACCGGATGATGTGCAAGATTTGGTCCTTGTCGGACACCAAAGGAGGAAGCCATACACGGGCCCTCGGACGTGTGGGAATGTCGGCTTTATCCACGACCTGCAGTTTGGCACCAGGCCACGGTTCTCCTGAGGTTAAATCACACGTAAAAGATTATGTGAGCAGCAAGTTGTGAGTAGGTTGCATGAAAATACAGTTAGGGTTCTAAAATATTGTCGAGCCATTTCTATGGCAATGAAATGGAATTGTCACAAAAACTGTTAAATCTGTGTGTGGTTCCAGTAAGAAGCGAAAAACATTTAGGAATTCACTCAGCATCTCTAGGGACGCAATCAGGAAAGATATAATTTTTCTGTAATTTTCCTGGTCAATACCAATATGCAAAAATGCTTCGATGGTTGGGTCTGTCTAATTTTCGTATCCAGCGTTGAAATTAATCTGGAGAAACATCAAGTGAACTCCTGCTACGATCCATTTTGACGTCATACACATCTATGAAAACTCTAGCCTCTAGAGAATAGAGATCTACAAAAAAAAATCTGCAAAATCCCTTCGAACCAGCGATCTAAACCAGTCCTAGAGCCAACGTCTAAGATACCTCCATCAAAAATGTTCACCTCTCTCAGTCCGTACTGTGGATGATTCATAAATAACCCATTCGATGACTATGGCACGCTGCTTTCTCTCTCATTCCGGGCTTCGGGCCAAAAACCGTGATAGCTAGCAGCACCAACACAAATCGCAGAATTCAGAATTGCACGGTAGCCGTCACCGCGGTAACAGGTCAAGCACGACAAGCCCAAAAACAGAAAACATAACACGGTCGACTACTATAATTAGCTGTGTTATGTGCCGGGGACATGATTATTGTGTGCTCTACTCTCGCGACTACCTTATTTAGCGCATACAACTTAGTCCAGGGCGATTGAACTACTATCGTGCGCAAAAAGGTCATCAATAAGCGCCGGCCCAAGTCGAAGCAGGTAGAACCTTCCCAAGGCTTCCAGGAAACCTCAAGGTCTCCAAGGTAGAAGACTTCTCAGCACGTATACGTATCCTGCTCCAATATACCTGTTCACATGACAAATTAAAAAAAAAAATGTTAAAAAAAATCGACTTGGTTCATCGCTTTAATATTTACGTAAGCTCCTCACACGTACAACTTTTCAGCATTTTATTTTTCTGCGCGCTGTGGTATTCTTTCTGCTTGCTCTTCAGCTGCTTTTCTTCTCGGTTGCCCCCATCTTTTTTTGTTCGTCTTGAATGATAAACATTCTTTTTATGGCAAATGACTCACTGCTTACCGATGCTTTGGACGTACTCTTCGCCCCCCCCTCGCACATCGCGCCTTACTCGACTTTTCTGTAGTAGGCACATATAGATGTTTCGCTGTTTATATTGGGGTCTGGTTGGTATGTTTTGGCGCTCGTCGGCACAACACATCACTACTCTATATGCTTGCGCACAAATTTTCTATAGAGCTTGTTGAGAAATTTTTGCGCTCTAGGCAACCAGCAGTGTAGCAGTGGAAGCAACAACGTCGTCTTGTATGAGTTGCGACCACACGACCAGTCGAAGCGCAACAAGTAGAAGAGGTATCTCTCTTTTGCAAGGTATGAAGTAGTGGCTGCAAGTTGTAGGGCCTTTAAAGGCTACCAAATGCTTAAAAATTTGCCAATCCACGCTACACACACAACATGCCTACTAAAAATAGACTAGAACCAAACAAAAGCCAAATCTATAGAGAACACACGATATACGCCATGAAGAAGGTCTTTGTATCGCCTCTCGATGACGTCTCCGTCTTCGTAATAGGTTCAGGAAATTATGCAAACTATGCGTCTGCCGGGTGCTGAGCGCTTCACCAAAACAGTTAAGACATTCCGAGTAAAATCAGGCAGGCAGGCAGGCAGACCGATGCTTGCGGGCAGATTTTAGGTAGATGTACAAAGTTACAAGAAAGGTTCAAGGAGAATATGTACCCAAGTCAGTCGACGACCCAAAATATTTTCTTTCTAAAACAACCTTCCTGGAATTAGGAAGATATTTTTATAAACTCCTGGACATGTTTCTGCGAACACTATGGCTAACGACCGCAACTGCATCTCTAAAAATTCTTTGGCCTTTGACTCACACTCGTCGTCGTCATCATCATCTTTTGTGCACAAATCGCGCAAGATTGTACGCGATCCCCCGCTAATATGCTGCAATGTATTGCCTTTATCAGGGTCAAATACATTAAATTTTTGTTTTGGTGGAAATTTACCTTGACATGGTGAACGCGAATGTGAATAGTGTTTCTGACGATTGCATCGTTTTGGCTGCTTTTTTTTGTGCTTTTGTGTATAAACATAAAAAAAGGGGATCGATGATTATGCATCTTTGAACTTTATTTTTTCGTACAAGTTTATGACCAAATTTTGTTTATGTTCTCCACAATTTTCTCTATGGATCACTAATTTTGTTTATTTGATTTCCGTTTACAGCCAATCACAACAATCACAAGGATTACAGTAATAAACGTAAGGATGTATCGACACCATGCGATGAATCGGGTAGCTATTCGCCACTCTCACGAAGCACATCTAGTCCCGCCATTTATGGTAAGTATATTGAATAAGAATTAGTGCGAGCACGTCGTGGTGTTTGTCTATTTGGATGACTTGCTGGTGATTACAATTTATTATCCTTAAGATGTGGAAAGTTCTTTTCTGCAAGAAGAAGAGACGGGACCGATTCTGACTATAGAGAAGAGTAAAAGTGAAGCAGGAAAATATTGGCTCATTTTTTACCGTTAGTCAAAGCTGTTTTTGGACAAATTTTGACTATCGGTTAACCCTTTCCCGGACAGAACGTCTATAGACGTCCAATTTTGAGCATTTGACATACACATCGTGTCAAATTTTGGCGTTGTGTCCGGCAATAAGTTAAAGTGTTTTTTTTTCTACAATGAGTAACGGTACCTTGGTGATATTACACAGACTTCATCAATTTGTAATTTGAAGCTTTCGCATCATACGCCGACCATTATATGTATGGAATGATTTCGATAAGGGTGTAAATTTTCCCTTCTCTGCTTAGACTGGAAACGGTTGTTTCAACCTTCCCGACCACGAGCTGCCAAACAACCTCTCTCAATGCTTCAAACAACACAACAGACTAACAAACTAATTCAAGGCATTCTTATCGCCTTCAAAAGCTCATCATCATCTCTAAAAATTAATCAGGTAGAGCGTATTATTGATCTCTACATTCGGCAAAGCATGGGAAGCTCAGCACTCTCTATAGGTCGCAGCATGCATACGTAAAGGGTAGATCCACAGAAACGGCTCTCCACGAAGTAGTGCGCAGCATCGAGTACAGTCTGCAATACAAACAGTACACGTTAGCCGCTTTCCTCGACATAGAGGGGGCTTTCAACAATGTCCGCATAGAATCTATTCACTAAGCCCTTGCGGATTCGGGAGTGGAGGTGGGACTCAGCAAATGGATAGTGAGTCTGCTGAAGACCAGGGTAATTCATGCGGACTTAGGAAACAGCCAGATGACAAAATTCGTGTGTAGAGGGACACCTCAAGGTGGTGTCATCTCTCCGCTACTGTGGCTAGTAGTGATCAATAAAATCTTAACTAAACTCGACGAGGAAGGTATAAAAGTAGTGGCGTATGCGGATGATGTAGCGATCATAGTATCAGGAATGTGTCTCTCCGTGATCAGTCAGATCATGGGAAGAGCGCTCGGGTTAGTCAGCAAGTGGGCTACAAGCTGTGGCCTTGCTGTAAACCCAAGCAAGACAAAGCTGATGCTGTTCACTACAAAAAACAAGATACCATCTTTTTCCCTTCCAAAACTTAACGGACAGCAACTCACACTATCGACTAGTTCGAAGTATTTGGGAGTCATTTTAGACCCGAAGCTCAGCTGGAAGTTGAATATTGAAAAACGTGTTAAGAAAGCCTGCGTAGTTACTCTACGCCTGTAGGACAGCCCTCAATAAAAGGTGGGGCGTTAAACCAAATGTAAGGTTAGGTTAGGTACAGGGGCCGCCAGATTTGCACCCAGCGCACTTAGACCAGATTTGGTCCATTGTGATACCACCGAGAGAATCAAGTCTCTACTAACTGCCTAAAACCCAACCCGTGCTTACAATAAATTTATTGAGCAGTATTGGGCTCAGATCCCGAAGATCATCGGTATCGTAGAAATACCTTGAGCCCAGAAAACGCATTCGTTTCTCAGCCAGGGCGGGACAGTGGCAGAGTAAGTGATGCACACTTTCTTTCTCTTCTTCATCGTCACAACTTCTACAGAAGTCATTGTGAGGAATTCGGAGTCCAAACCAAACCAAATGTAATACTCTGGCTTTATACAGCAGTGGTACGTCCCATGCTGACGTATGGAGCACTTGTGTGGTGGCCAGCGCTTAGCAGAGAGTACAATATAACGAAACTGGGTAGGGTGCAAAGAACGGCATGTCTTGGCATCACAGGGGGTATGCGAACATGCCCGAGGGATGCGTTGAATGTAATCCTGCGTCTTCTACCAATCAACCTTTTTATTAATAAACTGGCGGCATGTAGCGCGGTAAGGCTTAAAGAGTCCGGTGGCTGGACCTCCAAGCCATATGGTCACGCTGATATCCTCAACCAGCTGCCACTAGATGAGATCAAGGCTACAACAGACTTTGCAGTGACTACACTGAGTCTTGGGAAAAACTTTGCTGTCAAAATTCCGACTAGGTGCGAATGGGGTACGGGTGAGGCAGTAGGGGATTACGAAATCTCTATTTTCACAGATGGATCTAAAATGGACTGCGGTGTAGGTTCAGGAGTCTTCTGCGATACACTTAACATCTCTGAATCCTACCGTCTTCCTAGCATTTTCCAGGCGGAATTGTTTGCAATCATGAAGGCCTGCCTCGCACTCGGAAATATTCAAGACAGCCAAAACATAGCCATCTGCTCAGATAATCAGGCGGCTATTAAGGCACTTAACTCTGCGAAGATATCCTCTAAGCTTGTCAAACGCTGTGAGGAGACGCTAAACAATCTTGGTAGAAAGCACTCAATCACACTAATTTGGGTGCCTGGACATACGAATAAAGATGGCAATGAGCTGGCAGATGAGTTGGCCCGAAAAGGGGCCTCTATGGACACCTCCTATGAGGAGCGCGTACACGTTCCGATGTCAACTGTCAAGGGACATATTTCCTTGCATTATCTTACGATTGCAGGCGGTCACTGGCGAAACATAAGAACTTGTGCCTTATCACGGAAGTTATGGCCATCATATGACTGGAAAAGGACGTCCGAGATTGTAACACGACCGCGGAAGGATATCGCCAGACTTACAGCAGTTATTACGGGCCATTGGCCAATAGGGGACCATGCGGCCAGGTTGGGTATACCTCACAACTCGCATTGTCGTAGTTGCGATAACGCAAATGAAAGAGAAACTCTAACTCACTTTCTCTGCAAATGCCCAGGTCTCGCTAGATCCCGCTATCGAACGCTCGGTCGTGCGTTTTTTGATAGTCTAGACTAGAGGATGCGTCGGAGGCGAAAATAGGGGAGCTGCTTCAGTTCCTCAATTGTACTGCGTGGCTCTAGACGGCTGTCCACTCATGACATTTAACCTTCTGTAACCTCCTTCTTTATTAGTTTAACGGAGTATGTGGTTTCGAAACGGCGCCTTCTGCGCTAATTGGGCTTCTGGTCTGCTTGACCTAAGCCACCACTTTTACCTACCTACCTAGAGCAGGGAAGAAAACAGAAAAAAAAACATTAAATGTCAGGCACCGTTTTATTTTTTGATTTTGCACTAACACGTGCTTTTCACTCTCTGTCTGCCCCGCGCCGTACACAAATTTTCGCATCACGTCCTTCAAAGTTTTTTTTTTTTAATAAAAGTACATAAAAACGCCAAAATTCAATAAAAATATAATTTGCAAAGCTATTTTTAGATAAAGCCTTTTTTCTCGGCCTCCATAGTCACAGAGACTTTTTGTCCAATTTCCTGTGCGGCTAGTCCCACAAAATTTATGAAAAATAGAGGAAGCAAAAAATAGGCCGCGCGCGGACTCTATATACTTTCGTAAAAACGTACTCTTTAAAAATAGCACTAATTTTCGGGTTGCCAAAAATAGACCTGGAAGCGTTCGCTATCTGTACGTTTATGTGGGGCCACCGACTCTATACTCGAATCGTGTATACGAGGTAAGGAGAAGAAGTCGAGTGGGACGCCTTCACACCGCAGTCTGGATGACGTGGGATGAGAGGACCTTACAAAATCGCAGTCGCAATTGAGTTTACTCATACGCTTTATTAATAATAATAAAATGGGACTTCGGCAACGGCTATCCAGCCGAGCCCCTGTCGTCTCCGTATAGATGTAGGCAGACCAAAAGTCGGCTGTACTGTTTTTGGCCCGACACTCTCTTTCTCAGGGCATCTTATGTAAATATAGAACAGAAGACGCGGAAGACGCGCGATCGCTCTAATGCTAAAAGTGATCACACGATACGCGCGATAGCACTCACTTTCTGAACAATTTTTCGATTCTATTTTCAGCCGCCATTTTCATTCGGCACACGGACAAAATTGTGCGCCTAAAAGGGAGTGGGATGGACGGTAGTTTCTGTGTAAATTTTCCTCTTGCCTACGACGCACACGGCAATGCTGTGCTGTGAGTCATTGCAAGGCATATTTCACCAACAAGAAATCGAGGGCAGTTCACATACTTACTTGAACTCGGGCGAAACAGGCGAGAAAAATATTCTGAAGGTATATTACACACTCGCGCGGGCAACGATCCTTTGCACACGCAGTTTGCACTCTAGGAAAAATAAAAATATGAAAAATCGCTGGCGATTCCAAGGAGAAATCTATTTTTGACAAATTTTGACGATGACGATGATTTTGAGTGTGTGAAAGGACCACTCGCAGTCTCTATGTAAATTGACCATCAAAAAAACGAGTAATCGCCTCCGCATAGACAATTCTATTGCGTCTAATAAAAATAGCCGCGCAGATGTGTCATCCAACGATTTTCTATTTTCATTTTGAATAAAAATTGATGGATGCGACAAATGTTCGATGTAGATCAGAGCGCACAACATCATGTTGTAATAATAATGCGCTGAAAAGATGAAATCAAAAATTTGGAATTTCGTTATTTTTGACACCCACCCAGAAAAATGTTGTGGTTCGTTGGAGTAAATTTTTTTTTATGGACGATATAGTACACTCGCACTATGCGATCTTTGTCTCTATGACCATAAAAAGATTCTTTTGACAATGGATCATATTGAATTGCGGGGATGGATTTTCGAAAATTTCATTGTTGGGGCGGCGGGAAATGATTAAATTTGTTTTATTGATGGTACAGACAAACCACCAGTGTGGAATTTGTTTGGGTGGTTGTACGCAGAGATTTATTAGAATTGTAGAGCAAATTATTGACGAATTTGAATGATGGAATGATTTTAGACGTCGAGAGACTAATGCCAAAAATTGTCAAAATTTTGACATTATCTATTTTAAGGCCCAAAAGACGCTGAGCATTGTTTTGGCTGTAGTTAGTAAGAAAGGGACTTCTTAGAACGAATTTAGACGTGAATTGGATAACTTTTGCTTTTGTATTTTTTTTTTAATTTTAATTTTTAGTTGTCAAAATTTTTACGGTCTGGTTTTTGACAAATTGTTTAGAGAGAGGAAAAAATACACTCTCCCCCGTGTCATAAGTGTGCTTTTTCATGACTGAGAGCCGTGTCTACTGTACCGTCAAAATATTTAACTAAAGACATTCCTGGCAATTTTGATCCAATTTTACTGAAATCATCAATGAGCCTTCTATGATTTATTTCAAATTTTGAAAAGCCATAAATTCGCAACAATTTTTTATGTAAAATTTTAGATAAAAACGGTTTTTGGCCGAATTTTGACAAAAGTGTCAAAATTCGGCCAAAAAAAATATGTTTCGGGTTTATGGCTTTTCAAAATTTGAAATAAATCATAGAAGGCTCATTGATGATTTTTAGCAAAAATAGGATTAAAATTGCCTAGGATGCCCAAATTTTGACCCTTTTGGCAATTTCTCAGTTAAAATTTGTATTTCATTTCAAATTCAGAAATTTGGGACCTTTTGAAACTTCTTTTTTTCTTCCTTTTGTCAAACTTACCGAAAGGATTCTATTTCGACGTGACCGAAAAGCTGTGAAACGATCCAAGGGCGTCAAAAATTCTCCACAATACATGAAGAGGGCTTTCGAACTATATTCCCCAAATCTGGTCTCAGACTTGTAGCTTTGATCGATACTGTACATTAGACACATTTTTGAAGACTCTCCATTTCTGTAAATTTTCCCATCACATCTACAACATTTCAGCCAAACAATTTGTAACACATCACATTAATTTCGCCTAATTAGAAATGTGTCTCGAAACATTATCACAATTTTTCGACTCCTCCGCATTTTTTTTATATCAACCACAAGACAATACTCTCGGTATCAAAACTACTATGTAACATAGACACTCTTCACATATGACGAGTGCGAAAAAAAAGAGTTTACCTATTTATGTACTAAATATTAGTAGGCAGAGGTTATGGGTAGGTGTTGAAAATATGGCAAGACTGCTGCATGGGACTTCTACACTCATTTCCAAGTGCGGTAGGTAGATCGATTTAATAAACTAAACGACAGACAGCCACAGAAGATCAGAAAATCACAGTAGAGAAAACAAATCGAATAAAAACACAAAATGAAGATTTTATTTTGGATGATGACATTCGAACAAGTGGCCGGGAACAAATTGTTGTTTGGTTTTCTTGTGATTGTTTGGCGCGCGGGGCAAATCTAGTTGAGCGCTCGTGCTCGGATTAGAACCAAAAAAAGAGAAAATAAGATGAATTTACTGCGCAGTTTTCGAATCTGGATCTAGTTGAACTAGGCCTGTTCGGTACCGAGATTTCAGTACCGGGTTTCGGTTTTTTTCAATACCCGGTACCACAAGCGGTTTCCCTGACTCAGGTTTTTTTTCAGTACCGACGGTTTTTTTTAACCATAAGCCGTTTTTTTTGAGTACCGGGGTAAAAACCGGTACCAAAAAACTTAAAAAAACCGGCTCATGGTTGAAATGAATCGTTCTTTTTATCTCGGTACCAAAAAACCGACTCGTCGGTCGTTTTTTTTAACTCGGTACCAAAAAAACCGGGATATCGGTACTTTAGAATATCGGGTCCGGTACCAAGTGAACACCGGTTTTTTACCGGGATCCCGGGTTTTGGAACAGGCCTAAGTTGAACTACTACGACAACAGTGGATTTCAAGACATTCATTCATAGAGAGAATTTATCGATTTCTCGTTGCGGCGTGCTTATTGTATGAGGTAACGCCAACGAAGCACGAATTTATCGTTCTGCCGTCACTAAACAACTTTGATTAATTAAATGAAATATCACCGTGTACTTTAAATTTTGACCTTCAATCCTCATCCCCTCCAAAATCCCAGATATCTTGTTTTCCTTAAATAAAATACTTCTTAATTCAATTGCACAGTTAATAGTACTCCCGGTGTCTATTATCAAAATGTGCGTGGGCTTAGGACTAAATTGGATGAACTTAATCTTTCTTGTATTTTAAATACTGATGATATTATCTGTCTTTCTGAAACGTGGTTAAATGAAAGTATCCTCTGCGGCGAAATGCTTCCGAACTATAATGTCTACCGCAGTGATCGGAATCTCAGCCTATTTAACAAAAAAGACGGCGGTGGTGTCCTTGTTGCTGTTAAAAGTTCCTTCTGTAGTTCGCTCTGTACAAACTTCATGCCGTCTCATCCTGTAGAGTGCGTTATTTCAGCAATTAAACCCAACCCATCATTAACACTTCTAGTGACATGCGTATATATTCCCTGCAGTTCTCCTCTCAGCGTTTATGAAACCTTTTTTATTGAATTTACTTCTTTTATAACAACATACTTCCCTTTACCTTGCATCCTAATTTGTGGCGACTTTAATCTTCCCTCCATCCTTCTTGTCACTCTGTAATCTGTCTCAAATAAATTATGTCAGAAATCCGAATGGCCGTCTTCTGGACCTGGTCATGCATAACTTTCCACCTTTCTGTGTATCCCTATCAACCTCTCTTAACAGTTACGTGAACCCTGACCCTCATCACCCTCCTCTTTGTATAGAGCTTGCACTTTCGAAGTCTACACCTAAACATGTTTCAAATGCTCGCAGATTTAACTTCCGTAAAGCTGATTTTAATTCTATCTCTTCTGAGTTGGAATTAGTTGACTGGCCTTCCTTTTTCGACAATCTTAGTTGTGATAATGCTGTTGATAAATTCTATATGTATCTTAGCACCCTCATCGCGCGCTTTACTCCTCTCTTCTCGCCTAATAAAAGTAAAAACTTCCCTTGGTTTACTCAAGAGGTTGCTAATGCGTTACGCAAGAAAGATAGCGCTCGTAGTAAGTGGAAACGGTCTCCGTCTCCTCTTACTCTCTCCAACTTGAAACATTGTCGAGTAGAGGCTAAACGTATAACTAAAACCGCAATGGTAAGCTATTACAGTAATATAGAAGTTTCTCTTGCGGCTAACCAAGTGAAGCCTTTCTGGTTCTATATACGATCGCTGAAATCATCATCCAGTTCGCCTACATACTTACGATTGGGTGACTCTACTGCTTCTAATCCAAGCGAAGCCTGCGAATTGTTTGCCAAGTTCTTCGCTTCTACTTTTACGACAGCTTGTTCATCGTCCTCTAACTTGGTGCCTACTCCTTCCTCACTTCTCCAAATTCCAGCAATCACAACTAGTCCCATTGAAGTGACTACTATTATCGAAAGCCTCAAGGCAGATGGTGGCTCTGGTCCCGATGAGTTACCGAATGTGTTTGTTAAGGGTTTGTCGTCATCTTTATGTGTTCCCCTATCCCTATTGTTTAATCTAAGCTTCAATTGTGGCGTTTTCCCTAAATCCTGGAAAGCGGCTAATATCTTGCCAAATCCTAAGACATCAAATTCGTCCTCGGTATCTAACTACCGTCCCATATCCCTTTTATCCTGCTTCTCTAAAATTCTCGAGCGTATCGTCCATGATAAACTCTACCCAACAGTTTCTACGCTTTTCGCCGAGCAGCAGCACGGTTTCGTCAAAGGTCGTTCAACCTGCACCAATCTGATGACTTTTACGAATACTGTGGCGCGGGCTATGGACAATCAGTATCAAGTTGATGTTGTGTACATCGACTTTTCTAAGGCCTTCGACACTGTTGATCATAGCATCTTATTTGCCAAACTGCAGCAGTTTGGTGTCAACAGTGGCGGATTTAGCAATTTTTCGCCAGTAGGCTATTCACAAATTGCCGCCCCTACTGAAACCCTACTTTTTGTCGATAGTGACTATTCGGATAGAATTGTGCTTTATTCACCTGCAAATATTTTCAGTTTACACTTTGTATTTAAATATGTGTCATCTTTGAGCTTTCCGCCTCGTGGGTCCTAAGCATTCTTTAGTATTTATCACAGTGTAAAGCTTATGCAAAAATTTTCTGCTTGGAGAATCGGTTTAAAGCGTTGAATCCCTAACTGTGGGAGGCTGAAATATAGATGCCGTTTCTGAATTAGTCTAGAAAACTATTTTGAATAAAAATTCTTTCGAAATCACCCGGAGGTAATTCTTTGTTGCCATTCATCGGCCAAACATTCTATATCCTTTGATTAAAAAGCTGTAACCAAATCTCTTCGATGAGCACCGCTAAGAATATTTTAGACCGAAATAAAAAATCATTTGATATGGCTGATTGAAATTGAATTGCCTAAGCTCGCGTTTCTTATGTAAACCGCACCATACTGCACAATACAATGATCCTTGCGGATCGCGGTCTCTACAGTAATGGCAATTATGTTTCTCGAGGAATGACTGAAGCCATGGTGATGGCCAGTGGCGTAACATTTTTTTTTTTAACATAACTTCACATTGAAACAGTAAAAAATTAGCAAGTAACGAAAATTTAGCAACATGTTTCAAAGGTCTTTTTTAAACCAAATTAGAATTTGAAAAATTACAGGAGAACTTGTGAGATCATCTATTTATCACAAAATCCACGAGGCGTAATAAAACCTCCACCAGATCCTAGACTAAAAGCGATTGGCCTAGATATGAGGATCACATCAAATAGCTGAAGAGTTTTGACGATTCTTATTAAGTTAAACGACTACTAGCATGTCCTGTCCAAATACAAATTTAAACCACTGAAATCAAATTTGTGCTAGAAATTCTTCATAGATGCTTTACGTAGGGAATACGGCTAATCTAGTATCTGCACTCACTAGTAAATCGGCGGGGATCTGTTTTTTGATCTCTCGAGTCACAAACTTTCTGACTTAAGCCTTATTGAACGATCTTAGTAACCGTGGTTAGTCATTTCGGTCAATAGATCAACAGTTATCTGTGAACATATTTTTCCTGATAATGTAGCAATGACTTCAGGATTCAGATACTCCAACAAGGGGATCATATAGGGAGGCTCAATTTCACGCAATAACCTTCAGGAGAGGCACTCCTTCTAGCAAATTGAACGTTTATTTCTTTTCAATATTCTTGAGCAAAAACCCAGAAGAAATAGATATTGAGACAGATCCATACTCAACAAGCTTGTCGACTTCCTTGGGGGAATTTTAGGGAGATATATTTTAAGGGGGTAATTAAGGGAGGGACAGAGTTTTCTTTAATGGAATTTTGTGGTTTGTTCCTAAAAAGCCATCAAATTCCATCAATGTGTGTCTGCGATAGTCACAATGTTTGTTCGTCCAGTGATATTTTTTTGTGGAGGACGAAAGATAAGACACAGTGCCCCTTTTAGAAGGTATCACCTATACGAGTAACCTGATAAGCTAAGCTAAGTGGCCAGCTCTTGTTTGTCAACTATATTACAATCGACAGTGCTTGGTCGTCGTAAAAACAAGGGGTAGCTCCGGAACGATTTTATAGTTGAACCGGCTGCCACAGGAGCATTTTTTTTAAAGACAACACAAACATTCATGGTCACAGCCGGACTCGAAACCACGTTCCGCCAACTTGGAGATAGAGTGTCATCTCTCAATGAGCCACCGAATGTCCCAAATAGCTGAGTCATTCACCATTACCCTTAGGCTTCACCCCCTCGTCCACATATCACATTTGGTGTCCATAGTGAGGCTTTTCGGTAATTTTCTGTCCTTATACCAATTTGGTCTTCCCCCCAAATAGGTCATCATTTTAGGGGAAAATCCAGTTTCTTTTAGAAGTCACAAGGCCTACTTGGCAACACTGCTAGAATCTGTGAAATAATATTTTTTTATGTTTTCGGATTTGCGGGCTCCTCTGGCTTGGGGGCCCGTGTTCCGCTGAACACATGGAACACCGTACGTTACGCCACTGGTGATGGCCTAACTGTCAACGAAAAAAAAACACATATTTTTTGTTTTTGGACAAAATTTTCTCAGGAGCTCCAAGCTCAGAAGACTTTACAAGGGAGTTTGAACTGAAAAAAAATTGGAGCAACTAGTTTAGAGGAATATCTTATAATAAAAAAAAAATAAAACAATTTGATTTGTCGTATATTATGTGCGGTGGCGAATGTGTGTCCTGTATTGGTTGGGAAAAATTGGCAGAGTCGATATTAAAATTTGTTTGAAAAAAAAACACCATCAATAAGAATGTCATAACTTTAAAATTTAAGTTCAGTGTCGAATTTCCGGCTTTAAATATGAAAGTCACATCCAAGATACAAATTTAGAGCAATTTAAAAAAAATCTAAAAATGTGTACTCCTGCCCTAAGAGATTAAGCTGAGTTGATGCTGATGCCCTTTTCATGCTTAAAACTCCTCTGAAACTCGATCGTCTTAATTTAATTACAAGATGAGAAGAAAAATTTTTGGGATGAAAGCGAATAAATGCTTATCAAAATAACTTTTTTTTAGTATTTTCCATTTCTGGATTCATATCATCATTTATTGCAATTTCTGATATGTCGAACTAACAAAAAGCAAAGGTTGGGCATAGCAATAAGGCATGAAAAAAAGGAAGGATCTTGGTTTCAGATTTAAGCTTAAATTGCCTTCAATATTTACCCTCAGACCTCAGTGTTTGACGCTCTTCGCTGACCTCAGTCCTCAGTGTTGGACGCTGGCGACAAATGCCTTTTCATGTTTATATCTCAGTGAGGGTAAAATACGCTTTGTCTGTTTCCAAACCGTACAATGATGATAAGCGCTACATCCTACAGTCTTCCACGGCAGTGTGAACAACCTAAAAAATATTTTCCCGGAATTTGCCGCCCCCTGAAATCTGCCGCCCTAGGCTCAAGCCTACCAAGCCTACTGGTAAATCCGCCACTGGGTGTCAATGGAAACCTTCTGAACTGGTTTTCATCTTATTTATATAATCGTGAGTGTCGGGCTATATATAACGGCTCCTTCTCTTCTTCTTTTTGCCCCACATCAGGTGTTCCCCAGGAGTCAATTTTAGGACCTCTTCTGTTCAATATTTTCATCAATGATTTACCTCTAGTAATTTCATCTTCTTGTCTACTTTATGCCGACGACCTGAAAGTTTACCGAGCCATCAGGTCAGTTGAAGACTGTTTTTTCCTTCAGGATGACATAGATGCATTAGGAAACTGGTGTGAAAGAAACCATCTTACCCTAAATGCAAAAAAGTGTCACACTATGACTTTTTCTCTTAAACAGAATCCAATGATATTTGACTATCACATTAGAGACGCTTCCTTATGTAAAGTTGACCGCTTTTAAAATTCGATCTGCATGTATTTGATATATGCAGCAGAGCATCTAGAACGTTTGGCTTTGTCCTTCGTAATTCGCACGTTTTTAACAATACTTCTACAAGTCTTCTGCTTTTCAATTCCCTAGTGCGTAGCATTCTTGAGTATTGTTCTCCTGTTTGGTCCCCTCACTTACAGTACTTAAATGCCCTCATCGAGTCGGTGCAACGTAAATTTACTCGCATCCTTCTCTTCAAATTCCGGGTCCCCTATTGTTCTTATAGTGATCGTCTGACACTTTTAAATGTCTCTCTTCTTGAGAAACGAGAGAGTGTTCCTGGATGAGTGCTTTCTATACATTATTTGCAACAGTCCATCTCTGCCGTCTTTAATCAACGAAATCACTGTTCGCGTTCCTAATAGACCTACCAGGCTGACAACATTATTTGCAATTCCTTTCGCTCGCACAGAGTTATACTTTCATTCGCCACTGTTACGCTTACCAAGGAACCACGACATTCTCCAACTTGGTCCTTTCCCCTCTTCACTTTATTTATTTAAGCTCGCAGTAAGGAACATTATCTTTGAAGGGGTTTCTCGTTCGTAGTTTTTAGTTTTCTTTTTTCTTTCTTTATTCTTATGTATTTTTTCTTTAATTTAATAATTTTTTCTTCAATTTTTTATTCTTATTTCCCGAATTTCATTTCCCTCTCAAGCATTCTTTTCTTGATCGTCTAAATAACTTCATTTTGATTTATAATTATTCTTTCTTTTTTGTCTCCTCATAGTAACTCATTAATCATTATATTATTTTTATTCTTCCCTTCTTTTATTATTGCTACCTTATTTGTTATATTTAACTTTTGTTGTTCTGTAATTGGGGCCTATGGGCTCTGTTGAACATCCTCTAATAAATAAAGCATCAATAAAGCAAAAACAGACTTTGATTTCGCGTTTGATGCCCATATTTTTCATTTTCAACTACATAATTGATTTCAACTCACATTCAACTTGTATTCAATTTGCATTCAACTTCAGTCGCGTCCCAAATTACATTAGTGATAATTACCAGTTTATCCATAGATGAAGCGCAAATCGATTTAATGAACTCGTATGTTTCTATTCTCCCAACTTTTAACCGTCTTTCTCCCTTCATTTTTCTATTTTCAGATATTGAAACACATCCTGCGTCACCGGTTTTTCCACATTTGTGGTTGGGTAATGGTCGCGATGCTGTCGATCCGGCCAGTGTTGGTGCCAATTGTGTGTTGAACGTGACCTGCCAGGCACCCAGTACACAACCCAATCCGGCCGTTAGTTACTTACAAATACCTGCTAGTGATACCCCGCATCAAAATATTAAACAGTATTTTGAGGAGGCCTATGATTTTATCGGTAAGTTGAGTTTTTCTATTTTGTTTTTTTTTTTAGAATAAATCATGTGTTCTGGAAATCGGGGAAATAAGTTGAGAGCTAATTTTTTTTCTCAGAAATTAGCAAGACACATTACAGTTAATCGTTTTTATCCTATACATCCTTATTTTATCCTATAAAATGCACCGTTAGCTCATCCTCATACAACTAACTATAAAATCTTTAAGACAGCTTATTTAATAAAAAAAAAATTGAATGTGCTGTCTATCAACGGAAGCGCTAGTCAACAGTTTGGATTCCTCCATTTCCCAATTTGTTAATCCTTGTTAAGGACATAACGGTAATTTTTTATCGTTTACTAAAATTTGCTCTATTTGTACGGGTTTGCTAGTTGAAATCTGTGATTACAACTAAGAGTCTTTTTTTAATCACTAAGTTTCTAAAAGTAAAGATTTTCAAAATATATTTTAGACAACAAATTTTTAAAATGTACCGTTAGTCGGCTTCCCTTCCGGTCAATCTCTTTTCTTTTTCTTTTTTTTCTCGCTATTTTCATCCCTAATCAATTTGATGCCATCATTACTCCTCCATATGCACACAGCCAACAAACAACAACATAAATATACTTTTTTTTTTTGACGAACCTATTCTGTATCTACTAAGTAGTCGTAAGTCTTATCAACGAGAACAGGGTTCACCAAATAATCAGCCATCACTTCAGTGTCTTAATCCCTTCAAAAACACCCTCAAACATACATACTTGCATTCATATACAGTTAGTACACCCGAAAAAAATAAAAATTATGGAAAAACCAACTCAATCGTCGAAACAAATCCATTTTTTTTTCTGCGGTGTGCGCTAGAGAGCCCCGCGTCGTTGGAGCTGTCGTAATAACTAAAAATATAACACAAATTTGTTGGATTCGTTTTTTTTCGACTGCTGTTGCTTTCTAGCCCATTCATTATCGCATCTCGTATTTCTATAACACATGAACAAAAAAAAAAAAAGTTTTGTATACGAATATACTCGCTAGCTGGCTATCGCGCTATCTGTTTTCTGGTGACTTTATAGAGCGTTAGCGTTTTTCTATGAACGTTACTAACATTTTGTTGGCTCCGGCTAACTTATGGCTGACTGACTGACTGTGCTGTGCTTTCTTGCTACTTTGATTGGTAGTAGGCGCAGAATTGTTAGTAATATTCACATGAATGCGATTACGCGACGACTGATGGGGTTAGGAGTTGCGGGGACCCTCTCGTTCGTCGTTGCGCTATCGGCGGTTTTGGTGTGTAGGAAGATATTTGAGCCCGCGAACAAAAAAAAAAACACAGATTCTGATTAGAAAGGTAAAAATGATAAGCTGAACGCAAGTGACTGTGACTTTGGATATAGCTATGCGTTTAATATAAATTCGATATAATGGAAACGAAAATAACGGCGACTGACTGGTTAGGCAATCAGGCGAGTCTCTCATTCATCCGTCAAAAGTGCAATATAGGCAGGTAAACAGGAGGATATGCAGACCTAAAAGAAAATCAAATACTATGTGATGAGAGTTATAAGTTTCATTCTTTTTACATTTGTGACAAAAAGGCAGATTTTACTTGATTCATTCAAAAATTTCCAGAGGACCAAGCCTGCCTTACGCAGATTCGCCACAACTAAAAGCTTTGATCGCGTTTTGTCTGTACGCTGACTCTTTTCCTCAACATTACCACCACATCTGCATTCCGAAAATTTGTTGTTCTCTCTTTGTTGCATGAGTCAAATGTGACTCATATAGACATGAACGGGGTCAAACGCCATGTACACATGTGTCTCGTAGACAGTAAACGTGTTAAGAATGACCGCATCAAACGTCAAAATTACGACCATGTCTGCCATCCGGAAAACCGGTGTTTCATGAGTCAGATTTGACTCATAGACGTCCTGAAATAATTCCATTTAGAGGTTCTATTTTTAACATTGTTATTTGACCGTAATCATACCTCCCATAGTTTTCCAAGGCGGCTTTCAATATGGCAAGATGTTAGTAAAATCACTTTAAAGTTATATGTATCCTGTATAGCAGCGGTTCCCAACTCAGAATCGTCTGCGGACCACTTAGCCTGAAAATAGATCGGTGGACCACCATTCAATAAATATGAAATGAATTAAGCTCATTTTTTTTGTCGAGGTACTGTCGAGGTACAAAATAACACGCTCTATTTCCCATCACAAATTGCCCTTGTAATTTTTTCCTATTTCCTACTTAAAAATAAAGTGGAAAACCACTGATCATATAAAAATCTTTCGTATAACGCATACATACCTTATCTTGATGCTTTATTCTATTGAAAATTAGGTTCGGCTTCCATCTCTTCGAAGGTGCAGTCCATAAACTCCCGACACAACCGGTTGTCATTGGGCTTGCATTTTGATACGAACACCATCTTGTACGAAGCATGATTTAAAATTCGCCATGTTTTGCCAGGTTTGAAAGAAGGGGAAAAACTGTTTTGTTCGCGTCAACACAACACTCACAGGCTGAAATTTTTCTCGCACAGGGATAGGTGTCTTCTGTTCTGGAAGAGGTAATTTAGATTAAGGTGACCAGAATCCCGAAGACTCAATGCTGTGCACATGCTTGTGGAATTCAGTTTTCGGGCAAATCCTCAGCCATACTCGGATTTCAAGCTTTGATTTTTAGATAGTGCGTCACATGAACAGATCACAGATTTACTAACAAAATTTTGTGATACAACGGCACATCAGAGGCTTGAACTTGAACAATGCTACCCAGTATGCAGTTACATAAGTAGGATTTTTCTCACAACCATCTCGTTCCCTCATCCGCCGGATCATCGTTCGGTATTATTTCACAGAGGCTGCCTCGACGTATTTACGTCCTGCTTCCTCGCTCTGCAGACAAACCACTCATTGAGACCTATATTTACCGCATCCATCTCCAGTGCAGGAACGATTCGTAACATTTGCGCTGGATATTGCAGACGAACCTTCAATTATATGTTCACCCCACAACAGTATTTGCCTCGTTGTGTCAAACTCCTCCGCAATCTCAGCTAAACAAGCGAAATTGGAATAATTTCAAAACCAGCCCATTTTTAGATCTCGTTAGCAGACAAATATTAAACGACTAAAGAACATTTTTATTCGGTAGAAAAGCATAGAAACAAGATGGTGTTGTCTATTCCTTAAATTCATTATTTAGAGCTCCTGAGTTTAATGCATTTCTCCTATGCTGAAAAAAATAATCCTGACCACCGATCCGCTCCCCCTTCGAAAAGCTATCTACGCCACTGGTTCTCCTTGAAAAAAAAATCATCATCATGTGTCCTTCACATGATGTTTGACACAAAAACCTGTTAAGAGAGAACAGTACTCGATATCATAAAACAAAAGATTGATTTCCGAAATTTCAGATTTCTGTAAGGACAGTCGCATGATCTGGCATCTTGGTTTTCAAGATGCCCACAAAGTACCTACTTATTCAAAAGTTTCGTTTCGTTTATTGCAAAAGATAAACTGATACCTCATTGGGTCGAGAGTTCTTAAGCTGGTGGTGGCTTTCCAGGCACCTCCAGAGCGGTGAAATGGTGCCTAATCCTGTTTGCGATATTTTTGGAGGGGAATATGCATGCAAACTTTATCTAAAAACCCTTGCAGAGTTCTTTCTTTAGTATGCATTTTCCTATGGAGATTGATAAGGGAATCGGATGGAGTGACTGATTTTCCATCGTTTTGTGATAGGAACAATAAATTAAAATCGCATCTTTCGACGGAGAGTGCGATGCTCGACAAGTCTTTCAAAATTCCGCTCAAGAATTTTCAAGTTATGGACAATATTGTCTATTAGAAGACACAAAAGTGGGCAGCGGTAACTTCCGAGCGCGGATAGGTAGGACCTTGAAACTTGGAGGAAGTGTGCGACAAGCAGGTCTACAAGTATGCCAAATTTCAGAAATTTCGGTCGGTTCTCGAGTTATGGAAATGAATGATTGGGAAACATACAAGTGTGATTATTGCTTGAAACAGAAGAAAGCAGCACAATGTATTTTAAATGGCTGACATGTTTTTCGCTGTTGCTGTAGGACAGCACCAGCAAGCATGTCAGATGTCAGCTATTAAAAATGCATTGTGCTGCTTTCTTCGGCAGCATTCAACGCGTCTAATCTGTTTCCAGCCTATCTAGCTCAATATCGATCGTACCGGGGTAAAACTTGACATCTTAAATCGTATCTTTCGACGGCTGTAACTTCTGAACCTTGACAGCTAGAGCCTTGAAATGTTCACCAAATATGGGGACAGTACGGTTCTCTACAAGTTATTTAAATTACATTTTCAGTTTTTTGCTTACGAATTGTCGAGTTATGGACATTTTTCAATTAGAAACTCGAGATTGCAATTTGAGCAACCGTAACTTCCGAGAAAATGTAAGCGCCAAAGAGGTCTACAAGTGTGCCAAATTTCAGAAAGATCGAGAAGGGCTCCCGAGTTATCGAAAATGAACGATTGCCAAACATAAAAGTTCGATTATCTCGCTAATTATTATCGATCGTACCGGGTGCAGGAGTCAAACTTTGCACATTAAAAGCAGAAAAGACTAATCTTATTGAGTTCATTGTGTGCCATAGGGAATGTTGTACATTTTGCTGTACATTTCCCAATGCTGTACGACATGTCAAAATGCTGTACTGTACAGCAAAATGCTGTACGTCTGGTCAGCTTAACTTAGATTAACATAGTTATTCAGTAAACGGTATTGCTCGAATATGAATAATTGCGGAATAGAGCTATAAGGAACGAACTTTTTTGTAAGAATTATCCAGAGTCTCCCCGCGGACCACCTACAAGTGTCTCACGGACCACCTCCGGTCCGCGGACCACCTGTTGGGAAACAATGCTGTATAGGAACGCCATTTTCCTAATCCGCGACATCGTCATTTGCTAATTTAAGGCGCACACCTTTTATGACTCGACCATGCAACCTATGTTCTTCCTAGAACTACAGTTTAGAATTCCTGGTAAATTAAAGACAATTATCTCATCGCAATCCAAACATTTCCACCGATTCCGAGATTCATAAATGAGTTTGAGTTCCCCGCGACCCAAAGGTCTGGTGACTTGAAGACCAGAGGACACACACGATTGTGTGATCACAATGACGTCGCTCACACCAGGATATTCGAGTCTCAGATATCCAAGGCCTTGAATACTGCGGCTGAAGAAGACAGTATTTTAGTCGTTTCAGTCCCGGAGTACTCGAGTCTCCTAGACTAAATTCGCCAGGTATGAGCATCGCCTACAATCCCACTGATAGAAACACATAAAAGGCGTTTATCATTCCACAAATATTTCCCAACCATTTGTACCATATACAAGCTACACGTTTAAATACGAGTACATATATACATAAATCATATCAAATTGTGGTCACGGTCACATACGAACGCCAAATTTTCTCTGCGCACTTCTCATCCGGTATATACAGAGTGTGTAGAGTGTAGAGTGGTCAAAAATAACAATTACTACATTACCCAAATCTAAAATAAATTTTATTGAAAGATTTATTATAGCTACTCAACTACTCATCTAAGTAATAAATTTATTTGTTGACGTCACTCCCAAGTCACACAAATCCGTCAATATGTAGAAATCGAGTATATTTGAAACGCGACGCGATTAAGACCAGCAAGATTACAAATCTATAGCGAAAAAAAAAACTGAATAAACCAAACCAAACACGCGCCCTGGATTAGGGGAGCATTTTTAAGTAGTGATTAAATTTCGCAGTACTTAATCTGAAATCTTTGAAAATACACAAAAAGTTACAAGCGACATGCCAGTAATCTCAAATAATAAAATTCTAAACAAAAAGAAATTGATTAGAAAATGACCACAAACATCATGCTTTTTTGCGGAAAGATGGAAGTACCTCGCGGGTACTTCTCTGTCTCCCGCACTTTTAAGCATCGCGTAAACAGGAAGGAAATACACACTCTCACACACACCCAGGCCCAGATAATGGTATTTTTCTTCATATTCTTCTGGAAATCCAATCCATTTCGTTGCAGTTTTTTTTTATTTCTTTCTCAGAATTGAAAATGTTGAATGGGTCGTTGATTTTTGTGAATGAAAGTTGCCAACATGATGTTGAATGGTTGGCTGTGCGCCTTGCCCTTATAGCTTCTTGCGATTTTCATTCAGCAATTTTTCTTTTTTTGTAATGGCCGCACATTGCGATAATTTACGCTGAGTCAGCCGCAACGATTCGCAAACGTGCAAATGACATTATGTACATACAAAATCATTATTGGGCTTAGCAGCGGCTGGGTGGTGCAGTGTCGATGTGGCATATACCACAATTATTGAAATGTTGTGCAAAATTTTGTCGAGCTCGCAGGTCATATAAAAGAAAATGCAGAAGAAGGAAAAAGTGTCTTGAATGAATCGACGAAAACAGGAGTTTGAATTTCGCATTTAATTCAAAATCATTTGTTTGTATTGGGGTCAATTGAGAGGGAAAATAAATTAATTAAATTTGAAGATCTATATGGGAAGTTTCAATTTACTCGAGAGGTTTGTTGTTTGGGAAAATTGGAAATTATACAATATACCGGGAAGGTGAGATCGAATATCGAGATTGTGCTGCGTCTTCAATTTGTGTTCTACTTAACTATTTACTGAAATCTATAGGGAAGCTGGCAGCTTACCTATACTTAAATTATGGTACGGAAAGTTTTTTTTCGGCAAAATCCTCGCGAAGCAAAATTACAACTCTTTCTTGACGCTTCGAGTCGTCTCATTGTTGTTTCCTCTTTGTTTCATAAGATGAGTCATATATGACTCATAGGCCTGTTTTGGGACGAACGGCATGTACAGATGTGACTCATACACAGTGAACGTTTTAAAATGCATAAAATCCAGGAGGTACGAATAGTAACGGCTTCACTTTGGTCTTGGAATCACGTCCACCAGAAATTTGTGCGTATGAACATACATACCAAATACCGAAAAAATGTTGTTGTCAAAAACGGCCGCCAAAAAGAGTCAAATTTGACAAGTAGCCAAAAAATCGTAAAATTCAAAGCATGCATTTCTGGGTAATGCTGAATTCATATGATTTAATTGTGGAGATCCGTGTTAGCCAGCTCTCTAAAACTTTTGACAAAGAGAAAAAAACAATAATTGTGACAGTTAGGTCATGGTTCACGATACGAAGATTTCAGTACCGATTTTCGATACCGCATCCGTTACACCGACAGACATACGCCTTTTTGCAACGCGGTTTTTTTTAACCATGGTCCGGTAGTTTCAAGATTTATTTTTACAATTGCGAAATGAACGTACTTTGTGAGCTTTGATTGATTAGTAGCAGGACACCACTGTTAGGGTTAGAATCGACTTAAAATTGTTTCAATACCAGGCGGCCACAGAGGAATTATGTGCGGGGCTTTCCTCCGATGTTTCAAACCATTGGCGTATGCAGAAAGATATTTCCGGAGGGGTTTTATGAATCATTGGCCAAGGATTTCTAAGCTCCCTTCATTAAAAAATATGGTGGTCCGTAGTGATTCATGTTTGAGCTAGGTTGTCCGCAAATCATCTGCGAGTTGAGAACCATGCTGCTCTGCAGGTTCTGGTATTTTACAATACTTTGCTTTCAAAAGGCAAACCCTGTTTAAAGCTTTTGCGAGAGTATTGAAGGGTCGTCTGAGACTTCAAGATTTAGGAAAATTTCCTTCAAAAGGAAGACGGATCGTGGACGTCTTCGAGCACTGAGACGATTGAGTGTTTGCTTGACTCGCAATTCCCGCGAAGCTCGGTAACTGCACCGCCTGAATTCCCTTTAAGTCACACAGCACCGCGTGTGATAGTGATTCGATCTTATCTCGGGAGAAGATATTGTGGGCCATATCTAGTTTTAAGCCGTTTAAATCTGCGGGATCTGATGGCATTATCCCTGCAGACTTGCAGCAATGCTTAGATATTACCTATTCTTATGGATAGAGAGCATACTGACAGCATGTCTCCGTCTAGTTTATATTCCTCGCGTTTGGAGAGAGGTGCGGGTTACGTTTATTCAAAAAACGCCTGACCTAATGACCTAAGGCCCATTAGTCTCTCTTCAACTTTGCTCAAAACTACTTGAACAACTTGTGGATATACATCTACGAATTACTATTCCGCCATATCTCCTTTCAACGGCACAACATGCCTTGCCTACTGGAAAGGAAGGTTAGTGGACACGGCTCTGCACTCTCTGGTCAGATACATTGAAAAATATATTCATCCGAAGGAATACACGATGGCTGTGTTCCTAGACATTGAGGGCGCCTTCAATAACATTAAACCTAGGGTGATTACCGACGCACTTCGGAGCCTTCATGTCGACGAGCCAATCTGCATACTGGTGAATGCGCTATTGACACATAGGCGCATGATTACAACCATGGGCCCAACGTCTTTAGATAGGTATGTTTCTAGAGGGACCCCACAGGGTGGTGTTTTATTTCCCTTACTGTGGAACATAGCAATCAATCAATTACTTCTGGATCTTGAGAGGTCTGAATGTAAGGTCATTGCATATGCTGACGATGTGGCTATCGCTGTTACAGGTAAGTTCCCGGAAGTCCTTAGTGGACTACTTGAACACGCCCTATCTTTTTTAACTAAATGGGCCAACCTCAGTGGCCAGCTAAAACAGAGCTTGTGCTCTTCACTAGGAGACATATACTCTTCCTTCTATTGACCCACCTACACTACGGGATAGTCCATTAATTTTTGCTGAAAAGGCTAAATTTCTTGGCATCTTGTTAGACCGGAAGCTTTGCTGGAAGCCTAACATTCAGGAACGAGTGAATAAAGCAACTGTAGCACTCTATACATGTACACAGAGAAAAAAAATTGGAATGGTTATCTAAAGAAATAGTCGAATTCATCTAAAGTTCGCGTTGATTTTCAGCTTATGATTCTATGTAGTTGAAACAGTTACGAAGATATGGATAATTTTTCTATTCGTCATTAGTTGAAACATCTACTATATTTGCAAATTCAATTAATTAATTTGTAAAGACAGCTATTCATTATCTATAAATTGTTAAATGTTGGATAGCTAAATTGTGTTGAAGAAAAAATAACGATTGTTTGTAGTTAAATTATATATTTGAATAGTACAATAAACAACTTTTGTGGAAGAATTGACTAAACTCTTTCTTCTAATCTTGCGTGGTTAAATGAACGAATTTAATAGTATTTTCAGCTACGAAGATTAGAGAAATCAGCTATTTCTTTGGTAAAACTAACTAAATTTAAGTCAACTACTTCACTTTAGATAAAAAGTCTAAACCATTTTTTTCAGTGTAGGAAAGCCGTAGGGAAAACCTGGGGCTTGCAGCCAAAAGCTTAACATTGGATCTACACTGCTGTTGTCCGTCCTATTCTATTATACGGTGTATGTGTATGGTGGACGGCACTCAGCAAGACAGCCTATAATAACTTGCTGGCGAAGGTACAAAGAATGGCTTCTCTTGTCATAACTGGAGCTTTTCGTACCACCCCCTCCGCCGGACTGGATACGCTACTTGACGTGCTGCCACTGGATTTGTTCGGTCAAAAGCTGTCTGCTAACACCGCCTTACGTCTGCGTGAAACTAATCATGTGGCGAACGCTTGATTATGGGCATTCGCTTATACTAAGTAATTTTAACCTACCTTTGAAGACTGACTATACTACTCCTAAATACGCTTTTGGTAAGAGCCATTACAGTCGGTCGAGGAATTACTGGGACAACAACACGCCTCGAGACGTTGAGTCATTTGCTATATACACTGATGGCTCCAAGTCACGCGAAGGAGTGGGTATTGGCATCCACTCGGATGTTCTTGATGTTAACCTGTCATTTCGTCTGCCTAATTAGTGTAGCGTCCTGCAGGCGGAGATTCCTTAACATGGCTAGGTAATCATGTCGTCACTGCGAGGGATTTCACTACTTGAGGGATTACACTGACAGCCAGGCTGCAATTCGATCTCTCGAATCGGTCCTGACAACATCTAAAGCTGTCGAAACCTGCCGCTCGGCTCTTACAGAGATGGGTGTTTTTTTCAATATTACCCTCTGTTGGATACCTATAGTCATAGTGGATTCGCGGGAAACTGTAATGCGGATCACCTCGCCCGTAATGCGACAAATGTGAATTTAGAGGACCATCATAGTAACCTAAAAACGCCGATTTTCTCCTGCAGAGTGGCAGTAGAAGCGGCTGTTTTGCTCAGGGCTATAGTGCCAGATGGACTCACGGCGGCACTTGCGCGACGACTAGGTTGATTTGGCCACGGCTTGACTCAACCGATCACTGGACAGGAAACACATTGGTGGGGTGCTCGGTGCTATAACGCGGGGCACTGTCCTATTGGAGAGCACGCAAGGAGACTCCGCATTCCCCATAATGACTAACTGCAGAAATTGTGGTGACGAAGAAGAGGAAGAAAGCGTGCATCACTTTCTCTGTCAGTGTCCGTACGAAGTACGAAGACGTATTCTTGGTTCTAGGTTTTTCTTTGATATGGACGATCTTCGGGATGTGAGCCCAATTTTGCTCAATAAGTATATTGCCAGAACGGGCTGGTTTTACAGCTGTAAAACGTGACTTAGCATGTACTTTTCTTCTCCCATGTGGTATCACAATGGACCAATCTTTCGGTCTAAGTGCGCTAGATGTCAATCTAGCGGCCCCTGCACCTAACCTAACCTACAGTCTAAGTAAGCAAAAATTGTGAAAAATCCACAAAAAATCAAAATCTCGCTTTTAAAATCTATCTGTTCATAATCCACCGTTTCAAAAATTCATTCATTTCAATTCAACCCCAAAATGTTCTGTGTAATCTGATCCCAAATCCATCCACAACATTCTGGAAATTAAATTCAACTAATGGGGAAAATCCATCCATCAATAGTTCAAAATCCACCTATACTAAATATCGCCCTGTTCGAAATCCATCAATTCGAAATTCCAGCTTAGTGCAGTCAAAATATCCCAATTCAGGCTTCCAAATAGAAAAAAATAGAGTAAGGCTAATTTTTGTTGTTTTTGAATCAGAGTGGGATCCCAGGAATCTACAACTGATTTTGCTAAAAACAAAAATTTGATCGGAAAGGTCCCAAAAAGGACAAAAAAGGATACTCTTTAATCCTTGACCGGAGGTCGGCATGCGGGGTATCATATCAAAGGGGACGTCGAGTACATTACATATCCGGTGTTTGTTTCCTGTTTCAAGGACGCTCAAAGGAATAAATCGAGCTTAAATGGAAAATTTTCGAGTTTCCCGTGTATCTTTCCAAAGCCATAACTACGAGAATATTTCTAGATGTCCCTACTTTTATCACTTTTCAGAATCTATAATAGCTGGAGATTCTACCATAAAATTTGCTAAGAAAAAAGTTGATCGGAAAGCTTTGAAAAGGACATAAAAGGACACTAATTTAACATCTTGATCGAACGTGGGCATGTGGGGTGTCACATCAAAGAGGACGTCGAGTGCATTGCATGTCCGGTGCTTGTTTCTTGTCTCAAGGACACTAAATGGAATAAGTCGGGCTTAAATGGAAAATTACGGCTTTAGAAAGATGCAGATACGGGAAACACAATTTTTTTTAAGTTGAGCCCAATTTCCTCCTTTGAGGGTCCTTGGAACAAGTAACAAATGCCAGATATGGAATGTACTTGACATCCTCTTTGATATGACACCCCACATGCCCACGTTCAACTAAGGTGTGCAATTAGTGTCCTTTTATGTCCTTTTTCAGAGCTTTTCGATCAACTTTTTTCTAAGCAAATTTTATGGTAGAATCTTCAGCTATTATAGATTCTGGAAAGTGATAAAAGGAGTGACAACTTGGATTATTCTCGTAGTTATGGCTTTGGAAAGATACACGGGAAACGCGAAAATTTTCAATTTAAGCTCAAAGGAGGTCCTTGAAACAAGAAACAACCACCGGATATGTAATGTACTCGATATCCCCTTTGATATGATACCCCGCATGCCGACCTTCGGTCAAGGATTAAAGAGTATCCTTTTTTGTCCTTTTTGGGACCTTTCCGATCAAAATTTTTTTTTAGCAAAATCAGTTGTAGATTAATTAGCCTTACTCTTTTTTTTCTATTTGAAATGCTAATATGACTGCACTAGCTCTCTTCGTATAGATAAACGCGAAAATGAGCCTTTGAACCCGAATGGGAAAGCGGGTGATTTACAAAGTTGTGGATTTTCATCAGATGGATTTTAAACTGTTGAGTTTGAACCGTTGGATTTTTATTGATGTGGATTTTGAACAGGAAGATTTCGTTCTTGAAGCTGAAGAAATTGAATGGATTTTTCTGTTTTGTTCGGTTGGATTTGAATCATATGAATTTTGTCTGGCTGGATTTCGAGCAGATATGTGTCAGCTGGTTTTTTTTAACTGAACCCATTAAAAGTTGACCCTAACATCCAGCATTGCGTCCACACTCAACTCACTCCTCCACCATTACCGGCAAACTTTCTAGCAAGCCTACTGGTGAAATTTCCTCAACAAATCTGCATCTTTCAATATTTGCCCACAGTATATCCATCTGCAAAATAATGTCTTTGCTATATACGAAAAATAATAATCAGCAAACCAACATTACTTACCATACCACCGCCATCATTATGAGAGATAATTGATGCTTTGCCATGTCTATATCGGCTCTTCGGCAATTATTCGTCTACTTCTACTACACTGCGTGATTTCATTCATGTCTATACATTTTTCACTGCATCATCTTCATCATTATGCTATGGTTCGAAAGCAACACCTGCTTCGCCTGCCTGCCAGATCTTCAATTTTTGCGTAATTTTTCTGCAAATCTCCTATCAAGGGGTCGCGGATGTTAATTCAATGTACAGTCTATTGCCCTGGACCAGCAGCAGCGTTAGCACGGAGGCTGCGTGGTTGGGGGAAAACTATTTTGGTGCAGAGCTCTTTTTACTCGAGTTGGTGGAGTATCTTATGCGTGAGGCCATAGAGGAGATACCTGTATCTTGCGTACATACTTTTCTTAAAGTTGAATCATCGCCGTGTCGATCCACTCGATGGGAACACAATTTTTTTGCATTGCATTTTGTATTGTTTTTCTATTTCTAAACTATAAAACTACAAATAGATTGAGTTGCTTTCTCAGTATCTAAATTCGCAATTCATGATGTTGAAACAAAAATCTTTGCTTGCGAAACTATAGACAAAAAGTGGAGGAAAAATGTAAGTCAAGTCGTCGATCGACAAGTAGGTACACTTCTATAATTTTTATACACTGAGGAGGTGAAAATAGACATTCTGTTTCTTGGGTATCTGTATCTAGCTGCTAGTCGATTTGTGTATCTTTTTGTTTTGTTATGAAGTCGTGCACAGCTGGTACGACTCGACTACACTCTGTTTTTGGCCTCCCGAGATGGCCGATGTGATGAGTCAGCCTTTCACGCTATTCTGTTCGTTCGTCTTTATTATTATTTTAACATAGAAAAAATCGTGCTGCTTGTCTTACTAGCACTATAGATAGAGCTATGTAAACATACTTCAAGACAGAATATTGTACGTTCAGCGCAACCATACAGTACCATTATACTCGTATCTGGCTTACACAATTTTTATAGCTCCTAAGCAATAATTTCTCTTGGTTTTACGATAGCCTCTGTCTACTGTCCATACATCGTCGTACTTCATGAATTGATGATGAGACAAGAATCTGACAATAGAGTAAGTAGCAAACTAAACCAAACCTCCAGATTCTTTTTTTTTATTGTTATTTATTATTAGTTTTCTTATTCTGTATATGTACGTCTCATATTTTCTGTACTACAACGCTGACTCGTTTATACGAAATTGAAAATGATTAGATAATCATAATTAGAGTGCTTGTGCGTACAGAGAGAATGTCCATGGTCTCCATTCTTTAGGGGGGGCACACATGTGCTCTGTATAAATATATTCTGTATTCTGTACTCGACTCATAGTTTGTGTCACACACGATATCTCAAACGATAACTTCCCAACTTTTGTCCCCGCAACCGCCGGATCACCACATGTGTATGTAATGCTTTTCCTCCTCAATATGTCATTCAAATCAATTTAGATTGCGTGTCGTCTATTTGAAAATTTTGTAAAGCGAGCGATTCGCGGGGCTCCATAGAGGGGGAGGGAGGGGCGTTATAGCTGAATGGGAACGTTCTTGCGGAAGTTACAATATCTGAATAAAAACGATTATGTCGCGAGACTCGTTTATGGATTGTTATGTATAATGCCATTGAATCAAGTCCAAAACTTTTAATGAAAACCGAAGAGGCTGAGAGACGGGGAGTGGGGGAATGTTTGTTGTGATCCGCATTTAATTTGATTTGTTGATGATGATTTGTCATTCATTATAAATACAATTAAAAAAAAAAGTTGTCTGACTCCGGTGGTTCCAAATGTTGGATCTTAAATAGCCTATACAATAGAATGGACAAAAAAATGTCTTTTGTCAAAATTTCGACTTGCCAAAATTTTACATGTCAAAAAAATCTTATGGTAAACTACATCCTATTACTGCGCAAAATTTTGACCGTGTCAAAAATCATGTCAAGTAATCGAGGAACTCTCAATTGATTTTATCTTTGTTTCTTGAGAAAAATTATTTTTTTGCAAGCTGTGCTGAACCCAGGTTTCCGTTGTCAAAATTTTGATAAGCTCGAAAATCACCACCGCTAAATATTTTGATTTTATTACATATTTGATTTTTAGATGCTTATTTAGCGGAATAGGACAATTTTAAAGCAGCACTGTTTGTTTTAACCTCACATTGAACTTTCGTTTGGATCATTTTCCTAAAAATCTTTCCACCTCAATTTGTTGCTGCCTGTGGCTTCGGCGAACAAGTGACAAATACTAATTTTTCCAAAATGATTTTTTGTCCCACCGAATAAGTGGTTATGTCGCATTTCGGCCAAAATTCGACTTAGCGTTTTGACGGTAATGTTTCAGTGTATTTCAACAGAAAATGTATTCTATTCCAGATTGGAGATCAACCGGCCAATCCTTCTTCTGGCGTACAAAGTATGTAGGCCGAAAACTGCTATTGTAGTCAATGGCAACACTACACACACGTGTCGAGAAGCCACTTTGGCTCTGCTGGACAGCTTCTTTCCTGCAGCTGAGCCTCCCGATACTACGAGTGACAGTTTTCGTGAAATGAAAGCGATTCCTCCTCTCGAAACATGGTAGATCGACAGCAGTATAGCTAGGGTGAGAGTCAGGAAAGCGCCAGGATTGGATGGAATGACGGATCAGATCAGACTATATCAGCCATCTTGTCTACAGAATGATTGCTTCTGGGGAATGGGAGTGTTGCCAAAGTGCTGGAAAATGAAAGGCTCTGACAAGATTCGGACATCTTCTCGCTCCTACCGTGGAATCAGTCTTCGTCAGACAGACAGTATGGATTTAGAGCTGGAAGATCTACTCAGGATGTGTGGCTTTTTGTCAAAAGGATGGCATCTGACAGCAAGGTCGTCCTTGGAGTCTCCTGCATAAGCCCGAAGCAATTGGCTGTCCAGAAATTGCTCTCTGGAGCAGTTATTTCTCGGACAGAGTCTACTTTATTCATGATGTGCGTGAGGTGGTTCAAAAAGCATGCGTGCCGTGGTTGTCCTCAAGGATCCATCGCAGGTTCATATCTATGGAAGCTGCGTGATGGACGACCTATTGTTGTGGGCTCTTTGTGCAATTGTTGTGCGTATATGGACGATCTCTTCATCCTTGTGGAGGGGAGCTCTCCCTCCCTCTCCCTCATGAATGGGCAGTTTACATGAGTGGGGATCGCGGGTGGGAGTAGCAGTTTTACCCCAAGTAAACTGTCAAAGTGCCGCTTTAAAGTAAGTATTTCTCCCATTTGTTGAAATGGGCGAAGTTAGCCTCAAATGACGGAAAGAGGTCAGTTATCTGGGAATAACAGTCGGCGAACGTTCAAACTTCTACCCCCAACGAATGAATGTAAAAGAACGGATGAGGATATTGGTTGCACCGTATTCTTCGTGTGGTATACAACAATTTGTTGTCATTTAGATAAACGTCCGTTAAACCCCACCGTGTCAGGCATGGAAATCCCAAAGTTATCACCAATTCTATTCCAAATTGTCAAATGAATAGAATTCAAGCTGAAGTAGAACCGTTACTTATACAGGATGTGTGTACTCATCCAACTTCTAGAACTTGGTTTGCGCATTCACTAAGAAAATTAATTCGAAAATTTGAAAATCGTAGTAGCCTAGTTTTTTTTCTGTAAATTTTTGACATTACTCACGTCAATTATATATCAACTACAAAATTTGACGAATGTAACTGTCAGATTTGACAAATTCAACTGTCAAATTTGACAATTCAAAACGTTATTTTTCGACAAATTATTTCGACTAGAAATTAGAAAATTTTACCCAGATGTTGGTACACGATTCCATAGGTCCCAGTTGCGATTCAGACTGTCGACAAGATTTACTAAATCTACTAAACATTTGTACCATATTGTACTGCAATTTGAATAATGCAAGTACATTCTACGATGCATTTTGAATTTAATGAATGACATACGATTTAATGTAGTAGGCGGGTTGTGACTCGATTAATTTAGTGGTTTTAGTAAATCCTGTCCATAGTGTGAATCCCCTCTAAGACTATTCAATAGCTGAAATTTCTATGGGTGTCTCACACTAGGTGGGCGCAATACTTAAATATCGATCGATAGACAATTTGTTTCAGCCAAAACGTCACCGCATTTGGCCGTTTTTTTACCGTTATAGTGCTACATCGTTTTTTTTATAGAAATCATCAAAAATCACTTCCAAAATTGGAAAATCTAAACTGGGAAATTCATATAAAAATGCCAACATGTTGAAGAAACTTTTGTAAACTTTGCAGATTTTACAGTTAAAAGTGCCGTTGTTTTTTCTAATTTATGTATTTATGTATCGCTTAACAAGGGAGTGGAAACTTTCATTTTAACTTGACGTAGACGATTTTCGTTGACGATATACAAACAGTTGAACATTTTTCTGAGTATCCGTATCAGAGACGAGCTTCAGAAAAGTTTAAATTGCCTTGTGTCGGCCCAGTGGTCACGAAAAAAACGGGATTTTTTCGATAACGGTAAACAAATTTTTACGCTAATTGTTTTGAGCGTTTTTGATCTATCACCCAATTTTTTGGAACTAAATTAATCAAATTTTGTAATGTTATAAATTAGTAGTTAAATAAAATAGAAGAACAACGAACAATTATTGTATTAATTCTGGTTCCCAAATTTCGTGGGTGCGAGTATTAGCTAATTGTTGAAATCTTGACTTATCGTTCCATTCTATACACGTAACTGCGGTGCATGTCTGTAGTATTTTTGGCATGGCAACTTACCATACCAGCTCTCTGGGAACTACGCGGAACTTTGTCTGTTGGAGGAGAAGAGCCCCCGGCCGGCGGGAAAAATATCGAGTTATTCAATTTCGGAAATGTCACATTGGAATCTTTGCATTGAGACCTCTAAGCAGTGGCGTAACGTACGGTGTTCGATGTATTCAGTGGAACACGGGCCCCTAAGCCACAGGGGCCCCCAAAACTGAAAATATAATGAATATTCTTCTTTCAGAGATCCTTGGGCAACTATACTTTTAAAAACTTTTTTTGTTAGTCTGCAAAACAATACGCAAACCAGCTGCAGAATCTAACATAGAGACAAAACATACCAAAGCTACGAATTTCGTGTACAGGAACGCTTCAACTTCGTAGCATTTGACTGGAGAGAGAGCTATAATTGGCAACAATTTGCAATAAAACAATCATTAGAGCAATTAATAAATTACAAAGAAAGTGCTCATTTGAGGATTTGTCTGAATATCAGCTCTCCTGGGTTTTGGTCACTAAAATATTGAAGAGATATAAAAATTCGACTTGCAAAACGGAGTGCTTCTCTTGACGGTTCTTGCGTAAAATTGAGCCAATATGATCCAGTTCGTTAAGTATTTGAATATTGGAGGAAAGGGACTCCTGCATAAAGGAAAATAAGTTCACAATGTTGTGGATCTACTGACCGAAAGATCGTCCAATAAGTCAAAAACCTTTTTTTTTTGTCTAGAACTCATCAAATCAACAAACGCAATTACATTTGGAGGAACTCTACAATGAGTTTCATTTCAATCGATTGAATTCGCCATGAACAACGACTTAGCTTGGCCAGGGTCTTCAAAGTAGTGAGCTAGCTGACGTGATGCTCAGATTTAGGGTAAATATTTCTAGTCTAGTACCAATGACTGTTATACGAAACACACATGGAGGCGCACTCCTGGAGATGGCGTTTTTTCGTAGCTTCTATTTAACTTAGTGATAAATAGTTAAATACGGCATGCAGATGAATTTTACAAGTTTTCCAGTAACTTTATTTAAATTTCAATTTTTGTCTCAAATTAAAAATTGTTGGAACATGTTGCTTAAACAGAAGATATTCGTTTGCTCTTGCTCATTTGTGGACTGCTGTAAATGCAGGTTCTGTCAATATTTCCTGCGATTTAAAAATGGTAGGTAGAGGGCCCCCATTCAAATTTCGAACACATTAAATTCGGAAAACGTTACGCCACTGCCTCTAAGCGTCTATATCTCATTAGGTAGAGTTGCTCACCTTGTGACAGAAGGTCGGAGGTTCGAATCGCGATTGGGACGAAACTTTTTTCCCTAAATTTTTCGTATTTTTTCCCATAGTTTTGTGGTTTTGTACAGATAGACACACTCATCAAGTTTTGTGTCTGTTGTCTATATGTGCACAAGACAACCACTTGAATTTAGCGGGAGAATTCTTTGGAGATTTGATTTGCCGTGAAGGCATTCAAACAAAATAGTAAATTTAAATAAAAACAAAAAAAAACAGAAATGTTTGCTCCTTTTTTTGTTGTATGTGTATCAAAAAACATTTTTCAAACAAACAAATTTATATCAACTCGATATCTAGTTGATTTCCTTTTGATACACCTTTTTTTTGTCAACAAGACATTACGTTTGTTTTTTTTTACCTAAGAAACTGATATTAGAAAACACAATAGCTTCGGGTAAATATGTATCTTTCTAATATCTCTTAGAAAAGTCATCATCATTCCTCCATACAGCAAGGTTTTAGACGAGTATGGATATGTGATAAGCCCCCAAACCAGCAATTGTGATAACGACACAATCTACTACTCGTGTATGGCGGTGAGCAGGGATTTGATAGTTGTCGTAAAATACTCGTTCTCTGTTAGATTGGGGGTGGATAAAACTGACGAAAATAAATACAGTGTGACTTCGATAGTCCGAACTCGAACCCTATTATCAAAATTCGCATGGTGATGATTAACAATTTTGTACTCGCTTAGGGCCGTTCCACACGTTTCAGCCATCTGTCACAGTAATTTTTAATAAAAGTTGACAGATTGTCAGTTAATTGATTGACTGACAATCTATCAACTTGTATATGAAAAATGACTGACTGTGGCTGATGACTGAAAAGTGTGGATCGACCTTTAGTGTTCACTATTGGATATAATTGTTTTTTTTTTCATGATTAGTGTGCCTCTGGCGTTTTTTTACAATGTCCAAATCAGACAAAATTTTTAAGCTGAAACCCGTTGCATAAATTTGGCAATTTAAACCTGCCAAAAAATCAAATGGATCGATCAATGGTTTTCGTCGGTGCAGTATCGCGTATGGGTTGCAGTTTCAATTCAAGTTGAATTTATTCGATAAAATTTTTAATTTAACCCTTTCTCGGACAGAACGTCTATAGACGTCCAATTTTGAGCATTTGACATACAAATCGTGTCAAATTTTGGCGTTGTGTCCGGCAATGAGTTAACAAACCCCTTGAACCAATTAGTTTGAATACCGGAGGTTCTACTGTTACACTGTAATCTATTTTTTTTTTTTGAAATTCAAAAACTACGAGTATTCATTGCACACAGCACACACCAAAAACATTGACTTGCCTTGACTGTATCTATGACTGAATTTGTTGGATCACAATAGATTAAGCCCCTCGCTGGCTATATTGCTATAACACACTCTTGTATAACGTTCTCGTACAAATACATACACGACAATAATAATTTATTATTTACAATCCACACTGTTTTAAGAAGATAAGCGCTCTCGCGCTCTTAAGCCAGCCCCCGAGGACATACGTCATCGCAGCCTGATGATGATTAATACACAAGTTGCGACAATATGTATTTTTAAGGTTATCAAACGTTTAAATAATAATGATAATCGTTAATATCGGACAAATCAACAAAAACACTACAGGAAAAACAACAACAACAACCAGAATAGCTCCAATTAGATCGTAGTTATAGCACTTTACTGTCAGCTGATAATAATGATCACGACGACACGACGCAAAGGGAAAAAATAGACAATAATTTGACTCATATGTGCATAAGGGATCATGTGAACATTTATTTGATTAAATTGAGTGATTGACTCATTTTAAACATTTTTTAAAAATTATTTTTCGTAATCATTTTATGGCTCAATTGATTTCAACTCACATTCAACTTTTGTTCAACTCTAATTTTCCAGAACAGTTTGATTCGTCTGTGCCTAGAAAATGTTCACTTTTCGAAGCCCAGGTGGCTAAAACTATGCTGCATATAATTTCAGTTGAACACAAGTTGAATGTGAGTTGAAACCAGCTGAACAGAGAAACAATGTTGAAAAACGGCTGTTATATGCAAAATGATCCATTGTATACTGTAAACTTTGGAGTTTTCCGATGAAAAGAAGATGAAAATTCTATGACAAAAATCATTGAAAATGTCTGATGTAGTTTATAGTAAACCTTAGAGATTTCTAATTTCTGGATGAAATTGAAAGTTGAAAACTGACCGATGAATTATCAATTCAATCAATTCTGCCCCTTTCAACTTTCCCCTCTACTCGTTCAATTCAATAATCAATTTTGTTCTAATTTACTACTAAGCGCACAATTATGCACAACGTGTGATCTTCGTCAATAAAATGATGATAGGAAAATTTTGTTAAGTTTGTATAAAAAAAATTGTGTAAATTTAAACAGTGTGCATCTATTTATTTCTAACGTCTGCTACGACGAACACAACTCAGACGTAAGATCGACCGTCGAGCTTCGTCAGCATGATAATTAAATTTATATTGTTCAAATCGCTGTTTTGTATCTTTTGCCTCTTTTCTTTTTTTTGTTCTTTATCTGTCTGAGGCTTTTTGCAGGCGCTTCAGAGTCGCAGCATCACTCATCTAGAGCTAGAGAGCTTGTTCGTTAGCTCGCTAAAGTGCTAAAAAGTCTCGCATAGGTATATGAGGTATGACTCGCGTCTGTGCGGATTAATATGGCTGTAAATAATTAAATTTATAATACTGCTTTCGATAATATGCTATAATAGATGATTCATTCATGTTGATATTATCTTTTCATTATATGTACATACATTCAAAGTCATATTATACCAGTTACGCAAGTTGGCAATATTCTAGTTTTCCGTATACTGGTAAGTTACCGAGGTTGGGCGTGAATGCTGACTACGGTAATTTTATAACACATTGATAGGCGTTTAACTGAAAATGAAATGAAAAAAAAAAACAGAACACTGACAGGTACTTGTTGTATTTGATGTATTTCGCTTAAAACGTTTTTATGTGAAAATCCGTTAAAAAATTCCCCTAAATGTCAATGGAATTACTAAGAAACTTGGTACGTCATCGTGATTCAAGAACATACCTATGTATTTAGCACGTGATTTCTTCTACAAAAAAAGTCCAGCACTGCAAAAAACACTGACCATTTTTTTTTGGTATTTGCCCGTTCCAAGCAACCGTGTACATAACACACGCAAACAAATATTTTGTACCTAACGGTACTTTTTAGGCTTTAAAAATACCTAACGGTACTTTTTAGGTTTTAAAAATAGCTAACGGTACTTTTAGGTTTAAAAAATACCTAACGGTAGTTTTTAGGTTTAAAAAAATGTCGTTAGGTTTTTCAAAGATATAACGGTACTTTTTAGATTTTAAAAAGTACCATTAGGCTCTTCAAATATCTAAACGAGACACTTAGCTTCCATTGCATTTTGCCATTTATCTAATGCCGGGGTTGATCGGGGTTCGCCGAACCACGCCTCACAAAATTCGTTTTGTCCCTTTGTTTCAGACATGCAAAGGTGGCGAACCCCGATCAGTTGTGGGGCCGTCATAATGTCAACTATGCAACTGTCTAAACGAGACACTTAGCTTCCATTGCATTTTGCTATTTTTATCTAATGGCGGGGTTGATCGCGGTTCGCCGAACCACGTCTCACAAAATTGGTTTTGTCCCTTTGGTTTAGACATGCAAAGGTGGCGAACCCCGATCAGTGTGGGGCCGTCATAATGGGAACTATCCACATGTCGCATCAAAATGGTTTAAGTCCGACGGAGACTTTGTAGTTGTCATTTTTCAACTCGGATTTTTGGCCCAATCTTTCAAATGACTGGAGTAAGGAAAAAATGTAACCGCATTTGCTATCACTGGTGAGATTAATATGAAAATTATCCAAAAAGGTTTGTTTTAATTATGTAGGTACTTCTTTTAGTGCACCTTGTGAATTGATTTTTGCTGGATTGGAACTTCAGGAATAGGAAATACAAAAAAAAGTTGAATGCAAATTGAACTAAAGTTGAAACTAATCGAACGCTTAAAATTATAAATAAATAAGTTGAATGCAAATTGAATTAAAGTTGAAACTAGCTGAACACTTAAATCTCGTTCCAAGCAACCGTGTTACGTGCCTCTCTTTTCTTCACTCGCAAACAAAAATTTTGTGTGTACCTAACGGTACTTTTTAGGTTTTAAAAAATGCCGTTAGGTTCTTCAAAGATATAACGGTACTTTTTAGATTTTAGTTGAAACGCTAGTTGAACGCTTAAAATTCGCTGATTGAATGAATACAAAATACATTGAATTGAGTTTAGATGATTGAACAAGGCTTCTAGTTAATGAGACGCAGTGAAACCCGATGCGCTTCAAGTTATTGTGGAAACCTATATAAATCCGACTTTTTTGTGTGGTTGGTGTAATGAGGCGGTACATAATATGTTTAAAGGGCATACTGGCGCAGCTTTCGGCTACTATGCTTATAGTGTCGGGAAGCATCAAGTCAATTTCATTAAGTCATAAACACCACATTTTTCCGTAAAAAAGAATTTCAAGGATATGATCACATGAGATTTTTGCTTAGAGATTTTAGTTTGGAGTGTTCCGTTTAGATTTTGATTTTCGGGAGGATTCCGGTTGGAGATTTCTCTGCGCATGGAGATTTCGTATTCAGTTTAGAAAAGCATTACCAACACACGAAATCCCCAATTCAAAATTTCCAAAACTAAAATCTCAAAAGTCGTATCTCCAATTACCAAAGTCTGAAGATGATCGACCAAAAGCCATATTCAATTCGTGTATATGGGCACCTATTGCATCTAAAACGAAAATAATGTCGATTTTCGTTTAGGGATTATAGTTTGGGGATTTTGGTTTTGGGAGCTCGTGTTGGAAATTCCGATTTGACGATTCTGCGCATTGAGATTTTGTATCAAGTGCATTAAATGCCCCCCGTGCACAAAATCCCCACTTCAAAATCTCCAAAATTAGAATCTCAAATTCGAAAAATTCTGAACATGACCGACCAAAAACAATTCAATTAGTGTATAGCATTAAAAACAAAAATGTTAAGGATTTAGTTTGGGGATAACGGTTTTCGGATTGATTTCCGGTGAGAGATTTTGATTTTATCTCGTTACCGGACACAACGCCAAAATTTGACACGATTTGACACGATGCTCAAAATTGGACGTCTATAGACGTTCTGTCCGGGAAAGGGTTAAGATTCTGTGCGTTGAGATTTCATATTCAATGGAATAAGTCCCCCTGTAGGAATCCCCGTAAACTAAAAGCCCCAAAATTTGAATCTCCAATCCCCACATTTTGATGAAGATCTACCAGCATCAATCCAATCGCCTTAAAGAAACTAACAAAGCTTAATCAAACCAGTCAAGTCCCTTCACCTGAAATATTATGTACCTACGTTTGCAACATGCCTGTTCTGCTTCGTAGCATTTTGAATTCACAAAAACATTGCACATTGTGCGGCTGTATGTGATATGTACAGCTGTAAAAATGCAAATGCCATGCAAGAGCAGTAGCTCTTGCTACAAATGCACTCATGATCCAAACCAAATTCATATGTTCGTATTGATGTCTTATGATAGTAAAGAGCGGAGGTTCAGGCATGGTAACAGCAGTAGCGGCTTTAGTTGCTTGAATAACCTGCAACACTTTCAACTCAATGCATAAGCCATCCTACTACAATATTGCGGTTGTCACGTCACTTATATCTCTGTAGCTGTATAACCACGACAGTTTGCATTCCACAACGAAATCATGTTGCGACTTCGGCACCACAATATGGGTATACCGGCGCGCGGCAGTCTTCGGGAAACAGCCTCCAATTCAGCCTTCCTCAGCCTACACCGCGAGCTCGCATGCTTATCATTCTCACCTGCCTTTTGCGGTCTGGCCTGTGCAAAAGACACCATAGGAGCGCTCAGGCTTCTATGAGCCTTTCTTCGCGCAGCACCCAAAAGCAAAAACACCGATTTTGATATCAGGTTTTACGCGACACAACGAAAAGCGGCTTCGATATGTTGTCGTTGTTGCTTCTCCACAACACACAAATCCAAACGTTATTCGGCCTTTAGAATGATGTCAAGAGAAGTAAAGGTCACTTCTTTCAGGCAAAAGATATACATACCGAGTACAATGCATCTGACTCACACATTATATCTTTTTGTCGAAGAAACTAGCAGTTTAAAGCAAGTCTCTAAACTATATGCTACAACGAAACAAACCGGCATTTAATGGTGCGGATTTGGACATACGATTTGGTTGGTTTCGTTACAAGAGACTTCGTTGGTATCTTTAGGTTTTCTTACCATCGCATAACTCCAACTCGTTCAGCACTCCATCGTGCTAGATAGATAGGCATTTTTGATACTCGTTATAGTAGCCATACAATGAAAAGTTGTAGTGCAACTTATTATGCTGCCGATTTTCTTGTGTGTATATCTGAAAGAGTTGGATGGTTCAATGCGGTTTGTTCGCGTATACATATTTTTGCAAGAGACTCATCGAGCCATTCAACTTTTCTTTTCGATTTTCTTTTATATATTCAATAAGATGTGTTATCTAAGCAGCTCTCTTTAGATGCCACTGGCCGATCTCTACGGCTTATATAAAAGCATGTAAAAAGCCTGCTTATGCCTCCGGGGCAAAAATATGTATTGACAATCGTTATTCATCATCATGCCAAAAATCAATCGTGCAAGATTTGGGACAAGTTTCAAGGAGAGAAAACATAGTTTGAGTCAATTTGTCGTCGTCATTGCAATTCAAATAAATCGTCACCAGCAACGCAACATTGCCATATGTAATTGATTGATGCCGACGTTGAAATTCAAATATATCAAAGCAGAGTGCAAACATTTATGACACATAAAGTGTACTCAACAAATGTCTCTTTGTGCGTGTACTTTCTTAGAGGCAATTTAAATTGTATGCCTATAGGTGTACACAGAGTCTGTTTAGATAAAAAATTTGTCATACATCACTTTAACATAACCCACACGTGGAGATTCCGGTCTTCGGAGGCGACTATTTGATCGAATCCGGTCGCCTATAATGTTCTTGGTCACGAAGATTTGTCTTAAACGCAAGGACCACGCGACGGTTTTATCAAATCGTGTCAGATAGCCCTTTGGTCGCAGAAACTAAACATGTTTATTGTCTATGAGTCACAAGGCGTTACTCCCGATTCACGTCCATGAGTCACATGTGCCTCATAAATGTATGCAGTTTCGGATGGCCAACAGTGAGGCAATCTCGGCGAAAACCGGTCAGACAGGCAACAAGGCGTTCCTCTCCGTTCACGCCCATGAGTCACATGTGCCTCATAAATGGATGAGGATGGCCGACAGTGTGGTAATATCGGCGAAAATCGTTCACATAATTAACACCGTTGAGAAGAAATTTAGTCCCACCGTGTGAGGAAGCCCATATGATGGGTGACTTCAGTAAGTAGTGTGTGTGCCCACGATGATGCAGCAGCACTTGCAACATTTGAATTTAAAAGAGACTTTTTAATTTTGTCATTACTCAACAGTCCTTAATAAAAATTGCTTTCTCATGCACTTATAGTCGCGATCGTCGAGTTGAACCTCTCCACTATTCATAACTAGGTACATACAGTGCAATCTGTATATTATTGGATTGAAATGAGTCAATCCTCCAATCCGTACGTGCTTCGCGTTGAATGAAACATACAGACAAGACAAAACCAATTTGAATTGACCATACTGTGCGCACCTTTCTTATTTCATTTTGCATTTAAAGATGAATCATAATATAAGAAGCGAGCGAGTCATAAGACCCCCGTGTGTCTAGAAAAGTTTTGTATGAGGAAGAATATTATATTAATTTGTGTATGAATATTTTAGCATATGAAATGACGAAAATGACGTTTTTCGCACTCGACCCGATAAAAGTCCTTGGGATTTTGCATTCTTCTCATAAATGCGCGCGAACGCCGGCCCGGCCGTCGCGTTCGTCATACACGTCCGCATTATGCAGGAAACTACAAAATTTATTGACTTGGAAAATTGTTCGTGAGGAGACTCATCTCTTCCCCCCTTCTGTCTCTGTTATGGTTTAAGTATTTTTAGTCGAAAGTAGCAAAATAAAATGCAAAGATGCAAAAATATCTATACAAGCAGTTTTGTAGAGCCATATACTCGCGAAAAGTGTATCAATATAAATCGAGCCAACAAAATGTTGTATACAATATATAGGACCACAATCCACAACACGAAAATGCTGCAATAGTCCAATCATTTTAGTATTTCAAATAGTAAAAAAAAAAATAGAGTAAGGCCTGCCAGGAGTCTGTAAAGATCGTCCTAAAAAAGGACAAAAAGAAGATTGGCATGCATCAGTCCCAAGAAAGGACACTTATTTAGTCTTGATCGGAAATAAGTATGCGGGGTGTCATATCAAAGCGGGACATTGAGTACATTGCATTCCGGCATTCAAATAGCCAGAGCGAAGTAAATCGCAGTTGACAAAATTATGAGAGATTTTAGAAATTGTATATTATCTGCGATTTACTCCGTACTGGTTACTTGAGTCAATGAAAAAATACTGGAAATGTAATGAGCTCGATGTCTCTTTTGATATGACACCCCGCATGCCTATTCCGATCAAAGATAAATTATTGTCCTTTTCTGTCCTTTTTGGGACCATTCACAATTTTCTTAAAAGTGGTAAGTTTTAGACTCCTGATACCAGAGAGTAAGTGATAAGTTTTAGACTCCTGTTACCAGGAGCATCAGGAGTCTAAAACTTATCACTTTTAAGAAAAATGTGAAAGGTCCCAAAAAGGACAAAAAAGGACAATATTTTATCTTTGATCGGATATAGGCATGCGGGGTGTCATATCACAGGGAACATCGAGCTCATTACATTTTCAGTACTTTTTTCATTGACTCAAGTAACCAGCACGGAGTAAATCGCGAATAATATACAATTTCTAAAATCTGTCATAATTTTGTCAACTGCCATTTACTTCGCTCTGGTTATTTGAATAGCGGAATGCAATGTACTCGACGTTCCCTTTGATATGACACCCCGCATGGTTATTTCCGATCAAGACTAAGACTAAGTGTCCTTTTTGGGACCTTGCACATTTTTCGTAGAAATGACGAGTAGTCAAAACTATGGTACTCCACTGACTACAAAGCAACAAAAATGCATATGTGCAAATAAGTATCCACATTTTCCTAGAAAACTGAGTTTTAGACTCCTGGCTGAAAAACCCAATTCAACAAAAATTAGCCTTACCCTATTTCTCTCCATTTGGAGCCCTGATTTTTTCGGATATTTGGATTGTACTACAAGACATTTTCTGTATTTATATATGTAAAGCAGGCCACAATACAGCTTATGTCTTGGCTTGGTTGGCTATATGTAGTTCGCGAAAATACTTGTTGGTTTCGCTGTTTTCGATTCGTGTATGTGTATTCAACTCTTCATATGTCCGCGCGCATTCTTTTGAATTATTCATCGAAACGGCCTTGCTATGTTGTGTGTGTCGTCGTGTTGGTTATGCTATTGGTTTTGCTACAAATATTTATAGAGCTACTGCTTTACTCGACCGATGATGGTGCTCTAGTCGTCGTTGTCGTCATTGTTGCTGGCTATACTCGTAGTTAACATGATTTTCGATTTTGTATAAGAGTCTTCCCCCATATGCTGTGTGCCACCAAATTGATACAAACTGTGTGTACATATATTAGAAAACGTTTGTTTGAAAAATCTTTGTTGTTGTTGTTGTGGTTAATTTTGGTGAATGATGGCAATCGTTTGGAATGTAGGTTGGGTCGAAATCTACTTTAAATGATATGAGTGAAACAGAGATTTGTTATCGATCTTCTTGGATAGGGGCTTTTTCGCACATGGAAGGCTGATTTTTTTTTCTAAAGGCCTGTCAAACATGACGTGTGTGACAATTACGCGAAGATTCTTTTAAAATCCCTTGGCATTTTGTGCATTGATAACAGCCTGCAGCTGAAGACTGTAACAGAAATTCAAAAAAAAATCTATAGTTCTTTTGATTATTATTACTTAGCCCCTATGGTGTACTTTCTTCCTTTAAGATTCATTCCAAAAGCTGAAGAATGCATTGTGCTTATCAATTTCATTCATTTGATACCCATATTGCGTAGGCATCACTTGATAATTCATCAAATTTGTTTGCGATGAAAAAGCCATTACATATCGTACCTCCATTGTTTATCGCTAAGCTTTTTTCGAAAGCTTATGGAATAATATCTCCTCAACAAGGAGATAGTCACCTGAAAAAAAAGGTTGTTCTACAATTCCCTAAATCTCTACCCAAATGGGCATCACGCATCAAAATATTCGTTGAAAACGAACCAAATTGGAGGCAACGTAACACTTTTTTTTTTTTAAATAATTGTACAGTTAAATTTACCGTTATTATTGATGAATGCACCTAACCTACGAGGGTGGTCTGTTAAGTACCTAGGCTACAAAAGAAAAACAAAAATGTTGGAAAAGTGGCGATTTATTTTTCAATATAGTCTCCTTTTAGCTCGATACACTTGATCCAGCGATGCTCCAACTTCTTTAACCTCGCGGCGATGACCTCCTCATTCGACTGAATTTTCTGCCCGGCGAGTGATTTTTTCCAGTTTGGAAACAAAAAGAAGTCGCACGGGGCCAAGTCTGGAGAATACGTTGGATGGGGCAACAGTTCGTAGCTCAATTCGACCATTTTGTCGTTGGCGGGCGAAGGTGTGAGCCGGTGCGTTATCATGGTGGAAGAGCTTTTTTTTCATGTGCGGGGCCATTTTTTCTTCAATTCGGCGTCGAATCGGACCAATAATACGGTATAGTACAGCCCTGTGACCGTGTTGCCCTTGTGCAGGTAGCCAATGTGGATCGCACCCTGTGAATCCCAAAAAACGCTGGTCATCACCTTTCCGGCCGATGGGACAGTCTTCGCCTTCTTTGGAGCACGTTCGCCGGGTGAAGTCCACTGTTTCGACTGTTTCGACTGTTCCTTGCGGTCTCTGGTGTGTACCAGTGTATCCAAGTTTCGTTGAATGTCACGAAACGACGCAGAAACTCCTTCGGATTGCGCTTAAACAGCGTCAAACACTGCTTTGAAGTCATCTCGCGTTTGCGCTTGTTGTCCGGAGTGAGCAAACGCGGCACCCATCGCACCAACAGCTTTTTCATATGCCCAAAATTTCATGCAGGATATGACCCACGCGATCTTTTGAAATGCCTACTGTCTCAGTTATCTCTCGCACCTCAATCGGCGGTCTGCCAATACGAAATCGTGGATTTTTGTCACGTTATCCTGCGTGGTAACCGTTTTCGGGGCACCTGGACGTGGCTCATCAAAAACCGACGTGCGACCACGTTGAAACTCGTTAAACCAATTTTTGACGGTCGCCATGGAAGGAAAAGAGTTACCGTACACAGCATCCAAACGCTCTTTGATTTCGCTGCGCAATTTTCCTTCCGAAAACCAGAATCGAATCACCGACCGATATTGCTCTTTTTGCATTTTTTCTAAAATCGGCGGACACTCCAGCTTTCAAACGCGGCCAAAGCTAAACTACGAGTCTGATCTGGCTGAAATTTGGACAGTTGCCGTCTAGAAGAATGTACTACACGATAGTAAATAGCTCTTGCGATACTGACACCATTAGGCGGGGAGGCTGGGTACTTATCAGACTACCCTCGTATTACCCATGCTCTCGGAACAGTTTACTGATTGATGACTATACGCCGATCAGTAATTGTAAAGAGATTCCATGCATGAAAGGGGGACTCGAATATTTTACTATCGCCAAGACACAGCGAGACTGTGCGTTGCGACTGAGCGATGATCGCTGAAGCGATTATTATCTAATGAATAATGAGCGATGATCGCTGAAGCGATTATATTATGAATTAATTTTTTTCTGGGCGACCCCCGTATAGCTTCGAATCGACATTATCATTCAGAGCGATTTTTCTTCTTCAGATGATGACGTTTCGAAAAATTATCACAATTTATTTCACGTAATTTTTCTCTACTTGTGAGAAAAAGAAACATTTTCAATTTCGGAAATGTAACTAATCGATGCATTCTTTGGCCAGTTTACTTTAGGAATCCACGATTTCCCGAATTCTCTCTTTCTGGCTTTCTGGGGGGAAAATCAAAATAAAATATCGTCTCTGACCGCCTTTTGACAATATTTCTCTGTACTCGAAAGAACCGTTATCTGACGGGAAAAACTAGTTAAATTCTCTTGTGTACGCGCCCCGTACACAATACACAATGGTGGGGCAAAAATAGTCATCCAATTTTCTTTTTGGAAAAAATTTTATACTAAATGAAAAAAAAACTTGCTTTTGAGTATAATGGGAATCTTTCTTTGAAGCTACAGAATTTGTTCTGTTAAGTCGAAAAGATGATATTCATCAAGAATATGGTTCCCATATGTGTTGATACACATTTTTGTCCCCATTTTAGCATTTTTCATAACTTCTCCCCTGATTCCCAGCTATAACTATACGCACATTCATGTCGAGTCCTCTTCTCAAGGTCTGCCTGATTGTCTGTGATGCATTCTTGTTGGCCTAAGAAGTGCCAAAGAAAGAAGTCATCGAAATCTGCTTCTTCTATAATGGCACACAATTTCCACGGTAGAAAAAACTTGGTTAGGGCAAAACTCCTAAAAACCCACCTCTTGAAAATCCATTTCTTTAAAATCCATTCATTTAATGTTTTATATCAGCTATCAGTCGGGATACCTACATAATCCTGAAAAACTAAATCCCGCTTTTTACAACATATACCGTTTAACATTATCCCGACATTACTAAATCCCGCCACTTTAAATCCCGCCATTACAAAATCTCGTCACATCAAAATCCCGCTCACTAACAACCCTGCGGTTTTAGAATTCCGCGACTTCATATGAAGTGCCAAATGAAAGAAGTCTCTGTAATCTGCTTCTTCTATAATGGCACACAATTTCCACGGTAGAAAAAACTTGGTTAGGGCAAAACTCCTAAAAACCCTCCTCTTGAAAATCCATTTCTTCAAAATCCATCCAATCCAATTCAGCCCCTACAGAACAAGACTGTCATTCAGTGGATACTTAAGTCTCGACTACCGAAAGGCCAGACCAGCTATTTTTCAAATTAAGTTACGTGGTCCGTGGGTCTTGTAGAATTAGGTATCCCCAAGCGAGGAGACCCATTATTTTAATGATAAATGTGGTAGCGCTTTTTTATATCCCGTTATAGAAGGTAAGCATGTATTCTTCGATTCGCGCGATTTTTGAAAGAATACTTACTTCTATGACGGGATATTGAAAAGCGGTATTTTGAATTAGCGGGATTCTGATTAGACGGGATTTCAATTGTACGGGCTTATAAACTGGCGGGATAATGAATGTCGTGACTTTGAAAAACGGTAATATGATGGGCGGGATATCGTAGCCAACCGTTATCAATCGTCTTAAGGTTTGCGTTTGTGGAGACGACTCATGTGATGATCGCTCAGCGATCGTAGTTAGTTTAGCATCCAATTCCGAGTCCAATTTGCATATTCGTTTAATTTGGCTACATACCTTGACTCGATTAAAGGAATATATCTGCATCGAAAATTGGCGCAAATAGTGCTGAGAACCAGTGGTAAAACCACGATGGCTGAGCGATCATTACATCAGTCGTCTGTACCAACACAAATCTTTACCGTGAACTCAAAGTTCAACGCCGCAGCAACTATTCTGAAAATATTGAATTGTAAATGGCTCGCGATCTCGTAAAGCTAGATTTGAATAAGTAGATTTTCTGGAGGTGGATTTCCAACTGATAGATCTTGTATGGGTAGATTTTTTATTTGGCTAGATTTAAAGATGGCTACCATTCAAAATACATTACCCTTGAAGGGTCTGCGGCTGGTAAAAGTGGTGGCTAACGCGAGTCAGGCCAGAACGCCGAATAGCAATTGAAGAGTCTAGTTTCAGAATATGTCCCTGATACAAGGCTTCTCTTCTTGATTCAATAAGAAATCAATCGTAAATATTTAAATTGATGTACAAAGATCATCTGATTCGAAACTTGATGGAATGTCTGTCTGTTTGAGCCATGCGGCGTTCGATTTCTATCAGATGATGATTCTTCTAAAAAAATATGACTAATTCAAAACATTTCACAGTTTTCATAGAACTTTTAAATAACCGTGAATTTACGACTGAAAGAAACATTACAAGTAACTGCTTCAGTAACAAGGTCACCATAGCATGCAAAACCAAAATACCGAGCAAACAATTGAAAAGCTGTCTGTTTTTGGCCAGTTCGTTCCAAACAATAAAAAAGAAATAACATGACACCTGTCATAAAAATTTACCTCAAACACACGTCCACGGTCCGCATTATTTGAAAACGATCAAAACTTGAGTTTATCGTCTCTTCTCTTGCAAACTACATATATGACTCATCGATTCTCATCCCCGGCAAAGAGGATTATTGCTGATGACGAACTAACATACCGAAAATCATAAAAACCTCTCCAAGCATCATATTTCAGGTACATACATATATGCAAACAATTTGAAACTACCCTCTGATGGTCACGGTTAAACAAAAGACGCAAAAAATCTGAAAAACGTCTATTGATTAGAAGAACAATGGATAATTTCCACCCTCCTATTATACGAGTATTGCACCCATTTTTGGTACAGATTTCATTGAATCAATGAATGGATGAATCACCGTCGCTCGGTGTTCGTCATCCGGTGTATACGCCACCCCAACAAAAAACACATTCATTCGTTCGGGATGTCCTTCAAATTCAAATGCATGCATTCACCAACAGACGACGCATTTCCTTTTTCTATGCACATTACGTACTCGGTACAAATACATTTTGCAATTACACACAGATGTCTACGGATGAGTCACCTAATAACTCTTGCACTTAGGTTTACAGTTTTCACCCCCCGTGCCGAGGATACACTTTTGAATACGTTACGTGGCTAATATGCGCTGCAGTCGGCTGCTGCTTCAGGCCCCAACCCCTGAGGTATTTCACATTCACTCTCTCTCTCTGGTGTGGTTTAAATATGCTAAAGGGATGATTAGATGGTTGAGATGCATGGTGGTTGGTTTGTTGGGTTGTTTTCCCATTTTTTTTTTCTGTTTGTCTAAACAACCCCTCGATCGTGCGAGTATTTTAAAGCGGTGTTTTTCCTGTGATAAGACGCATAAAAAACCTGTCGGCCAGGATAACATCAAATGGGAGGATGACGTGTGTGTGGATGGAGATGAATTTTGGTACATATCGGAAGAAACTTTGCATTCGCACTTATCTGCTAAACGTGCGCGTATGCGGTGTTTACCCTTATCGGATATAGTCACGAGCCCACCGCCAGGAAACAAGGAGACACGCGAGACATCCGACCACGTCGTCATTGTCATTGTCGAGCCTGATGACGCACATACCGTTTTCAGTTTGATAAACAGACAATGATGATGGACGATAATGATGACTCATATATTTCCGGGACTTGTGGCGCTGAGATTATTCGAAGGGATGTTTTGTGTTACTGCGGCCGATGTGATGTAGTGTACGATATGATTAATTTTGAGCATAAACTCTCCCCAAGGGACTCGAAAAACAACTCATTCGAGAGCCCTTGATCCAAAAACCCTCTTACCTGCGAAATCTTATAAGTCTCTATGCCTACACTTTGGTGCTAGATAAACACAAGCAATAGAGAGAGAGAGCGCGCTCTAAAAGCTACTGCGTGGCTGTTTTTGAGGGTAAGCTGCCACTCATACACCACTCGCGCCTCCCTCTGAAATGTCCTTGCAGCAGGACTCATTCGTATCGCCCGTATGATGACATAAACAACAAATGTCTGCAAATAATGGGTAACAAACTTACATCTATACAAATCATTAAGGTTTTCGCTTATAAGGTACGAGTACGACGAGTTTGGTCTATGATGGGGGTGGGATTTGTGTAATGTTTTTCCTAGTTCCGTTACACGACAAGACTATATCGCAATGAATCAATAAACGACAAATCGGAATAGGAAGGAAGGGTGGCGGTGGCACATGCTGCGGTATGGTGAATAACGAGGTGGCAGAGCACATAGCGAACAAGTGCTGCTTTGCTTCCCTTGGCTTGGTTTTTTGTGTTGTATGTGAATCGAGTTCATGAACAATAAACATTACTCGACTAGTTAGTTGAAAAAGAAATTGTACGGTTTCGTCTTCTTCTTCTTTGCTTTCTCTAGTTACCCCTCAGATGTGAACCACCCTCTTCTGCTGAACTCATCGGGGGTTTATTATTAAAAGCAAACATATATACACTGAGAGAGTCACCTTGCATAGTGTGCTTTTCGATTCCCGATGACTCATCAATTTTTTGTCCGCATTTTTACCATAGGATGTGCTCATGCATATAAAAAGGACGAGCACACGCGAGAGGGGTTAAATTAAGTAGCCAGGCGAGAATAGATACAAATGCAATATTTCTGAACGGATGAAAGAACAATTCAATTTGCAATGCTCGTCAAAAAGATATAAAAATTTGAGAACGGATATTGGATTGGGATTAAATGTGAAACATATGTTGCGAGACAGATGCAGACAATTTTGCAGATTGTGAGTGTATGGAAAAGGGAAGATTGTGAATGAATTTATCGTCAAAGTCTCAACTCGACTAACATAACGATTTACTCTATGCTTTCAGTTGTATCTTTTGTGTTTTTTTTTTGCATGCATACAATCTGATTGCAAGTGAATCGACAATTTTGTATCTTGAAAAAGAGGAACACGGCAAGGTTAACTTGTTTTACTGTTCGATTATCCCTATGGTGCAACATTCTGCCCTAACTTTTCCCTTAGGACACGAGCCGGATATGTGCAATTTTACATTTGGTTACAAATGTCTATTCAGTGTAATTGTAATTGCAATTTTGAGATTTGTTTCAATAACTTCATTCAAATTCAACTTGAATTTTCGTCCGACATTTTTTCAACACATTTCTCATAAATTTTGACCATTTCATCGCGTTTTAATGGTCAAGTTGTCTTAAATTGTGTCCAAACTGAAGCTCTGACAAATTAAAAATTGATTTCAACTTGTATTCAATTTGAATTCAACTTCGATTTCCAGTCCGCATTTTCTCAACCCGTTTTTCCTTAAAATTTGAACATTAAAAACGTGATGAAATGGTCAAATTTTATGAGAAACTTAAACTGTAACAACTGAAAATTGATTTCAACTTGTATTCAATTTGAATTCAACTTCGACTTCCAGTCCGCATTTTCTCAACCCGTTTTTCCTTAAAATTTAATCGTTAAAAACGCTTTGAAATGGTCAAATTTTATGAGAAACAAACTGTAACAACTGAAAATTGATTTCAACTTGTATTCAATTTGAATTCAACTTCGATTTCCGGTCCGCATTTTTTCAACACGTTTTTGCTTAAAATTTAATCATTAAACGCGATGAAATTGTCAAATTTTATGAGAAACTTAAACTGTAACAGCTGAAAATTGATTTCAACTTGTACTCAATTTGAATTCAACTTCGATTTCCAGTCCGCATTTTCTCAACCCGTTTTTCCTTAAAACTTAACCATTAAAAACGCGATGAAATTGTCAAATTTTATGAGAAACTTAAACTGTAACAACTGAAAATTGATTTCAACTTGTATTCAATTTTAATTCAACTTCGATTTCCAGTCCGCATTTTCTCAACCCGTTTTTCCTTAAAATTTTACCATTAAAAACGCGATGAAATGGTCAAATTTTATGAGAAACTTAAACTGTAACAGCTGAAAATTGATTTCAACTTGTATTCAATTTGAATTCAACTTCGACTTCCAGTCCACATTTTCTCAACCCGTTTTTCCTTAAAATTTAACCATTAAAAACGCGATGAAATTGTCAAATTTTATGAAAAACTTAAACTGTAACAACTGAAAATTGATTTCAACTTGTATTCAATTTGAATTCAACTTCGATTTCCGGTTCACATTTTTTCAACACGTTTTTGCTTAAAATGTAACCATTCAAAACTCTTTGAAATGGTCAAATTTTCTAAGAAACGTGTTGAGAAAATGTGTAATAGAAAGCAATGTTGAATGGAAGTTGAAATCAATTTTAAAGTTTTGACAGTTAAAGTTTAAAGAAACAGTTCAAGGTCATTGGCATGACTCGTGGCAAGTTTATCATTTAGAAGATGATAAGGAATATTCTTATCGTAGAATAATGAACTCACAATGCGACTAGGAAGTGGTATGGCTGACAATCGTATCACACTCCGAATTCAATTGTCTTTGTAACGGGGATGACTACACACGGTAGTCATCAACGCACCATGCTCCACTAGGAGTTACGGTAATCGAGAGAGAGAGAGATGTATGGCTATAATAATGAAGATCTGGCTGGTGTTGTGTTTTGTACGCACACCTTCGGTGCACAGGATCGTGGGTTCCAAGTCTCACCGTGAATCAATTCAGTTTATGGTGTTATTCGAACTCACGACCCATGTGACAGACTATGATCCCACTCAGATGTTAAACGAGTACCCATTTATATAGGGGATAAATACCACTGTTGAACATGCTGTTGATCTCAACACCTCAACAAAAAAGCAGTTGTAAGATCTTGGAAATTGGATATCAATAACACATTTTCGGCCTTAGTCCCATGCTGAACTGTTGCGCCTGTTATTTATTTTATTATAATAATGAAGGCCACAGGGATTTGGTTTGGTTTTGAAAGACTTTGAGAGAAAGAGAGAGAGAGAGAGCCCCGACTGGAATAATTTTTGTGCGAAATCTAGTCAAAATCCAGTCGGTCAAAATCTCCTTTGACTATATTCAATTACAATTGTCCTTTGCCCTTTAAAGAGAATTTCAGTTATTACGATCTGCTATGAAATTCACCTGCTAATAATCCACCTGGTCAAAATCCACCCGTCAAAATCCAGTTGGTCAAAATCTCCCTTGCCCAAAATCCTCATTCAACCTCATTTTCTGTATTCAAGGTCAATTTAGCTTTAGTTATTGCGCAAAAGGGGATCTCGTACGGAATTAACCTGGTTAGAGTTCACCACTCCAAATCCAGTCCGTCAAAATCCGGTCGGTCAAAATCTCCCCTGCCGAAATTCACTGACAATCCCATTTGCTATTTTCAAGGTCAATTTAGGTTTGGTTGTTGCGCAAAAGGAGATCTGGTACGAAATTAACCTGGTTAGAGTTCACCAGTCCAAATCCAGTCCGTCGATATCCGGTCGGTCAAAATCTCCCCTGCCGAAATTCACTTACAACGCAATTTGCTATTTTCAAGGTTAATTTAGCTTTGGTTGTTGCGCAAAAGGAGATCTGGTTCGAAATTAACCTTCCCAGAGTTCACCAGTCCAAATCCAGTCCGTCAAAATCTAGTCGGTCAAAATCTCGCCTGCCAAAATTCACTTACAATCCCATTTGCTATTTTCAAGGTCAATTTAGCTTTGGTTATTGCGCAAAAGGAGATCTGGTACGAAATTAACCTTCCCAGAGTTCACCAGTCCAAATCCAGTCCGTGTAAATCTCCCCTGTCATAGTTCACTTTTCTGGCTTTTATACGAAAAAGGGGATCTGCAAAGAAATATTCATCTGGTTACGATCCATCAGTTAAAATCCACCCGTTAAAATCCAGTTGGTCGAAATCTCCCTTGTCAAAATTCACTTACCTACAATCCGCCTATTCTTTTTTCAAAGTCAGTTTCGCTTTAGTTGCAACGGAGAAAGAGAATCTGATAAGAAATCCATCTTGGTTATAATCCACCCGTCGAAATCCAGTTGGTTGAAATCTCCCTTGTCAAAATTCACTTACAATCCGCCTATTCTTTCTTCAAAGTCAATTTCGCTTTAGTCGCAGCGAAAAAAAGGGAATCTGATAAGAAATCCATCATGGTTATAACCATATAATATAATCCACCCATCAAAATCCAGTTGGTCAAAATCTCCTTTGTCCGAAAAGAAGGGAATTTGCTAAGAAATTCACCTGGTCAAAACTCGCACCAGTCCAAAGCCATCTTTTGAAATTAAAAACGTAACAACGAGTCTGATACGAAATCCACATGGTCAAATTCCACTTCAGCCCACTCCGTCGAAATTCGCCTTTTCAATTACTAGAGCAAAAATACCTTAAATTATCTTTTTCGCTTTTAAGTTTTGTACTGATAAATGGTTGGATTTTTACCGAGTAGATTGACCCGTGACCAAACCGTCAAGTTTATTCGTTCTATTTATAATCTTGTTTTCGACCACCATGAACAAGGTACACTCACACTCCCCGGCAGAGGTTTGAAATTTGGATTACAAAAGAAGCAAAAGCCAGCACAGAAACTTTTGCATTGTGTTCTCTTCTCACATTTAAACACTGTGTGATCATTTTTATACCCATTGCAGTTCTTTTCAGCTCAATCGACTTCCCACAGGCAAGAATGCATATTGTGTACGCCTAACCTGTTTTCTGGAAAATCCCAAACCAAAAACTTTGCTACATAGAAAAATTCCATCTTTAGATGCAACAAAGTCTAAAGTCTGACGAAGCAGTTTAACGACTCAATTTATTATCGATTCAATTTGATTGCCAATCTGGAGGTTGCACGCCCACAGATGGCTCGTGAAAAGTAAATATAATGGTTCTCAGATTCTTATAATAACTAAGTCAGTTTGTGGATCTAGAATCTAGATTTAGTGTAACTAGATATTTGGTTTACAAAGGAGAGAATGAGCCAAAATTCAGAATAATGCTTCCAAAATCACTGAGTAGTTTTTTGTCTTCAAAATGTAGATTTGGGTTAACACTAATGCCAAAACGGTTTCCAGATATTCTGCTTTTATTTGAGGTCTTGGCAGACAATTTGGTGATGTTATATAGTTTTTGGAAAAACAGCCTTTAGGTAATTTGGCTGTTGTCAAATTTTTGAAAAAGCTTCCAAAGCAAATTTGCTCATTAAAATTAATGTCCACCCTGTAAAAAGTCTAAACCATCCAATAAAAAGGAATTTCTGCATGTAAAAAGTGCATTTTGATGACCAGCTTTAGTTTTGGAGCAGTTTCAAAATTTTGACAACATCCAGAGACTCAACCATCCAAGGGCTGTCCGCCAAACATTGTGTATATGTCGTGACCCAATTGATTGACTTGGGCTCGACTAGAAGCGCTCAATCAAAATTTGGCCCTTTTTGACACAAATTAAGTATCCATAGCAAATATTCATAAACAATCTGTCCGTTCAATGTCCGCCTTAAAAAGAATAATACATACGCGTACTTGCCTCTCCCACGAAATTCAATGAACTCATCGGCACTTCCACTGAAAATGAACAATTAGATCATTGTCTGGCTTCATTTATTATTATAATATTTGAAATCATAACACGATCCAATCCGTCATCGCATAAAGGTGTGCTGTGCAGAGCACTCCAGCGTGGAGAGCCTCAAGAAAAATATTTACATATAGACTCCAGCTGGCTACATCATCATCCCTCCATTTGTCAATCTCTTGTTTTATGACCACGAACTTGAAATACTAAATATATGAGCAACCGACACAGTAGCAGAAAAATTTCCTGTTAAAACCATGAAAATTAGTCATGGAATGCCTACCAGAATAGTAAATCACATTGTCGTCAACGAAATGACTGAAGAATGTAGTGTAATTCACTGTCACGTATATCACTGCAGCATTAACGACTAGAGGGTAAACAAATTACTCAAAATGTGAGGCATCCAGCATCACCTGCGAGGGTGGAAAATTTCCAACCGAATTTGCCCCTTTCTCCAGAGTTGTCGCGCGCTGATAAAGTTCCGGCAACATGGGCCTCCAAGATTTTATTCAAATCTTTCAATTAACATCCCAGACGTCTTGTCAACATATCATGGATGCATCAATAGCCGAATTGTAGTTGATCCAAAAGTTTGCACCCAAATCGCACACCCCGCCTCCATGTTGCTGATATAGGGAAGACCTCAGCGACCTCGGTGGATCGTCCGCCGATCACATAAGATTTTAAATCCGCGTTCTTCACTTATTTGTCAAGCAAATTATCGAGAAGTCAGCATTAATAAGCACTCTCTGTTCGCGTATACACCTTGGCGTATGTTATGTTAAATATTATTTTTTATGTATCTTTATTTTTTCGTCTGTTTGTCTCTGCAAGATATTAGTCACACACACAGAACGACCATTAAAGAAAAAAGTCGAAAGCGTGCGCCGCACAAGTAATCTTGAAAGCGATCGCTTACTCGTTTACCCCTATCAAAAAGAGTCGAAAAAAAAAGTGTTTGATTAAGTCAAGAATTTTAGCTCTAGCTAGCATTCTTATTTTTTTTACGGGATTCAAAAAGCTTGTATTATGATACAAACCAGGGAGAGCAACGGAGAGAATCAGAAAGCTAACACCCAAGAAGCAATCAATCTGTGAGGGGAAAACTTGAATGAATGACGCGATATCAAAAAAATGTTACCGAGATTACGGCAATATATGTATTGCGCGAATAATGTCTCTGCACAACGGTTGGACGGACTACTAATGATACTATAGGTATGATGGTGATGATCACATTCAGACATCTTGCGATTTTTTTTTTAAGTACTTACAACGCTCGATTCGGATCATTTATTTAAAAGCAATCTGATGCGACTTTTCGTCTTTTTGTTTTTAATGGAAACTTTATTGCAAAAAATAAAATAAATAAATTTCAAAACCAGAAACGGTCTTTCTTTTTTTTTCATGTACAAAAACAATAAAAAGACGAATTCTTTGCAGTGACTAATCATCGTGTTCATTGATTGTATGCTTTGAGGAAAAAGAACAAGATAACTCTAAAGGTCTCACGAGTGCGCTGCTCACTTATTCTTTTATTATTCTTTTGACACTTATTTATTCTGATTTTTCATTCAAGATGACGACGACGACGAACAGAGTATTTAAATGTTAATTGGATTAGAGATAAGAAATGCCTCTGACGCTACTGAGTATAGAGAGAATATTATTGTACTATTATCGTGACGACCTATAGAAGCGATATGGTCGTATAAGTAAATTATGAATGGAAATAATTTGATTACATATGTTTGAATAATTGTTAGCTGGTTGACCTTTCTGCGGCATTGTGTTTTAACACAATTGTTCAACAGGCTTCAGTCATTGTCAATTTTGCAAACCCAACCCTCTAGAACTCAAAGGATGTAACCATTTTTATGAAACTTCAGAGAGAAAACAGGATCCGACGATAGTGGCGGCGGAAAAAGAGCGAATTCCTAGGACGGAATTCCGCTGGGGAGCCTGCGCTATTCGGCGTGTGGGTCTTTGGTAAGCAGCGTTACCACGTACCCGAGTAGCACAAAGGAGTCGCTAGTATGGCTGATACGCCATGATGTGTATCGGTACAAAGGCCTTCGAGTGCTGACACACCCAATGCACTTGAGCCTTGTCGGGTGGCTTAGGCGTGACTATGACCTATTCCCCCGCCGGAATTCGTCGTTATCAAATCGAGCATGTTTCGCAGTGATGTGGAAGAAGATCCGCCATAAGCGATCATGTAATGCCTCGAAGCATGACCTGAGCCACGAAGGAGCTAGGTAGGAAAAATGATTCTCTCATCTATACCTATCTATCTTCCAGTTGTGTCACCTCCCACTTTTAAGTTGAACGAGTACCTGGCTCGACCAATTTCCTCAGCAACGCTGATTGTATTGTGCCGGTCTCATGGTTCATCCTACGGTGTTCCGGTTCCTTGAGAATGGCCAGGCCTTCTAAGACATCGAGTTTTTGCTGGTTAACTCCTCCATGGATGATGGTGACGTGCTATTACCGATTTGTCATTTTGTCGCAATCCGAGCATAGAACTTGTAGATTCCGTTGTTCTTGGTCGAGCCTAGTTTGTTGCCAAGCTGGTGTTGTCGGCTCGTCGAAACCATTTCCAGACCAATGCCCTTCATTGTTTTCTGTAGCTGCCTTGTTGTTGTTGTTGTAGCGATTCAAGAAATTTTTTTTTCTCTTGAATCGAAAGGGGTCTTGGCAGCTCTTGGCCGTTTTTAGCAACGGGTAGCTCCGGGACGATTTACATCGAAGAACCGGCTGCCGTAGGAGCATTTTATGGACAACACAAACATCCATGGGTCACAGTGGGACTCGAACCCACGCACCGGCAACTCAGAGATAGACATCTCTGCCACTGAGCTACCGAATGCCCCTAGCTGCCTTGATATTCGTGAATGCGTTACTCGAATCCTCCTCGTCGGCCCCTTGTTGCGCGTTAACGTCGTCAATGTTCCTTCCTCCATCCTGGTCCTCTTCTTTCGGATAAGGTTCGACATCACCCGTGGGTTGTATCCGTTCTTCTGGCCTGTTTCGATGATGTACGTTTGCACCTTTTCGTATCTCTCCTTGCTCAGCGGAACGGTATAAAGGCGGTGGTTCATGGAGTGGAACGGCGCCATCTTCTGCGAAAAGGAATGGTTAGAGTTAGAGGGGATAGTGCGCTGGGTGTGAGTGGCTTTGCAGTATACGTTTATATCAAACTCAATTCCGCCATTTTTTCTGATGATTCCTAGGTTCAGGAATGGCAGCTCACCGTTGTCCTCCGATTCGATCGTGAACTGGATGTTCTGGTGAGCCTTGTTCAGATTGCTCAAGACCGACTCGTCCCCTTCTTTATTGATAATCAGTTTATGGATTGTTGTCCAGTCGGAACAAGTCAAACTGCCGACTAGTTCAGTTTACTAGCCATGCGGATGTGAAAATCAGCGCTACCTGTCGTGGCATATCCCAGGTCAAACGAAAACCTGGAATATAAACGTCCGAATTCAGCGTTAGGCGTAACGTTTAATGGGGCCAAGGGAGGATCACGCCTGGTATTGAAAAGTCTTGCTGATTGCGATTTGCCCAGGCAACCATAATCCAATCCCTACCCATAAAGGAGTTGAACTCGAGGTGGCTGCAAGTTGTTACTTAACTCAACCAGCTGGAGTTGCATCCCCGGAGTTGGGCTTCCGAAAGAAAATGCATTCTCTGGACGAAGAAATCCTCATTTGTCACTAAGATAATGTGTCAATAAAATGCCGAAGGTACGAACATATCGATCTACCGAGAGATAAAAGCAACAGCTGAAGTGCTCCCCGGACGGAATGCGGCCGGCAGATGGCTCTATTTGTATCGAGTCTCCAACTCAGGAGATAATGGTTTTGCTCATTGCTCGAATATCATTTTCTCTGGAACTGTAACATAACATAATGATCCTACTTTCTGAATATCCAGAATGTTTCCGAAAATACTTCTGACAAGTCTTGGCGACTGTTCACGTTCTCATCGGAGCACACGTTATATCCATTGTTTTTTTTTATTCATCATATCAGACGACTGACATAACGCCAAATTGGGTCCACTTGCGCAGAGATTTTGCAAAATGTGTTCTCCTCTATCTCTTTTTGTCTCTCTCTCGTTTTTTTCTCTTTCCAGCTCTGTCTATCTTTACTTCTCCCATTCTTTCTATCCCTTTCTCTCTCCCTCTCTTGCCTTCTTTCTCTCGCTCTCTCTCTATCTTTCTCTCTCTTTTTCTCTCCCTCTTGCCTTCTTTTTCTCGCTCTCTCTCTCTTTCTTTCTCCCTCTCTTGCTTTTCTCTCTCTTTCTGTTAATTTCTCCTTCGTTCTGTCTATTTCTCTTTTTTTTCTATCTCTATGCCTCTCTTTTTTCTTCTCTCTCTATTCCTCTACTTCTCTCTTTTTTCCTTGTGTCTATTTCACTTTCTCTCTCCCTCTTTTGCCCTTTTTCTCTCTTTTTGTCAATTTCTCCTTCGTTATGTCTATTTCTCTTTTTTTTGTTTTTTTTCTCTCTTTTGTGCCTCTTTTTTTTCTATCTATTTCTCTCTCTATCTGCCTACTTCTGTCTATTTCTCTCTACTTCTGTATATTTCTCTCTCTTTTTTACTGTTGTCTATTTCACTCATTTTTTTTTGTTGTTTATTTCTCTCTATCTCGCTCTTTCTTCATTTAAAACCAAAATTGGTCAATTGCCTATTTGCAACTTTTCTTCTCCTAAATAGCTTCGCGATGAGTTTCTCCATGGTGAGCCGTTTATTTTATCGAGTATATTGCTCGTATTTCCCCGGATAGGATAATCACGAAAATATGAAACAAGGAAAAACATTAAAAATATTGCAAAAACACGCACTTTGAATCGTAGAAACTGTCAAGGGTGTGTATTATACGTACGTTTATAACGGTACATTGCAACGGTGTACCCCTCTGAAACGATATGAAGAGGCAAGCGACTGGTGAAAAGGAAGGACCATTGAGAAGAAACCGATGGTCCATAGAAAAGAAACTCCCCATTTTCATTAGTTGCCTCTCTGCGCTGGCTGGTTCTTAGTATCGACACGATCCGTGTGTAATTCACGGTCTTGCCGAAAGATGGCGTTGCAATCAACAATATTTTTTTCCCTCCTTGGACTATTATCGGCACAAAATCAATCAGCTGGAATGCGTTGATATCTTGCTCGAATTCTACATAATGGTGGCACGATAATTTCAAGAGGCCGACGAGCTTAGGAACATTAGACATGATAGAGTCGGTGGCTCAGTGGCAGAGATGACACTCTAACCACTATGACCATGGATGTTTGTGTTGTCTTTAAAAATGATCCTATGGCAGCCGGTTCTACGATAAAATTGTCCCGGAGCTACCCATTGTTAATACAATGGCCAAGAGCTGCTTGAATCGCTACCACAACAACATGGTGTGGGTCATTTGTTTTAATGCCCAGCTGCGCCCACTTATCTTACCTCTTTATCACTGTAGGAGATTCATATCCCAGCAGCCATGTTACTGTCCCTAGAGACAACGGACGAGAACGATGACGAACCATAAATCGAATCCATATATGTAGATGCACAGCAGCTCACACCTTTCTGTACTGCTAAAAGAAGAAGAAGCTTAGGAAAGTGTCAAAGCGTGGCGCCGTTTTGTTTATCTATTGACTCCGCGCCGTACGCCCTAGAATTGAGGTCAGTGGGTTTATCTGGACAAGGCAACGTTGTCAAGCTGTCCACAGACGCTGGCACAACGTGTTTTCTCCCCCTCGAAAATAATGGGCCGTGCCATTAAGGTGGAATTGGAATGTTTTTACGTCGAGGCCAGGAAGCGTTAAAAATTTAAATAGAAAGGAATTTTCATCAATGATATCAGTTTAGGTTTTTGTAGTTTGGTTTTTGTAGAGGTTAGCGCACTCGCCTTCGAAGCACAGAGTCGTGGGTTCGAGCCCCCACTGTAGACGAGAACATTTTATGATTATCTCGAAATTCGGATTAATTGACGGAGTATGAACTCACCAATCAGGTGGTTAATGAATCCGTAATCTATAGATGGGTTATATGGATAAATAACTCGGCAGAGCGTGCTGTTGATCAAAACACCTTTCCAAAACAGTTGCAAAGATCGAGATGTGATGTTTTGTGCTGCCCTAGTTTCAATTCCGATCTGTTTTTGGAGGTCGTTTAGCGGTTGAAAATGTTGAGACTCGCTTTACAGGGACAGGAACAATTCTTGAATCATTAAGGTACGTGTTCGTAGAGACGATTCATGTGATGATCGCTCAGCGATCTTAGTTTTGCATCCAATTCCGAGCCATATTTTTTCAGTGGTGCTTCTTTTGTGTGTCGACTACGATCTAAAGGAACATGTCTGGATAGAAAATATTAGCGGATAGTGCTCAGAACCGGTTAGCGATCATCACATGAGTCGTCTCTACGAACATAAACGTTTAAGGTACGTGTTCGTAGAGACGATTCATGTGATGATCGCTCAGCGATCGTAGTTTTGCATCCAATTCCGAGCCATATTTTTTGAATGGTGCTTCTTTCTGTGTGTCGACTACGATCTAAAGGAACATGTCTGTATAGAAAATATTAGCGGATAGTGCTCAGAACCGGTGAGCGATCATCACATGAGTCGTCTCTACGAACATAAACGTGTAAGGTACGTGTTCGTAGAGACGATTCATGTGATGATCGCCCAGCGATCGTAGTTTTGCGTCCAATTCCGAGCCATATTTGCATATTTTTTTATTGGTGCTACATCCCTTGTGTCGACTATGACCTAAAGGAACATGTCTGTATAGAAAATATGCGCGTATAGTGCTCAGAACCGTTGGTTTAACTGCGATCGCCGAGCGATCATCACATGAGTCGTCTCTGCGAACATAAACCTTTAGGTTTCTGCAAGCGTGTTACTGAAGCTGCTGTAGACATCCACAAATTTGCCATAACTAAAGTAATGATTTAAATTTCACGTAACTTAAGTCTATCTGTAATTTCTATTATTTTTAACAAATCTCCTTCTTCTCTCTCTTTCCAGAATCCGCTCGTCAAAAAGGCTCAACCGTACTCTTGCACTGTCAAGCGGGCATTTCACGCAGTGCCACTATCGCCATCGCCTACGTAATGCGCTACAAGGCCCTCTCACTGTTCGAAGCCTACAAAGTCGTGAAAATGGCCCGCCCCATCATCTCGCCCAATCTCAACTTTATGGGTCAATTGCTCGAACTGGAACAAAACTTGCGAGCAAATGGCACGTTGGGACCACAAACCCCACAAACGCCACCGCCACAACCCAGCTTTGGCGCCGATGATAGCAGCAGTGACGACAACGAGGACGAACTGAACGCTCGCATTATGTGCGAATCGCGATTTATGACAAGAAATCGCAACAATATCGGCAGCGAAATGGTCGGATGTAGCTCGTCGGCATCATCGTCATCCATGTCGTCGTCATCCGCCACATCAACACCCACCACATCGCCCATGGACAAAGAAGATCCTAGTCATCCATTTAATAGTCAATCAATCATGGGCCCGGTCGATAGTATGTCGACGTCATCCTGCGTATCGACATTCTCCTCCGCCACATCATCCACCTGCTCGTCAATTGTCGCCTCCCCCGTCACAACATCATTCCCGACGGGGACACCGACTACGTCTCTATTGCATCCGAACGATTGCAATGGGAATTTCAGCAGGAGTACGGATGATACACAGCACATTTTGTAGAGAGACTTAAGGACTTTTTTTTTTGTTTTGTTGTTTATGTTGTGAATTGAAATACACATTGATACATTTTTAAAGTAATATGAAATGCGTGTGGATGCGTGTGTTGCGTATATATATTTTAGTAGGCATCAAAACTGTTTTTTTTTTCTCTTTTTAAATGTATTTTTAAATGTATAAATTTTCACACACAATTTTTAAGTCATCTTTAGTTTGTAAGAAAAAGAGATATTTAAGCCATTTGTGTGGCGCGTGCGGTCGTGTGTTGCGCGTCACGATTTCATGAAATATTAATTTAGAATTATAATTTTTTTGTTTGATCGACATCCAAAACGATGTGAATTCAGTTCAAAAAGAAATATTGAAATTTTGGTTGTGCATATTGAATTCAATTTTTTTTATGTAGAATTTTGTTTTAACTTGGATCGAAATGAAAACGATTTTATGCATCTCAGAGAAGAGCCATCAATAAAATCAATTGGAATTTTGTGTAAAGACTGGTAACAATAAAAATGGAAAAACAATTTGCACTTATCAAATGCCTTGCTATACTAATAGAAATTGTCCTAGCGATATCTGGGCACAAACGGTGCTCTATCTTTTTTTTTTGTAATTAGACTGCAAATGGATTTGTCCTATTCACATCTTACGAAAAAGTACCGACTTCACTTTTAGACCACACAAAGATAGATTTGTACACGTATCAGAAGAGCTTTCACAGGCTTTTCAAATCGACCACCTTGAAAACAATTCCCATTACGATGAACTATAAAATGCCATAATATTGCCTTAACCGTTACGACAATATTTCGTAGGATTTTTATCTAGAAAAGATATAAACATGAAATCGATATAGTTACATCTATTTTTTGGGCCAATATACACACACACACACACACAAAGTCGTCTAAATATGTAGTCGTAAGCTAAAGGAAATGCATTCGTGAAAAAATTAAAGTGTAAGCGAAAACAAAGGAATTGTTACGTAAAAAATAAAATCAGTCATTGATAAAATGTGTTTGTAATTAGATTGTGGATACCGCCGCCAGGTTTTGAACAGTAGACTCGTTAATTCAGTACGTTATGTAGATAGTTTGAAATATATATTAAAATTGCTACCAATCTAAATATCTACCACCCTTACAACACTACTACAATCTTATCATAGAAAAGCCACATGAATTTTTGAAACTATATATAAAAACTAAAATAGAAAACACATTGAAAATTTCCAGAGTAAAATCTGAAACCAGTCACTCTTTTTGTTTTCAATTTCACTGTGAACTATTCTATCATTAATGATTATATTATTGTTTAATTATTATAATTACATAATAGAAATTCTGCAAAACAACAAAAAAAAAAACAAAAAATAACTACATATATGTATCTAGCAATTTGTGAATATGATGAGCGACGACGATTCGTTTGCAATCATCATATTTGCAGATGACCGGTTGAACTGTTCTAAGTTTACTTTAAATAAAAAAAAAAGAAATAGCAAATAGTCACAGTAAAAAAAAACAGAAAACTAAAATCATCGTGGAGAAACTGAATCGAATGATGAGACGACAACATACGTGATTCTGATTCTGAATGCAAATAACCAATTAGCACACTTTTACGATTACATCAGACTATTTGATTGCTAAAAGTCACTTGTTATATTACTCGTGAAATCATCTCTTTGTTCAGATTTGTTTTCTCCAACTTGTTGTAAATACATAATATACACACCACTATAATATAAATACATATGTATAATTAAAATATAGTTTTCAAGATTTATTTCAAACACCACACTGTTGGGTCCTCGTTTTTTGCTTTTTATCGATTGTATCCTCCCCAGAGAAATTGACAAAATACTGTGTAGATGCAGACAAATTTTGCAAAAGTGCGAGTTTTTCCTTGTTTTCGGAACATATAAAAACAAAATAAATTTACACATAATTTAAAATAAATAGTAAAAAAAAAACATCAACATAGAAGAAGTACTACATTATATAAATATATTATTATTATTATTAAAACTTAATATTTAATATTATATAATTATTATTTTATTTATTGCAAACATATAATTTTAAGACATACAATTAAAAGTGAAGAAACTTGTTGTTCAGTTAAATAAAAGAACTTGAATAATTTTGAAAAAAAGAAAATCGTGTGTTTTTAATTTTAGTATTGAAAGTTTCTCGTTCAACAGTGGTTGCCATAGTAACGTCCATAGGATATCCTCCGATACTTTTCTCTTGTCCGTTTTATTTCAGAATGTTTGTAATTTCAGTGGCGTCAGTATTTTTGCTGCAGGGTATTTTTCTCTTACTACGAAAGTGACCTCACTGTCACCTAATACAAGAACAGAATCATTCTTTTCTATGAAATTTCAAAATTTACACACACAGTCGAACCCCGATTAGCCGAACCTCTATTATCCGCACTTTCCGTTATAAGAACTCATTGAATTTGCAAATTTGTCCTACTGATTTAAAGACCCAACAAAATCTTCATAAAGGTTTGTGTTCGTAGAGACGATTCATGGGATGATCGCTCAGCGATCGCAGTGAAACCACCATTTGTAAGCACTATATGCATAAATTTATTATACAGACATGTTCCTTTAGGTCACAGCCGAGACAAGGAATGTAGCCACATTCAACAAATATGCAAATAGGGCTGGGAATTGGATGCTAAACTTCGATCGGTGAGCGATCATCCCATCAGTCGTCTCTACGAACACAAACCTTAATGTGTACAAGCGCGCTACTTTAAGCATCCCTCACACCCTGCGTCAACGCCAGTTTTGCAGCATTGCAGCATGGCCGATGATTATGGTAAAGAAAAATCCTTACCAATGTAGCAAAAAAAAAACACTCGTAGAAAACTAAAATATTTATAGTTTTCAGGCCCTTGATATCCAGAACAGGGATACCTACGTATGAGTATCATCAATTGGTAACATAAGTAGATCAGAAACCTTTCCCTTTAGGGAGACTCTTTTTTCTTTTGCGAGAATCCCATATTTTCATGCGTTTCATTGCATGGGTTCTGAGCTGCAGAACACAATTTTAGCTGTTACATGGAGTCACTCCGGGAAGGTAGTAGAATTTATCAGCATTCCATCTGCGAGGGATTTTAGTGAGAAATGGTATACAGCTTTGCCCAGTTAGGGACCTTGTAAAGAACGAATCACACATTTCCTTGTCTTTCAAGTTATTTAATCAAGATCACGTAAAGGGTCATTTTTCGTTAAATGGTGTAGAAAGTCAATCTCGACTGTCCTTTCTTACAGGCGTGACAGTCCATCTTTGGACCAAAGTCACAGTTAACTATTCCATCTTACTTCAGAAACTCAGTCATCTTAACTTTCCTGATCATCTAATCACTTGGCTCACTTCGTAAATAATAGATCTTTTGCAAAACAATATATCTAATGAGTTCTACCCAAAGTCAGGTGTGCCTCAGCGGTCTATCTAAGGACCTATATTATTTATATTTTTCATTAATGATCTTCCATCTATTCTTAAGAGTCGTTCGCTACTTTACACAGATGACTGCAAGATTTTTACCCGCGTATCCTTAATCGCTGATTGCTTGACCTTTCAATCGGACCTTCATCTTTTATCGTCTTGGTGCCTCGCAAATGACTTATTTCTTAACGTCTCTAAATGTTCTGCTCTTTGAAAAGAGAAGAATTTATCTAGATGTATGTTTTCTGTATAAGTTATGTTTTGGCTATATTCGTTCTTCACTCTTAGGTCTTAAGGGAAACTTCTTATAATACTCGTTCGGTCCTAATTTTCAATCCTCCCTATTCGGAGCTTGAGGTTTATTTTCAATCGCCTCTTTTACAAATGACGAGAAAATACGATAGGCTGAAGCTTGGTCCTTTAGTGCCCTCATTTTTTTAATTTTAAACGTGTGCTTCTTTATAAAATTCCTGAATTTGATTCATTACAATAATAATACTTTGAACTTCCTTTTCTCATTATATAACATAATAGTACTCTCTGTTAATTCCTATTCTGCTAATTACTTTAATACTTGTTAGTTTTGCTTATTAACTTTTTATTGTTTAATCTGTAACTATAGGCATTGTACTCATAGGACTTGCTCCTGTTCAATGGTACCTTAAATAAATAAATAAATGTGTAAGTGACATCCAATTTCCAAGATCTTAACTGCTTTTTTGTTGAGATGTTGAGATCAGCAGCCCGCTCAGCAATGTTATTAATCCCCATCGTGACCCTGTGCCTAACATTTGCCTAACAATATTTTCGTGACCGACAATTTCAACTTCTAGGAAAGTCATGATGTTGAAAAAATTTCGGGCTTGACCCCCCTCTGACCAAAATCCTGGCTACGCCCATGAGTGTAACTCGATGTTGTTGTTCCTCCCAGGGCCGGCTTTAGGGTGGGGCGAGCGGGGCGGTCGCCCCGGGCGCCAGGTTTAAGGGCGCCGAAACCCGTATTATTAATTTAATTTATTTTTACAAATTTGTTTGTTGCTTAAGACATTTTTTTTAACTGCTGAATTAGTATGATGTAAGAATATTAATGCAGGCTATAGTACACAACCATCCAAGTATGAATGTATACAGGGTGTCCGGAAACTGCCGCAAAAACGCACCGGATTGTGATTCCTCATGTGATTTCCAGCAAAAAAGTTGTACGAACATACCCCCTCAGCTTAACCCTTTAGCTGCCACAGGCATTTGAAAATTTTTAAATCAATTTCTTGTACGACTAAAACTTCAATATCTCAAAACCTAGACTAGTTAGAATAGCAAATTGTTATTATTGTTACAGACAACAAATTAATTTTAATTTAATTTTATTTAAGAAATAAAACTAACCGCACTAAAATCGGATAAGAGGTTTCGTTTTTACATAACTTCAAAGTCAAATTTTTGTGATTTGACCCAAAAACAATCTATTTTTCCATCTCAATTTTCTCCAACTTCGGCCAAGGTGAGGTGCTTGTACGATTCTTTTAAAAATTGGCGCATAGTCCAACGATTATTTCTATCCTATATCGTTTTATTCCAGCTCCGTTATTTCTAACAGTTTTAATGTCTTAAATGCAGCAAACTGCGCCAATTTTTAAAAGAATCGTACAAGCATCTCACCTTGGCCGTTGTTAGAGAAAATTGAGATGGAAAAATATATTGTTTTTGGGTCAAATCACAAAAAATTGACTTTGAAGTTCTGTAAAAACGAAACCTCTTATCCGATTTTAGTGCGGTTAGTTTTATTTTTTAGGTAAATTTGTTGGCTGTAATAATAATCTTATTTGCCTATTCTAGCTTGTCTAGCTTTCGAGATATTGAAGTTTTAGTCGTACAAGAAATTGATTTTTTCAAAAATCTTCAAATGCCTGTGGCAGCTAAAGGGTTAAGCTGAGGGGGCATGTTCCGTACAACTTTTTTGCTGGAAATCGGATGAGGAATCACAATCCGGTGCGTTTATGCAACAGTTTTCGGACACCCTTTATAATATACCATCAATTTAACGCGCATTCTAATCACAATTTAACGGGATATTTCTATACAAACGCAGACCTTCGACAAGAATTATATGTGCAATTTCACAACGCCGCTCAAGGCCGCGCGACACAAATTGTCACCTGTATCTTTATAGAAATTAGGTAAGAATTTAGTTGGGAACTCATAATATCAGATTCCCACTTCAGGAATTGAGTGCGTTCCAAAGATAACCTTTAATTAAGAAAAAGCAATTCTAATAAGCACATTCGTTTTCGAACCATTTTCATCAATATTTTTTATGTGGAAATGCAATTTCTGGATTGTGTTTTTGCTTTTGTTTTTATTAAATTTAAGGGCGCCAAAAACCTGACGATTTCTCGGCCGATCGATTGGGCAATCGACTGCCCACAATCGATCTGCCGCCCGCACATACATACATTAGGCAATTTATCGGGCAATCTGAAATTGACAGTCTCACGATCCACAAGACACAACACAAAATAGCGAAAATTATATAATTTTTGGCGATAGAAGATGGACATTCATTGCTACTTTTGATGGAGAATGACCGCCACAACCACAGCATGAAGAACGAACAAAGGCTTATGTCAAAAAATCAACAACATGACAGCTTGAACGGAAAATTGCACTGGCAATACGTTCCACACGTCAAATCAAAAAATTTAATCCCATACACCTTCAGATTTATCTCGTAATCAAAAAATCTGGCCGATCGAACGGAGGGTCTGTGGCGCGGCGCCTCTTAGGTTTATTGATTTTTATGTACATATGTAGAAAGGTTTTTGGATTTTATTTAATATGAAAAATACAAAGCCAGAAACACGAAGAATTGTATGAATATACCTTAGAAAAAGCATAGTAACCCATGCCATGCGTTAGTCCAGAATGGCTATGTGATCACACAACCCATATGTGTTTGACTCCAAATTTATTACACTACACTCCACGAAATAATTCAAACGTCAAAATATTGTCGATGCAATTATTAACCCTTCTGTCGTCGCCTACGAGCTATTATGCCTAAGGTGTAGCTGTATTTTCTGTGAAATCAATCTTAATTTTTGAAGAGGTTTAATTTTGGATCTTGAAACAGTTTACATACTATGTCTTACGATGATGTGCCCTTTTTTCGTTTCCTTAGACATAGTTTACATTTCGCCGAACGTTTAATCGCATTTGTGGCCATCGGTTCCTTTGAAATATACATATATGGAAAGGAGTGGCAAATATTGTTGAACGATATTTTTCATCAAGATATAGTACCAATGGTCTGTCTGGATCTATACGCCAACAGAAGGGTTAAATATCACGTTGGCATTTTAAGAGAGTAATAAATATTACGCGGATTTTATATTCACAATTGTAAACAAAAAATTGTCGTTTGAATAACATTTTCCCCCATATTATGAACTGCAATAGTGTGAAAACGGTGCCATTTTTATTTTCTGATGGCCATTCTGGACTAACGCATGGCATGGGTTACTATACTTTTTCTAAGGAATATACATATAGAAATTTGATTCAACCAGTTAAGTTGTGACCCGCCGTAACTTAATTTTGGAACATCGCTCCACGATTCGATGTAAATCCATTTTATCAACAATATCCTTTGCAGAAAACATTAACGTCAAATTGTCTAAGATTTCATCCCCCATTAACTTTCATAAATTCTTGATTTATTAATCTTTTGACTTTTTCCCCTTCGAGGGCACATTATTATCTTTGTCCTACCAACTTCTAAAGTATCCGTGTCAAAGACCATATTCTACATAATTTACTAAACTAATTGATTGCTCGCTCGAAGCTGATGTCACTGGACATGACAAAATAAGCTGAAAAATCTTGTAAGCTTTCAGTCCTTAGTTTGAAAACCTCTCTCGCTATCTCCCCAAAATTTTGGAATGAATTTCAGCATGAAGGCATTCCTATCGGCCGTAATTTGAAATATTTCCTAAAATGGTTGTAGGTTGGAGCAGTTTGGCTATTTTTCCAATTCTTCTGTGGACTTTGGAATAAACGTCAAGAAGAATTTTGATTGATTTTGTTGTTAATGTCTTTAAAAGACTTTATTGTACTGCGAATGTTTTTCACGGCGTCAATAATGTTAAAGTCCTGAGCAGTATTGACAAGTCACGATTTTCGATGACTTTCACAAAAAGACCGATAACAAGGTAACGGTAAAAAAAAATCCGAATGTATTGGTAATTTTATTGCTGAAACAAGTTGCGCTATCAACCCTTACAGTACTGACCACCTAATACGTTACACCCTGTATATTCCCACTGAGATCAAATTTCCCGACTGCAGATGAAAATTGAAAATGTTAGGGGGGTGAGACACCATGCATAACCTTTTTATTTTTTAATATTTTTTTTCTGAAATTTGGTAAAAATAAACTAGACACGTGGGAGATTTGCTTACACTACTTTCCGGGTAGGTACTCGTTGAGGAAGGGTCGATTTAGGTAGGTTTTATAAAAGAGTCTAATTTTGAAGCATTTCATTCACAAAAAGTACGTATGCGGACAGATAGAATGGAATTTTGCCAGGGCCGGATTTACCCTCTGTAACGTCCCTGGGCTGAAAGTAGATCAGCTGAAAGTAGATACGTCTCATTCATATGAAGTGTACAATTTTTTTTAACATACGTTGCTTTCCGTCGTTTTCGGAATTAGCAGAACTCCAGTACAAATTGCAGTTAATTTACTACTTAGAAAGGTGTTTGGACCGAATTTCTAATCAAAGTTAATGTTTAGAAGTATAGATATACAACCACCGAAATAAATACATAAAAGTTCACACACAAATTCTACCATTTTTCGCTTCTAATAATTTAGACCGTTATAATTTTCGAAAATTATTTTTATTATACAGTCGAAGAACAAGGTGCAATAATAGCGTATAAGGATTGCGGCCTTTCAAACCGCAAAATTGCAGATCATCATGTGTCGTCAACAGTTTCCTCCTGCTTTGTGAAAATTATGGAAAACAACGGAGATCTGGACGGCGACCAGCAGTTATTGCGAGAGAAAAAAGACTTATTATCCGAAAAGCCACTGAGGAAAAAAAAATTCGCATCAGAAATCCGGAACGAAATGAATTTACCTGTAAGTGTGCGTCGTATCCAGCAGATTCTACACTCCAACAAGGACCTGCAAATCTCAGAAAAAAAGTCAGAAAAAAACACCTTTGACCCAATATCATAACGCGAAGCGTCTTCAATGGAGCCAACAACATATGGATTTCGGCGAAAAGTGGAAAAGCGTTATTTCCAGTGACGAAAAGAAGTTTAATCTGGATGGTGGCGATGGCGTTTAATAATATTGGCACCATTTAGTCCGAGAAAAAGAATGAGAAATGAATGATGCCATGAGCCGAAACTTCGATGGAGGCTCTGTGATGATTTGAGGTGCATTTCAATTTTCAGGGAAATTGCCTTTGGCCTGGGGTTAAACCGAAAATGACCGCGAGTGATTATGTGGAGATATTAGAAACATTGCCCATTGACCATGCCGTGTCAATTATTGGACCGGAATTTATTTTCCAACACGATAATGCCAGTATCCATCGGGCACAAACGACAACAGAATGGTTTCAAGAGGAAAACATTACAGTTTTAGATCGGCCAGCCCGTAGCCCCGACCTCAACCCCATTGAAAATTTGTGGGGAATACTTGTTAGAAAGTTTTACGCTTATAGAAAACAATATCAGACCGTATCGGGACTCAAAGGAGCGATCCGCCAAGCTTGGGAAGAGATTGACCAAAATATCCTGGAAAACCTGAATTCAGTCCCAAGACGAGTATTCCAGGTAATTAGAAACTATGGAGGACCGACAGGATATTAATTTATATTAAATCGTTATTTTTTTTTAATTACAAGCTAAAACAATAATTAAACTAGCAATATTGCGAAATGAATGCGAGTTATTTCGCACTAAAATTTATGAAGTTTTCTATTTTCTTTAACTGGATGTACATTTTTTTTAACCTTTTAAGCCTACGAGAAGTACAATTTCCCTAATATATAATTTGTAATTAAATAAAAATAAATAACAGGCGCGACAATCCAACATTGGACTAAGGCCGCAGGATGTGTTAGTGACATCCTATTTCCAAGATCTTATCTGCTTTTTGATGAGGTAATGAGATCAGCATCACGCTCAGCAGTGTTATTTATCCCCATAAATGGGTACTCGTTTAACATCTGAGTGAGATCATAGTCTGTCACAAGCTCGTGAGTTCGAAAAACACAATGGAACACGGTGAGATTCGAACTCATGAGCCTGTGCACCGAAGGTTCGCGCACTAACCGCTCGACCAGCCAGACTACAATATATAATTTGTAATTGGTCGATTTAATGTTTAATTTGTTTTTATTGATTTTTGAGGCTTTATATGAGTGAACTTATAATTATTTCGGTCGCTCTAGGTACTCCATTGAAGGTGAAATTAGATGCTCATGGAGAAGCAAATACTCCTTAGAGCTCAAAAGAATATTTGAAAAAAATATGATGAATTTACCCATTGAATGCATAAGCAACTCTAAGACTGCCACACGATGGGAAATAATTCGATTCCTTAGAGCTGCTGGCAATATAAAACTAAATACATACACTTGGTGCCAAAAACGCGCACTTTTTTATTCGATATTTATTATTTTCTTATCGCGAACGGCCTTAATGCCCTAGGAGCGGATCTGAACTCTTTTTCTCCGGGTTGACCTGCGTTCTCCCGCTACAGCCCACTAAATTGATTATTTTCATTACTCCCAAACAATGGATAAGTATTAAGTCCTTTTTCTCTTAGTCACGACCGTTCTCCAGCTGCAGCTCCACGAAATTGTCTTTTTAATACTTAATGAAACCAGCTCGAAATTGCAGTTTCCGGGAGGAGGAGGTGGAGTGACGTGTTCTCTGCATAGGTTTTGCCAGGCAAAAGAAAGTGGATCCAGGGAACAGATCCGGTCATTAGTATCAAGACCTTTCGTTCTAGCTAATAGAATAGGTAGAAGTAAAAAAAAGTAAAAGTGTCCGGTTTTCTTGGTTCCGAATGTATTGTAATGTTTTTCTCGTCTTTTCTAGACGTTCCAGTGGGTTCGATAGATTTTCACGTACACGATAATGAACAACACTCGCTTTACTGTAACACTATTTATTACAACACACACGGATATATACACAATTTACAATTTCACTAATTACTGTCTAATCCACGAGTAAAACTATACTGACTAGATATACTCGTTTCCAGTGTTCCGGAAACTTCGGTGACGCACTTTCTGGAAACTTCCGGAAAGTCGTTGTATTTCTTGCTAGTGACACTAGCGCAATCTGGTGCCAAGTACCGAAATATAATTTGAGTTGACCTATAGACTAGGCGCTTTACAGTATGTTACTTCTCCCACGCGCGATTCCTAAAGCTTTAGTGGCGAACTGGCAGGCTGAAGCCTGCTGCGGCATTTTTAATGTCCCGTGCAAAGATAACTAAATTAAATAGTTTATTCCAATTTTAGAAGTTAGCCAGCTACATTGAAACAACTTGGGAATCAAGGATCAATCGATTAATTGTTGGATTGTAAAAATAAGGGACATGGTCGGTAGGGCGGAAAAATTCGAAACGCCTACTGACGTCAGATATGTAAATCCGCCACTGACCAATGGAACGACTTTTGCAGAGTTTCCTTTACTTTTTTCTAGTTTATTTAAATTGTCTCCTGAAATATCGAAATGAGTATATTTCACAGAACATTAGTTCAATGGAAGGATGAAAATTTCAGAAATATGACGCCCTTCAAAATTTGCCGCCCAGGGCAGTTGCCCAGGTTGCCCATATGGGAAATCCGGCCCTGAATTTTGCTAACGATTCATTAACTCAATGTTTAAAGTTAGTTACTGCCAAATTACCATTAGACAATTTATTTAGAAATTAAGTTGTCAAAATGCGTCAGGTAATGACACCATAATAACAAAAAATGAATGAATGGTAATCAATCCTTGTCTCGTTGCTCAAATTTATCAAGTTTTTATAAAATTTCATTGATAAAATAAAATTGAAAGGATCCATATGCGTTTGTATTGCAAAAAAAAAAAAACAACATGAAAAGATATACGGTTGAGCAACGAGTTCAAATAATACAAATTTACACGCGGAATAATAATTTGAGACACAGTGCGAGTATATCGACGAACGCTTCATGTAAGAGTTGCTCCCTCGAGATCAACGATTCGCAGAATTGTTCGCCGTTTTCGAGAAAAAGGAACCGTTAATAGCCCGGCGACGAAGTGCGAGGACGGACGAAATCATTGAGCGGGTGGAATCGGTCCGGTATTTTTCGAGGGCGAGAATGGAAAGGCCCTGACTGTGAACGGGCAGGATATAATTTTTCGAACATAGTGTAAACATATCTCCCAAGTGTCTATTTTTTATGTGAAAATTTCAAAAAAATCTGTTTAGAAATAAAAAAGTTATTCATGGTTTACACTAGTTCATTTTTAATGGGCCACCCTGTAGTCTGAGGGGACTTTAGTACAATGCATACAAATTGATTGCAAAATTTTTGTTCATAATTTTGCTACGATGTGAGGCTTGCATTTGGAAAATTTTTCAGAATGATTACATATTTTGAGTAGGTTCACAGGTTCTCTGCACAAAAATCACATTTGCCAATTTTTGTACAATTATTAATTTGACGCAAAAATTTGTACACAATTTTAAGTGTAACTCTTTCTAGAGAGCAAAAACGTTTGCTTTGATAAGCTGATTCGGTGACATTTTATATAGTAATCAAAAATATTTAACTTCAATCGACAGTTGAAAATTTGAATTTAATATGTAGTTCGGGTCAATTTATTTTATTCGAATCTTATATTTATACGAAGAAAGTGTAACGTGTGAAGTGATATGAAGTGAAGTGTGACAGTGGTATTAAAATTGATCATTTTCGGTATGTGCATACGTAACAGCCAAGTGCTTAGTTTTTTTTTAGAAATGGTTGAATAATTACTTGGGGCATATTTCTAAATTAATTTTTAACGATTGTAACGTCAGTGACATTTGCAAGAAAGCAGAGATTGAAAATTCGGAGCAAAAAACAGCATAATCGTGAGTATTTACGTTTTCTCTACATTTTTAATATTAATTATAGTAGTATTTCCCTTAGTTGACCACTCTGTATCATGATCACCTCTTTTAAACATACTTTTTTTCCGTCCTTCCACCTTCAACATTAGGTACGTCAATCGAGTCTCTGCAAAATGACCATCCTTTTTATCTTGACGCAATATGGATCACCCTTAGGTATGCAAAGATATGCATACTTTCTAAGCCATAGCTTTAAGGTGTAAGCCTAACGGTTTTTGGTCAACTTTAAGGCTCCATCATATTTTAAGTACAATTAACAAAGTTTGTCATCATTTTATTTTACAAAATTATCTAAATCTGGTGAAACTATATTCTGTTGGCACAATTTCTACCAGATTGCATTAGCAATCATCGCTCTGATGAATCTTAGCCCAATTTTATCATTCCGAATGATTGCATTCGATGACAATGTCCAACATTTGCTTTTAAGGTAGCTTTATCGACGAACGATGATATGCAGGCAATGAAATGCAAATGGTCACGAGTCATACCCATACGTAAATCGTAAATATAGCATTTTGTATCTGCATAAAAATGAATCAGCAGTGGCGCGGCCTAAATAGGATGCATTCTCTGGATGAATAAGTCAAGACAAGACGAGCATATCGCACACCACTTACGCGCTCGTATCACTTTTAGTGTGCAATCGAATCGAACAAAGGTTCAGTTACGATATTCGTGTAGTTCTTTTAGTCATAAAGATAACATTCTTGTTGTTTCGTCACCCTGTATTGGCTCGCCTATGACTAATAGGCCTCTTTGTCCGCTAAGCAGCTTCCCCTAATTAAGATGACCCGTGACGCGGCCTTAATCAGATTCGATCTCTTAGTACATATCTATGAGTATTTCGTGCAGCAGAGCAACTCAGCCAGGATGATGATTAGTACGAACTTCTATGCCACTATGGCCCATCGAAATTCCTGATAGCGTTCGTCAATAGTTCAATTCAATTGTACGGTATGGCATGGTGGTGAGTCCCGATGCGGGTGTCTGAAATTGGATATGCAACCAGGCCACGCGCTTATTCACACACAAACACTTAACATAATGCGCAAGAATAGTTCGTTTTCATGACTCACTTATTCATCGCGGTGCTGATAGCAGAACGCACCTTTTCGTCATTATCACACGCCGCGTGAGTACACAATACACAAAAATAATGTCGCCGCCAGAAAACATGTAATGCTAATCGAATTCGGCACTAATGGCTTATTATCGCCGTGCAGCGAGCCCAGTGAGCCACTTAGCCATAGCTCATGGCAGAAGTAGCCTCGACACGTCATACAATGGGAAGCGACAACTCATTCGGAATCGGAACAGGGGCACCTATTCCTTATCAGGTAGCAATTGAGCTCATCAATGGCACAAGCCCCTGAGACTTCTTGAGCTCTTTGATAAAATTGTCTAAATCTATTCTTCTGGTCACTTGTTAAGAAATTCCAACGTGCAAAGTCACGTGTGAACGGACATGAATCACCTGAGGCAATAAAGGTGATCACCGCGATTGCTGATCGTGGATTCAAATTACAAATGGAACGAAGAATACAGGTGGTATAAAGAAAAGGAGGATGGGTGCTCACAGGATCTTATTTTGAAAAGGAAATTTGCTGAAACAAATTAAGTCCACAGATTTATTCAAAGTTTTTCTATTTACTCAAAATGTAACATTTAAGTCCGTCACTGGAGCAATATCGGAATGTATGGTTGTATGTAGTCTTTTTTGGTTGAAAGCAGATTCTGTAATAGATAGTTCGTCGAGTCTATTGATTGGCTTAGATCAGGCTTGTCCAATCCGGAAATTGTAGTGCTGCGTTGAAAATTTGAACCCACATTCGAATGAAACTTGAGCTTCATTTGTGTCAATAATTTCTACAGCCCTATGACGTGCTCCCATTCCATCTGTACTAGTCTAGTACAGATAGCTCAAAACCCAAACATAAAAAAAAAGGAATTTTTGATGCCAAATTGTTGAATACACTGCTCAATATACGCAGTAAAAAGTTACACTAATTTGCGCCATAGGTTAAGGGGGGAGAGGGTGGCGAAGGGGTGAAAATTTAGTTTTTTGCAAATATCTGGAAAACTATGAGTCTGAGCTTGAAATGTCCTGAGGACGAAACAAACTATGTAGTATATGAAAATGACCATTACAAAATTCGGCTTTAATTTTGACATTAAAAGTTGAAATTGACATTTCTGCAAAATTCAAAGCGTCGTATCTCGGAAGATACAAAACCGTTCGAAACGTTCGATAAGTCCTTTTATTGGAAATTTTGTGTACTTTCAGAAGAATATGAAAAACATTGATTTGGCTAAAGTGGAAGCTAGAAAAAAATTCGTGTTTTTTTGACGAGAATGACAAAAAAGGCTATTACTCCTTAACGATAAAAGCTAGAGAAATAATTTTGGCGACATTTTTCCTAAAACATCCTGTAGAGTCTACCATTGGTCTATGGCTAACCAGTTGCGGGACACCTTGTATAGAGAAAAAATGGGGGCGTAATTCTGGCATCAATAGAGGCAACCCTAAGACCTGGTTTTACGATTGGATATATACTCCAGGCGATCGGTCGTGAAATCGGGCTTCAGAGTGCGTGCCAGGCACTGTCTGAGATTATTTTAGAAATCGATAGGGTATTAGTCAGAAAGCTTAAATTTAAGTTTGCACCACTTGAAAAATTTTCTAACGGTACTTATGAAGGATTTTGTCTTGTTTGGGTTTCCGGCGTATATCTCCGCTCCCAATGGTAGCATTTCGAAAAAAAGGCCACAGAATTGTTTGGTACAAAATTTTCTTCATCTTTGGCATAGCGATTGTTCACCATAAAGCAGTAGGTAAAATGTTACAGCGTTTCAAAGTTGAAAAAACAGTTTTTCAAATCAGGTTTTTGCAAATAAGTCAATAACGGTGATTTTTCGCGCAAAAATTAATAATAGTGGACTTGTACCTTATTGGATTCCCTACAATCCAGAAAAAAAATTAAGTCGATACGATCAGCTGCAGCCGAGATATACCCGAAAGAAAGTGAGCATTCCGAAGTAACTATGCGTTATACTCGTACATACTTATAGGTATAATTTGTTGCAGATGCAGTTAGGATGGTGAAAGTTCGGGTCTTTGCACGACATTTTGGAAAACAAGTTGGAGTGCGACCGCTGTGATCTGCGCAATTTCTGCTCAAATATTATATTTTAACACTGTTAAAGTCTGTAGTTTGTTGACGTATACCTTCTTTTTGAGGGAAAAAAGTCTGAAGCCATCAGAACAGGCGATTGCGGTAACCATTTTATGTTAGCATTTTTCATCATTAAATTTTCCAAAAATCTTTCCTCCTCATCGGAAAGGGACGTTTTACCCACCCGATATTTGTAATACAGTAGCGGAAATTAAAATAGGTTCACCCCAATAAAGTAAGGTTTTCCAAAAACCTGGCAGTTCACTAATGGGATAAAGTACCTAATTTACTTTCTTTTAATTTTGGATGGTTTATTTAGTGATAAGGGTACGTTTTTATTATTTTCTTCAGTAGAATCCTGAATATGATATACAGATCTACTTGGTTGTGGAAGGGGGACCAACGTTGGAATATCATAAAATGTCATCGTAGCAATCTTCATCATTTATGTCTTCGGTTATGACTGCGACATTTGAGAATATTTTGCCACAACACGTTCTACAGATATTGGTACATGTGAGTCCAGCCTTCTTACAACCACATGCTGTCCCACAGTTTTTTTACAAGAGCACGAAATAATATTTAATAGGTATGAAGGGATAATTTCTCCCGAAATCATCACAGGCTCCAATCCCACCTGAGTGCGCTTCCAGCCCAAGTTTTCTGGATTTAAAACGTTGCCGAGCCATATCAGTATTTGGTGGTACGCTCGTAAGGAATGATGATCAGCGGCTGATTCGGTGGAAGGCAAAGCAGCAAGATTAGCTTTAATTTTCGTTCCTGCGCGAGCAAAAAGTTTGAAACGGAAATCGCTTAGTGATGTGTCGTTACGTGTACTTCCGTACAAGGCAATGAAAACATTCTTTCCGATAGTGCATATAGTGTTTGCATCTGAGCACTCTGCTTTAAAAACCTCGAGCGATTGTAAAACGTGAGTATGTTCCTTCTTCTTTAAAAAGGAGAGAAGCCTACTTTTTCCATATCTAAAAACGGCCGAAGTCGTATCACACCCTGTGAAGGCGTGAAGAAAAAGTATATCCTGTTGATGAATACAAAATTGTATTTTCGGATCCTCGCTCCATTTTTAAAAATAGACGCTCTAGACATGATATCCAATACCTACCTGACAATATAACCAGCAGATCAACGTCTTCTCCAACGATGAAAATTGAGTCAAACCTGGACGACATGCCTAAAGCCGTTTGAACAATTGGTGTATCCGTATCCTCTACAGCCTGGGATACTAAGAAACCATGATTCGTTAAATAATTTTGCAGTATATCAACAAATCGTTTAATGACCAACAATTTAATTGGCCAACAACGCCTCCTGATCCATACCTCTGAAGATTGTGGTCTACTCAAAAATAAATTCAGCTGACTGTTGAATTGTTGAATTTTCCAACATGATTGATGCATTAGAACACTATTCACATTTCTCAAAATTTCTTCATGCTCCCTAGACCACGTTCAATGCATCTCTCAATCAATGTACGGATACAACGTCACCTTCGTTTAAGGATTTTGTACAAACAAAACAAAAACTCATGGCGAAACTAAACAAACAAACAAAACTATTTCGAAAAAAAAAAACGAAGTTTGTCAAATTGACTTTCATTTACAAAAAATACGGCTAATGGAGTCACTGTTCGCAAGCGTGTCGCGCAATGAACATATCTCTCTCTATCTGCAGCGAAAGACAACTGGCCGCCAAGTAAAGCCCAACTGAATGTTGGTACATACTAGGGATATCAAAAACCGGACGGTTAGTCCGAAAATCGGTACTTTCAGAACGGTTAACTATTTTTTTTCGGTTTTTTCCTCCCGGTTTTAACCCGGACGGTTGTTTGTCCATCCGGTTAAAACCGGGACAAAAATTCTTTCCAAATTTATACAATTTTTTATATTTTCTTGATTTTTCCGTATGCAATTCTATTACTTGTTCCCAATGAAAAATTTCGTTTCCAAGTTCCAGCCCTTGAACATATTTTCGAACACTCTCCTTATTGCTATTACTCGTAGAACCATCGCTTCGTCAAATTACTTCTCCTTGTAGCTTTGATTTAATTTTGCATACGATACGAACTATAGCAATACGAGTGTGTATGCATGTTTTTACTAGAATCCTAAGCAAATCAATGAAAAGATTCGGTTATCCGGAAAACCGGTACTTTGAGACCGGTTAAAACTGGACGGTCTGACCTGACCGGCTTTGCAAAAAAAAAAAACGGAAAAAACCGAAAATCGGGTTATGGGCTGGTTTTTGACATCCCTAGTACATACCCGTAGAATGTATTGCTATCTCAGATCGTCGACTTTCTCTTGGGCATATCTCGGTTGTGGATGATCGTATCGATTTAATTTTTTTTCTGGATTGTAGGGAATTCAATAAGCTACAAGTGAACTATGATTAATTATTTAGTGGAAATTCACCGTTATCGACTTATTTGCAAAAAACTGATGAACAAAACGGGTTTTTCGACTTTGACAAGCTGTAGCATTTTATCTACTGCTTTGAGATGAACAGTCAGTATACAAAAGATTAAGGCAATTTTGTACCGAACAATTTAGTGTCTTTCTTTTGAAAGTCCAACCATCAGGAGCGGAGATATACACAAAAAACCCAAACAAGACAAAAACCCTGATAAGTACCGTTAGAAAATTTTCCAAGTGGTGCAAACTTAAATTTAAGCTTTAGGACTAAGCCCCTACCGATTTCTAAAATAATCTCAGACAGTGCCTGGCATGCACTCTGATTTTACCAAACGCCTGGAGTAATACGCTGATATTGATTTTTTTTTTCATAGGTAAACTTCATTTATTAAATATAAGAATTTCATAAAATAAAAGAAAAACATAATTTGGCGCTGTCTGGTAGAAAGCGAATGTCAACCCCGAGTGGTGATCCTTTCTTTTATCCTTTTTTCATTTCGGTTAATCTGCGTATGCATGAAATTTGCCTTTTTTGGTTTTAGATCGATGGTGTTGTAATTATCTGTGTCACCGATGGCATATTCTCTATATTCATAAAATCCTTTGATTTGAATATTTTCCTTTCTTCTTCCGAAAACTTTGTGTAGAATCAAAGATTTAAATTATTGTCAAAATACTTTGCCGCAACCAAATTACGCTCATCTTTTTGTCCCAAAAAGTACAGGAAAAATATTAAGCCTTTTTATTGCTGTTGATATGTACTTTGATTTCCATCTAAGAAATTTACCATTACTCGCTCTATTTAAACAAAATCAGTGTCGGGGGCTAGAGAGTACGAGATGTCAAAATACAAATGCCGACTAGTGTATACCAAGGCATTACCGGAAGGAATGGAGTACTTCCGAAGAACTTTGTCGACCTCATTTTTCAACCGTCTGCTGGTATTGCCTGCGACAGATTGCGTCAAACAGGAGACGATAAAATGTTTCAGTTCCCTGTGTTATTTCGTAGTAGACACGGATGATAAAAAGGCTCATGTACTGGTACTGCCAGCTTATTTTTATATTTTTAAGAGAATTGCTGGTATTTCCAGAAAATGAAAATCCGTAAATCGTAAATGTACATAATTACTTGCTAATGGATAAAAAATGACATCATATAGGAAAACTCGAAACAAATATTTTGTATCTGTAAACAAATTAGTAAAGAAACTGAAAAGAACAAGTAAGTATGTACATTTTATGCATTAGCGATTAGCACTTTACTACTTTACTGTGAGAAAAGGCGTAGGAATAATATTCTCATATTTTCTGGTCAAACAAATTTTTGAGTAGGTGTCTTTAAACTTTGGAATTTTTGGATTAATCAAAACAGAATATGTGGGGGTTGCAGAGAATTTCCACATTCCTTATGATTTATTGCATATTTCAAATTCCAGCTATATGGCAAAACAATTTAAAAAAAAGTCACTACAAATCGGTCCAGATTCTAAAGATAGTATCATTTGCATCCACACAGCTTGCGCTCATCCCGCGGGACGCTTCGGGAACATTTATTTTTAGAGCAGCAAGCAAGAGGCCAGCAAGCATTTTATTGCGCTCGACACTTCCTCAAAAATATGGTGTGAAGTCATTAGTCGATAAACAAAATTGCTGAACTCCTCCTTTATCTCGTAGCAATTGTTGCAGACAAATCGCGAAAATATCTGAAAAATTCTCACATATAGCCACATGCTATAGCTGCGAGTCGCCGTTGAGTCCAAGTCCATTCAGAATTTCGCGAGTGAGTCATACAGTCAGACACCACTCGGCCGTTTATTTTCGCGACCATTTTTCCTATGATTAGGAAGATACTACGGAAAGTTTTAATTAAATTTGCATAAGAGCGCGTATACGCTTTGGGCTTTGGCGGCATGGAATGGACCCGCGCTAAGGTCATACGGCAACCTCAAACAAAGTTTGCTGAGACGCTGAGACATACGGTCGAGTAATGATGTTTTTCACATGTAATTATCGCGAATCCCATAAGCTAATGACGATACATCTAGCGAGTGGATGACTTCAGTTTTCAGTTCCGTATGTGTAATCTTTGTATCTTGTCTTAAGTGTAATGATAAATGGAGATCATACAGAGTGACTACATTACCATATTGTTCTTGTGGTTGGCTCATCGAGGCTTGGCTTATTGGCTTGGCTGGTGGTATTTTCTTGGATAAGCCACAGAGGGATGATTTCGAATGAGACATTCTGGATCTTGTGTTGACAAATGCTCGACATATTTGATTTAAAGCACTTTCAACTTCCGATGGAGTCATTTGAATGGGAATGTTTGCGAATTGAATCATTGAAGGCGATTAATGAGTTTCGTCAACCATATTGAGAGCTATGTGTGCAGTAGAGCAATTTTTATCATTGATGAGTAAATGAAATTATCGTTAATGGCTATTTCATAAGTATGGTGTAGTGTTTCGCTGAAATGTCAGTAGGTGAGTCGGAAAAGGCACTTGGAGTTTCGAAAGGTCCACTCCACACGAAGAAAGAAACACGGTGGTGGAACACCGAAACTAAGGAAGCAGTGCAAGCCAAATCGAACGCATTTAAGGCATGGACGAAATGTGAGTCAAGCAGTGAAGCCGAACGGGTTCAACTTCGCGAAAACAGGCCCGTGCGCAGGAATCATCCAAGGGGGGGGGGGGGGGTTTAACTTATATATTCAAATTTTTCATTGAAAGGTATATTTAAAGTTTAAAATATACAGGCTATAATAAGGTGACCAGACTCCCAAAAGCCCAATGCTGTACACAAACTAGCGGAATTCGGTTGTCAAGCAAATCCAGAGTCATATATCCAGGTTCCAGGTCCGAGGTCTATGTCGCAAACATGTTGGCTGTTTTTCTAATGCACGACAGACAGAGTGTGCGCGCGCAGAGTATTCTGGGCTACAGGTTATACGGACGAGTCATAGGTTCAAATTTCACGAAATGGCGTCCATTGGCTTACCGATCGCCGCGCTTGCACCTCGCCTTATCATTCTTAGCACCACCACTGCGTCGCAAATTTAGGCGAATTCTGAAAAGCGCAAAAGGCATGGCGAGGTCTGGATGAAGCGAAGGGCAAGGCACAGGATTTAGGTAAACTTAAGGACGAGCCAGAGGTCTAAATTTTACGAATTGTCATCCATTGGCTTACCGCTCTCTGGACTTACCTTGTTCCGCAACAGCACTACGTCGCGAATACTAAATAGCGAGACAGATAAAGCGAGGTCTGAGCGGAGTAAAGGGCGAGGTGCAGGGTCTGAGTATATGTATGGACGAGTCAGAAATATAAAGCTTACGAATTGCCTGACATTAACTCACCGCTTGTTGCGCTCGCTTCATCCTATTTCCAAGCAGCGCTACGTATCAACTTTTTGGCGAATTGTGAAAAGGGCGACAGACAGCGAGATCTTAGTTAACAGACGAGCTATAGGATTTGAGTAAATGTATGGACGAGTCAGAGATCTAAATCCAACAAATTTCTTTCCATTAGCTCACTGCTCGCTGGGCTTGCACTTCAGCTTATCCTATTTCGCAACAGCAATGCTTCGCAAAAATATTGGCGAATTCGACGAGGACGACTCATATGATGATCGCTCAGCGACCGCAGTTAAACCATCGGCTCTGACCACTATACGCGCATATTTTCTATACAGACATGTTATGGTCGACACATGGAAAGTAACACCATTACAAAAATATGCAAATATGGCTCGGAATTGGATGCAAAACTACGATCGCTGAGCGATCATCCCAAGAGTCGTCTCTACGAACACGTACCTTAATGTGAGACTGACAGTGTGAGATCTGAGCGGAGCGAGGGGTGAGTCACCGAATTATAGTAAACCAAATACCAAAGGACGAACCTGAGGTATAAATCTTATCTAAACCTGGTGGCAATATTTCACGAGGAGAATAAGGATTTCTTCATAGCTACGATAGGAATGCCATGTCGTTCCCCTAGGCTTTTACCTACCTTGATTTACCCTAACTCCTAGTGGAGGATGGTGCGTTGACGACTACCGTGTGGCATGTGTAATCGTCAACGTTACAAAGACAACAAAATTCGGAGTGTGATACGGTTGTCAGCCATACCACTTATTAGTCGCATTGTTAGTTTATTATTCTACAATAAGAATGTTTCTTATCATCTTCTTCTGAATAATAAATTTGCGGCGGGTCATGACGAGGTTTTCTTCAACTGTCTGGGTTGTAACTTATCCAAGGACGCCAACGAAACCGACGAAATTAAGCGACGGATACAACTAGCCAATAAGACATATTTCTCGGTCCTCCCTATAATTAATTCGAAACTTGCGCACAGGAACACGAAGCTCCGCGTGTACAAAACGATCATCCGACCCGTGCTATGTTATGGCTGCGAAACATGGACCCTTACTCAAGCCTCCGAAATTTTGCTAGACCGATTCGAACGAAAGGTTCTTCGGCGAATTTTCGGGGCCGTTCGCGAGCGAGACCAATGGCGTATCCGATACAACCAAGAGTTGTATCAATTGTACGATGAGCTGGAAGTATCGAAAATCGTGAAGCTTCAACGTCTGCAATGGGTGGGGCATGTACAACGGATGGACGACAATCGCATGCCAAACAAAGTTATGAACGCACAACGAATTGACGTAGCGAGGTTGCATGGACGCCCGAGAGCTCGCTGGGAGAACTCCGTAGGTGAAGACGCCTACCAGCTGCTGGGCTTCCGAAACTGGAGGACAAGGTCACGTAACCGCGACAATTGGAGGTCAACGATTCAGGCGGCCAAGGCCCGACGTCGGGCTATCGTGCCACATTGATGATGATGATGACGAGTTTAGAAACTCTCTCTCTCTCTATGAATCTCTATATCACAGAGTAGTGACCGAACAATCATGGCCACAGAGCACGGCTTGTAACGCCCTTTTTAAATGGATTTTAATGAAATTTGGGAAAAAAAACTACCTAAAACCCATGCTGAGTCATTTTATTAGTATGCATTTTCCTATAGAGGTTGATAAAGGAATCGGAATAGAGTACAATGGCTGATTTTTTCATCTTAAAATCTCATCTTTTGACGGATGTAACCTCTAAACCTTGGCAGCTAGAGCCTTGAAATGTCGCAATCAACAACAAACCCCCTGCAATGCCCTACAATAGTTCACCCACTACAATCTACACTTGCCGCGCGGTTACATTTATCTTTGAATTACAATACGTTCGGTATAGGGAAAATAGCGCTTTTCGGATTGCATACCAACACTTATGAGTTTCTACCACGAATGTGCTTGAACTGTCCGGAACTGGATGGTGTCTAGCGGCGAGAGAACATTTTTTTGGCAAGGTATAAATTAACAACGCCAGTTTACATTTTTATGAAGTTAAATTTTTGCCTTATGAGAACAATAATATTTAATAAGAAATTCTGGCAACATTTGCCAACGGGGGGGGGGGGTTTCAACCCCCAAACCCCCCCCCCCCTGCGCACGGGCCTGCGCGAAAATTATATGCTTGGTAGCTCAAGCAAAGGCGAAGGCAGCTGAGAAATTCTACCAAGAATTAGAAACTCAGACTGCGACCGAAGGCCCGTCTTTGCGCAAGCGACCTAAGCACGACGCCAGGATATTTAGGGTCGCAGCCCAAAGGAGAAAGAACGCTCGGGAAATACAGGCGCCAAAGTATGTACGTGGAGGATTCGCAAGGAATGTTGCTGATTGACGATACGGGAATTTGTAGCAGAATGCGAGAGTATTTTGACGAACTTCTAAATGAAGAATTTTCTCGAGCAAGATGTTGAGTCGAATACCACAAATATTGAAGATATCTCAGAGGAAGAGGTGATGGAGGCAATGCGTCAGATGAAACGCGGACCGGACAAAATCCCCGCAGAATTTTGGTTGAAAATGGTAAATGTCGGGCTTAGTTGGCTCGCACAAAGGTTGGGTGGATGACGTGGAAAAAAACTCTGGAGTTTTCTGCGATATGAAAATGCCACTGAAGCTAAAGAGCAAGTTGTACAAAACGGTTGTACGTACCGCACTCATGTATGAAGGTAATGCGAAACAGATGACAGCGATTGAAATGAAAATGTTACGCATGTCAGTTGGTGTAACCAAAAGGGACCACATCAAGAGTAGCTACATCCGAGGCAGCTTGTCCATGGACCAGCCAATCACCGAAAAGCTAGAAGACCGACAAATGGATTGGTATTGCCATGTTCAAAGGCGTCCGCCTGAGAACCCCGCAATGAAAGCGATATCAATGGAAGTTCCACTTGATAGACCCAAGGCCAGAGGCAGACCGAAGAACACCTGGATGTGTCAAATGAAAAAGCAACAACAACGCATTGGTCTCGGCGATGATACGATCCAAGATAGAGCTGCCTGTAGAAGTATGCTGAGATATTACCGCCAAAACAGGCGATGTGCCTACACCGCAGGTCGAGCAACACGAAGCCATGGAGCGGTATTAAGAACGAGGCAAGGAAGAAGAAGAAGTGTAGAACATATAGCATCCATTCAATTCAGGAAAATGAGTAAATTTTTAGAATAGGCTGGCTTCTGTGATATCCTAATCCTGTCGTATACCCTCACTGCCGGAAACAGGAAGTCTAGCTAAGACTTTATTAAAAGGTTTTTTTTTTAATTTAGAAATTATTGCCTTAGTTATCTGCAACTAACAACATGCAAAAAGTAAAATATTAGCTCACCTTAAAGGGCAAAACAGAACGCTTACGTTACATTACGTGCCGAACACCTGTCAAAGATGATTCAATGGAGTTTGTATGCAACCACACAGAACGCACGTAACGGAACGGAAGCTTCCGAAAACTATTCGAAATGTCAAATTCCAAGGAAATCGGAAGTCAGTTTGTTTGTCATACTTACGATAATGTTATTGCTAACCAATTTATTTCCTTTTTTTAGTGTATAAAATGCTAAAAATACTCCAAAAACGAGATTTTTCTTTTGATTACCTTTTCGATATTTTAAATTTGCCATTTAACGTTTCGGAACGGAACGTATGTGACCATCTAGTAATTTTCACGGCACGGAAAAGAACGGAGCGTAAACGTTCTGGTTTGCCTTTAAGATTTGTTTGTATTCTCTCTCCAGTTCCTTTAAGCCGCCTTCTATGACACGCCCGGAAAAGCGTCGCTATTAAAATATCCAGGTGACTACAGCTGTATCTACACTGTCTGCCAATTGGCAGCTCGCCATGCCAACAGTTGTTATCGCATCTACACTGACTTGTAGTGTAGTTCCGAGGTGATTTCAGATTGCAAAGTGTGGTGGAGAAAATTTTTTTTTTGTTTCTTATGTTTTTTGGGGTGCTGAGCTCGAATCCGGAGCTTCCCACCAAAATTTCGTTGCGGAACAGGATCAAAACCGCGAAAAAACCCAAAATTTTCGGAGTTTTCCCGTTTTTTTGTTTATAACTCCGAAAGTGTACATTTCTCTGAAAACCTGTCCATGAAAATATTAAAGAACACATAACTGCGGGTCCAACGCGCCATTAATCATTAAAATGTGTTAAGCGGTATTGCTACAATTGATAGTCATTTTTTTGGCGTTTTTTGCAATTTTGACCCTGTTTTGCAACGAAATTTTGGTGGGAACTTACAGATTCAGGTTCTGCACTCCAAAATACACAATGTACAAGATAAATGCAACTTTTACGACCAAAAATTAAAAACCGTTCAATCTCAAAATTTTTTTCATAAAATGGAACTATGTTAAAAATTGCAAATTTAAATTATCCACTGTAGTAATACCGCTCAACAGATTTTTAATATTTATGTCTCTTTGGGCGCGCAATTATGTGCTCTCTAAAATATTCATGGAGAGTTTTTCGCAGAAAAAAATAGTTGCAGAATTAGGGGGCGAATAACGGAAAAACAGCAAAAATTTTAGGGTTTTTCACGATTTTGACCCTGTTCCGCAACGAAATTTTGGTGGGAAGCTCCGGATTCGTGCTCAGCACCCCAAAAAACATAAGAAACAAAAAAAAAATTTGTCTCCACCACATTTTGCAATCTGATGTACTAGGTTTATCACGTAGTAACTACACTATTGGTTGGCCATCCAGTTTTAATATTCAATATTGCAACTGAATCATCTGTCAGCTCTGCTGACACTTTGACAACCGCTTCTTGAATTCAATGTGACAATTTTGCGACTTTTGTGTGTCTATTGTGTAAAATTGTATAAAATTCTTGATTGGCCTAATAGTGATTTAAACGCGCATAGTCCGATTTTGATAATTAAATTAAAAAAAAACTTCCAAAATGAAAGTTTGATTTCAGGCTCCATTTGGTATTTGTAGTTAGCGTAGCAGCTGCCAAATGGCAGCTCGCGATGCCTATTTTTTTACGAGAGTCAGCGTGGCTATAGCTTAATGGGGAAAATATTGGGACATGCACTTGAATAGACCTCTAAATCTTTCCACTATACTCGTGTAAATTGTTGCAGTAGAGTAAACTTTGACTTTACCGACTAGAAAACTGTCGAATTGTGAGACTAGAACCATTGAAAAATAACTAATAGAACTCTCACTCCATATAAAGAAGGCCCCATCCAGAAAGTACCTATGTGTGAAATTTGTTCACACGTATACTATATAGGCATACTATAGGGTACACGAAATTATCAGATTTGTTCTCAAATTTCATTCATCTTAGTCCAGTCAAAATATGTATCGCAATTCAGGCATCCAAATAGAAAAAAATAGATAAGGCTAATTTTTGTTGTTTTTGATTCAGACGGCTGCCAGGAGTCTAAAACACATTTGGTAAAAAAAAAAAATTTGGTCGGAAACGTCCCAAAAAGGACGAAAAAGAATACTCCTTAATCCTTGACCGGAGATCAGCATGCGGGGTATCATATCAAAGGGGACGTCGAGTACATTACATATCTGGTGTCCGTTTCCTGTTCCAAGAACCCTTAACGGAATAAAACGAGCTTAAATGGAAAATTATCGAATTATCGTGTTTCCCGTGTATCGTTCCAAAATAAAATAAAATTCTGAGTCAGATAAGCGATTAGAATCTCTGGGTAATATGGAGTGACACACGAGAACCTGGGAAACGTCGCAAAAAGTGGGAATTTCATGCTCCATAAACTGTTTCGGTGCCAAAACAATTAGCACAATTGTGGAATTTGGGGCGCTGATTCCGAATATCAACTTTGCACCCTATAAAACCTGCCGCAACCTTTAAAAAAGGGGGGAAATGGGGGCATTTTTTCAGTTTTTTTGCGATTATTTCAAAAACGGTAAGAGATACAGAAAAATGGTCTGAGAACGAAAAAAACTACATAAAATTATCTGTGCAATGATATATAACACATTAGAGTTTAATTGGATGTTTCGGCGTTAGAATAGCATACATAAATTAGAATATTTTCATTTTAGACCTTTTTTAAAAGCTCCATAACTTTTCAAAGAATGTTAATTCAGCCGTAAAGTTTTGTATAAGTATTCACAACAAGTTTAAGATAATTTTAACGTAAACATTGAGTCGCTCCGGTCAAGGACCCCCATTATCCCCCTATTTAAATTTTTCAAAACAGCATATCCATAACTCCCCCCAAAATTGGAGCAGAGTGCTAAATTTTGGTTTGTTGCGATTGGAGGTCATAGTCACCCCACCCACCAAAAATCAGCTCATTCGGATAAAAACTAAGGGTATCTCCCATACAAAGTGACCCATGACAACTTTGTTCTACAGTAGTTTATAAAATGAGTAGTACGTTGTACGTAGAACAAACTCTTGATGGGTCACTTTGTATGGGAGATACCCTTAGTTTTTATCCGAATGAGCTGATTTTTGGTGGGTGGGGTGACTATGACCTCCAATCACAACAAACCAAAATTTAGCACTCTGCTCCAATTTTGGGGGGAGTTATGGAAATGCAGTTTTGAAAATTTAAATGGGGGGGATAATGGAGGTCCTTGACCAGAGCGACTCAATGTTTACGTTAAAATTATCTTAAACTTGTTGTGAGTACTTATATAAAATTATACGGATGAACTGGCGTTCTTTCAAAAGTTATGGAGCTTTTAAAAAAGGTCTAAAATGAAAATATTCTAATTTATGTTCTATTCTAACGCCGAAATATTCAATTAAACTCTAATGTGTTATATATCATTGCAAAGATAATTTTATGTAGTTTTTTTCGTCCTCAGATCATTTTTCTGTATCTCTTACCGTTTTTGAAATAATCGCAAAAAACCGAAAAAATGCCCCCCTTTCCCCCCTTTTTTAAAGGTTGCGGCACTTTTTTTAGGGTGCAAAGTTCATAATCGGAATCGGCGCCCCATAATACATAAAGAAAGAGTGAGAAAAAAACTTCTGTATTTTTTTCACGGATTTGTACTAAATCGACACGATATTACTGAACTATAAACTTTAGCAATCGTTTTTTAAAGTTACCCTAATGTGTTTGCAAATGCATGCCATTAGATATCGACGACGGTCATCCAGAAAGGTTAGCAACGCATTTGGCATTCCATTCCTTGGTTGAAAGCGTGACGACTTGCAAGATGGCTCAGTGGACGCTGGAACACCTATGGTTTATGCAATGATGCGATAAAGCTTAATTAGCTTCTTTACATTGAGAATTTCGCATCCATATTTTTCGAACTCCTCGCGGTTCCGCGACTTAGCAGGTCTGGCTTAATTTTTTTTTTATTCCTGAAATTACGTATTTATGAAAAAAATCGCATACGTTGAAATAATTGAATCCACCATTGAAGAAATGGGACAAATTTAAGTTGAATCGCTGCATAAAGAGAAAGATAATTACCGAAAACGCCCTTTGTCAAAATTTTTTTTTTAAAAAGGATGTCATATAAATTCCGCAACAATCCTGATGTTTCAGTGACAAAAAAAAATGTAGGAATAATTTTGGATTTTTACGTATTTAAAATCATCAGGCTCCCGTCCCGGGTGCCATCCTGTATAATTGAAAATTCTAAAGATACGGAATCGAGTCTCAGCGTTTGTCTTTCTTTCTGCGGCTGTGCTTCTTTCGATCCTGCTTTTTAGTCGCCTTGTTCTGCCAAACACCGATTTTTAGAACATTTATCCTGCTTTTTAATCAAATAATTATACGAGCATTAAGTGTATTCATAGACATAATGCTGTATGCAAAGTAGCTCATCAATACCTTGCATACAGTTTAGGAGTTCAGCCAGTAAGCAGTGTTCAACACATCCGATATATTCCTAGTCGACAAAACGAGTCACTCTGCGCCCTGCGTATAATTGCATACTTGCGACTTAGTGCGGAAAGTGCTTGGCGGCCTTCCCAAATAATTGACTGGATGTAAGGCGAAACACCAGCTAAATACGTCCGAGTCTTGCAACTTGATCTTTGCCGATTTCGCAGCTTATACCCGGCTATTAATGCCCGAATCGAGGTAACACGAACATCAATTAATTTTTCATCGTGCTCACCTTTTTATGCTTAGATTTTTTGATATTGGGTTACCCGCTAAATTCTTTTAATAAATCACGTGTGCAGTTATTTGCTAGATTTGAGGAACTTGTTTAGCAAAAGGATGTGTATCGCATCACCTTAAAAGACCCTGATTATTTTAGACGATTATGAACCATCGAAACCAAATCAGAATGTTGTTGTTGAAGCTACTTGTAGTGGTTGAACTGAACTGAACTATCAGTGTAAATAAAGGATCCTCCCCAATTCCGGTTATAAAGGTTGTTAACTTCCGCAGGTCCTGTTTTTTACATTAAGTTAACTCTATCTTAAAATGCTCCTGATAGGATGTGCTTTTGAAGAAGCGGTTTGTTTCCTTAACTCACTGAAGTATCGATTGAAATAAGCCAATACAAAGGTAACTCTGTAAGTGCATGTTTAACCATAATGAAAATTTCTAGATTATATAAGTTGCATAAAATAAAACTGTTTTAATGAAATGTTCTTCAAATCAGCTTTAAAACAAATAAGTTTAACTAAACCTAAAACAATGTCGTCCGGCGCTAATTCTGGATGAAGCTTTTGCCCATATGTGAAAATCCATGTCTGTCTTCATAAGGCATTCATTAGCTCATAATTCGTAATTCGAAATGATACATATCATTGTGAATAGTATTCTGCACAACATATTGTAGGCGTCTTCAATCCTATTTTGCCATTACTCCGAATAAGGATGAGTTTACTACAAAATTGTATCTAGTATGTGTAATGAAATTGTATGAATGAATTATTCACGAGAGAGTCATCTTTTTTTCCTCCTAAAAAATTCCACTTACGTGTACCATTTTTACATGGAATGGAACCGTGATGTATGGGGTGGCACTGTCATAAATCGCTAAATATTTGTATAAAGTGATCGAAAGTGCGTGCGAAATGATTCGTCTTTAGTTTATAGATTATATCTGGATCAAAGATGACACGCATTGATGGGTGTGAATTGTTTTTTTTAGCATAGTTTACAGATTTTTACGATTAAGAAGTCTTAAGAAGACAGTTGACACAAAAGACAAGAATTTCCGCAATTTGAAATGTTTCAGAAATTTGTGTCATAGGATCTCTTTGATGTTTTGCGAGTACGAAACAACAACTGGAAAGTGAAGTGATTAACAGACATAGGACCGTTTTTTTCTTGAGTAACGCGACTAAGCTTCATTCTCATGCGCACAGGTAGCTATTCAAATCCGGATAGCCCTAGTCCTACGGGGAGGGTTCAGGTGAACTTTTTGATTTTATTCGGATCTTCCTTAAATTATATATGACGGTTTTCATTTATTTTAGCTAATCGTTAATCGTATTTATTGCTTCTCTTAACGGTAACAATCATATTTCCATTTTGATGAATTAATATACTGTATGTGGATGGTCTGGCTGGTCTAGCGGTTAGTGCGTGCACCTTCGGTGCACAGGGTCATGAGTTCGAATCTCACCGTGGATCATGGTGTTTTTCGAACTCACGAGCTTGTTACGCACTATGATCTCACTCAGATGTTAAACGAGTAGAGATAAATAACACTGCTGAGCGTGATGCTGATCTCATTACCTCAACAATAAGCAGATAAGATCTTGGAAATAGGATGTCACTAACACATCCTGCGGCCTTAGTCCCAATGTTGGATTGTCGCGCCTATTATTTTTTTTTTAATATACTGTAGGTGTAGGACACTGCTATGGAACGAGTCCTGAAAGGTAACATATGCTCCAGGTGCCTACAAGGCTGAACAAATACTTTTTTACTTTTCTGTGATTAAAGAGGACCCCAGAAGGGCTTTTCAGCTCACCCTCTTTAGATGTAAATTTCATATCATCTCTTGAAAGGTGGGTGCTATATGGGTGAAGCCAGGAAATGCGTCTACAATAAGAGTTCCAGTGTTTCTCTTTAGGAGAATGATTTCGACTCTTTTGATAGTGCCTAATGCAGCTGTTTGCGCTAGATACCATTACAATGCTCCTTTAAGTAGTCACGTTTATACCGCCTGATGAGTGTATTATACTGCCGTTATACTGTTCACATTCTACTGGTTCAATCGTTTTGCCTTGTTTGCGCGCTACCTGCAGAATCAATTACTTTATTGCATCTTTTCCGAAGAAATCGATCTAATAGCCTTCCGTGAAGAATAGTTGTAGATGGCACTCAATGCTGCTAAATCTCTGGAAAACAAATTTGTGAGAGGAAGAAGTCGGCGAGTGATCAGAACAGTCGTACAGATGCGCTCGGTTGACCTTATGTAAATTATCTTAAGACCACACACACATGAAATCCATGGATTCCCCGAATCCAACGAAACTTCATATAAAAAAATTACAACTTGCTCAACTGTCATTTTTATATGGAGTTTCGTTGGATTCGGGGAATCCATGGACTCCGTGTGTGTGCGGCCTAACAGATGTGTTGTTGAGGTATTTAGCTAGCGCCCATTCGTAGATAGGGATGTCAAAACCGGCCCAAAATCCGGACGCTCTTCAACCTTGCTCAGTATGTACCTATAATTCGAGTTATGAATATGGACAGCAGCGGAACGCTACTCATCAATACGATACAATTAGTAGCGTACGCTGACGACATCAACATCATGTCTCGAAAAGTGGGCGATGCAGAAAGCCTTCTGCATAACCTCAATACCGCCGCAAAAGAAGTTGGACTACATATCAACGAGGGTAAAACCAAGATCATGATGCAATCGAAAACAAGGACGCCAGTAACATCAAGCATCACCGTGGGGGACCTCAATGTCAATTATGTAGACAACTTTACTTACCTGTATTGCAATTTCTCGAAGGACGCCAACGAAACAGATGAGATAAAGCGACGGATACAATTAGCTAATAAGTGTTATTTTTCGGTCCTCCCAATAATGAAATCGTCTGCTATGCTATGGCTGCGAAGCATGGACCTTAACCCAAAACCCTGAAGACTGTGAAACTGCAATGGGCGGGACATGTACAATGTACAAAGGTTGAATGACGATCGCATGCCCAATAAGGTGATGAACGCACAACAAGTGGACGGAGCCAGATTGCGTAGACGACCGAGAGCTCGATGGGAGCAATCAGTTGGTTGGGACACCCATCAGATGTTGGGCTTCCGGAACTGTAGGACAAGGTCGCGTGACCGCGACAATTGGGGTTCAACAATCCAGGCGGCCAAGGCCCGACATCGGGCTATCGTGCCCTAAAGAAGAAGATAAGTGTCACTAGTGTCGATAAAAAGAAGAAATTCTTCTTTCGAGAGCGGACAGCGTAATGTTCCCAATTCAAAGACATCACTATCAGTATATGGAAGTACACCGCTGCCCTGGAAAACAGCTACGTATAAACTAAGGGCCAATTTCTCATACAGCTTATCTTATCGTATAAAGAAGACGCATTTTGCATAGTTGTGCCATATTTTGCTTGGTTACGCCATTGTATGAAATTGCGCAATTTCAGATGATGTCGTGACCAAGCAAAATATGGCTTAACTATGCAAAATAAACAAAAAATCAATTCAATATGAAGTAAAAGCTTTCTGAAAATTGTTTGCGTCTTCTCTTTACGATAAGATGTACCACGAGAAGCTGCTCCTTAAGCTAATAAAAGTCTTAATTCATCCAGATTTATCTGTTGTTGTTGTAGTAGCGGCACAAACGGAGAAACATTCAATATAGACAGGGCCGGATTTACTCTCTGTGGCGCTCCTGGGCAGTAGTTGAATTGCCGCCCTCTGTCACTGGTTATGCTGGAAGTATACCAGTCGCATTCGCATGGATAGATGGGTATATGTGATGTGAAAATGTTAATGGATTTATGTGAAAAATGCTATTCTCTGATATTCTTCCGAATATTTGTATTAATTCTTTTTATGCGATTTTCAGCAGCAGGGTTTGACTGAAAATTTTAGTTAATTCACTTCTTATTAGTCAAGGAAAAATATAATATTTAATCGGCAGAAATCATACATTTCTGGATTTTCGCAAGATGGTCGGAGATGGAACCCTGATTATGGGAAAACCGATTGACCGATTGGGGCTCGCAACCTTGAGAAAGGGAGGGAAAGGACGGCATTTTTCCAGTTTCAAGATTGGTAAAAGTTACAATAAAATTGTCTAAGAACGAAATAAACAAAATAAAATTACCTTTACAATGATATACACAAAACACACTATGCCTTATTTCGAAAAACAATACGCTGGACCGAAAAATAAAATTCGATAAGCAATTTTTTGACACTTACAAATTGCACAATAATTCCTAAGCAAATGGAAATTATATCTTGAAATTTGGTGTGAATGGTCTTAACAAGTTGTTGATGTGCTGTGTGAAAATTCAGTTGTTCCTTTCAAAGACACCCACTACTTTCAAATTTCGAAAAATACCAAATACACCAAATTTCAACATATGAAAATCATTGTTTTTTTTCTCGGAAAGAGGTGCAAATTGCAATTTGTAAAAATGTACTTATCTAATTTTAGTTTTTGATCTAGCGTATTATTTTCCAAAATAAGGCATAGTGTTTGTGATGGTAATTTTATGTACTCATACTAACAACATTTTACTGATACGTTACCGTTTTTTAAATAATCGCAAAAAAAAACGAAAAATTTCCCCCGTTTCACCCATTCTCACTTTTTTTTAGCGTTGCGGAGAATCGGCCAGGACTTTTTTTTGCCCCAGAATCAGGGGCCTATCCCCAACCATCCTGCAAAAATCCAGTGATGTATGATTTTTGCCGCTTGATTTCGATATTCTGGTTTTGCTTTCGGCTGAACTACCAAACCAAGTGCATGTTGAATGTACATTTACGCCATTGAAAGAGAAATTCGATGATTCCAGGAAGGGCTTACAAAGAAATATCTGAAAAAGATGGACACATAGAATTCGAATACCGAGAGATGGCTGGAAAAAAGACAGTCCGGTTTTTGATAACATATAAAAAGTTTGAAAACTAAAGCAGCAAAATGTAACCAAGCCGTTTTCACGCATTTTTGCCATATACGTTTTCAAGATGGTCATTGAGAAAACAACAAAATGAGAGGCACAGAGAAGCGACTCATGGCACAAGTTATCATGTAAGGTGTGGGTCACGACCATAGTAGACTCCTTTTGTTTTTCTAAGTTGCACTGACACTGCGATGTTACTATTGTATAAACTAGGAGGCTTCGCCCCCTGCTCGCTACGCCCGTCATCACCCCTCGAGAAATGCGCCTACATGCCTGTTTCGTATAACTGTCATTGATCCTAGACTAGAAGTTTTTACTCTAAATTTAAGGATCAAGTCAGCTAGCTTACAGCTCAGATGACCTTGGCTAAGTTAGGTCGTTGGCGTATCCATGGCGAATTTCATCCATTGAAATGAAATTTTGTAGAGTTCCTCCAAAGAAAAATGCGTCCTGTAGGAGAAACGACTGATCCATTATCTGGACAGAAGGGTTTTGCGGTATGCATATATTTCTGGATTTTATGACTCCTGGATAAAAAAAACTGTTTGACATAATGATCTTTCGACAAGTAGATCCCCAACATAATTTTCTTTTAGTATTCAAAAACTCAACGAACTGCATCACAATAGCGCAATTTTACGCATTCTAAGATAACCACTCCTTTTTGCAAGTCGACATTTTATAGCTCTTCAATATTTTCGTTACTAAAACTGATTAGTGCTTGCCCTGATGATTGTTTTATTGCAAAATTATGCCAATTGTAAAGTTGCGGCACTCCAGTATCCATAGTTAAATGCTTCGGACTTCAAGCTCCCCCGTACAAATAATTAGAAGTTTTCTATTTCCGCCGATTTTCGCCTTAAGTTAAAGTTAATACTTATGCTCTACGTTAAAAATATTGCTCCAAATTGACGAATATCCATGAAAAATTTAAAAACTATGTTGACGAATTTCCGTTACAAACTGACGATTTGCCATGTCCTAATGACGAATTTTTATGTTAAATTGACGAGTTTCAAAATATTGTGAATGAATTTTCGATACAAAATGACGAATCACCATCACATATTGACGAATATCTTGACAAATTAAGACTAATTTGAAATGTGAATCCGTTAACATGATATGGAAATTCGTTAAAATGATTTGACAATTCGTAAAGTTGACATGGAAATTCATCAACATGATTTTAACATTCGCCAATTTGTGATGGAACTGAATGTTGAAGTCCAGCAATTTAAAATGAAAATTCGTCAATTTGATCTGGAAATTTATCAATTTTTTTTTTTAATTGAAACACAACACAATTTTGAAAGTCGTCAGTTGAACATGGGAATTCGTAAAATTGATTTAGAAATTCGTCAATTTGCCGTCAGGATGCCGCAGGAGCGGTTTCTTTATAAATGACAACACAAACATTTATGGTGACAGTGGGATATCAAATATGTAAATCGAAAATTTGACTGCACAAAGAAAGGGCCCCCGCTTGAAGTTCGAACACAAATATTTTCAAAAATATTACACCATGCAATGATTTGTCTCTTTGTTAGATTCTGCAGCTGGTTTGCCTATTGTCTTGCAAACTAATAAAAATAAATGTCTTAAAAAGCACAGTTACCTAAGGATCTATTCTATTAATTTTCGGCCTTGGGGCCCCTGTGGCTTGGGGCCCGTGTTCCACTGAACACATGGAACACCGAACGTTACGCCACTGGGAATAGTTATCCCAATTACCATGGCTCCAATTAAATTACTTCAGGAGCTAGAGCGCCAAATGTAACTATCAAAAAATCGAAATTACACCGAATGTTTTTAGGTCTAGTATATAATCTGCCAAGAGAAGGTATATGATATAATATATCATAAGAAAGGAAATTTTGTGTAGTTTAAATCGTCCTCAGACCATTTTGCTTTAAATATTATAGTTAACAAGATATTTGCAAAAAATCATAATTTCACCCTTTTGCCACCCCCTCCACATCAAATGTGACGCGCAAAAAAGTCTAACTTTTTACTGCGTAATGCGGTCAGGCCACAGAACAATTTGGCATCAAAAGTCAGCTCTTTTTTTGGATGTTTGGGTCTAGAGACTAGAGCTAAAGGCACTATACTATTAGAGATATCTCGAAACGAAGTTAACATAAATCACAGCTATGAAAATTTTAGAAATATGCCGCCCCTCAAAATTTGCCGCCCCGGGCAGTTGCCCAGGCATGGGCGTAGCCAGGATTTCGGTCAGGAGGGGGCAAGCCCAAAAAAATTTCAACATCATGATTTTCTTAGGGGTTGAAATTTTCGGTCGCAGAAATATTGTTAGCAAATTTTGGAGTAGCCTGGCTTGTGGTTGGATTGGTGCACAGGGTCATGGATTCCAAACTTACCGTGAACGAATTCATTTTATGGTATTTTCCGAACTCACGACCTACGTGACGGACTATGATGTCGCTCAGATAGTAACCAAGTATCCATTTATGGGGATAAATGAATGATTTTCTTCTGCATTCTGATTACATTCAACTGGCCTCCAATATCTGCTTTTTAGAGCGTAGTTTGTCTATTTTCAGTGCATTTTTTGCATCTCGGACTGCATTTGCGAAATCAGTTTGTTTCGTCTGTCACTTTCATATTAGCAAAGTAACATCGTCAGAATATTTATAAATCCTTTATTGATTGAAATATGGTTAACGGTTTTAATAAGATTTTGCTCTAAATTTATCAAAGTATTAACAGTGGCTCCGAAATGATATGCAATGTAATGTTGACTCGAAATTGCCTATAAACGGCTAAGTTAACGCACCATGGCCCCACAAGGGCCTATATGGTACTGAGAAGAAAAAGAAGAACTTGAAAGACAGTGAAATATGAGACCCGTTCTTTACATGGTCCTTAAAACTGGAAGGTCATGCTTATTTTTAGTACGGAAAGGTCATGCTTCGTCGATTCGACGACGCTCTACTTTGACGCTTCATACAAATCACCCTTTCTCAAAATATTTACAAAATCTGATTTTGAATCGTAAGTTTATTTAGAATGGAAAAAAATTTCGAGCCGATTTTTATGAGTTTGAAATGCAATCTTCCTAAAATGAGGAAAAGTTTCGAGCCATTTTCCTGATTTGTCATAGTAATTATTTTTTCCATAATTTTTGGAAAAATAGGTCCCAATTTCAAAAATAAACACATTTGTTACGAGCTACGACACAGACTTATCGTTGAATCGAGAACCAGCCATAAGAAATACTGGAGTTAAAAAAGTTTCGACGACGCCAATTCCCAAAAATTTAGTCGCGTGCACTAGCCGGATCGAAGTTGAGCTAAAGGTGGTACGGATGGCTCTGCGAAGTAGCTCTTCATCAGGAGATATGGCCGGAGGTTTGGTGCCAAGTACATGGTTGTTTGCGTGGCCGGGTCTTTGTCCCGGAACCTCCGATGCATCCCATACATGGCCAAGAGCCGCAAACCTCCTCGACACAAGTGGGGAAACACAAAAGTTGCAGATTTATCTGTCGCTAAGCCCAACGAGTTTTCGATTAATAATAATCACTCAATATTGTTGTTTAAATTCCCTTTAACAGAAATAGGCTTTAGTATGAATTAAATTACATATTTTTATACCCTTCGGTCATAGAGTGAAAGGGTATATTAACTTTGTCATGAAGTTTGTAACGCATTGAAGGAAGCATCTCCGACCATATACATATAAAGTATACATAGATGATCAGCATTACTTGGGGAGTCGATTGAACGATGTCCGTCTGCCTGTCTGTCTGTTGCGACGCGTTTTACTCGGCCAATTCAAAAGCTATGAAGCTGAAATTTTGCACAAATGCTTCTTTTTCCTGTAGACAGTTTGTATGTTTGAATCGGTAAAATCGGACAAAGGGGTCATGGAGCTGCCATACAAACCCAACCCCCCAAATGTTCTTCTAAGAAAAACCTTTTAATTTGTGCACCAAAATTTCAACAAAATTTCACTCAAATGCATTTCTAGTGATGACACAAAAGATATGTAAGAATGGATAAAATCGGACCATGGGGTCATGGCTGCCATACAAACTCAACCCCCATTTTGGTTCTTCTAAGAAATTTTTTTTTACACCAATTTCACAAAACCTTTAATTAGTGTAAGCTGACCAGACTCCAGAAGACCCAATACTGTACACATACTTGCGGAATTCAGTTTTCAGGCAAAACCTCATCCCCTTCACTTCACGCCGATTTGGAGAAAGAATAATATCTCACGAGGGAAATATGTGAAGAACTTTGGGAAGGTATGTTTCGGTTGAAAGTACTACTGCCACAAGATCAGATCCGCTGGAATTTACTAAAATAACTTAACATTATGGATAGCAAAAATCAGTATTGTGAGATAATCCAGTGACACAATAGGGTTCATTGAGCGGCATTGCGGCATATGTTCATGTTGTACTGACTTGTGTGACCAATACTGCATCAGGTATGCAGTTATGTAAAAATGTTCTCGAATAAAATCACAACTATCTCGATCACTCATTCGTCGGACCATCTTCCGGTATTACTTTACGTCCTGCTTTCTTTCTCGTTCTGCAGAACATTATTGAATGCTGCAGACAAACCACTCACTGAGGCCTATTTTTACCGCATCCAACTCCAGTGCGGGAATAAATGTTAACATTTCCGCTCGGTATTGCAGACGAACCTTCAATTTTAAGTTCATCCACAACCTTCCAGGATCGAATTTTCAAAGTTTAGAGCGTATTCTGCATACTGATAATTTTAGGCGATGATATACACTTCTCAGTTCTTCCTAAGATGCTTTGTCGCCTGACGGGTTCAAGCTCCCGCGTATCATTCAGGAGTCTCTATTCCAACTTCGACTTCGAGGTACCAACATTAAGGTGGGAATTATGAAACATGATCCTTAGTGCCACGTTGTTCGACGTACAATATTTGCTTCACAGTGCCAAACCTATTCTTTCGGAATTTCAGCTAAACAAGGACAATTGAACCAATTTTAAAAACTTGAAGCCATGACCCATCTTTCGATCTCGTCAACAGATCTCCAAGGACATTTTTATTCGGTAGAAATGCGTATGGTGGTGACTATACCTTAAATTTAATGCTTTTCCCCTTTCCTTTCCTGGTACATTTTAAATGTAGCTATAGAGTGGAGTCATAAAGCAGTGGAAGAGTTGCTTATTCTGGTTGCGATATTTCTGGAGGAGAGTATGCAATTCTTCATGGTTAAGGACATATTGTCTAAAAACAAAACTTTATCAAAACACATCTGTCATAGTCCTTTCTTTAGTATGCTTTTACCTATAGAGGTTGATAGAGGGATCGAATAGAGTACAGTTGCTTATTATCCATCGTTTTGTGGTAGGAAAAATACATTAAAATCGCATATTTCGACGTCGGCAACTTTTGAACCTTGGAAATTCTCACCAAATATTGACACAGTGCTCTACCAGTTGTGCCAATTTTGGTATGGACAATTTTCGATTAGAAAACTCAAAATTTCGATTTGGGCATCCGTAACTTCTGAACGCGGATTGGTAGGGCCGTGCCATTTGGAGCAAATGTGAGCGCCAAGTAGCTCTTCATGTTTGCCGGATTTTAGAAGGATCGAGAAGGGTTTCCGAGATATCGAGAATGAAGGATTGCCAAACATAAAATTGCAATGCTTTCGCTAAATATCGATCGTACAGGGTACAGGAGTCAAACTTTACAGCTTAAAAGCAGAAGAGCTTATTATATTCTGAGTGCGTCGTTGTGTGGCATGGCGAATGCTGTACACTTTGATGTACATTTCCCAGTGCTGTACGGCAGATCGAAATGCTGTACTTCACAGCAAAATGCTGTACGTCTGGTCAGCTTAAATTAGTGTGTCTTTATCAAACCAACTAAAAAGGTCAAAACCAATGAAATCGTACTATGGAGCCATGCTCGCGCATCCCCCAATAATATTTTTTGAGTAAATATTTTTATTTGCCCACTTATTCCAGCCAAGCCCCACACAAATATTGTTTTGTCGACGCAACGGAACTTTTGTGAAAACGGAAGGAAAAGAAGGGGGGGGGGGTGTGGATTAAATACAAGTCGTAGGTACGCCCGAAAAAACTTTTAGCCCGAGGAGAGCGAAGGGTATCCAAATTTCCGCCGCGCCCGAAATTAGCCTCGTTTTCTTTTTTTTTTAAACAGATTTTTGGTTTATTGTTCCAATAACAATTGCTTGTTTGTCAGTGTAAAATAGCAGCATTTGATATTATTATCAAAAGATTTCATCTGAGAGATATTACTGCTGAGATATTACCGCCAAAACGGGCGATGTGCCTACACCGCAGGACGAGCAACGCGAAACTATGGAGCGGTATAAAGAACGAGGCAAGGAAGAAGAAGATCAAAAGATTTCATCGAATATTTTATAAAAATGTATATTTACACCCAATTCAATTATTATCACAAAAGCATATTTACATGTGTATAAATTCGTAGAACGTAACTAATTTAAAATCTATCCACCAAAATTAAATGACTAGTGTTGCAGAATACTAGAATAAGCATTCCGCATGCAAGGTGCAGTCGATAAGATTTAATATTATCTTTAAGCCAAACATCGCTATTATTTCTTAAGAAAAATTATTGCAAATTCAATACACGAGTAATGTAGAATAAAACTTAAAACTATATTTCAGCGCTCCAGACAGTTTCCAAAACTATGATTCCCACAACAAAACATTTCGCATTTTCCCAATTTTGTGTGTCTTGCAAAATTTTATACCGAAGTAAATACTCGTATAGTTCAACTTAAAAAATACTCTAATGGCTGAAGAGTTAATACCAGAAAACAAAAATCACAAAGAAAAAATAGACAAAATTATAATTACGAACCCTGGGCAAGAATTGACTTTTCTTTTCATTATAACTTTAACGAGTATTTTATTAATAATATTTAATTGAAGTCTTAAGCTACAATCTATAGATCTTTGGTATAACTTCCCTATCCCCCCTCAGTATTCACTTAATTTCCTACAAACGTAGGTACTAAAAACTCTATTTCACCCTACAATTAATTTTTAAACCGATAACAGATCTCTTGTTGGTGGTATCCATCCACCGAATCTCTTTTCCAACTCCATAGCAACTGTTAGACACAAATTATCCTGATACGGAGCAGCTATAATTTGAAATCCGACGGGCAGACCATCCTTCGACAATCCCATTGGTACTTGAGTGGCGGGCAGTCCCAAAACATTGCACATCATCGTATACATTGTACCGGCCATTTGGAAATATGTCGTGTGATGCTTAACAGCCGGAGAGTGCCAAGTAGGGAATATTAAAACTCCATCTGTGCCAAGTGTATCCTGACACGAAAAGATACGGTTAATAGAATAACGGTAGATATGATCCTGAAGTTAAAAATTTTACCAGAATTTCTTTCCGTAATAAATGCATCCTTTCGTCGTGCACTTTTCGACTATGCGACGTCATAAATCCATGAAATTGTTTGAGTACACTGAATACCAGTGAGGCGACGCTATATTTTGGAAAACCGATAAAGAGCTTGCAGATTTCCAGGAAAAGGTTATCACGAAGCTGTAAGAAAAAAAAAACAATTTTGAATCACCCGTTATTTCGATTTGAATATCATACTTACCTTCGGATCCTCAGGATGATCACGAGCGTCTGGAAGATCTTTCATGCTCATAATTCGGACCAATCCTCCTTCCAACGAATCGTTGATATTAGATGATAATTTTAACTACAAAAAAAAAACAAGATATTGGTTTCAAATGCTCTTATTAATTTTAGTCGAAGTTTTACCTCTTTTACGTACATGCCCGCTCCACGAAGATAACAAACAGCTCTTTCGATTGAGTCCTCTATATCCGAATCGACTGTTGAGCCATTCAACTTAGTTCCATATCCTCGAATAGTATAGAACTGAAAATAAAAAAAATGATATGATTCGTTTATAGAAATTGAAAATCCTACCTTGATATCCTTAAAACGAATATCACTACACGATTGCAATTTTTGAGCATTCTCTCCAGCCATAATTGGCAGCAAAACAGTCATATCATGCGCATATCGACACATTGGTCCTGTTTGAAGATAATATTGAAAGTTGGGATCCAGTCCGTTGGGAAAATGCCCGTATGTGGATAGCAAGCCTCCGGTAGGTTTATGTCCAAAGATGCCGTTGAACAATGACGGGACCCGTATCGAACCAGCAATGTCGGATCCAACACCAAACAAGGAGGCACCAGCTCCTATCAAGGCACCCTATAATGAAATAGAAAAACTGGAATTAAATAATTATGAAAAGCTTATAGCCGCTCGAATCTTACTTCGCCACCAGATGATCCACCTGCCGAGTGTTTTGAGTTGTACGGATTCCGACAAGCACCATTCAGGAGAGTGTTGGTCTCCCAGCTCATACAAAATTCAGGATTGGATGAGACAAGTAGTGGAATTGCTCCAGCATTTTTAAGATTGGCCACCACGGTTCCGTCGTAGTTGGCCTTGATTCCCTTACGAGGTATGGAGCCTACGGCTTGTGAATATCCTGGAAATAAGCAATACTAAAGTTAATTAAAATATAATAATGTCGGCAGTATCGTGTGTTAGTATCAGAATGAGCAACCTATTTTTCCTACTAGTTTCTTGGAGTGAAGTAGAGGAGTTAGTTGAATTTAGATCTGAAAAAGCGAAGTTACTCTATCTGCATTTTTTTACACTGTAGAAAATGCAAGTATCATTAGTTTAAGGCGATTAAGGTAAATCGGAGGTGTATACAGGGTGTTCGAAAACTGCCGCATAAACGCACCGGATTGTGATTTCTCATGTGATTTCCAGCAAAAACGTTGTACGGAACATACCCCCCATTCTTAACCCTTTAGCTTAAGCTGACCATATTTCAGAAGATCTAATGCTGTACACATACTTCGTTATTCGGTTTTCAGGCAAAGCCTCAGCCCCTCCCCTTCATGCCGATTTGGAGAAAGAATAATAACCACAAGAGCAGATCAGCTGATAACTTAACATTATAGCGAAAATCCGCATTGCGTAAACAATACTGCATCATGCTACCAGGCATGCATTTATGTAAGATTTTTAACGAATAAAATCACAACCATCATCTCGTTCACTTATCCGCCAGACCATCTTTCGGTATTACTTCACAGGGGCGGTCTCAGTGTCTTTACGTCCTGCTTCCTCGTTCTGCAGAACATTATTTTATGCTACAGACAAACCACTCACTGAGGCCTATTTTGACCGCATCCATCTCCAGTACGGGAACAATTCTTAGCATTTGCACTCGGTATTCCAGACGAACCTTTATTTTAAAATGCTCCCACAACCTACCAGGATCGAACTTTCAAGGTTTAGAACGTATTCTGCATACTGATAATTTCAGGCGATGCTATACACTTCTCAGTTCTTCCTAAGATGCTTTGTCGCCTGACGGGGTTAAGCTTCCGCGTATCATTCAGGAGTCTCTAGTCCAACTTCAATTAAGTATAGGTATACCAACATTAAGGTGAGGATTATGCTATGTTGTTCGATGTACAATATTTAATTCATTGTGCCAAACCGATTCTTTCCGAATCTCAGCTTAACAAGCAAAATTGAACCATTTCAAAACCTTCAAGCCACAGCCCATTTTCGATCTAGTCAGTAGACCTCCAGGCACAGTTTCAATGTAGCTACGGATTGGAGTCTAAGGAGAACCTCCAGGGCGGTGGGATGGTTGCTCATCCTGGTTGCAATATTTCTGGAGGAGAATATGCAATTCTTCATTGTTACATTAGTGATGCTACGCCGGCCGGCCGGTTCCCTAGGCTCGCCAATTTAACTGATTCGAAGGACATATGTGGGAACAAAAAAAAACCCTTATCTAAAAACCCCTGACAGAGTCCTTTCTTTAGTACCATTTAACCTATAGTGGTTGATAGGAAGATATGGAGAATGAACGATGACCAAAAAAAAAATTGCGATTATTTCACTAAATATCGATCCAGGGGCGGCGCATAAGGGCTCGCGTGGCGGGGGGCCCACGAGATTTAGGGGCCCAAAGGCCAGATGAAAGATTTCTGGAACTATAAAAACTGCACGACTGCGAAAAACAACACTGCGACGTAGATATTTTTTGTAGACAAGAAGATATATACCATTTTCGAAGTCAAAACAAATGCTAAGGAGGTTTTCACACTTGTACTTGATCTGGCCAGATTACGTAATTTGCGGTGTGGTGAATTTAAAAATGTATGGAATTTGACAGCTCAATTTAAGTAATTTGCACAGATTACGTAATCTGGACATAAGTGTGAAAACTTCCTGAATTTATTGCTCCTCTTTCACCAGGCCCCTTAGATAAACAAATTTAGTATTGTCCTAAAATCTTTGAAAGTTAAACGGATCTTCAAATTTTCGCCATAAAAAAATTTGCTCCTGGCATGGCTTCGCTATTTGCTGTAACTTTAGCCGCGGTTTGTAATCCGACCCACCCTTTTCCTTACCAAGTACTATATGGACAAAAATATTTTTTAGGTCCCTCTGCAAATATACTTCTAAGAACAATTTTGGTATTAGTACCTTTTCTAAACTTTTGGATTAAATTCCAATCCACTTTGTCATGAACTGTCAAACACATAGTTCAAACTACTTACTACGGCCACACTTAAATTTAAAGCTGAAACAATTTTTTGGATTCTTCGTTTCAAATTTATCCATTTTTCTCAATTGGATGAAATTGAGGAATTGGATTGGTATAGAACATTATCAAAACAAAGGAATTAGAATTGACCATGTGTGTGCGGCCTTAGAGTAAATAGGGCGCTCGTCTGCAAATCATAGGTTCGCGGGATCGAATCCCATTGAAGGCGCAGGTAAATATACTACGCCTAAATACCATTAAACCTATAGAGCTCAATGCTGTGCTGCGTGAGCGCTTTTATTTTAAAATAAAAAAAAAACATTGACGAAATCATTAATTTAATAAACGTGACAACTAGAACGAAGTAGATCTTTGCAAAGTTATTTTGAGTATGACGGTCTTAATTTTAGTAGAAACACTGTAACGTCAAGATCAAGTTTCCAATCATGTTGGTTTAAGGTTGATCCACACTTTTTAGTCATCAGTCACAGTCATTTCCTATACAAATTGACAGATTGTCAGTCAATCAATTAACTGACAATTTGTCAACTCCTATTAAAATGGACACTGAAGTATATGCTAGATCCCTTCCATTTGTTTAAGTTGAAGCCAATGGAATTTTTTCCGAAGTTTTCATTCGGGAAAATCTCCGAAAATCTGCTAAAATGTTCAGGAAATTCAAACAGAAGTCTGTGAAAAAGAACTCATTGTGAATATTGCTCATTGCGAATTGCGAGGCAGGGCAATTTAAACAAAAAGCATAAAATTATTAACACCTTACGAACAACGTTTCCTACAGTAGCATGGCTTAGTTTTATTTTTTTTTTAATAGGAAAAATCACTTTGATCAAAATGCTCTCTCTGATCGTATTAAACACAGAGACAAATACGGTGCAGCAAATATACTTATACTTATCCGTTCAAAGAGGCCAAGAGATAGGAAAAATCCAAGGGGGAAATTTACAAAAATATTCTAATCCATACAAAAAGTGACCAAAGGATTATTTTGAATTTTCGGCATATTTCAATGGTTATTCTGGTGTTTTGGGGTCGAGAACAATATGGTCGAACAAATTTATTGAAATAAACTTATTCGCTAAGTAGATATAGGCAAAGGTTTGCTCATGAGCTCAAATTTGCTTATTTTCTATTCGTTTACGTAGCTATAAGGTAGAGACTAAATCGGTGGTGTAGATTTACCAAATACACTAAATCGTTCCAGAATGATAGTCAAAGTAAAATCAGAAAAACAGCTGCCTTGAACATTTTTCCCATTGTGAATTTTAAAATTCTTTTATTTTAGAGAGATAAAGAGAGAGAGATAAATACAAATTATGTGAAAAAGAACGGTCTTCATAGTTTTGTACATTGTGAATTTTGTGCATGTTTCAATACTTATTCCGCTATCGGAAGAGCAGTCCATTCTGTTTTTGCATATTTACTTAAATCCGCCAATTTGTTCAAGACATATAAACAAAAGTTTAAAAAGAACGAGACCGAGGCTAATTTCGGGCGCAGCCGAAGTTTGAATACCCATCACATTTGAATGCAACTTGAGCTTCTTTTGCATTAACAATTTCTACCGCAGCCCTATGACGTGTTCCAATTTTATCTATTCCTGGCTGCGTTGAGGGCCATGCGCGTAGCCAGGGGTGGGCAGGGAGGGGCTGTCGATGGTGAAAAAAACCTTATCGATGTAGTAAAAAAAATCGCTGCACTATACAACATTTTCAAAAATTTGCCTTTTTTACCATTCCAAGTGGCCTCACGTAACTGACGGAGGCTGCGTACCAGCACACACATTTCACTTGTGAGTGTGCTACTGTGGCTGCGTGGATCCCATATTTCCTGTTTCATCTCATGGCTACACAATTTCAACTGTTAGGTCCCTTCGGGAAGTTAGTGGAATTCAACTTATTTTCATCTGAAAGGGGGACAATGGTATGCAGCTTTGCTTTGTTAGCCCCGGAAGGTCATGCTTCGTCGAATCGACTACGCACGCATCATCAAATTTATCCCATTTTTGTGACAATTCTCATTATGTGGAGCTAAGTTTTCGTACAGCACTTACCGTGCCGATGTACTTGCCGGGTACATTGCGGCTAGACGAAGTAAGCAGGGTAAGTTTGATTTTTGGAAATCGGTGTCATCGAAACGACAAAGGATGAATTTTGTGTAACTCTTAGAACTCCAGAATTTCTTATGGCTGGTTGTCGATTCGACGATAAGGCTGTGTCCACAGAACTAGCTCATAACAAATATGTTTATTTTTGAAATGTGGGACCTATTTTTCAAAAATTATGGAAAAAATATTTACTAGGACAAAAATAGGACAAATCAGGAAAATGGCTCAAAATTCTTCCTCATTTTAGGAAGATTGCATTTCGAACTCATAAAAATCGGCTCCAAGGCACTCAATGTCAAAATTAGACATCGTACATAAAATTAGAATTAATCAAGGGAACTCGGGGAGAAGATATTCCAAAATTTACTGTAAATAATTCTACAATCCACTGTTAAAACCGCAATAGGTGAAGTGAAAGAAAACCCGTGTTGGAACCCCAAAATGGATCGCTGTGCCTCTTGTATATACATGAGCTTCTCATTCATTAAACCCAATTTCCTAGTACGTTTAGAATATGATGTGTTTTATGATTCGAGCACGTTTTTTGAATTATATCGACGTTAAATTTTTATTTATCTCTTTTTTTAATTGTGTTGTGTGTGTAGTGTTTTATATTTCGGGCCAAATAACATTGAATTAAGAAAATTTAATTTGTAAATCAATTTCCTTACAAAATTACTCCAAATTGATGCCTTTCCATTATAAATAAACTAACGATTGAAAATTTGTAAAATTGTAGTAATATTTTGAGAAAGGGTGATTTTTATGAAGCGTCAAAGTTGAGGGTCGTCGAATCGACGAAGCATGACCTTTCCGTACTAAAAATAAGCATGACCTTCCAGGGTTAAGGATTTTGTAAGGAACGGGTCTCATATTTCAGTGTCTTTCAAGTTCTTCTTTTTCTTCTCAGTACCGTAGCCCCTTGTGCGTTAACTGTTTATTAGCTGTTTATAGGCAATTTCGAATCAACATTACATTGCATATAATTTCGGAGTGTATAAATATAATGTTGTAAGTACTATATATTTCCATTCACATGTACGGAAATTTTGGACCACGCCGAGATTCGATCTCCGGACATCTATATTACTAGCATCGTAGAGTGCGACTCAACCAAATGAGCCACAGAGCGGGTATTTCAAGTTATTAAATCAAGATTTATTTTCTAGCTGAATCATACCAGCAATAAAATTTAGCCACTGTTAATACTTTGATAAATTTAGAGGAAATCTCATTAAAACTGTTAACCATATTTCAATCAATAAAGGATTTATAAATTTGCTAAGATGAAAGTGACAGACGAAACAAACCGATTTCGCAAGTGGATGTCCGAGATACAAAAAATGCACTGAAATAGACAAACTACGCTCTGAAGGGCAGATATTGGAGGCCAGTTGAATGTAATCAGAATGCAGAAGAAAATCTTTCTCATCTCCATTTTAAAAAATTTACTCTAAAATTAGCAAAAAAAGAAGTAACATGTCGTGCTCTGTGGCCGTGATCGCACGGTCGCCACTCTGTGATATAGAGACTCATAGAGAAACGAGTTTCCAAACTCGGCACGACTCGTCGCAAGTTTATTATTCAGAAGAAGATGATAAGAGATATTCTTATCATAGAATAATAAACTAATAATGCGACTAGGAAGTGGTACGGCTGACAACCGAATCACACTCCGAATTCAGTTGTCTTTGTAACGTTGACGATTACACACGGTAGTCGTCAGCGCACCATGCTCCACTAGGAGTTAGGGTAATAAAAGAAGAACATGCGTGGCAGTCACCCAGTAAACTAGGGCCGCAGATGTGTGAGTGACATCCAATTTCCAAGATCTAAACTGCTGTTTTGTTGAGGTGTTGAGATCAACAGCACGCCCAGCAATGTTATTTATCCCCTGAATGGATACTTGTTTACAATCTGAGCGACATCATAGTCCGTCACGTAGGTCGTGAGTTCGAAAAACACCATAAAATGAATTCATTCACGGTGAGTCTGGAATCCATGACCCTCAGCATCAATCCAACCACAAGCCAGGCTACTCTAAAATATGCTAACAATATTTCTGCGAGCGGAAATTTCAGCTCCTAAGAAAATCATGATGTTAAAAAAATTTTGGGCTTGCCCCCCCCCCTGACCGAAATCCTGGCTACGCCCATGGTTGAGGCTAATCCAAGACAACACTTGGATGAATTTTGGTTAAGATTCAAAAAGAAAAAAAGTTTTTCTTAGAAGAACCTAATTTTCACGGGTTGTTTGTAAGGCAGCCCTATGACATGGTGTTCCGATTCCATCCATTCCTAGATATATTTTGAGGGTTTATTAGGAACACACTTGGGTGAAGTTTGGTTAAGATTGGTACATAAAGAAAAAAGTTTTTCTTAGAAGAACCTAATTTTCAGGGGCAAGCCCCATGACCCCGATTCCATTCGTTCCGACATATATACAGCGTACACTAAAAAGAAACTTGTATTCAAAATTTCAGCCGGATAGCTTCAAAACTGATGGACTAGTTTGCGTTGCAACAGACGGACAGACAGACAGACAGATGGACAGACAGCTTAATCGATTTCTCTCTTCACACTGATCAATAAACTTTACATAGTCGGAGGTGCTTCCTTCTGTGCGTTGCAAACTTCATGACAAAGTTAATATGTATACCCTTTCACATATTGACGTGTATAAAAAACTGTTTTTATAATTTTGCCTATTGTAAATTTTTTGCGTGTTTCTCCGAGTGTCTGGCAATTCGTTCAAAGTATGGCAAAGTATATATGTAATATAAATGATCAGGGTCGGTCCCTGATTCAAATAAGCCATGTCTGTCTCTCCTGTGTCTGTCTGTTCGCACGATAACTCCCGAAATAATGAAGCTAGCCGTTTGAAATTTTGATCAGACGTTGGTTTTGATAATATCGGTATTGAAAATGAGTCAAATCGGACCAAGGGTTCCCCTACCTCCCATACAAGTTACACCTCCTTGATATTTTAGTTCGGCCAAATATCGCTAGCGACCTGAGATTTTTATCAATGCCTAATTGTGACATATTCTTAAAGTTGATGGAAAGTGGAGCAGGTCTGACAACTTCAAATTTATGCCAAATGGTAGCTGATGGATACATATATGTACACTTTAAAAAAATTTACTCCAATAATAGGAGGAAACTTTTTTTCCTTCTATTATAGTAGTAAATTTACACCATGATATGAGCGAGAGAATTTTACACTTTACGGTGTAAATATTTACTACAAAATTACTTACATAAATAAGTAAACTTACTCTTAGAATTATGTAAATTTAAATCAGAAATAAGCAAATTTGCACTGGAACGAATGTAAATTTACACCGGCGAAAATGTAAATTTACATCTGGGTTTATGTAATTAATTAATAATATTTACGGCAGCCGGTTCTTCGATTTTAATCGTCCTGGAGCTAGTCGTTATTCCAACGGCAAAGAGCTGCTACACCCCGTTCGGTTCAACATCAAAAAACGCTATAACAACAACAATAATATGATGCTCACACGAACGCACTTCGGACGGAACAGAGTAACTGCACACAGAACAAGCCACTTGACAGATACAGGAAAATGCAATAATTCACAAAAGTATTGTAGCACACTCAGTTTTACACAAATGTAGGTGTAATTTTCACACCAAAATCGCAATATTACATGAAAATTACACAAAAATAAAGTAATGGCACATCTTCACACCAAATGTGGTGTAAAATTACACCAAAATAGAGAAATATTAAAAAATCTGTGTAATATTACACTATTTTGTGGGTTTACTAGAAATTTCGTTGAAAAGTAAACGTTTACTGTAATTTTGCGAGAAAAAAGGTGTAAAATTCAACGAATTTTCGATGTAAAATTCAACCTTGTTTTTACAGTGTAGGTACTTATCAAATATGAAAGGTATGTCAGGTCCGACCCATCTATCCTTTCCACTCCTGCAAAAAAAAACTTGAATTTGAATATTTTGGGTCTTGCGTGCCTTCTAGGTGTGTACATGGGTATGGGGTATATCATACTATTCGCACGATTAGAACTCGGTTTCGTTTCTAATCAGATGGTCCCTAAAATAGCGGGTTACTCTAGCCTCCCATTAACCAAGGCCTCACAATTATGTCAGTTCGAACCGTATGTAGGCATTATGCAAGAGCTTGGCTGACTAAAGTACAGGAATACCCCGATTTAAGTCGCTTCGATTTAAGTCGATTCGCACTTAAGTCTTTTAATATTTCCCACCTTACGATTCGATTTGCGACAATTTTGTTTCGCACTTACGTCATTTTTCAGGATTTTTTTTCTAATAAAACATTAAACATTTTTGCAATTAAAATAAATTTTTTGGTGCAAAAATCACATCCATTGGGAAAAATTAAGATTGCATTACAAACCGACCTTTCGATAGATAGACTCGTTAGTCGGAGAATCTTCGCATGAAAATGTTACAGGGAGTAAGTGACTATGTTTCATTGTAGAAACGCTACTCAACGAGCATTGTTACACTCCTTTTTTTGTTTTGGTAGAACAATCGCAATGTACATAGTTTTATTAACATAGATCAAATGTGGATTAATTCTTTGACTTATCTTATCTGTCAACTACTACTGGGCCTGGACAATAATAATTTATATGGAAATTTCTAGAACATCAATAGAAACTTATTTTCGCATTTTAAATGTCTTTCAAACACCTATGAAACTGATTCACAAATGATTCCGGGTTTATTCCTTATCCCATCTTTTGAGGGCGTATGAACTGCAATCAATTTATTGAAACCTTAGACAGGAAGTCAATTTTCGATAATAGAGTGAGTGCATGTCACTGACTTAACTGGAAATACGCAAATCGCTCGCCAAAATTTAAAAGTATGATAAAAACATTGTCACACCAGTATTCCAGAAATAGGAAACCCAACCAGCCTTGTACCTTGGTAGCCAAAGTTGCTGAGCTAAAGCATAAATTAATTTCGCACAGCAAGATTTCTCTATCTAAAGACAAAAAAATTTACAAAATAAAAAAAAACAAGAAAAGTCATAGCTGGGGCTAAATTTGTTGTTCACGAAATTTCCTCGCCAAATCCACAGTCTAGAGTCCTTAAACTTCATTCGACGTTCTTGTTGCAAAACTGATAGATTTATTCGGACAATGGGAATTAGAATGAAACCCTGAAAACAACTTGAACTTTTTAACTAAATTCATAGACAAAAGAGTTCGACGAAGGGTATGTATTTTCTGCAAAAAAAGAACAGCCGCTTTAAAGAAGATTCCTACTAGACGTAAATTTTGCTTGCATAAGTCACCAACTTCTTTTCGAGTGATTTTTAGACATCTATTTTATACTATGTAGAACTAGAGCACTAGAGGCACACTGCTACTTAATGGATCAGGTAACTTAAAATTGCCCAAATTAACAACAATTTATATACAAAAGGCGACGGAAATTTTTGCATTTATCCAGCGCTAAAAAATTAATGAAGGAAGCACTTGATAGATTTAATTTTATGTTAGAACGAAGAATAACTTATTGCTTTGCGAACGCGCATTCAGTGATACCCAGACCAACGCGTCACGAATTTTCCGTCGCGAATCCGCGCCGGAAAATTCGCGGCATATTTTTTGGTGCCCACACCGGCGCCGCGCGAATAATTCGCTAGGTACTGTCACTCACAGCTGATATCATGTTGTTGCCTTAGAAAAGGTACTTACGTGATTCCGCGTAACCAAGCAAAATATGGCGTAACTATGCAAAGTAAACATTCAATTAAATAGAATATTCAAGCTTGTATGTAACTACTTAGGAACAAACGCAAGCACGGAACCACCAGGATCCTCATTTCCTATCGTATACTATTCATGAATGAAACCTTGACCTTGTATTCTTTCGGAAATCCGTCGATATCTCTGAAATCCTTTGGTGTGGCAGAACGCCCGAGGTGGCGCTAGAATAACCATAAAATTGCCGAAAGGGTCATCAGATCCTCTTTTTTTCCGGTCAGTGCACAAAGTAGTCAGAGATAACCGTCAACCTGGATGTTGGCCACAGCAATTTCGCAATCAGCTTCGTACTAACTTTGATAATCCGTCGATATCTTTGGAATCCTTGAGTCCAGCGAAACGATCAAGCTTTCGCTGGACTCGCAACAAAATTCTCTATAAGGTGGCGTCAGAGCATCTTTCCTGCGCAGCTCACAAGGGGATAACCGAGATAACTACAATACCTCACAAAATGTATGCTTTTGTTAGTTGTTAACCTAGATGTCGGTCACAGCAATTTCACGATCAACTTCGTACTATGCACTTTGAAAAATCGTCGATATCGCTGCAATTCTTCGGCCGAGCGATACGATCGGGGTGTCGCCGGACTTGCCACAATAGGACAATTTATTTAAGTAACAACAACGAGTAAAAACCTTCCTTCCTTGCAATTCATGTTTCCAAAAGTGTTACTTCTTTTACTCATCAAGTTGTACTACACTGCAGCTGCCAAATAAATTATTTGAATAAAATGACATTAGGTAGCAAATATTCGAACCGGAAAAAACACTGCAAAACTGGCGAATATTCGCGTTGGTGTGGGCATCACCATACAACGCAGTGTGTTACAATTTAGACGCCGCGGAAAAATTCACCGCGAATATTCGCTGACGCACCGCGCCGGTGTGAGCATCACTTGAAACAAAAATGTCGACACTTAACTGGCCTGCACGTAATCCAGACATCAATCCCATTGAACACTTATGGGACGAGCTCAAGAGAAGAGTCCGAGCCAGAAATCCAGTCCCTTCGTCCACTGACGAATTGAAGGCAGCCCTATTAGAGTATTCCTCAATATTCCATCAACAACTTGATCAGATCAATGAAGAATCGACTGGAAGCTGTCATTAGAGCAAGAGGAGGCAATACCAAATACTAAAACGAGACCGAGTTCTAATCGTGCGAATAGCACGATGAGTGTATACCGTATACCCACGTACAAGCCTAGAATGCGTAAAACCGAAAATATTCAATTTCATTTTTTTTTTTAATGGGGAAAGGGGTAGATGGGTCGAACCTCGAACATCTTTAGTATCTTATAACGGCATCCAGCAGCTATCATTTGCTATAAATTTGAAGTTTTTCTCCACAATCTATCAAAAGATATGGCGGATAATTGCTTTGTAGGGGATGTAGGGGTAGGGGTAGTGAGACCTTCTCCACTTTCTACCAACTTGAAGCATATGTCAACATTAGGCATTGATGAAAATTTCAAGTCGCTAGCGATATTCTGTTGAAAACCATGGCCGAATTAAACTATTACGGATGGGTCATTTGTATGGGAGGTAGGGGAACCCTTAGTCAGATTTGGCTCATTTTCAATACCATCCAAGCTTTTATCAAAACAATCATCTGGCCTAAATTGCAAAACGCTAGCTTCATTATTTTGCGAGTTATCGTGCGAACTGATAGACACACGGACGGACAGACAGACAGACAGGCGGACATGGCTTATTCGAATCAGGAACCGACCCTGATAATTTATATACATATATACCTCCGGTCGCTCCTTTGAGGTGTTACTTAAATCGTCGTAACAAAAACAATATACCCTATACCATCTTATGGGTATAGGGTATAATAATAAATACTTAAACTATTTACCAACAGTTTTTGTTTTATTTTCAAAAACCTAACCACAAACCATTTTCATAATTTCCTATTTATCCTACGATTTCGTTCAAAGAGCAATCATTTTAAAAGTACTCAGCAAATATTGGTTAAAATGGTACTATAATAAAGCTGAGGTCTCAAGCTTTTGAATGACAGACGATTTTTATGGATAACTACCGTACTTTTCAAAAAAACACGTACAAATACACGCGATTGGCTGATTTCAGACTATAAGACGAAACCGGACGGGTAAACTTGCAAGACAAGAGAGCTTTTGTAGTGGCCAGCAGAAAGCATTGTTCATTTCAAATTGTAAGAACGAGTTTTTTCTTTCGTAGGAATCGTACGATCGATAAGACGATTGCATCTACCAATAGTTCAGGCGTTCTGCAAAGACAATTAGCGCGTGTTTTACTTGCATTTTAATCTTGTCGACTCGTCACTTCATTGTACACTAACTTTGGAGCGTGCATGGCAACATTTATACATACTTGCTGTGTGATTATTGTTCGCCGGTCCGTGTTTTGATCGGATAGTGTGAAATGATCATACGATGGTTCTTGTCGTGCAAGTTTACCCGTCCGGTCGTTTTCTTACAATTTGAATTCAGCCATTAAAGGTTGATTCGATACTTTTGTCCGTAAGTATATTTATCACCACGTCTCTACAAACAGTTATACGAGTAAGATGAAGAAATGAGAAGTCGCTAACACATTTCAATGTCAAAGTTCACCTTAATGTTGTGCAAGTTATTTATTTCAACGTTTTATGAACCACACACCTCAGGTATATTTAAATTTTTATGAATCACTGCCGAGGCCCAACGGATATATATATCAGTTTGAGCTTTTAAAAATCTTAAAAATAACGTCCTCATAAATAAATTTTGAATTCGTCACATTATTTATTGCACTTGCCTATCATGCCGTCCTTGTTTAATTATACATACTGCCAACCAAATAACAGCCAACACAAAACTACGTGCACATTTAAATATTTTCAGTTAATTGTTTCAAAAACACGCTGTAAAAATATCATGTAATATTTATAGTACGACTGAGTGATACTATCACTAGACCTCCTTCATATTTTACGTAATTGCAAAGAAACATGTAACGCCTTAGCATAACACAAATTAATTGATATTTACAAACCAGACGCGGTATTTATGGGAGATAAGATTCGTATCATGCTAGAAATAAGCAAGTGATTACCCAGTCCCAGACCTATAGCACCGCAGATAGTCACTGCAATTCCTCGTCACAACTGACTCGCTGACCTACAAATTACTATTCACAAGTTTGCAATCGATCGCTCATTGATTGTATGCACGCACTTCAAAATTGCATACAACAATTGCACACACACACAACTAGTCGTTAGACAACTTCCTTACATAGTCCGTTGTACTCACCTTGCAATCCACAACTTTCCTTAACTGTGAACGGTATGCCTAGAAGCGGGAACTTGCTGGCCAGCTCCACTTGATCCATAGTAGAACACATCACATCGGCATGCTGCGCATCCTTGATGGCTCCTTCGAAACGATCCTCAATAACGGCATTGATGATAGGATTTACCAACTTCACTCGTTCTATGTATGCACGCACCACTTGTTCGGATTTAACCTTTTGTTTGAAGATACAACAACAAAAATGTTCCAACAATCAACTTGCATTCAACTGTTCAACTCAACATTCAGATTTAGATTAGAACTTATCTGCATAACGGATCTCACCTTTTGATCTCGGATTTTGGCCGCCAATTCGGTGACCGACATCAACAACAATGGATCGGTTATTGGCGGGACTTTAGCTTCCTTCTGGAACCACCGCACCACGGCATAGATAGGCCAGAGTAGGATTCCGATCAAATACAGCAGGAATACAACGAACCTCAATCCGAAATCCATAGTGCATCGGTTGGTGCTCAAAGATCAACACTTGGTACGAGTATCTGGTAAAATGCAGGCAGTACTTGCTGTGTGTAATCCAACACTGTCTACTAGAACCACTAAGTACGTACAGCCGAATGGACGCTTCTTCTGGTCAGCAGTAGCGTTACCCAGAGAGGAAACTGGAATGGGAAGTAGAACTGACCGAGTATAGAACTCGACGCAACGGCTCTAAAGTTTAGCGCTGGATGGTTGCGGTTGACTGTGATCGCACTCGTATTTCCTTGGGGCCGTGCTTGTGTTTTGATTATACTCTGCTCTGATGACCTCCTGCTTGAATACATTTAAACGAATTTTTAATTGTAAATTCAAATACTGAACAAGTTGGCGATAATGGCATTAAATGAAAAAGATACTAGAACAAAACACATCAAAATGAATAAATTATAAATACAAGCAAAACTTTAGCAGAGACTGGCAGTTTTATTAATGGAGAACGCGTTACGCTCGGTCGGTGAAAAACATAAATGGGAAAATTACGAATTAGTAGTAAGTCGTAGTCTTGACTTTGAATCCAAATAATTTGGTAATTAAAATTACTACAAGCGATATTCATAAGAGGATTGCCGGAGGAAGTATGCACACGATCGAAGTCATTTCATTCATTCGAATCTACAAAAGTGCAGCATATGCCTCAGCAAAGAGGAGCCTCAGAGGTTATAAATGGATATTAGCTTCATTAATATTTATATTAATATTTGATTTAAAATGATTTTGATAGATGATGAATGTAAGTGATTCTGTACAAATTTGGAACTTTTTGCGCGTAGATTCTTCCTTGGAATAGTTTTCTTTTGATTGTATGTTATTGGAAGACTTAAGCTTGGCTTGAAGGTTTCACCGCGTTACGTTAAGAATTTCATGTCATGATATTTTTCTTTTTGATGTTTTAAATGAACTTATTGTTCTGATTTTTTTTGGAAGTCCATGAGCAGAAGTAATAGCTGTGATTTCTTAAAGCAATGATGGTGGATCCTATAGATCTCAAATAAAAACAAGGGGGCTTCGCCCCCTTCTTGCTACGCTCGCCAAACCCCGAGGGCGAGACTAATTTCGGACGCGGCCGAAGTTTTGGGCTTGGTTGAAATAAATGGGCAAATAAAAATATTTACTCAGAAAATTTTATTGGGGTTGCGGGAGCATAACCCCACAGTACGATTCCATTCGTTTTTAACTTTTTTGTTTCTTTGGTAAAGACACATTAATTCAAGGCTTTGTGAAATTGGTGCAAAAAATGTTTCTTAGAAGAACCAAAATGGGGGTTGGGTTTGTATAGCCACCCCATGACCTAATGGTCAGATTTGATCAATTCTTAGATACGTTATGTGTCATCAAGAGAAACATATTCGTGTGAAATTTGGTTGAAATTGGTGCACAAATAAAAAAGTTTTTCTTAGAAGAACGTAATTTGGGGAGTTAGGTTTGTATGGCAGCCCCACGACCCCATTATCCAATTTGATCAATTCTTAGATATGTTTTGTGTCATCAAGAGAAAAATGTTTATGTGAAATTTGGTTGAAATCGAGGCACAAACAAAAAAAAAATGTTCTCAGAAGAACCTAATTTGGGGGATTAGGTTTGTATGGCAGCCCCATGACCCCATGGTCCGATTTTACCGATTCAAACATACAAACTGCCTGCAGCAAAAAGAAGCATTTGTGCAAAATTTCAGCTTCATAGCTTTTAAATTGACCGAGTAAAACGCGTAGCAACAGACGGACAGACAGACAGACGGACATCGCCCAATCGACTCCCCATGTTATGCTGATCATATATGTATACTTATTATATGGTCGGAAATGCTTCCTTCAATGCGTTACAAACTTCATGACAAAGTTAATATACCCTTCGTTGACTCTACGAGCGAAGGGTATAAAAATAGAGTAAGGCTAATTCTTGTGGTTTTTGAATCAGTGGGCTCCCACGAATCTAAAACTCATTTTGCTAAAAAAAATTTTGGTCGGAAAGGTCCCAAAAAGGACAAAAAAGGATACTCTTTAATCCATGACCGGAGGTCGGCATGTGGCGTATCAAATCAAAGGGGACGTCAAGTACATTACATATCCGGTGTTTGTTCCATATTTCACCCTCAACGGAATAAATCGATATTAAATAGAGAATTACTGTGTTTCCCGTGTATTTTTCCAAAGCCATAATTACGAGAGTAATTTAAATTGTCACTACGTTTCTCACTTTTCCGAATCTATAATAGCTAAAGATTCTACCATTAAATTTGCTAAGAAAAAAAAATGATCGGAGAGCTCTCAAAAAGGACATAAAAGGACACTAATTACAAACCTTGATCGAACGTGGGCATGCCGGGTGTCATATCAAAGAGGACATTCCATATCCGGCGTTTATTACTTGTTTCAAGGACCCTCACAGGAGAAAATTGTAATCCAATGGAAAATCTTCTTGTTTCTCGTATATGTATTTTTTTAAAGCCGTAATTTTTCGTTTAAGCCCGAATTATTCCATTTAGTGTCCTTGAAACAGGAAACAAACACCGGATATACAATGCACTCGACGTCCTCTTTGATATGACACCCCGCATGTTCACGTTCGATCAAGGTTTGTAATTGGTGTCCTTTAATGTCCTTTATCAGAGCTTTCCCATAATTTTTTTCATAGCAAATTTAATGGTAGAATCTTAACCTATTACAACTTGAATTATTCTCGTAGTTATGGCTTTGGAAAGATACACGGTAAACACAATAATTTTTCATTTAATCTCGATTTATTCCGTTGAGGGTCCTTGAAACAGGAAACAAACACCGGATATATAATGTACTCGACGTCCCCTTTGATTTGCTACCCCACATGCTGACCTGCGGTCAAGAATTAAAGAGTATCCTTTTTTGTCCTTTTTGGGACCTTTCCGATCAATTTTTTTTTAGCAAAATGAGTCTTAGATTCCAGGGAGCCCGCTGATTAAAAAACCACAACAAATAGCCTTACTCTATTTTTTTCTATTTGGGGGCCTGAAATTGGATATTTTGACTGCACTACAGGTGCTACAAGCTAGACAACGGTTCTTAACCGGTGGTCCGCGGACCACTGGTGGTCCCTGAGGCGACCCTAGGTGGTCCGCGAAGCTGTTGATGTGGTTCCCTCATAATCCGATACGACAATTCTCGAATTTCACACAGCTCAATCTTAACTTTCTAATAGAAAATTGAAGGTTGAAAGCGGATGGGAGTCCGTTTTGACTGAGCAGGACAGAGTGTTTTCATTGAGATTTTGACCGTTACGATGGAATGAAATATCGTCGAAATTTGTTTTAAATGCTTCTTTTTTAGGTGACGAACGCAAAATGATTGCGATATGCAATCATCGAGGACGGCCGAGAGTTGATATGAATGTTAACTTTATGTGGAGTAGCTACGTGTCTTTATAGCCTTGAGGGTTGTCATAATTGTAGGCAAACAGTTTGGGTATTTAAGGTCAATAATATTCTTTTCCGGCCAAACCATAATGGTAATTTACATTGGTGAATTAAGATAATTAAGCTACTATTGATCTTCGGTGGTACTTCTAAATAGGGTTCCGACAGATTTCTGTTGGTACAACATGAACCAGCAATGCCATATTTATAGGAGCTTATGTAAAAATTGTTGTTCTTCCAGTAAGAACTGTAAGGAAGGGCTTTAAAATCTGATAAACACAACTGGATTTTAATATTATGAGCCATCTCTGGATGAAACAAACCGAAATATTACGCAAATTAATGAGGGTTTTGAAATTCGTTCAGACTTAGCAAAATTACACCCAGAATCCTTTGCAAGACGATCTCTGTCAGTCAACTTTTTCTGGATGATGGTCTTAAAAGCAGAAATATCCGTTTGGCGTTATTTCCACATTTTTCTAATCGAAAACCTCACTGACGGTACAAGATTTCATGATTTGAATCGTTCTTATCACAATTGCAATTTGGTGGTCCGCAACAACTAACGAGTTTGATCAAGTGGTCCCTCATGTGCAAAAGGTTAAGAACCACTGAGTTAGAGCTTTTAGGATTCTATTCCTACTGCGCATTTTCTCACAAACGGAATCTGCGTGATTTGCAGACGTCATCATGTTCTCTAGGTGAAGCCCGAGAATTTTGGGGTTTGCTACAGTAGGAACTGAATTGTTTGCCAATACGTACATCCATCTCCCATGTGATGTCCTCCCACCAAGTGGTTAGAAAAGTCGCAGAGGATTTGGACGCAGAGATGGTGAGGTTTCGGCTTTGGAAAAATGCCTGTAATCGTCGTAGATAGCGATTAATTTAGAGGCGCATTTTATCCTTATCGTTCCCTGTGGCGAGTACGGTGCAATCGTCAGCATAGAAAATTACCTCGATTCCTTCAGGTGGTGTGGGAAGGCCGGACATGTAGATGTTAAACAGAGTGGGGGAGAGTACCCCTCCCTGTGGAACACCTAATTTTATTTTCCTAAGCTTAGAACGTTTGCCTCGAAACTCGGTAAAGGCGTGCCGACCAACTAGATAATTGGCAATCCAACGAATCTCATGTGCAGGAAGATGATAGATAGATTTATTAATCTACAAAAATACATTCTATAATTTGAAAAATTAGTTTCGAATGTCAAAAGATTATTAAATGCTATTAAACTGAAATTGTGCAACAGATTCAACAGGTTTGCTAAGAGCATTGAATGATTGACCTTATCAAAAGGCGATAGGTCAATTGCCACCAAAATGGTTCTGTGACAAGGACGACGTTGATTTAGCCCATCGCGAATGCGTGTAGTGATCGCATCGAGGGCAGTGGTGGTACTATGCATTTTCCTGAAACCATGCTGGTGAGGTTCTAGCTTCGCATGTGCAACAAGAGTGGGGTGAATAAGGGCCTCCAGCGTCTTTGCGACGCGCTCTTCCCTGGCTTGAGACAGGGGACAATCCGACCTGTTTTCCTAATTTCAGGGATGGCAAGCGAGGACATCGACAGGTTAAAGGCGGCCGTGAGATACTAAATGCCTGAAAGGTCGAGTGGTTTCAACATGGTCATCGAAATGCCATCTGGTCCGAGGGCCTTGGAGTTTTAACCCTTTATATCCCAATTTATGAATTCGGGCGAAAAAAAAATATTTGGTTTGTAATTTTGTCTTAAAAATACCTTAGATTGACGAGTATGGTGATTTTTTGCACCTCCCTATATCCTTTTTGTGTACAGGACTTTGTTGTTTAAAAACAACAGTGGGACGTAACGGGTGTTATTTGTGGTTCGCATAGAGTACTACAGTTAAAAATTATATGTAAGAAAGTATGTAAAAATGAACAAAATTTAATTCTTTTAATTAATAAGAATATTATTGTAATTGTAATATTATAGAAGTCGTGTTAAAGGTCCTTTTTGTCCTTACAGGATAACCCTATACCAATATGTATACACCGCGTAATTATACTAAAAGATCTTAATAATGATTAGGCAAATTTAATAATTTGGGCTAACTCAGACGAGAGATGATGCCTCAATTAGCGGTGATACTGTATTATCCTTAGTAGAGGTGAACTTGAGGACAAATCGTTTATTTCCAAGTAGTCAGCTTTCTTTTCTTGTAAGTTTCCGACAGATTTGAAAATGAATACATTTCTAGTACAGTTATCGGATCCTTTTGAATAATCAGGGTAATTTAATTTCTCATTAAAGGACATGTTGATACAAATACTTGCCCAAAATCCTTGCTAGTTACCTTCAGAATATTGTTGTAGTAACTGTCGAAAGGCGTGAGCGGATCAGCATGTCTGCGGATGTGTTTTATGCTTCGTTGTCGTTCTTGTCTCTCGTCGAAAAGCTAAAAAAGCTGCATTAGAGTTGTCTTATAATGCCCTCGAAATGGGGCTTTTAGAGGCATGGGGTCAGGGGGATACCGAAGCACGTTATCCTCTTCGAAAGGGCACCACTACCGTCCGGGCCTATTCGAGATTGATAGGAATTCAGGCGCGAAATTCAACCCGACTAATTTAGGAGTAGTCCCGTTGTAGTAACCCTCAGGTGCCTTTTCGGCTGAGGAAAAATTAGTGGTGGGAGCAGCTACAGGATTATATTACATACTATGACCCCAAGTCCGTTGAAATTGAAATTGAAATAAATAAATATATCCCATATCTGCTCCTAATTCATAATATTAACACCGGATCAAATGGAAATTGACAAAATTGCAATAAAATGCATACAAAGGACACAAGCTGACATTCTTATTGTTCATTCATAATTCTTATGGCACAAAGCGTGTCGATTCATTAATGTATGACCATTCTAAATAACGTTAAAATGCATAATAAATGTTTAATTTCAAATTGTATTGTGTGGTGGTTTTCGATTCCTCAATAATATGAACCTTATTATTGTATATTGACGAATCGAAACCCCCCCCCCCCCCCCTCCCCCCATTATAAAAAAAAACTTCAACGGGGTGAAATCGATGAAATGTTTCATCTACGGATATTACTACATTTTTAAATAAATGCCATACATATTTACTGTGTACAATGCATTATTGGGGTGGATTTTTGATATACGTCTTTCACAAAAGTATCACGGAATCGACACCCTCAAGTCCCACTGTTGTTTTAAAACCACAAAGACATGTTCATGCATATTACTATCAAAAACACTTTTTTTCGGTTAAAATTTTTTTTACTAAACAGAAAACACTTCAGTGAATGGCATTATATTTTTTTCATCCCTGAAATTCGTAAAAATCTATTTTTGTTATTTAAACGAAAAATGCGAAATTTGTTACTGAGCAGTATCTCATACCTTAATTTACAAAAAATGACCAATTTACGGTATAAAAGCAAATTATGAATACACCAATAAATATTACTAAACAGAACACTATTCGCTATCAAGTAACGCCAATTTTGTTTAGCAAAATTGTACATTTAGCCATTAGTAATAGTATTTGTAACGTGTTGTAAATTTACAACATTGGGATATAAAGGGTTAAGCATTCTCGATGACTTTTTTAAAAGCATTGAAAACCTAAACAGAAGATAGGTATTCGTTTATTTACGTAGACCTCTCGTAAGCAGAGATCAGCGCAGGTTTCTATTGCGGGCATTTTTGCCTGAAAAACAGTGGTGTGGAGTCCCATAGGTGTAGATATCCTATGTGCTGGGTCAACCACACTCGCTCCTGAGCCTTCAATTGTCTTGGAGCCGTCAGTAAACCATTTTATGGTCCGTGGATGTAGCCTAACGAAAAGCGAAGTTAGGGTGCCGCTGCTTCCTGCTCCATGTTACAGGCTGGAATCGGCGGCGGCCGAATGAGAGCTCCTCCATCTTTCGGTATTACTTCCCAGGAGCGGCCTGCTTCCTCGTACTGCCGAACATTATTGTATGCTGCAGAAAAAACACTCGCTGAGGCCTATTTTGATCGTATTTATCTCCAGTACGTGAAAGATTCCTAACATTTGCGCTCGGTATTGCAGACTAACCTTAAATTTCAAGTTCACCCACAACCTCAGTTATAGGTACTTATTTGGATATGGCAAGCATTTTCATTAGTGTTCGTTTTAGTCCTTGAAAGTTGCATGTATACAGGGCAATGAATAAGGAAATTCAGGGTTTCCCATTCATGGTGGACGATATTTTGATGGTAGGTGTTTTGTTTGGGGAAAATAATGTACAACGCGAATCCTCTATTTTTAACCGTTACAATGTAATAGTATTTTTTACACATTTCATCCGAGATATGACTTCACTTTCTGAAACTACAGAAAATTTCCAATAAAACGACAACTCGCCTGTTATGAAGTTGCTCGTATCTTCCGTGATACACTCGTTTAAACTTTAAAGAAATTTTAAAAATCGCTTTTATATAAACAATTTAAATGATAAAAATTTAAAAATTTTGTCGGCAAAAAACATTCTTTTAATTAATTTTAATACTAAAACATCTCTTTTTTTATTTAGATACTAAATAAACCTCTCACGAAATCAGCAAAACTACAAACATCCTTCCAATATACATAGTCTCCTCACAAAAAAAAAACGAAATTTTTTTTTGTTGAAATAATACTCTATAATACTACGGTTTTCTGGATCTTTAGGAATTTCTACAAAAACCAGACCGAGACTAATTTCGGGCGCAGCCGAAATTTGATTATCCGTCACATTCGACTGAAACTTGAGCTTCTTTTGTGTTAATAATTTCTAACGCAGCCCTATTAGTCTAAGAAAAATGGCATATTTGGTCGGCAAAAATACTACATCGGATTTTTTTTTGGATTATGGTTGGGAATGGTCCCCAGATTATGGCATTAAAAGTCCCAACCGATCGGGGGCCCGCAACCTTAAAAAAAAAATACCGGCGTACAGAGGGCTGCGCCCGCAATACGAGGGTTTTTTAGATTTTGGATACATACATAGTGAATCATTTTGCACATTTTATAGGTAATAAATAAAAATTATGCACAATGTTAATGAAATGCTTCTCGTAAATCTATTTTTGGATTGGTCTAAATAAACGCGTTCCAGAATGAAAGGCTAACGCCTTTCATTCTGTAATACTTTTTAATTAGACCAATCCAAAAATAGATGTATTATGGCTCCACTTATTAACTGGATTTATTAGCTGTAACGCCGTTACCATTACTCCAAACTGGAAAAAAGCGACTGATATGAAATGTACCCATCGAGTTCTTGATTTGATAAAAACTAAAAAATTCGACTTTTTAAAATCTCCGGGACACCCTTTTTGCTTTTTACCTACCAACGTCTAAGTATTTCGTGCTAAAGACTGTTACCATTCTACACATTCCAACCAAATTTCATAACGATCGGTTAGTGAACAAATTTGTAAATATCCGGGACACCCTGTTATCTTGGTCATACCAATTTTTAAGTATTTCATGCCAAAGACTGTTACCATTCTACACATTCCTACCAAATTTCATGACGATCCGTTAAGCCGTTCGCGAGTTATTTAGTGAACAAATTTTCAAATGTCCGGGACACCCTGTAATTTTTGTTCTACCAACTTTTAAGTATTTTGTGCCAAAGACTGTTACCATTCTACACATTCCTACCAAATTTCATGACGATCCGTTAAGCCGTTCGCGAGTTATTTAGTGAACAAATTTTCAAATGTCCGGGACACCCTGTAATTTTTGTTCTACCAACTTTTAAGTATTTCGTGCCAAAGACTGTTACCATTCTACACATTCCTACCAAATTTCATGACGATCGGTTAAGCCGTTCGCGAGTTATTTAGTGAACAGACGGACGGACAGACGGACAGACGGACGGACAAAATCGATTTCATAAGGGTTTTTTTGAAAAATCTAAAAAACCCTAAAAAGGGGGAAAGGGGGGCATTTTTTCGGTTTTTTGCGATTATTTCAAAAACGGTAAGAGATACAGGAAAATGGTCTGAGGACGACAAAAATTACATAAAAGTATCTTTGGAATGATATGTAACACATTTGAGTTTAATTGAACATTTCAACGTTAGAATAGAACATAAATTAGAATATTTTCATTTTAGACCTTTTTTAAAAGCTCCATAACTTTTGAAAGAACGCTAGTTCAGCCGTAAAATTTTGTATAAGTATTCACAACAAGTTTAAGATAATTTTAACGTAAACAGTGAGTGGCTCCGGTCAAGGACCTTCATTATCCCCCCATTTAAATTTTTCAAAACGGCATATCCATAACTCCCCCCAAAATTGGAGCAGAGTGCTAAATTCAGCGAACGAAAAATGTACCAGAAAAGTAAATTTCGTTCGCGAACGGAAAATGTAGCAGAAAAGTGCTCCAATTAGATTCTCATTCCACATGAGGGCTTTTCAGCGGAGAAAGAGAGCGGTGGCTGACAATTCTTGTAGCATTTCCAGTGTTTTTCCAGGAAATTTCATTCGCTGAATGCAGCCAGTATGTACCATTCCATTCATCATTGGAATTGTTGTTTTGTTTTTTCGTATACTGTTCGAGTTCTAGAATCTAGATTAACTGAAGTGAAAGGAAATGTATCCGAATAACAACTGAATGGAAAATTTAATGCTACCAGAATAATAAAACAAAACAACAGTGTCCATGACCATTACCTGAACTTTATATGACGCCGTAGTAATCCGCGTATGTAACGTCTTATTATGACACGTTATGATGTTGAATTTATCTAGCCTAGCATTTTAGTTCTTTCCAGATTTTTTCCTAGCTTCTGACATCACAACATGATATTTAAAAGTATTCAGACATTTATGTAAAATTAAAGAAAAAATCATTACATCTATAATTGCAATTGGTTATTAAAATTGTTTATATAACTGGAATTTATGCGGTACAATGTTGTATGTATGTATATTTTTCAGTGTATACTAGGTATATTCTACTACAATTGATGAAAAATAGAGACAAAAATACCTTGAACGCGAACGAACCAATCAAGATCTGTCTATGTACACTCCCAGTCACTTGAATAGGGACAAACTTTTCGAGAGTTGTTTATCTCAAAATATCCTTTTCCTTGCAGCAGAGAGCATAACTCAGTATTTGTTTACAAAGGCTATTATGTTGCTCATAGTTTGCGAGAAAAAAAGAAACATTTAATAACAACAGTTATGTTTCATCAACATTATGCTGATGAACTAATAAATTCTATGTACAAAATTGGGTCACTTGAATAGGGACAGTTGCGATTCGGTCGTTATTTCGAAAGTGCTAGTATCGTATCCTAACTGTTTTTGTTTTGATCCACTCATATTGTGTTTTGACTTTAATTTTTGTTAGTTTCGGTAATCATCGGTAGAGGAAAAAGCATTAAATACCGCGCAAATGGCTCAAATCGATGTTTTGAGAAATGAACAACACAGATTACGCAAAATTTCGAAAATAGTAAAAAAAATTAAATCAGTTGTGTTTAACTATTTAAAAAATAAAAGTGGATATGGATGAAACGTAAAAGGGCGCCCTTTTGCGATCCGCCTCTAATTTTCACTATCAGCGGCTAGAATTGGAGCTAAAGTCGGTGTTACAGCTAGTTTATCAACAGGACAACGTGTAATAAAGAATTCCTCACACCTAAAACGAAAGAAAATTCAGAAAAAACCATAGACACAAAGAGGAAAAGCCATCCTCTGCATTTTGCTCGCCAAAATATGTCATGGCGGCAGGGGTGGAACAGGGTAGTTTTTTCGGATGAAAAGAAAGTCAACCTGGATGGCCGAGATGGCTTCCATTTCTATTTCCACGATCTACGTAAAAACGAACGGTTTCTGTCAAGGCATCATAGCAGAGAAGGTAGTGTCATGGTTTGGGGAGCTGTCTCTGATTTTTTTCTAAGTTTTCTTTCGTTTTAGGTGCGAGGAATTCCTTATTACACGTTTTACTGTTGATAAACTAGCTGTAACGCCGACTTTAGCTCCAATTCTAGCCGCTGATAGTGCAAAATTAGAGGCGGCTCGCAGAATGGCCCTTTTCTCTTTGGCGGTTTGGGCACCTCGCGTACGCCCTTTTATGTTTCGTCCATATCCACTTTTATTTTTTAAATAGTTAAACACAACCGATTTACTTTTTTTCACTATTTTCGAAATTTTGCGTAATCTGTGTTGTTCATTTCTCAAAACATCGATTTGAACCATTTGCGCGGTATTTAATGCTTTTTCATCTACCCATGATTACCGAAACTTACAAAAATTAAAGTAAAAACACAATCTGAGTGGATTAAAACAAAAACAGTTAGGATACGATACTAGCACTTTCGAAATAACGACCGAATTGCAACTGTCCCTATTCAAGTGACCCAATTTTGAACATAGAATTTATTAGTGCATCAGCATAATGTTGATGAAACATAACTGTTGTTATTAAATGTTTAATTTTTTTTCTCGCAAACTATGAGCAACATAATAGCCTTTGTAAACAAATATTGAGTTATCCTCTCCGCTGCAAGGAAAAGGATATTTTGAGATAAACAACTCTCGAAAAGTTTGTCCCTATTCAAGTGACTAGGAGTGTATTAGCACTTTTTTCAACGTCACTATTTTTGAAAACTTTCAAATATTTTGCCGCAAACACTATGTTTTTACTACATACGAGTACTTAGCACAACCATGCCAATCGCTAACTCAACTCTGTCGGAATTAACTGCATGCCACATTTGACTTTATCCTTATCATCCCATCCTTATAGTCGTAGCTTTTCAGCTTTTTGGGGTCAATGCACAATGTAATGTTTCTGTCTGTAACCCCTGTGGGGTAACGTGTTTTTGATAAATTTGATCCAAATAAGTTCTACATTATGTAAAGAATTAACTTTGGTAGAAAACGCGGGTCACGATGCATATGTGCGTTTATCGTCCTGCTCCTTTGGGGGGTGATGATCTGATTTTGATATCCTAGTTATTAATATGCATAAACAAAGATATGGATAGATAAAATAATGTGTATAGTACTTATGTATTGTTCTGTAATTGGCATTATTCATGGTCTATTACATGGTTGCGTGCTAGTGAATTTTCCTTATAAATTGTTCACTGTTCGTGCTGTGTATTCTTCAAATCGATAATCCATTAACTTCCCAAAGAAAACTTCGTATGACGTATCATTTATTCTAACGGTAAAAAATGGCTCTATAGAGTACACATTTGAGCAAAGAAGTCATGGAGTGATGAAGCACGAATAATCTGGGCTTTTTGGTGGTGAAATATTTTCTTGAATGAGGCTGGTTTGTCAAGGTGATCATTTATGATGATTCATACGATTGTTTTTGAGTTAATACAGCAGTAAGACAAAAATGTATCCTTGATCATTGTTCAGGAGGAGGGAGGGTGAGGTGCTAATCTCTGCCCTGCCTCCTAAACTCCCATGAATCTCCAGAAAAATAAACCACGGACGTTCAACACTCTGAAGAAATCGATGTACATATTACCTACTACTACTATCAATCTGCCTGGTTTAGCACCTAAGGGGCGGTAATTTGTCCTCTTGCCCGGGGCGGCGTAAATGCTAGAGCGGGCGGTGGGGTGCTGTATTAACAACTTCAGCGTCTCAGGTTACTAAATGTAATACGGTGGCAAAAAACAAATAGTCGATCACCGAAGCAGCACGTCCGAGGCCTCTGCATGATGATAGACCTCTTTCATTTTACGAATACTATCATGGTTAGCGATGGGCCGACAACTCATCCTTGGAAAAAAATCTACGTCAAGAAACCGGGAATGATATAGCCTCGGTTTGGACGGATACAACCCAACGACGACTTCGCAAACGAACAACCGATTACTCTTTCGGAACCTGGAATGTTCGCTCCCTGAATAGGCCAGGGGCCTTAACGGCCCCCTCTTGGATCAGGTCGAAAAATATAAGCTGACCATAGTTGCACTCCAGGAAACTAAATGGCTTAGTAGCGAGATTGATGACCGAAATTCGTTCACAATTTTCACAAGTGGAAAACCTTCGGGCCACAGGGAGTTTGGAGTGGTGTTCATTGTAAACGATGAACTTAAGCCGCATGTTATCGACTTCAAACCCCAAATGGCAACTGATTGAGTTCGCGACCAGCAGAAATATGGTCATTAGCTCTACGTATTTTCCGCATCGTCGCATTCACAGGTAGACCGGTAGACCTGATCAACATACCGTCAACCAAATTGACCACGTCCTCGTATGCAATAGATGGGCATCGAGCATAATGGATGATCGACAAATTGTCGGATGATGCCACGGTGGTTGCTTATACGACTGCCCTTGAGGAGAAGCTGATGCGCTTGCTAAATAACATCAGCAACGAAGGCGCCTTTGAGATCTGGGATACACTCAAAGACACCCATCAAAGGGGTCGCAGAGGAGGTTGTGGGTTACAAATCCCGGAGAGCCCCGAAATGATTGGTTTGACGAGGAATGTCAAAATTCGGTAGATGCCAAAAACGAAGCATATCGCCGATGGACCAAACGCGCAACTAGAGAAAAAAAAACATATGACGAGTTTCGACGATTTTCGAATAGGCGTAAGAAACGTAAGCATCTTGACGAGCAGTTGATGCAAATAAATCAAAGACTAGCTAGTAGGAACAGTAGACAAGCGTACAAGCTAACTATAATTCGATTAAAGGCGGATACCAAACCCAGGACCAGCCTCTGTAAGGATAAGGATGGCAATATCATGAGTGACACCGATAGCGTTGATAAACATTTTGAAGAGCTCCTCAATGTTCAACCGAACAACCCCACACAAGAAGTTCTAGAGCTGATGGCTGAAACAGGCCATCCTGTTCAACCCCCAACAGTAAAAGAAGTTGATCTCGCCATGCAATCACTAAAAAATAATAAAGCCCCGGGCGCTGACGAGATTCCAGCTGAACTGCTGAAGCATGGTGGGGAGAGCCTTGTTAAGGCTATACACTATACACCAGTGGCGATTTAGGATTATCATTAAATTCCCTACGCCACTGCTAGCTATAAAAACAATCAAATTGTCCCCTTTATTTTCAGATATTTCGTTTCCTTCTTTTTCATCTTCATTGGTTTTTACTGAGCTTCAAAGCTTCAAAATTAACCTCAGTTTTCTGCACTTAAGGCATTAAAAGTGTTCGAAATAACGAAGCGATGTATGAAATATATGTTTGTAAGCCTATAGGTCATGGTAGAAGTTGGATAAAATTGAGATGGAAAAAATGGATGTTCGGGTCAAATCACACAAACTTGAGTTTGAAGCTATGTAAAAACCAAACTACTTATCCGATTTTAGTGCGGTTAGTTTTGTTTTATACGGAAACTTGGCTGTTGTTGTTGGCTGTTATAGTCATCTTATCTCGGGCAATTCTCTCAAAACTCTTATCAGAAAGCTTTTCCATTATATTGAATTGAATTTTTGTTAATTTTGCACAGTTATGTTATCTTTTGCTTATTTACGCTTTTGTATGAAACTGCGCAATGATTTTTTCAATCTAAGATGATGGCGTAACCTAGCAAAATATGGCGTAACTATGCAAAATAAACAAAAATTCCATTCAATACAATGGAAAAGCTTTCTGAATATTGTGTGTGTCTTCTCTATGCGATAAGACTAACCAGCCGACAGGTACTGAATAAGAGCTACCAGAAACCCGGCCCTAGCCGTATTTTGGAGATATGACGGTTTAAGCCCCGTAAGAAAATGAATTTTTCAAAAATCTTCAAATGGCTGGGGCAGCTTAAGGGTTAAGAATTGGGGGTATGTCCAGTACACGTTTTTTGCTGGAAATAACATGAGAAGTAATTTTCTGGGGTATACATATTGTTGTGAAATTTGCCCCGCAAGGGGAGTGTTTTCATGTGACACACATATTTGGTGCGTTGCGACACCACGGACCCGAGCAGCAGGGAGGCCCCTGGTATGGTTGATACGCCATGGCGTGGATCAGTACAAAGACCTTCGGGAGGTGACGTTCCTGAGCTCCCTACACGTCATGCATGGGTGACACAGCATGGTTTGACTTTTTCCCTATGTCCTTCGAAAAGTCAGCCATACCAGCTTACACGACGCAGTGCTTCCTCGTAGGGGAGAAAGTAAAAAGGGATATAGTTTAAGCGTACGTGTCCAGTCTCGAGGTTGGCGGCTTCGCATAACCCAAGCCACGAAAGGGCTAGTTAGGGAGAATGGGCTATGCGCCTATACCTAGCTGGTTTGAGGATTGACGACCACACGGCCTGAGTCAAATTGCTGCTTAGTAAACGGACGGGGGCCAGACCTATGTGAACGGTAGCGCTACGAGTCTGCTTTAAGCCGACGAGTAGTAAACAGGTATAACGATCTTGCGGCTGGCAAGCCGAATTCGTTAGGCCTAACCGAAAGGGGGCCAAAGGAGGATCACACCTGCTTTTGAGAAATCTTTAGCGAATAGTGTACCTCGGGGATGGGCGTGCCCAAGGGACCATGGTCTCTACCCATCTAGGCGTTGGACTCGAGGGGGTTCGTGGTTGTTAGACAAGTCGGCCAGCTAGAGTCGCATCCCAAGGTGGGGTTCCAAAGGGAGGCATCCCGGCGGAGAACACCCTTCCGGCTATTAGTGGGATAAATCTGCCGTCCCAAATGGGAATGAGGTATGGCCGTTTGGCTCAGGTACTCAGAAGGCAATGCGAGGTAGACGCAGGATCAATGTTGAGAAATTTGGCCACTTTCTTTTGAACCGTATTCGCTACGAATTAGCCGAACAACATCTTTTAGCCAGAGTTACCTCTATACAGGGTGTCCGGAAACTGCCGCATAAACGCACCGGATTATGATTCCTCAGTTGATTTTCAGCAGCTTAACCCTTTAGCTGCCACAGGCATTTAACATTTTTTGAAAAAATCATTTTCCTGCATGACTTAAAGCCTAATATCTCCAAAGCTAGACCAGCTAGAGAAGCAAAACAAAATGATTATTTTAGCCAACAAATTTACCTATAAAATAAAACTAACCACACTAAAATCGGATAAGAGGTTTGGTTTTTACAGAGCTTCAAAGTCAAATTTTTGTGATTTGACCCAAGAACAATCTTTTTTTCCATTTCAATTTTCTAAAACTTCTGCCAAGGTGAGGTGCTTGTACGATTCTTTTAAAAATTGGCGCATAATCTTGCGATCATATCTTTCTTACATCATTTTATTCTAGCTCAATTATTTCTAACAGTTTTAGTACCTTAAGTCCAGAAAACTAGGGTTAATTTTGGCTCGATTTCGACATACTTTGAATAGATTTTACCAATATTGCAGATCTTTAGGGGCAGTGTGAATTGAATTGTATTGAATTCGAGCTAAAATTAACCCTAATTATCTACACTTAACGTATAAAAACTGTTAGAAGTAATGGAGCTAGATTAAAATGATGTAAGAAAGATATGATTGTAAGACTATGCGCCAATTTTCAAAAGAATCGTACAAGCACCTCACCTTGGCAGAAGTTGGAGAAAATTGAGATGGAAAAAAAAGATTGTTTTGGGTCAAATCACGCAAATTTGACTTTGAAGCTCCGTAAAAACCAAACCGCTTATCCGATTTTAGTGTGGTTAGTTTTATTTTATAGGTAAATTTGTTGGCTGTAATAATCATTAAATTTCACTATTCTAGCTGGTCTAGCTTTGGAGATATTAGGCTATAAGTCGTGCAAGAAAATTATTTTTTCAAAAATCTTTAAATGCCTGTGGCAGCTAAAGGGTTAAGATGAGGGAGTATGTTCGATACAACTTTTTTTGCTGGAAATCACATGAGAAATCACAATCCGGTGCGTTTATGCGGCAGTTTCCGGACACCCTGTAGATATTTTCCTGAAACCTTGTTAAAAATAACCTTTGACCTCTTGGCACCGTTAGGAATGTTCGTATAAAAATCTACTTTTGACGTTTTATTCTGGAACCAAAACAGCTACAAATTTGCCATACTCCTTTTTTAGCACATATTACCGTTATCGAGATATTAAAAAAAAAACAGTTTTAAAGGATCTTTCACGCTCCGTAGCACCGCTAGCGACACTCGTATAGACGGGACTTTCGGAGTCTTGTGTCGGACATTGAAAGGAGGCTCATGCAAAAATTCCCAAATTTTTGTTGACATTTCGTGGGGCAAGTGCCATGATCAAAAAATCTAACAAATGTTTAATATTTCATTCATAGATGAGTTATAAATGAATTAATTTCGCACTGGAGTTAAAAAATTAAAATCCACATCATCCACAGAAAGCTGCTCACATATCTGAACCCTTGTTAGCAAATACTCGAACCAATGTACCATCATCCACATATCACTACAAAAGCTTTTTCCAATACCACAACCACAATAAATCTTCAAATCAATCCACAACTTTTTCGTCTGGCAGTGCTTCACTTGTTGTTTTTCTGTTTACCATATGACAGACGTCATCTGGCCGGGGGTCACTGTCACGCACATTTTTCTTATCAGCGCTGTCCCGCGGAGAAGTTTGTTTTTCACTTGCATTTCTGAAACACCAGTGATTGCTGTTGCTGCATTTATTTGTTCATCTTCAGTGCCTTAGTTACAGTGTGCAGATAGACATGGACGACGCCTACAGCTCGTACAAATCCCCTTTGAGCTCGCGCTATGCGAGCAAAGAAATGCAATTTCTTTTTAGCGACCAATTCAAGTTTTCCACATGGAGGCGATTATGGATCATTCTGGCGCAGGCGGAAAAGGTAAGTTTCCATCGTTTTTATTTTATTGTATGAGTTTAACTAATGCTCCTTACAGGAACTCGGTCTGGCCATCACGGACGACCAAATCGCTGAAATGCAAGCAGTTGTGGAGGATATTGACTTCAAAGCCGCCGCCGAAGAGGAGAAAGCGACCCGCCACGATGTCATGGCCCACGTTCACGTTTTCGCCAAGCAATGCCCCAAAGCGGCTCCCATCATTCACTTGGGCGCCACTTCATGTTACGTAGGCGACAACACGGATCTCATAGTCATCAAATCGGGTCTGGAATTACTTATGAAACGTCTGGCGGTGCTCATTAGCAATATGAAGCAATTTGCGTTGAAATACAAAGACTTGCCCACGTTAGGATTCACCCACTTGCAACCGGCACAGTTGACGACAGTGGGCAAGAGGGCGACGCTGTGGCTTCAGGATCTCATGATGGATGAAAGTGCCATTCGACGTTGTAGAGATGATTTGCGGTTCCGGGGAGTGAAAGGCACGACGGGAACACAAGCATCGTTCCTTACGCTTTTCGAAGATGATCACGATAAAGTGAAAAGATTGGATCAGCTCGTTACCAAACTGGCTGGATTCCAGAAGAGCTACAGAGTCACAGGTCAAACGTACACTCGAAAAGTTGATGTTGAGGTCGTTGGTGCACTGTCCAGTCTCGGCTGCTCCATTCATAAAATGTGCACCGATATGCGAATTCTCGCCTCGCACAAGGAGATGGAAGAGCCTTTCGAAAGCACTCAAATCGGTTCATCGGCTATGCCTTACAAGCGCAACCCTATGCGTTCGGAACGTTGCTGCGCCCTTGCTCGTCACTTAATCACCCTTCACGCCAATGCGGCAAACACTCATGCCACCCAGTGGATGGAGCGCACTCTTGACGATTCAGCCAATCGACGAATCACCCTTTCGGAGGCATTCCTCTCGGCTGATGCCGCCCTTCTCACGCTGACCAATATCTCTCAAGGTATCGTGGTGAACGAAAAGGTCATCGAGCGATGGATCAACCAGGAGCTACCCTTCATGTCGGCCGAAAATGTTATCATGGAGATGGTAAAGAAGGGTGGCGATCGTCAAATTTGTCATGAGAAAATTCGCGTGTTGTCTCAAGAGGCTGCTGCTCAAGTGAAGCAATTTGGCAAGGAAAATGATTTGGTGGAGCGCATCAAGAACGATTCATATTTTGCACCAATTATAGCGGATTTGGATAAGATTCTGGACGCAAAATCATTTATAGGACGGGCACCACAGCAAGTTGTGGAATTTATTGAGGAAGAGGTAGATCCAGTGTTGGCGTTGTACGCTGACGAATTGAAGGATGTTAAGTCTGTTGCCCTTGCCATTTAGGAACAAGTAACGAAAAGTATTTTAGGAGGATGAGCTAATTTCTCAAAGAAGGGACTAAACTCGTGTTATATGCTTTTATTCAATAAATTGCAATATATTTGTTAATCTTTTGTTTCTCTCAAATAGCCGGCTAACCTTTGAAGTTTTGAACTCTCCTTGGATAGGTTTGCTCCTGTGGGAGTGTCCACCACCTCATCTATACCTACATCCGAGTCTCAAGGATGCTTCTTTCGGATGCAAGCAAGACGTGCTTGCACAATACCCTATCAAAAGATAATCCAAATGGAATTGGTCGCTAAAAGAGGCAAAATGTTTTCTTTATCGAAATTACAAAAAAAAAGACCCATTTATCATGGCCGACTGAAAGCTCTGCTCAAATTTCAGGATACAGGGAATACGGTCGTACAGTCGGTTAAAAAGTCGCTTTGTGGAGTCATGTTTGATCGTGTAAAGGTAACAGGGGCTATGGACTTTTCCGTGTCCTCCAAAGCACCTAGAGATAATGATTTCTTTATGACCGTCTTCTCTGGGCTCGCTGATGAGCTTCTCCTGAGGCTATGAAAAAGAGTTTGAGGTAGACGGGATTACATTCATAATGAAAGGCACTATAGCAAGCGGGATGATGGGTTCAGTATATTCAAGAAAGAGTAAATGTTAGGTGTACCCATCTTAGTCTTAGGAGTGGCTGAGAGAAGTCTCAGAAAAATACCGTTATAAGGGCATCGTGTACAGAAAGGTTGATAATCGGAGAAACACTGTAGGTTTGATACCCCGTCTAACCGACTTCTTCCGACCATTAAGCTGATTAAGCTGACTTTGATTAAGGGAGACGATATCCGCTCTCTCTCTTCTAGAAGGAATCAAATAGAGAAACATTCCATACAGCGGATAAATAGCGCCTCACATTCACAAAGCCAAGCCGTTCCCACAAATTTTTCTGACCCTCAACTGGAACGAAAGAGCTTGGCTTTCCGGTCCTGCAAGAGTTTTCCATTGTGTGTCAACACCAGTTGACTCTTTCCCGTTAATTCATGTCGTTTTTGCATGTGCGAGTGATATATCATAAAAGAGCTGGTAGATGCTCTTCTTACTAGTTCGTCCGCCAGCTCGTTTCCTTCGATCCCCAAGCTCCCGAGTATTATTGTGCCAATAAACTAAATATCACAAGACTGCACCGAAGAGTGCGCAGTGCGCGCCTATGCGTTAAAATCAAAGCCATCTATATTTCAAAGCCCGGAACCAGAACCCGCTCATATACTTTTTCGGCAGATCATAGGCTCGATTAGTTGGAAAATTTACATTGCGGTAAAGGCAAAACGGGTTGGGTCGCGGCAAACTTTACACGAAAAGTATTGGTTCCCGGTCGATTTTCGTCGCGAAAAGTGCAACGTGTCGTGAATTGAAGTGTCTATAATGCAGTGAAAGAAAAAACCCCGATAAAAAGTGAGTTTTCCACGTGTTTTCGCGATTTTTATCAGAGCAGACACGGTTTTTTACATGCGCTGTGCTTGTGTTAGTGCATCGTGCAACGTATATACGACATGTTCATAGGCTTGATTTGTGCGCATGTGTTGTTGGTTCCCGGCTTTCTGATATAGGTGGCTTTGGTTAAAATGCATCAAAACTGGCTTCTAAATGGAGACGCGTCCAAAAAGTAGCATCGCGGACCGCCATTTGGCAGCTACTTACCATCTACACTAGTTACCAAATGGAGGCTGAAAATGCCATAACCAAACTTTCATTTTGAAGATTTTTTTTTTACATTTAAGCCTAGTATTGGCCTCAAGAGTGAAATTTTTGTCCGCTGCGATTTTTTCAATGAAAATGTATTGTTACTGTCGTGGAATATGTGGGGAATTCCATAAGATATAATCCGAAAACAGTTCCATAATTGTTCTCGGCCATTTTATGTATTTTTTCACTTTTCACGATGAAATGGCTGGGGAATCGAAAAAAATACATAAAATGGCCGAGAAAAATTATGGAACTGTGGGTTTCACTATCGAGGTCAATACAAGGCTTTAATTATCAAAATCGGACGCGTTTGAATCATTACTCTGCCATTCAATAATATAATAATTATTCAATTTCATACAAAAAATACCGGCGTACAGAGGGCTGGACCCGCAATACGAGGGTTTTTTAGAATTTTGATGCATAGTGAATATTTTTTGTACATATATTTCATAAGCAATAGATAAGAATTGTGCACAGCATTAATGGAATGCTTCCTGTAAATCTATTTTTGGATTGGTCTAAATAAACGCGTTCCAGAATGAAAGGCTAGCGCCTTCCACCGCCGTTCCACCTTTAATTAGACCAATCCAAAAATAGATTTACTATTTACCCAGTTTGTACAAAAGTAGGTACTCCAAGGCAAATCTACAGGCATTTTTCGATTTAAGATTTCTGATGGCCTTGAGGCAAACGTAAGGCCGGCTTGGCTTTATATATGAACTGAATGATTGGCTGTAAAACTACTGTTACTCTTAATCAAGGAAAAGCAACTTATATGAAATGATTCCATTGTGTCCCTTGACATAAGAGCCCATGCAAGCTTTCCTATGAGTATTGAACAAGTATACTTTTGCAGCTATTCCAGGGACACCCTGTTAACTTGGTCCTACAAACTTCAAAAATATTTGTGGCAAACACTATTAGCATTCTATGCATATCCACCAAATTTCATGTTCATTGTTTCATCAAGTTAAAAGATATGCATTGAAGAAATGCTTAAGAGGCTTCCCTTGTATTGTGAAAGGCCCTTTCTAAATACTTACTTGGCTATATTTCCGGTTTGGATACAGATATTCGAATGACGTAGACATATTCCCTATGTAATTTTCTAAAAATCCTTAGCAGAACTTTCATATTTGGAAACCTAAATGGGGCTACACACGATCAAATTCAAATTTTACAAATTTACTGTTATTTACTTTTCCTTAGCAAAAGTCAACAGTCTTAATATTTAACGTATATAAAGCCATACTGACCAATCTTTGTGCAATGTTTCATATCGATCCCTATAACGGTTTAGAAAAACGGAGGTCAAAAAGGAAGTTTAACTTTGAACGCCAATAACTTTTTACCGTTACTCGAAACTGGAAAATTTTAACTGATGTGAGATGTACTCGTTTAGTTCTTTGATTTAAATACCCATATGTCAATCTCCGATAAAAACTAAAAAAGTTGACTTTTTTCAATCGTTCGGGACACCCTGTTATCTTCTTCCTACCAACTTCTAATGTATATGTGCCAAAGACTGTAAACATTCTACACATTCCTACCAAATTTCATGACAATCGGTTGAGCCGTTCGCGAGTTATTTAGTGAACAGACGGACGGACAGACGGACAGACAAAATCGATTTCATAAAAGTTTTTGAAAAAATAAAATTTCTAAAAAACCCTAAAAATCTACCAAATCGAACAATGGGGTCGTGGGGCTGCCATACAAACTTAGTCCCCCGAATTAGGTTCTTCTAAGAAAAACATTTTTATTTTCTCATCGATTTCAATCCAAGTTTTGCACAAATGTGTTTCTAGTGATATCACAAAAGATATGTAAAAATGAACCAAATCGGACCATGGGGTCATGGGGCTGGCATATAGACCCAACCCCCAAATTAGGTTCTTCGAAGAAAAACTTTTTTTATTTGTCCACCAATTTAAACCAAATCTTATAATTAATGCTTCAAACATACGTAAAAATTGATGGAAAGGCCATGCGTTCATTGGGTTGCCGTACAACCCCCCCCCCCCCCCCTTTGGTTAATCTAAGAAACCCACGTCCCTCGCTTCCCCCAATAAATCGTCGCCCGGCACTTATGTCAAAAGTCAAGGAAAAGCACATGGAAGCGGGAAGGACTGAACACAAGTCATAGGTACGCCCGAAAAAACTTTTAGCCCGAGGGGAGCGAAGGGTATCCAAATTTCGGCCGCGCCCGAAATTATCCTCGGTCTCGTTTTTTATTAGTTTTAATTTTGAAAAAGATCTTTCTGCTTTTGCTATTGTCACTGCATTTGTCAAAAAAAGACAGCAAGCAGTTATAATTTCAGTAAAACTACTACTACAAGAGTAGTTTTCCACTAAAATAAAATTTACAAGCAGAAGAATTGAATTTTTTGAGATCATTTTTAAAGCATTCTTTAACGCCAATAGCTGTCCTGAAATTGAATCTGATACATCATCCTTGTACTTAGTGAACAATTTTTGCCCGCTGCCAAAATGTCTTCATCTGATGAGCTTCTTAAAAACCCTTGCCAAAATTTTTTAAAGTGATGTACAATATTCCAAAATCCGGTTACTGCGTTAATTGCAACGACAAAATGTCTATAGTTCGATAGAATACATTTATCCCAAAATAATCTTCAGTCTCGATTTCATAACGTGTTTCTGTTTTTAATGAAACATGTCCAGCACTTCCAAGATTCTGCCAAACCAACTGCAATGCCTGTCAAATTATTGAAGTCCTCTCGTAAACTGTTTATGCTTATATAAGCATATCTTTTCTATATTTTCACTTTGGAGCTCCTTAGGCACGCAATTTGTAATTTTTAAGATTTTATCTTCCAGAACGATCAAAAAAATTATTTCCAACTTTTCTAATGAGCTCGTGAGAAACATAGCCTCATCCCTTTCTGTTTTGTCCTCAGATGTCAGACTTATTAAAGACAATGTCTTGTAAATATCACCGAAGCGTAATCGAAGAGCTTCGATAGAGTCATGTCTTGATGACAACGAGTTGGATTCAATCTTTTTAGAGTCACATTTTTATTTACATTATTTTGCAATAAAACCCAACGCTTGACACTATTTGCAAAAAACGCATACATTTTTTCGACAAAGTCGTAAAAGTTTCTTATTTCATCTACTTTTTTTTTTACCGAATCATTGAGCGCCAAGTTAATTTTATGATCAGCACAGTGGACGTATGGAGCATTTGGAGCTACTTTTAGAATTTCTTCCTAGACTCCTTTGTAAATACCAGACATATTTGGCGCACCGTCCGTCGTACCCTTGACCACGTAATTTTTCTAATCATAATCCATTTCCTAAGATGATATTGTTTTTAATGATTTTACTAATGTTGGCGCCTGTTTGATCATCTATTGGAATTAAGCCTAAAAATGATTCGGTGGTGACGATCTGATTGGGTTTGTTGTTTTCCTTCGAAATTAACACATATCTCAAATCTACACTCAATTGGTCGATCTTAGCCACATCCTGAGTAGAATCTAATATAAATCGAAAAGAATGGAGAATCTTGGATATCGGAAATAATTTTTTTGTTTAACATTTTCTCCGAGAATATTAATTACTTCATTTTGAATTGTTAGACTTATATAAGTTTTGGGATGCTTTCCTCTAGTTTCCAGTAAACTTTTCAAAATGGGGTCATAATGTTTTACTAATTCGATAACTGACATAAATACTACCGGATTTCTAGAGTTTTGTGATTCGTCATGCCCCGAAAGGGCAAATTTCAGCTGGCTAGTGTTAGGCTTACATCTATGATGCGTGTCAAAATTTTTCTCCAAAAACAATTCTTCTTCCCTTCCCTTATAACCTTTTCTAGATCAGAGTCCACTGTTATTCAGGCACCACTTATCAAAAATTGAGCAAGACAGATTGTGCTCATTCTTACTTTCATGTCAAACCAGTGGTGGATTTACACATTTACCGCTAGTAGGCTGTTGACATTTTGCCGCCCCTACCAAGCTCTACGAGAATATTGCTGAAGGGACATTACCAGAATCAAGGGTCAAGGCGTTTAGCTTTTTTATCGTTTCCCACCCAATCAAGTTGTGCAAAAATGTGCGGAAAACTATTCTTTTTTTGAGACGAAAATTAATACTCCAGGACGAACTTCTTTGATTAACCTTCATTTATTCTCAAATTTTTCCTTTACACTTTAATAGATTAGTGCTTTCCACTTCGTGGGTCCTGAGTATTCTTCTATTTTTATGTGATAGATAAGTATAAAGAAAAAGCGGTCTAATAATTCCTTGGTTGGAGCGTGTCGGTTTGAAGGGTAGGTTCTTATTCTTCATAGTGTCCCGCTTTTAATGCACAATTGAGCAATACTCAGGGCGGGACTTAGCCTCTATGGCGCCTGTGGGCCGACGACATATCTCCGCCCTCCGTCACTGTAAGCTAAGACAATTTCATGATTTTTAAATTATTTCAAAAAGAGTTAAAATTCCACTTTACAACTTGGCGAAATGCAAGGATGCGTTGATGTTATTTAGCAAAAGTTTTGCTCACTGATTTTAATTATTTTAAATGATTTTTGGCACCGTTGGTATTGTATATTTTTCTCCGCAAAAAAAAATTACAAATTCAACAATTTAAACGTCAAAATTTTTAAAATTTCTTCTAAACCTTTTCACAAGATGGATACATACATATTACCTACTTAAAAGCTTGATAGTCAATATAGCATATAATATCGAGAGGACCCCTCCCGAAACCAATTCCTGGTTACATTCCAGCCAATTTCAAGTGGGAAAAACTAAAGTAGTAACAGAAATAGTATAGTGACTTTAGTTCTAGACCCAAACATCCAAAAAAAGAGTTGACTTTTGATGCCAAATTGTTCTATGGCCTGACCGCATTACGCAGTAAAAAGTTAGACTTTTTTGCGCGTCACATTTGAGGGGGAGGGGGTGCCAAAGGGGTGAAATTATGATTTTTCGCCAATATCTTGTTAACTGTAATATTTACAGCAAAATGTTCTGAGGACGATTTAAACTACACAAAATTTCCTTTCTAATGATATATTATATCATATACCTTCTCTTGGCAGATTATATACTAGACCTTAAAACATTTGGTGTATTTTAGATTTTTTGATAGTTACATTTGGCGCTCTAGCTCCTGAAGTAATTAAATTGGAGCCATGGTGATTGGGATAACTATTCCTAACAATATATAGCTGTCCCACACGGAGACTCAGGCTGCCCCGACAAAGCATTCCCCTATACTCCCTATTAACATTTAAAAAAAAGACATGCCTGTAACTTTTCGCCGAATCACAGCAGGCGGGAAAAATTTTGGTAAACGTTAAGGCTGAGTCCCATTAGACCCTCCACCAAATATTACTACGATCGGATTAAAACAAAGGGTACCTCCCATACAAATTATTCAAATTCAATGCCACTAGTTTATTCAGAAATAAGGGTCCGGTCATTTTGTATGGGAGGTACCCTTTGTTTTGATCCGATCGAAGTAATATTTGGTGGAGGGTCTAATGGGACTTAGCTTTAACGTTTACCAAAATTTTTCCCGCCTGCTGTGATTCGGCGAAAAGTTACAGGCATGTCTTTTTTTTAAATGTTAATAGGGAGTATAGGGGAATGCTTTGTCGGGGCAGCCTGAGTCTCAGTGTGGGACAGCTATATATTGTTAGGAATAGTTATCCCAATTACTATGGCTCCAATTAAATTACTTCAGGAGCTAGAGCGCCAAATGTAACTATCAAAAAATCTAAAATACACCAAATGTTTTAAGGTCTAGTACATAATCTGTCAAGAGAAGGTATATGATATAATATATCATTAGAAAGGGAATTTTGTGTAGTTTAAATGGTCCTCAGAACATTTTGCTGTAAATATTACAGTTAACAAGATATTGACGAAAAATCATAATTTCACCCTTTTGGCACCCCCTCCCCCTCAAATGTGACGCGCAAAAAAGTCTAACTTTTTACTGCGTAATGCGGTCAGGCCATAGAACAATTTGGCATCAAAAGTCAGCTCTTTTTTTGGATGTTTGGGTTTCATCATTTTTTCAGCTAAAATCACTATACTAAAAACGCAAAAGTATGAACTTGCTTTTACTAGGGTTGCCTATTCTAATTGATCAACTAACCCAGAAACTAGTTTAGAACGAATGCTAATTTTTGACAATGTAGTCTTTGTAAAAATTGTTTTGTTTATGAAGGCATTTCCCGTCATACAAAAATTGAAAACTCTTTCAAACTTTGTATGAAATCTTTGAATTTGGATAATTTTAATATCTGGATCTAAACAAAGATTATGTATATTTCAAATGATCAATACAATAGGGATATAGAAACAGAGAGTGTGTGGAGAGATAAGTTGCTTGCTTAGATTAGGCCGGCTCGGATCCCGCATATAACGAGTTGGTCCCTCTTTAAAAATTCCGAAATTGCACTGCAAAACATCCAAAGTGTCTCTCATTTTCAGAAAATTGACATGGTTTGCGCTTGCAATTTTTTTTTTTGCATTTGGTCATCTTTGAACGGCTGTAACTTTTGAACGCGGACAGCTATGGAATATTCAGCAAAAAGTGCACTAAAATACGCCCTTCAACGCATTTTTTGGAAAATCGAACTATGATTCCTGCTCCCTTCTTTTTACGAATTATTTGTCCTTTGGCTTTGGGTCTCATGAAAAATTGAAACCGTTTGTGCTTGGGCCTCCTTTGCAAGTTTGTTATCCTAAGGTCGCATCTTAGAAGGTAACTTTTGAAATACGACTCTGACATTTCTAGCAAAATGTGCGCTATAATATGCTCTACATCAGCATCCTGATCCTTTCTATCCATTTTTTTTGTGGGAAATCGATCCCGTTTGCACTTGGTCCTCCTTTGCGATTTGTTTGCCCTTGTGAAGCGACTGTATCTTTTGAAGAACAGCTAGGACCTTCTGAAATAGGAAGAAACCTTATCTTTAGAGTCGATTTGCGCTCTCCGGCGGATCCTTCTGACCAAAGACATTATTCATTTTTTTTATCTGGTGGGATTTAAAGAGGCTTGCTGTCGGGAAATAGTAAAGTACTCGTATATTAAAAACATGTCCAGCATTTAATGTAGATTCTGGAGTTTGATTGCTTCACCCAAAACATCCTCGCATATGGTAGATTCCTACCCTTGTTTAATTGGAGCAGAATTTTGCGTGAAGTGTGTGCAGTGAAGTCTAGTTCATACGATAACTGAAATTTTTATATGAATGAGTATTATTTACATTACAATGTAAGTGTGCGATTGGGCACTAGGTAACTAGAAAAAGATTAGGAAAAGAGCGTTAAAATGTTGTCTAATTATGACTGCTCCTTGAGTTTCCCAAAATTAATCATTCACAGAATTTTAAGCCAAGGGAAAGTTGCCGCCCTTAAAAATCTGCCGCCCTGGGCACTTGCCCAATTTGCCCATATGGGAAATCCGTGCCTGGAAATACTGATAGAATCGATTATGTTTTTTTTCATTAAAAAAAGATGTCAGATAAATAAAAATAAAGGAAAAAATTGAATTTCAGTCTGCAAGAAATTGACTAAAAACGGCTTTTCGCAGATCCGTTTTCAATAATAAAACGTTTCTAGTGTTTGAAGCTCTGACATAACGGTGACAAACACACTTCACACTCTGCTCCCAAAATGTATCTCATGAAAAGGATAAATTCTATATATGGCGTTATAATTCGTATGTGGAATTCAGTTTTCCATGGTATTAAATGTTTACAATGTGTTTAACTCAAAAAAAATATTTGCTCCAAATTTGCCGCCCCGTAAAATCTGCCGCCCTAGGCTCCAGCCTACTCAGCCTACTGGTAAATCCGCCACTGTGTCAAACCAACGCTTGTTGTAGATGCGCCCAATCACTGAACCCATTGGCAAAATAATTTTTTATTCCTGCGAAAAGCCAACAAGGTAAGCAGTAGCATTGATTCGAAATGCTAGAGTAGCATAATCAGAAACGTTCTGCGACAAGACCAGATTTAAGATTTTTCTAATAGCAAAAACTCGTAAAACTGCGGCCCCTGGGGGCCCCAACCGGTGGGGACCCGTGTTCCATTGCACACATTGAACATCGTACGTTACGCCACTGCTCATCAATGACTAACGATACCGATATTAAATACAAGTCGTAGGTACGCCGGTCCGAATTTCGGCCGCGCCCGAAATTAGCCTCGGTCTTGTTTTCTTACATTTCTGCTTAATTGAGGAAATACGAATATTTGTCAGCCGCCTCCATACCTACTATTCAGTTCCAGAATGTTTTAGAGTCGCTTGGATTTTTAAATGTTGTCTGGTGTTCGAGGAGGTCCACGTTGATTTTGATTTATTAGCGACGTTTTTTCGTATCGCGTGTAAGTCTGACTCGAAAAAAACGATCGCGGGTAACATCCCGGTTAAGACCAAACAGCTGACATTTGACAGTTTTTGTGCATCTTTGACTCGCTTCCGTCGGCTTATTTTTTAGATGTGGTGGATTTTATCACAAAAGATGATTATTTTTTTGCAAAATCTTTTCTCGCGATTAGAAAAACTCTCACATTTGGTTTGAAAAAACAAATTCCCTCGATAGAGCCCGGGATAGAGCTCAAATGTAGATGGCGGACGCATAGGGGAAATACCTATGCGTCCGCCATCTACATTTGAGCTCTATACCGTGTAGGGTAGTTGCACGGGTTAACTTTACCTGGGAAGTGTCATTTTTTTTATATGAAATTCTACCCAAACCTGCACGGGATAAACACAATAAAACGTCCCTAATGATTCACAAAAATAGCAAAACACTATTTATAGTAAGGTGACCAGACTCCCGAAGGTCCAATGCTGTACACCTTGCGGAATTCGGTTTTCAGATAAACCCTCAATCATACTATTTCCGATGATGAAACATGAGAAAGCAAGGTTCTGTTGATAAGCCCTGAAGGTATCAATGTTCTCATTTACAAAACATAATCGCAAAGCTGTAACAAGTAAGGGCGGCGTAGGCAGGATCTCGTTCAGAAGGGGCAATCCCAACATTTTTGTATTTTTAAGACCATGGGCCCAGAATTTTCATTGAGAATTGGGTTTTCAGAATTTTAGAATTGGGGTAGGTATGTAAGTCAAATATACGACAAAAATTACGTCTCTTTAAATTAGCGGTCCCATTTTGATAGAAAAGATGTTACACATTTTAAAACAATATTTCAAGAAAGGACAATGCAACATCTTGCACACGTGTTTAGCCTCTTGATTATATCGAATTCGACTACGATTTTTAGACAGTCGATACTCAGTGCTTTTTCAACTTTCGAATTTCAGTGTTTGAGACTCCAGTCTCAGCAGCCTTGAGCGGATGATGATAACTCTTTCCCTGTCTCTGACTATCCGAGACCCCGAAACAGAAATCATGTAGTTTTAAAGTACGGAAATTTTTGTGCCGTGCTAGGAGTCGAGCCTGCGTTTCCACACTCTCTAATATCGTAGTACAGGGATTTTTTAAAAGATGGTAAAGAAGTTAAAAAATGCCGTGATAAACGGCCAGAGAGGGGGGGTGTAGGTGTTCAAGCACCCCTTCCTTTGTACCTGCTTATTTAAAAACTTCGTTTCGTTTATTGTAGTAGATAAACTGATACCTCATTGGGCAGATAATCCTTAAGCGGTTGGCGGCTTTCCTGGCACATCCACGGAGTGGAGCCCGTGGAGAACCTCCAGAGCGGTGGAAGGATAACTTATCCTGGTTACGATGTTTCAGGGGGAGAGTATGCATTCTCCCATGGATACATTAGTGATGCCATGGCGGTTCCCTGGGCTCTTATTGGATTTGATGGACATATTGTGGAAAAAAAAAACTTTATCTGGAAACCTTAACAGAGTCCTGTAGTATGCATTTTCCTATAATGATTGATAGGGGAATACTGTGGTTTCTCCATTGATTTGTGGAAAATTAAAATGGCATCTTTCCACTGCTGTAACTTCTGGATCTTAGCAGCTCTACATGCTTAGGCACCTACCTTGTCAGACTTGTTTAGAGCACCATACAAGTCTGGCAAATTTCAAAATTTTCCACTCAAAAATTTGCGGATAGAAAATATCAACGCCAAGTAGCTCTAAAACTATAAGTGTTCCAATTCAGAAAGGGCGGTCAAAGTGTTCTCGAATTATTGAAAATATATGTTTATAAAATATAAAATTACGATTAAATTACGTTAAATATCGATCGTACAGGGGTCAGACTTTATATAACCTTTAATAGCCTCTTTTGACGGTTATAACTTCAGAACCTTGACAGCAAAATGGTGATTAACAAATCTGCCATATTTCAGGTTTATTCATCATCATCAATGTGGCACGATAGCCCGACGTCGGGCCTTGGCCGCCTGAATCGTTGTCATCCAATTGTCGCGGTTACGTGACCTCGTCCTCCAGTTTCGGAAGCCCAGCAGCTGGTGGGCGTCTTCACCTACGGAGCTCTCCCAGCGAGCTCTCGGTCGTCCACGCAACCTCGCTCCGTCAATTCGTTGTGCGTTCATCACTTTCTTTGGCATGCGATTATCGTCCATCCGTTGTACATGCCCCGCCCATTGCAAACGTTGAAGCTTCACGATTTTCGATACTTCCAGCTCATCGTACAATTGATACAACTCATGGTTGTACCGGATACGCCATTGGTCTCGCTCGCGAACGGCCCCGAAAATTCGCCGAAGGACCTTTCGTTCGAATCGGTCTAGCAAAATTTCGGAGGCTTGGGTGAGGGTCCATGTTTCGCAGCCATAACATAGCACGGGTCGGATGATCGTTTTGTACACGCGGAGCTTCGTGTTCCTGTGCGCAAGTTTCGAATTAATTATAGGGAGGACCGAGAAATATGTCTTATTGGCTAGTTGTATCCGTCGCTTAATTTCGTCGGTTTCGTTGGCGTCCTTTGATAAGTTACAACCCAGATAGTTGAAGTTGTCTACATACTCGATATTAAGGTCCCCCACTGTGATGCTTGAATTTGCTGGCGTCCTTGTTTTCGATTGCATCATGGCCTTTGTTTTGCTTTCGTTGATATGTAGTCCAACCTCCTTTGCGGCGTTATTGAGGTTATGCAGAAGGCTTTCTGCATCACCCAACCTTCGAGACATGATGTTGATATCGTCGGCGTACGCTACTAATTGAGTCGACTTGATGAGAAGCGTTCCGCTGCTGTCCATATTCATGGCTCGAATTACATACTCCAAAGCAAGGTTGAAGAGCGTCGGCGCCAGCCCGTCGCCCTGCTTGAGTCCAGTACGAGTTTCAAATAGGTCAGTGAGTCGATTCTGCACTCTGACCTGCGAGACGGTATTAGTCATCGTCATCCTTGTGAGTCGCACTAACTTTGCCGGTATACCAAAATTCAGCATAATGTTGTACAGTACACTTCGATCGATACTGTCGTATGCCTGCTTGAAGTCGACAAAGATTTGGTATACGTCGATGTTATATTCCCAGCACTTTTGGAGTAGTAGCTTCACTGTGAAAAGCTGATCGGTCGTTGATCGACCAGGTCTGAAGCCGCCTTGATACTCGCCAATGATTCGTTCTGCGTACGGATTAATTCTCTTTTCAAGAATTTTAGATAATATCTTATAGGCCGTACAAACTAATGATATGCCCCTGTAATTCTCACACTTCAGCTTGTCACCCTTTTTGTGGATTGGGCAGATTATGCTTTTGCGCCAATCTTCGGGGATTTCCTCGTCGTTCCATATTTTCAGCAGTAGCACATGTATAGCGTTGGTCAGGCACGTTCCACCATGCTTCAGCAGTTCTGCTGGAATCTCGTCAGCGCCGGGCGCTTTATTATTTTGAAGCGACTGTATGGCAAGACTCACCTCCTCTACTGTTGGGGGTAGAACGGGAGGGCCTGGTTCGGCTAACTGCTCAAGAGCTGGCTCCGCGGGGGATGTTGAGGGTGTATTGAGGAGCTCTTCAAAATGCGAGGCCCATCGTTTGTTGACGCTTTCGATGTCGCTGATGATGTTACTATCCTTGTCCTTACATAGGCTTGTCCTGGGTTGATATCCGTTCTTAACATTATTTATGAGTTTGTACGCCTGTCTAATGTTCTTACTGGCTAATCTTTGGTTTATTTGCTGTAACTGCTCGTCAAAATGTTTGCGTTTCTTACGTCTAATTAACTTATTAGATACTCGCCGAAGCTCGTTATATCTTTCTTTCTTGGCTCGGGATGCGCGTTGTGTGTATTGGCGATAGGCTTCATTTTTTACCTCAATCGAGGCCCTGCATTCGTCGTCGAACCAGTCTGCTCGTCTGCGCCGGCCTTTATAGCCCACGACCTCTTCTGCGACCCCCTTGATGCTGTCTTTGAGCTCCTCCCAGAACTCATGGATGCCTAAATTGTTGATGTCATCAAGCATGGGCGACAGTTTTTCCTCTAGTGCTGTTGTATACGCAGCCGCCGTGGCATCATCAATCAAATTGTCAACCTCGAAGATCTTGGCAGGGTTGATTCTCGTTAGGTGCACCGAAGAGATTCTGCACCTGTAGGTTGTCTTCACCAAATAGTGATCGGTGTCGCAGTTGGCTCCTCGATAGGATCGAACATCTAGGCCATTAGAAGCCCATCTCTTGCTGATAAGTACGTGGTCGATCTGGTTCACGGTGTATTCATCTGGAGACTTCCAGGTCTGCTTATGGATTCGTCGATGAGGGAAGCATGTAGAGCTTATTACCAGGTTTCTGCCGCTCGCGAAGTCGATAAGTCGCTGACCGTTGTTGTTGTTTTCGTCGTGGAGGCTATGACCTCCAGTAGTTCCCCTATGCCAGCTTTCATTTCCGACTTTGGCGTTAAAGTCTCCTAGCAGCAGCTTGACGTCGTTTGATGGAAGTGAGTCGAAGAGTGTTTCTAGGTCGTTGTAGAACTCGTCCTTAATCGCGTCTTCTTTTACTTCTGTAGGGGCATGCGCATTAATGAGCCAGAGATTAGCGAAACGGGTCTTAATGCGGATCGCACATAGCCGCTCGTTGATGGGTTTGAAGCCGATAACGTGGTCCTTGAGCTGCTTATTCACGATGAAAGCTACTCCAAACTCCTTGTTGCCAGCCTCTTTACCACTCGTAAAAATAGTGTGCGAATTGAGGTCGTTAATCTCGCTTTTGAGCCATTTAGTTTCCTGGATTGCAACTATGCTCAGCTTGTATTGTTCTACCTGATCCAGGAGGGCCCTTAAGGCCCCCGGTCTATTCAGGGAGCGTACATTCCAGGATCCGAAAGAGTAATCAGTTGTTCGTTTGCGGGGTCGTCGTTGTTTTGTATCCGTCCAATCCGAGGCTTTTGTTTCAGGTTTCTTGACTTGAAGTTTTTCTTAGGATGAGTTGTCGGCCCATCGCTAAACCATGATAGGGTTTAATCGTTGAGTAAAGGCCATCATGGGCATGCCTCGAAGATGCTGCTTTAGTGGTTGGCTTAAATGTTTTCTGTCACCTATCACGTTAAGTAACCTGAGACGCTGCAGATGTTAATGCAGCACTCAGGCGCAGCGGTTACTCGGATAATGCGGGAAAGTAACGCCCCGTAGAGAGACATAGGAATTGGCCGAAGTCCTTTTCCTATGAAACTCCTCCTGCATAGCTAAGGGTCCGCAGTTATGCCACAACTGAAGAAGATATAGGAATTAGCCGAAGCCTTTCAACCTTTATCTTCCCCCTTACGGGGGATTTCAGGTTTATTGGAGAAATTTTATGGACAATTTTTGATCAGAATAGACAAAAGTGCGATTTAGGCAGCTGTTACTGTCGAACGCGGATAAGTAGGACCTTATAATATGAAGGAATTACGAGCTCTAACCTCTAAATAACTATAAGTGTGTTAAGTTGCAGAATGATCGATCAAAGAGTTCCCGAGTTGTGGATAATGAAAGTGCGATTATCTCGCTAAAACCACTTTTAAAAGAGACAAGAATGACCACAGGCCTCACCGAGGAGCTTATTATATCGTGATTTAGGTTTCTTTTGTGTGTCAATTGTAATGCTGTACATTTTGCTGTACTACTAATGCTGTACGACAGGTCAAAATGCTGTACTGTACAGCAAAATGCTGTACGTCTGGTCAGCTTAATTTATAGGTCACTAAACTAAATAAACCCAATCACTAGAATACCTAAATTACATCAATACTCCAATCAATAGAGACGAAATAATAGGGGTTAGCGTGCAAAAATAGGGGACTTCTCAAATTTTTAATATGTTATAAAGACAGGTGGGGTAAGTTAAAATCCAAGTTTGTGTCACTTTCCCCCCTGTGCTCCCGCCGCTATCTTCACAAAAACCATCTAAAATCGGCCCTTTCATCCGCTTTTGACCTGTAACTTCTTTACAGTCCATTTGAGCACAAATTCTGCCAAGACAATTTTGTAGAGGACAAAATTTTTTACAAATTTAATTTAAGATGTTGTACTCTACAATCAAAATTAACAGAGTTATAACGCCAAGAAAATGGAGAAAATATCAAAAATCATGCCAATTTCAAATTCACAAAAACGCATTGTATACCAATAACTCATAGCCTCCTCTGCATTTTAGTATACAGTTCTCGAAGTATGTTTTGAAATTTGTTAGTAATGATTTTTGGAATTTTAAGCATATTCTTTGGTCTTTGCGCTATAACTCTGCCAATTTTGATTGTAGAGTAAGACTTGTCAGCTGAAATTTATCGGAAATTCTGTGCTCTACAAGATTGTCTCGGCACATTTTGTGCTCAAGTGGACTGTGAAGGAGTTATAGACCGCAAACTGATAAAAGAGCCGATTTTAGATGGTTTTTTCAAGATAGCGGCGGGAGCACAGGGGGGAAAGTGACGCAAACTTGGATTTTAACTTACCCCACCTGTCTTTATAACATATCAAAAATTTGAGAAGTCCCCAATTTTTGCAAGGTAAAATCTCCCCGTTGATTGGAGTACAAGGTAATTTCTTATCATTCATATACCGAATCACTTAGTTCTTATATAAATTAATCTGGTCGGATACCGTATTATTAGATTCAAATGTTGAATTAAACTTCGGACACAATGTTAGTATAATTATACGGTTTATACGTATAATTTCACAGGAGGTGAAAAAACTTACTTTATTCATATAAATGAACCCATTAAGTACTATTACACGTATCTAAATATGTCAGCAAACAATTTAAATTGTTGCAGAATACCTATGCATGATATTCAAATTTGAATTAATTTTTTTGTTTAATTTGCGGGAAAATGTGTATGCAGTTGCCTGGTATTTATCTAACATTTTTTTAGACCACCTGTCTATACATAAATGTATAGCGTGACCCAATGCATTACTGATCGCACACGATTAAAAATCCAAACAATATTAGGTACGTTTTATTGTGTTTATCCCGTGCAGGTTTGGGTAGAACTTCATATAAAAAAATGACACTTACCCAAGTAAAGTTTACGCGTGCAACTACCCTACACGGGATAGAGCTCAAATGTAGATGGCGGACGCATAGGGGAAATTTGTTTTTTCAAACCAAATGTGAGAGTTTTTCTCATCACGAGAAAAGATTTTGCAAAGAAATAATCATCTTTTGTGATAAAATCCACCACATCTAAAAAATAAGCCTACGAAGGTGAGTCAAAGATGCGCAAAAACTGTCAAATGTCAGCTGTTTGGTCTTAACCGGGATGTTACCCGCGATCGTTTTATTCGAGTCAGATTTACCCGCGATGCGAAAAAAACGTCGCTATTATTTCATGATACAAATTTGTGTACATTTAAAGCTAATATAATCCTAAAATACAATCACAAAACTAAATTACACTTCCCTAATTACCTTTTTATGTAACGTCTTAACTCAAAGTTCTAACTGATCACCTTAACTGAACCACCACACTTAAACAACGCTAACCGCCAAAACTATATATTCGGTTACTACAAAATTTTATTACAGAATATCTCTGCGTCCGATTCTCTGATCGAACGATTAGATACTGTATCTAGAAATGTTAAGCTGTTCGAGAAGAAATTTCCGTGATAGTAAGAATTAGAAGATTACATCAAGGTAACCCCAGGCGCAATAGCATAGCAGCTCTCAAGCAATACACCAAATGTCTCACGCCAAACAGAACGGACACAAAAAATACAGAACAAAACAATTTTTTGTAAACAAAGTTTTGCGGTGGCGTGTATCGAAACTTGTTACTCGTTATTCAAGTTTACATAATCAAATTGTCATAAAAGAAAGATACTTTTGTGTATAACTTCTCTTCATATATTTAACATTTCCGTTTCGCGATCGCGATCACCGATGATCAGTATAGTCTCGCACAAATATTCTGTTGGGCAAAAGTTATCTGCACTATTGAGTGTGGAGAGTGTTGTAGTAAACGTGTCGTATATCTGTAGTATCTATAGAACGTAATATCTATAGAAACTAACGATAAAATTCTAAACTGCGCTATTGAAGTCGCACAAGACGGAACCGAATCGATTTTTAGCTAAAAATGTAGCTAAACCAGTTAAATAAATAAAAAGTTGTAGTACGAGACGAGTACAGAAAGAATAAGAAGAGTTTTCGTCGTGTTAGCAAAATTTAATTTGAATATCAGATAAATTATTATGGTTGAATGACTATTTTAAAAATTACTTTGAAAAATATTTATTTACGTGCATATGTTAAGTATTTACTTTGGGTAGTTGGTAGTCGCGTTTGTAGTTTTTTTTTCGATGCTAGAATGTACACGTACAAATATTATTAAACTATGCAAATTGGCTTCGAGAATTCTTAATTTATTTAATTATGTTAATTTGGATTTAATTTGTTTCTCTCACTATTGGGTGTTCTGGGTATTTGTTGTTGTATTTCTTTTGACTATTATTAGTTTGCGTCCTTGATCCATTTTTATGGTGGGCTCGCTCCATCATCGCTCGTGTATTTTATGATTTATTTTCTCGGGGATGCTGCACGTGTTTTTTTTTTCTTAAGGTTATCCAATTAATAGTTCTATTAAGGAATATTATCAACATAGATTCCGAAAAAAAAATTGCCATTACAATGGGACGAAATTATAATCTTTATGCTTTCATCTACACAGCAGAGTGAGATTTACATATCATTCTTCTTTTAGCGGTGCAGAAAGGTGTGAAACCGCTGTGCATCTATGTGGATTCGAGTTATGGTTCGTCGATGCTTTCGTCCGTGATGTCAAGGGACAAAAACATAGCGGCAGCGATAGGGTTTTCCCACAGTGAGATAGGGGTTAAGTCAGTGGGCGCAGCTGGGCATTGAAACAAGTGACCCACATCGTGTGGAGCGCCAGCGCAGTTTGGGCAGATGTTTTGAATGTACGGGTTAATGCGAGAAAGGTATGAATTGAGGCGTGAACAAAAGCCCGACCGAAGTTGAGCTAATGTCACTCTGGTGGCTCTCGGGAGCCTAATCTCCTCAGGCGAAATGGGACTCTATTCGCATCTAATCTCGCAATAGACCGACTCACTTCTGCAGTATGAATCTCAGCGATGGCAGTTCGGTATGCATCATCGTCGTAAGGGTCCCTCTTCTATCCCTGGGCCTGGACCTCTCTCTCTAGGTCTCGCAAATCACGTCATGTCGTGGTGGAGGAATTCGGTCCATGAGACTGTTGTTGGGATGATTCTCACGGTAGCAACCAACAAGATATTGTTTGGACAGTAGGAGATTGTGGTCACGTATTGGCATCAATTTTGTCTCTTGATGTAAGTGATCCTGGGCAGACATCAAGAGGCAACCTGTGGCTGTGCGTAGAGCAGCATTTTGGCAGACCTGAATTTTGGTCCAGTTTCTATCACATAGACTATGTGACCAAACTGGGGCTGCATAATCAGCAGCTGCTCGACCCACCGCTTTGTATGTGACTAGCATGGTTTCTTTATCCTTGCCCCAGATGCTACCAGCTAGTGCTTTTAGGATTTTATTCCTACTGCGCATCTTTTCGCAAACGGATGCTGCATGATGAGCTGACGTCATCATGCTCTCTAAATGGAGCCCGAGAATTTTAGGATTCGCAACAGTAGGAATTGGATTGTTGCCAATATGTACATCAACCTCCCACCGACAATCCCCCGACCAGGTGGTAAGAAATGTCGCAGAAGATTTAGACGCGGAGATGGTGAGGTTTCGGCTTTGGAAGAAAGCCTGTAATCGCCCAAGATAGCGATTAATTTGGAGGCGCATTTGTAACAGTTGACTATTATTCATATTGTCTGAGACCAAAAAAAAAAAAAAAAAAAAAAAAAACTATTAATTACAAGCGCCCATACCTTCTTATATTTAATTTAACGCCAGGTGGTAGGCAAATTAAATACGGATTATCTTCTACACCAACCATATTAGCTGAATATAGTTTAGATATCAGCTGAATGTAGTGTACATACATATCTACAACCGTCGTCGATTGGCGACAATATGCGTACTTGATGTATGTAGCATTGTCCGTTTCAAGTACAATCGATATGAGATTCTCCCGAACATTTTTCCTTCAAGTGGGGATTGGATTTAAGTATTAGAGAAAGGTTCTACAGCCAGGGATATGGGGGAAATAGAAAAAAACGGAGAGAGAACAATTTTGGCGGGAAAAGTTGCAAGGACAGGGGAGCTGAGGGAAGGATTTTGAGGGATGGCTCGGGAGCAAAATCGGAAGATTGGAGAGTGAGATTCGAGGAGTTCGTCAGAGACTGTGGAGGAAGAAGGTTCACGCCGGAGTGCTGAGTCGTTGAGCACTGAACCACCCCACGTGGCAGTTAAATTTAAGAAATTAAATATAATGTACTAGGATAAAAGTTCGAAAAAAAAAAACAAATTAAGTTAAGCGGAAGAGTGTTTAAAGAAAAAAAAAAAGAGTTTTGACTTCGTGCGTAAAAAGTGCACGTGAAAAATTCTGATTGCTTAAAAAGAAAGTGTCCTCCATTGCCTAAAATGAAAGTGTCTTCCATGGTTTAAAAAAAAGCAAGTGTCTTTAATCAAATTAAAAATCACACGAATTACCATGAATCACGGTTACAATTAAAACTGACGAAAATCAACAACAACAAAAAAAGAACAAAACAAAAATCCGTCGTCTTTGCGTTAGTGCATCCTGTGTGTGCCTTAATTTATGTGGTGAACCCTCCATAAAGTGACCATCGCTTTAAAAATACTTTTTCGTCCTGTTACGTACAACATTCGGCTTTACAATCCTCGTAATCGGTAATCGTCGTCCATTGGATTCAATGTTGGGAGTGTAATCCCCATTAAATGCAGAATTCTGCAACTCGCCGTGCTTGACGTCACCAGCAAACAGTTATAATAGCTTCCAAGAGCATTCGAAATCGAAAATCTTAGATCGCGTGTTGCATATCATTAGGCGTTTGTTTTTTTCGAACCTTTAACGAAATAATAAGAAAGAAAAATAAAACAAAGAAAATTCAAAATATTTAAAGTAAAAATTCCATCAGATTTTAATGTTTTTTTTTTTGCTTGCAAAGTGTACTATTCTTAGCGCTTAATATCGTATGAATATTGTGATAAAACAAAAAAAAAAATCATTACGTTTTTCCCCGACTTTAGTGTTAACAACATAATCCTATTAAGTTCCAGCTGATCTACGACGGCCGTTGCAGCACAGTGTGGGTAAGTCAAATATTTATTTCTTTGTTTTTTTTTTTTTGATAAAATTGTAAATTAATACGTAAAGGGAAAGGCGGAATGAGAATCTTCAAAGAAATTCGCAATAAATTAAAAATGTTGTAAAATTCTAACTACGCCTTATTCTTCCGTAGGACTTAGCTCCTTTTTTTTTCAGTACCATGAACTAAAAAAAAAAACATTCCACGACTAGGATGTCGTGATGAGTAGAAAAGTGATGCGTGAGATCATGTCACAATAGAGGGATTTCAGCTATATTTTTTGTTGTTTTTTTTTTTAGGATTCGGTGATTTTTTTTTCAGATGGTTTTTTTTCAGATGTTTCTTTTTTTTAGATATTTCTTTATTCCAGTTTTCTTTCTGAGCTTCCAAGGTATGCGAATTAATTTTTGTGATAATGAGCATACGAGGGCAGCAGGCGGGAAAGATCCCACCCCATATCTACCGCAGAATAGTTAAATCCAGCGCATACCGACGCCTGCCTGTTGAGGAAATTGCGTTCTACGCAATCCAGACCTTCACGGTCGAATATTCGTTCCCTCATTTCAGCCTCGAGCTGCAGATTCCCCCTCATTACACATTTCATCCTTATCCTCCCCTGTGGCGAGCACGGTGCAATCGTCAGCGTAGGAAATCACCTCGAGTCCTTCCGGTGGTGTAGGAAGGCCGAACATGTAGATGTTGAACAGATTGGGGGAGAGTACCCCACCCTGTGGAACTCCTAATTTGATTTTCCTCAGCTTAGAACGCCACGAAACTCAGTGAAGGGATGCCGACCAGCTTGATAGTTGGCAATCCAACGAATCTCTTGAGCAGGGATATGCATATTCAGTAGGATTGTGAGAAGCATTGAGTGATTGACATTGTCAAATGCACTCGTTAGGTCAATTGCCACAAGAATCGATCTGTGGCAAGGACGTCGCTGGTTTAGCCCATCACGGATGCGTGTAGTGATCGCATCGAGGGCAGTGGTGGTACTATGCATTTTCCTGAAGCCATGCTGGTGAGGTTCTAGCTTAGCATGCTTAACAAGAGTGTGGTGAATAAGGGCCTAGTGGTCCTACGGAAACTGCCTCTACGGGGCGGACCACACTCGTTTTCTACATGGAAACGGCCAAAAGTTGCCAAAATACCTCCCTGGCAAGAGCCATGAAGGTTCGATGCAGGAAGGTTGTGTTTGTCTGTGTATATGTGTGGATAGTCGAAGGTACTTCCTTCTGTGCGTTGCACACTTCATGATAAAGCTAATATACCCTTTCACATAGTGACGGGTATAAAAAATGATCCCGGGTAACTTTCCGGTGAAGACCAGCTGTTCGCTCAAGAAGGACACAATTGACAGCTGTTTTGTATCTTTGTCCACCGCCGTCTAGATATTAAGGCCGCAATGCTGAATCTTTGACGTCAAATCAGCTACTAAATTTTGGTTATATTGGTCGACTTTGCACTGTTTTGTTTTTGCTTTTAATAACGTCATATGCTTGTTTTGTTCTTTGCTCGCATCTACCAATAAATTTAGTGGGTAGCTATGACGGCATTGTCCAGCGGAGTTGCGGCTATGATATATCTAGATGGCGTTGCTTTGTCACTCTCTCGTCGCCCAGGGAGGCGTCCTACTTGTTTACAAACGCAATCTCTCAATATAGAAGCTGAGATTGGGTAACTCGTTCAACTATACTTTTGGACCAGGTATGTCTGAAGTTTGGCCGAAAGTTTATATATCTTCTAAACATCCCAAGCAGGGACGTAGCCAGGATTTTGTTTCGGGAGGGGTCCAAATATTGCCGAGGTACCACATTTTTGGTTTCTCATTTTAATGTTTTTTAAAGGTGTTAAATTTAAAAGAAAGGAATAATCATTTCCAAATTTTGTTAAGAGCCCCGAATGTTAAGTTTTCTCTACCATGTCTAGTGTCTTTTCTCAAATAGTCAGAGGCAGATTCGTAGGCTGGAGCCTAGTGCGGCAAAATTGGATCGGCAAAATTGGGGGCAAATATTAGGGAAAAAAAAATCTGAAATATTAATAAGCTAGAAATTAAGATAAAATATTTCTTAGGGTATTTATGAAGATCACAAGCCAATGCTAACGATTCGTGCTTGCATTGCAATTCACTTATTATTCGTGGGTGCGAGTATTAACTTATTGTGGAAATCATGATTTATCGTTCCATTATACAAGGTGTCCGGAAACTGCCGCATAAACGTACCGGATTATGATTCCTCGGTTGATTTCCAGCAAAAAAGTTTTACGGAACATACCCCCCCAGCTTATCCCTTTAGCTGCCACAGGCATTTAAAGATTTTTGAAAAAATAATTTTCTTGCACGACTTAAAGCCTAATATCTCCAAAGCTGGCCCAGCTAAAATAGTGAAATAAGATGATTATTACAGCCAACAAATTTACATGTAAAATAAAACTAACCACGCTAAAATCGGATAAGAGGTTTGGTTTTTACAGAGCTTCAAAGTCAAATTTGCGTGATTTGACCCAAAAACAATCTTTTTTTCCATCTCAACTTTCTCCAACTTCTGCCAAGGTGAGGTGCTTGTACAATTCTTTTAAAAATTGGCGCATAGTCTAACGATAATTTCTTTCTTACATTATTTTATTCTAGCTTCGTTATTTCTAACAGTTTTAATGTCTTAAGTGCAAAAAACTAGGGTTAATTTTGGCTCGATTTACACATACATTGAATAGATTTTACCAATTGCAGATCTTTAGGAGCACTGTGAATTGAATTGTATTGAATTCGAGCTAAAATTAACCCTAGTTTTCTACACTTAACGTATAAAAACTGTTAGAAGTAATGGAGCTAGATCAAAATTATGTAAGAAAGATATGATTGTAAGACTATGCGCCAATTTTCCAGAGAATCGTACAAGCACCTCACCTTGGCAGAAGTTGGAGAAAATTGAGATGGAAAAAAAGATTGTTTTTGAATCAAATCACGCAAATTTGACTTTGAAGCTCTGTAAAAACCAAACCTCTTATCCGATTTTAGTGTGGTTAGTTTTATTTTATAAGTAAATTTGTTGGCTGTAATAATCATTTTATATTTTTATTCTAGCTGGTCCAGCTTTGGAGATATTAGGCTTTAAGTCGTGCAAGAAAATGATTTGTTCAAAAATCTTTGAATGCCTGTGGCAGCTAAAGGGTTAAGCTGAGGGGGTATGTTCGTACAACTTTTTTGCTGGAAATCACATGTGGAATCACAATCCGGTGCGTTTATGCTGCAGTTTCCGGACACCCTGTATACACCACCAGTTGGTGTATATAATGAAACGATAAGTCAGGCTTTGTTCAATTAGTTAATACTCGCACCCACAAAATTTGGGAGCCAGAATTAATACAATAATTGTTGGATTAATTTCTTGTCCATACAAATGGTAATGTGATAAGCAGCAACATTTCACGGAAAAGTTTAATGATCCAGAACGAGACACCTCTCACAATAAGATAATACGTACCAAATTGAGAAGGATGTTAAACGATTTAACTGGCAACTGTCACCATAAAGATACAAAAAACTTCGGGTATGCCTCAGATTTTATCTATGCTCCCTTGGATTGAATTTATCTCTGTGGTAAAAATGAAAGAACGCTCAGGACCCACGAAGCGTAAAGCTCAAAGCTCATATTAATATTGAATTATTATCATCAAATGAAGGTAAATAACGGAAATTAGTTTTGAGTATTTAGTTTCGACACAAAGTATTTTGTAATATTTGATATAAAGGTAAGTTACGCACAGTGGCGTAGATAGCTTTTCGGAGAGGAGGGGGATCATTTTGCAAGATTACTTATACTTTTACGGTTATCAAATGTTAAATTTCAGAATAACAATTTCTTTATTTATTACAGTTTAAATTAGCAGCTTTTTTACAAATTTGGTGCAAAATACTTGCAGATAGCAATATGTACATATTTCCAAATGAAAAAAATGAGTCCTGAAATGTTACATCGATAGTTTTACTTTTTTTTACTACAGCGAATGAGTCCACAACATTCCATTTTTCGTCACGGAGCACCTAAGCTTTTGTGGTCGGAACACCTTCAATTAGGAATCAAAATAAATTATATATGTAGTTATATGTCTAGAAAAGGGAAACTGTGAAAACGAGAGCTCGTTAGGAATGCCCAGTACATGTGGATTTTTAAATTGAAAATTTCCGATAATTTATGGATGATATAACGCACACATGCAATAATCTCTATCTAAATTGACCTACACACGCAAGATTCTCCTTTAGTAGTGAATCGGTTGTCCTAATACTCGTAGATAGTGTGACATTATTATCATCCGATAAATTCTTCACCGTAGTTTTAAAGAAGGATGGACTTTGTGAAAGAATTGAGACTTATGAGGTGCTCTGGAATACCAAGTTTCTTCAATAGAATTCTTGGAAATATCGCATGAAACCAACATTTACTCACTCATTGTTAATTTATGAACCAATTAAGACAATCTCTGTGCAGAAACTGGCTGCATTTTATTAATGAATGTGTGGATTTAATCAACGCGAATTGATTGACATATAAAGTAGAAGGTTCATTGCAGAAGATTCGATAAAGAATTTTGAAGCATTCCCATAGAAGCAATTAACCATTGGTAGTGTTTATACGTGCAATCCTGACTATGAAGTTGGCGAAGAAGTTAGCGTGTAGGACTGGCAATACGATAGTCATGGTTCGATGCTGCGGGATTTTTTTTTTTTGCAAACACGAGAGAATGACAGAAAAATATGAGACAAAGCACATGATGTATGGCCATTTTCGAAGCAAAGTTTAGTACTACAATAAGCTTCGATTGGATCACTGGGTATAGGTAAAGTGCCAGTGTTGTTGTTAGAAGAGAATATTCTACGAAGTATTATAGAGATAAAATTGTTACTTGGGATCGTAGAAAAATGTTGATTCACACAAATTTAATTCTCTAATTCATTTGCGCCTTAATTTAAATCCCAAAAACCTCGTCACAAACACTATGTCTCTCTCTTGATCAACGTAACTCCTAGTGGAGCATGGTGCGTTTATGACTACCGTGTGTAGTCATCAACGTTACAAAAGACAACTGAATTCGGAGTGTGATACGGTTGTCAGCCATACCACTTCCTAGTCGCATTGTTAGTTATTCTACGATAAGAATATTTCTTATCATCTTCTTCTGAATAATAAACTTGCGACGAGTCGTGCCGAGTTTGGAAACTCGTTTCTCTATGAGTTTCTATTTCACAGAGTGGCGACCGAACGATCACGGCCACTGAGCACGACAAACACTATGTACATACTTCATTTTCTGGTACTACTACTTCCTTTTCCATTTCATATAGTAGAAAGTTGTGAAAGAAAATCGGTCGAGTTTCTGATCCTGGTCAAACATTTTACGGTTCAGTTGATTTCCGGAAAAGTGAGCAGACAAAGCTTCGAAATTTTATAACTTAAAAAAAAAATTCGTACGGATTGTTTGCTTTTTGTTGTCAAAAGTTAGTTCTAAATTTTTCCTATTTTTGGATATCTTCGCGAAGCCGCAAAAAGATCTTCACTCTAGGGTGCGTCGCGGAGCTCTGTTTGTTCGTTTATTAATTTGTTTTCAAATTCTGGCTGCCTAAAACTATATATCTTTAAATTTTAAAAATTTCGACAATTTGTTTCTAGATAATTTACGTAATGCAAATAATCCTGGTTATAGGATTAAGAGTTCTTCGTATTAAATTCAATAAAACTGCGAACAACTAGAGAAAGTCAAGACTTGATTTGTCCTGTTTTATACAATAAAACCTTTTCAAATCTTAACTTAAAATAAAATAAAGAATACCAATGTTGATAAACTCAAATAAATTAAGGATGCTAAAAATTGGAAACAGTTTGCAGCGTTGCTTACATTTCATTTTTCTAGCAACACTTCTAGATTTCTTCAGTAGGGCTTGCCTGTGCGAAACTCCAGATGAAATGTGAAAAAGTAGATGAACATTAAGTCCTGTGCTGTAGCGTTTCTATTCTATCGACACGCTTCAATTATACAATTGAAATTTGAGGAAGTGCCAAATTTTCTATTGCAGTTCTGAAAATGGTGCCACGTTTTTATACCCGTCACTATGTGAAAGGGTATACTAACTTTGTCAGAAGGAGGCACCTCCGACTATATAAAGTATAGTTATTATTGAACAGTGCGACGAGAGAAATCGATTGAGCGATGTCCGTCTGTCTGTCTGTCCGTCTTTTTCAATACAAACTAGTCCCTGAGTTTTGAAGTTACCGGGCTGAAATTTTGTACACAAGTTTCTTCTTAGTGTACGCTGTATATAAGTAGCAACGAATGGAATCGGACCATGTGGTCATAGGGCTATCATACAAACCAATCCCTGGAAATTAGGTTGTTCTAAGAAAAAGTTTTTTCTTTATGAACCAATTTTAACCGAACTTCACCAAAATGTGTTCCTAGTAAAGCCTCAAAACATATCTACGAATAGATGGAATCGGAACATTACGTCATAGGGGTGTCATACAAACCAACCGCCAAATTTTATGTTCTTGTAAGAAAAAGTTTTTTTTTTCATTTTGAATATTAACCAAAAGTCATAAGGAATCGAAACACATCATAGGGCTGCGGTAGAAATTGTTAATGCAAAATAAGCTTAAGTTTCATTCAAATGTGACGGGTATTCAAATTTTGGCCGCGCCCGAAATTAGCCTCGGTTATAAAACACTTTGTTTAACGTGAATATAAAGTAATTATAATTAAACGTGTCATCGAAAGAGGAGGTTGGTGGGGGAATTGATCCCCTTGATCCCCTCTCTTATCTACGCCACTTAGTTACGAAACTCCAAATGCCTCAGCTATAGAATTACCAGTAGGGAAGGCAAAATGTAAATACCTTACTGGCGGCAAATGTGTAAACTAATAAATCGAAAATAGTGCATAAATTAGTATTGATTCTCGACTATATTACGACTATAAACAAAAAATCAATCCAATTGTTAAATCGATTGTCATTTAAGTAAATAAGTAATAATGTTTAAACACAGTCTGATCAAAATAGCTGAATCAAAAGAGGTGCATTATTGCAAATTCCATATTATTACAAAAGTCGATTATTTTTCAAAAGATTTCGGGAGGGGGTCCGGACCCCATGGACCCCTCCCCTGGCCACGTCCCTGATGCCAAGTCCCTCGACCTAACTGAGTAAAACTAGTTAACTCAGTTAAAAACCACCAGGACCAGTGTCCCGTGTGGGCATCTCATGCCCGTGGAACCCTTTATTTAATACTATGGCTTCTCAATAGAAACGGTGATTCAGATTGAAACATCGAGCCCGAGGACCGATTCCAAAGCACACGCTGATTAGCTGAACCCTGGGTGCGTTGCAACACGCCACCACAGCCTCATATATGCACAAATATGAGTTTAGGTCTTATGCCGACCCCACACTCGCCGAACCGCGCGATACAAAAGATCAGAATTATGGACAACAGACGCCAAAGAGGGACGAAGAAGAAGGCGATGGCGGAATTCAATGAACGTTTGTTCGTTTAACTCCCTCATCGCTTTCTTGTCAGGTTTTTTCTGGGAATCCCGCCAAATTTCATTATTCTTGGGGTATGTCACCATCCATAAGGTCGTAGCAACAAAAAATCAATGAAACTTCCCAGCAAATTTCAATAAACTTAAATTTACACGTTTATTTTGTTCATTTTTCTTTTTGCCTTTTTTTCACTTACAATTAATATAATTTATATATCTCATTTTCTCTCTTTACACATAAAATATTTATATTAATTTTAACGTTCATTTAATAGCTAGTTGGTTTCATTTCTATATTTTACTTTTATTCCTTTTTTTTTCTAAATTACGTACTCGTTTCACTTGTTCCACAGGTTGTCATGCCATCCCGATCCATGAAGCCGCTGTTACGACCGTTCTTATAACGGTTCTGTCGAACGGGATGACTGGCCGAATATTATTGCTGAAGTTGATTGGAAGACGAAAAATTTCTCGATCGGATTATGTTCATATGGATTTCGGATGACGCCGTCGAATGCATGTACGGTGGTAAGTCGACGCCATCGCTTACTTTACATTTCATTAGTTGATACGGGCAGCAGGACTGGAAAAAAAGTTGAAGGATATTCGTAATTAATATTTCTTAAAAACAGAAAACCTGAAAGGGTTTGTTATCTATGGGTGAATCCTATATACAATGCATTAAAAATTGACTTTATTTTGGATTTAAATGTTCAACTAGATGGTGGATCAGCAAGTTTAAAGCTTAATTCTAATTACATTCTAAGGACCTTTACACGTGTAGGTATATCGGTGTAAAATTTGTTTAAAACTGGATGAATTATTTATCTATAAGGCGCATTGCAATTGCAAACTAAACACACGTCAAAAAAATTGTGCTAAAACTACTTCGTGGAATAAATTCGGTGCAACTTCAATCTACCTTTACAAAATCGACGGTTGCCTAAAGCTTGGAATAAATACATGGCGAAAAGACTTAAACACACGCGTGTCCTTTGCTCCGCAATACCAATACTCACACTTATTGAGTTGGGTGGGTGAAATGCTACTTTGAATTTGCTTGGTCCTTTTGTATTCGATATTGCAGCCTTAGGCGAATGAATCAGCGTTTAAGACACATTCATCCAACATACAACAGCTGCATGAATGTACCTTACGCTGGATGAATTTTTTACATGATATACGATTGCGTAATAAAAATCGTGTGAGCTTATAATCCGACCGCGCGGCTAAATCCATTTACATCCATTTGTGCATCTGAACACATTATCATTATGTCCATTAAAAGATTTAAAATTGGCAATCAATATACGAGAGTAGAGAGTGATTGGTATATGCGAGTTAAATCCATATTCAATTTACCTTAAGTGTTTTTTTAAAAGCCGCTCGAAATTCTCGATTGAAATACGCATAGATGATTGGATTCAGCGCCGAGTTGAAGTATCCAATCCAGAAGAGTATGCCAACAACGATTTTTGGTGTTTCGCATTCATCACACAATGAGCTGGTTATATACCTGCGAGAAATGGAAATCAGAAATAAAATCGATGAGAAATTTTCATTCGTAGATTTCGTTGTTTTAGTAGTCAGGTCGATGATTAGGATTTTGGATTCAATATCGCAGAATTTATTCGAAATTCAGTAGATATCGGTTAAAATGTTTTCATTTATCTCCGAAGTGTTTGCATCATCATCAGTTCTATACCCACTTCACTTACCATAAAAAGAACGGCAGCCAGCAGAGAAGGAAGGCGCTCATTATTATGCCAAGCGTCCTTGCCGCCTTGCGCTCCCGTCGCATGGACGAAATTGTAGTTTGTTCCATTTGTACACTGGGTCTAGGTATGGTTATGTGATTGATTTGAAGATGTTTATCTAGAAGAAGTGCAGCTACTTTTGATCTGCAAGGAGAGTGGCAGTTAGTGTTTTGAGCTCCTTCTTTCGCATACATTTGCATACCTGTATAACATTCTTTCCTGACGATCGGCTTCCTGATATATTTTGTAGTACATTGATATCATGACAATTCCTGGTAGCCAAAAACTTACCGATGAGCTAATGATTGCATATGATTTGTTAACTTTAAATTCGCATATCTGAAATGACATAAGGACCAAATTTTTTCAATAAAATTTATTTAATGAGATTTTTGAAGTACATTATTTTAAGGCTGTCCCTATTTGGAGAGATCTAAGTTCCAGGAATTCAAAAACGACACTCAAGGACCTTGAATACGTAAACTTCGCAGCCATTTTATGTACTTTCTTTAATAGTTTACGGAACATATGCATCCCTGCCAGGGCCGGCTTTAGGTGTAGCGGCGCCCGGGGCGAACTTGAAAGAAGCGCCCCTTATAGTTTCTAATCGCGAAAAATTTTCAATAGAACTTGAACTTTAACGTTCTTTGGGAATATTTTTCTCCGTTGCCCCGCCTCCATTGAAACTATCCACTTTAACTGTTTTTAACTTCACGTTAATTTTCCCTTGTTTCCCAATCAATTGATTGCTTAAAGCGAACAGAAAAGTATGCCTCTATCTATTCACATTTGTTCATAGTTCGTCCTAGAAAATTATTATTTCGTTAATATTATAAAAAAGCGAGTTTTGTGTAAGCAACAGTAGATCTATTGCAAGATCTACGGTAGTGTTCATTTTTAAATTTTTAAATCAAACCACAAAATACTTTGCCAGTTTTATAATCGTTCAAAAATAAAAACCGGCAATCTCACGTCGTAGATACATAAGGAACCATACATCTTAGCTCACAAACATTCATTATGTTGAATGGGAAGACGATAGCACATCCCACTTAAGTAGGTTGCACTTTTCCATTCATCTTTTCGATGTTAAAATTTCAAATTAGTAATCATTTTCAGGAGTACAATGCTATCTTCATTTGCGGAATTGACGAAGAAGACGAAAATTAAGGAAAGATGGACAATTCCAATGACTGCGTTCCTGATTCACATACGCTGGTTCCTGCGAAAACGCACTTGCTAATGGTTCTAAATACGGTTGAATTTGATGGTATCGAATTCAGTCAGTATCGGTTTTACGTATAGTAGTCCATATTTTTCAAAACATTAATTCATTTCCGTAGTTAGAAATGGTTTGTTCCGGAAACCTGGCTATTTTGCATTACTACAGGTTACACTATGTAGGTACCACCGGTTCATTTTTGAATCACCATCATTTAAACGTTCATTATAATTTTACAAATGCGTTTATAAACTTTCATATTTTTAAAGTAGTTTTTGTAAGTTTAATTGAGCGAGAAAAGGCAACAATGTTTGCTCTAAAATGCAATACCTACATGCATATTAACAAAAATCCAAAAACTTTTCTACATACATAAATATCAATAAACGTAAGAGGCTCCATAGACCCTCCGATCGATCGGCCAGATTTTTTGATTGCGAGGTAAATCGGAAGCTGTATGGGACCATCGGATTCAATATGTATTTTGATTTGACATGTGGTACGTATTGCCAGTGCAAGCTGTCATGACAATCATGTGTTCTCAGTTGCCTATTTTTTACATAAACCTGTGGTCGTTCTTCATGCTGTGGTTGTGGCGGTCATTCTCCATCAAAAGTAGCAATGGATGTCCATCTTCCATCGCCAAAAATGTTATAATTTTCGCTATTTTGTGTTGTGTCTTGTGGACCGTGAGACTGTCAATTTCAGATTGGCCGATAAATTGCCTAATGTATGTGCTGTACGGGCGGCAGATTGATTGTGGGCCCAATCGATCGGCCGAGAAATCGTCAGGTTTGTGGCGCCCTTAAGTTTAATAAAGACAAAAGCATAAACATAAACCAGAATTGCATATCCTCATATAAAATATTGATGATGATGGTTTGAAAACGAATGTGCTTATTAGAATTCTGTATTACTTTTTTATTAATTAAAGGTTACATTTATCTTTGAAACGCAGTCAATTCCTAAAGTGGGAATCTGATATTATGAGTTCCCAGTTCATACCTGATTTCTATAAAGATACAGGTGACATTTTGTGTCGTGTGCCCTTGAGTGAACCTTGTGAAATTGCACATAGAATTCTTGTCGCACGTCTGTGTTTGTATAAAAATATCCCGTTAACTTGTGATTAGAATGCGCGTTAAATTGATGGTATTATATACATTCTCTGTAAGTCTTTTTTCCAGTAAAATTTTACTAGGCTGATTCTAGGGCATAAAATCACTAAATCATTCTAGCGATTCTGATAAAATACAACTGGTATCCACTATTTTTAACTAGATTGAATGTAAAATTGATCGAGTCTCAAATAAGACCTAGATATCCAGCTCAATTTTACTAGATGTTCAGCAAATAAGTGATAGATCCCTAGAAAAGCAGTATATTTTACTGATATGCTATTAGTTTTTGGTAGAAAACAGTTTTTAATAGTTTTCGCAACTAGAAAATCTAGGAGCTCACATCTAGTTGCGGTTTACTGTATTCTAGTTGAAAAAATCATACTGTGTTCATACTTGGATGGTCGTGTACTATAGCCTGCATTAGTATTCTTCCATTATACTAATTCAGCAGTTAAAAAAAATCTTAAGCAACAGACAAATTTGTAAAAATAAATAAAAATAAAAATACGGGTTTCGGCGCCCCTAAACCTGGCGCCCGGGGCAACCGCCCCGCTCGCCCCACCCTAAAGCCGGCCCTGATCCCTGCGGCTCCATCGTACCACATTCATCAGAGCAGATAACTAGGCTATGGGCAACATTAAATTTTTCCTGGATAAAGGTCTAGGCTAGGTCAGATTGCAAAGGCATCCTTAGGCCGCACTCACGGGGAATCCATGGTTTCTCCGTGTGTGTGTGCGACCTTAGGGGAGGGGGGGGGGCAAATATTATTAATAGGCTAAATATTTACATAAGCATATTTTAACAATCTAACGGGATGTTGACAAATTTCCCAAAATAAAATTTTCGTTGAGTGAAATTCCTGCATGGAAAATGTGCAGCTCGGTGATTACCTACCTCTTTTCCAGGGGTGGACAAACGACGATTTTCCTTGGGCAAATGAGGGCCACCGATGGAAAATCAAAGGGGTCAAGTCAGATTGCGAAGGCATATTTTGGGGTGGCCAAAACAGGCGCACCATTAATGAAATTAGTGAAATTTCTATTTGAAATAAGTTTTTGACAATAAGTTATTTTGGAGGGGGTGAGAAGCCGAAAATATTTTCTCGGAAAATGTGGGCCAACGATGGGCAAACGAACTAATTACCGTACGTAAAAAAATCGTTAAGTTGTCAAAATAACAAAAATTGATTTTATGTTTGCATGAAATCCCTGAATAGAAAATATTTTCGTTGAAAAGCATCTTCTGCAGAGGAGGGCAAACGACGATTTTTCATGGGCATTTTGGGGAAATGTCTTTTTCTGCTCATATTTTTTTGGGTGACATGTTTGTAAAATCATTGAATTAATAGAACATGGAATACGCTTAGACCAGAGATGGGCAAACTTTCTAAGGGGAGGGCCAAATAAAATCGCAAGTTATCTAGGCGGGCCGAAAAAATTTGAAAAAACATATTTTTATAAACGAGAGTCTAACTGCAAAACTCACATTCCCCTCAACGTATCTAGGAACAGGTGGAATCGGAAAACATCATATGCAGGGTGTCCGGAAAGTGCCGCATAAACGCACCGGATTGTTATTCCTCATGTGATTTCCAGCCAAAAAAGTTGTACGGAACATCCCTCCTTCGCTTAACCCTTTAGCTGCCAAGGTGAGGTGCTCGTACGATTCTTTTAGAAATTGGCGCATAGTCTAACGATCATTTCTTTGTTACATCATTTTATTCTAGCTTCGTTATTTCTAACAGTTTTCATGCAGAAAACTAGGGTTAATTTTGGATCGATTTTGATATACATATTTTAATTTGAATAAATATTACCAAATTGCAGATCTTTAGGGGCAGTTTGAGCTAAAATTTACCCTTGTAAGATTCTAAGGCCGCGCGCATACTAAAGGCGTATTGGAGCGTATCGTAGCGTAAAACCTGTCGCCCAATACAATACAACAACAAGCCAAATGATCGTCAGTCAATCGGTTTCTAAAGTTGTTCTATCGGAGCTTCATGGAAGAGACCACCTGTTCACAAATGTAGGAAGAAGCAAATGTTGCAATTATATTCTGAGTGTGAGCTTTCAGGCTCGGGAAGCTTGACTTTGACGGGGCCTTGTAGAACTCAATTTTAGAAGCATTGAGAAAAGGTTGGTTCAATTCAGTGTTAGGCTGGAAATAGAATGCAGGCAGCAGCAGCGCGAAATGTCAAGCACAATGCATTTGATATTGACAAAAGTGCTGAACAGCATTCTATATATTTGTCATCCATGACATGCTGCTGCTGTTGCTGTCGGTATTATATTCGAAGCCCTACTTTGCAACTACTTGATTCACAGTCCGCATTAAATGGCATTCTATAAATGTCGAGGTTCCTTTCATCAACTTTGAAAGGTTCCTTTCAACAACTTTCGTAACTCTTAAGTTCGTCTTCCCTAACTGCAATAGTTTTAAGTCTTGTGAAACGAGCAAGGTCTTTCTTGAATAGTTGTTTGAAAAATAAATTCAATCGCATTACTCATGATATCATTGATTAATTGACTTCTTCCCTGGAGTTAAAAGTTCAATTTGTTGATGTGACTGAGAAGATCTGTAAAAAAGTGTTAAGGCCGTACACTACTACTACTCCTCTGATGTTTGTGATGTTGCATGCAAACTTAGTTAATACTACATGTGGCAATGCCATACTTAAGACGCAATGAGTATCCTGTTCTAGCTCCACAGAAATTATATTTTGCACAATGTGTAAATTTTAGCGCTTCTTCAAAACCATGTCGCGGGCCAGATTGACTAGCCCAAAAGTCCGCATTTGGCCCGCGGGCCGTACTTTGCCCATGACTGGCTTAGACCAATTAAAAAGGGTCCCAACATCTGGGTAAACTTTTTTGGTCTAAATTTTCAGTGCAATGTCTAATCAATGAAAGTTCAATGAAACTATTCCATTTACTGGTCTAAATATATGAGCTGTCAAATTGACAATTCCTGGAGTGCGTTCCGGAATTAACTATAGTCGTAGCTGTAGTCATCGCATGACTATTGTCGTAGTTATGAGCATTGTGAGAGGGCTCTCAGGAGAACATAATATGGAAATGTCACAACAGCCGTTGAATTCAAAAATATGTTTACCAAAAACAATTTATAACTCGATGGGATCCATATTTAGTATTTACATTCATCGAATTTTATCTGTACACTTAGTTTATTAACTTTAGTGTCATTTAAAAACCAAACATTGCCTAAATAGTAATTAATAATCGGAACATTTGATAATAACATCTACAACCGACCCGACATAACCTCACATACTTGAACTTGCCAACGGACATTTTCCATAGCTATCGATGGATCATCTCGAGAGTGCGAGTGGAAATAGCTATCAACGACAGTGGACCATTTGAAAATTGAAACGTCAAAAGCTGACTCGGAGAGATAGCTATTTGTGACTATTGGTGTTTTGAATCAACGGAAATTCAATGTTAGTAACTATTTTCACACAGATCGTATAAATGGAACGTACTCCTGGTTGTTTGAAGTTTTTGAAATATTTATGTAACGTTTTTATTTGAGTTGCTGACTGATGTTTTTTGTAGTTGTCTCATAACACCCTCGGATTGAGGATAGTGGGTGATGCAGCGGAACAGGTGGTCGAGATCGTGAGGTGCACCGCCCCAGCTCGGACGAATATTTTGCTTGTCCGACCAAATATTGTAAAGACAGAAGGAAGGAGGCAATTGTGTTCACGAACTGGAAATATGCAGGTTTCATGGTGGAGATGATCCTGGGACGACATTAGGTGGCCACCTGTAGCGATACGTGGAACAGTGTTCCGTCATACGTGGATCTTATTTCAGTTTGTGTTACAAGGGGTTTCTAACCACACCGGTGCAGCATAACTGGGAATTGCTCCAACATTTTTTCTTTATAAATGCCCAGGAGCTTCCGGCTAATGCATTTAGACGCCGTCGGTGGTTGCGGATTCTCAGAAACTCCACCAGTTGCTCAATATAGTCATTTAGTCGAGGCCACTAGGAAGGTTCTGTACAGGGCTGTTTCTGGTTTAGGCCATTATGGATCTGATGGGTGATCAGAATCTAGGTCGTTGTGGTATGCATCTTGTAACCATGCTGGTGAGAAGATTTGTTTCGAAATTAGACTGTTCACTGGTTTAATTACGTTTGTTGTTTGAATTCTGAATATTTACCGTTAAATTGTAACGAACCGATTTCGACACATTTTTTGTTATTTTTGGCTGTTTTTGGGTCCGGAACTGAAGGACCAATGGCGAAGGACATTATAAACTCAATACCAGCTAAGTGTCCAGGTTTAGTGTGTGACGTTCGGCCATGCAGTATGTTGTGTTGTGATGTCACTATTTTACATGAAAATGTTTGATAAAAACGCCATAATGCCGGATGCGCGGTTTCAAATTTACCGTGGTGCTTAAAGAGCACAACCTACCCTGTCCACCCCCCTCCATTCCAGGGGCGAATAATGGGGTGAAGTGCTGATCTTCACCCCCGGTTTTTGTTTTTACGGGAAGCGCCCTACAATTTTCGATTCGGCCGCGGGCGCCTTAGGTCGGGTTGTTTTTTTTTATTTAAATATTTAGTGGGTTTAGTTTGGCTCGGACCCGTCGCCATCCGGGTCTACGGAGCATCAATAAGATGGCACCTGTTCGCGTCGGCTTATCAGTTTAACGGTTTCCCTCATTTTAACCCTTTGTTTTGTGAAGTGCACCCAGGCATGCGATATCCCTCTTTTTTGTTTGTAAATAAAAGGACAGGGGCATCGAGTGACGCAAACCCCGCAGTATCGCCCGAACTGAGCTACAGCAAGCGCATGCTGCTGCTCGCTTGTTGAGGAGCCCTATAGTCATTGCCTAACCTGCACGGTTATAGAGGCATTGGCTCCGTCCCCTGGGCATCTTCGGATGGCCAAGTCCTATCATTACAAAATGATAACAGGAAATAAAAAAAATATAATACTAAGAGATGCAATTATTGCGACAGGGCAAATATGTATAACATGTTTTGCATCCGTATTCATAGTGTAGTATAGTAACTCTGTTGAAAATGGCAGGTTTTGCAACTGGAAAAATATGTCAGTTTTTGTAAATGAACGTAACAAAATTATAGCAGGTTTTGCATACTATCGTGTTTTTAAAATGCAATTTTAGGAACATTTAGTCGGGTTTGGCCCTTCTTTTTCTTTTTGCTTGTAGTCTGAGCCAAGACGAATCGAACGGTACCAAAAAACTCAAAAAAGCAAAAAAATGTCGGATAGCAGGTTTTGCATATAGGCTACTCCTATATACTCAATATTTCCATAGGTTTTACTGAGATGCTGGTTTTATTTACATATCAGAGTATGTATAAGACCTGGTAGTGCTCTGTGGCCGTGATCGTTCGGTCGCCACTGTGTGAAATAGAGACTCATAGAGAAACGAGTTTCCAAACTCGGCACGACTCATAGCAAGTTTATTATTCAGAAGTAGATTATAAGAAATATTCTTATCATAGAATAATAAACTAATAATGCGACTAGGAAGTGGTACGGCTGACAACCGAATCACACTCTGAATTCAGTTGTCTTTGCAACGTTGACGACTACACACGGTAGTCGTCAGCGCACCATGCTCCACTAGGAGTTAGGGTAATAAAGAGAGATAAGACCTGGTACGTGAATATTTTAAGAAGTTAAATCAGCTGAAGTTACCGCCAAAACATGAACACGTGAGATCTTACGATTCACAGAACTGTTTGGTTTCTTGATCTAGCCTAGAGTGTAGCGAAATCAAATATCACATATTTTTTTCCAATCATACAAAATGTATGCTTAGGTATCCATATTTCGCGATAATTCCTCATTTAATTTGATAATCGTATCGTATATTCTAAATGAAGTCGTACCATATGAACATGTTCCTAATTACAAATTCCACCCTTCTCACCATTTCCTTACTACCATGGTAAAAACATATCCGAATAGCTGATGACAGATAAACACTTCGTTTTGCCTTTAACCCTCATCCAGCGGCAGATTTTTACAACGCTTGCCGGCGGCAAAGGTACACCTGTACCTTAGTACATTTTGTATGAAAATCTTCACTATTTGCATGAATTTTGGCCGTTAAACCGTTACATTATGTTGACTAGTCACAAATTAGTAACTGTTTTTGCGGAATTGGATGTTTTAGGAAGTTGGCTTTATGTGGATTTAATTTTTGGAGTGGGTCAATTTAGAAAATAGGCAAAATTTTGAAAAGAAAATTGAAAAAATGGGTTGCTTGGAATTTTAATTTGACGAAATCTAAAATTAATTTACAAATGAAAAGTATAAAACGGTTCAAATTAAGTCATTAATGATTTTAGAAGAATTTAGTATGTTTGATTTGCAAATTGTGGAGTCTTTGGTTAAAATTTACCCTCTGCCCCCAATATATTATTCTGTTACTAGAACCCGTTATCGATAACGAAAAAAAACGTCAATAATTATCACATTTTCGTTATTTTCCATAAAACAACAATATTTGAAGCAATAAATATATTGGAGAAATGAGTAAATGTGTTATTATACGAAAGAGAGGTCCTGTCAAGTAACAAGCAAGTAGAATCGGCTAGTATAATTTTCAGTCTCTAATCCTTGTAAATCTAAACTCAGGCCAATTCCTGTAGTAGAAAAATATCTAAAATTTTAATTGTGATTGTTGTTGGTTAATTGTAATATATTTTCTCGTATATGTAATTAAATCCAAGGATCGATTGAAAAATTAAAACAAGAAACCGAAGGCATGTCGCATATTCTATAGCAGTTATCGGTATCTATATATGGTACCGACGTACAATTCAACCAAGTTTATGTACCACCCAAACATCGATTTAGAAATTTGGTTGGAGGCTTCTGCTGGTTTTCAGCTGAAACTTCAAAAGGAACTCGGGTGGACGTCCCGAATTACACAAATCATAAATATTAGGTGATGGAATACAAATTATGGGAATTTGTGGTATAGAAAATCAACCGCTAAAATCCAAAATTTTGGCATCCAAAATTTTAGCATTTGTTACAAACCTAATTTTCACTAGATGTTATGGGGGAAAGAAGGCGTAATACATTGTATTGGTTGCCCCAAGCCATTACATACTTCAAAAAGTTTGGTATGTCAGTAAAAGTCTTCAGATTGATGTCAAATAACCAAAAACCGCTGTATGAGTTAGCATAGTCCTTAAAATCGTAAATCAAATACTTCTGTACATCACTCGATTCTCAACTTATTGATGCTATAAGAAGTCTCTCTAAGCATGAGCATTCACCAAAAATATTTTATTTTCGTCTTTTGTAAATTTTCTTTCATACAAAATATATGAAGGTACAAATGTACCTTTGCCGCCGTTAAAGGGTGTAAGATTAATTTTGCTCCCTAACTTGGGGATGGGTGGCCACACATTTCTGAAATTTGGAATACATATTTTAAACTAAAATCATAGAGATGTCAGAAAATTTCAGACCGATCGGACCCATAGCAAAAAAGTTACGGTGTTTTAAAAACGAAAAAGGTACACCTGTACCTATCCCGCTGGATGAGGGTTAAATGACCTCATAACGTTGATTGTATTCAGAGCTAAATAAATGAAATTCATTTGACATTTCAGTCCATTACTTTTGTATTGTTTTCGGTGACCTTTCCCATTACCGCGCGATAGAACGACAGGACTACAACGACAACGACCATTTCATATATACAAAAGAGCTTCTGAAAACTTGGAACTGTCGCAGTCGCGCTGGGCTGACTATAGTATGGCAATGAAAAGCCCAAAAATAGCTTTTCGCTCCCAATAAAAGGAAGTTTGAGGGATACGTCAGGGCCCTTGAAAAGCGATACTGCGTAAACTCAGCCGTGATGAAGTCGTTCCGCTAAAATACAATGAATGTAGTCGAAATATGTTTTTTTTTTCAGACGATGTCGGAGGGGGTTTTCAGGTCTTTAGGATTCCGCGTCGTCCGTCGGGAGGGATGGAACTGGCAGATGTAATGTATTTGACTTCCATATAAACGATTTGATTATCATTTGAAAATTGGGTAACGGTCCCCGCTGGGAGTTAATTTAATATTTCTCGGGATGTTTCATAAAACGGCAATATATTTGGGTAATGCGGTAGCCGTGGGTAATAGGGAAATGTGTGAAATGTGAAAATAAGGACGTTTATGTGCGGGAAGGTTGAGGACATGAGCTGAAATTTTGAGTAGACCAGGGAGAGGAGGCTCTGATATTTTAAAAATCTTAAAAACGATACTTTGATGAGGCTTAAGTGCGGGCGTAACTTTGATTTGAATGTACCTACATTCTTGGGTATTTGCGGGTAATTCAAAATGATTAGGAGAGGGAGAGAACTGATTGTATACAAAAAGAGGAGTGTTGGCCTTATAGGAATTTAATGTTTCTTCCGTTAAACATCATTGTATGTTTTCTGTAGTTTAAAAGTTAAGTGGTTTGTAAATTAGAAAAAGAACACTTTTAGGGTTTAATGTGGCTCTATTCTAAATAGTAGATGCTTATTTGTCATTTCGAGTTTTACTGACAGAAACAAAAGAAACATGCCGATGCTCAGAGCCGGATTTAGCTTCTATGTCGTCCTGGGCAGTAGTCAAATTACCGCTCACCGTCACTAGTTAATCCTGAAAGTAGTGCAATCCTCCATGATGGGCTTAACGGTTTTATGTGATCTGACAACTTCCATGGAGTTTACTCGAATAGTGATGTATTATTGGATCCTCAATGGCCATCGTCCTGCTCGTTTTAAGGCATACATGCGGCTCTGGAACATTTTAGTGATGGAATGCAGGCAAAGCAACATTTAGAAAGCCGGGAAGCAGCGAGAGAAACTGGGGAAATCACCCCATGATTGCCTTTGTAAACACGACAAAATGGTGTACTAATATACGGGAAAATTGTGCCGTCCGGGTTTCAAACATGCGAAAATCCACTAAAACTAAATATTTCTCGAACCTTTTTATTTCACTGTCCTCACAACCTTTTGGTTCATAACATATTAACTTTTGGCGACGTAAATCGACCGGGAACCAATATTTATCGTGTAAAGTTTGTCGCGACACCGTCCGATTTCCCTTTAAAGGGCCCCATAGACTCAGCGATTTATCGGCCGATCAAAGCTCATTTCTGTGGAGAAAGCACATTTTTTAGGTTCCACTACCGAATTCGCAAGAGAAAATGAGCTTTTCCCACAGAAAATGTGCTTTCTCCACAGAAATGAGTTTTGATCGGCCGATAAATCGCTGAGTCTATGGGGCCCTTAACGCAATGTAAATTTACAATCTTCTCAAGCCTATGATTGCTTGTCAAAGTGTATGAGAGTTTTCTAGTTCCTCGCTTTGAACTAGAGGGGGCTCTGAATGCAGGTGATAGTTAATTACTAAACTTTGTCTAGGCATTAGGTGATTTGAGATTGTCATATGTGGAGGAGACATTTTTTTGTTTCTTTTGTTTTTGAGGTATTGAGCTCGATTTCGAAAGTTGCCTCCATAATTTCTTTGGGGAAATGAGTCAAAATCGCAAAGAACGACAAAAAATCTACTATCAATTTGTAGCGATACAGCCAACACATTTTGGAGATTAATGCCGCATTCGACGCACAATCACGACGTCCGAATCGAAATTTTGGTGGAAAGCTGCGTGCGCAGCACCTCAAAAACGTAAGAAGTAAAAAATTTTTCTACACTACAAGGGAGGACGTCTGCGAGGCATTCCGTCAACGACTGGAGGTAAATCTCCAAACTGACGCGGTGAAGTACGGAGGCACTCAGATTGCAGTCATAAACGTGCCTACTGATGAAGCCAACAATGTTGTGGATGGTGGCAAGCTTGAGGTGGGTCGGATCAGCTGTCACGTAAGACCTCAATTGGTCCCTAAGAGATGCTACAAGTAGGCCTGTTCGGTACCGAGATTTCGGTACCGGGTTTCGATTTTTTTTCAATAACCGGTACCACAAGCGGTTTCCCTGACTCAGGTTCTTTTCAGTACCAACGGTTTTTTCTTTTAACCATAAGCCGGTTTTTTGGTGCCGAGTTAAAACCGTCCGACGAGTCGGTTTTTTGGTACCGAGGTGAAACCGACAAACGAGTCGGTTTTTTGGTACCGAGTTAAAACCGTCCGACGAGTCGGTTTTTTGGTACCGAGTTAAAACCGACCGGCGAGTCGGTTTTTTGGTACCGAGTTAAAACCGTCCGACCGACGGGTCGATTTTCGGGTACCGAGTTAAAACCGACCGACGAGTGCGAGTACTTATGCCATGGCGTGACATGAATGAGTCAGTTGTTCAGGTTTTTTGTTATACACATATTTTTTGAGAATAGAGTCGCAGTTGGCTGAATTTGTTTTCTTTTGTACTTAACATTGAATTAAGGCGATGACCGGCATGTGTATTGGATTTGGGCGATTCGTGTGTCGATAACCTAAGTATGACTTTGCATATCGGATGTACTAGGTGGGCCAAAAGTAAATACTCTATTGGAAATTGCTGTCACTTTTTATTCCTTCTTTTTTTCTTTCATTTTTCCTAATTTCTGAAGTAAAAAAACGTAGAATACGAACTGCCAAGCCATGAATCGGTTTATTCCTTAGGAATGCGGGCAAATTGTTTCCATTTTATGCGCAACAATTCGTCGGTTGCATATTGACACAGCTTCGCAAATTTCCTGGTCGTCCAACACCAACTGGACAAACCATGCGCCGTTTGGCCACTCGCCTTGAAGAGACTGGGACAACACGAGATGTTCCCAGGGCTGGCCGGCCCCAAAGCAGCCGGTCAGCTGAAAACATCGCTGCTGTTGCTCAAGATGTCGAAAAGGAGCCCGGGACATCGACCAGACGACGCGCCACACAATTGGGTATTAGCCGGGGGTTCCTACGCTGAATTTTGGTGAATGATTTAAAGATGTTCCCTTACAAAGCGCAGACAGTGCATCAGCTGTTAGATGTTGACCGCCAAATGCGTCTAGCCTACGCTGAAGCCATTCTAAATTTGAACGAAGAAGAGGACGATTTTTCATCAAAAATCATCATGAGCGATTAGGCTCATTTCCATCTGAGCGGCTTCGTGAACAAACAGAATACTCGTTTCTGGGGAACCCAAAATCCACGTAGGTATCAGCTACGAAGAGCCATTATACCCGCTCAAAGTTACTGCGTGGTGTGCTGTTCACGCTAAACGAGTCATGGGGGCGTTTTTCTTTGAAAACGCCGCGGGTCAAACGACGACGAATTTTTTCTTCCTAAATTGGATGAACTAGGACTGGAGAAGATGTGATTCCAACAGGATGGTGCAACCGCACACACTGCTCGAGACACAATCAATATTCTGAAGGAAACATTTCCGGGTCGGTTAATTTCTCGTTTCGGTGATTTGCACTGGCCGGCCAGATCACCCGATTTAAGTGTTCCAGACTTCTTTTTATGGGGTTTTTTGAAGTCGAGGGCTTACGTCAACAAGGCTCAGACTCTTGAAGCCTTTAAGGAGAATATTCGCCAGGAGTGCGAAAACCTGTCGCCCGATATTCTGGGTAGAATGATGGAAAATGCCATAAAACGGGCCAATATGGTAATCAACTGTTGCGGCGGCCAGTTGGCCGATATAATTTTTGCGACTTGATACAATAAATTCTAAGGGATTAAATAAACGTATTTCATAAGCAAACCCGAAGTTTTTTTTTTTATTAAGAAAAAAAAAAACAGCAAAAGAACATCGGATGATTACTTTTGGCCCACCTTGTATGTATATAGTGAAAGATGTAGGGCGTTGAAGGTGGCAATTAGCGTGATTCCACAAAAGTCTTTGATAAGTGCTTGACCGAAGGTACGGAAAAAGTTGATGCTCCTTCCAAAGCCGAATAAGCCGGCTGGAGAACCAAACCATATCGGCTAATATGCCTGCTTGACACGCTGGAAAAACTGTTTGAACGGATAATTTTCAACAACCTTTAGCGGTGGTTGAAAAAAAATGGAGCTTGCGGATCGACAGACAGGCGCATTCCACAATAGATGCAATTATGATTGTTACCAACTTAGCAAGGGCATCGCTTCAAACCGGAGCATGCTGTTCGGTAGTGACGCTCGATGTCAAGAACGCATTTATGGAGTATGGGGTTACTGCAGAGTTCCACATGGGTCAGTGTTCGGTCCGCTGCTGTGGATCATTATGTATGTACAACGGCATCCTGGAACAACTAATACCTAGAAGAGTGACGGTAGTGGGGTTTGCAGACGACATCGCAGTGGTGGTTGTAGCAAACAAGCCAGCGTACGTAGAGGTCTACGCGAGCGAGGCGATTACGACCATAAAGATTTGGTTTGGAGTGGGATTGCTTTGAGGCTGAAATTTGGAGAGCATCTGAAGTATGTTACCGAAAGGCAGCAGGAGCGACCAGGTTTTGGCAAAGATTATGTCCAATATAGGAGGCCCAAGATCTAAGATTGGCTAAGGTGGTCACATCTATACTGCTGTACGCCTCACCGGTTTGGGCTAATTCACTGGACTACTCTGGGAGGGCCCAGATAGTAAACTCGGTTTACCATATTCATTTTACAGTACTTTCAATCATCCATCCTGCGTCTACCTCGCATTCGTCATTAGGAGTACCTAAGCCAGGTGGCCATAACCTCCCTCCCTTGCGGGACGACAAGATTTATCCGGCTGAAAGCCGGAAGGGTGTTTTCTGCCGGGATGCCTCCCTTTGGATCCCCACCTTCGGATGCGATTCTAGCTGGTCGACTTGTCTAACACCACAAACCCCCTCGAGACCAACGCCTAGATGGGTAGGGACCATGGTCTTCTGGGCACGCCCAACCCCGTGGTACACTATTCGCTAAAGATTTCTCAATAGCAGGTGTGATCCTCCTTTGGCCTCCTTTCGGTAGACCTAACGAATTCGGCTTGCCAGCTGCAGGATCGTTATGCCTGTTTACTACTCGTCGGCTTAAAGCAGACTCGTAGCGCTACCGTTCACATTGGTCTGGCCCCCGTCCGTTTACTAGGTAACAATTTGACTCAGGCCGTGTGGTCATCAATCCACAAACAAGCTAGGTATAGGCGCATAGGCCATTCTCCCTAACTAGCCCCTTCGTGGCTTGGGTTATGCGAAGCCGCCAGCTCCGAGACTGGACACGTACGCTTATAATGTGTTTCTCCCCCACGAGGAAGCACTGCGTCGTGTAAGCTGGTATGGCTGACTTTTCGAAGGAATAGGGAAAAAGTCAGCCATGCTGTGTCACCCATACATGACTAGGGAGCTCGGGAACGTCATCGCCCGACGGTCTTTGTACACATCCACGCCATGGCGTATCAACCATACCAGGGGCCTCTCTGCGCTGCTCAGGTACGTGGTGCGGCAACCCACCAAAGGCCTGTGCCACAAGGACACTGACCCCCTTGCGGGAAGTACTTTTATCAGAACCGAAGGATTTGTGCCGTGGGAAAGCTGTCTCTGAATCGAATTGACCGAATCTGCGATCGTTGATATCAACACTTCGCGATAAAGCCTCCTATGTGCTAGGGTTGTTGTTTAAGGTACCAGATTAAACAGCTCTTCTATCGTACCTAAACAATATTGACTTCAGCTTTCTGCAATTACCCTTCATTTAAAGCAGTAAATATTGACTTGCCTCTACAAGAATCGTTAAGAGCTTATTAGTGTTAAATTGATTTTCTTTGTTTACAACAACTAAAATATGTATACACCTCCTGCTCCTTGCTATTTTGCGCGTTTTCCTAGAATGTCGTCAAACAACAAGAGTGAAAATCGAAAACTCTATAAAACTTAACAAATATTTCCTCTTCACGAATATATTCAATAAGTAAATACTTTTGCTCCCAAAGTGCCTACACACAACGCTCACTTTACGAGTAGGTACGTTTCTGCTGCATTCAACGAAATTTTGATTTATTTATGTCGAATATCATGCAAGAAAAGTCAAAATATGAAAAATCCCTACGGCAATCCACACGAAAAAAAAGGAAGGACAGAATCAGAACTGACGACGGTGACGAGGTAGGGAGTGACGCGGTAACCGTGACGCGAAACGCACGAGAGTAAACCATAACGATAAAGACGACGTCGACGACGACAACGATGATGATGATGTAAAAACATTGTAAATTTTGGCGTTCTCACACTTTTTCCTGACATGGCAATTGTTGCAAATCATCGTAAATTCGCAAAACAACAACAATAACCGACGCGTCGAAACAGAGAGCGAGCGAAACAGAAAAAAAAACTTCAAACAAAGTCAAGTGAAATAGGAAAATCTCAATTTGCCTGGCGGCGACGGCGGCGGATTTTTGGTTTGGACCCACGACCCCGGACACCAGAGAAAAAAAGGACTCCATTGCCACCCAGGAATTCGCGCGAGAAAATATCGATTTTGATTTCGGGCCCAGCACGAAAAGACATTGGAACTTTCCCGACTACCACGACCTGTTGGAATTTTTCAAAATTTCTACGTTCTTTGTTAGCATTACCGCGCAAGAATTGCTTGGTATACTAATCTAATTAAAAGGCGTCGTGATTACGCTCGCTGAGAGTATATACCTAATAAATTAAATTTTCCTAAATGAACTTTTAGGAAGAGAAAAAGGAAAAATGTATGAAAGAAAACGGACAAAGGCCGCCTTTGTTTGTTTTCAGGGATCAGAGATGAAGTACTAATTTTAGGATTAAATTCTTATTTGTTATATTCTCTAGGATTCGATTATGAAGGTTTTATTTTTTTCAGTTATTTAGATTTAGATGTGATTTCAGGCTTTTGATTTCGGATTGCTTTATCGATTGGAAGAAGGGTTCATTGTATCACAATTCTGAATCCCTTTGTATTTCCCTACTGAGTTTACTTCCCTGGACAGAAGAAACAAAACATCGATTATGTGAAAAAAAAAATAATTTTTGAGTTTATTTTCACGTTGGCATTGGGCATGTTTTGAAGTTTCTGAATATTCCACCATAAATCGAAGATGGAATCGCAATATTAGGTGCCAACTCTGCCCTCCATTTAAAAGTTGCATGACATCTATTTTTCGCCAGAATTATGAATTTAGGGCGAAGGGAGAGAGAGAAAGAGCTAGCACCAGGTAATGATAGCCTCGTCCTCCATTTCCTTAAGAAAAATGAATCGAAACTGTTACTCAATTTGAGGCTGCATTCAAAAGTTTGGCGTTCCTTTCATTTTGCCAGCGGCTATATTATATCCTAATGATGATGCTAGTTTGGCTGTATAAATCGAATTGAAATTATTTGGTGCTTATTTCGTGCTATAATTGAGTATTTTTTTGGGACCGACATTTAATCTCATTTTTTATCACTTGGTAGTCTGGCTGGTCTAGCGGTTAGTGCGCGCACCTTCGGTACACAGGGTCATGAGTTCGAATCTCACCGTGGATCATGGTGTTTTTTCGAACTCACGAGCTTGTGACGGACTATGATCTCACTCAGATGTTAAACGAGTACCCATTTATGGGGATAAATAACACTACTGAGCGTGATGCTGATCTCATTACCTCAACAAAAAGCAGATAAGATCTTGGAAATAGGATGTCACTAACACATCCTGCGGCCTTAGTCCAATGCTGGATTGTCGCGCCTGTTATTTATTTTTATCACTTGCCCTAATCTTTTCGTTCACCATTTATGTCTAGCGGTCAAAGATTTTTTAGATTTGTATCTAGACTAGGTTTCATGTGCAGGGCTGGCCTTAGCAATGTAGTGGCCCTGGGCCAAATCGATGATAGTGGTCCCTACCAATACAATTTTCTTAGCGATAAACATTTGGAAATTCAGGTTCTTTCGTTCAAATGTGTCTGACGCAGGACCGGCGCTAGCCTCCGTTGCGCCTTAAGCAAAGTTTGCATATAGTTTTCATATTCAACTTGGTTGTACTGAAAGGGGTATGGTAGTTCAGCTATAGTTTTTATAGGTTTTTTTAAGATATTATATTATATCTTCGATTTTGGGTTTATTTTAAGTTTTACAATATTAATTTGGCAATTACCACTTCCTTAAATTTTGAATGTGAATATAGCGTTTAATAGCCCTATAAAAATGGTTTTAAAATCTTCACGCAACCGATTTTAAATTAGAATTTTACATTTAAAAAAATACCTCAGAAAAATTGAAACTATTGCAGAGATATAGTTTTGCCCAACAACCAGTTGTAAATGGTTCTGCATATCAAAAAAACAGCATTTGAATCTACACGACCAAAGCTTACAAAACCCCTTAGGGTGAACATTTTCAGCCACTTTTGCAACCCCATGTGTCCTCAATGTTTCAAAATACCAATTTTTCGGGCAGTACTGATAAATTTTTTTAAGAAAATACTAATTGTATCATCAATTTATTTCGGAGGGGGTTTCAACTCCCGAAACCCCTTACGTATGATCGCAACTGGCTTTCAATGCTAAGACAGTGGTTTTTGATTGACTCTAGAATCCATTCGACTCAGATTGTAGCGAATCGCAAGCATACTATCAGAGTACCTATCTGACTCTTGACTGAACGAACACTCTTTGAAATTCTACAGAAAACTTTTAATTGAAAATTGATATAAAAACGAAAATAATCAGCGGTTCTGCCAGATCTTATCGAACAAACGCAATTTCAACCACGAAGCATGCTAATGAAGTGTAATCTGGCGAAGATGCATTGAAAAGTAGAAAACAATGAGAAATAAATCAGAGAGGGAATCTAAAAGGCACAAATGCCACGAATTGCCCATAATCTACCACCCATTAATTTCATTCATTTGGTGTCACGGTAATAACGATTATTTTTAACAATAAATATTAGGAATATTCGGAATGTTAAGATGTATCCACACTCGATACCATTTGGTACCGTTCGCCTAAAAACATTTTCCAGGTTTCCTTAAATTTAATTCTCAAAAAGGATTATGCGCATTTAAATTAATATTAGGTGATTTAAACGGGTTGGATACGATATACCCAGTCACAAAATCCCCAAACCAAAATCCCCAAATCAAAATCCCCATAATCAAAATCCCCGAAATCAAAATCCCCGAAATCAAAATCCCCGAAATCAAAATCCCCGAAATCAAAATACCCAAAACCAAAATCCCCAAACGAAATTCCCCATTCCCCATTTGAGGTGTGATCTAAGAACGCGCGCGCGTTCTAAGATCATACCTCAAATGGGGAATGGAGACTTTCTTTAGGCTATTGTAGATGGTAAATGATAGATGTTAAATGGCAGATGATAAATGGTAGATGGTAAATGGTAGGTGGTTAATGGTAGACGGATGGTAGCTTGTAAATGGTTGATGACAGATGGTAAATGGTAGATTGTAAATTGCAAATGGTGGGTGGTAAATAGCAAATAGTAGATGGTAAATGGTAGATAATAAATGGTAGGTGCTTTAGACTATTGTAATTGAATAGTCCTACTATGCAATAAAAAAATTACCGTCGTGGACTGATATATATGCTAATCAACGGCAAACTCTTTGAAGTAACGCAGAACAATAGCAGATAATGTGCAGGCGATTAAATATGCAATCGGTTCCAACAATAAGCCAACCAAGTTTTCCTCGAATATTCGTTCGGATGAGGACTTGTCTCGACGATGTTAAAGAAAACCTATTATGTTTAGAACGACTATGCAATGGACTCGAATATTTTGTTTGTGCTAATCAAAAAATAAGTTAGTATCGATTTAAGTCGTGCTCTGTGGCCGTGATCGTTCGGTCGCCACTCTGTGAAATAGACACTCATAGAGAAACGAGTTTCCAAGCTCGGCACGACTCGTCGCAAGTTTATTATTCAGAAAAAGATGATAAGAAATATTCTTATCATAGAATGATAAACTAACAATGCGACTAGGAAGTGGTATGGCTGACAACCGTATCACACTCCGAATTCAGTTGTCTTTGTAACGTTGATGACTACACACGGTAGTCATCAACGCACCATGCTCCACTAGGAGTTACGGTAATAAAGAGAGAGATCGATTTAAGTCCCTCCTAGTGCCATTTACCATCTACCATTTAACACCTTCCATCTACCATCAACAATTTACAGTCTTTCATCCATCAACCATTTACCATCTACCATTTTTTACTACCATCCATCTACCATTTACCATCATATTTCGGGTGTTTGGGGATTTTGTATATGGGTATTATGATTATGGGGATTTTGTATATAGGTATTGTGATTATGGGGATTTTGAATATGGGGATTTTGATTTTGGTGATTTTTCTACGTTTGGGGATTTTGTGATTTCGTATGGTTCCCATTTAAACAACTGCCAGTTGCCATTGCTAGCTGCGAAAGCGGGCGTATATAATCCTCGAGAGTTTTAAAATTCGGCTGGAAATATCGTTTGCCGTAAATTAGGGAACGGTCAACGCCAAGTTGCTTTAAAAGAAGCGCCTTGTCTGTAAGAACTATCCCCTCGCTAATTTCTCTCTATGCAAAATCCAGATTACAGATGGAAAGGGGAGGGGTTTCTACGAAGGTCTCTGATTTCGGGAAGTTTTTTTTTGTACCCGCTCTTGACCTACCAAATTAGCGCCCCGGAGCGTTGCGCCCTAGCTGGCTGTCTACTTTCGCCTATTGATGGGCCGACCCTTGTCTGACGTAATTTCGTAGCTTAGCTTAGCTGTCCAATTACATTCTCATAATTATTTTTATTATGCAGGCAAACAAATTTATAATTTTTGGAGATCAGAAATTGGCAAATGTTTCAATACGAACCGACAAATTTACAACCTCATTTCTAATAAACAGCTAAGCCTAGCCAATCGTTGCTTGATGTTTTATCATGGCGGGTCGTAAGTACATTTTGAATTGCAAAACAAAAATTGTGCTGGAAAGCAGAGGTTTGTTTTCAAAAATGAAAGTGAGGCTAATAATTGTGGAGCGGTTGCCAGGAACTAAGCTTATATATATTAACACTTGATATTAACTTCAATCTTATTTCAAATATATTTTAAAAGGCCGTTGTGTGGAGGCCCTTTAAGAGTGTGACCCATTTTAAGTGGTGGCCCCTTAGAAGAGGCTGCCCTGCGCGACCGCCCAGATCGCCCACCCCTAGGGCCGTCCCTGTTCATGTGAATTATGAAAGAAGGCCAAAGTTTTCTTGCACTATAAATGATGACTATAAAAATCCAACTGATCGGGAGCACGAACGTCTATCACGTTTGGTTCCTGCTAATCGCCTGCGCCATCCCAATCACCGTCGATGAAAGACAGTTTGTCGCGCTCACTAAGAATTTTTTTTGACTGAAGTCTTGTCCGTTATTATACCCTATACCCATATAAGATGATATAGGGTATATTGTTTTTGTTACCCCGTATTATGTAACACCGCTAAGGAACCACCCGGAGGTATGGCAAAGTATATATATAAATGATCAGGGTCGGTCCCTGATTCGATTGAGCCATGTCTGTTTGTCTGTCTGTCGGTCCGTGTGTCTGTCTGTTCGCACGATAACTCCCGAAATAATGAAGCTAGCGGTTTCAAATTTTTGCCAGATGTTTCTTTTGATCAAATCTTGAAGGGGATTGAAAATGGGCCAAATCGGACCAAGGGTTCCCCTACCCCCCATACAAATGACTCTTCCTTGATATTTTCATTCGGCCATAACTTTCGATTCAATATCGCCATTGTATTGAAATTTTGATCAATGCCTAATTCGAGCACTTAACTTTAAGTTGATGGAAAGTGGATTAGGTTCGGCTACCCCTACCTCTACCTTCCCTACAAAGTTATGTTCAGCCATATCTTTTGATAGAATGTCGCCAAGAGCTCCAAATTAATATGAAATGGTAGCAGTTGGATGCCTTAATAAGATGTTAAAGATGTCCCAGGTCCGACCCATCTATACCCTCCCTCCCCTAAAAAACATAAAAATGCAAATTTTGATTTTTGAATGTCTTTTAGGTCTGTACATGGGTATAGGGTATAAACTCATCGTGCTATTCGCACGATTAGAACTCGTAATTGCTGCTGCTATAGTAGCTTACATTAACTAGATAAAAACATTGTGCTGAGTCGATAGGCTGTCCCCCAAGAGGCTACTATGTCTAGGGCCTTTTATAGAGCCAACCACATACTTCTTATGCAAATATTTCTTGTTTCCCTCCAGTGGCGTAACGTACGGTGTTCACTGTGTGCAGTGGAATACGGGCCCCCAAGCCAAAGGGGCCCCCAAATCCGAAATCATAACAAAATTTTGTTTGATAGATCCTTGGGTAACTGTTCTTTCAAAAGACATGCATTCTTAGTAATATGCCAGAAAATGCGTAACTGAGCTATAGAATCTAGGATAGTAGCAAAATATTCAATTTTGGGTATTAGACCAGTCATTACATGATTTTAGGTCGCAAAAAATAGCTCGGCTCTGTTTTTTTGGGATATTGTTAGGGTAGATACCAGAAGTGTACCACCTAGTTTGTAACTTCGAAAAACCTGTGCTAACCCCGTGACCCTAAAAAAACCTTAAATATCGGCTTAAATGCGCATTCTACAGAGAAAGTCATGTGACACGAAGTTATAAATCAGTTACTTAGCTGTATATATGTCGGAACGAATGGAACCGGGCCATGGGATCATAGGGCTGCCCCTGAAAATTAGGTTCTTCTAAGATTTTTTTTTCTTTATTTACCAATATTAACCAAACTTCACCCAAGTGTGTTCCTGGTTAAGCCTCAAAAAATATCTAGGAACAGATGAAATCGGAACACTACGTCATAGGGCTGTCATACAAACCAACCCCTGGAAATTAGGTTCTTCTAAGAAAACTTTTTTCTTTACGAACCAATCTTAACTAAACCTCATCCAAATGTGTTCCTAGTGAAGCCTCAAAACATATCTAGGAATGGATAGAATTGGAACATCGTGTCATAGGGCTGTCATACAAACCAACCCCTAAATATTAGGTTCTTGTAAGACAAGCTTTTTTCTTTTTGAATCTTAGCCAAAATTCATCCAACTGTGGGTTGCACACAAATTAAAGAATATTATGTTAGCTTGAAAAGTGAAGTGGACGACTTTCTTGTAGGAAGCACTTTTTAAAAATTACAAACCAAAATATCAAAAAAAGTCCGGAAATTTTGAGGTATTTTAAGGGTCACGGGGTTAGCACAGGTTTTTCGAAGTTGCAAACTTGGTGGTACACAACTGGTATCTATCGTAGCAATATCCCAAAAAAACCAGAGCCGAGCAATTTTATGCGACCTAACACCTTATATTTTGGTTTATTGACTGGCCCTTTATGTTCAAGCTTGGATCTTGGATCTCTAAGTATTATACTCTGTTTGCACCGGGGAGAAGCAACTTAACTCAACAATCATCAGAACAATCCATAAATTATAAAGGTTTTCGCTCATAATAATATTGAAAATTAATAAAGGTTCAACTTCAGGCGGTTCTTACGCAAAATTGGGCCAATAATCAGCGCCCGGTCTAGGGAGGGGCGGTATTTTGGGTAGCACTTCCTAGACGGAACACTACATGAAAGCTGAAATTTATTTCCGGTAAAAAAGACTAAAACACTTGTAAATTAATGGTAGTTAGCTCGAGGGCGTTACTGACAAAGGACTGTAACTCTATAAATTGCTGGAATAAAACCGTTACTTAATTTTAGATTTCATGATAATAAAATTGCTTTTCAATCGGTGTTTTTTGCTTTCGCAACAAAATTGTTAGGTGCACAGTTTTTTAAAGTTGTGTTTAATGGCCTTAGTTAAGCAAATAAGGCACACGAAGGAGGTAACCGTGTTATTGTATCGTAACCTCAACTAGTCGTTAGGAACCTCAGGAAACAGATACAATTTCAAGAAGCTAGAGTCTGAAGTGAGCAATTGTCCAGGATTTATCAACAAGATTGGTTGACTTAGAGTCTGCTTCTTGACATACCCTGGTTTCTCCTCTCAGTTCATTTCACTCAGTAGTATTCCGTGAGATTACCGATATTGAGGCACTATAGGCGGATCAAATTGGTATGACTGAAACCTAAGAGACGTAAGATGTCCTTAGATTACCTTTTGGATTTGTCAGTAATATAGTGTTTCATCGGCAGAATACTTTTCCACTAACGATTTAATGGAGTCCTATATGATCTGATCTAAAATTTAAATAACGTGTTTCGTCTAGTAACTGTGTCGCTACCTGACGAAAACGACAGAGCAATTTGCGAATTTTTTTTGTTAAATCATTTTAGGCGCATTTCTTAACGACTACTACATCACCAATACGTCTTGCTCGGGAAATTACAGTCTAGATTGACGTTCTCAACTTCATAATGATAAAAAAGGCTACATTCAGCACTCGATGAGCATAAAGGTTGAGTTGGATAGGAACGGCTCTTCTTTCCGGTTTCTCGTCTGTTTTCGTATGGAAACTTATTTCTAGGTGGGATTCAAATAACTCAAAATGTGTCAGAAAAGCATCCTTCCTGGTAAAATGAAGTCGACACACCCCATGAACATTTTCAAAAAAAAAATCTTAGGTGCGGCAGTTTGAAGTTTTGCCCGGGGCAATCGTGGATACTCGTAATTGTTACAAAATAGCATTAGTAATAAATGCTGAAATGAATTGAAACCTTAATGCTCTAATACATCAGAGAACTCTGGAGTTCTTGATAAAACGGAATCGTACCCGAAAACTTTATTCAAAACTAGTACATTGATTTTCCGTCGGAAAATGTCTTAATGTATGGGCAGCTTTGCCATTGTTAGACATTTTGCAACAATTCGAAAATTTTTTGCTAAACACGTATAGATTGTGCGTGAACATAGCCACTCTGGACTAAAGGGCACCACAAGCCTGACGATTTATCGGCCGATCAAAGCTCATTTCTGTGGAGAAAGCACATTTTTTAGGTTCCACTACCGAATTCGCAAGAGAAAATGAGCTTTTTCCACAGAAAATGTGCTTTCTCCACAGAAATGAGCTTTGATCGGCCGATAAATCGTCAGGTTTGTGGCGCCCTTAACGTATGCATTGCGTTATCGTAGTTTATCTAAGAGGGCCCAAGACTCAGCGATTTATCGGCCGATCAAAGCTCATTTCTGTCGAGAAAGCACATTTTCTGTGGAAAAAGCTCATTTTCTCTTGCGAATTCGGTGTAGTGGAACCTAAAAAATGTGCTTTCTCCACAGAAATGAGCTTTGATCGGCCGATAAATCGTTGAGTCAATGGGCCCCTCAAGGGAGAAACGAATAACTTAAAAACCGCAAACAATTCCGGTTCCTTCGACGTTCAAGTTAGAAGAGGGCCTTTATAACATTTAAATTAGTGAAATGAATGCAATGTTACATGTTCATTGTAATCTGTCTGCACATGGAATTAAGTCGTGCCACAAATCTGTACATCTACTGATTGCTTCCCCATCCTCCCCTTGGAAGCATTTAAATTCTTATTTCTCAAATTAAATCGATTTGCATACTGATATACCGTTAGTCGACTATAATAGTTAAGACTTAGTAAACTTCTAGTTTAGAATTTACGAAAAGAACGATACCTTCCACGAACTTCAATGGTAAACTAAACACTCGTAGCATTCTGTATTGATTTAGACCTTTCATGCACGAATCGTCTATTATCTTCCTGTTAGGCCGCACGCACCAAATTCACCCGAAAACCTTCACCTCCAACCGCGTGTGTCATAGTATTAAGATCCCTCGATATCCTTCAAAATGAACCAACAATAAATTCAGGATTGTCTGTAGGAGGAGGCTTGTAATCCACTCGCCTAAACTGATGAACGATTTAACATAAATTAAGATCCTCTCACGGGCCCATCTAGGCCATTGTCACCCACACAGCCAATGAGTAGCTGTAGCGAGCATTGTATTAAAACATTCGTCAATTCGACGTTATACTGAAAGCTGAAAGGATTATCTGCTGAAGGTATTCTACGGTTGTCTGGCGTTGTTTACGTAAACATGATGAGTACACAAAGAGCGAAGAGCAATGGTTGGTGATAATATCCCCTCGGCAAATACAACATTCATCATCATGCCTGCGGGGGAAATATATTATTATCCAGCCAAGGTGAAAATCTGTTAACAACCGACAACGTTACTCTGAAAGGTCATCATCGTGTTCGTGTAGCAAAGCACGACATAAAATCCCACTTAAGCGTGTAAACACATATTCCAATTTCACTATCTCTCCCATCATTCACGATAAGGAAGCGTCCTAGTTTCAACCTTCCGTTCCTCCCTCGCCATCATCGTTCATCTCGGATAGTTTGAAATTGGATGACGTATCAATTTCCTTTCAAACAGGTAGTTGATGGTCAACTATCGGATATTGGCAAGCCAGATAAATGGAAGCGCAGATCGTCCCTGAGAGATGGGAGATATCCTTGAAATGCGCTGCCTAGTGCTAACTTTATCATCATAAACTTTTCAGAGGTAAATTATTATCAGATACGAGTAGTGTTATAAAAGTGATGCAAAAAGACTTTGTCGTGTCGTCGTTTCAACCAGCTGCAATTATGTTAAAAGCTTTGACGAGTCTACTATGTTATGTACTACTTACTTGTGGATTCTCCTTGAGAAAGTCAAGGTTCTCTTTCGTCGTGTACCATCCCACGAAAATTGGCACAAACGACAGAAGTGCCGGCGAAATCCAAACAATCACCAGCATGAGAATCACTTTTCTGTGCGTCATGATGAGAGGATAGTCGAGTGGTTGTACAATGGCATAGTACCTGCAAAAGAAAAAAAAAAACGCCAAAGAAAAAGACGTTGAGGATAAAAGTAAAAGAAAAACATTTTAGCGAGACGAGACGAACGAGTGCAGACTGAATAAAGCAATTATCCTTCGGCTATATGGTTGCCAAGGAACTGTTCTAAACGAAATGCAGTTTGTCGTCAAAATCCGCTTACCTGTCGACAGATATACAGCACAAATGCAGTATGCTCGCCGTGGAAAAATAGACATCGAAACTATTCCAAACGTCACACATGAACGTCCCGAACATCCACTTGCCGGATAGCTCCACGGATGCATTGAATGTCATGGCACATAGAGCCACCAACATATCCGCCACAGCTAGCGAAACCACAAAATAGTTGGTTATCACCCTGAAACGAGATAGAGAGAGAACAAAAAAAGGATAAAAATAACAGGGAAAATGGAAAAGTATGTGCATCAACTTCATTTTTGTTATGAACTCAAGTGTACGTCTAGAGCTTCCAGAGGATATTCACGGAATGGAGTATCTATCTATGGAGGAACCAAGGCAACCATAATACGATTAGAGTCCTTATCCGCTCATTGTGTGTGCGTCATTTTGCTCAAATAAATTTTTTTTCTGTGTTTAGAATCGAATCAGCAAAAAGACACCCAGCAAGGACAACAATGTCAACTAAGCGCACGCTAACGACACGACAAGCAAGTTAGGATAAGTCGATAAGGACGAGTCAATTGTTGTAGTTTGAAAATGGATGATATTGGTTGCATAGTATAGTGCAAAGGATTTTGTATGTTCGATTCAGTTCGCTCAACGGATCGTGAACAATGACACTGAAAAAGAGTCAAGCGAACACAATGGAACAGGAGTGCATTTTATACGCTTTTTGGGATGTATCTTTTGATTGGGATAGCGTGTCAAGTTCAAATCAATAGATGAGTGTACTGTGAAGAAACTCATCTCACACACACTCACTCTCTCTCCTGCGACTTGCGGTATGCTGTGATGCTGCGGGTGTTTTCATTGTCTAAAGGAACAATGGTGGCGGATTAATCTGCTGGGTAAAGAGATGAAAAGGGCATTGTTTCATAGTATTAATTATTCGTTGATGGTCGGATTTGGTTGGCCTGAAGTCGCGGTTCTTTAGACAAGTACGGATTTAATTAGGGATGCAACTATAAAAGCGCTGTTGTTTCCACGAACCGAGCTAACTTACGTAATTAGCGGAGTATTTCGTCGTGGAACAGCAAGAGTTGAGACTGCCCTGCTGGATTCAGAGTAGTGTATGGAAATACATATAAATTGAGTTAGTTTGCTGAAGTTACTCCTTGGCTTTGTTAGTTTCATTTGAAGATTACATTGTTGCTTGTGCATTGTGACCCAACGCATGAAAGGCTGGTGTTGCTTATTTGGTCATATTTTTTGAGTATTCGTACAGGTGTTTTTTCTAAACTATGTTCTCGTAAATGTAGTCCCATGTTTTCCAGATATGTAGGTAAACATGTTTTTAGTACAACTCAATATCTATCGGGTCCTTAAGTAGCACCAGTGTTGGGTTAGGTTGGGAGGCAGCAAACGATACGATTCAAGCGTCTATCCTATCGCTTATCCTAAAAAGTCAATACAAACTAAGACACCATTAAAATTTTAAAATCGAGCCCAAGCCGCAGTATACGTCGGTATGCACAGAAAGCATCCTCGATATCTACAAATAATGGCAAAATTGTCGATTTGATTTTCTACTTGCTCCCAATTAGGGCCGGATTACCCATATGGGCAACCTGGCCAACTGCCCGGGCGGCAAACTTTGAAAGGCGGCATATTTATGAAACTTTCATCCTTCCATTGAATTAATGTTCTGTGAATATATAGACATTTCGATATTTCAAGAGGAGTTTAAATAAATTAGAAAAAAAAGTAAAAATAAAGGAAACTCAATAAAAGTAAAAATAAAGGAAACTCTGCAAAAGTCGTTCCATTGGCAGTGGCGAACTTACATATCTAACGTCAGTAGGCGTTTCGACTTTTCCCGACCATGTCCCTTTTTTACAATTCAACGATTATTCGATTGATTCTTGACTTCCAAATTGTTTCAATATGGGTAATTCGAGCCATGAATATGGACAGCAGCGGGGCTAACGAATTAAGCGAACACTTCTTCTAAAATTGGAATAAAGTTTGATCAGTGAAGACTGAACTATATTATTTTTTTTATCTGTGTACGGGTCGTTCAGAATGGCGCCGTAGGCTTCAGCCTGCCAGTTTACTACTATATCGCGCGTGGGAGAAGTAACATACACCAAGAAAGCCGGACACTTCTACTTTACTTCTACCCTATTATAACGAAAGGTCTTGAATAAGGAATAAACAAATCTGTTCTCTGGATCCACTTTCTTTCTCCTGGTATAGCATATCCCACCTCCTTCTTCCGGAAACTGCAATTTCGGGCTGGTTTCATTCAGTATTATGAAAAATACCATTTCGTGGGGCTGCAGGTGGAGAACGGTTGTCAGGACTTAATATCCATTTTTTAGGAGTCGAGACCTTCCGCTTGACTTCAATTTCACTAAACGTTACGGAAACTCATCCCGTACTGAAAACAATCAATTTAGTGGGCTGTAGCGGAGAACGGGGGTCACCCCGGGGAAAAAGGGTTTAAATCCGCTCCTAGGGCGTCAATACCTTTCGCGATCATAAAATAATAAACATCGAATAAAAAAGAAAAGTGTCCGTTGTTGGCACCGAGTGTATGTATTTAGTTTTATATTGCCAGCTCTAAGGAATCGAATTAGTATTTCCCATCATGTGACAGTCTTAGGGGTTGCTTACACATCCAATGCATAAATTCATCGTATTTTTTTTTTTTTCAAATATTATTTTGAGCTGTAGGAGTGTACCTACACCTATACTTCTCACCATTAACATTGATTAGAAATTCAGTCCAAACACCATTCTAAGAAGTAAATTAACTGACATTTTCACTGCTGCTAGTTCTGCTACTTTTGAAAACGCAGGAAAACAACGTTACGTATGTTAAAGAAAAGAATTGTATATCTCACATGACGTAGATATACACATAGTGACGGAGGGCGGCAACTCGACTACTACCCAGGGGCGCTACAGAGGGTAACTCCGGCGCGCGCTGCTCCTGATGAACTGAAATCTAGCTTACTAGATAATGTGGCACATCATAGAGCCTCCGCTGACGAGGTGATAGAAGTTGTTAGATCTTAGAATCCTCTCATCATTTTGGTTTCGATTATCCGCACCGTGTCTCCCGTCTGGTCATCATTTGCAATAATCCATCGTTTTCGACTCCAATCCAAACATTAACACCGCATTGCAATAACGCTTTTATGGATTTTTAACTGGAAGAAATTGACAAACTTTTCATGTCATCCCATGCAGAGCCGGATTTACCTTTCATAGCGCCCCTGGGCAGTTATCAATTTGCAGCCCTCAGTTTTTAGATAAGAATGGAAATATAGCAGTCACATTTCACATGCACTCAGAGAGCAATAGGAATTGGTCATTTTCTCCTATTAATTTTAGTCAATAGGAAAATCCGGTTATTTTACTAATACGACCATTATTAAACTAATAGGATACAGTATCATTAAATTATTAATCATTTTATTCTAGCTTCGTTTTTTCTAACAGTTTTAATGCCTTAACCCTCAGATGAGCGACAACTTTTCCAACGGTTAAAGCCCAACAAGGTCCCCAGGGACCTACACTATACAATGATGTTTATACAAGTTTCATATGTGAATAATAATTGAATTATCATGTTTTTTGGGTTGAATGTTAAATGTTTAGTAGTATAAAATATAGTAAGCAGTTTGAATTAAAGAAAAAAAATTATTTTCTTTTTTATATATTTTTTATATATGTGACGAAAGTGCTAAGCGCTTCCCGAGACCGGTCCTTTAAGAAATTACATGGCACAAACGTTTTGTTGCTTCGAACTGTCTCAACAAAGACTTGTTCTTTGGACTTAAGCTGCAATGCCAACTCCAATGTCGTGAAAAAATATCGGCGTATATAGTTCGTCCACTTCTTTCATGGCGCTGAACCAACTATAAGACCACTTTTTCTCCCTGGTTGGTTTGCCGGCCTCCACCAGGCTGTTTCCACTGTAAATCATCCATTTTAAGGGGTAATACGATTGTACATCGCAAAGCCACCATATTTTGAAACCGTATTTTGCTGGTTTTGACAGTGTGTACCGCGTGAAGTGAGTTCGGCCTCGAAAAGGGAACAATTGCTCGTCTACAGTCATGGACTCGTGTGGTGTATAGGCCTTCTCCAAATTGGCCATTACCATCGTCTGTCGTCTGTTGCAGCAGTCTTGCTTTACTGAAGCCTCGGCTCCCGAGTATTGCTATTATCAAATCGCATCATTCTGTTTATTGCTTTGAAGCGATTTTTTGCCATGGCTGCTTTATATAGTCGTCATAATTCAACTGATAGCCAGCCGAATACAGCAAAATCCCTATATAAGCGTGAAAATCATTAAGGGTCAAGGGAGTCCATTGGCTTGGTTTTGCATTTGAGTTTTTGGAATTCCACTTTGCTGTGCTTTCATTCCCCTTCCTAATTGTCTCGCGGATAATGATGTAAGCGATCTCCTCAATGATGACTAACTTGAAGATTCCTACAGGATCCGCAACAGTTCCAGCAGCAGGCCCTGGACGACGTTGGGTATAGTTTACGACGTTATGAGTTCGAATGCGTCCACTAGCTGGTGGATTAGCGTACCACTTTGGGAAATAAAATGAGGCCTTTCATTAGGAATTGCTGCTGCAAAGGCTGTAGGGTTTTCAAACAGGTCTTCATCGTCCGATGAATCTGCCACTTCAACCTTCACTTCGATTTCGGCATCAGACGCGTTTTCATCCGGAATAAACTCATCATCACTGTTCTCGTCGACAAAGGGATCATCTTTATCATCCTGCTCCAAGCATCTGGCTAAATTCTCCACGGCTGCATCTGGGCCACTCGCACTCAGGCATTGAAAACGCTTTCGCCGGTTTATAAGCTCTATTTTATCCCAAGCACCATTTTTTTTTCGATGGTTATTACTTTCTCACAACGGCTTTGATATTGGCTGATTTCAGATTATAAGACGAAACCGGACGGGTAAACTTGCAAGACAAGAGAGCTTTTGTAGTGGCCAGCAGACAAGCATTGTGCATTTCAAATTGTAAGAACGAGTCTTACGAAAGAAAAAAATCGTGACACGATTGTTTTTCTTTCGTAAGAATCGTACGATCGATAAGACGATTGCATCTACCGATAGTTCAGGCGTTCTGCGAAGACAATTAGCGCGTGTTTTACTTGCATTTTAATCTTGTCGACTCGTCACTTCATTGTACACTAACTTTGGAGCGTGCATGGCAACATTTATACATACTTGCTGTGTGATTATTGTTCGCCGGTCCGTGTTTTGATCGGATAGTGTGAAATGATCATACGATGGTTCTTGTCTTGCAAGTTTACCCGTCCGGTCGTTTTCTTACAATTTGAATTCACTCATTGAGCGAGCTTTATGCGCTAAGATGCGAACTGAACTGAATCCTATGTGTACCCATTACGAACACACTAATAACAAACGTTGCCACAGATTACAAGAAAATCTAGCGATGATTTTTGTTTTTATTACCTTTTTTAATTGAATTTGCCAGAACGTAATGGTTTTTACGAATAAAATTGAAATGAAAAACTTCTTATCGTTCTCATTTGCAGTGAAATCGAAAATAACGTGTTTACAATTGCTCCTAATACATGAAGGTCCCAGCGGACCTAGTTGGGCTTCACCGCCATATACCACTTTAGCAGGTTGGTTATGACAGAAAATTTTAAGGAAATAATTCGAAACACATTGCATTTGCTTCTAAAGATATTGATTGGAGAAGTCAAGGGAGCTGAGCCGCTTCAATTGAACCATATTCAAATCGCTCAAAGTTGAAAACGCCATAGGTCCCCAGGGACCTTGTTGGTCATCTAAGGGTTAAGTGCAGAAAACTAGGGTTAATTTTGAATCGATTTTGATATAATTTGAATAAATTTTACCAAATTGCAGATATTTAGGGGCAGTTTGAATTGAATTGTAATCGAGAAAATTAACCCTAGTTCTCTGCACTTGAGGCAATAAAACTGTTAGAAATAACGAAGCTAGAATAAAATGATGTAAGAAAGAAGTGATCGTTAGGCTATGCGCCAATTTTGAAAAGAATGCTACGATCACCTCACTTTGGCAGATGTTGGAGAAAATTGAGATGGAAAAAGATAATGTTTTGGGTCAAATCACAAAAATTGGACTTTGAAGTTCTGTAAAAACAAAACCTCTCATCCGATTTTAGTGCTGTTAATTTTATTTTTTAGATAAATTTGCTGGCTGTAATAATCATCTTACTTTACTATTCTAGCTAGTCTAGCTTTTCAAATATGGAAGTTTTAGTCGTACATGAAAATGACTTTTTCAAAAATCTTCAAATGCCTGTGGCACCTAAAGGGTTAAGGTAAGGTGGTATGTTCCGCACAACTTTTTTGCATGAAATCATAAGAGGAATCACAATCCGGTGCGTTTATGCGGCAGTTTCCGGACACCTTGTATGCAGGGTTATTGGTTAAGTCGACCTATTCCCTGCAACACGTTATAGTAGGGTCAAAATGCAACAAAATGAGGCCATAAATGTTAGGCCGATTTTCAATGGTCACTGAGATATATGAATTTTTAGGTTTTTTTTTTGAAATAACCTAGGATTTTGCCATTTAAAGTAAGAATTAAAAAAAAACTACTAAGTCAATGGGCCTAAACTTATTTTTGGATTTTAGTCAAATATCATTAAATTCAAAATGCATCGTATAATGTACCGCTTTATTTCATTTTTTATCAAAGGAAATGATGGTCCCCGAACAAGTTGCAGCTAGCTGTTTAAATTTTTTCAAATATTTGTATTGACATTGACACCTTTTTGGAAAGCTGACAACACGCGTAAGTTTTTCCAGTGGTCTGCAGACTCCATGTCATATATTTTTTTTTAGTAATACTACATTAAAAAATATCTTTAAAAAAATCTAAGAATTTTTTTTTTTAAATTAAAAATTTCGAATTGTGATGGGTTTTTTAAATTTTAAATGATTAAGAAATGTCTGCTATAGTCTTGACTAAAATCCAAAAATAAGTTTAAGCCCATTGCCTTAGTAGTTTTTTTTTAATTCTTACTTTAAATGGCTAAATTCTAGGTTATTTAAAAAAAAACCTAAAAATTCATATATCTCAGTGACCATTGAAAATCGGTCTAACATTTATGGCCTCATTTTGTTGCATTTTGACCCTATTATAACGTGTTGCAGGAAATAGGTAGACTTAACCAATAACCCTGTATGTAGTTTGGATACTTTTTATGTAGGGGTTCCACTATAAATAGTTAATGTTAGTATGATGTGTGACCATATGTTATGGTGTAGTCCACTGCTCCCCCGTTTTGGGCGTCGCGATAATTGAGTTTTACCTTAAAAATTTATTGATTTGCTCTGTCCATCACTATATTCTGCTGGGACACCAGCAATTTTCCCGAATTCTGTCTCGTCAACTGCTATCCTGCTGCACATGAATAACCACTTTTTTGGACTCAGGGGTGTTCAACTTTATTTTAACGCGGGCGGCTAGTTTGAAAAACAGTGCATTAAAAGAATTAAACCAGTTTTTGCATTTGAGAAAATGAAAAACGGGGCAAAAACCTCTCATATGATGGATTTAAAAACTTGAATTTAACTTGTGACTAACTTAAATAAACTAAAACTAGTTGTACAGCCAAGGGCTGCATTGTACAGAGTACGATTTTAGCAAATAACTAAGAGGCTAAATATGGAGATTCGGCTGAGGAAGTTTGATGAAGTAATGTTTCTAAGCAGAGGGTTGGAAGAGTTAGAGCATGATATATTGAAATTTATGCATTTGTGTCTGACTTTGGTATAAATCATCAAATCATCAAAGTCCAATGTGAAATTGAAATTTTGTGTATTTATGAATGTCTCGTAAACCGCTAAACCAAATTTAACCAAATTTTTAACACGTCTCACTCACTAAATTAGGAGTAAAAATCAATACTGCAAATCATTTAAGTCTGCATAAGGTATGAAAACAAAAAATGTAGTATCGAATAAGTTTCTATAAAATGTAAGATTTTTTTTAAGAAATTTTTTAAGATGTCGGCATTATTGCCACAATATTAATATGAAACGCATTTCGTTACTTTTTAAAATGTAAAGTAACTGAGACTTCTATCATTCATTTTGCGTTTTGAAAAATATTGAGTGAAAATGTCCCAAAATGTAAAAGAACGATGACCGATTTACCTTATTTTTTCCAGTAGATAAAAATGAGTTTCAAAGACGACGTCTAATTTATTTCATTTTCGATATCTGCTTCCATCTCAGTGATTGAAGTACAGTAATTTCTGTATGCATGATCTACGTCATCCAGGGTGTCTCATCGCAGGGGCGAACCCAGGAATTTATTTCGGGGGGAGATTTGGGCATGCAAGATACTCATGAAAGCATACGTTTATTTTCAGTCCTTAACCTTAAGATAATCGTTTTTATATATTCTAAATTTCACAAAAATTTAATTTAAAATATTTAAAATTGATTTTTATGAAATAAATTTAAGTTCTTTTTTTAAAGACTCCCATAGGAAATAACTGGTTTTGGTAACCGATTGTTACGAAATTTTTTAGACGGAATTACCTTATTGCATTTCCTGCAAATCAATTTAGTTTTTTTTACATCCATTTAGGTTCTACAAAATGAAAACATGTTTTACCCACTTTTCAACGGTCAATATGAGAAATTTGTCAATTTTTTTTTGGTTTTTGAAACTCGCGAATTATAATATGTAAAATGACCCTAAGCAGAAACTACTTACTGAATGTATCTAATCTTCTTTTCTATTTTCCTTTATTTCGCGTTAATTAAAACTTTAAAAAATAATACGCAACTATATCTTGTCACGCTCTGTGGCTCACTTGGTTGAGTCGCACTCTACGATGCTAGTAATCTAGAGGTCCGAAGATCGAATCTCGGCGTGGTCCAAAAATTTCCGTACATTTGCGGATAGGAAATATATATAGTGCTTGCAACATTATTCGTCGGTGGAAAGGTGAATTGAGAAAAACTAATTGATAAATGTAATTTTCCTTAAAAAAGTTATTTCAAGTGGGGATAAGGCTTTGAAATTTGGGATATAAACATCTTTGCTTGGAAAGTTTTAAACAGTATCTTTAATTTTTCTTAAAAACTGTCCTATTAATGACTTTTGGCGCTTAGATCGACCAACTTTTGTGCAGTTATGGCGCTTGGACCGTCCGCTGAATAGTTATAGAAGCCAAACGGCGCTTAGTTCAATTCCCTGCTCGAAAAAGAATTAAAAACTGATTCATAACCAGACTATGCAACATTTTTTCCGTTCTTTCGTTATTCGGTTTGCACTATAGAATGATCTAAGCGCCCCACTTTCTTCCTAAAAAATGGAGACAGTAATTTATCAAATTAGTCTAAGCGACATCATGGCGCTTAGTGCAAGCCATCAATAGTTGAAGTCAAATATTGGAACAAAAGTTGTCATTTAGAGGGCTGAACAAATATCGCCAAATGGCGCTTAGTTTTCATGAAATTGCCGTATTTTGGAAATGGTTGGTCAAACCGAAAAACGGAGTCCACCAATCGATTCAGCGTGAAAAATTCCTAAGAATCACTGAAAAAAGTCGATTTCTCAAAAAATGTCGCTTAGCTCAATTCACCTTTCCACCGACGATATACACTCCGAATTGATATGCAATGTAGCTGTGGCTCGAAATTGCCTATAAACGGCTGAGTTAACGCACCATGGCCCCACATGGGGCTATACGATACTGAGAAGAAGAGATATGTCTGTCAAAACTAATAAAATTAATTAATTATTTATTTTTTTTATTACACTTAAATAAACCTAGTAAATGAGATTGCAAAATGTGATGGAGAATTTTTTTTGTTTCTTTTTTATTACACTTAAATAAACTTAGTATATGAGAATGCAAAATGGAATGAAGAATTTTTTTATTTCTTATGTTTTTTGGGGTGCTGATTACGCATTCCCACAGGGTCAAAATCGCAAGAAACCCCAAAATGTTTGGTGTTTTTCTTAACTCTGAAACGATTCATTTCTGTTAGAGAGAACATGATTACGCGTCCAAAGAGACATAAATATTATAAATCCGTTGAGCGATATTACTACAATTAATAATTTAAGCTTACTTTTTTTTAACATTGTAGTTCCATATTATGAATTAAATTTTGATATTGAACGGTTTTTAATTTTTGGTCGCAAAAGATGCATTTTTCTTGTTCTTTATGTATTTTGGGGTGCTAAGCCTGAATCTATAGCTTCCCACCAAAATTTCGTTCCGAAACAGGGTCAAAATCGCAAAAAATGACTATCAATTTTAAAGGATAAATGTACAGTTTCGAAGTTATAAGCCAAAAAACGGAAAAACTCCGAAAATTTTCGGGTTTTTTGCGGTTTTGGCCCTGTTTTGCAACGCAATTTTGGTGGGAAGCTCCGAATTCAAGCTCACCCCAGAAAACATTAGAAACAAAAAAGTTTCTCCACCACATTTTGCAATCTGAAATCACCTACATAGTGACTACACTATAGATCTTGAGACTGAAAATCATCACTTATTTCTTATGTAAATATAGTTATGTTGTGTGAATTTTGTTTAAACTAATACTTTTGAAAAATCGGTTTCATAATTTCGGGGGGTGTTTTATCCCCCTAATCCCCCCCTTGGGTTCGCCCCTGTCTCATCGTGCCTATGATTCGCATGTGCCCATAGCGTTCCACACCATTTACGTCTATGGTGGCAATGTCGGTAAAAAAACGGTCACACATAGTGTTAATTGGACAGTACCTAAACATAACATAATGCAACAAAAAATATACGCATTGTACAATTTTTGATTTTAATACGAAATATTCGGGCAATTCCAAAAATGCCTTTTTTGTGATACAATGCAAATGGCGAATGTTTACACAAAGAAGAATGGTCATTTGTGACCCAGCTCCGGCGTAAGCGAAATATATGCCAGTTATTTTGTTATTTTATATAGGTACATGAATTATCAGGTTTTCTTTTTTTCAGATTTCTGTGGCTAACTCATTATAAAATGAGTATATAACTGGATTGGCCAATTACAAGTTTGTTTTGAAAAATGCAATAAAATGAACAAAATTAATTTTTTTTTCAACGTCTTATGGCTTTATTAGAAAATAAGTAAGCTCCCATTAATGATAGAACACAACTTCATTCAAGTGAATGGCCCGGCTGGCGTCGCAGTAGTTTTCAAGACCCTGTTGATGGTTTCGAGCTGTAGCTCACGGATTGCGTGGATGATATTGGCCTTAAGTGCTTGAATCGTTTCTGGATTGTTGGCATAACATCAGTCCTTCACAAAAAAAGTTCAAAGGAGTCAAATCACAGCTCCGAGGCGGCCAATTGACATCGCCAAGACGGCTGACGATTTTTGAATTTGGTGCGTAAAAGATCGATTGTGGCATGGGCTGTGTGGCATGGCGCGCTATCCTGCATGAACCAGAGGTCGTCCAAATCCATGTCAATTCAATTTCAGTAAAAAAAAAAGACGGATAACATGGCTCTGTAACTGGCTTTGAGCTAGACAGCACTCACTTTGAAAATACATTTTGAATATTTCCCAACGTTGTTTAAGCATAAAGTGACTCATTTCATTCTGCGGAGGTATGATACTGAGTTTCTATAAATATTTTGAGCGAAAAAGAGCTGTCAGTGTCAAACTAATCTATGATTTAAAAACGAACTTATAATTGGCCCACCCTGTAAATGAGTATAATGTATATTACATCAATTATATCGGGCAACCAAAGCTACAAATAGTACGAATACCAAAGACCTGGTCTATTGAAGATTTAACAAAATCATTCGCGTATGATAGCTCGATATCTACTACTACTCGTATCTAATTCGCATACTCTCCCTTAAAAACCAAGATATCTACAGTTAAGGTATGTACTGAGTTCACTGAGTGAAAAACTTGCATATATGTCTCCCGTGAAAACGTTGCCGTGGAGACTTGCTTTTTATTCACTCAATAGGGACGTTTTATTGTGTTTATCCCGTGCAGGTTTGGGTAGAACTTCATATAAAAAAATGACACTTACCCAGGTAAAGTTAACCCGTGCAACTACCCTACACGGGATAGAGCTCAAATGTAGATGGCGGACGCATAGGGGAAACCAAACCAAATGTGAGGGTTTTTCTAATCACGAGAAAAGATTTTGCAATCATCTTTTGTGATAAAATCCATCACATCTAAAAAATAAGCCGACGAAAGCGAGTCAAAGATGCACAAAACCTGTCAAATGTCAGCTGTTTGGTCTTAACCGGGATGTTACCCGCATTCGTTTTTTCGAGTCAGACTTACACGCGATACGAAAAAAACGTCGCTTAAGTAAGATAAATGTTCACTCGCGTTCTGATTGATTGTCGATGAAATCTTTTCACTGTGAAATAAAGTGCAACTGCATTTATTTTCGCTGGCGAAATGTCAAAAACCGGTGTGGAGACTTTCATGTGAAGTCCACCAAGCGAATTCGATTTCACGATCATCAAAATTTTAACAGTATTTGCATGGATTTCACCTGAACTGACGATGTTAGTACCTACTTTTAGGGTTTCTACCTGCTCTAGTGGACTTAGCGTGTTTGCGTTGCGTGGTGTGTTGTGTGTGAACATGCACTACGTAGTCGTCGGCGATATGTGCTTTCTGTACGTCTATTGGAAATCAGAAGGCATATTGTAGAACTTTTGTTACGCAACAAATAAACTAAGCCACTGATATTTAAAAAAAAAATATCTAATAATTGATGTACATAAAATAACGAAATTCCTGAGATAGGTTTCGTTTGTGCCGGGACTGGGTAAATTTTGTATGGATCGTGACCATTCTTTTTTATCTTTCTCCACCGAACAATATCTATACTGGATAATAAAAGTTATTCCGTTCAGTAGAATTTGAAAACAATAATAAATTTAGTTGTTGATTTAATTGAAAATGTTATTCTTTTTCCTCGGACTTTTCTAGTAAAAGAAATGCTAAAAAGCACCTTATTAAAAGGCACTGTTCCTTATAGAAAAATCCCAGTTTAGTACTAGAGTTAATTTTTTCGAGTTCTATGCCGCCAGAACTTTGCTGCACTGTACATGTTTTAAGGGAACCGTTAGCCTGAAAGTCCTTGATAATCCCGAGTAGTTTTGTGTAACGAAATCCAAAGAAAAAAAGATACATGTCGTTGTTTGACATTCTATTATTTATTGTTTACATTTTGATTTCATTATTTTAATGCAATTTTATGTCCTATATTTTAGGATGACCTGAAGGTGTACCGAACCACCGACCCACGATTAGCCAGTCACTGATGTCTCCAGCCAGGGTAAGTTCATATTCAATTCCTAGTATTCCTGCGCTGATTTCGTACGATTGAAATCCGAGTTTCGTATTCAATATTGAACACTTGTTAACTCTTACAGAGAGTTCATTGCAAGAGTTAACGAGAAAAGCCCTTGATATAGAAAGGCTGTAACAAGGCACCGTATTTTTCCAACATCAACCATCAAGTACCTCAATGTTCAACGTTTCAATCCCTTACTTTAACCAATATCCTTTAACCCAATTCCCGATATTCAGACCAAGACTTCAATCAGGTGGTTGTAATAACTATGTATAGGTTACTCCACATTAAACATGGCTCATCTCCCTTACAGTTGGGTTTACAATAACAACATAAATAAGCTTTCCCAAAAAGGCAATTCAAAACCTATTAGAAAAATTAAGTGAAGTTTCTGTAATATCTCTGGCCATACGTATGACGAGTGCCTAAAAGGAAAAATACGCCACTGTATTGAATGCAAGAAATATGGTCATGACACCAATGAACAAGATCAGCGATAACCAGGGTAAGTTTTTCCAATCTATCTTATAAGTGTAGTCAACGTGATTTGAGATTACAAAATGTGGTGGAGATTTTTTGTTTTTTTTTTTTGTTATTTATGTGTTGTTTTTGGGTGCTGAATATGAATCCGGAGCTTCCCACTAAAAATTCGTTGCGGATCCGGGTGAAAATCGCGAAAGGCCCCAAAAATTTTAGAATTTTTTCTGTTTTTTGGATTATAACTCTGAAACTGTAGATTTCTGCGAACTGTCCATGAACATATTAGAGAAAATATGATTACGAGTACATAGCGTGACATAAATCTTTAAAGTGCGTTAAGCGGTATTGCTACAATTGATAATGATTTGATTGATGTTTTTTGCGATTTTTACCACTGAGAAAAAAAATCCTGTAAATTCAAAAAATACGCATATGATTCAAAGAGATTCAAATAAGATTTTGCTTCATATTTATTTCCCTCTGAATCATTGTATAATCCCTTTATTTCAAACGGATTTCCCTTTGAACTAATAAGATATTCCTTTTGAAAGTCTATCTATAATCACTTTAAATTGAAGTGATGCAGTGTCAATTTAATCAGGTCACAACCATAAATCGAAAGGATTTCCTTTTAATTTAAAAGGATCGACACTTTGTTTTAAAGGGATATCATTTTATTTAAAATTAAAGGGTATTTCTTATTATTTATCCAAATGCATGAACTCAAAAGAATACTTTAACTTACACCAAAAGGAGTAATTTTCACAGGGTGTTCTTTCCCTGTGAAAATTACTCATAAATGAATTTTGTATGACTGACCTCGCTATATGTGTTGGCGACTTTCATTTACCTCTTTACGCTCTCAAATGCATAATAAATTACCTGCCTACAGTGTGATTCGATCCCGCGACCCTATGATTTGAAGACTAACGCCCCTACCTACTACACCACACAGACTATACGGGATGACGTTTATAATTTACACCATACATTGTGACACCGCTCTACCACACTACCGACCAACTGCGAGTGTAAACAAAAAAAAAAATCCTATTGAAAATTTGGATTTAAAGGATTTCCCATTAATTTAAAAAGAATGAATTTGAATTAAAGCGATATATATTTAAAAGGAAAGGATTATATTTAATAGGAATGTAACTAGATTTCAAAAGGATATCGAGTTAATTTTAAGGGACGTTATTTTTCTCGGTGTACCCTGGTTCGAAATGGAATTTTGGTGGTTTCTCCACCTTATTTTGCATTCTCATATATGTAAATGTATTAGGGTTTTCACCTGCCATCTATCAAGAGACCGAATCTAAAAATCACTCGTAGAAGATTAACAGAGAAAATTCACAAAAAATAGACATTGGCAAGGTCATAGACATAGTCACCTAAATCCAAAGTTATTACCCTTTTGTACACAAATTATCTGCCGAGATACAATATGACAACCAAAAGTACTCTCCGAGTTCGTGCACCCGTAAAAAGTCAACGTCACCCAAAAATCGGTTCCTTTTAGCTTTTTTTTTTGCCCTGACAGCTAAATGACACAGCACCGGCAGTCCAAACACAACATATATCAGGAATCCCGGCCAAACCAAACACACCAAATTACTATAAAATCCCGAAAAAAGACAACAACAACACGCATCCTGAAAACCAATAAAAATGTCAATGTCATAAAATATGACCCTTTCAATTGCATTTACTATAAGACCAAAGGCATTACGCCGCATTTACCGGAGCCCGCGTGCTTCTCAATAAAATTAAATTCTGCACACGCGTTTCAATCTCGTCCTCGTCCTCTTCGGGTGCCGATAAATGATGTCACCAGCCAGCAGCATCCCGGACAACAAGATATATCCTTTTACATTAACAATAGTTTGCTTGCTCCTGCTGTTTTTCTGTATATACAATCTTAATAGGCAGAGCTAGCCTTGCATTATCGATTCGTACAGTGCGTTTATCCTTGGACCAGCAGCATTTATAAACAAAACGGGAAAAAATAGATTTTCCTGATAGATAGACAAATACCCTCCGTCGGCACTGGCACTGTAGTGTAGTGGTTTCGGAGACGTTGGCGTTGAATACAGACTCGATGGCTCTATGGGAACAAAAGTGTCCACCTCCTTGCAATCTGTTGGCATCTGTGCTTGCCAACTTCTTCTGAAAGGATGCTCACACACAACTCGATCCATATCCAGTCGACTGTAAAAATCTACAAAAGAATGTCGCCCCGGTTGTATCATGAACTCTGTTTATTCGCCAGGCAGGATATTTTATTATGCCACTATATACGCTACGAGTCCATATGTAAGGATCTGTGCTACATAGGTATATATAGTTAAGTTATGCTGGGACAGAAACCTTTTAAAAGTGGAATGGGATGGAATGCTGGGCAAAAGGACATAAAAATATGTATACATCCACATCTAGCCCAGGATACAGCATGACATGAAGACGGCTTGATTTAATGACCAAAACGGATACGCCTATGGTCGATACTGTATAGCCGCACTATTACTCGCTTCAATAAATTAAGTTGGTCGTCGTTGCATCCTGATCCAATGAAGCTTCCCGGAAAATGTCTTTATGCTATTCTGAAACATGTCAGCTTGAGCATCTGAACGCTGATGTGCGCTCCACATTACTACAATGTAGGTAAGTTGTTCGAGACAAACGGGAGTGTTCTTAATTTAGACTCAAGTTATTGGAATTTCTACCGTAATTTGTTGATTGAAAGTCAATAAAATTTCAGAAGGATATGGTTTTAAAGCTGTTTAAGAGGCCATTCGAGGGAGAAGACGTTGCGCGTCGTCCTTGTGCTCTTGTTGGCCAAAATTTTTGTTTCTATGCGAGCACTACTGGAAACCACTAAAGTGGAAGTGTGCGTCAAGGACAAATCAGAAACACGTGGCAGGATGCGACGTAATTGCTAATTATATTTGGAAATAATAATGAGCTGAAATTTCGAGCTCAATGAGTGCGCAAATTTCGAGTTCTGACAATGATTTTCGATTTCGGAAATTGGTAATTTGATTAGAAGACATTCAATTATTACGATTATCGTCGATAGTTGTTGTATGGATCCGCTGATGTGCTAAATGATTTAATTTGTAGAGCCGAGTAGGGTTCACCGTCGTATTAATTAGAATTTAAATCAGAAATGGTTCAATATAATTCGAAAACTCGTGGGAGAATTTTTCTTAAATCTCGCACACTTTCAGTGTGAACAAATTGGAAACGTTACGCTTTACCGAAGTTACAGGCTATCAAAGACAAGAAAAAATTGGACAGCCTTTCTAGGTTGATAAGCCTAACTCTATTGATTTTACATGAAAGTAGGAGGGACTTCGACATAAGACTTGTTCAGGGGCTCTGGGTTCGCGATGATTCCATCAGGGGGCTGGTGGACAAGCAGTACATTCTCTTCTACAATAGTAACAACCAGGAACAAGGTAAACCAAGGACTTGTATTTTAGTCAAATGGTGCATTAATGCCTTCCTTTGCCCGGAATTTAGCTCATCGGATCTAACAGTTGTTAGAATGGAGGTTCCAGAGATGGGTGAACTGTTTATCTCATCTGCCTACCTGGCCCACGAAAGGCCGGTGCCTCCAGAGGAGTTGGAGCTCCTAACTACATTCAGCACTTCGAGGAACTCAACCCTTTTGATAGGGTGCGATGCTAACGCGCGACATACCTTGTGGGGAAGCACCGAAATAAACGAAAGAGATGAGGACCTGTTCAATTTCATACTAAATACTAACCTTACAGTGTGTAATACGGGAAACTGTTCAACGTTTGCTTTTCCCAGCTCGGCAAATAGCATAGGGTGAAAACAAGTACCAGAGCGGTCCTACGGAAACTGCCTCTACGGGGGCGGACCGCACCCGTTTTCTACGTGGAAACGGCCGAAAGTAGCCAATATACCTCCCTGGCAAGAGCCTTGAAGGTTCGATGCAGGAAGGTTGTGTTTGTCTGTGTATATGTGTGGATTCGAGTTATGTGTTTTTTCGTCATATTGAGAGCATTACATCTCGGCGCGGCTGCTCTCAATTTTATTAATTCGCGCCGGCATTGAAACAAATCCAGGCCCAGAGGTATGGTTTTGTAGTGTTTGCGGCCAACGAATTGGTTCGAATGCCAGGTCAGTGCAGTGTAATTGCTGCTTGGAATGGGTACATCTCAGCTGTTCTGGCTTGAGATGGGTTGGTCAGCACTCCACATCATATGTTGCACCGGGATGCATAAATACAGGGCTACCACGGGCTGCTCCTAGCCCTCCACTTCCTCCTCAGCCCCCAGCACCCCCAAACAATATGATCAGGAATGCTAGGCCTAGTTTAACCCCTGCTGCTCCTCCAGCGGTTTTCACTCCACTGTCCCTATTGCCGTTTAACTGCAACGGCATTCACCAAAAAATCACCGAGATCACTCACTTCATGAGTGTAAACAGAATTCTGATTTCTGCCATCCAGGAGACTTTGCTCCGTTCAAACTCGTCTCTTAGCGTCCATGGCAATTACGTTATACTGCGCAAAGATAGACCAGCCGCCAGGAATGATTCTCACCCTGGAGGTGGACTTGCCTTCCTAATACACAAGTCCGTACATTACTGTGTATTAGATGTAGATGCCGACGGTACGGCGGAAATGCAAGCCATCAGGGAGTACTAATATCGAAATTTTTAATGTATATGTTCCACCACTCTCTAGTTGCCCTACTGGCTATCGTTTCGATATTGGTCCTCTCCTATCTGGAGAGCACAGGATCATTCTTGGTGACTTTAACGCGCACCATGAGCTCTGGCATTCTGACCTCAGCAACAATGCCAGGGGCATAGCTATTGCCGAATCTCTAGACGCCTCAGATTTCTGTCCACTCAATGAAGACACGCCGACTCGAGTCACAGGCACTTGCAGAAGCTCTCCTGACTTAACTATTGTAAGTGCCAGCCTAATCAGTGCTACTCGATGGGAGACGCACACTGCTCTCTCGTCCGATCACCTCCCAATCATAATAAGAATTGACAAACCAGCAAACCTGACTAAGTCTGAGAAGCGAACGTTTGTCAATCACAAGAAAGCCGATTGGGAGGGTTTTATAGCATACTCGTCGGCGAAGTTAATCGAGCTACCTACACCAACTAGCGTTCATAAGGCCGAACGAAATATTAGGAACGTCATTGCCAAAGCAGCGGCACGTTATATTCCTGCTTGACGTATCCCGAAAGATCGACCTAATTTCCCTACCAGTGCCGCCAGATTAGCCGATGAACGAGATAACATCAGACGCGCTCATCCAGGTGATCCCAGAATTCAGGAGCTTAACTCCGAAATCGACCGACAAGTTAAAGACTATAGGAAGGGCCAAATGGAATCAGCACCCCGATGACAGTAACCTTAATGAAGGTGTCCGCAAATTATGGTCTACTGTCCGCGCCCTTTCCAATGCTAGGAAAGAAAAGGGCAATAACGCCATTGAATTTGGCAGTATAAAAACCTGCGATCCTCTTCATAGTGCGCGAGCCTGTTCAATAAACAATTTATTGAACATCCCAAGTCCGATGGCTTAAAGCGTAAAATTAGAAGACGGATTCGCAGTAGAAATGTTGACACTATCCCATCGTATACTGCGGACCAGGTTAAAAAAGTCATTGAGAATGCTAAAAACTCAAATGCCCTCGGACCCGATGGCATTTCGATGGCCATGTTGAAACATCTCGACCTTCCAGCCATTGAGTATCTCACGGCAGCCTTTAACTTGTCGATCTCTAAGCATGCCATCCCTGAAATCTGGAAAACAGGACGGATTGTCCCCTGTCTCAAACCGGGAAAGAGCGCTGGTCTCGATGAATCCTACCGACCCATAAACAATACTTTCACCTGTCGCAAAGACGCTAGAGGCCCTTATCCACCCCACTCTTGTTAAGCATGCTAAGCTAGAGCCTCACCAGCATGGCTTCAGGAAAATGCATAGTATCACCACAGCCCTCGATGCGATCACTACACGCATCCGTAATGGGCTAAACCACAGACGTCCTCGCCACAGATCGATTCTTGTGGCAATTGACCTAACGAGTGCATTTGACAATGTCAATCACTCGATGCTTCTCGTGAACTTACTGAATATGCATATCCCTGCTCAAGAGATCCGTTGGATTGCCAACTATCTAGCTGGTCGGCATTCCTTCACTGAGTTTCGTGGCAAACGTTCTAAGCTGAGGAAAATCAAATTAGGAGTTCCACAGGGTGGGGTACTCTCCCCCACTCTGTTCAACATCTACATGTCCGGCCTTCCTACACCACCGGAAGGAATCGAGGTGATTTCCTACGCAGACGATTGAACCGTGCTCGCTACAGGGGAGGATAAGGATGAAATGCGCCTCCAAATTAATCGCTATTTCGGACAATTACAGGCTTTCTTCCCAAGCCGAAACCTCACCATCTCCGCGTCTAAATCTTCTGCGACATTTCTTACCACCTGGTCGGTGGATTGTCGGTGGGAGGTTGATGTACGTATTGGCAACAATCCAATTCCTACTGTTGCTAATCCTAAAATTCTCGGGCTCCATTTAGAGAGCATGATGACGTCAGCTCATCACGCAGCATCCGTTTGCGGAAAGATGCGCAGTAGGAATAAAATCCTAAAAGCACTAGCTGGTGGCACCTGGGGCAAGGATAAAGAAACCATGCTAGTCACATACAAAGCGGTGGGTCGAGCAGGTGCTGATTATGCAGCCCCAGTTTGGTCACATAGACTATGCGATACAAACTGGACCAAAATTCTGATAAAAGACTTGTTATCCGTTTGACTGTTTATTGAAGACTAAAAACTAGTTATTGTATAAAAGTGAAATACAGAGCATGAAGTACAGTTAGGGAATTCAAATGTACATTGTATTGTATGTATGTGTAAGAGAAGAGTTTAAATTATTTCCAACACTCCTCCTTAATTTAAACATAATTTTGAAACAAATTTTTGAAATTTAGCTTTAACTAAAGGCTTTGTTAAAACATCTGCTATCATTTCTGAACTTTGACAATATTCGCAATTAACAATTTTCTTATCAATATAATCTTTAACAAAAAGAATTTTAACACCCATATGTTTTGAACGATTAGTAAATTTGCCTGTTTTTACTTGTTGAATGCAGCTTTGATTGTCTTCAAAAAGGGTCGTTGGATTTTCTTCGATCATACCAAATTCGCTTAAGATGCGCCGTAACCAGATACATTCCTTGCAGGCTTCGGATAAAGCATAGCATTCCGCGTCGGTAGATGATGCTGCGACTATCGTCTGCCTTTTCGAACTCCAAGATATCGGTCCCCCAAAGAAAAATACGAATCCAGAGTTTGACTTGCGCGTTACCGTATCTTCAGCCCAATTCGCGTCGACATATCCAAACAAATTACCTTCGGGTATTTTCAGTTCCAACTTATAAGTCGATGTTCCTTTTAAATATTTGAAGACACTCTTAACGGCATTCCAATCGTTTTGTGTTGGCTTCGCAATTCGTTGGGATAAAATTCCTACAGCTGCAGCTATATCAGGTCGAGTATGAATGGAAATATACAGCAAGCTTCCAATTGCTTTACGATACTTTTCGTTATCTCGCATTACATTATCGTCAACCATTTTTTCAAATCCGGGATTCATTGGTATATCCAAACTTGAGAGAGAATCAGCTAAACCAAAATCTGACAAAATCCTTTTGATGTACTTTTCTTGATCTAGTAGATATCTGCCGTTGCATTTTGTCACTTTCATTCCCAAGTAATTAGTGACTAGTCCCAAATTTTCGATCTGAAAGTTTTTATTCAAAAACAATTCAAAATTAGTAATAACATCCTTCGAAACAGATGCTGCCAATATGTCGTCGACATAAACCAAAACATATATTGTTGAAACATCATCGTTGCTATATAAACATGGATCTTCGTTGCTTTGCTTGAATCCAGCTTTAAGTAGAACGTCATGAAGAGCCTGATTCCAAATTCTAGCCGATTGTTTCAATCCGTATATTGATTTCCTTAACAAGCATACTTTGTCTTCTGCTCCAGCCTCTACAAATCCGGGCGGTTGTTTCATATAGATGGTCTCTTCCAATGAACCATTCAAAAAGGCTGTCTTCGCGTCAAAATGGTAAACGTCCATTTTATTTTTAGATGCCACCGTCAAAAATATACGTAGTGTCGTTTGACGAGCGACCGGTGCGAAAACTTCGTCGTAATCCGTTCCGAACTTTTGGCTGTAGCCTTGTGCCACTAAACGTGCCTTTTACTTGTGAGTTTCTTCGCTGGCAGTAGCCTTAAGCTTAAACACCCATTTACAACCTATTGCAGTACGATCATTCGGTAAACTAACTATTTCCCAAGTCGAATTCAATTGCAAAGAATTCATCTCTTCTGTCATTGCATTTATCCATTTTTCCTTGTCGATACATGTAACAGCTTCTTCGTACGTTTTCGGTTCACAACTAACAACCATATCGATTTGTTCAATCACGCGCTGTTGACTGTCAAGAGGGCCATTAAATTCACTCGATGAAGCTTCTAGTCTATTAGAGCTGTTGGATGCTTCACTGCCACTGTCAGTGCCGGTTGCGAATTCATCTTCAGAATCCAAAACTAAATTCCTTTCTTCGGGCTTCACAGATATTTCTTCCTTCTGCTCCTCCTTAAGCTGTTCCGAATCGTCGCAAATATCAAGCTCAATATACTCAACTGGCTTAACCTTTCCTTCTGTTACTTTCGATTTACGAATTGGCACAATATTCGTTTCCACCTTCTTTTGCAGCGAACTCGTCTCTGGACAAAACTTGACATCGCGCGAAATGATCACTCTATTTTCGCTTGGAATAAAACATCGATATGCCTTCGATTCCATGTCTAATCCCATATACATACCGACTTTCGCCTTAGAATCGAGTTTCTTACGTTGAACATCGGGGACATGGATAAAACATTTCTCTCCAAATCGCCTCAAATTACAAAAATTCGGCTTCCGACTAAACCATAGCTCGAACGGTGTTTTGTTGAGACTTTTCCATAGTAGACGATTTTGTACAAAATTGGCAGTAGTTACAGCTTCGCCCCAAAACCGATTTGATAAATCCGCGTCGAACAACATGCAGCGAGCCATTTCCATTAACGTTCGATTTTTGCGTTCTGCTACGCCGTTTTGTTGCGGTGTGTGCGGTGCTGTGCGTTGGCAAACAATTCCCTCACATTTTATATATTGTTCGAAGTCCTTACTCAGATATTCGCCTCCTCTGTCCGTTCGAATGGACTTAATTCGTTTACCAAATTGTGTTTTAAATAATTCATTGAACTCCTTGAATTTGGACAAAGTTTCAGATTTCTCTTTAAGCAAAAATATGGTAGTGAAACGGGAATAATCGTCAACGAAAGATAAAATATATCGTTTACCTGAAGGAGTCTTTGTCTGCATGGGTCCACATAAATCGCTGTGTATCAATCCGCCAATTTCGCTAGAACGGTTCAGACTTTCAGGAAATTTCGGCCGTGCCATTTTGCCTTTTGCACATATTTCGCATCCTGCTTTGCAATGCGATCCGCACTTTGCTATTCTCATTCCATCGACCATGCCACTATCCGTCAGCTTGCTCAGAACTGTAATGTCACGGTGCCCCAATATGCGATGCCACTCGTGTATACAACGCTTTGCTTCGACCAAGTTAACCTGATTTGCGATTCGCATTTGATATAAATTATTCACCAGATCACCAACTGCATACTGATGACTGTTTGCTGCGTTTCTGATCTCGCATGTACTGTCTGCGAAACGAACATCAAATCCCTTTTCCACCAGTCGACGAACCGAAATGAGACAACCACCAATCTGCGGGACAAACAAAACGTCAGTCACCGTAACATTCGCTATTACACCTTGATTGTTTAGCATTTTCAACTGCACGGTGCCTCTTCCAAGCGCGGTAACTATTTTGCCGTCTGCAACCGAAATACTTTCGCGATAGTTTGGATCGAACGTAGAAAAATATTCTTTACGACAACTGATATGACACGTCGCACCCGAATCCAATATCCAACCTTTCACTTTGCCGACGACAAATAACAACTCGTTTCGGTGATGCTCGTCAACCATATTAAGATCGTTCTTTGACTGATGCTTTCCTTTCCACTTCGCAAATTTTCGACACTCGGAACGTTTGTGGTTAGGTTTTTTGCAAAAATAGCAAGTAATACCATTTGCTGTCCCTTTCTTCCCTGTCACATGCAATGCCGCCTCATTAGCGCTGCTACCGTCTCGATCCTTCCTACGACGAAACTCTTCGACAATTTTCGATCGAACTAATTCCGACGTTAATTCGTCCTCCCTGCGCGCCTCCAATGCGGTTATTAACCCATCATAGCTACTGGGCAAAGATCCTAGTAACGTAGCACAAAGAAGAAATTCTGGCTTCAAATCATTCCCAAGCGCGACCAATTGTTGAAAAAGAATATTCACTCGATTGACATGCTCTGCGATATCGTCACTTTCCTCGACACGTAACCGCATAATATTTCGCAGAATCCGCACTCGACTGCCGGGAGTATTTTGCTGATGATACCCTTTCAATGCCAACCAGGCTGACTTAGCACTTGTGCACGATCGTATATGCTGGATCTGCGTGTCATCGATTAAACGAGCAATAATAGCAAATGCCTTTTCGTCTTCGCCCATCCATTTGGTGTCCGATTCAGCCTTTGGAGTCTCAGTGATCACATGCCAGAGCCCCTTTTCTTTCAAATAGAACTCCGCACGAAAACTCCAATTGAAATAATTGTCGCTACTCAGCTTCACAAAAGTGTATTTTGTTTCGTCCGCGGCCATCCTTGCATGCGTTACAATAAAATCGAATTAACTACACTTTGACTAAATTTTTAGAAAATTTATACAGCGCGACTGACTTTAACGGAATATATAATGGACTGGCGCTGGGCCCATAACCTGATAAAAGACTTGTTATCCGTTTGACTGTTTATTGAAGACTAAAAACTAGTTATTGTATAAAAGTGAAATACAGAGCATGAAGTACAGTTAGGGAATTGAAATGTACATTGTATTGTATGTATGTGTAAGAGAAGAGTTTAAATTATTTCCAACAAATTCAGGTCTGCCAAAATGCTGCTCTACGCACAGCCACAGGTTGCCTCTTGATGTCTGCCCAGGATAACTTACATCAAGAGACAAAATTGATGCCAATACGTGACCACAATCTCCTACTGTCCAAACAATTTCTTGTTGGTTGCTACCGTGAGAATCATCCCAACAACAGTCTCATGGACCGAATTCCTCCACCACGACATGTCAGGCGTGATTTCTGATTTGCGAGACCTAGAGAGAGAGGTCCAGGGATACAACAGGGACCCTTACGACGATGATGTATACCGAGCTGCCATAGCTGAGATTCACACTGCAGAAGTGAGTCGGTCTATTGCGAGATTAGATGCGAATAGAGTCCTCTCAGTGCGCCCTAAACCCATTTCGCCTGAGGAGATTAGGCTCCCGAGAGCCACCAGAGTGACATTAGCTCAACTTCGGTCGGGCTTTTGTTCACGCCTCAATTCGCACCTTTCTCGCATTAACCCGGAATTCAAAACATCTGCCCAAACTGCGCTGGCGCTCCACACGATGTGGGTCACTTGTTTCAATGCCCAGCTGCGCCCACTGACTTAACCCCTATTTCACTGTGGGAAAACCCTATCGCAGCAGCTATGTTTTTGTCCCTTGACATCACGGACGAAAGCATCGACGAACCATAACTCGAATCCACATAGATGCACAGCGGTTTCACACCTTTCTGCACCGCTAAAAGAAGCAGAAGAAGAAGTACTAGACATTACACTCCTGTCGGATAACGAAAAAATGAAGGTGGAACAGTGGAGAGTATCCGATCTGAAATCTTTCTCAGAGCACAAATGGATACTTTTTAATATCAACGTCTCCAGGGAGACTCCCAAGCTTTACAGGAACCCTAAAACAATCAACTGGAAAAAGTTTAGACAGATTTTCAAGAACAAACTTCCAAAGCCTCCATGTCACTCGACAGGCCCCGTGAAGGAGTTGGACAGGAGAATTGGAGCAATAGAAAAGGCTATGGAAATGGCCTTCAAATGTTCAGACCCGGTGAAGCGTAGTAAGAAAACTCTTCCTCCATGGTGGAATGATGACCTATCCAAGCTCAGGAGGCTTAAGCGCGACATTTTCAACATCTGTAACAAACACAAGTTGTGGCAACCATATAAGGACTGCTTGGAAATCTATAAGAAAGCCATCAGGACTAAAAAAGCCCAAGCCTGGGACAAGTTCTGCCAATCCTTGGATCACGTCAAGGATTCAGCAAAGTGAGTATAGTCCTATCAAAAGCACATTCATGTCCGTCATTAATAAAGAGAGAAGATGGAACCTGGACGGAATCCACGAATGAATCTCTTGAATTTCTGCTGAGTACACACTTCCCTGGGTGCAAAAGCGTTTGCACGCCCAGATCAACACCGCGCAATGTTGACATTAGATCAGGTGACTTTTTAGATTCTGTCTTTACTGAGGAGAAGGTCTCCTGGTCTCTATTAATAGCCTTTCGCCGTTTAAATCTCCCGGGCCAGACGGAATTTTACCGATCATGATACATAGAATGCAGGATCTTGTAGTTCCAAAGCTCTTACCAATTTTTAGGAGTTACTCTCAACTACGTACCCCATTCTTGGTGACGAGTTCGAATCCAACTAGGAGGGAGTGTATCTACAAGCAAGATAACCACCATCCATTGTCCTGTCTCTTTTCATTTCAAATCAATGGGATCAAGCTTAGCATCCCAGGGCTACGAATTCAATTATCTCCAATAAATCCCATAGCAAACAACAATTATCAACACCGTTGCATACAATTTAACATTAAATTTGAAGTTCAATTGGCCTTCTAGCGATTATTACGCAAATTTGCCACGTCTAGAGAAGGATGCAAATCAGATACTAGAACCTGGCACACCATTATAGACGACTCCTGTGACAATCCCAATCCAGCAGGTGGTCAATAGTTGTTGACATCTCCAATGGAGTGATTGATACAAGCACCCTAAGCTACCCAATGTATGGATCCTTTCGCATTGTGCGAACCAAACACACGTACTACTCGTCGTACACACCATAAATGTGTATGTTGGTCGGTATACGGTACACGAACAACGAAAATGATGCAATACATGGTGTTTTCGTGTTCATATTGCAAATCCTATTAAGAATTTATGGAGACTCCGTACTTTGTCTGGACGACTTGGAAATATACCCGCACGCGCTTGTTGCATCCTGTGGGTTGTTGTGTTGTCAATGGGTCTCGCAGGTTCTCACCATTATCCTGGACGATATGTCTCCCATATTGCTGGTTATATTATTTCTCTACAATTGCACCGAGTAATCGGATTACTCAGATTCAATTTGTATGTGAGGATAATTTGCTGTTGCTCCTGCTGACCGTTGGGCAGACAGGATTTCATCATGATGATTGTTGAGGCTTAAGTTTTTCGTGGAGGTGTTGTACCTATACTTTTCGAGTCAAGGGGGCTTTTGAATTGATTTTGTTGAATGGATTTTTCACAGAAATTTTGGGTGTAATAAGAGTATATTTTGCATATTTTTGAAAATATTGAAAATCTATTAATATTCAACAATAAGCAGATTAAATTTCACCCGAAATGTCATTCAATTTAACTATAAGCTCTCAGCTGGTATGGTATTTTGCATCGTTGAGTGTCCTATATCAAAGCCCATTATATTACGAGCCTGGAGCTAAACTTAAGCCTTATTTTTAGACATTATAAGTTGGTCCAATGCAGAAATAGGGGTTTTACTATCTATGTATAACAGTTAACTTTATATCAATCATTCAATATAAGTCGAACAATTGGAAAAGATGGCTACAGCTGCAGTGCTATTAAAAGCTCCTAGGGCTTTTACGGTATAGCCTTCTATAACTTATTCCAGCCAAGAAGTCTGCTTACCAATTCGATAAAAGCTATGGCAACTTCTCTTACCTAGGTTGGGATTAGCTCTCTAAAATATAAAAATATTAAATATTAAAAATTGTCTCGACTGCCAAAAGTGTGAAAGCGCTGACTTTTTTTTGGACAAATGCCATGAAATATCTTTAAGACACAATTTGAGGCCGCTGCGATGGTTGGACAGCGAGCGCGCCATGGCTCTTGTTCTGGCGTTGGAAGGGCCTGAGATCCTGCAATGGATTCCTGCTCCACTGCGGTCATCTTATGTGGAATTTGTAAAGGCGATGGATGTGCGATACGGAAACGAGCACAAGAAGCAAATAAATATACCTATCGATCGCAGCTTCGTAACCGGACACGGAAGACAGGAGAAAAACTGCAACAATTGGCACAAGACATTGAACGGCTGGTTCTTTTGTCATACCCGACCTCGGAACCTGAACATCGAAACGAGACAGCAGTAGATGTGTTCACTACGGCTCTCCTGGACCGTGAATTACAACAAGCAAACCATCTACGAGGTATACCGTCAGGGGAGCACCTAGCCTTTCGGCCTTTATTTCCCGGTCCCGCTAAATGTTTGGACCTTCGGCTTTTTACTGACAAGGTCTTATTGTCAGATGGGGATTTCTCCATCCGGCGCATGTACACACCATCAGGAACCCAACCCCGGGGTTGCATCACTAGCTGGATGACTTGGGTAACAACCTCCAGCCACTACGAAGCCAACGCCTTGATGCGTAAGGACCATGGTCCCCTGGGCACGCCCATCCCCGTAGTTCACTATTCGCTATAGACTTGTCTATAGCAGGTGTGATCCTCCTTCGGCCCCCTATTGGTTAAGCCTCACGTCAGAATTCAGACATGCACATCCCAGGCTCGTTGGACCTGTGACTACGAGCCTGTGTAGACACGTAGCGCTGCTTTTCACATCCAGGTGGCCCCTTCAGTTTACTAGTCAGCAATACGACTCGGGCAGTGAGGTTATCAATCCACAAACTAGTTAGATATAGGCGCGTAGGCATTTACCACCAAGGCCGTTCTCCCTAACTACCCCTTCAGGACTCGGGTCATGCGAAGCCGTCAACTCCGAAGCTCACACGATTTCCATACGATGCACTCCCCCACCAGAGGACACCATAATCATGCTTGGCCTTTAGTGACTTCCCTCCCGTAAGTCATGGGAGGAGGTAGGTCACGCCAAGAGCCACCCGTACATAACTCAGGAGCTCGGGAACGTTACCGCCCGAATGGTCTTTGTACAGATCCTCGCCATGGCGTATCAACTGTACCAGGGGCCCCCATGAGCTGCTAGGTCCGTGGTGTCGCAACTCACCAAAGATCTTTGTCCCACTACATTGAGCCTTCCTTGGCTGGTGTCACAAGGACACCGACCCCCCTGCGGGGCGTGAATGACAACAAGCTGTTACGCCTACGGCTAGCTGACAGGCCGACGATCAAGGACGCACTTGCATACAGCCTGACATTTGAGGTGCGGAGCAAGCCGCCCGCAACTGTGTGCGAGTTCGAGAAGTAGTGGAAATGGGTGTGTCCGTCAGCGAGTTGATATATCGAGACGAGTTGTCAAGAGAGATTCGATTCGATGCTGGAACTGCAGTGAGCCGGAGCACGTGCGAATTGTTAACAGCTGAGGATGGCAGGCACATTCTGCAGATATTTCCTTTGGTTGCTGCTGTTTGCTCTTCCACTCAATAGTTGTGTCCTTTCACATCCCAGGAGCTAAATCAGTTATGTATCGATATCATTAACAATAGACCTATTTGCAGCTTTAGTGACGCGGTGTGTATCGTTAAACCAAAGTACTGCAGGTCTAAACGACCAAATTTTCTACTGTGCAACTTATTTTGCTACAGTAATAAGTAGGCAGTTGGTTTTCTTTAAAATAAAATAAAAAATCAGACACTGATACTTTTTGGTCTAACATTTAGTAAAAATAATGATGGTAGTTCTAGTTAGAACCGCTTTTAATATATTTGATGCATCCCTAGGTTCAAAAAACGAGTCTTAATATGGTGTTAGTCGACAATGTAGAAAGAATAACGTTGGTTATCTAGGGTTAAACAAACAAAAAACGATACCGACGCTAATTTCGGGCATGGCCCAAATTTGGATACACTTCGGTCCCCTCGGGCTGAAAGCTTTTTCAGGCGTACCTATGACTTGTGTTTAATCCTTCACCATTCTTTTCCTTCCGTTTTCACAAAGTTCCGTTGCGTCGACAAAACAACGTTTGTGTGTGGTTTGGTTGAAATGAGTGGGCAAATAGAAATATTTGCTGAGAAAATTTTATTGGTGGATGCGGGAGCATGGCCCCATAGTACGATTCCATTTGTTTTGACCTGTTTAGTTGTTTTGATAAAGACACATTAAACAATTAGAGACGAACAAACGAAAATAATTGACGAACATTCACGAACAAACGTAGCCGCCGGCGAACAAACGGTTACGAGCGTAATTTAAGAATGTGTGCGGGCTAACTTCACATAAGTCATTTTCCCCTCTGGCAAAATTATTTTCTTCTAAGTTCCTCCTCTTTCCTATCTCCTATGTGGTAATATTTCCGGGCTCGTCTGTTGAATCTGAATGGTTTACCGTTCCCAATTGCGATCGTTGTGCTGTAGTCAAGGGCATACGAGTGAGTGAAAAATGATTTTTTTTTGTGCGAGTTCTTTTTTTCTCGGTTCCCCACCCACAATCCCGGTAGTTCTACTACTCAGCTTCACATCTAAAATCGACTGGTTCTTCGCGAGATAAACTCTTGTCAGTGCAGAGAAGAAATTTAGATCGGGTTTCTGTCTTAATTCCAATTTTTTTCGAGTAGTACTAGTATAGTCCAATCAGCTGTAGGCCCAAACAACGAACAAAGAGAAAAGTTTTGTTGCCAAAATGTTACATTTACTCACCTCTTGTATGCCGTCAAAAATTACAGTTTCTGCGTCACGTTAAGGAGGGAGGGGATGACAATGAGGGGAAATTCTCGTTTTTCGGAAACGTCTAGATTGATCACAAAATATCCTAAGAACGAAAAAAAAACAACTAATTTCCGCCTATTTTCGAAATTTAAACGCAGAGTACGAGTATCACTTTTAAAATATGACTATAACTCTGAGTGATTAACGACCTCGGGATTGTATTCTTTAGAATTGCCTACTTTTGAAAATGTTCTCAAAAAAAAAAAAAAATAAAAAAAAGGCCTAAATTTGACAATTGAATAGCACCGGCCGTTCACAAACATTCAGGTAGTCCCAAAAAAACTTTGGAAGCCAAGAAAAATAGACAAATTTGGTGTGGTACGAAACAGACGCATGTACCAGTAAAGCTTAAGCGAAAAAGAAAAGAAAATTGCGCAATGTGCTGAAATAAATACGTTTACGAAATTACACATCCGTCTGATTTCCTTATGAAATACATTATTTCGGGATTTTTAAAGTTTGGCCTTATGTTTACATACATTTCAATCCAAGATGTTATTGTCCCATTACCTGAAAGTTGCGATCGCGTATTATAATGCAATTGTGGCAGGCACAACAATTTTAGGACAAATCAATTTCACGAAGCAAATTTCCTGTCCAAAAAATTTGCCTTAAACAAACCTCCAACAACCGTCAGCACATTGTTTATATAACATAGGGAATCTCATGTATTTGAAACTTGTGTAATCCACAGACTTCTTGGTGACTTTTTATAAATTTCCTTTACACAATCCCCCCCCCCCCTAATTGTTTTTAACGCGCTTGATTTAGTAAAATCCGTTATAATAAAAGACGACTTACGTGATGATCACTCAACGATCATACGAACACAAACCTTAAGCTGCTGCAATGGAAGCTTAAAACACCAGCCTATAGCGTAATTACTGCAAAATATCACCATCCCCCAACTTGGAGAAACATACTCAAATGTGCAGTAATGAATGACCTCCAGAACAAAATCCTAGATTTTAAAAGTTTGCGCATTTTTTTTTAGATTCAATAACGCTATCACATTTGCTTCATTATTCGTAATTTTTGCAAGATAATTTTTTGCAGACACAAGATGTTACGGTATTTTAGCTAAGAGATATTCTTCTCAGTACCGTATAACCCCATGTGGGGCCATGGTACGTTAACTCAGCCGAGGCAGTTTCGAGTCAACGTTACATTGCCTATCATTTCGGAGTGTACGTAAATAATGTTGTAAGCACTATTTGCTATCCGCACATGAAATTTTGGACCACGCCGAGATTCGATCTCCGGACCTCTAGATTACTAGCATCGTAGAGTGAGCCACAGAGAGATATTGCAACACTCAATATGTAATTTGGCGTCTGGATAACCGTAAAGTTATCATTTGGTTATGACAGTAATGTGTCGGTGAATTTTTTCACCTTTTGTGTTGTCGCGTATAAATGTAAGAAAACGTGACTGATTTTCTTATTTTTTTTTTCTTGACAAACACCATATATCAGATCAGATAGCCGATCCTACAATCCCGCGTTTCGCCTGGCCGATTGTTATTTCTTAAAATTTGACATTCAAATTTGTAACTCCCTTACACTGTCGTTACTTTAAAGGCCGACAATGAACAAAACTGACGGGAAACCTTGTTGAGGGTTTTACATTTTTACCTTCGTAATAAAACCGTGACAACTATAACGATCATGGCGCAACCTGAGCCTCAGGCCGAACACCTTAGTCGGAACGATGAAAAAAAAGCATATTGCTTTAACACTGGATAAGACACAAAATTGGACTTGTAGGAATCTGTTTCATAAAACCTGAAGGCTCTCATAAAAAAGAACCGACTGACTCTACCGGATGGAACCTAACACCTGGATCTGAATCTCCATGGTTTCTTACCCTGGCTTCTTTTAGGCCAAAATCCGCTCCGTCCAGGCCTCTGCCAAGATTTTTTTTTTTAACTTTGAGACTTTGATATCTCTTTGTGGAAACTGTAGGTAATTAAGGCAGTTTCCTTGGAGTGAATTTTGTCGATACATTGTCAAAGAATACTACGACTCCTTACACTGCCACTGGATATCCGGTCATTAAGGCATCGTTGGAAATGAATCAGTAAATAAACTGGCTACACAATGCCCTTTGTCCTCTTCATATACACTAAAACCACTTTGTAATCTTATGTAAAAACAGAACGCTGATATTGCCTTCTAGGTTTTCGCCGATCTAAGGAACTTATAAAGTTTACAAGAGCAGAGCATATCAGAGCCTGATTTTTGGGGACATTACTGCGTTAAATCGCTTAAACGAAATGTTACTAGGTCTGTCCACTGAGACTGTCGTGTATATACCTTCTCAGCGATTGTTCGCCGGTTTGCTCACTTGCGGAAATTCCTTATTGGAAACACCGTTGTTAGCTTCGATATTGTTAGTTGTATTCCCATGAAGGATCTGCTCAGTTATAAGAAAATCTGGTAGTCTATAACAAATGATTAGTTTCTTTGATTAGTGCATACCTGAATGGTCATTTCAGCGCTGTAGTCCTTTGACAGAGAACCAAAGCAGGAACCCTTAGCAGGTATTCTTAAAAAATCACAAAAGTGTCCTGAAAATTGCGGTTTGAGTTTTCCATGATACCTCGGGACCCAGACACCTAGTAGAGGGTACCCTGGCTAGGTATTCTAAACGCTGAAGGTAATTCAATTATATAAGCCTTGATATCAAAGACGAAGCTGTCCGACTTGGGTTTAAATACGTCGATGCACCACCTCATACTCCAGGGTCAGAACGAAAGATAAAACCTATTCCTGCAAGTTGTATTGATCCCTATACCACCAAACATTCACCTATCCGTTCTTACGGGGCCCATGTTTTACCTACCGAAGCCACCAGTAGAGGTAAACTCAACGTACACAACTCCGCAAACCATGTAGATTACAACTTGAACTGACTTTAATTAAACACGCGTTGACTCCTCTACCGCTTAATTGCAATCGGCCGAGAGCAAGCAATTTTACAATTACTCCAAGCTTTTACGTGGCAACTTCACTGAGTCTTTTACACATGTACGTAATTGGTGGATTTAACCGTTTATAGGACGACAACAACTGCTCTCGTCGTCGACAATCGAGAATTATGTCAAAGGACGAGACTTGTACCATGTTGTAATAGCACTTGCCATACAGAGTCGTCCTTGCATCTCCGGGCGCACACACAGACACTTTGCAGACAGAAAAGCGAATTGAGGACAATTAAAAGGATGATATAATCCAACTCGGTGGTTACCTGGACACCTGAACAACAATTTTTGCAAGCATACTTGGCCCGCTTCAATCAAAGTCAACTTCCATTCGGGGGTGGCGAACAACATTCGCCACATGTGGTGCTCAATTATTATAAAACACTTGACGGTACACAGTTGTCCGGCTATCCACTTTAACAACCGCCGGAGGATCACGTCCCGGCTACGTGACTCACTTCTTTAATGGATTCCGTAATATGAGTTTTTCACACGTTGTTTGTAACGAAAAGACGTTTCGTCCTGGATGGTTAGAGATGATGCTGGTCGGAGTGGTTGTTGTTTGTTTGGATGTCCTTTTTATATGTAGCCAAAGGGGCAGTCAACAAAAGCGACAACAGCAATCTAGAACTGTTTATATTCCAACTCTCTCTCTTGGGGGGTCTTTTCATATCTAACCGAGAGGACATCGTGTTATTTTTCACTTGACTCTTGCCCTAACTCAAGATGAACAAAAGTGCTCCATTTTGTCACCATTAACATCCATCATCGCATGTCCTGGGGGAAAATGTCAAGCTAATATTGTCGCATTCATAGCCTCACACCAATACACACACACACAACCACACACTGGGATCCATATGCATGACATTAAAGCGAGCCAATGTACAGGATAATATTGGCCTCTGTAATCGCTCTCTGACTTTGGTTTGGCTTCTTTTCACCCCTTCCGCTTTCGGCCAAACATCATTTGTCATTCATAGACGATTGTGAGAAAATGGAGAGAAAAAAGCAGAAGGACACGAGATTCGAGATTTATGTGCTCAGTGTTGGCTGTTGCCGTTGGAGCTCTTTCTATCCTATAAATGCGATAGCAATCGGCCATAGAGTCTATTGTTAGGCTTTCATTTGCCCATCATTGGCCGAATCGTTAGGATGATTTTCTTCGAGGTCAATTGAATCTGATATTTGACTACACACAGAAATTAATGAAGTCGAAGTTTAGCTCGGTTCTGGGGATTGTCTTATCGTCGACCCAGCACAGTTCATACCATTTCAGTCGATGATTTATGGTTAGCCTGCGGTAGCCAGATCGATGGGAGCCTTTTGACGAAGGATATGCGAAAATGCTTAAGACCTTGGGGACATAAATAAACCTGCAATCTCATAGAGACGATCGAATGAACTTTTGTCGTCGTAGTCGTTGTATTTCATTCTATATGATGAAAGTGACACTTTACACAGTTAAAATGAGCTTAATTCAATGCTGAAGTATCCTTTCGACCAAGTCCCATACACGTTAATTGGCCATTCTCTCGATAACACTCTAATCTGCCACTTAACTCATAACGCTTCGATATCCTCTCGTACATGGATGTTGCTTTATCCTCGACAAGCATTAAAACCTATTTCGGCCGACCGAGTATCAAGTGGTCGAGTATCGTCCTTGTTTCAGAGCCACTTTTTGTCACTTATTTTCCTGTTTGTTTTTTTTTTTTTGCTTCGTCCTGATAAATATTATCTCAGCTTTATCGTCAACAAGCCGACGCAGAATAAAAGCAAGAGCTTTGCTCCACACGGAGTACAGTGCATGCTGAATCTCCATAAAGAATGAGGAAGTGTTTTACGGATATGCCGAATAGCCGTATACATGTTATCGTCTGTATATTGTGCCGTGAGAGAGGGGGTTGATTAAACCATTCATACATGTGCGACGGTCTGCCAGAGGGTGGGAAGGACGAACGAGGAGTTCTTATTGCTTCCAATGACCTGTTGAATTTAGGTGCTCGTCTCCGAGTCTTACGTATATAAAACGAACGATTTAATGGCCGCCAACGCCGGTTTACATATCGCCATATTCCTTTATGCATATACGATACGACGAACGGAAGTCTGCAGAATTGAATAGCGTTGAAGTATACCTACACGCTACACGTATACTCGTAGAGTTTACTGAAATTAGGTTGTTGAGTAACGAGCTTTATAGACGATTTTGTGGCTTTTTCCATCAATTGGACCGTAAATTTTGCTCTAATGCGAATAAGTGTGGAACAGGTGGCATATGTGGTGGGGATTATCTATATCCAATTTAGAATACATGATATCCTTGACTGATTTCAAATTGATTCGATATTGGAAATTGACAGTAAAATCTTTGGAAATTTTGTTACTGCGTGGGAAAGGAAGCAGTAAAGAGATGAATAAGCGTATACATGGAGAAAGGAATTTAATTAAGGGCGAGAGTAACATCTGTCTCCAGTACTCAGTGTATATTAGATCAAAGGATTAGGGGCCAGCATATAGTTTACACACTTTTCGTGCATGAAAATACTAAATTAATAACGATAGTACCCTGGTTTGTTGGTAAAAGTGGCGGCCTAGGCAGAGGCTAGTCAAAGCCCAATTAGCGCATAAAGCGCCGTCTTGAAACCACAATTCCATGAAGTAGGTATAACTAGTGTATATGATGAAGGTTAGGTAATGAATTTATGAGTGGGGAGGTGTCTTGAACCAGCCAGTGTTATTTAGGAAGTACAGCAGCTCCCCTAATTTCACATTAGCTACATCCTCCAAGCCTCCCAGAAAAGCCATACCGAGCGTCCTATACCGGGTTCTGGCAAGTCCCGGGCATTCACACAGAAAGTGAATCAGGGTTTTCCTCTCATTTACATTACCGCAGCTGCGGCAATGCGCGTTGTAGGGGATGCTCAGCCTGGCAGCGTGTAGCCCTATTGGCCAGTGCCCCGTGATAACGGCAGTAAGCTTGGCAATATCTCTACGTGGTTTAGTCAGAATCTCAGACGTTCTTTTCCAGTCGTAGGAGGGCCACATCTTCCTTTATATAACGCAAGTCCTCAGATTACGCCAGTTGGACTTAGCAGCCCTTATATAGTGGGTAGATATCTTACTCTTAACAGCTGCCATAGGGACGCAAACACGCTCCGCATGAGAGCTATCAAGAGTGGCACCCAATTTGGCTAGTTCGTCAGCCATCTCGTTACCCTCTATGTTCCTGTGTCTAGCCCATTTACTGACCAAACTAAGGGCTCTTTCCATGATCTGACTAATCACGGAAAGACACATTCCTGATACTATAATCGCTACATCATTCGCATATGCCACCACCTTAATCATCTCCCTGTCAAGTCTGGCTAGGATTTTGTTAATAACTACTAGCCACAGTAGTGGAGAGATGACACCGCCCTGAGGTGTTCCTCTGCACACGAATTTAGTCAGATGACTGCTTCCTAAGTCCCCATGGATTACTCTGGTCGTTAGTAGTGTTACTATCCACGACCCAAGCCGTGGCTCAACTCCTAAGTCTGAGAGGGCCTCATGAATAGATTCAATGCGAACATTATTGATTGCACCCTCTATGTCTAAGAAAGCGGATAACGTGTATTGTTTGTACTCAAGGCTGTGTTCGATGATACGGACCACTTCGTGAAGAGCCGCTTCTGTGGACTTTCCCTTCACGTATGCGTGCTGGGACTTCGAAAGTGCTGAGTTCTCAAGACTTTGTCGGATGTGTAAGTCTATTAAGCGCTCTAAACTTTTGAGTACGAAGGAGGATAAACTAATCGGCCTGAAATCCTTCGCGGTCTCATGTCCTCGTTTGCCTACCTTCGGTATGAAAACGACTCGAACCCGTCGCCACGACTGGGGGAAGTGGTTGAGTAGCAGAAGGCTTCTGAAAATATCAACAGCCGTGGAACAACCAGATCCTGCGTTTTCTGAAGCATCTCCATCTGGTCCTGGCGATTTATAAGGGGAGGAGCTGTTGATTGCCCAGGTAATCTTTTCCTCAGTAATCATGGAGAAAACGAAGTCACTCTGCTGTTCATCTCCATTATGCAATCGTGGGCTCTGCGTGCAAGTGCTCCTGCACCCAGGGAAATGCGTATTCATCAGGAGCTCAAGAGATTCACCAGTTGATTCCGCCCAAGTGCCATCCTCTCTTTTTATCAAGGATGGACACGATCTTGCTTTGGACAAAATCTTGCTGATTCTAGCTGAGCCTTTGACGTTGTCCAGTGATTGCCGCAGATCGTTCCAAGCTTGGACCCTTGCGGTTCTAATAGCTTTTTTGTACATTTTCAGGCAGTCCTTGTATGGCTGCCAGAACTTACGTTTGTTGCAAATGTTGAATATATCCCAAGTTAGCTACCGTAACTTAGAAAGGTCCATGTTCCACCATGGAGGAAGAACTTTCTTACTCCTTTTCACTGGACACGAACCCTTGAACGCTACTTCCAGAGATTTTTCCAATGACTTAACCTCCTTGTCCAGCTCCTCCACGGAGCTGATCGAGGGGTTTCCCGCGGTTGAGAGTTTAGATCTACAAATCTGCCTGAACTTTTTCCAGTTTGTCGCCTTAGGATTTCTGTAAGGTTGCGGCATCTCCCTGGAGACATTAATGTTAAAGAGTATCCAGTTATGGTCCGAGAAAGATCTCAGCTCTGATACTCTCCATTGTTCCACCTTAAATTTATCGTTGTCTGACAGGAGTGTTAGATCCAGGACCTCTTCCCATCCCGCGTAGTTATCCGAACTCGGAAAAACGAAGGTTGGATGGTCTCCCGTATTACACACTGTCAGGTTAGTATTTAGTATAAAATCAAAAAGCGACCCACCTCTTTCATTTATTTCAGTACTACCCCACAATGTGTGTCGTGCGTTGGCGTCGCATCCTATCAGTAGGGTTGACTTCCTGGAAGTTGTGGACGATACCAATAACTCCAGCTCTTCCGGTGGTGCTGGCCTTCCATGGGCCATATAGGCAGAGGAGATATATAGCTCTCCCATGTCTTCAACCTCCATTCTAACAACTGTCAGATCGGTAGAACTAAAGTGCGGACAAAGAAAGGCATTAATACATTTCTTGGCTAAGATGCAGGTTCTTGGCTTACCTTGGTCTAGGTTGCTAATATTGTGGAATAGATTGTATTGCTTATCCACGAGCCCTTTTATAGATTCATCGTGAATCCAAGGCTCCTGATCAAGCCCGATGTCGATGTCTTCCTCCCTTAGGAAGGCGAGCAGATTATCCGAGGCAAGCTTAGAATGCTGCCGATTAATCTGGACTATCTTCATTTTTGTCATGAGTTTCAGCTGCTTCGATACACATGTCTTCTAGCAAGAGGTCGGCCCGTCCACCGGATCCTGCTCTTCACCAGAGTTTGACCGAAACACCTTTATCTTGGCATTACGTATGCCGAATCGTAGCTTGAAGTCCGCCTCTTCTAGTGCCGGCAGGCACTCATCGTTTATGAGGAGCATATACGACTGACTTTGCTTTTGCGGCTCCTCAGCTTTAAGCACAACCCAGTCGTTCATCGGCACCTTCGGGTTTTGGAGTCGCAGGGCTAAGAGGAGCTTCGGCCCCTCCATCTGCATAATGGGTAGCCATATGCGAGCCCTTGGCCTCTTCGGCACCTTATTGGTCGGGATGAGTTCGATCTTCGAACCCTCCCAATTATCACTAATCTTAGTGACACAGGCACTGATGAAGTCCTTGGATAACTCATTCTCGCAAGTTATCACCCGGTAGCCTCTTATCATCGAAGATGAGTCGAAAGAGGGCAATGGCTCGCCCTGGTTGTTTATGACGTATTCGACCGTCATCTCTGACAGCTTCGCCTCGATCTGGACCCAGACGTCCGTCCCAATCTTCCCACTGGAAGAACACCTGTCCACCAGTGCAACCTGTAGGTGATCCCTGGCCACCTCGCTGTAGGACTTTCCGGGCTTGCTGCCAGAGCTGACGCATGGTTTTTCCGCCGTGGAGGCATGGATAGCCTGACCAGCGACGACCTTAATTTTCTTGGCGGCTGGGGAACCCTGGTCCTGGGATCTGTTCCGCTTCGAGTGGTTTTCGGTATTACCCGCAAGGCGCTGGTTGTAGTCATCAACGACCGCCTGATAGATAGACGATAGTACCCTAATATCCCGGCTTCATCATCAATGTGGCACGATAGCCCGACGTCGGGCCTTGGCCGCCTGAATCGTTGACCTCCAATTGTCGCGGTCACGTAACCTTGTCCTCCAGTTTCGGAAGCCCAGCAGCTGGTGGGGGTCTTCACCTACGGAGTTCTCCCAGCGAGCTCTCGGTCGTCCACGCAACCTCGCTCCGTCAATTCGTTGTGCGTTCATCACTTTCTTTGGCATGCGATTATCGTCCATCCGTTCTACCTACATGCCCCGCCCACTGCAAACGTTGAAGCTTCACGATTTTCGATACTTCCAGCTCATCGTACAATTGATACAACTCATGGTTGTACCGGATACGCCATTGATCTCGCTCGCGAACGGCCCCGAAAATTCACCGAAGGACCTTTCGTTCGAATCGGTCTAGCAAATTTCAGAGGCTTGGGTGAGGGTTCATAAGAAAGCACGGGTCGGATGATCGTTTTGTACACGCGGAGCTTCGTTTTCCTGTGCGCAAGTTTCGAATTAATTATAGGGAGGACCGAGTAATATGTCTTATTGGCTAGTTGTATCCGTCGCTTAATTTCGTCAGTTTCGTTATCCCGGTTTAAAAAGATAAAAAAATTCTTAGAGGCACCTAATTTTCAGGGGTTGGTTTCTATGACAGCCCGGTGACGGAGTGTTGCGATTTCATTCGTTCCTGGGTATGTTTTGAGGTTTTACTAGTAACACACTTGGTTATGATTTGTTTAAAAAGAAAAAAACAAGTTTTTCCTAGAAGAAGCTAATTTTGGGTTGGTTTCCATCTCAGCCTCATAGTGCCATCTTCCGATTCCATTCGTTCTGACATATATATAGCGTACACTAAAAAGAAACTTATTTATAAAATTTCAGCCCAATAGCTTCAAAACTGAGGAGGGACAGATAGACAGACAGACAGATGGGCATCAATGGATTTTTCGCGTCACACTGATCAATAATATATATGTATCAAGAAATGCAACAGCAAAATATCACAATGAGCAAATATTCACAATGGGTTCCTTTTTGCCAATTTCTGCATGTATTTCTTGAATGTTTCAGCGGATTTCAGTAAGTTTTCTCCACAGGATTTACCTCAGGTAAAACAGAACAACTATGAAAAATATGAAAAATTCACAATGAATACAATTATTTTTCGCACACTTATTTTTCACATTCTTCTTTCTGTATTTCTTGAACGAAATTTCGGATTAAAGTAAGTTTACCCCACCGGATTGGTATACACAAGGCTCCGGCCGGAATAGCAGTACAATTGAAATATTCAGAAAATTCACAATGAGTTTTTTTTTGAATGCTTTTGTCTATACATATTTCTTTAACGTCTTAGTGAATTTTCGGAAGATTTGCTACCAAGTCGGTCACCTCCTATAAAGATTTTTCTTTTTCGCATAGTTCTGCCTGTATTGCATGAACGATTTTCCGGATTTCAGTAAATTGATTCCACATGATTGGTCTACACTAAGATTGACTATTGAAATATGCGAAAAATTCACAATGAGTAAAGTTATGAAAACAGTTATTTTTCAAGTACTTTTGTTTATATCCCGTGAACAAAGTCACGGATTTGAGTAAATACTCACCACCGGATTGGACTGCTCTTCGGATAGCGGAATAATTACTAAAACATGCACAAAATTCACAATAGACAAAACTATATAAGACAATTCCTTTTCACATAATTTGTATTTATCTTCTGAACGGATAAGCGGATTCCGTTAAAAATACTATACCGAATCGGTCTCTACTCCAAAAATAAATTTTGTAAATTGGCCCAACCGGATTGGTCTCTACCCGAAAACATCAGAATAACTATGGGTCGAAAGAACTCATTGTGAATTGTTGCTCATTCTATTTTGAAAGAAAGTAAAAAATTATTAAGCTCTTAACAAATTGGTTGTAATGGAAGACGTCGGACGGACAGGGGACGGAGCCAAGGCCACTACAACCGTGCAGGTTTGGCCAAAGAAAGGGCTCCTCAACGAGCGAGCAGCGGCATGCGTTTACTGTAGGTCAGAGCGGTAGTGTTGGGCTGAGTTGGTGATGCCCGTTTCCTCACGCTTCATAAAAGATAACGTACACGCCGAGGAGCATGCGGGCGCTTCTTGTTGCGCTCCCTTAGCGTGCATGCCATACGATGGCCAAGTTCCGGCCATTGGCACCCACCTCGGTCGACAAATTGCATTCCCTGGCAATTTATCCACCACGGGCAAACTATCGCAGCGAGCGAAATTTCAAAGAGCCGCGGAGGAGGAAAGCCTTCCCATTCTGCTCGTGCTGCCACCAGCCTGATGCAATAATGAAGTTTAGAAAAAAATGTAATGCGGCCATTCAAATACCGTTCAAAAATGAAGCTCTTGCGGACCACGATTTTGACGGGTCCTGCCTATACAATTCCTTACGCCCATCGACTTAGGGCTCTCTTCCACTGCAAGCGTAAACTTGAGCGGCGCGGCGCTCCAGCGGCAAAGCTTTCACAAAATGTGCAAAAAAAAGCTTTTACTAGTAAAAGGTATAAGCACACACAATATTCAAAAAGCTTTTCCATTATATTGAATGGAATTTTTGTTTATTTTGCATAGTTACGCCATATTTTGCTTGGTTACGCCATTCAAATTCGGAAAAGCTTTAAACGCGGGAGCGCCGCGCCGCTCGAAGCAGGTAATGGACGGCAGGCGTTACGCGTCAGTACTTCAATATGATGGGCTGCGCCACCCATAAATGATTTGTTTGGAGACGAGACAAGCGCCTCCCTCAACCCATGATCTATCCTGGAATAGGCTCATGGAACATAACCTTCACTTAGCCACTCATTTTGGTTTGCACAAATTCAAATTGAAATGCGGTCACGTACTGAATATATGAAAGGAACGAAGAACAATATTTATGGACCAACCATATATCTACATACGAGTATTTCAATTTCTAACCCCTAAAAATTAAACCCAAACCAAAAAGGAAACCTTATCTTTTTTTTTTGTTTTTTTCTTGCAGGTCCAATTCGTCACGCCCCATCCAAGGATTCTTCGTTCCTCCAGCAAGCGCAGGTTATTCTTTTTTCACATAATCAAAATCTATCTATCAAATTTTCTCTACATGTCGGCCTCACCACTCCAAAAATCGCCAGCCAAAAACTAACTAACACTTTTTTGACAGTTGTCATTTCGACAAAAAAAAATGGACACCCCTGCCATTTTCCATTATGGCCGACTTGACAAACAGCTGATGTGTTTAATGAGCTTACACCCAAATATCAATTTTTGAACTTGGGCGCGATTTTACAAATCTCAATAATTTGAAGTTAATCAAATTAGAGATATTTGGAAAATTCCGAGGAAATTCAAAAATTTACATTTATGTGCATAAATCGGACCATTACAAGGCCGATAATATTTACTGAAATCTCCTAGTCCGTTGAAAGTGCCCAAATATAGGAAAAGAGCTGCCTTCAGTAGTTTTTCGGTTTTCGGGGGAAGAAACATTGAAGGGGAAAACTTACCAAAATACGCTAATTTTATGCATATTTCAATAGTGCGGTAAATTTTCTGAAATCATCATCTATGGAGATACATATAGTCAAAGGTACATATGTATGTATGTGCAAAAAACCTACCTTCAAGGTTTGCAATTTAACATTTTTTGTAAATGTACGTAGCTATTTAACTTTTCGGTGTAGAGACCAATCCGGTGGTGTATAATCTACCAAACCATTCGAAAATCGTCGCCAAAGGATCAGAACATTTTTCCCATTGTGAATTTTACTATACTGTTATTTGGAGCGTGACAAACTTACTGAAATTCGCCTATATGTTGAGGCAATAAATTCTAAATTATGTGAAAACAAACTGGCTTTATAATTTTTTTTCATTGTGAATTTTCTGAATGCTTCGATATCTATTCTGCCATTTATGCGGTGATGCACATTTACTCAAAATTTGAGAATTTGTTCATGAGATATAGACAAAAGTATTTGAAAAACAACTGTTCATCATTTTGATCATTGTGAATTTTTCGCATGTAGTATTCTGGGTGTAGGCCAATCCGGTGGAATCAATTTACTAAAATCTATCAATTCGTTTAAGAACTGTACGAAAGGGAACTGTTTTTATATTTTTGCTCATTGTGAATTTTTTGCGTGTTTCAATAGTCACTGCTGCTATTCGTGAAGGAGATCTATTCGCTTGGATTTCTTTTCGCTACACGTTCAAAAAATAAAGACAATACTGTACAGAAAAAAAATACTTTGAATTGTAACTTATTTTGAATTTGCTTCTTATGCATATATGTATGTACTGCAATCTGGCTGCAGCCTTGTAAAGACCAATCTGGTGGAGTACTGAAACCTGTTAATAAGAGGTATGTGAAAGGAACTGTTACCTTAATGCTTCTCATCGTGAATTTCTTATATGTGCCAATGGTTATTCTGTTAATTGGCGTAGAAACCAATCCTGTGAAGCAATTTGACTGAAATCTTTTGATATCTTCAAGAAATACTCCATACTATACTCCAAACAAACATAACGGCTTATAACTGATCGCCCAAGCCTGATCGTGTCCCAGCTGATCGTGATTGCACCGAAGTCAGATCCTACAACATTCAAGCGTTCCAGAGTTTATATTGATCGCTTCAAAGTCGGAACGTACAATATCCATCATCCGAGACTTATCTAAAGGTCTTGCTGGATACATAAGGCGTTTTTCGATATGCCAAAGTATGTTAGAAATGACGGATATACTTGGCTCGGTCATCTGCTCTATTTTACTGTTACTATAAGATTCCAAATCTTCAAACCTTTAGTTGTCCAACACTTAAAGGGCTTTAACCCTTCGTTAGGTGCGCGGACTATACGATTGTCGTCCAAGCTTATTTATCCATCGACAATTTTCAGGATATGAACCAAATTCACAAATCAATTTTCCAAATGGAGAAATCTATTGCAAATAGTGGTAAATTCCGGCAAAGAAAAATTTTACGAGTAACTTAAAATACATCGTCGGTTTTTAATGCCTTCCGAATGTCGTTAGCGACGAGTAATAACTTTTATTCGAATATTTATGCCTTGGATCCGGTCTCCTAAATTACAGAATTCGATTTCATACTAAATTGCCTAAATAAAGCAAACAGAAAATAATCCCAATAATGGATTCCCTATCTCGTAATTCGAATATCCAAACAGTAAAATGCTTTTGAATAATTCATACAATCAAACATTCATTCCAACTCACGCACAACACACAACTCACCTCAATTTTCGATGTCGCATCACCGAAACAATCACCAGCATATTGCCAAATATGGCCGCCAATATAATGAAACTGATGACAAAACATTTCAAAATTAGCGTCGTTGACAGGGTTTCCGCCGATGTGATTTCCAGCAATTCGTCAGTTGTCAGACCACCGTTCAAATTGCGTTCGTCCTCGAAATTGAAAATTGATCGAACCGTCTGATTGTTGAGTAAAATTTCAGGACTTGTATCAAGTGTGGCCGCAGTAGCCAAGGACTCTCCCGCCGCGCCGCCTGCTCCGGCCAAGGTGTCTTCCTCGGTGGACTGAAGTGTTACATAGATTGCCGTTATATTGATTTCAATTGATTGTCCTTCATTATCACTGTCCGCGAAGTCCATTCTGCATTGTCCTTTAGCGAGTGCCTGTATCGTGTTAGTTGTGCTCTTTTGTGTGTCTATAAATTTTGATTATCCTGATCCGCAGTCACATGTCTCTCTCTCTCTCCCTCTCTTTGTGTTGATATCAATACGTTTTGTATATGTAAAATTGCTGTATATACTTCTCTATGTACAAATACTCAGTTTTTGTGTGTAAATAGATAGATATAGTCGTTAAACGGAAGAAATGAAACGATAAAACAAATTCACTCAAGTCCTGATGTCCGGAGGCGTACTACGGTTGTCGTCCTTTTATTGAGCTCCTCAGTCATAACTTTGATTGTCGATTGAATTTCACTTGCTGCCATGTTGACTTGTTGCCTACGCTCGGCATATCCTTGCCGTACTTTGCACAGCATGTGCTCGACGGTGGGCTTTTGTAATCGGCTGTAGATGGCGTTCTAGCGGCATAGTCCTGAAGTACGGTGGGGCCATATTAATGCGTGTCCTTAAACAGGAACGTTGTCGGTCGGTCGTCGTCTATTATTTATGACATAAATTTCGGGGACGGTCTCCTTTTCAATATAATCGCTTTCAAATCACTTAGCATCCGCTCGTACGTGAAACACAATGTCTGCGAATGAAAAAGAGAAAACCGAAATTCAGGACTTAAATTCGACAACGAAAACAAAGATCGAGATAAAAAAAAACTTTTTAGATTGAGTTTCAAACATTTTTATTTCGAAATAAATGGAGTGTGCACACAATGCAGCCAACATTCCGTTTAAAGTTCATTTAGTCGCGTTATACTACCGCCCGCGCACCGGTATGGTTAAGTTTTAAGAAAAGTCATCAGGAGCCGACAAACGAAGGATCCCGTGGCAATGGGAGGGTGTCAATTCTAGATAGCTTGATAGGCTTAGATAAACATCATACGATGTCGTTGTCAGTGAAAGGAATAGACACAGAGAACACAGGACACAGTTGCTAGAGTCACTAGAGTGATTGTCGTGTAGATGGAATATCAAAACATTCGCTGGGTAAACGAAAGCAATTCGATAGTCTTTTGTAGACGTTGTGACGTTTTTCATGGCTTTGTGTGTTTCCTTAATTGACTACATTTGAACCGTGAGCGAATGCAAACCTAACGCAAACCACAGGAACATGGGAGAAAAATAACAAAGTGTCCTCGTGTTAGAGCTAGAAACCTTTGCGGATCAACTCTATACCGAAATATGGTTTGCAGATACTTCAACGAAGGCAGGACAGTATTTTGCTGAGGATATCAAAGAGGGAAATTGCAATAGAGCAATTTACCTACCTGTTATCGAAGCTTTTCATGTTATGATTGCCAACGTTTGCTGGGAAAAGGAATTTTTTTTGTGCGTAAAGCTGTGGCATATTATGTGATAAAAAAATGGAAATTGCATCGCGTGTGCTACGGATGATACCTCCCGCACACCATTCAGAGCTACGTCATTGGAAACCTTAACACATTCACGGTCTAACCGCTTTTCGCCGACATTACCACCACGTCTGGCACCCGAAAATCTATTTAACGAGTCACATTTGACTCATATAGACATGAACGGGGAGGAACGATGTGTGCACGTGTCACTCACAAGGAGTGAACGAGTTGAGACTAGCGGAATTCTGGCTTACATCAAGGCCAAAAATTGGCTGCCCACTGAACTTCGTTCGACAAATGGCATTTGGTGCTTGTTATCGACAATCTAGCAATGGATCAGCGGAAGAGGTTGATTGATTGGTTTGGGTTTTCGACTCCGAACACAAGACTTGGGCCCACTTCGTATGCCAGCCGTGGCCATGCTCCGCCTGGTTTTCGTCATTATGAGACACAACACTGTACATTTGTCGGCCGGAGCCTACTATCTCTAGTTGTGTGTAGTTACAGTGACACCAAATAGCCTTCACCTCAGGGGGAACAAGGGAGTTCTCATTACTCCTGAATCAGAGCTCCAGCAAAAGTGTTTCTGAACACCGCAGCCCCAAACACGGCTAGGTTGAAAAAGGCGAAGGTCTCGGTAAGACAAACGCAGGGGCAATGTAATCCCTACCCTTAGCCATACTGTGCATAACTGCAAACCCAGCGTCGATAGCGCTGATTTCTGGCCATGTAACGTATTTGGACCCAGTTCTTTCACAAAGACGCACATTTTTTATCCACAGATCTGCTCCACGTGATTTTACGGCGACCCCTACGCGACGTCTTGATCTGTGCCACCATCAATAGCAACAGTGCTACCTAAATAGACAAATTCATCTAACTGTCCAACAAATTGTCCATTGATATTTATGGGGAGAGTGGGGTTCCCAGTTCAAAGATTTTGGTCTTGCTGTCTTTACCCCGATAACCTTTAGGCTAGCCTCTCTCTCGAGATCCAGAGTTATTTCACTCAGATCCATGATCTTATGCGAGAGTAGGCAAATGTCATCTGCATAGTCCAAATGCCACGGTTGCGTTATTCTGGCAAAGCTACGTGGAGCACATCACCAATCACCAAAAGAAACAGGATAGGTGATAGGATGCAACCCAGCCTGACACCGCTATGAACTGCGACACCCTCAGACACCTTACCTTCATGGAGTACGCGACATTTAGCATCGACGTATGTTGCCCTAATTATAGCCACTATTATCTTTCGAACACCCCTCTTGCGCATGGTAGCCCAGATAAATTCTCGGTTCACACTGTCGAAAGCCTTCTCAAAATCAACAAAGAGCGTGTGCAACGGAGATCTATATTCGACGCATTGCTCAATTACAATCAGCAAGGTGTTGATGTGGTCCACACAAGAAAACCCAGATCGAAACCCAGCCTGCTCTTCATCAATTTTGCTTTCTAAGTGGAGCCTGATTCTCTCCAAGAATATCCTAGCTGTTATTTTGGCAACAGCAGGAAGCACACAAATACCCCTCCAATTATTGCATTATGTAAGACTGCCTTTTTTTGAAAGTTTGACAATCAAACCATCCTTCCATTCAGTGCGAAAAGATTCTATATCCCACGCTCTACCAATAAGAGGGTGCAACAACTCCGTTGTTAAGCCCGGTGTTGCTTGGTAAAGTACGGCTGGAATGCCGTCGAGCCCAGCAGCGTTGCCACGTTTTAGTGCAATAATTGCGTAGTCAATTTCTTGTTTCGTTGGGGGAGTTGATCGTATACCTGTGTTTTGACGGGAATCTAAATTATATCAATATTGGGGAGGGGGGCTTCGCCATCAGTCACTCGATTTAAAACTGAAGCGTTGGTATGGATAAGTAGCCTTTCCATCACTATCTTTCACCGGATGTTGATAGGAGCTACGGCCACCTTTACACTCCTTGATGACAATGTAAACGGTATTTAAATCATTATTTCGTGCAACTTCTTCTGCCGTAGCAAGAAGAGAGATGGTATACAATCTTTTGTCACGGCGCACACTACGTCGGATTATCCGAGCTTTCGAACGGTACAGGAGCTCAATGTTGAGACGATTCTCGTCTGTTGCTGACGCTAGACCCACCCTAAGCTCTTTCCGTTCGACAATCCGCTGCCATGATGCGTCCGAAATCCAAGGCTTTGGCCGGGAGGCCGGGTTTGGCCCAAGAACGGTCTCAGCGCTTTACAGGTACACATTTTTTATTGCATCCCAGTGGGCATTTAAGTCATCAAGTGGGTGAATAATAATCACAGCTGTTTTCTGCGCAAACTGATCGTTAAACTGTTGAGCTGTACAGCTGGATGTTTTAATTTGGCGGTGTCGAACTTACGGTGCCGCGACAAAGAATCTCGCCGAGATGGCAACGGAAGCAATCCGCAAACGATTGTCTCTTCCCATACCTGCGTCAGCACCTCTGTTATTACGGTCAACCAGAAGGCAACTTTTAAATTTGCTAGAAATGGCAAAATGGTCGATTTGATTCACGGTTCGGTATCGATCAACAGAAGTCCAGGTGATCTTATGGCAATTCTTACGCTCGAACATAGTTCCACCAATGATGAGGCGGTGGGAGTTACAGAACTCTACAAGCCTATTACCGTTATCGTTCCGCTTGCCCAGACCGTGTCTTCCCATCACGTGCGTCAGTCCATCGTTGTCCGCACCAACCTCAGCATTTAAATCTAATGATTTAAAGTTACACCAAGGTCATTAAATGTACCTACGGTTTAAAGGTTATCGGAGTTATAGGTCGGAAAGAGGAAAGGGTTTGAGAAAGTAGACCATAACTTTGCATTTATCATCATTAAGTTTAAGTTTGTTAGTATAGTACGGCACCAATTGGATAAACGATTGACGTTAGATTGGACTGCAGTAGGTATATAGTCTTCAAGACAGGAGACGGAAGAAAATAGCTTACAGTCATCAGTGTAAAGCCGGCAAGAGTTCTCAAGGATAGATGGTAAATCGTTTATGAAAAATACGAATAGAAGTGGACCTAAGATCGAACCCTGAGGAACACCAGATGAAGGGCAAAATGAGGAAGAGACGGTTTTATTAAATATGACACTTGAGGACCGACCACGAAGATAGGACAACAGCCATGAGACAAGATGTGGAGGGAAATTAAGAATGGACAACTTAACAAGCAGAATGATCTCCCGTATCAAAGGCCTTAGAGAAATTATCATAAATGATATGGATATCTTGATGTTTGTCGAGAGACAGGGCTACAAAGTCGCCGAGTTCCACCCAATATGTGATAGTGGATTCTGTATTGTTTCTTTCAGATTCATTGTTGATTAGGACAAATTACATGTCCAAACCATTCGTATATGTAGTGATAGGCAATTCGCTCAAAAATTAGAGAGAATAGGATGGTAATTAGAGGCTAGGTTAGAGTCGCCTTTTTCGGGAACAAGCACAGTATATGAAGAAGAGCTGCGTTTCAAGGATGCTATAAGTGACTTCACATAGGAAGGGTCAATTGGCGAAAGCGAGCAAGGGTAGGTTGGTGGATCCAAATCAGCAGTCGCAGTAGAGCTAGTCTGTTTCCGCCACACTTGAGAAATATATCGTTAGGTGAGTTGGCAGTAAGTTTACCGTAACAAATCGATTGAAGGACTGGAGCACGACGATCACATGACAACTGACTCTCATTGTTCCTAACACTATGTTCAATGCTGGCTAAATAAGCGTTATGATCCGTTTATATGAGATATTTCGCATTCGCACGAAGTTGAGGTCCTGAATGATATTTGAAACGTTTGAGTCGAGAGTGCACCCCTTTCTTTTTGCATAAAATTTTATAAATTACGCGAGTAAACCAAACAGGCCCCTGCGTGGTCTAGTGTCTACCAAACTGCTGAACAGTTCTCATCTCATGACCTAATACTGTGAGCCTCAAGGATGGAATATTGAATCCAATTCCAGTTTTATTTATTTATAATACATATATTACAACAGGTATAAAAATACCGAAAGCGTAACTTAAGATAAAGCAAAATGAAGTTTAATACGGAAAATAAGCAAAAAAGAAAAGAAAAACACAATTAGTAAGCAAAGAAAATTCATTTAAAACATAATGGAAAGAACAAAATACTAAAAAATTCAATTATAGGAAAGAAAAGATTAATAGTTCAATAAAAGCAGGAGAAAAGAAAAAAAATTTAAACTCAAAAGCTAAAGTTTAGAAAAAAAAACTAACAATTCAAAGCAAAATATAAGTTAAAAATTAAATAGAAGAACCCAGTTTATGAAGTAAAGTTTGTTTAAAAGAAAAAAAGGAAGAGGATAACGCACCAAGCTCCAAGCGATCGAAGTCCGGCATAGCTCTTTGAAGTGGAGAATTGATGAAAGTAGCTAGCGAAGAAATTGGAGGGTCAAAAACCGCATTAGAACGTGTATTGTATAAAGAGAACCGAAACCTTACATCTGCAATTAGTGTAGAATCGACGAGACCATTGCATAGTTTGAATAGGAAGCATTGATCAAGAAATGTTCTGCGTTTTTCTAAAGGAAGAAGATTAAGTAGTGATAGACGTTCAACATATGGACGACTTGGCGAGTTATATCGATATATTAAAGATTTAGAGAACTTTCTTTGTACTTTCTCTAAAGTTTTAATAGAATTATCATAAGTAGGAGACCAAACCACAGAGGCGAACTCCAATATACTGCGGACTAACGATATAAATAAGCTAACAGAAGTATGAATCGACCGAAAATTACACGAGCAACGAATTATGAAACCATATAATTTAGACGCCCTGGTGACTACGTCAGAAACGTGTTCAGAGAATCGAAGCTTTGGTTCAAAAATGACGCCTAGGTCGTTCTTATCTGACACCACTTGTAGGGGAACAGAATTAATATGGTATAAATAAGAAATCAGATCGGGTTTCAATGAGTAAACCATCACAGAGCACTTGGATACATTCAGTCTTAACTGGTTAGAGCTACACCAAAGAGCCAATAAATTTAAGTTCGATTGTAAAGCATTGCAATCGGCCAGGCCTGAAATTGTTGAGAAAATTTTGCTGTCATCTGCATACAGCAGAGATGGGCAACTAAGGCAAGAGGGCAAGTCATTCACGAAGAATGTGAACAATAATGGGCCAAGAATAGAGCCCTGAGGCACACCAGACGGCTGACTGAAAGGAGACGAGATAGAGTTAAGGAAAGCTACTTTCGCAGTACGCTCATGGAGGTAGTAACATATCCATTTTATAACCAATGATGGTAAGCCAAGATCAGTTAGCTTCCTTAACAAAATATCGTGGTTGACCGTGTCAAAAGCCTTAGCAAAATCGGTATAGATGACATGCACATCATCTTGCTTATTAAAGGATTTGGCAGTAAAGTTAGTAAATTCAACCAGGTTAGTTATTACTGATTTTTTTTTTTGCAAAAACCAGGTTGTTCAGGACAAATAAGGTCACCGAAGTTGCTGTAAATATAATCATAAACAATCTTCTCCAGGATCTTAGAAATAGATGGCAAGATGGATATAGGTCTGTAGTTAGTCACATCGGTAGAATCACCCTTTTTAGGTATAGGCACAACCAAGGAGGATTTCCATTGGTTGGGAAAAATACCTTCACGGAGGCTCTTTGTAAAAATAATGGCAAGAGGAGCTGATATGGATAAAGAAGTACGTTTTAAGAAAGAGGAAGGAATGCCATCAAGTCCAGAACAAAAATTATTTTTGGAACGCGATATAAGGAAGGTAATATAAGCGAGGAATGGGCGTCGTGCAAGGAGGAAGCGCTATAAGGGAGACTACAGGATGAAGAGTTAGGAATAGCATAATTGCTAGAAAAGTATGTAGCAAAGAGTTCAGATATTTCCGTAGGTGCAGTGGCAGTTATATTGTTGAATGAAAGAGTCGAGGTATTGTTTGATGAACGTCGCATATTCTTAACATAAGACCAAAAGCTTTTACTTTCATTGCCTCTAAAACTATTTTCAACATTGAAAATATAGGAAGATCGTGCCACTTCTATAAGATTTTTAACCCTACTCCTGAGGCAATTAAATTGAGCTCTATCAGATTGCCGTTTGAAACGCTTAAGTCTAGCATGAACGATCTTTTTCCTACGAATAAGTTTATGAATGAGCGGAGTGAACCAGACAGGGCCCTTTCGAGGCTTGGAATAAGAAAGTGGGACAAATTCATATAAAATATGATACAGAATAATATAAAACACAAAAACAGCATATTAGCACTGAAGATCTTTTAAAATGAAATACCAGTTGATATCGGTAATTCTCTTATTTATAGAGTCATAATCAGCTTTGCGAAAGTTAAATTTAGGCTCATTTTTACGCTGGACAGCTGCCGGCAGATCTAAAATGTATAATATTTGTAAATGGACTCTGTCCGTGAATAAATAAATAAATAAATAAATAAATAAATAAATAAAAATAAATAAATAGCTGGATGATAGGGATCACAGGGAACATAAGAGGGAGTAGAATAAGAAGGGGATAGACAAGAAAGTGGAAGATTACTTAGTACAAGATCGAGAACACGATCCATGAAATTCGACAATATATTAAATTGAAGAAAATTGCAAAGTTCCATGAAAGATGTTAACGATCTTGACATAGTAGCAGAAGTAGAAGTAGGCCAGGGGAATCAGGCCAGTTAATGCTTGGAAGGTTAAAATCTCCGCACACAATACAGAAAGAGTTAGGAAATAAAACATTGATGGTATCAGATAGGTGGTCAAAAAGACTATCGTAAACAGCTAGGGAAGAATTACAAGGCATATAAACGCAGGCAATCAAAAGAGAAGATGAACGAGAAATTGGAATAGACAAACACAACCTTCCTGCATCGAACCTTCAGGGCTCTTGCCAGGGAGGTATATTGGAAACTTTTGGCCGTTTCCATGTAGAAAACGGGTGTAATCCGCCCCGTAGAGGCAGTTTCCGTAGGACCACAGAGACCTAGAGAGAGAGGTCCAGGGATACAAGAGGGACCCTTACGACGATGATGCATACCGAGCTGCCATCGCTGAGATTCACACTGCAGAAGTGAGTCGGTCTATTGCGAGATTAGGTGCGAACAGAGTCCTCTCAGTGCGCCCTCCACCCATTTCGCCTGAGGAGATTAGGCTCCCGAGAGCCACCAGAGTGACATTAGCTCAACTTCGGTCGGGCTTTTGTTCACGCCTCAATTCGTACCTTTCTCGCATTAACCCGGACATTCAAAACATCTGTCCAAACTGCGCTGGCGCTCCACACGATGTGGGTCACTTGTTTCAATGCCCAGCTGCGCCCACTGACTTAACCCCTATCTCACTGTGGGAAAACCCTATCGCAGCAGCTATGTTTTTGTCCCTTGACATAACGGACGAAAGCATCGACGAACCATAACTCGAATCCACATAGATGCACAGCGGTTGCACACCTTTCTGCACCGCTAAAAGAAGAAGAAGAAGAAGAAGAAATTGGAATACGAACAGTAACACAGTCGAAAGGTTGGTCGGGTGTTAATGCAACAAAGGTACAGTCGATTTCGTTTTTAATTGCTATAAGTGCACCACCACCGGTAGTTACACCAAGTAGGTCAAAGTTCCTATCACAACGGAAGATCTGATACCCTTCAAAAAGTTCGCTGCTATTAAAAGACGTATTAAGCCAAGTCTCTGTTAAGCAAATTATATCGTGGGAAAGGGTTAAAGCAGAGATGTTCAATGTTTGGAGCTTGGTGCGTAGGCCGCGTACATTTTGATAATATAAATTCAGTGGTAAAGAAGAAGGTTACTTAATTACTTGACGCCCCTTAATGGGCGCTTTTTCGAAAAAAATCGTGGTTGAAACTCTTTGAGAAGTACACCATTCAGCCAGAATGAAGAATCACAAGGTGCTGCCAAATCACAAGGTAAAGTGATTTTGAATGGTGCTACAACTCTCTGCGGCAAGTTATCTTGCGTAAGCTTCTTGCAGATGAGTATATTAGGCTCGAACCCTAATTTGTTGATGATGAATCCCCTTAGCTCAGATTCAGTAGTGTCATACGCAAGCCTCGATACGAATAATTGTTTCGGTGGTACCAGAGTTGTTCATTTTCATGTAAAAAACCATTTTTTACATTTTTACTGTAAAAAAATGTAAAAATAGGTAAAATATGTAAAAAGCACGTAAAAATGTAAAAAATGGAAAAAATGTAAAAACACTATTTTTCGTCTTCCAACTGTTACTACGTGGTACAGTTTCGTTTGTATTATTGTGCGAGAAATATTCCGCAAAAATGAACCCAGGAAAACCGTCCACCACCAAATTCAAAGGGTTGAAAGCAAAAGGTATTTGCAGTATTTGCCACAAAGTACATATTGCAAAACAGTTCTCGGCTGTCTACACATAGGTAAATTCTTATTATACCTAATAGAGTGAAAGGGTATATTAGCTTTGTCATGAAGTTTGTAACGCATTGAAGGAAGCATCTCTGACCATATAAAAAGTATACATATATGATCAGCATGACTTGGGGAGTCGATTAGGCGATGTCAGTCTGCCCGTCTGTTTCGATGCGTTTTACTCGGCCAATTTAAACATTTTGCACAAATGCTTCTTTTTGCTGCAGGCGGTTTGTAGTTTGAATCGGTATAATCGGACAGTGGGGTCATGGAGCTGCCATACAAACCCAACCCTCTAAATTAGGTTCTTCTAAGAAAAACTTTTTAAATTGTGCACCTATTTCAACTACATTTCACACAAATTGTGTTTCTCGTGGTGACACAAAACATACGTAAGAATGGATCAATTCGGACCATGGGGTCATGGAGCTGCCATACAAACCCAACCTCCCATTTTGGCTCTTTTAAGAAACATTTTTTACGCCAATTTCACAAAAACCTTGAATTAATGTGTCTTTATCAAAGTAACAAAAAAGGCCAAAACAAATAGAATCGAACTATGGGGCCATGCTCCCGCATCCCTCAATAAAATTTTCTGAGTAAATATTTTTATTTGCCCACTTATTCCAACCAAACCCCACCCAAATATTGTTTTGTCGGCGCAACTGAACTTTTGTGAAGACGGAAGGAAAAGAATGAGGAATACAAGTCGTAGGTACGCCCGAAAAAAACTTTTAGTGCGAGGAGAGCGTAGGGTATCAAAATTTCGGCCGCGCCCGAAATTAGCCTCGGCCGCGTTTTTTGTTTGTTTGATAAGCCTAGTATTGACATCGAGAGTGAAATTTTTGTCTGCTATGATTTTTCCATTGAAAATGTATTCTTACTCTCGTGGAATATGTGGGGAATGGTGGGGAATTCCATAACCTACAATCCGAAAACAGTTGCATAATTTTTCTTGGCATTTTATGTTTTTTTTTTTCGATTCCCCGGCCATTTCATCGTGAAAAGTCAAATGACCGGGGAATCGAAAAAAAAACTACATAAAATTGCCGAGAAAAATTATGAAACTGTTTTCGGATTGTAGCTTATGGTATTCTCCATTGTTTGTGACATGTTCCACGATAGAAAGTATTCATTTTTATTGATAAAATCGCAGCGGAATAAATTTCACTCTCGAGCTTAATTCAGCCCTTTACCAGTAAATTATGCCGAATTTTCCTTCAGAAACCGTTGTACAAACACTGAAGAGGCGGGAGGGTGCCGAGAACGGAATCTGGAATGTGCAAACGAAAACAGAGTGGAAACTTCTGAAACCGATTTGATCCCGGTAATTCGTTGGGCTCTATGCTGTTGCTCATGTTCCGTGCAGCCAGGGGGGTACGCAGAAAAATATTTCGTGAGGGGTTTTAGGGAAGAGGTTGATGTTGGCCGTGCAGGTTCATCGCGAATGTATATAGCTGCTAAGTGTGACCACATCACTTAGAGACACTTTGATTTATAGCCGGATCAAAAAATCAACCTGAAAATTTTCTGTAATACTGGAATCATCTTCTGAATAGCAGAAAACATGTTAGCAGTACGTTCCCTTGGTCAATGTCGGTTAGATTGCTTGAGGAATTCATCAAATGCCAGGTGCGAAATGTTCTCACTTTTCGTCTATTGAAACGACTGTAGTGAGTAATGTCCTCTTTTTCTATTAAGACGATCTACTTTCCAAAATGTAGAAGAACACTTTTAATCACTATGTCTATAACTTTATTTCGTGAAAAAAAACTCAGAGAGGGTTTGAACCCTCAAAACCCCTACCTAGGATCGCCACTGCGTGCAGGCATAAAGTCGTACTCTTAACATGTGAACGCACGCGCGATAAAAATGTACTGCCCGGCTGCATAGCTGAAACATTATCCTGTCCTGTATTCGATCCAATAAAACGCAGCCATGCTGTCATGTGTATTTCTGGTGCATCATTAATTATAAATAATCAACCACACTCCAAATCGGTGACGAATTTGTATATCCGATTCCGATAGCAGAAAGTGAAAAAATGGTATTGGACGTAGTTTTTTACATTTCACTTTTTTACATAATGTAAAAAACTCTTCATGTAAAAAATTGAATTTTTACATGTAAAAAACTACGTAAAAAATGTAAAGTAAAAAACTCGAACAACTCTGGGTGTACCACCCATACTCGAAGATCATTTGATAGAGTCCGAAGGCTTGGGGGTTGCAACTCTTGATGTGATGAAACAGCAGCAGTGTATGATATGGAAGCAGCAGTCGATGTAGATGGAGTTCAAATACAAGGCAAATTGTTAATGCTAACATTAACAGTGACTCCCTCAGCTCTAGACTTAGCTTTTGCCCTTGTCATGATGCCGATAGAAGATGAGCTGTCGCGAGAAGAAGAAGACGCAGAAGTAACGGTTACGCCAATGTTGATATCATTGCTGGGATGATGTCTGCTGGCAAACATATCAAGTTTTATTTGTAGATCATTCAGCGCCAACTGAAAGTCACGAATAAACAAAGGAGACGATTGCTGATTAGAAGATGCAGCTAAATTACGATTCTGGCAAGCTTCCGGTTGGTTCCCAGGAATCGTAAGACGAGGACAAAGGAGTGCATCTAGCTGTTGACGTTCTCCAGAACGAAGCACGTTGTAATTAGGAACGTCTGTGGATACATGGACCTCTAATGGAGGTGCAGTGACTTCCGCGTTGACCAAAGGCGCCATTTTAGAAATAGTTGCCTGAAATTTCGCTTGCAACTTTGTCTGAGCGCTATGGTGCTCCGTAGAAAGCGTCCGAATTATGTTGTTGGCAGCCAGCATTTTGGAAACATAAATAGGCGTAGAAGTCGACCGACATTTCGAACAGAACCAATATAGGCCGGAGTCCGCTTGCAGAATAACATCGGCCACGGGGGCGTTAAGATTTACGCACTTGCTGTGGTAGGATTTGCCACAGAATCCAGCACACACAATAATAGGCGACCTGGTGGCCTTACCAAGACAAGATGACGATGAACAGTCCGCCATAGTAAGTAAATATGATACAACAGAAAATATATTGTTTAATGTTGTATATGTACTACACTGCTCTCACCGTGCAGAAAATCAGGCCCACCACTGGTCTATGTTCAAATCACAGACACAAACCACAATTCAAAAAGCACAAATTGTGAATGATCGGGTTGATGTATTGGATGTCAAAGTCACACAGTTATATGTATAACGGGTTGGTGTATCGGGTGTCAAAGTCACACAGTTATATGTAGTTATATGTATAACAGAAGCTTCACCGCAAGCACTTCACGAAAATCCAGGTGTCTATGATAACTAGCACTCTATCACTTCAGGAAAGTTTTCACTGTATTACAGTTTAGCGTAAACAAAGAAAACAAAGAAATCGCCGTAAGCAAATCTGACGAAGACAAAAGCGTTTCTCAGAGATAAGTCAGTGCGTATCAAGAGACACAAATTTGAGGGGAGTGAGTTATGATGGTCACAAAGCGAAACGTCACTCGCGGTAAAATTAACAATTTCGTATTAGTATGAATATTTGAATCAGAAGCGGAGCACAGCGCGTTCGGAACTTTGACGTTTTGTGATAATTCAGCTATTCACTAAGATGTTTGCTCATGAGCACCGGATAACGGTAAATTCGTGAACCGAAATCTCAAATGTGGAAATTTGAGAAAACAAATAGGCAACTTCGCTAATAGTAGTACTTATTTAGCCTATGCCTGCGAATGACTTTGAGGGAACTCAATTTCTACGGTTAAGTATTGCGTTTTCCGCAAACTACTTATTGCGTTTTTAAAGAAAAAGTCTAGCCACGCAAATGCTTTTATTTAACCCAAATATCTCACGACGACCTACAATTAAAAAAACAATTCAATTACAACGTTTAGCAAATAACCCGTCATAAACTCAGCCCCCCAAAAAGGTCATATCGGGTGCCAATTTCGTGCAGTCTATATCCATGCAATTTGTGGCTAGTTTCGTCGTTTTATAACATAAAAGAAAAGTTCTATAGACCAAAACAAATTTCGTTGCCTACCAATTTACCTCCATCAAAGTCAGACAACTTTTAATTACAGTTCCAACCATTAAACATAAAAAAAGTTAAGTTCCAGCTATAGCCGCCGTTTTATCTCAAGCCGTTCACTTCCTCTTCAGGAATAATTAAAAGCGCGCTGTTGATTCCTAAAGGGGGTAGGGGCGATATAAAATAAAAAGACACGAATTGTTTAACATACAAACTGACACTGACTCCGCAGCGCGTTTATTAAACTATATATACTTATACCTAACAAATATCATACAAAACTTATCTATTAATAGATTATGAGTTTCTGACCTAAGACCCTTGTACATGCATTTTACACCAATGCAAAGATCAAATATTAAACGTCCTTTGCATGTGGTGTTTATCACTATGAACAAACATCTTAGGTTGCATGTCCTGTGCATTATATGTGCAACAAGATACAATTTAATATCCGAGACCTCTTCACATTTTATCTAAATGTGATCCTCGAACGGTCATAAAAATTATTGATTTTTATGACTTAAATAGTGGTCTAGATAATTCTACATCCTCCCCCTTATTGAAAAATTGTCACGGTTTTCAATTATATAAAATTTAAATGTGTTGTCGATTGTGGTGTTCGTAGTGATTTATGCGCCGATTTACACTGTCTGCGATGATGAGATGCTTGCACTGTACATAGTTGCGACCCTTCATATATGACGCTTCGGCGAGTTGCTCTTTTCGCTATCTTGACATCGATCCTTGAATTTGAAACCTTCGTTGATTTGCGGTTAGTCTGTACATTTTTGGCAGGTGGATACTCTGTAGAATTCATTAAATGTGACTTTGAATATGCCCAAAACAAAAACGACATCAAGTATTTGTCTAATGGCCATTTATCCTTTCGATATTATCTAGCTGGCCTCATACTGTAATTAATTCTTCGTTACGAAATCATATGATTTAACATTCATACATAGTTGAATTTATCCTCCCAGGATCATGATTCAAATTGTTTGTATACTCAAGTGCATATTGACAGACTATTACATACTTGGATGTCTGTCTTAATGTGACCTTCATAAGTTAATTTAATTTCATTGTTCTGCAGATTCGGATTTCATGGACCGTCTATGTTGCTTTTTCCAACCTCAGTTTTTGTGAAAACCTCTTTGACGTCTGTAGACTTTATAACGCCGCTGTCATCATTGTCCTCGTTTCTCCAATCTATTGCGATGCTTTATACGTGCTTCCGTTATTTGAACCTAGTGCCGATTTTCCATCACGCAGACGTTACTTGCATTATTAATACCTTCACCTTGTTTTCCACACTCGGTGAATTGAATATCGACCCTTAACATCAGTATTGCACCTGCTCGCTGAGACTCCTCGTAGCTCCGACGAAATAAACAAATTTAGATATTGACAACATTCACAAATCCAACAACAAATTTGAAATATTAGAGCATTCTAAATTTTTAGCTTTTAAGTGTAATTTTCTATACATAAAAATTTATTTAACTATATATTTTACTGGGGAGGTGTTTACATTTCAGTTTAAATTTCATTTATTATATACATATACACATATTATTTTTTCATTATTTTATTCTTTTCATTTAATATATTATACAAATTTATGACTTATTCTTTCTTTGTCACATACAAAAGATTTAACTTTTTTCATTGTGCCAATAAGGGCAGCATTGCTTATCGTGCAATCACTACATTTTACTCAAATATACAATTATTTTCATTGTAAATTATTTGCCTTCTTTTTTCATTAGATTTGGCAATATATAACATTTCATTTCTCAAAGCGCTTTGTTATATAAATTTATTTAAAAGCATTTTTTTTTTTTACTACATTTGGTCATTTTTATTTTAAAATATTCATTTTTGTAAAGTTCTTTTTCTTCGACAAAAGTTAAGAATTTCTTTTCATACTTTGCTATCAATTTGATTGGTTTAACTTTACCATATCTGATTCGTTTATTTGATTTTATTTCATTTCAAAATTGTTTTCACGTTCACAGTCCGTATTAATTGTAATTTTAGTTTAGGTTAGTGTTAGTAGGATTATCTCAATATTTACATACCAAGATGCAATTCAATATTCATACACTACTTATTATTTCTAACTTTTCTGTTAAAATCAATACTATTGGACCTACACACTTTATTTTTAGAAGCTATACAACTAGATTTGTTTATGTCTCTATGCATGCAGTTTTTACAAGATCTAACTACATTTGTTGAACGAATATAAGCTTTTGAGTGTTCATTTTTCTTTTGATATTCACTAAAAGCGTTTTTAGTCCTTGCCCCCCAAAACTTGTTGTTAGCTTCACATCTCAACTTTCCTGTTTGATGATGACGTGCTTGCTTGGTTTTAACTATAACCATTTTTTGTTTTTTAATATTCATATGCGTGCAATTTTCTTTTTCTGTTTTCGAAAAATGACGCTTCTGCGTTTTTCTTTCGTGGTTACCATTATCCTTTGGTTTCCAGCTATATTTTTCCAAATTATTTGTATACCTGAGTTTCCCATTACCACCGGTATTTTTCCTTCTCACATTGGTTTTGTTTAAGTTTGATTGCTTTGATTTTGATTGCGGTTTGAATTCTTTATTTTCGGCCCATTTTCCTTGCATATTCTTTTTACAATGAACAAAGCCGCAAAATTTGTTGGCTTTAGCATATCCTTTATTAGGAGTATACTTTTCAGCTGCACCAATTACAGTCCAACCAAAAACTGTATTTTCCAAATACAAGTTCGGTTGAATGTATATTCTGTTGTTATCGGTGAGAACTGAACCCATTATGTTTGCTCCTAATAACATATCTACTTGACTTGGCAAGTAGAATGTAGGATCTGCTAATGGGGTCACTGCCGGAAAAATTGACTTATCGATATGCCCTCCTGGTGTATTTGGAGCAATTTCATTTAAAACCAAAGCTTCAATTGATTTACTGAAATTATTTAACGGTGAACCAATATTTAATTGCACTTTACCATTAACTTTTGTAGTTTTTCCTGCTACACCTTTAACTACTCTATTCACGTTATTCAATTTTAGACCTAACTTCTCCCCAACTGATTTAGTAATAAAATTATTTTGGGAACAATTGTCCAGTAATGCCCTGACTTTAACATATTTCCCATTAAGAGTTTTTACATGTACTATAGCTGTCGCCACCAACACATCTTTCTTATTTGAAAAACTAGCTTTGAGCGAGATAACTGGTTTAAGCCTAGAAAAGCTATCATCGTGTAATAGAGTATGATGTAACTTATTACAATTCGTACAATTTTCAGCATAACAAGTTCTTTTCAAATGGCCCTTCCTTAAACACTTAGAGCACAACTTGTTTGCATACACAATTTTAATTTTTTCCGAAACACTTAATTTCTGAAATTGATCACAATCACTTAACTTGTGATTTTGTGTACATTTCAAAATACAAGCATCATGTGTTTTCTCTTTAAAATTTGTTTCCCCCGAAAACTTATCATTTTCGGTATTCGTTTCGGGACCTTCTAGTGACTTAAATTGTCGCTGAAGGAACTTTACAAGATTTTTTATATCTGGAATTTCCGTAGAATTTTCCAGAGACTCTTCATATCTCATTTTGGTTAGAGTGTCCAACTTCCTTATAACCAAAAAATGAATTAATGCATTGTGAAACTCCTTATCTGAAAGTTTCAACGCCTCAAGAGCCTTTAAACTTGTTGCCACCGTATCATGCAATTCTTTAATTTCTCTAGCAGCATGATTTTGAATTTCGGAAGCATCTATCAATTTCATGAAGTATTGGGACGTTATTAATCGTTTGTCCTCATACCTTTCTTCCAGAATCTTCCAAGCTCCCGCGAAATTGCATCCACTGATACTTAGATGGTCAATAAGACTCAAAGATTCGCCTCGTAGATACGATTTCAAGGCTACCATCTTATGAGTATCTCCGATATTTTTCGATATAAATACTTCATAAAATATATCTTTGAAAGCTACCCATTTCGAATAGTCACCATCGAAAATGGGTACATTTATCTGAGGAATATTATATGAACAAATATTCTCAGACAAATTCGATCCTACTTTTATGCTCTTTGGTTGTACCATTTGAGATCGTTTATCCAAAAGGGACTCAAGCATTTGACACAACTGGTCTTGCTCATCGAAATATTCGACGAAATCCAACCTTAGATTACACGCTCGATCTTCTAATCTCTGAAGTCGATCGGAATCAATACCAGTATATTCTGAGCTTACACGCTCATGGTATCTGCTTAAGTCTTGTATTGCACACAAGAACTTTTTATATACCAGGGAGGCTTGATTTGCCGATGCCGTATGTTCTTCCCCTTTATTCTCGAAGTGAGCACTTTGAGTTTCATCTAATCTGGCATGAACTCCTATGGCATCACCTTCTTTATCCCCTTTGGAAATAGTTCCTGGTGTCTGAAGCTTATCTTTATCTTCAGACTCAAAGGAAACTCTTTCTTTTGCTTGTATGATTTTATCTAACTCGATAGCAAGCTTCTCTTTAAGGGATTTTACATAATCAAAATACTTATTCTGAAAGTATTTTGAATAATCCCTAGAAGTAGATGTAATCTTGGGGAGTAGTGAATAGTGGTTTGTTAGAAAGATATGAAATCTTCTTTCCACTTCACTCTTTAAACCCGGAAGATCATCTAACAAAGCTCGTTTTTCCTCAACAAGCTTTATTATTTTTTCGAAGAAAATACCGATTTCTTCTTGGTTTTTCAAAATATCCTTTGACATTTTAGAAAAATTCTAAATTAAAATTGAATTTAATAAAATTTATTAAAAGTTACCAATATACCTAATATATACTGCAATACTCTTATACCACTTCACTAGTACAATGCACTTTATCACAGTGCTTTTTGTATTATTTCACTGTATAAACACTTTCACTCAAAGGACTTCTTTTACAAAACGGGCCTCGAAACTCTTTACTAGCGGGCGCGAACAAAACAAGGGGTCACCAAATGTTGATTCCTAAAGGGGGTAGGGGCGATATAAAATAAAAAGACACGAATTGTTTAACATACAAACTGACACTGACTCCGCAGCGCGTTTATTAAACTATATATACTTATACCTAACAAATATCATACAAAACTTATCTATTAATAGATTATGAGTTTCTGACCTAAGACCCTTGTACATGCATTTTACACCAATGCAAAGATCAAATATTAAACGTCCTTTGCATGTGGTGTTTATCACTATGAACAAACATCTTAGGTTGCATGTCCTGTGCATTATATGTGCAACAAGATACAATTTAATATCCGAGACCTCTTCACATTTTATCTAAATGTGATCCTCGAACGGTCATAAAAATTATTGATTTTTATGACTTAAATAGTGGTCTAGATAATTCTACACGCGCTTTCTCTAGACTCTGTGGTGTCCTCAATACGTAATACGCCACACGATTGTTACGAACTTCTCACGATTCCAATTAGCGTTTTGCAACATTTTCAAGAAATCAATTTGCAAGCATCTGTTGCGGACTAGTTATTTGCGTCGAGGCGAACATTTAAGCGTCCATTAAGGACACAACGCTATAGGCACGAAAAATGGACACTCTCGGCATAAGACGTTGAATTTCAAAGGGTCATAAAAAACGCACAAAAGAAGGAATCATGAGCCTATGTTGTATAGAGGCAAGACATTGTGGTAAACTTGTGTCTGTACACCAGCTACGAAGTCAAGAACTGAAAACTCTAAGGCAAAATGGGAGTCCTTAAACGACACTTTTCCAGAACATCTCCTTCGTACGATGGCGATGTTAATGATCCCCGAAAACAAAAAACTGCCTTCAAGGACTAAGTAGGATGGCAAGCAAACTACCACTCGTACGTAGCATAAGCTACACAAAAAGGCAACCAAATGAAGTACGTTTCCCTTGTTTGTTTCGCACCATGTCCTCCTCCACTCATGCTGTAGTCGTTCACACAAAAGGGATGAAAGCTTTAATGGGAGGGTAAAAAGCCGCAACTGCCAACTTGTTGTTTTCATTGTCCTCCAGCTATACGCCTGGTGTACTCGTACTCGTATACATTTGAGACTATGTGCGGGAAATCTTCAAGGAGTGTACAAATATTTCACTTTTTAGGTCGTGTAGCCGTTCTGCGAAATACGAAACGCACTTCCTCGTCCTCGCTGCCTGCTCGCGCTCGCTTTACATAGGATAATGGGCGAATTATAAAGTCCTTCATGACATTTTATGTTTCTTATAACAGAAACAAGAAACAGTGAGTTTTCATGTTGGCACTTTTTACGCGATTGCAGCACCACCTAAGGACACCTTTGCTGATCAAGATTATGTTCATTCGTCACGCAACAAGACGCTCGCTAAACAAATTGTAGTCTTGCTATCGACCGCAAGACATCTAATTCGTTTAGATTACGACTCCGCATACATTGCTTGTATAGTAAGGTGCTATTTCGGGGATTTATCCTTTCTCAGGGACGATGACTGACTGCTGAATATAGGTATAAATATGGCTGCTATGGCAAAGTCACTATGACATTAAGGTAAATGGGTGTCACGTTAGAGGGCGACTTTTCCGTCGCGCAAAGTAATGCGAAAAGTAAATTGTGAATGAAATGGCACAACATTAAAGTTATTGTCTTATGATTTGCAGAATTTAGGGAGGCGGAAGAGGGTGCAATTCGGCAGGGTAAGTGGAAATGTCATCAATCAAAATCTTTCTAAATGTTACCGCAAATATCAGCGAGATGACGTACGAATTATCCGAAATATTGTATTCGTGCCAACGTGAATTTGCCGTTACGATAACGCGAGTCGAGAGTGCCTAAGTGAAAATAAATTACAGCAGAAGCCTATTGAGTTTTTTTTTTTTTGGTGAACTGAGATAGGCGTCATATCAGCTTTCTTGTTAAATTGTTGGGAAAAATTGGAATATAAGCAATGTGGCAGCAATGGTCGTCATTTTTTTCGGGTAGGTGGAATGATGATTGTGATGCTGTTGAATGCTGTAACACCAATAAGGGATGTTCATGGCAATTTTCCAGCACGCTACACCTGTCGCTATTGTACAGATGAATTATTGGCAGTCATTAAAGGATATCACTAATTTTTTTAGAGGATGTATAACCATTAATAAGTGATGAATTTCGTTTTCGTCTCTGCCTATAATATAACCTATTTTTCTTCTTTATGGCAGGATAGCCCGACGGCGGGCCTGGGCCGCCTGGATTGAAGACCTCCAATTGTCGCGGTCACACGACCTTGCCCTCCAGGCATCCTCACACACAGAATCCTCCCATCGGGCTCTCAGTCGTTCACGCAATCTGGCTCAGCCATAGCATAGCACAGTTCGGATGATGGTTTTGTATGTGTGGAGCCACGTGTTCCTGTGAACCAGCTTTGATTTCATAATTGGGAGGACCGAAAAATATAACTAATTAGCTAGTTGTATCCGTCGCTTTAACTCATCTGTTTCGTTGGCGTCCTTTGACAAATTGCAACCCAGGTAAGTGAAGTGAAGGCTTTCTGCATCACCCAATCTTCGAGACATGATGTTGATGTCGTCGGCATACGCTACTAGTTGAGTCGTCTTAATGAGTAGCGTTCCGCTGTTGTCGAAATTCATGGCTCGAATTACATACTCCAGAGCCAAGTTGAAGAGCGTTGGCGCCAGCCCGTCGCCTTGCTTGAGTCCAGTACGAGTCTCAAATAGGTCAGTGAGTCTGTTCTGAACTCTGACCAGCGAGAAGGTATTAATCATCGTTATCGTCATATGAGTCGCACTGGCTTTGCCGGTATACCAAAGTAGTACACTTCGGTCGATACTGTCGTATGCCTGCTTGAAGTCGATTTTTCGGTTCAATCGAGGCTCTGCATTCAACATCGAACCAGTATGATCGTCTATGCCGCGATTTATACCCCACGACTTCCTCTGCAACTCCTTTGATGCTGTCTGTGAGCTCGTCCCAGAACTCATGGATGAAAGAGATTATTAGATTATTGATGTTATCAAGCATGGGCGACAGTTTTTCTCAAGTGCTGTAGTATACGCAGCCGCCGTGGCATCATCGAGAAAATTGTCAACCTCGAAGATATTGGCAGGGTTGGTTCTCGTCTGGTGCACCGAAGAGATTCTGCACCTGTAGGTCGTCTTTACCAAATAGTGATGGGAGTCGCAGTTGGCTCCCCGATAGGATCAGACGTCTAAGACATTCGAGGCCCAGCTGTTGCTGATAAGTACGTGGTCGATCTGGTTGGACGGTGTATTCATTTGGGAATTTCCAGGTCTGCTTAAGGATGCGTCGATGAGGGAAACATGTAGAACTTATGACCAGGTTTCTGCCGCTCGCGAAGTCGATAAGTCGCTGACCATTGGTGTTGTTTTCATCGTGGAGGTGGAGGCTATGACCTCCAGTAGTGCCCCTGTGCCAGATTTCGTTTCCGACTTTGGCGTTAGGGTCTCAAAGCAGCAGCTTGACGTAGTATGATGGAAGTGAGACGAAGAGTGTTTCTAGGTGGTTATAGAACGCATCCTTAATCGCGTCTTGTTTTACTGTAGGGGCATGCGCATTACTGAGCCAGAGATTGGCGAAACGGGTCTTGATGCGGATCGCACATATAGCCGCTCATGTATTGGTTTGAAGCCGATAACGTGGTCCTTGAGCTGCATATTCACGATGAGAGCTACTCCAAACTCCTTGTTGCCCTCCTCTTTACCACTCGTAAGAATTTTGGGTGATTCGGGGTCGTTAAGCTTTGGTGGTTGAATTAAACGTTTTCTGTCACCTATCACGTTAAGTAACCTGGGACGCAGCAGATGTAAATACAGCACTCAGTCGCAGCGGCTACTCGGATAATGCGGGAAAGTAACGACCGTAGAGAAATATAGGAATTGGCCAAAGCCGTTCACCCTATGAAGCTCCACCTGTATAGCTAAGGGTCCGCAGTTATGCCACAACTGAAGAGAACATAGAATTCAGCCGAAGCTTTTCTACCTTTATCTCCCCCCTTATGGGTGTTTTAGTACCGAGTAAAAAAAACCGACCGACGAGTCGGTTTTTTGGTATCGAGTTAAAACCGACCGATGAGTCGGTTTTTGTTACCGAGTTAAAAAGGACCGACGAGTCTGTTTTTGGGTACCGAGTTCAAATCGACCGACGAGTAGGTTTTTTTGGTACCGAATTAAAAACCGACCGACGAGTCGATTTTAAAGTACCTACCGAGCTAAAACCGACCGACGCGTCAGCGTTTTTAGTACTGACGGTACGGTAGGTAACCTTTGTAAAAATTTGCAGTGTTATCTTACGCGTTTCAAAACAATATTCGGCCGGCATTTGGATTTTGTATAAATTGTTGTTAATGGGTAAAATTGGTAATTTATGAAAACATGCAGTGCAATGAAACCTTGTTTGTAGCGTACGCGCACTCTTTTGACTTCCGTCCCCAAAATGCATTCCCTGTTTCCTCGAGGAAATACGCGTCCGATCGACATGGCAGAAACACTAAGGTAAATTTGGGTCGCTGGTTTTAAATTTAAGATAACAAACAAGAAAAAAATGTTTGGAGTTACCCGCTCCAGAATGGACCCTTGATTTCTCAGGGAAATACTCGTTTAATCGGCGTGGCAAGAAAAATGAAAAAAAAATGTTGGATTGCTGATTCCAAATTTAAGGTCAAAAACAAGAACATTTTTCGTTGGGGTTGCCCGCCCTAGAATTGCACTGTTTTCTCGGGAAAATACTCGTCCAATCGGCTTGGCAGAAACACTAAGGTGAAGTTGGGTCGCTAATTCGGAATTTGAGGTCACAAACATGAGAAAAATGTTCGTGGTTGCCCGCCCCAAAATGGGTTTTTAACATTTTATGTTTTGACTCTGGCACATTAAATTCGAAAAGCGTCACGAAAATTGCAACGAAAAAGTTTACGTTTTTGGCATTACAGGTGCCATTCAAGGTTCAACGGAAGTTGGGCTAGGTGGTACCCTGTGAGTGTTGGGTGCCATTCAAGGTTCAACAGAGGTTGGGCTTGGGTTCAATTTACATTCAACTTGAGTTCAACTTGGGTTCAACTTAATAAGATAAGAGAGATAAACTACAATAGAAACATGAAAATGTCCCACTGAGTAGCGGACTTGTACGCAAGCTGATGAAAAATGAAACGAAAAATGAAAAATGAAAAATGGAAAATGAAAAATGAAAAATGAAAATTTTTTTCGGTTTTCTCTTCACCGTAATGTTCCTGCGATTGACCTCTCTGCCCCTACCTTCAATAATTCATTGCAAATACTTGCTCTGTCCGAAATTTTCTTACACGTAAGCGTACGCTACAAACCGGTTTGTGCTGCACTGCATATTTCCACAAATGTTACTTCTTTGACGCATTCATAGATTTGTACAACAACATCAACTGTCAAATCCGAATACCGCCTTTTTTTGGGGGTACGCGTAAGCGATCTGAGTTGAACAGCACTGTAAATTTCCACAAAGGCCATTTAGTACACCAATCCATTATTATACATATCCATATAAACAAATCTATAACACTAATTATCCTACACGTATGCATGTATACATAAAAATTCCTAATGGTAATTGAAACCGATCTGAACACAAATCATATCGATATCTCATTCTCCCTATCAGCATCAATCAGCGTCAAAAAGCACGAAACCAACCTCTCCATTTATATGAGCATACATACATACATAAAATACACCATGCCACTAGAAAGCCGATCCAAACAAAAATCATATCCGCCCATGTCGCTGGTAGACGATTTATCGGCGGAAATGCACATACCAGTTGCCGAAAAAGCAAGCTTATCCGACATGAAAAAGTTGCTCATCGTACAACACGACGTCGAATCGCAAGCAGTCTGAACGGCCTGCAGTGTGAACGGGATGTAAAACACCGACTTGTTTTTAAAAAAATCGACTCGTGTCGGTCGGTTTTACCTCGGTACCTAGAAACCGACTCGTCAGTCGGTTTTAACTCGGTACTAAAAAAACAACTCGTCGCCGTCGGTCGGTTTTAACTGGGCACCGAAAAACCGACTCGTGTCGGTCAGTTTTAACTTGGTACCAAAAAAACCGACTCAAGGATTCCGAAATTCAATAAATTAAATGTCATTTCCCATACTTTCTCTTTAAATCAAGGATGCATTGACTCGTGAATATAAATGACTTTTATGAAAAAGTATGGGAAATTACATTTCATTTATTGAATTTCGGCATCCTTGACTCAAGGTCTCCTAGAGTTAAGGAATGTTTATAAATACGGGCCTTAGTCATCTTCCGAACTAAATATCGGCTTAAATGCGGATTCTACAGAGAAAGTCATGTTGTCACATGAAAGCTATAAACCAGTTATATGTCGGAACGAATGGAATCGGACCATGGGGTCATAGGGCTGCCCCTGAAAATTAGGTTCTTCTAACAATTTTTTTTCTTTATGTAGCAATATTAACCAAACTTAACCCAAGTATGTTCCTGGTTAATCCAAAAAAAATATCTAGGAATGGATGAAATCGGAACACTACGTCATAGAAACCAACCTATGGAAATTAGGTTCTTCTAAAAAAAACTTCTTTCTTTATGAACCAATCTTAACTAAACATCACCCAAATGTGTTCCTAGTAAAGCCTTAAAACATACTTAGGAATGGATGGAATCGCAACATTACGTCATAGGGCTGTCATACAATCCAAACCCTAAATATTAGGTTCTTGTAAGAAAAACTTTTTTCTTTTTGAATCTTAACTAAAATTCATCCAACTGTGTTCCTGGATTAGCCTCAACGCATCCAGAGACAGATGGAATCGGAACACGTTATAGAGTACGTCGTATTACAATTTCGGAGTTTTTTTTAAATGCTGTATCTTGAGATCCTTTGTACTAACAAAGCTGGGGTTGCACTTAAATTAAAGAAGATTTTATTAGCTTTAAAAGGGCAGTGGACGATTTTCTTGTAGGAAGCACCTTTTAAAAATTACAAACCAAAATATGAAAAAAGTCCGAAAATTTTGAGGTTTTTTCAGGTTCACGGGGTTAGCACAGGTTTTTCGAAGTTGCAAACTTGGTGGTACACTACTGGTATTCATCCATTGAATTTATATAACATGGAATACGTTTAGACCAATTAAAAAGGGTCCCAACATCTGGGTAAACTTTTTTGGTCTAAATTCTACAGTGCAATGTCCAATCAATGAAAGTTCAATGAAACTATGTCATTTACTAGTCTAAATTTCCGAGCTTTCAAATTGACAATTCCGGGCTGTCAGTGAAATTTTTGAAATGTTTTTAGTTTTGGACGTAGTCGCGGCTCGCGTTTCGTCGTCGCTATGAAAATATATACTTAGTGTCGTGGAATATGTATCAATTGCTGGGAAACTCCATAGGCATTAATTCGAAAACGTATAAAATTCCGTATTTTTTCACGGCCATTTTATGTAATAGTTTTCGATTCCCCGGTCATAAGATATTTTCAACGATGAAGGGAAACGTTTTCGGATGGTAGCTTCTGAAATTGCGATTCCCCAGCATTTGCCACATATTCCACGACAGTAAGTGTACATTTTCATTGAGAAAATCGCAGTGGACAAAAATTTCACTTGCAAGGTCTATTCATCCCTAGTCTCAATAGTCCCATAACGCCCTCGAAGTGTGGATAGTGGGTACAGCGGGGCATCGGAACAGGTGGTCCACATCGCGAGGCGCACCACCGCAGCCCGGACAAATGTTCTGAATTTCCGGGTCTATTAGAGATAGGTAGAAATAGAGGCACGAACAAAATTTCGACCTAAGCTGCGGGCTAGTGTCGCTCTTGTGACTCTCGGGAGTCGGGAGCCTAGTCTCTTCACGCGATAGGGGTGATGGGGCACTAAGCGGACTCAATTCGTACCTAATCTCGTAAAATTGAAACAAATTCCGTCACGCCAAAGCAGATTTTCTGCCCTACATGCCAAAATTGCTGTTGGGTAATCTCCTTCGGGAACTTGCGAGTCCCGTGCCTGAATCAAACATATAAACACAATGTGAGACCGCGCGACCGTCATCGCTAATTGCTCGACTTTTTACCGTAAAATTGTCCATAACACCACTATTTTAACAGTGAATGCTAGAAATGACGTTAATATGACAAATGACATTAAATCTGACAAATTTCTGATAGTGACATTAAACAACTCGCTAACTAGTATACATTTGAAAATCTGGTCTAAATATTCAAAAAGTTTACCCAGATGCTGGAGCCACTTTTTGATGACATTTTCATATTGTATGCGCTTTCCATGTTCTATAAATTCAATGTATCTATCCTAGCAATATCCCAAAAAACCAGAGCCGAGCTAAAATATTTTTTGCGACCGAACGCCTTATATTTCGGTTTATTGACTGGCCTATAAGCTACTACGGGGTCGATTTAGTTGCGAACTGTTTATTTTTAAGTTTTTACTAGACTGGACTGAATTGGACTTCCCATTTGAAATTTTTCGTTGAATTTGCTCCTAAATATATATCGTGTTTGCTTGGATGTAGGCGTTACGGCGCTTTGCTTCTCATAACCTATAAAATTAAATCGTTTTGCCGACATTGTTTATGTCCTGCAACACTCAAATTTATTATTATAAAAAATTCAGGATGCTAATTTTCCCCGGTGATTCCAACTAATAAACATCAATAGCCTTTCTGTTAGCCAGCATTAACTTATGAATTATGCAAAATACATCCGAAAACCTAAAATATCCTCGTTGGACGTGTCCTTGATTACAACCTGAAACAGATCAAGCACAGATGCTTCTCAACGACCTACAAAATCATCTTTTCATCCGCCATAGATACACACATACGTACACAGCCAGGAGTCACGAATGCTAATTGCAGATTGCAACAATTTAAATAGATTCGTTACACAGAATGCTGACTAGGTCGAAACATTTCCATTCCACTGCCCGTCAAACGTGACTTTGACTCATCATCGGCGGAGCATCATTCGATATCCTTTTCGAATTTCCATATTTCAAAGTGGCCGCCCCGTCGCGCCGGCCGTGCTCTTAAAGTGTTTATTGCTGTAGTTCCAACCAACCGAGAAAGTTTATGAAAACCCACCGCAAAATAACCTTGTGTAATTCGACGACAACGTTCAAGGAGCTCACTTTGTAATTTATCCGCAATAATTATATTCCATGCTATTCAAAAGTACTTAAAACTTGTGTGATTCTTTGCAAAATGTCTGAATACTTTTCTAAATAGTGTAGCAGTGTGTGAGTAATCTGGACCACCCCCAACCCTACCGTATCCTGCCTCGGCTTGCTGTACGAAGTCACGAGTCATATACGCGCTACCAGGAGGTGAAGCATCAAGTCGTATATTTAGGACTAGGTGAATGACGGGTAGGGGATTTGGGGCAGTTTCTTAGCTTTTTCCATCGTCCACACAAAATGTCTTTGCCACAAAATATAATAGGAATGTGCGTGTATTTTGCGGTGAAATGGGCTTTCTAATTTCGTATATTTAATATTTAATTTGTATACTCTCAGTCCTCTCTGCTCTTGAGACTATACACGACGGTATCGTTTCCTCGCTGTCTCTTTCTCCTTTGCGGGTGTCTTATGTCGTTTAACGTAAGAATGTCCTGTAAATTATACACAAGGTTGTCGGTTTCCTTACTGACATTAGGCAGTCTATACAAAGTCGGTGCGCCATAGCTACTCTAAAAAACAACAAAAACAATGGTAATTAGTTCTTTCTCAATTATGCAGTACCCACTACTGAAATGGTCCTTATGGAAGAAGGAGTCTGTTTTCCAAGTGCCCACATATGTTAAAACATTCGGTTAAAAGGAACGAGTCAGCCTTGAGCTTCAGTGCGCTTTTCAGACAGCAAAATTCAAAAAAGAAAGGGTTGTGACCTGCTGCTCTGCTCGTTGTGTGTAACAGGCGGTTGTAAGGACATGTTTTTCACCTTCACCATTTGGGAGCAGACGGGAAGCATGTAGGTACGTACTGTCCCCGAAGCAGTTCCGCTCTAAAGTGGAACTCGTATGGGGAAAGAGTTGAAAACATTATCATGTCACATCTAATTAGTGTGACGAGGCACTTGAAAACTTTCTAATATACTCGAGTACATCTCTTTGACATTTTGAATAAATTTTTCGTGTTATTTTCTGTTAATGTCTTGTCTTGTTGGTTTGACTTTTGAATGTCAAAAAGGGAGAATTTCGAGAGAAAGATGGGAAGGTTGACATCGCCGATGAGAAACAGCCGTGTAAACAGAACTAGAAAATTAGATTTGGTGTTCGTTGGAGGCGTTGTGCTGAGAATATGCGATGAAGACGACGACGACGAGATGTTGCAAACTTGCTGCAGGCAAGAGTAATCAAATTGCAAAGTTTTTAATTAGGACTATTAATCGCTGAAATTATACGCAAGCAACAAGCGGTTTTATATAGCTGAATGTCGCTCTAGACTACGAGGTCATGAGCTATTATAGACGAAACGGAACTTAATTTTTAAAATTTCAAGCTTGTAAACACAAGGACCGAATCTACTCAAGCATCCTCCAGTGATCAAAGGACACCTGCAAATAATCGTAGAAGATTATTGTATGACGCGCTCTTCCAGTTTTTCTTGGTTCGGAAAGATTCAGGACTTTTTGAGAATCGGGAAGGACGCCGTCATGAAATTGTCGGAAACTGACCCTCATTCTTGTCGAACGAGAGCAAGGCAATCGTTATTGCTACCGGGAGGTGTATTTGGGAAACCTTGCTCAGCTCGTCACCAATACTTTTTTAATAGCTTTTCTAGTGTTTAAACTGCCAAAAAACCCTTGTCCCCTCAGAGTAGACGAGCGCGAATAGGGTTTCAAGTACATTTTTAGCTAATGCCGGCTCCACACTGTCCGGGGTTTTCGAAACCGTGCGGTACAAAAGATCGAAGTTGTAGACAACACACGCTACGAAGGGAAAAAGACGATGGGGAATTCAGCAAATAAATAACGATTGTTGAATTTCACTATCGCCTGTGTCTCTGCCAGGCATATGTTTGACAAACCACGAGCAGTGTGGTTGAGGACTAAGGCAGTCATAAAACCTTGTTCATCTCGTCTTTTAAAATTTACCAAAATTGGTTATCCAAAAAGTTTTATCACAATATCATAGACAATGAACACATTCAAAAGTGGACACGAGCTCATCGTATTTTAGGGGACCAGACGAACAAGACGTTTTTTTTAACTACATACCTAGTCACTAGAATGCGATGTGTTTCGCATGTTAGTTGGCGTAACCAAAAGGGACCACATTAAAAGTAGCTACATCCGAGGCAGCAACGAATCACCGAAAAGCTCGAACACCGGCATTCGGTGGCTCAGTGAGTAGAGATGACACTCTAACCCTGAGCTGCTGAAGCGTGGGCTCTAATCCCACAGTGATCATGGATATTTGATTTGCTCCTATGGCAGCCGACAAAATCGTCCCGGAGCTACCCGTTGTTAATACAACGGCCAAGAGCTGCCAGCGCTCCTCGATTCAAGAGAGAAAAAAATGTATACCAAATTTGGTGAAGATCGAACTACGGGAAGGTCGATTTTAAGCGTTCAACGTTTTCGTAACAGTTTTTCGTCACACTTTTCCACGGAACGACACCCAGTATTTCTTCTCATGTATTGATATTGCCATGCTCAAAGGCGTTCGCTTGTGAATACCACAAAGAAGGCGACATCAGTTGAAGTTCCACTTGATGCACCCAAGGCTAGAGGCAGACTGTAGAATATCTAGATGTGTCTAATCGAAAAGCAACAACAACGCATTGATCTCGGCGATGACATACGATCTAAGATAGAACTGCCTGTAGAAATAGGTTGAGACATTACCGCCAAAACGGGTGATTTGACTACACCGCAGGCCGACGCGACGGCATGGAGCGGTATATAGGTACAACGAAGCAAAGAAGAAGAAGAAGCCACTAGAAATGCTGATCGATTTGGTCTTTTCCAAGGGTACGAGCTGAACCAGGTCTTTTGGCTGTTTTAGATGAAATGTGTAGTCGAAATCTTATGCGAGCTCGTCTCCTTAGACGGGACGAAAGCGGTAAGGTTTTAAACAGTAGAGAAGCTGATCAATTTCGTCACATGCGACGAGCTGAACAAGGTTTCCTAAATTTACGACCGGGAGGAGTGTATCTTCCCAGCGGACGTCCCTTCAACGAGGAGGCCTCTCACTTAGTTCTGTGGAGAGCTAGCGGAGCGATTTGGCTTGTTAGAAGAGAGGATATGTTCTCCGGCGAAGAGCTAACAATAATTGCGTTTAAACGTAAAAGCTTACATCCAATGTTGAGCAGTTGAACCAGTTCGCAATTCATAAAAGACCGCATAACCGCAGCCTTAAGGTACGTTGTCCTCGACGCGGCCGCACGACAGCGACTCGCTCATTACATATAAAAACTCGTTTCTCTCTCATTTTAAAAACGAGCTTTTATATGGAATGAGCGAGTCGCTGTCGTGCAGTAGTGTCGAGGAAAATGTACCTTTAAAGTGGTACAGTACCTACTTGCATCAACCCAAGGAAAACTCGGTTAAAATTCTAGAGGTTGTTTTGTTCTTAACAGGCGCATTCATTACATTTGTTTCGGAATTGAGCAACAGTGGTCACCCACCTCTAGCGAGAACGACTGGTATCTAGCCAAACCGTCGATGTTTTTTTACAAGAGAACTCACAATTGTACAATTGCACCAAAACAAAGAGTGCAGCTTGTATAACTCGTTGGGCAGCGTTTCCGCTACTTATAGAATCTGACAGGCAACCCTCCTCATAATCAATAAATACAGGGAAAACCGATTCGGCACATTTATAATATGTTAAAATAAATAACAGGCTCGACAGTCTAACATTAGACTAAGGCCGCAGATGTGTTTGTGACATCCAATTTCCAATATCTAACCTGTGTTTTTTTTTTTTTGTTGATGTGTTGAGATGAACAGCACGCTCAGCAGTGTTATTTACCCTCATAAATGGGTACTCGTTGAACTTCTGAGTGAAATCATCCTCTGTCACGTGGATCGTCAGTTCGAAAAACACTCGAGACCCGAACCCACGAGCCTGTGCACCAAAGGTGTGCGCACTAACCACAACACCAACCAGGCCACTTCATTATATGTTAAAGAAGGTAAATAGACATCACCAACATCCTGGAGTCCTACAGTATTTGCTATGCCTTACTACACCATAGCCTCATGGTCATAGTCAACATTTCTTGTTTTACCCTAACTCCTAGTGGAGTATGGCGCGTTGACGACTACCGTGTTTAGTCGTCAATTATTATATATTATTCTACGATAAGCATATTTCTTATCATCTTCTGAATAAGAAACTTGCGACGGGTCATGCCGAGTTGTCATGGTCAACACTTACCTCCCTACATTCTCAAGTGTTGAATTTAGCGACACCTATCTCAACTTCAGATCCAGCGGAATACCTTTTGGATAGGGATGATCTACATCGGGCAAGACACACAGTATGGGTTAAGGCCCTTGTGGTCCTCTCCAAAGGGGAGTTGAAGGTCTGTACCAACTTACCTCGCGACCAAAATGCATCTCCGCTTGCATGGATACCTAAGTGTCATAAGTGTTCTCGTCTCTTAGAATTACAATCACTACGTCGAACTACCGGGACACCTAGCTCACCCCAGATGTTAGAGCAAATGTCCATGGTGTAAAACGCCAGTGTGTGATCAGCTAATACTCAAGCCTCACTTAGGCCCATCGTCAACGCAGCTGGCGGAGGCAGTTTGCCGCAATTCAAGGCCATAGCAGAAGGAGATTGTTTGTAATTAGAGTTTTTGTATTTGAGATCGTTTTCATTGCAACAAATATCCCTGACTAATAAACCCATCCAAACAAGAGAGGGTAGGATTCTGTCCGGGCCACTACTAGCTCTTCCGATGAGGTAGGTAGAGTAAATGAAGGAAGCAGCGTTAGCAACCTTAGAAATTGAAGATATTTCTATCACCGTAGCGGTATGGAACAGTGTAATCTGAACCACGACATTATGGTGATATGGTATTACAGTGGTTCTATTCCGGAAACCGTAACAATATAACGGAGTCTTGAGAGCTGCATCGATTGCTTTTACATTTTAGATTCACCAACGTTAACCTAGTGATTAACAAAATTATCATCAATAGCGGAGCCAACCCTAATATGATTTTGGCATCGACTCATCTTCTAGGTGAATTGGCGATATTTGGGCGAGAGCTTCATAAGTTAACTTTTCACTGCCTTCCGTAGCAGAGTGTGTAGAATGTAGCTACCTTTCGTGAGTCGCGTCATCACAGACCTGAACTCCAAAACAGCCCCTGGTATGGTTTATACGCCGTGGCACTTGAGTTGTGCAGGGTGTCTTGGTATGACGGATCAGTATAGTCGTTATCGAACGCAGTATGCCTCGCAGTGCTTTAAGCGAGTGTGTATAGCCTCGGAGCTGGTAAGTCCGCAAGGCCCGAGCCTCGCAGGAGCTAGATAGGGAGAATGGCCAATGCACCTACTTATCTAGTTAATTGATTGATTTGCATATGACCCTTGTCAAACTGCTGATAAGTATACGAAAAGCGCCGTCCGGAGTTAAAAATCAGGGCTACCCGCCGGTAGGTCTAGCGCATGGGCGTAGCCAAGGGGAGGCAGGAAGCAGCGCTTGCCTTCACCCCTAAATTATGATTACGGTAATTTTTTTTCTACTTATGAAGGTTTGCCAGATTGTTTGGCTGTCGCCCTGTTAAAGTATTTCACCAAAATGGTTATGTTATGGCCGAATCCTAAATCATATAGACCAGTCAGTCTTACCTCATTCATATCAAATCATTGGAAAAATCATAGATGAGCACATCAGAAATTCCATACTGACTAGTAACCCGCTACACAAAAGGCAGTTTGCTTATCAACCAGGTAAATTCATCAGCGCCCTACAGCCTTACCAGGAGGCCAAAAATACCGCGCTTGCCGCTTTCCTGGACATTGAAGGTAATATTCGGCAATACAATACTTTTACTAATTGAAAGAGCGCTAAGCAATAAGATGGTTGTAAATACGACTATAGGATAGATAAGCAATATGCTTTCCTCCAGAAAAGTCGTCTGCAATTTATCGAAAAAACTCTCCTTGCCGAGGTTACTAATACACGCCCTTCCTGGGGTGCTTATTTTCACCCCTGCTATGTTGATGACCTTTTGTGGAAGCTCACATCTAATGACTTTTCCGTACAGGGATATGCTGACGATGTGGTTGTAGTGGTCAAGGGTTTGTTTGAGGAAATGCTTCCAGATTTATTCGAACCAGCACTAAAAATAATACAATAATGGTGTGATGGGAACGGGCTCCGAGTCAACCATCATCATCCAATGCGATCATCATACCCTTCTCCAGGAACAGACGTCCGACTGAATTCCGACCTCGACAGTAAACTATACTGGTATGTCGAAGTGGCGGCTGAAAAACCCACCAGATCCCTTGGAAAAAAAAAACAAATCGTAGGGAAAACCTGGGGTATTCTCTGAATTAACAAAACAATATTTAGATCAACCTTAAACTACGGTGCTGGGGTCTGGTGCTGGTGGAAGAGAGTCCTGACTGCGGCAGGTTAGTCCGATTTAGGCAGAGACTAGCATATCTCATTACCACATGTGCACTCCGATCTTGCCCTAGCAGCGCTCTAGAGGTTTTAATACACCTACACCCAAATGAAATTCAATTCGAAACCGATGCAAAACTAGCACAGGCACGACTCATTGCGAGTGATGCCAATCTGGAGCTGACTAAGGGGCGCAGCTAACATGCATTAACAACATCACTATCGCGAACATGTCTTCCGAGATGCAAAGGGGATCTCATGCGGCCGCCGTTTCCAGGCTGAAACATATAGCAGAGAATAAATGGTAAAATGCTTTACTGACGGTTCTAAGACAACCAAGGGTTCAGGAGCAGGTGTTTTTTTTTGATTATAGAGTGATGAATCTTTTTAGATACTGTGTGCGTCGTTACGATCGGAGACAGTTATGTCGGATTTTTATCGACTAAACCTAAACACCTCTACCATCACCGTTACACACCGTGGGACCAGATGTCGGTATTATACTTCGCGGGGACGGTACTGGCTACTCAGCCATCAGCGCGGCTTGCAGACTTACGTCTGCGCTCCTCTCTCTGCAGCTCCATATGGACTGCACAAACTGCCCTGCTCACTGCATTCCAGTTGCGTAGTGCCTGCAGCATGAGAGCCACTATATTAGACGGCCTTATGTTGTCTCCCACTGCCGCCTCCAGTTCAATGCGGATGTCACCGAATCGGGGACACTCAAAAACTACGTGCCTCGCATCTTCCGCGACTCCCTTGCACCTTGGACACTCTGGCGAGTCGTCCAGCTTGGAGCGATGCAGGTATTGCCTATATCCTCCGTGACATGTTAAAAACTGCGTCAAATAAAAATTTACCTCGCCGTGCTTTCGACTTACCTACGCATTAATGTCTCAGATGAGGGTGTGTGTCCATCGGCCAGTTAGGGCCTCATCCCATCTTGCCACCTCCTCATCGACTCAGTTCGTTCTATCTCTCTCTCCCTGGGCGGCCCTTCCGGAGTTACGCCATGACGACCGCTATAGAGTCTGCCTATTTCATCTACCAGGATTTCCAAAGGCATCGTCCCAGCTACGACATAGGCGGCTTCATGTGATGTAGTTCGATACGCACAACGCACCCTCAACGCACACCTACGATAGACAGCGTTTAAGGGTTTTGAGTTGCAGGCGAATTGTAGTGCTCCAGCCCAAACGGGCGAGACATATAAGATAACGGATGTTACCACTCTCGACAGCAATAGTCTCCTACTGGTTTTTGGGCCACCTATGTTTGGCATCATTCTATCAAGAGCCGCTGTGGCAGTTGCCGCCTTATCGCATACGTACTTCAAGTGCTCTCCAAAACTTAGCCTAGAGTCGATCATAACCCCCAAGTACCTAACGGTATGCTTAGAGGATATAACACACTCTCCAACTCTGATTTTGAGTGAGCACTTTTTTCTGCGCTTACTGATTTGGATCATTTCGGTTTTCTGGTGTAGTTCGATACGCACAACGCACCCTCAAAGCACACCTACGATAGACAGCGTTTAAGGGTTTTGAGTTGCAGGCGAATTGTAGTGCTCCAGCCCAAACGGCGAGGCAAATAAGATAATGGATGTTACCACTCTCGACAGCAATAGTCTCCTACTCGTTTTTGGGCCACCTATGTTTGGCATCATTCTACCAAGAGCCGCTGTGGTGGTTGCCGCCTTATTGCATACGTACTTCAAGTGCTCTCCAAAACTTAAGCTAGAGTCGATCATAACCCCCAAGTACCTAACGGCATGCTTAGAGGATATAACACACTCTCCAACTCTGAGTGAGCACTTTTTTCTGCGCTTACTGATTTGGACCAATTCGGTTTTCTGGTCAGCTAGTTCCAATCCAACTGTTTCCAACCACAGCTTTATAGTTGTAATCGCCTCGGTTGCAAACAATTCGACCAACTGCGAGTCCCGTGCGACAACTATAACACCTATGTCGTCCGCAAAACCGACCACTGTCACTTCCTTTGGCATAGCGAGCTCCAGAATGGCGTTATACATGATATTCCACAGAAGCGGGCCGAGCACGGAACCCTGCGGAACGCCAGCCGTTACCATGTACTCCTGTTGTCCGTCGCCAGTATCATAGTTAAGGACGCGATGTGAGAAGTAACTCTTAATTATCGCGGCTAAGTATTCAGGCACGTTCATTGATCCTAAAGTGGCATCTCGCAGAGTTAAAAGCATTTTTCACATCGAGGGTCACCACGGCGCAACACATACTCTTACGAAGTGATTCCGTCGCCAATGTGGTTACCATCGTGACCGCGTCTATCGTTGATCGTGCCCGTCTAAAACCATACTGATGATCTGATAAGCAGTTCTGTTCTTCAATGACCTCCGACAAACAGTTATATATTATTCTTTCGAACATTTTCCCCGTAGTGTCGAGCAGACAGATGGGGCGATAAGAGTTAGGCTCCCCAGCCGGCTTATTTGGCTTCGGGATGAGCACTAGATTTTGCCTCTTCCATAATTGCGGAAAGGTCCGTTCCTGCAGACAAGTCTCGAAGACATCGATCAACTTTCCGGGAATCGCTAGAGCTACGGCCTTAAGTGCGCTATTAGGAATACCATCCGGGCCTTGGGGGCTTTGTCATACTCTAATCTAGATGCAGCTTTCAGAAGTTGAGGCTCCGTAATCGGGGGTACACTGCCTCCAATCGGTGTGGGGCTTTGTATCGCGGGTTCTACTTCATGTTGCGGAAACAACGTAAACGATGTTTTTAAGCAGCACGGGACATTTAAGCTGTGGAGCCCTCTGTCCAATCTTTTTCATGATGATTCTATACGCTCCTCCCCACGGGTTTATATTCGCTTCCTCGCAAAGCTGTTTGAAGCAGTTTTGTTTGCTCCTTTTGATCGAAAGCTTCAAGGATCTACGAGCTGCTTTATAGGCCTGAAAAAGAGGGGGATACGCCGTCGACTGTGCCGAACGTTGACAGAGCCGCCGAGCCTTAATGCATTCGCGTCGTCTATTCGCGATCTCCTCATTCCACCAGTAGTTCTCTCTCCTTTTGTTAAGTGAGCCCTTTTTTGGCATGGAGGCATCGCAGGCTATTTTCAACTGATCAGCAAGCTGGGAAGCCTTCTGTTCCGCTTGTCCGTTAAGTGGGCCTAGATGCGACAGGGTCTCGGTGAACGATGCCTCGTCGAAACTTCTCGTAGACCACCCCACAGTCGGAGCCCTTGATAACACTCGCGAAGGTCTCTCTAACATCGAGAATATGATTGCCTGATGGTCGCTATGGGTATAGTGTTCGCTGACACACCACTCCATAGTCGGGACCAGTGAACTGCTCACAAATGTGGGGTCTATAATAGACGTCGCAATACCTCTCCTAAAGGTACTAACACCCCCTGAGTTCATCAGAACGATATCGAGCCGAGAGAACGCATCTAGCAGTGTCCGTCCGCGTTTATTCGTTTCACGACTGCCCCACTCACTTGCCTACGCGTTAAAGTCCCCTGCAATTATAACAGGGGTGTGTGCACTCGCGGAGCCGGTGTGGTTGGCCGAGCACATAGGATATCTATACCTACCTATGGGGCATGAGACCAGTATATTTCAGGCAGAAGTGCGGGCTAAGCAACCTGCGCCCATCTCTGTTTACGTGTCAACTACGTAAACAAACAAAAAGCGATCTTCTCAGACAGCCAAGGGGCTATTAAGTTACTCATTAAGTACGCCGTCACTTCAAGACTTGTTCAATGCTGTATGAGCCCCCTGAACAAACAAGGCGTAAATAATTGATTAACACTCTTCTGAGTTCCAGGCCATAATGACATCACAGGGACGGACAGGCTGATGAGTTGGCATGCACAGCCGCAGCATCCCACTGCTGCAGACCAGAACCCTTTTGTAGCATCTCTACCTGGATAGTAAAGAGGCTAATCAAAGACCAGGAACGACTTAAGGGATCTGAGCACTGGCACAAACTACCTGGCAATCTAAAATGTTCTCTTCAGAAGACAAAGCTGATGCTGTTCACTACAAAAACCAAGATACCATCTTTTTCCCTTCCAAAACTTAACGGACAGCAACTCACACTATCGACTAGTTCGAAGTATTTGGGAGTCATTTTAGACCCGAAGCTCAACTGGAAGTTGAATATTGAAGAGCGTGTTAAGAAAGCCTGCGTAGTTTTCTACGCCTGTAGGACAGCCCTCAATAAAGCTGCGTCCCATGCTGACGTATGGAGCACTTGTGTGGTGGCCAGCGCTTAGCAGAGAGTACAACTGGCGGCATGTAGCGCGGTAAGGCTTAAAGAGTCCGGTGGCTGGACCTCCAAGCCATATGGCCACGCGGATATTCTCAACCAGCTGCCACTAGATGAGATCAAGGCTACAACAGACTTTGCAGTGACTACACTGAGTCTTGGGAAAAACTTTGCTGTCAAAATTCCGACTAGGTACGAATGGGGTACGGGTGAGGCAGTAGGATATTACGAAATCTCTATTTTCACAGATGGATCTAAAATGAGCTGCGGTGTAGGTTCAGGAGTCTTCTGCGATACACTTAACATCTCTGAATCCTACCGTCTTCCTGATCAGGCTAGCATTTTCCAGGCGGAATTGTTTGCAATCATGAAGGCCTGCCTCGCACTCGGAAATATTCAAGACAGCCAAAACATAGCCATCTGCTCAGATAGTCAGGCGGCTATTAAGGCACTTAACTCTGCGAAGATATCCTCTAAGCTTTCAAATGCTGTGAGGAGACGCTAAACAATCTTGGTAGAAAGCACTCAATCACACTAATTTGGGTGCCTGGACATACGAATATAGATGGCAATGAGCTGGCAGATGAGTTGGCCAGAAAAGGGGCCTCTATGGACACCTTCTATGAGGAACGCGTACACGTTCCGATGTCAACTGTCAAGGGACAGATTTCCTTGCATTATCTTACGATTGCAGGCGGTTACTGGCGAAGCATAAGAACTTGTGCCATATCACGGAAGTTATGGCCATCATATGACTGGAAAAGGACGTCCGAGAGTCTAACAAGACCGCGGAAGGATATCGCCAGACTTACAGCAGTTATTATGGGCCATTGGCCAATAGGGGACCATGCGGTCAGGTTGGGTATATCTCACAACCAGCATTGTCGTAGTTGCGATAACGCAAATGAGAGAGAAACTCTAACTCACTTTCTCTGCAACCTACCAGTCTTCTCTCAGACTCTAAGACTTGCCGTTTGCACCATCATAGCAATTGCTTGAAGCCTCCGGAACTCCTTTCGGGAAATCTATGGATGTAATTATCAAAAAGCATTGCCAAAAAAACTCCCGATTTGAGAACTAACTAAAACACTACACGAAGCAATAGGGTATGACCCCCCATAATGACGTAGAGAATATCTGTTAAAATAGAGAGAGGCTGAAATTTGTATGGCTGCAAACAGCGGAATGTGGGAAAGAAAAGAAGCATGGTTGCTGTCCTGAACTCCACAAGTCAAAAAAGCTCTTTGTTAGAGACAGAGAAAAATAGAGATAGAGAAACCTAATTGACTCATTATTCCCCGAAAAGAAACCTAAGCAAATCATACAGTCTCCTGATAAATACCATACATCAACCTTAAAATAAAGACATAACAAAATTCTAACATATTTTGCGCTAAGTAAACTTCAATAATAAGTTTCCCTCGGGCAATTTGATTTAGTCTATTTTTGGCCACAATTTAGCTTCTATGGCGGGCAATCAATCTTCCGAACATGCTGCCGACTGCCGAGCCATCTAATTACAACCGTAAACGAGCCAAACTCTAACCGTATTTTCGTCCTCCCTCTCCTGCGTACTAAGCGAAAACATAATACCGATAATTGGTCGAATATCATTTCCAAATATCTCTCAATGAGTCCTGTCGTCGTCTTTCTACGTACGTAGAGGTATAACGTACGTCTCGGTCCCTAGCGTATTCTTCAAAAGAATATTTGATTTGCCCATTCCAACGGGAAGGAACTCTGCAAACTGCGTATCGTATAGAGCACACACACAATCGATTTGTGCCTGGGAATGATTTCTTGCTGGGCTAAAAGGGCCTTTATACGCTAGACTCATTTAGAGAGACCAAGAGGCGTGGGCGAGGCAGGAGAAGTTATTCGTTTTGGTCTGTATAAACACGTGAAAAGCATTATACGTCCGTGCGTACCTCTAAACGGACATTGGGAATTTTGAGAATCGCCCATATACGTTAAACATGGGTTCTTTGACAGCCAGATGTAGGTATAGCAGCTTCTGTGGGTAGGAGGATGATTGTCATCTGTTTGTTCACGGACAATATACGCTATTTTGCTCCTGGCACACAAACGGATGGATATGGTATGGATATGAAATGCTATCCTGCCGCAGGACGAATACATATTTGCGAGAAATAGGGTTAGCTATAATCATATGCAAGCACCTGATACATGCCTCCCTATTGAATACTTTTTCGTATATGATTGGCAGATTCGAAGTTTTCAAAAGCAGACAATATCCTTGTAGAATTTCAATGAAATTTTATTTACCAACTTCCTGCGCTTTAAAGAAATGTTGCGGTGTTTTTTGCAAAATTTAAAATATTCTTTAGTATTGCCCCTTTTTAGCCCGTTCCGTATTGTGTTAAAAAATCACAATCGTATGGATATACGGATATACATTTTGGTTCTTGCGTGGCGTCATCGATTTTCCTGTGGTGCGATCTTCACCAAATTTGGTATACATGATCCTTTGATGGCCTTGACAACGACTCGGTGGTCACAAATTTTATTAGTGCCTGTGGCTGGAATAGCGTCAAATTCACCATTGAAGTGAACGAAAAGGCATTCTTCAATTAATTCCCCTGGCTCTCCCCGTGGAAGGATTTCGTTGAAATATTGGATGGTTACCGCTTGGTGCAACGAGGTTAGATTTAACCGGAGGTCGCCTCTTATATCCAGCTGCTCCATTAGTGAAGTCCATTTGCGTCCCTAGACATATTCCCCGCGGATGGGCACTGGTCGCATAACACCCTGGGGATTTAGGACGTCTTTTTGTGTAGCATCGTACCCATTTGATCATATATACATACATACGTGAACAGGGGGTAAGAATTGGATAGGAGATCCGTTGACGCGTATATGATCGAATGTGTACGGAGCTGAGCAGAGATTACTCTCGTACCCGTCTAAGTTGTTTCCTATACGGAGACATTCAAGTCATCACCCGTTGGGCGCAGAGACCAGGATATCTATGTATTGAGAAAAACTGTAAAACTGGAGGTCGACACTTTCTAGAGTGATGTTCAGTTAGCCTCGTACCGATTTGATTATGTATACGCGAACGGGAGAAGGATTGGAAGGAGAATCCGTTTGCGAATACATGGTCCAAAGTGTACGATGCCACGAGATTTTTCGTTTCTCCGCTTCTAAAGTTTTCCTGACACCTTATGTTCAGGTCGCCTAACCGTAGTGTGTGGAAACTACAATATCTACGTATGTGGAAAACTATGAAACTGGAAATCGACACTTTCCAGAGTTCCCTTAGTCGCCTTATACGAAAAAGCCAGAAACGCTGTGGTTTATTCTTTCCCCGTACTACAGGGAATACTCGGATAATGCGGGAAAGTAACGCCCCGTGGAGAACATAGGAATTGGCCAGCTAAGGGGTCCGCAGTTTTGCCACAACTGAAGAGGATATAGGAATCGGCCGGAGCCTTTCAACCTTTATCCTCCCCCTTACGGACTCGTGGTGCCTAATTTTTTAGTTGCGGTAGCCGACAAAAAAAAAACAAATACAATTTGACTGCACGGCTGGGAGAAACTGTTATAAAATATAGAAAAGAAGCTCCATCCTATTACTTATTTTTGGGTCAAACCATACGTAAATAGACAGCGCCAAGAATACAATTTTTCCCTATAATTACCACGACCAAGCCAATTCCAATCGCTCCCATCTAAATCTGTAATGCATCTGCAACATCCACTTTAATTTGAAAGGTAACTAAATCACAGAACGTCCCATTCACTTTCTCCTTCTTCTGTACCTACATTTATCTCACTTTTCAACTTGTTGTGTAAGTTTTGTTTAAACATTTGCTCGCCCACAACGACCAGACAATTTAAAGAGTTGAATAAAACGAATTCGTGCAAGCAAGGTGTCTACATCGAAGCAAAGAATCACCACTAAAGGAGCTTGACTGCAGGGCAGGAGTTCCATTCAACTGAAAAGATATAAATTTTCCTTCCGCAGTCTGATTTCCGCCCAAGAAGGAAGTCATCGTGAAAGATATTCGAACGAGCATGTACGTAAGTACACACAGTGAGGCAGAAGGTCACGGTCTGTTCGTTGTCGGCTACTTTTTACGATCAGGACTCATTGTTGATTTATGGACGAATAAATTCTGATAACATACAGTTGCGGTGTTCTTTTTTCAGTCGCATTTATTTCCGTTGCGTCGGTATTTGTTATTCAGAAATGAAAAGTGAAAAGATGCCTACATAGCTTAGAAAAGGATATACATACAGACAAGACAATGGCGCTGGTAGTGTGAAGAATAGTAAAAAAAATCGAATAAAGAAAGCAGTTGTAAAGATTTCGTTTTTGTAAATATATTTCCGGTTGACTTTGCCGATGGGCATTCCATTCAATATGAATATATTGGGAGAGAAAAAGAGCCGCGCATCGTTTTCAGATGGCCATTCAAAAGACAGTGCCTCGTGAGGACTCCGCAAATTAACCTGACCCTATACCTACTAAACTTCATGAAGCTTACTGCGCGATTGCTCCAGTAGTAGGTCACGAAAAGCTTGAACTGTCAAAGCCCTGGCAGTGCTTCCCAGTGAGAGATGGCATTGGCCTTTTCCCACTCACTTATCTCGGCGTTGCATGTGCAAAGAGGTATTCCGCAGTAGGGTTCTGGCTCGACAATAGAATTATATGGGGTGTGATTCCCCATGCCTTTCCAGCGTTGTTTTCGCCGATCCATTAGCCTCTAATTGCCTTTTCTCTGAAACCACACTGAGGTAGTTATTCCAGAGTAACTTCCTGTCTAGAGTGATCCCCAGATATTTGACACTCTCTGGCATGATGAATTGAGGGGCATTTGAGTGTCCTAAGCGCCCGCTTTCTACTGAATGGCATCACTATAGCTTTGGTTGGGTTGATCCGAAACCTATTAACTGTGCACCACACTCTTGTAGTATTTGCAATGCCCGATTACGTTGATTTGCCCGGTTGATGTGCATCAGTGGCGGCTCCTCAGATGAGGCAACTGAGGCGGCGCCTCACCTTCATTTCTGTCGAGTTATACTTTTTAATTTATCACAAAACATAATTCATAAAATATGATAAGAAACCCTAAAGTTATCTTTAAACTCACTTACCTACAAGTTCCTTAAAACAAAAAATCCCTAACATAGTTTTTGTACACGAATTCATACAAGTGAGGCGATAATTTTTCCGCCGCACAATCCCGAACAACAACTTAACGCGTATCAATACATTCGCCCGATTCTCTATGGGAGAATGTACGGGAAAAAAACTACCACTGAGGCGAAACAAAAATCGCCTCAGCGTGTGTATCTGAACCGAAACAGTGCGACGATTTGTTCTCGCTTTGTTGTATGCTTTGCGCATTGAAATGTAGCTGTGCAAAATGAAGTTGAGATCTAGGGACGCGGGAGCGTCCCGCACGCCAAAGAAAAACGAAGAAATTTGAACAAATAAAAAGTGGGAAGCGACTAAGGCCCGTATTTATGAACATTCCTTAACTCAAGGTCTCCTTGCCGAAATTCAATAAATTAAATGTCATTTTCCATACTTTTTCATAGAAATCACTTATATTCACGAGTCAATGCATCCTCGATTTAAGGAGAAACTCAAGGAGACCTTAAATTTTTTTATAGTCAATCTCACTTGAAGTCAAGGTAGCTACCCACCTTCCTTGAAATATAATATTTCAAGTCTATTGAAAACTTAAGGTCTCCTTGAGTTTCGCCTTAAATCAAGGATGCATTGACCCCTGAATATAAATGATTTCTATGAAAAAGTATGGGAAATGACATTTAATTTATTGAATTTCGGCATCCTTGACTCAAGGTCTCCTTGAGTTAAGGAATGTTCATAAATACGGGCCTAAGACTATGTTTACACGACGGAACAAGTACGGGTTTTCGGACCTCTGTAGCTCGGACCCTGGTTGGTCCTGAGTCTTCAAATTCGGTAAGCGTTGTCGCTCGCGCCGTCTTACGAAGTGTATGAAATTTCAAGATGATACGATAAGAAACACCGGAGATATAATAGTTTGAAAATCGCATTTTTGCAAAAATCTTGTTCTCGTTGTTCTCGTCGTTCTCGTTGTTCTTGTTGTTCTTGTCGTTCATTGACAGGGCTACAGCCTTGCAGAGGGCATCTCGGGATTTGGTCTCTTTTCCCATTGATAGAGTCTGTCGTGAAGGTGTGCATAGGCTATCGTTTGCTCCGATCCGTGAAGTAGAAAAAAAGATACAGCGGAAAATGTGAAAAAATACATAGAGTTTCTCGCTTAAATCTTTTTATATGTTTTAAAGGAAGCATTTTGCAAAAGTCGGGGATAGGCCCGAAAAAAGCCTAGAAAAGAATCGTATAGTATAGTATAATTGGTAGGACCAAACAATCTTGTGTATCTAAAATTTTCAGTTTTAGATCGTCTGCAAGAGAGGGGGCGGGTCAAAGTTAAAGTTTTGTTTCGTCTCATATATACGAGTACGTACATATTAGTTTAATATTGGATGAGCAAACGCACTGTTTCATTCATCCCGATGATCCTAAAGCTTCCACCAAATCAGCGCGGTAGCGGTACGCGGTACACACAACACACACACCACAAGAATTGACAAGTACTCCGTGGTGTACCGTGGAGGAAACTATTTCATACATTCTGACACGTACCGCTACCGTTCTGCGCTGGTTTGGTGGAAGCTTAAATATGGCGCTGGGACACCAAATCGGTTTTGTCAAGACGGTGTATTCTGTTGTGTTCAAACCAGAGTTACGTGATGATGGCATATGGAAAATCGATTTTTCAAGGAATTCTGATGAGTTAATTTGAACAAAATTTGGTATGTAGATTTATTCTTGTCATTCCACCCGGTTTGATCCTGTTGTGGTAGGCAAAAAGGTACTGTTAGTTATATAGCGAATTTCATAGCTATCCCTGATTCTTGGTCATGAAACCACTTTATTGTTGTAAAAGCAATGCTCGTCAGGACTCAACAGGTTTTCGGGACCTTTGATGAGGGATAAAAGGATATTTTCACATGTACATGTCTTTCTCTATGTGTCTTAGGCGCAATGTGGAACTTAGGAAATATGGATGTTATTTGAATCACATATTGAGTACAGGGTTGCCGTTTTCAGATTTCTAAGTGTAACATTTATTTAATAAAATTGTAAAATTTTGAGGTTGAGTGTAACAAATTTTAAGATATTGGTGTTAATGAACATATTGCTCGTACAAATAGTGGATTTGGCTGACTTTTTCCGAAAATGTTACCCATTTTGTTCCATAAATTCCGTATATTATGGCGAATACATGGATTTAACGAAAAATTTACGTGATAGTTGGACCCAGTATTTAATATAAAACATTTCCGCATTTTAGGGCACAATATAACTTTTAATAAGGAAATAGGAATCTCGCAATTAATCTCGGAAATCATATTACTACAGGTACCCTGAAATGATAAAACGCCGATATGTCAAAATGCCCACAATTAGTTTAATACGAGCCCCCCTTTAAGAACAGATTTAATACAAAAGCAATTGTTTAGAAATCTCGCAATTAATATTGACACTGCTCTGCACAGAAACTTAGTCTCCGAATGATTGAAGGGGCATCCCAGTTCTTTATGTTGTCGCAAAATGAGATGATCCCTCTAGTACCTCAGAAAATGTTTGAGCTTTCAAAGTGAGTGCGAAAAAAGGCTCAGGACCCGTAAGTAAAGATGTCGAACGTTGTCTGACAAGTTTGCTCATCTCTTCTTTCCTGTCCATCAAAATACTATCAAACCACTCGCAAATCAATTTGAATCGAACTATCCCGTTCCCTCTCAAATGTTTTTTTATTTAAAATGAAACGTGGTGCCTATATGAAGTTTGCATCCAAATTTTGTAAATGTTTCGTTTGAATCTGCGTCCAGGTTCAATTCTTTTATAAAACTGACTCGAAGGCCTGGCGCAATTTAGCTGGTACAATTGAATGATACTGAACACTGAATCAATGAAGGACCAGCTAAAACAGGTACTTAATCCACAGGTATCACAATCAAAACCTGACCTAGGCCAAATGGGCGAAATTTGGTGGGTCGATCAACAACTACTATTCCCGAATCAGAACCAGTGAACCAGAAATAACCTTGGGAGCCAAAATTATTCGGCGGAAAATAATTAAGCTCGAACGAAAAGGTTGAGTACCTAAAAAATGTCAACACCAGTTATAATGTAACTGTGGCAAAGCCAAATGCTGCTTTCTTAAATAAATCTTGAGAGAAAACGGTTTCACTATGGGCTTTATATTTTTCTGCACAAAAGTACTTTGAACAATCGCTAGCTTCCTAGAACAGAGAGTAGGATTTTTAAATATATAATTTAAGTTTGCATGAGCTACCGAATTCTTGACGAGTTTTAATACATTTCCTAGATTTTAGTTCAACAACTCAAAATTTTAATTTTGTAGAAACATTTACATTTTTTATTTTATCCGATCTGGCTGCGGGCCTCACCAAACTGCGATGTGGGCCACAATTTTGACATGCCTGACTGAATCGATGGGTGATGATGCACAAATCACAAAAATAGAAAATTTGTTTTCCAAAATACTTCTTCATGTCACTAATTATAGTAGAAAAATATTAAAATATAATTGAGTTTTCCACTCTTGTCCGATTGTAACAAAATTGGTCGGGGTGTAACATCGTAACAAGAAATTGGAAATTGTAACAAAATGTTACAATTGTAACACGAGTGGCAACGCTGATTGAGTACCCAGTGAGGCTTAATGGTTACATTAACAATTCAGATTTAAGATTAGGATGAATGTGATAGAGATAAAGTAAAGGTTTGGACTCAATTTAGGGCTAAGGTGTTAAAGTCAAAATCAAGTTTAGGGTAACGGATAGGGTTAAAGTTATTGTTACATCGCAGTTAACGTTATTATTAGGGTTAAATGTAAGGATAGGGTTTGGGTTAAGGTTGAGTCTGAGTTTGAGGTTTAGGTATAGGCCAGGGTTATGGTCAAAGTTAGGGTTATCATTAAGTTTAATGTTATGTATAAAGATACCAAGGTTAGCGAGGTTACTAGGGCTACCAAGGCCATCGGGGTTACCAAGGTTACTAAGGGTTTGCAAGATCACCAAAGTAGTCAAGTGTACTATGGTTACTAAGATTACCAAGGCGAGCAAGGTTACCAAGGAGACCAAGGAGACGAAGGTTAGCAAGGGGTTTATCATTCTTATAATTATTGTTCTCAAACAAATTCGTGACAATAGGGCAATGAATATCGTCTTCATAATATCTGTGGTGATTATGAATAATCGCTTAAGTCGGTTTTCATAGTTTTTCAGTAGAGCGATTTTAAACTTTAAAACGACTTGTGAAAAATCTATACAGTTTTCAAATCCAAAGACCAATATATTTTTGTAGATTATCATGTGAGCAATGTATCCTACTATAATTTTATTCCAAAAATAAAGCAGTTTGATTGTAATATGATAAAAAACAAAATAAGAGTTTTTCCGTATGAAGCAATAGGTGTTGACAAAACTTAGTTCCACTTAAGTCTTTATTCTCAATTATATTGTGCTTAAACTATTATCTTAAGAGGACATAGGTTCTTTTTCCATCTTACCATTATACAGTTGATGAATCTTAAATCTAAACTCTTTTTTAATAAATTTTTAATTTCTTTTTATTTTACGGAATTATTCATAAAAAATGAAAGGAAAAGTAATTATTATAATAAACAAATAATATAAAGCCTCTTCGAAAGAATTAATGCAGAAAAAACGACTTCACAGACGTGATTTTGATTGCTGTCTTCTTCAACTAGGTCGAGGTGTGTATCCGAAATTTCATCAGAGTGAAGACTTTTGTAAAACTCGTGAAAGAAAGGGTCAATCATAGGAAGAAGATCCAATAGATCCTTTATCTTTTTTTACAGATATACGTACTTCCTCTGGTAACTTAGAAATTTCAGATATACTTCCTGAATTTATACCTTTTTTTGGATGTTTAATACTTTAAATGGATGTTCTACTTTAGGGTTGTTTTGAAATGAACTTTTCCAAATCATTTTTTGTGTATCTTAACCATTTAACATTTTTCCAATGAAAGTTTTCAGAACTTGCGTCCCGGCTTCTCCACATAAATTTTGTTTTTGAATAAGAAAGGAAATCCAGGAAATCCGTGGAATACATTTCGATTACATGAAATTGGCTTTTGACACCAACAGTTCGTACAAAATCGAACCAATCACGAGGATGAATTTTTGTGTTCGTTACTTTTTTCTTTCTCTCGATTAAGGTGTGATCCGCATCACACTCCATGTGGGAATGACCTACAGTTAGAAATTTATGTTCGATAAATAGACACTGTCTTACTTGTTGTTAAGGACCTCAAAAAGGTGATCTTTCCATCTCTGAAGCTGCTGTTCTTCGGTAACAAGCAGTAGCCCTTCTTTACCTTTCACAGGATGGTCAGTATTGAACGTTAGTGGCTTAATAAGCTTGAAAAGGGTACCAATTTCACCACGGTAAGCCGCATCATTTGCCTCCTTCGCTAAAGCGCTGATGTAGTTAGGCTTATCATGCCTGACACTTCTCTGCACGCCTTTTTGTAATGAACGGTATTCAGTTCGGAGTTGACTTTTGGCTGAATTATCAGCACCGGAGTTAATCTGTTCCTTAACTCTTTTGCATTCTGAGATAAGAGACCAAGTAGCATCACTGATAAAAGGTATCCTACCTCGATCCAATCGTCCCACAGTCGCTTCGCCACACGAAATGAAAGAATCCTTTGCAAAATTCCATCTATCTTCAATTGTAGGATTCTCAAGAGTGCTGCACTAGCTTTTTCGTGCAAAGTGGTAGAATATGCACGTTTAATTGATGGATTTTTTAGTTTTTGCACATTAAAACGTGGCACGACTCGTGCGTTAGTAGATCGTTGGATCGCTGCCGTTCGTAAACGAAATTTCGCGATAACAAGATGATGGTCGCTGCCAATATCAGCCCCACGCTTCGACCTGATGTCCAAGAGGCAGTTTCTCCATGTCTTTGAAACAGCAATATGGTCAATTTGTTTCGTTTTCTGTTCTGCCATCAGGAGAAACCCAAGTTGTTAGGTGGCAGGATTTATGCTTGAACAAGGTTTCGCCAGTGACTAGTTGTCGAGAGTTACAGAACTCCACGAACATTTCGCCATTGTTGTTCCTGTCGCCAAGCCCGTGATTGCCCATAAGCTGTTTCAAGCCCAAGTTATCAGTACCGACTTTGGCATTGAGATCCCCCATAATAATTTTGATGTCACCTCTGGGAGCCCTATCAAAGGTGTCGCCTAGTCGCTGATAAAAACGTCCTTTGCTGATTGATCTGCAGGTTCAGTCGGTGCGTAGCACTGAATAATTGTAATGTTTCGTACTCTGGATTTGAATCTGACTGTGGTGATACGATCCGAAATAGGTTTCCAGTCGATTAGGGATCGGCGTGCATTCCTACTCAACAGTATTCCGACGCCTGGTTGCCGAGGTGTATTATCGTCTTTATTTCCAGAGTAGAGCAATACAGTAGGAGAGCTTGGTGATAAAGTCGCCCCCGATCCGAGCCATCGTGTTTCGCTCAGTCCTAGTACAGCGATGTTGTATGCGGTAATTTCCTGTTCGACTTCTGTGAGCCTTGTTTTATTACACTCCCCCACATAGTCGCAACGTTCCAAAAACCTATCTTAGTTCGTTGTTTATAGCCAAATGTCGTTGCCGTTGAATCATTCGGAGGTATCGGAGTGTAAAGTAAATTTCAGGTGCGCGGGATACAAGCCTACATACCCTCAATAGTTAACTTCACGTTCACGAAATTGCAATTTGATTGAACAACAACTCATTTAACAGTGACTTATCTACTCAATTTCACCATGAATGCTTGCGAAACAACCGCTTACATAGACATTGTAACAGGACTTTCCGCAAATCTGATAAGGAATAAACGCTAAAGCCATATAAGAGCTCTCTACGGAAAGAAAATCATTTGGAATAAGAACTTAACTCAAGATGAGGAAGACTGAATTTGTTTTGGACTTAAGGAAAAAACGCTTATGTCGATTTAGGCTGTTTCGAAATTCAGTGGTAAAAGAGTCATTTGAGTTAATTTAATATTTGGAAAAGTAACTTAAGTTAATTTAAGCCAATTTTCAAAAATATATGTTTATTTTAGTAAGAAATATGTTAAGTTAAGTCGCTTTTCCTTATGTCGGTGAGGGTCTACTTGAGATAGGCGGAAAAACCAATCGCTGTAGCTCGCTCAAAAATAATCCGAAATTAACCAAATTTTGTGTAGAGGTGGAGTCGAATACGGCGAATCCAGTGAATACATTAACTCGATTTTGTCTTAAGTCGACTTAAGCTGTTTTTCATAATAACCACAGATATATTTACGAATTTTGTAAATCGAAAACTGCAAAAAGATATGATATCTCACAAAAACAACTGTGTTGTAAAAGGTGTCCGCCAAAGAAAAAGTCATCAGCCGCAAAAAGGATTGATATAAATACATTCCCGCCAAAATACTCGCATCTTGTCTCAATGATGGTGGTGGAGCAAATTTTTTTCAACGCTATTTGGCGGGGAGCTTGAATAAGGTTAATAACAAAATAAAATCAATGTTAAGAAATTTATGAAAGAACTTTTATCGTATAGAAAAAAAACGAGTTCCATACGAAGGAAAGCTAAATAAGGTTCTAAAACGCATTTTTATTTTCTATAAGACGGGAAGGTTCAAAATTATCAAGAAAAGAACATAGCAGCAAATAGTACCCTCGTTCAGCTCCCCGCCAATAAGCGTTGAAAAAAATTTGCTCCACCACCATCATTGAGACAAGATGCGAGTATTTTGGCGGGAATGTATTTATATCAATCCTTTTTGCGGCTGATGACTTTTTCTTTGGCGGACACCTTTTACAACACAGTTGTTTTTGTGAGATTTATCCTATCCATACAAACACTGGCTGACTGGTGGGGTTCTTTTCAGAATCTCGTACTTTGTCAATTCCAATCAGCCATATCATCAGCTGCGGCCAAACAGATTTAGTAGCAGCGTTTTTTTTTACTCGATCAAATAAAATTATTGACAATCTGCAACGTTTTACAGCAACTGATTAGCATGGTGAGTTTCGAAAGAAGTTTTAGGCAGAATAATGTTGTTGAAGGAAACCATAATTCATAAACGGCATAAGCATTAGAGTTGCGCTCGCGTCCTCCTTCCCTGATCGTCCCGCATCCTAAGTGGGGCCCTAGTTTGGGAATTACATAGTAAAACCAGCTGCGACGTAAGAGCAATTAAAAAAAAACAACACAAAAATTCATTGGGATTCAAAAAACCGGACAGCTATCATTCATACTCTTAAGCGTAATTCACCATAGTTCAGCAAGGCCTTATACAGGATGTCCCATTCATGGTGGAGGATATTTAATGTACAACGGGACTCCTCTCTCCATTTTTAACCGTTACAATGTAATAACATTTTTTGTAAAAATGCCCGACTTGCTGAACTAAATCAAAATTTGCCACACGGAATTATGACTTCAGTTTCTGAAACTACATAATCTACATTCCCGATCAAACGACGCCCGTTACGAATTTGCTCGTATCTTCCGAGATACACCCGTTGAAACTTTGAAGAAATTTTAAAACCGGGTTTTCATCGAAAAATTAAATAATTAAAATTTATGAAAATCCCATACGAGCAACTTCGTAACGGGCGAGATGCCGTTTTATTGGACATTTTATGTAGTTTCAGAAAGTGAAGTCATATCTAGGATGAAATATTTGGTGGTGTGGCAAATTTTGATTTCCACTAAAACACTCAAAACATTTTTAGAAAACTCTGCCCCAAAAAAATGTTGGGCCAAAAATTGTGCTGGCTTTCATTACTAACTTCCTGCAGTTGTTTTCCATAAATTCAATAAAAACTTCATTGATTGCTTCAGACTTTTCAATGTGCGCCTCAACTCGAGAGTTTTTAGAGAATAGTCAAATCGGGGGAACCTAGCCAAATTTCAATATTAGCATGTCTGAACCAAAGTTAGGCAGCTCTGGCAATGTGTTCTGTGGTTTGAGCCCTCATCTTGCTGAAATGCAAACCAGCTTGTTCGTAGTTTGCCTTTGCCCTCCAAAGCTAGATGAATCAATGTAATTGGAACCAACTTAAGTAATCCATTCACGCGAATGTTTGGCGAATTGAAGTTAAATTATGCTGCGAAATGTCGATGGGAATTATGGAAAATAACTCCAAGAAATTATTGATGAAAATAATGCCTTTGTGGATGACATTTCTCACAGACGAGTCTATTTCAAACGGCTAAATGTGCTCAGCGTTTATTCGACTCATTATTTCTCATTTTATATGAATTTAGTAGACTTGCTCTCCTCTGTTACTCAATAGACTAAACAAAAACTTTGAATTTCATCTTCCGGAAATCAAATCGCATTTAAGGAAACAAGAAAATTTCGTGCTATAATTTCGCCCTCTGAAGGCAGAAATTAGGTTTCATGCAAGGTCCTTCTAGTAAAAAGAAGAGGAAGTGAATGTTTAATCGGAGGACGAAACTGTAGCACATACGAGTAATTTTTTGTTCAAATAATAATTTAATTAGCGTATAACTAACGAATAGTTCCACTTTGCTTTTCGAAAGTAGGTTGGGTGCTAGCATCACAGACTTAAAATGTGCGTTGCTCTTAGAGAGGATTCACACTTCCAACAGGATTTATTAAATCCTCGATTTGATTAACAATTGTACCATATTGTACTGCAATTTAAATAATGCAGGTGGTCGTCATCGTGTCTTCATCCAGTGAAGACCGGTTATCATCGATATAGCTACTCAGCCTCGCTCGCGTAGTATCTTAAGTATAATTATTTTCTACCGGTTTATTGTCAATTATTTCTAATTGATCAATTTAACTGTGTGCGACAATACAAAGTGCGTTAAAAAGATCACGGGAATCCGTTCCCAATGATCCCGCATTGTGGGATCGCCAAAAATACCCTAGAAATAGCATCGAATCTACAATGGCGTCGACCACCAATCGGTTTTCCCCTCTGGCCAATTTAGACGACTGTGACGATGCCAACACCACTCCCGTGCAAGTGAATAAAAAATCGAAAATTCCCCCAATTATTTTGCCCGACTTAGATCGAGACAATATAGTGAATATAATGAAGACCCTAAATCTGATCTCTTATAATATCCAACACACTAGTACGGGGAAAAAAGTTCTTTTACAAGATCTCGACTCATATGAGTCTCTAAAAAAACACCTTATCGCAAAAAAAGTGAAATTCTTTACATACGCGCGTGCTGATCAAAAGCCCATGAAACTTTTACTTACCGGTCTCCACAACATGGACTGTGCTATTTTAAAGCAGCATTTGTTCGAAGAACATAACCTAGCGTGCTCTAGGGATGCCAACTCCCAGTCAACCCAAACCCGGAGATTTAGTGAAAGGATAGCGGGGGGGGGGGGTGGTGGTGGTTGTACAGTAGTTTTTGCATATTTTGGTTTTTGCCTATATTGGTTGCTATTGCAATTACATACTCGTATAACAGAAAAGTTTCAGTTTGCATACTTATTTATGAATTTACATATTTACATTTTTATATTTTTGTTTCATATTTACATATTTATATATTTACATATTAACCTATTTACATGTTAACATATATCCTGTTTACATGTTTACTTACACTTATTTAAGATATAAATAAGGTTAGTTCACAAAGTTATCTTTAAAAAAAAAAAGTGTGAAAATTTATAAATGCGTTAAAATTGTTGAGTTTAATATTTTTAAAGCGAATTAAAATCAAAGCTTATTGTTTATTGGAATGAAAGTTTTTCAAAATAGATCTGAGCCCGAAACACTCTTTATTTTTCATTTCCAATACTGAACTCTCACATATAGAAAAGTTAAACTTCAACGCTTAATAACTAGAGAACCGTTAAGTTTTCGCAAAAAATAATAACAGATTCGTCCATTTCAGACCAACATTAGTGAAATACCGCGCCATCAAAATTTGGAGCTACAAACTCTGAAATTTTGCCAAAAATTTATCTAAGAGATCGAACGACAGGCTCTGTATAAAAAAGATTACAAAAATACTCCGATGAGAATGTTCAGAAAAAGTTATGGTTGGGAGGATATGAATCAGTTGTTCCGGGATGCAGTCTATCCGTAAGAAAAAAACAACGCTTTTCTTGACAACATTTCAGTTGACACTATAGCTTTTTATCGAAGAGAAAATTTAGCTTCACACAAGTACTGAATTTGAATGTCTATACATAGTGAAGTTAAAACGCAAACTTTATAGGAAATTTAGGATTTTCAGTTTTTTCCATTAATGTAACTAAAAAAACATTATTCATTCATTACACGCTCTGAAATTAGAACTTGAGGTTCTAATTTAAGAGCGTGTAGTTGCGTTGTTAAAATTGTAAGCTCTAAAATTATAACTCAAGTTCAAATTTCTGAGCGAGTAATGAACTAATAATGTTTTTTTAGTTACATTATTTGAAAAAATAGAAAATCCTAAATTTCCTATAAAGATTGCGTTTTAACTTCACTATGTATAGACATTCAAATACTTGTTCTTATTTTGAAAATACTGTCGAGGTAAAATTTAGAGTTTTTAGTTCTATCATTAAATTTAACAGGGATAGCTGTTGTAGTCTCTCTTTATTACCGTAACTCCTAGTGGAGCGTGGTGCGTTGATGACTACCGTGTGTAGTCACCAACGTTACAAAGACAACCGAACTCGGACTGTGATACGGTTGTCAACCATACCACTTCCTAGTCGCATTCTTAGTTTATTATTCTACGATAAGAATATTTCTTATCATCTTCTACTGAATAATAAACTTGCGACGAGTCGGGCCGAATTTGGAAACTCGTTTCTCTATGAGTGTCTATTTCACAGAGTGGCGACCGAACGATCACGGCCACAGAGCACGACTGTCATCCTAAATACTATAAATTACGGGAAGACAATTTGATTTTAATTCCACTATAACGATAATTGAATTTAGAATTATAGTTGTGCTATTCGCGATAAAATAAGGAAGAAAAAAGACGTCCAGAAATTAGAACATTTCAGAAATTAGAACCACCTGTTGCAAACTTTGCACTCGGCAGTCTGATTGTCTTTTTTCTTTAACCAGTCCTTGTATTCTTTAGCGTTCAGCCAGTCGGCGACGAATTTCGAATAATATTTTTTTTCTTTGGCGGTTCTTTTTGCGACGAGTTCCAATTTTCGGAGTCATCATCATCATCAACGTGGCACGATAGCCCGACGTCGGGCCTTGGCCGCCTGAATCGTTGACCTCCAATTGTCACGGTTACGTGACCTTGTCCTCCAGTTTCGGAAGCCCAGCAGCTGGTGGGCGTCTTCACCTACGGAGTTCTCCCAGCGAGCTCTCGGTCGTCCACGCAACCTCGCTCCGTCAATTCGTTGTGCGTTCATAACTTTCTTTGGCATGCGATTGTCGTCCATCCGTTGTACATGCCCCGCCCATTGCAGACGTTGAAGCTTCACGATTTTCAATACTAATTTTCGGAGTCAGACATCTCAAAACTCAAAATCACTTTTATACACTCACTAACGCGAATCTAAAATCGTATAAATTTGTGTAAATAAACGCAATATAAAAATATATCAGAGTGAACAGATTTGCTTTTAAATTTGGAAGACCATATTAGCACGTATTTAATAGTCAATTGTTTAGTTGCTCACAATCAAAACGTATAACGACAGACGTATTTCCTTAACAGAAAAACTTCTTGGAAAGAAAATTAACGGTTCAGCTGAAACATTCCAATATTCGGGCCTAGGAATATATAGAGAAGGAGAAAGGAGCTGAAACATCAAAGCACAAGAGCGTACCTGTGTAACTAGAATATGAGAGGGCTTCCATTACATTGCCTCTTTGTATGTCTCTCTCGTTACCTTTATGTCGATGGTGTGAGTTGACAGTAAAATCTAGTCAAAAATTTCGCACGTTTCATTTCCTTCTCTATAGAGAGAGAGATGGTGCAGTGGTACAGTACTTTTATGTTCATATTCGAACTTCAACTTGTGATCGTTCTTTTTAATTTTATTTTTTTTTTATTTTTAATAATTTGTAGGTACTAATGAAAGGTTTATACGCCAAACCCGGAGATTTTATTTTTGACCCGGAGACCCGGAGACACCCTTCGAAACCCGGAGTCTCCGGGTGAAACCCGGAGAGTTGGCAACCCTAGCGTGCTCTGACATCAAAAAATTTGATCAACCTGAAGCAACCCGACGCTACAAAGAAGAAACCACCTATCTTCTCTACTTCCACCGCGGCACGGTCAAATTCTCGGACATTGTGAAGATCAAAGCAATCATGAACACCATTGTTAAATGGAATCATCAACGTAAGAAATCTTCTAGTCCGACACAATGTCGGAATTGTCAGGCTTACGGTCATGGTACTTCCCACTGTCATCTCCCTCCGAAGTGTTTCACCTGTGCCGAACAACACGATAAATCAGAATGCCCAAATAAAACCAAGGTTACAAAATGCGCAAACTGCAACGACAACCATCAAACTAACTACGTTCTGTGTCCCAAGCGAGTTGAATTCTTAACCATAAGACGTTCGGCATCTCGTCGCTCTCGGACAGGCACGCAATACAAGCCTAGCACCGCTCACCCATCTGTTGTTCCAGCATTCAATACTAGTAATTTCCCGTACCCGCCCGGTGCCGGACCATCTAAAAACAATCACAATCTCAACAATAGTTACTCAAGACCTGATTATAGTTCGGTAGCACGTAATTCTCATCCTATGGGTTCCAACACTAACAATTACCAGCTGTTTGACAATAATCTTACAAACACAGCAGAATCACCAGGTAATGAATTATTCTCGGCTAACGAAATGATCTTGATCGCGAAAGAGCTGATCGGGAAGCTATCTGCATGTAAAACGCGTAGTGATCAATATTACGTTTTAACTGAACTAGCCATTAAATTTGCTTGTAAATAAATCCGACATCAAATGTTTGCTCTGGAACTCCCAAAGCATACGTAATAAATTCATTGAAGCATTCCATTTGTGCAATGATAAGAAAATCGACCTATTTCTACTATGTGTGGCTAAAAAAAGATGATAAACTAGCAAATAAAGATTATAATATAGTTAGGAATGACAGACTTGGCTCTAATGGTGGTGGAGTTGCGATATGTTAAAAAAAGGGCATTGCGTTTACGCGGTTACCTAATCTCCCAACAAAAATTATAGAAACGGTTGGCATCACGATAACAGAAATCAATACTTCCATCATTGCGGTGTATTTTAGTTGTACTAGGCTAAACTCGGGAAAACTCGGACTTTTCAAAGAAGACCTTAAAATGTTATTTAACTTAAAAACTAAGTTTATCATTTGTGGCGACCTGAATGCCCGGCATCGCGGTTGGAACTGCGCGAGAGCGAACAAGGCAGGAAACATACTCTTTGACTTAGTCAATCAGTCCAATACTGTAGTTCATTCTCCAGATTCTCCCACATGCTTTCCTCCCAGAGGCAATCCGTCCACCTTAGACCTAATTATCAGCAACGGATTAACTCCACTCTCAAACCCAATAGTCCTTAATGAATTATCCTCTGTTCATCTCCCAGTATACTTCACTATTAACAAAATCATTAACTTTTCTCAACAGACATTCTACAACCATAGCAAAACCAACTGGGAAAAATATAGACTCTCGCTCACAGCGAACATAGATCTTCGCGGGATTGATCTTTCCGAAATTACCCATGTCAATGAAATTGACCTCCTAATCTCGTCCCTCACAAACCAAATAGATGAAGCCAGGCGCTCCGCTACCCCACTAGAAACGCCTAAAACGCAAAACACTCCAGTAATTACACCGCACATACTCGCTATGATAAAATATCGTAATCTAGTCAGACGTCAATGGCAACGAACACGCGACCCAGCCCTTCACAGCATTGTAAGCAATCTGAACACGCAAATAAGATTTTCAATTTCCACGTTACGTAACCTTCAATGGAACAAACTACTTCCTTCCTGGGAACAGGAATAAAGAAACTCTGGAAACTACGCAAGTGTTTACAAAACAAAGCTAGATTCTTGCCCCCTCTTCGTAATTCCGATGGAACAACCACATATTCGCCTACTCAAAAAGCAGATCTTCCTCTCATCACACACCTTAACTCAGCATTTAAGTGATCCGGATACTTCAACTCAAGTAGCAAACACAGTTAATGGATTAAATCACCTGACTTCCGACTTTAGCCCAGCTTTCCTTAGCACTCCGGCAGAAATTAGGAGAATACTGAAAAACCTGAAGCTAAAATCATCCCCCGGTGATGACCAAATCCCAAACGTTCTTATCAAAAACTTCCCCCGAAAAGCTATAGTTCTACTCTGCTTCATCTTCAACAGCTGCTTAAAACTGGCCTACTTCCCTCAAACGTGGAAAAATGATGTAGTTATCCCCATCCCAAAGCCCGATAAAGATTCCTCAGTTCCCCAAAACTACCGACCAATAAGCCTCCTGCCTTCCATAGGCAAAGTCTTTGAAAAAATAATCCTATCAAGACTTCAATTGAAACTAGAGGAAAAATCTATCATTCCCTCTTTTCAGTTCGGTTTCCGACCAGGTTATTCGACTAATCACCAACTATTAAGGGTCTACAACAAAATTCAACACGGCTTCACGAACAAGGACTCCACAGGCTTAATAGCTTTAGACATAGAAAAAGCTTTTGATTCCGTCTGGCACGACGTCCTTATATTCAAAATGCTACGTCTCGATATTCCTGTATATATCTGCAAAATTATACATTCATACCTAACAAACCGTACCTTCAGCGTAAAAACACAAAGTGTTTACAAAAAATATAGCATACCAGCGGGGGTGCCCCAAGGGTCAGTCCTTAGTCCCACGCTTTACAACATCTACACCTCTGACATGCCTACCCACCCTAGCTGCAATATCGCTACATACGCCGACGACACAGTCATATTTTCCACAGGTACCGACCCAGTCGAAATAGTTAATAACCTACAACTTCAACTTTCTCTTATTGACAACTTCTGTAGTAAATGGAAGATCAAGATAAATACTGATAAGACTCAAGCAGTATTTTTCACCAAGCGTCGTGCTGCCAGGTACTTACCAAATCCCCAACTGAATGTGCTAGGCTACGCGGTCTCCTGGAGAAAAGATTTAAAATACCTGGGCTTATTCCTTGACTCCAAACTAACTTTTAAGGCTCACATAGAAGCCATTGAATTAAAAGTAGCCAAAAAAAATAAAATCATCATACCCGTTTATAAACAGAAATTCAAAACTTTCATTAGCAAACAAACTCCTGATTTACAAGACCACCATGACTCCTTTGATCTTATATGGCTCGCCAATTTGGATCAAATGCGCACGGACACATAAAAAGAAACTACAAATACTCCAAAATAAATGTTTAAAAATAAGATTAAACAAATCTAGATACTTCTCCACGCGCCGCCTACATCTAATAACGAAAATCCCTTATATCTCCCAAAAAGCGACCATCCTAGAACAAAAATTTCGAACAAAATGTCACACATCAAACATAACCCAATTACGTGCCTTGGTCAACTAATGCCCTACCATAGTAAGTTAAGTCTGTCAAATCTAGTTTATAGTTAGTTGTAAGTTTCCTTTTTATTAGCTCGTAGTCCTTCACTATTAGGTTTTAAGCTACTTTTTCCTAGTAATACAGTCTACTCTAATCGAACTCTAAACTTAACTGAAATAAATCTCTCTAAACTTAAAAAACTTAGATGTAAAGACATTGTCTAACCACTAATTTAAGTCACACACGTATATACTATATACTAACCCTCTCACTGCAATAAAGCTACTATTTATTTTATTTAAATAATGCAGGTACATTATGCGATGCATTTTGAATTTAGTGACATATGATTTGATCTAGTATCCAGGATTTTGACTGGATTAATTTTAATCTACACCAGGACTTGTCCGTAATCTGTATTGGCTATTACTTAGCATTTTAGGATTCTAAATGCAGCATTTCGTATCAATTATGGGCTCTTCAGTCTGGCTGGTCTAGCGGTTAGTGCGCGCACCTTCGGTGCACAGGGTTATGAGGTCGAATCTCACCGTGGATCATGGTGTTTTTCGAACTCACGAGCTTGTGACGGACTACGATCTCACTCAGATGTTAAACGAGTACCCATTTATGGGGATAAACAACACTGCTGAGCCTGATGCTGATCTCATTACCTCAACAAAAGCAGTTAAGATCTTGGAAATAGGATGTCATTAACACATTCTGCGGCCATAGTCCAATGTTGGATTGTTGCGCGTGAATCCACCCACACAGAGCAAATTATAAAAATTTTGGAAGCCAAGACGATAGCTAACCCGACTTGAGTGGGTTGCAATTTTCCATCCATTTCTCTTCGATTTTGGCATATTCAACATTGGTTACCACTGTCGAGATGGAGTTCCTCTTTTCAATAGAGCAGACATTGTCAAAATGATAAAGACGAACGAAAATTGAATCGATCTGTACAGGCTAATTTGGTCTTTTCAGCATGCCACCTCCGTTCAAAGAATTCTTTGACAAGGATTTGGGAAGACAACCCATTTCGCAATCGGAATTGTTTCTTTCGGCTTTTGCATTTGTCTTTCCAGAGGACACTCTTTTTAAATGTATTATGAGTTTGTTTGACTTAGTGAGCGCGGCCTTATACTGTCCCCAAAAATTAAAGTGCTTCCTGACAATGAGACGATTTTGCGCGAATCCTCCGTTCCACCAGGGGACCTTTCGAGCTGTCCTAATGTTCCGCACAGTAGTAATATCCCGATAAGATGAGATCCATTACATCGGTTAATTCATCAGCTGCTATCACAAGGGCTCCTGATGAGAACAATCGCATTATTTCTAACTAAGAGCTGTAATATTAAATTGATTCTCATTTATTAGTGTTTATTTATTACGCTATGCATGATTTAATATTTAATTTTCCTTCATCCTCTTCGATATCAATAATAAATTGATCATTTTCCTCTACTCTGTACTTCCGCAATCACTGCAATTGCATTGATTAAGGATTGCTTCGGATTACGGCACACTCATATAATCCCCATTCATCCATTTATAACAGAACAATACGACTACTCTTTGTCAATTACCTAGTCCCGAATCAGATTAGCCTGATAGTCTCTTGAATTTCTATTTCCAATTTGCTACATGCTTCTTTGCAAGGATTTATTCTAATCCTCTTCGTACACATTCGTGTTGTGTGTGTGCTTGTTTCACTTGTATTTGGTCTTACCATCTTCCGGAATAGCTATACACCTGCTTCTACCGTAGCGATAAAATCTCCCTAATCAAGAATCTGGGAGGCGACACCTAACCTCAATGAAATATTCTATGAAATTCACGAATAAAACGCCTCTCCTGCAAGACCTCGTACGAAATTAAATTAAATATCCTTAAAGACAATTTCTTAAAATTGTCACGACCTATTTCTGTGGTATTTCGAGTACGTCTATTTAATCCGGCAATGTCTCCGGGCTGCAGCAATCATAATAATTCTACCACGTCTTAAACGATTCCCAGGAATTGACAGTAGGTACTGTACTCGTACTCGTCTCGTATGCGTATGGACGGGTATTATACGAATGGGAAGCAATGTGAGACCACTTAAGGATAAAATGCGGATAATGATGTTGATTTGTGTAGAGCTCGTTGTATACTCCTCTATAGTCGACATAGGGTGAGGTTATAAAACACAACGTTCGCGTAACGTTTCGCGTTTTCCGAAACGTTTCCTATTGTGTTCTGTAAACGCATAGATCCGGATCAGACTTGGTGTTACCATCGCCATCTCTCGGAAAGTGACAAATGTGACAATTGACACATCACAGCTGATACGTTTTGCTCGAAAATTAAAATTTCCAGTTTTAAACGAGATGCAGATACATTTTACATTGATTATAAATAGTTTAATAAATAAATGAGGGCGGAAATGCACGGTTCGACGGCAGATTGTAAATTTCTGCCAATCAATCAAGCTATGCCTCGCAAGGGGGCGCTTAGAGGATCTGTTTGTAGGAAGAAGTTTCTGATCCGTAACGGCCGGTTGAGTTGAAACGTTGCGCGAAACGTTGCGCAACGTTGTGTTTTATAACCTCACCCATAGTATAGGTTAGTTCATGAATTACACCGTTAGATAAGGATACTCGCGATATTCTCCTGAATATCTGGGAGATGTTGTTTATTGTCGTCGCGCGCGGCAAATGACAATTTCCAATTCAAATTTTTTGTAATAGGACGCGCGCGTACATACAAAACAAATTGAATAGGTCCATACGACAGCGCGAGCGACTTCTGTGAAATCTGCTATGACTTCTGGAAATTTTTACGTACACATGGAATATTACAAAAAGTCACATAAAGGACGAGACAACGACAACGTTTGTCTCAGACGCTCGCGTCTATAGGTGCTATCCTCGTAAGGATATATGGAATTCGGAATTTTTTCCTCTTTATCCTAATTGTTTTTATTATTTGTGTGCATACACAAATTGGAGGCTGTGTAGGTAGGTATACTCGTAGGTATATTGAGTCTAATAAAAATTCATGGAATATATTTAATATTTAAGGATGATGGTATGAAACCAATTGAATTCTCGATGAAACGTAATAAGAGGCAAAATAGACGGTAAATATACGAAGAATAAGAAATACTCGTGGGTTGTTTTGTTGACTCCTGATCTTCTTACAGAAAGTTCAACAGTCTTCAATTGTCTGCGGGCGAATACATATAGTCGCACGAAGCACCAACACAATTTTCTATATTAGATGTGGGCCTTGCATATTTAAGACAATTTTTATTGGAAATATGCATGCTTGAGTTCTTCTTCTTCCTCGTTCTTTATACCACTCCATGGTTTCGCGTTGCTCGACCTGCGGTGTAGGCACATCGCCCGTTTCGGCGGTAATAGCTCAGTATATTTCTACATAGGCAGCTCTATCTTGTATCTTGTCATCGCCGAGACAAACGCGTTTTTGTTGCTTGAGTTTTGAGATGAAAATAGAAAAAATTTAAAATTTACTAATTTACCAAAAGCGAGTACAACGATTTATCGGGTCTATTGTATCATGATGTTTCGGCTAAGAACGTCTTCTACTAGCATGACAAACATCATAGGAGATCTATCATAGTGGGGTTCATCAATAAATTGTCCTCTTGTATCTGACTTCTGCAGTTGTACTCTCGTAAAGAATAGAAATGTCATCTTTCTTCGTGATTTAACACCTGTTTAGCTTTAAAATAGCGGAACTTTCCTAGATCCGTTGTCGAGCGAATTTCCTCCTTAGCGACACTAGCGCCGCCGGGTTGTCGTATTCGGTACATTGGTTTGTGTCTTAGGTAATATTAACACAACCATGGAACTTTGACGTAAACGACGATTGATCTCCTCTCAAATGAGTTCATACACAAGAGCGTCATCACGTTATCAGTCCATGGTCGAGAATCAGATGAGACGGAACGTATGCATTTTAACTTAGTCGTGGCGTCATCCACAAATGGCGCTACTATCGCGAAGCTCAAAGCGTAAATAGCCTTCGATCACAAAAACACGTTTAACAAGGGCCGGATTTCCCATATGGGCAACCTGGGCGCTGGGCAACTGCCCGGGGCGGCAGATTTTAAGGGGCGGCAATTTTTGAAAATATCCCTTGGTTTTAAATTCTGTGAAAATAGCATTTTGGAAACTCGAAAAGAAGTTGCCATAATTAGACACATTTTAATTCCATCTTTCTAATTTATTCATGTTAAGCCGGCCCCACACCGACCGGAATGTGGCACACACCGCACAAAAGATTGGTGCAAGAATTATGCCTTGCACGGTTTTTCGTATCCATCTTTTGTGCGGTGTTTGCCACACTCCGGTCGGTGTGGGGCCGGCTTTAGGTATATTCCAGGGCACCCAATAGTAAACTCAACTGAAATTCAACTGGTGGCGCGTAGTTCAATGTGTCTAGAAGTAGAAAGTATTTTCGTAACGCATTGGATTTAACTTAAACAAGGGAAGGGATCTAGCATATACTTCAGTATCCACTTTAATAGGAAGCCTTGACTAGCTTTTGTGTGCAATAATCAGGGATCCGGAGCGGCTCAATTGTATAACTCCGCTACCGTTCGAAGACATTTAAAATTTGCCATATGTCTCTTATCTGACAGTATCTTTTTGTATGATATAAATGATTGAAATTTAGCGCAAACGTTTGAATTGTACAAATCTTACATGTATTTAAAAGTGGAATAAATCAGGCTAAAATGCCAATTCAATACTTTTAATTTGAAAAATCAAGAAGACGACCAATTTTTTACAAAAAATGGCTCCACTTTCTCATGCAAAAACTTCGCTCATTTCCTCTGGGAATTTGGTTCGCGTCGACCCTCTCCGCTCCGGATCTCTGTAACAGCCAAATAATTCCTGAACCTACATTAAATCTTGGACATGTAATCAATACATGATTACACTAGTCGTATCGATAAATGGAGAATATTTGCCGTCATCGTCTTGACCATTGCTGGTAAACTTGTATAAAACTTGCAAAAAACTCGCTTTCGTACTAAACGAGTCTCCGGGATAGATTGATCTAAGAATTGGTAACCCTAGGCAGCACATACATGGAGAATCCATGGATTATGTGTGGGAAGCCCCAGTGTCTCTATAGTTAGTAAAAATTAGCACACATTTTCAAGTTTTCTATCTCTACTTTATTTTCTTTCTACTTATAATTAGCCGCGAGGCAACTGGGATGTAGTCATAAATTGGTTTTAGGGGGTGTCCAACTCGGCATATTAGAAATAAGGCACTAGCTATAAAATTTTCAATAACATGTTTCTGTCATGTGAACAGGTTTTTAAAAAAATCATAATTTGTACGTTTAAATTTTCGGATTTTAAAACAAAAAAAAAAACGGAAAACTAGACTGCCAAAAAATCATACCACATGACGCTAACAAACAATTTTAGTTGTTGAGGTTAAGCCGGCCCCAGCGGCAAACACCGCACAAAAGATTGATACGAAAAATCGTGCAGCAGCAGTATGGTTAGGCGACTCCAAGGTATCATTCTTGGAACCGGTCTTTTGTGCGGTGTGTGCCACACTCCGGTCGGTGTGGGGCCGGCTTTAGATTATTCGTTCATGACTTCTAAAACGTTCGAAAATGAACAAAAATCTTCGAAAGTGGAAAGGTATTTAGAAAACCTTATGAACACATTCTGAAGAAAATGTACAGTCGATGTAATGGATGTGCATCATTTCAGTTTTAATGGTGTCGTCATTGGAATTTCAATGCTTTTTTAAACAATTTCGTGAGGGGTCCGAACTCCATGAACCATGGCCCTATTACTCGGAAGCACAATATTTGTCAAGCAAACAAAATTACATCGGTCACTCGCGCAAAAATATTAAATGTTCTTCTCAAATACCACACCACAGCGAATGTTTTGCCTAGCATGTGTATGCGACTTCTGCTACTTTCAAATTTAACCAGTGGCGGAGGGCGGCTATTAAGCTTTTACTGCCCAGGGGTGCCATAGACGCTAAATCCGGCCCTGCGTTTAACAACATGATTGCGCGAATAGGAAGAAAAATACATATTTGAGTATGACGACGCGACGTTTGGTTTTCCTGTGATGCGAGAGATGCGCCTCTAGCGGGGAATACCAGTACCCTACACGTACCTACCCCCTTCCTAGTGATGATGTCTGTCGGTGACATCACGATGATCGTCAACAGCTGGTCGATTTCGTGGAGGTGCTGGCGGGTAGACTCGAAGGGCGGTCGAATGAATGGTGGTACCGGTAATGTAGCAAGTGATGTCCTTGGGGTACTCGATAGTTATCTGCCTGTTTTTTGGCGTACCCGATTGTAATAGGAACGCATAAGTGTGGTCATGCGCTGAAGGTGGATCGGTTGAAAGATAATGCCGTATATCGTCTGCGGTTGCACACGACATTCGCCTCAACACCGCTGTACAACAGGCAGGATCTCATTGTTGTTAACAAGTTGTGGTGCTTCTTGTACCCGGTGAAATGAATTGGGTTGTGACATCGATGGTTGACAGATGCCATCTGGTGGCTAGGACAACTGTAGCTGTGTCAGGTTGACCGCTGGTCTGGTAACAGGATGTTCAGGATAGCGCCTTGAAGATGATGACGCGCTGCTGGGTCGGATGGCCAAAACCGCTGGCTTTAGCCTTTCCGTCGAAATGTTTACTTGTCGATCATTGATATCGATTTGTAAGTTGCGAACGACAACCGTTCGATTACACGTTGAGATCCGGTAAACGGCTGAGCCAGAGATTTCCTGACCGAATCGACTCTGACGAATACATGTGAAGAATTTGGCAGCTCTTTGTAGACAAATGGTGTTCTGTTGGTGTGATATACGATTGGCTCTGGCCGGATCTCACTCAAATGATGCTTGAGTTGGCTCAGGAAGAACTGCGGATCACTGTTGTAGCCATTGTCCTAAAACCATTTGCCTGGTAACCTTAGCGACGTACCAAACAACATCTCAGCAGTCGATGCATTCAAGTCCTCTTTTACGCTGGTCTGTAGTCCTGACAATATGGAGTCTGCCTTCGCTGGTGAGGCTCCGAAGCCCGTACAAACGAGGGAACTCTCGAAGCAGCGATCCCCGTATATTATTATTCTATAATCATCATCATTTGTAAAGCTGAAACGATTTATTGAAAAAAATGACGATTCGTTTAAGAAATCCTGGGCGAAGTTTACGTAAAACAAGTGTCTGCATAATTTTGCCCATTGTGATTTTTTTCCGAAGGTATCAATACTGGTATTCAGAATGGACACCATTTCGATAGGGAAAATCTTTAAAAATCTACTAACACGTTCAAGAAATGTAGACAAAAGGATGCGAAAAAGAACTCTTTGTGAATTGTTGCTCATTGTGAATGACCACAGTTACTACGATAACATAAAATAAAATACGGTAGGGCAAATTTTCTAAAATCTACTAATACGATCAAAGTGTCCAAGAGAAAGGGAAAGAGCTACCTCCAAAATTTTACTCATCCGTTCGTATTTCAGGTGAAGAAAAATCAAAGGTGAAAATTTACAAAAATACGCTTATCCGTAACAAAAGTGACCAAAGGTTCATTTTGAATTTTATGCATATTTGGATAGTTATTCTGGTGTTTTGGTGAGGAGCCCAATATTGTCGGGCCAATTTATTCAAATTGACTTATTCGGTAAGAAGGTATATAGGCAATAAGTGCAAAATAGCTGCCTAAATTTTTTTGGAAGTGCATGTATCTATTACGTAGAGTATAATTCGGTGGTGTAAATTTATTAACCCTCGGATGGTTCAGTGGGGTCTGACAGACCCCAGAGAAATTTAAATCTTAAAGTTTTTATAGAAAAACTTGTTGGATGGTATTTTTATGCATATGTAATTTAAGTATGTGTCACTTGCGTTCATTTAAGCATGCATTTGTTTGAATTTGTGATTTTGTAAATAAGTTATAGCACTTTGAAATTGCTCTGGGGTCTGTCAGACCCCACGAACCATTTACGTATGTCTTTTTTACAAAAGTACATTTTTCGTTTTGTGGGAAATTTCCAAAGTATGTTATTTGGAAAACGATAAAATGTAATAATAATAGTCGGGAAGTGTTGAAACTTTGTAATTAGAGTACATTTGGGAAATTAGAAATGTTAATTTTGAAAGAAATGAAAAATTAGGGTGTTTTGAATTAGGGGGTTTTCATTTTTTTACTCAATTCACTTAAAATTATGCCGTTTTTTTACCTGGTTTTCATTTATGAGGATCTCCTTTCAATATTGTGTCATTACCTTATGTTTTTTTAAGTGAAGACATAAATTTATGACTTTTGTGGGCGTAAGAATTAGGTGGGTATTTTACATAATCATAAAGCTTCCTCAGCGAACTTGGCTATACACTTGTCGAACCTCTTCTAAGAAGGAGGAAATCATCGGGCAATATTCGCCGAAGCACAGCGCAAAATATTGAAGATATTTTGTGCATTATTCAGCTTGCACCCCCCCCCCTATGGGGCTAATGCTCCAGCCCCCCCCCCCCCCCCCAATGGGATCAGATGGTCCCCCAAAAAGGCAAAGATGTTTTCTATGCCCACGACCAAATGATCGGAAGACAAAATACAATTTCAACGAGTGCAAAAAGCCAATTTGCGAAGACCATCGAGGAAAAAGCTGTGAAGAAGAATGCTCTAAATATTGACTAACTTTGGATCCCCATTTAAGAAAAAATATTAACCTTAGCTGAAAAATCTTCATGTACTTATCTTTGTTAATTAGTATTAAATACGTTTTGACTACTAAAAATAAAATTTTGTTAAAATTTTAGTTTTTATATTGATTTATTTGTGATAAGTTCAAATTACCCTCAAATTTGACACCACCTATTTTTTTTCCACATACTAAAAGCTACTATCCGAATTCCACTTTTTTTATATACCACTTAATCAAAAGGCTTCGAAGTTACTTCTAGCTCAAACAAATGTGGCAAAAAAGCAAGAATTTAAGTTTTAGAGCGATTTTTGCCTTGGGGTCTGTCAGACCCCACTGAACCATTTACGTATGTAAAATTTACCTGAACCATCCGAGGGTTAAAATACACTAAACCGTTCAAAACTCTTGGCCAAAGGCTCAGAAAAACAGCTGCCTTGAACATTTTTCCATTGTGAATAGTGTAAATCTGTTATTTTGAGTAAAGACCAATGCGGTGTTCAAGAGATACACTTTTCGATATGTTTTGTGACATCAATGGAAATGTATTTGAGTGAGATCTGGTTAAAATTGGTGCACAAATAAAAAAGTTTTTCTTAGAAGAACCCAATTCGGGGGTTCGGTTTGTATGGCAGCCCCCATGACCCCATGGTTTAATTTTAACAATTCAAATATACAAACAGCCAGCAACATAGATAAGCATGCGTGCAAAATTTCAGCTACGTAGATTTTATAGCGGCCGAGGAAAATGCGCTGTAACAGATAGACAGGCGGACAGGCTGACAGACAGACGGAAATCGTTCAATCGACTCCCCTCGTCATACTGATCAATTTATATGAATGTATGTATGTATGGTCGGAGACGCCTCCTTCAATGCGTTAGAGACTTCATGACAAAGTTGATAGACCCTTTGATTCTAGAGCGAAGGGTATAAAAATAAATAACAATTAAGAGTTGTCCTTATTGGAAATTATTTTAACTTTACATTTCTCCTCCTATTGAAATATTAAAATTAATTAGGACTACTATCCCAAACTAACATTGCGATCCATATCACATTCACATAGAAACCGAAACCTTCTCCTTAATATTTCATATCATTAAGATAACATCCTTTTGGGTATAAATAACTTAATCTAAAGTTGGCTCCTTCACTGTCCAATATTGTCGCACATGAAAAGATTGTTCCTGACATTCGTCGTAAGTGAAAATGTTCAAAGAAATAATTGGAGAAGTTCGATCCAATGCAATGTCGCGTTCCTTATAGCTTACATACAGCCATAGCTTACACAGCAGAGAGTGTACACTGTAAATACATAATTGAAAAGTTCTTCTGAATCGGGATCTACTGCAGAACGAGAGCGTATCGTTGGAATAAGGTCAACATTATCCAAAAGCATATCGCTTGTGTCGAAAGGATATGAATGAAGTCAAAAGATATCTACATACTCTTAAGGACTGGTGAAATGGAAATTTAAACATATATGTATGTATGTGACCCAATTATATGTAACTGTGAGTGTGTGTTCGATGCACGTAAATAAGTGTTCTCTGCGTAAGGAGTTCTTTTGATAAGACGACTAACTGCGTCGAATATTTCACGCTTTTACATTTTACAGATGGTGTAATGCATCATACATAACGTGAAGTCTACATTACACCATGATACAATCATGAACAGAATATATACATATTCTCTACTACGGATGGATGTATGATGAATCTTGGAATATTCAGCGATACTGCCCTTTTAATATCTGTAATGGGAGATTTGATAGTGGGCAGACGAGAAATGTTGTCGTCCTTTGGCTTTGAAATAGAAGTGAAGAGGCCTTTTGACTTTGATGACCCTTCAGAATGAGTTGATAGTAAAAGAGTTGTTTTTGAATATCGTAGTGTATGCAGTACATCGGAAAAGGTTAAGGATGTGCTATACTATAACTTCAACTATATTTCAACTGTGACCTTCATTAAGTATATTCAGTAAAATACATTTTGATAAATGTAAATAATTTTTACAGTCTGGCTGGTCGAGCGGTTAGTGCGCGCACCTTCGGTGCACAGGCTCATGAGTTCGAATCTCTCCGTGTTCCATTGTGTTTTTCGATCTCACGAGCTTGTGACAGACTATGATCTCACTCAGATGTTAAACGAGTACCCATTTATGGGGATAAATAACACTGCTGAGCGTGATGCTGATCTCATTACCTCATCAAAAAGCAGATAAGATCTTGGAAATAGGATGTCACTAACACATCCTGCGGCCTTAGTCCAATGTTGGATTGTCGCGCCTGTTATTTATTTTAAATAATTTTTACTGAAATTATTTTGACGGTTTTTTTTTTTAAATTTTATTAAGATTCGTATTTTTCGCAATAAACACTCAAAACCTATACAGGGTGTCGGTGGGCAAAATATTTTCGAGATTTTTATTTTGATTTTATTTTGCCCAGAACTTTGTGTGGATCGAGCTTTAAAGTTATCTTAGGACCTTGTAACCATAAATATACAATATCTAATCGAAAAACTATTATTCTAAAAAAATATTTTAAATGCTAAAAAAAACTTGAAATGGGGTTTTACGAGTATATCCATAAGAAAGTGGAAACTAATGGCATACGTTTTCCAGTCATTAAAACTGATCACATAGATTCTCCTAAATATCCGCTTTCCAGTATCCGCCATTATGCGCATATTCTTTCTTTTCTCAAATTATGCATTAAAAAATACCAGCGTACAGAGGGCTGCGCCCGCAATACGAGGGTTTTTTCGATTTTGGATACATACATACATAGTGAATAATTTTGCACATATATTTAATAGGTAATAAATAAGAATTATGCACAATATTAATGAAATGCTTCTTGTAAATCTATTTTTGGAATGGTCTAAATAAACGCTTTTAATTAGACCAATCTAAAAATAGATTTACTATGTATAATGGCTACACATATTAACTGAATTCATTAGCTATAACTCCGTTACATTGCTCTGCTGTTAGCTTTGTTCTACCAACATCTAAGTATTTCGCGTTAAACACTGTTACGATTCTACACATTTCTACCAAATTTCATTACGATCGGGTAAGCCGTTCACGAGTTATTTAGTGAACAAATTTTCAAATGTCCGGGACACCCTGTTATCTTTGCCATAGCACCTTTTAAGTATTTCGTGCCAAAGATTGTTACCATTCCACACATTCTTACCAAATTTCATGATGATCGGTTAAGCCGTTCGCGAGTTAGTTAGTGAACCAATTTTCAAATTTCCGGGACACCCTATTATCTTTGCCCTACCAACTATTTCATGCCAAAGACTGTTACCATTCTAAACATTCCTACCGAATTTCATGACGATCGGTTAAGCCGTTCGCGAGTTATTTAGTGAACAGACGGACGGACAGACGGACAGACAGACAGACGGACAGACAGACGGACGGACAAAATCGATTTCATAAGGGTTTTTTGAAAAATCTAAAAAACCCAAAAAAACATTTTATTAAGCATTCTCAGCGAATTCTGTGTTTTCATATACATATATCGCCTATAAGTTATGGTATATAACCGGAACGATCGTCCCATCTACTCGAAAGGATCGAAAATGATTTCACGAGCAGCTGCCATAAATTGAATTGTCGTTCTCTGTGGCCGTGATTTTTCGGTCGCCACTCTGTGATATGAAGATTCATGAAGAAACGAGTTTCTAAACTCGGCATGGCCCGTCAGCGTTGCAAGTTTTTTATTCAGACGATGATAAGAAATATTCTTATCTTCGAATAATAAACTAACAATGCGACAAGAAAGTGGTAAGGCTGACAACCGTATCACACTACACTCCGAATTCAGCTGTCGTTGAAATGTTGACGACTACACACGGTTGTCGTCAAGCAAGCAAGCTACTGGAAATATTGTCACCAAATTCGAAGAAAATACCGTTACCACTTTTCGTCATACAGCCATTTCTCAAGTGGAACTATCCTATTGATTGGGAGTGTGTAGTATTTATAACTTCCAATACATTGACCTAAGTGTCGAATCTAATATAAATAGTAAAAAAATATTTTGTAAAATGCAAAACAGAACGCTTACGTTACGATACGTGCCGAATAGCTGTCAAAAATGATTCAGTGGAGCTTGTATGCAACTGCACGGAACGCACGTAACGGAACGGTAGCTTTCGGAAACCTATCTAAAAAATCTATCTAAAAAAAATCTTTCGTATATTTCGAATACTAAAAATTCGGGAACAATACGAAATCCCCAATCACAAAATACCCAAACGCAGAAAAATACCCATATTAAAAATCCCAATAATCATAATACCCATATTCGAACTCCCCAATCATAAAATCCCCAAACACCCGAAATATGCTGGAAAATGGCAAATGGATAGTAAATCCCAGCCAGCATTTAACACATTTGTAATCATTATTTCATGCAACACGCGTAAGCACATATTGCTTATTCATTCATCACGTTTTCATACAAGCAGTATATGACGATGTCCCCCTATTTCATGTATATACGCATTTGCGCCTTATTACGGATAATCATTATAAAATCGTTATTCGTAAGCATTATGTAATAGTTAAGTATCATATATATTCAATGCATCAAAGAATAATTAAAAAAAAAGAAAACGGGCGACGGAGAGTCTCGAATTCATAACCCTAAGCACCGAAGGTGCGCGCCCTAACCACTGCTCTAGCCAGACTATATGAATGATTATGTTTTATTCGTGAATCTAATCACCCCAGCAACAAAAATCACACTTGAGGAGAAAACCATTATATTTCCTATATGCATGATCCGTCGACATTCCTTCAGCTGACCATCATGTATCTAACTTTCAATGCGTCCTATCGATACATAATGCCGATTCGTGATTCATGAAGTAAAGCTTATTTGTGGCTATGTTCACGGTATATGACGCCGATGCTGGCTGGGATGGTAAAGAATGGTAATGGTAAATGGTTGATGGATGGAAGATGGTAAATGGTTGATGGTCGTAGGTCGACACAAACTTAGTTATCTTTTTGATTGGACCAAACATAATGCTAGAGTTCATATATTGAATAAACCGTTTGCTTACAGATACATACATATCGTCCTAAACATATTGGATTTTCTTTAACATCATCGATACATGTACCCATCCTCATCCGAACGTATATTCGCGGAAAACTTAGTCTGCTGTTGTTCGGAGTTATTTCAATGAGATTGGCGTTAATTAGCATATATCAGTCCACATCGGTCATTTTTTTATTGCATAGTAGGGCTATTACAGTAATGATGGTCTAAAGAAAATCCCCATTTACCATCTACCATTTAACATTTACCATTTGCCATTTACAATCTACCATCAGCCATTTACTATCTGCAATAGTCTAAAGAAAATCTCCATTCCCCATTTTCTCAAATGGAGAATTGGGATTTTCGTTTGGGGATTTTGATTTTGGGTATTTTGATTTCGGGGATTTTGATTTTGGGGATTTTGATTAGGGGATTTTGTTACTGGAGATATCGTAACTCCCAAATATTTAATCCAAAATTTGGCATCACTTTCTGAAACTGCACAAAATTCTACATAAAATAACTCTTTTCCCAATTAAATAGTTTAAAAGCTTCCCAGATCCTACCATTCAAACTTTTACTTTGTTTCTCTCTTAGCAGTACGTTTTTTTCTCTTTAGCACGTAAGATTTGAGATTTTTCAAATCCGAACACCCTAATTTTTATACGTCGTTCGAAAGCTAACACAATGAGGCAAATTTTGTCAATTTTGAACATTTGTCAGTTCAAAGTACCGTTACGATTTTACAATTTGAATTTTCAATGAAAAAAAAATCCATTTTCGAATTTCTTTAAAGTTTTAATGGTAGTATCTGGGATACTTTTTAAACTATTTAATTGGGAAAAGAGTTACTTTATGAAGAATTTTGTGCAGATTCAGAAAGTGAAGTCAAATCTCGGATTAAATATTTGGGAGTGTGGCAAATAGTATTTTTGCTCGACAAGTCGAGTTTTTTCATACTACAGTAGAGCGTCGATTATCCGAACGTCGATTATCCGAACACTCGATTAAGCGAACCGGGCACTCAGCTTCTTTTCTTGTGAAAGACATCGAATAAAAAAAATTAAGGGTCTGACAGAAGCAAACTCTCTTCTGCATCGCTCAATTACCTCCATTTTTTTTTGTCAGTTCTAGTCGTTTTACATGTTTTCTTTTTAGTTTGTCGCGTAATTTCACATTTGGGCTATTTTCTATTTTTTCTATGAAAGCTCGATTAACCGAACTTTCGTTGATCCGAACCGCCCTTGTCAACATTATAGTTCGGATAATCGACGCTCTACTGTATTTACAAAAAATGCTACAACTTTGTCACGGTTAAAGACAGAGGGTTCATGTAGAACATTAATTGTACCCAAATGAGATGTACTATCATTGTATGTACCATGAGTCGTGAGACACCCTGCATAAATGATGAGGGTCGGTCCCTGATTCGAATAAGCCATGTCCGTCTGTCTGTCTGTCCGTCCGTGTGTCTGTCAGTTCGCACGATAACTCCCGAAATAATGAAGCAAGCGTTTTGAAATTTGGTCAGATGATTGTTTTGACAAAAGCTTGGATGGTATTGAAAATGAGATGATCGGACCAAGGGTTCCCCTACCTCCCATACAAATGACCCCTCCGTGATAGTTTAATTCGGCCACATTTTTCGACAGAATATCGCTAGCGACTTGAAATTTTCATCAATGCCTAATTGTGACATATGCTTCAAGTTGGTGGAAAGTGGAGTAGGGTTGACTATCCCTACCCCTACATCCCCTACAAAGCAATATTTCGCCATACCTTTTGATAGAATGTCGCGAAAAACTTCAAATTTAAGTATTGAATTTTAATCCATTCCTGGTGTGGTCATATATGTACACCAAAAAAGAATAGATTTTACCCTTACATTTTTGACCGTGTACAAATTGCGAAAATTTGACCATCGTTTGGGAGGACATATCGATGGAAATCGTATACCATCGTAGGGCACCTGACTGGAGCGCTCTATTAAAGGGAACAGTAAAAAAAATAACAGGCGCGACAATCCAGCATTGGACTAAGGCCGCAAAGGGAACAGTAGTGCGCGTATAATTGGAAGATGAATTCCGAAACCACATCATTTGTTCATAGCGGGGAGACCTTTTTGTCCTTTTGAAAAAGTTCCCTGTGACACTGATGAATTGGCCACTTGAGTTTTTGTCCGGCAGAAGAACTGGAATCGAGCGTTATCGAAGGTTTCACTTCTGTCACAATAACACTATTAGGTTGTGTTACGGCCAGTTCTGATAGATATTATGTGCATTCTCTGCTTTGGCTACATTTTTGGAATCTCATTGAACTTCTAAAAATGCCGGTTAGAGCGAAAATGGATATTTATAGGTTGACATCAGCTGTGTTCCGGCCCGCGCGTTGAAGTGGCATTATGTTATCGATTCATGCTCACACGTAGGTATCCCAGTTCCGGATATCAAGGGTCAGAAAACTACAAATATTTTAGATTTCCAGACTACAGTATCAGCAGCAGAAAATTTTGCGTAGTAGTATAGTGATTTTAGCTGAAAAAATGATGAAACCCAAACCTCCAAAAAAAGAGCTGACTTTTGATGCCAAATCGTTCTATGGCCTGACCGCATTACGCAGTAAAAAGTTAGACTTTTTTGCGCGTCACATTTGGGGGGGGAGAGGGTGGCAAAGGGGTGAAATTATAATATTTCGCCAATATCTTGTTTACAGCAAAATGTTCTGAGGACGATTTAAACTACCCAAAATTTCCTTTCTAATGATATATTATATCATATACAGTAGAGCGTCGATTATCCGAACTAATGTCGACAAGGGTGGTTCAGATAAACGAAAGTTCGGTTAATCGAGAGCTTCCATAGAAAAATTAGAAAATAGCCCAAATATGAAACTAACCGACAAACTGAAAACATTTATAACGACTAGAACTGAACAAAAATAAAAATATTGTGGTAATTTAAGCGATGCAGATGAGAGATTGCTTCCTTCAAACCCTTGATTTTTCATTTAATTCGATGTCTGTCAAATAAAAGAAGCTGATTACCTGGTTCAGTTAATCGAATGTTCAGATAATCGACGTTCGGATAATCGACGCTCTACTGTACCTTCTCTTGGCAGATTATATACTAGACCTAAAAACATTCGGTATAATTTCGATTTTTTGATAGTTACATTTGGCGCTCTATAGCTCCTGAAGTAATTTAATTGGAGCCATGGTGATTGGGATTTCCAACAATATATAGCTGTCCCACACGGAGACTCAGGCTGCCCCGACAAAGCATTCCCCTATATCCCCTATTAAAATTAAAAAAAAGACATGCCTGTAACTTATCGCCGAATCACAGCAGGCGGGAAAAATTTTGGTAAACGTTATGGATAAGTCCCATTAGACCCTCCACCAAATATTACTTCGATCTGATTAAAACAAAGGGTACCTTCCATACAAAATGACCCGGAAATTGCCTACGAGCAAAACTTTAATTTTGTTTGACTTTTTCCCTTATTTTTTAATAAACTAGTGGCATTGAATTTGAATAATTTGTATGGGAAGTACCCTTTTTTTTAATCCGATCGAAGTAATATTTGGTGGAGGGTCTAATGGGACTTAGCCTTAACGTTTACAAAAATGTTTCCCGCCTGCTGTGATTCGGCGATAAGTTACAGGCATGTCTTTTTTTTAAATGTTACTAGGGGATATAGGGGAATGCTTTGACGGGGCAGCCTGTCTCCGTGTGGGACAGCTATATATTGTTGGGAATAGTTATCGCAATTACCATTTCCAATTAAATTACTTCAGGAGCTAGAGCGCCAAATGTAACTATCAAAAAATGGAAATTACACCGAATGTTTTTAGGTCTAGTATATAATCTGCCAAGAGAAGGTATATGATGTAATATATCATTAGAAAGGAAATTATGTGTAATCGTCCTCAGAACTTTTTGCTTTAAATATTACAGTTAACAAGATATTGACGAAAAATTTAATAATTTCACCCCTTTGCCACCCCCTCCCCCCCAATTGTGACGCGCCAAAAAGTCTAACTTTTTACTGCGTAATGCGGTCAGGCCACAGAACAATTTGTTATCAAAAGTCAGCTCTTTTTTTGGATGTTTGGGTTTAGAGCTAAAGTCACTATACTATAGTGCCTGGAATCAAACTCGCATTTTTTGACTTGCAAATTTTTGTAGAAAAGGACTTGTTATACCCTTCGCTCGTAGAGTCAACGAAGGGAGTCGATTGTCTGTCTGTCCGTCTGTTTCTACGCGTTTTACTCGGCCAATTTAAAAGCTATGAAGCTGAAACTTCGCACAAATGCTTGTTTTTGCTGCAGGCAGTTCGTACGTTTGAATCGGTAAAATCGGACAATGGGGTCATGGGGCTGCCATACAAACCTAACCCCCCAAATTAGGCTCTTCTGAGAAAAACTTTTTTATTTGTTCACCGATTTCAACCAAATTCCACACAAATGTATCTCTATTGATGACACACAACATATGTGAGAATGGATCAAATCGGACCATGGGGTCATGGGGCTGTCATACAAACCCAACTCCCCATTTTCGTTCTTCTAAGAAACATTTTTTACACCAATTTCACAAAACCTTGAATTAATGTGTCTTAGTCAAAGCAACAAAAAAGGTCAAAACAAATGGGATCGAACTATGGGGCCATGCTCCCGCATCCCCCAATAAAAATTTTCTGAGTAAATATTTTTATTTGCCCACTTATTCCAACCAAACCCCACACAAATATTGTTTTGCCGACGCAATGGAAGTGGAGACGGAAGGAAAAGAATGGGGTTGGGTTAAATACAAGTCGTAGGTATGTCCGAAAAACTGTTAGCCCGGAGGAGAGCGAAGGGTATCCAAATTTCGGCCACGCCCGAAATTAGTCTCGGTCTGTTTTTTTTTTATTTTTCACATAAATAGTTTTTTACTACTGACACCACTTATGGCAATTTCATTTGAAGTCCCTCGCGGTCCGGATAAAAGCGCTTCGCGGGCCGGATTGTTGCCCACGGGCCGTTCGTTGATAAAACCTAGCCTAAAGAATGCGTCAGAGTCGATAATAGGGAATCTGTTATACTCCAAAATTGCTCTGGATGGCTTGCATTCTATGTAACTTCCTTCTCTAGAGGTAGCTTAACTGAGCTTATGCTATCAAAATAGCGCACTTCTTCTGCAAATTTTGACTTTGTTCTTAGCCAACGCTCGAACAACTCGAATATTACATTTTTGGAGCACCAGCGATACTTTACCTCCAGTAATATACAATACGAGCAGTCTATGTGAGTTGCAAGTCCACAAGTCAAATATTTACCTATACCTTATTCAAATGACACTTCTGAGAAAATAAACGTGAAACCTTCAATAAACCTGTCGTTATGAGTTTCCAGTATAATCTCTCTACTTACCTAGCATGATAGTAAGAACATCTTCCTAGCACAAAACTTTCAAACAATCTTTGAAATTTTCATAAACAAACCATCCACATTCATAGTCCTACAACATACTTCTGCAATCTAATATCGTCAACTGCAACACAAGCAATCCACTTTCGCAGGACAATTGGCTTTCACAAAACATTATATCTTGACATCACATCAAAAACTTTTCTCCAGATTTTGGCCAGGAGTTTTGATTGCAAAAGCCGTATGCTGTTGCTAGCTTCACTCGAATAATATCTTTTGTGGCCGGAAAGTTTCGTGTGCCATCATGAAAAGATAAACACTTCGTGGAGAAATTTAGTTTGTTTGTTCGTAATACGAGATTACGAGTAGGTACTAGTCGTAGTATCGTATAGTAGTTGCGAAAACACTATAATGCGACAAGGTATGGTATGGTAACCAAAAAGTTCTCCAAAAGTTTCATTTTATAATACTAATTGTAAATAATAATCATTCTGGGTTCTTGTAACTTAAACTTTAAACATTCCGGGGGACCGGATTTGGTAGGAAACATTTCCTTAAAAAAATACAAAAAAAAAAGTTTAAGGTTCGAGATAGAAACAGGAAGATCAGACGCTTATCATGAATGACCATTCGTGTTGTACTCTTAGTCGTCGTATTACGACGAGAGACCTTGATTTGACTTTTTAATGAAAATTCCTACGGACAAGAGAGATGCAAGGACGATGGCGAGAGTATTTCGTTTTCGAATTGTGGTTGCGGGTGTGAAAGCGGCTACGGCTGCTGCTTCTTGAGCGCATTAAAATTTGCAATTTAAACATTTAATTGGATTACTTACCGCTGTGCAGTTTACAGTGATTCGTGTGATTCGCTGAATTGCAGGGTATTAGTGTAAGGCGACATCCACATTTTGCTGGTCATTCTGAAAATTGTATAGAAAAGTCAAGGATTATTCTAATGGACTAGATACAGAATTTGTTCGTTTGGAAAAATGTCAGAAAGGGTATTTGGTGTGTGTTTGTGTGCTTAGTAACAGTTAAATGATTAGAAATTTCGCTCGCCTTTGGTTAGAGAGGTTTATTTTTCTTCGGGATATATTCCAAGGAGAGGTAGTTTCACGTTCAAATTTATTCATAGCTGCTGATCGGGAAAATTCGTTACCGCACTACCTTCAAAATAAATATGTATACATACCCAGAAAGAGATAATAATGCTGATCTATCTTATACCAGCAAATCAAATTTTCCTACTAAATAGATACATGTAATAATTTCCTTTGGGGATTGGATGGATGTTTTTGACCTTTATATACATACATACAAGAATACAGCAAAAAATATCCCAAAAAAATATACATTATTCCATCCGACATAATAATATATGAAGATTTATTAGCCTCGAATTAGTATGCGAGAAAAGTCTGAATTATTACCCGACCAACAAAAATATTCTCTCGTAAATCACATTTCCGAGAAAATTCGTTTCTTTTCTTTGCTTTCGTCAGTACATATACATATATATGTTTCGATAAAAATCTTAATCGATTTCTCATAAATGCTGGCATGTTATGTTTCCAATTCCATCCAATCCTCTCGCCAGCAAGTAAGCAGTCAGTCAAAATGTACTAAACATTTGACAGGACGACCGTGAAGAAGACGTTCAATAAGCGCTCTCATTAGTTACTTTTCTTGTAAGTTCGTATAGTTAATTTCCCGAAATTTGTAGGTATTCCTCTTTCTCTTTGCGACTATGCCAGGCTTCTATATGAAACTGACTGTTTGAGGCCGCCTTCAGAAGCACGTGTCTTTTAACTTTTACCACGAAACTATGAATGGGGGTATATAGAATGATGGAAAATTCAGGTCAATTAATGAGTTTTTGTTTTAGCTTGGATACTTGATGACATGTAACGTGTAATCTAGAATAAAAATAAAGAAAAGAATAAGGAAACATTATCGCGCACCATGTTCGGACAGTGTTTAATGCACGGAATTAGATTCATGTATCTGATAGGATATAAAGGATAAAGGAAAAGTGCTTGTTACACGGATAGTAAATCGTCTGTAATGATACCCATATGTTCGGAGCCATAATAACGATTCCAGAACCATGGACGTTTATATAGTGTATATGTCGCTTTTACTCGAATATAATATTCAGATAGAATAGGTATTAAGGATATATCAGGCAGATTTCATAGAGATTTTTTTAAAACCGTAGGTCTTCCAATAGGACAAAACTTTTTTCCATTTTTCTTCGCTTCCACTGCAGTCTGTAATCTTTCAGGAGAGTGAGACAAGTTTGTAAATAAAAATATCCTGAGGGAAATATTATTGATGCTATAAACTTTATATTGGGTTTTCCTGTATAATGTATAATCACATGCACATTATATCGGCGCTGTTAAATTACACCGGCCGGCATATCTGCGAAATCCATATTTTACACCAGAGGGTTTTGAGGTTTTCGCCAACGGTATTTTAATGTTAACGTCCGTTCGATGCACCACAAAGTCACACAAAATTGGACTAAGTTTAGATGCAAACTATTATTATTGAAGAAGTAGTTACAAAAAAAAATAAAAAATGCTTAATTTAGAATATTTCTGAAGATTAACCAGTTTGGTCTTTAAATCAGAGCAAAATTCTGCAGTTACGTCAGTTTGATTTAAAAACAGGGGCAAATTTTCACTGTTGCACAGTATTTGGGCAATTGCGCCGAAATGAACACCGGCACAACCCCATTTGATGTACATATTTTTACTCAACTATACAATTTGCCAGTATGACAGAAAAATAGAGAAAACGAGGCTAATTTCGGGCGCAGCCGAAATTTGGATACCCTTCGCTTCCCTCAGGCTAAAAGTTTTTTTTTTCGGGCGTGCCTACGGCTTGTATTTAATCACCCTCCTCCCATTCTTTTCCTTCAGTCTTCACAGAAGTTCCGTTGCGTCGACAAAGCAATATTTGTGTGGGGTTTGCTTGGAATAAGTGGGCAAATAAAAATATTTACTCAGAAAATGTTATTTGGGATGCGGGAGCATGGTGCCATAGTATGGTTGTATTTGTTTTTACCTTTTTAGTTGCTTTGATAAAGACACATTAATTCAAGGTTTTGTGAAATTGGTGTAAAAAAAAATTTTCTCGGAAAAACCAAAATGGGAGGCTGGGTTTGTATGGCAGGCCCATGACCCCATGGTCCCATTTGATCCATTCTTACGTTTGTGTAGTGTCATCAATAGAAGTGAAATTTGGTTGAAATTGGTGAACAAATAAAAAAATTTTCTTAGTTGGGTTTGTATGGCAGCCCCATGACCCCAATGTCCGATTTTACCGATTGAAACATACAAACTGACTGCAGCAAAAAGAAGCATTTGTGCAAAATTTCAGCATCATAGCTTTTAAATTAGCCGAGTAAAACGCGTCGAAACAGACAGACGCCCAATCGACTCCCCAAGTCATGCTGATTATACAGGGTGTCCCATTAATGGTGGAGAATATTTTAATGGTAGGCAGTGTGGCTCATTTGGAGAAAATTAATGTACAACGGGACCCCTCTATTTTTAACTGTTACAATGTAATAGCATTTTTTGTCAAAATGCACGACTTGCTGAACTAAATCAAAATTTGCCACACCACCAAACATTCGATCCGAGATATGACTTCACTTTCTGAAACTACATAAAATTTCCAATAAAACGACACCTCGTTCGTTACGAAGTTGCTCGTATCTTCCGAGATCCACCCGTTCAAACTTTAAAGAAATTTTAAAATTGCATACGATTTTATTATTTGAATTTTTTATGGAAAACCAATTTTACAATTTCTTTAAAGTTTGAACGGGTGTATCTCGGAAGATACGAGTAACTTCGTAACGGGCGAGGTGTCGTTTTATTGGTAATTTTATGTAGTTTCAGAAAGTGAAGTCATATCTCGGATGGAATGTTTGGTGGTGTGGCAAATTTTGATTTAGTTCAGCAAGTCGTGCATTTTGACAAAAAATGCTATTATGTACATTGTAACGGTTAAAAATAGAGGGGTCCCGTTGTACATTAATTTTCTCCAAATGAGCCACACTACCTACCATTAAAATATTCTCCACCATGAATGGGACACCCTGTATATGTATACTTTTTATATGGTCAGAGATGCTTCCTTCAATGCGTTACAAACTTCATGGCAAAGTTACTCACTCTATGAGCGAAGGGTATAAAAAGAACTTTACAGTATTTTCTACAGTGTAAGTCGAAAGAAGAACGATGAAATTAAGTTTTCCTACTTTACTCCTAATTTTACTTTAAGGTTCTTATCAAAGTACAATTTTTTTTCAGATATTCAACAACTAAAAATAAAATTATAATGATGAATAAATGGTAGTCACTATCCAGCTTCTTATTGTATTTATTTCGCTCTACAACGTTTCGCCTATTATCGGTATCATCAGGTAGAATTCTATAATGTGTACGCCACTGGTCATGTTGTTTGTTTGCATTGGACTAATTTTGAAAAAAAAAAATTTACCTATACTATAATATTGGGCATATTTTTTATGATTATCACAGATATTACATATTAACATTCTCGAGTTTAGAAATTAGTGGAAGACAAAACATTTTTTTTAAATAATTAACATAAAATAAATTAACAGAAAAACACTCATAATTGCACATATTAAAAATGAATTGGCGGGATGGGGAATTGTTATCTATATGACTGTTACTGTCACTTGTCATCAGTTGTCATTCATTTATGGCGCGTTTATACTATTACTTTGTTGTATCTACTCATTATGCTGTCTAATTCAGTTTAAGTGTTTAGTGATTTATTATAATTGGTGTTTATGTGTAGCGCCTCCTTTATTCTGACTTTTCGTATATTATGCTCCTTATTTATTATTCTGGTGTTTTCAAAATCCATTGTATGGTTGAGTTCACGCTGGTGCTTGACTAAAAGGGTTCTATGGTTATTGTCCATTCTTGTCTGTTTTTGGTGTTCCCTTAGGCTGAAAACACATCGAACGAAACAAAACGTTTTTGCCGTTGCGAAGAAACAAGAATCCATTGATTCTTATCAGGTAACACACAACAAAAAATCAAAACGTTTTGTTTTTTGGTGTGTGTTGCCTGCTAAGAATCAATGGATTTTTGTTTCTTTGAAACAGCAAAAACATTTTGTTTCGTTCGGTGTGTTTTTAGCTTTAGTCTTGTATATAGACGTATTTTTATACCCTTCGCTCATAGAGTGAAAGGGTATAAACTTTGTCATGAAGTTTGAAACGCATTGAAGGAAGCATCTTCGACCATATAAAACGTATACATATATGATCAGCATGACGAGATGAATCGATTGGGCGATGTCCGTCTGTCTGTCTGTCTGTCTGTCCGTCTGTCCGTCTGTCCGTCTGTCCGTCTGTCCGTCTGTCCGTCTGTTGCAGCGCGTTTTTGTCGGCCACTATAAAAGCTACAGAGCTGAAATTTTGAACACGTGCTTCTTATTGTTGCAGGCTGTTGTATGTTTGATTCACCCAAATCGGATCACTGGGTCATGAGGCTGCCATACAAACCTAGCTCCCCAATTTGAGTTCTTCTAAGAAAAACTTTTTTATTTGTGTACCAATTTCAACCAAATTTCACACAAATGTCTTTCTATAGATAACACAAAATATATGCAAGAATGGATCAAATCGGACCATGGAGTCATGGGGCTGCCATACAAACCAAACCCCTCATATTGGTTCTTCTATGAAACATTTTTTTTACACCAATTTCAGAAAACCTTGAATTAATGTGTCTTTATCAAAGCAACTAAAAAGTTCAAAACGAATGGAATCGTACTGTGGGGTCATGCTCCGTCAACCCCAATAAAATTTTCCGAGTAAATATACTTATTTGCCCACTTATTTCAACCAAGCCCAAAACTTTTGTCAAGACGGAAGAAAAAGAATGAGGAGGGGGATTAAATACAAGTCATAGGTACGCCCGAAAAAACTTTTAGCCCAAGCAAAGGGTATCCAAATTTCGGCCGCGCCCGAAATTAGCCTCGGCCCCGGGGGTTGGCGAGCGAAGCGAGCAGGGGGCCAAGCCCCCTAGTTTGTTTTGAGTTAGTAAATATGGTATCTTTTTATTTATTATTGGGTTTGAATGCAGTGGCGGATTTACCCATTTGCCGTCAGTAGGCTATTTACATATTGACGCCCTACTGAAAACCTACTGTTTTGCCGATAGTGAATATTCGGGAAGAATTGTGCTTTATTTACCTCCGATTATTTAAATTTACACTTTCTACTTCTATGTGTGGTCTTCGAGCTTTCCGCTTCGTGGGTCCTGAACATTCTTCAATATTTTTCACAGAGTGTAAGGGTAATGCAGTAATTTTCTGCTTGGAGAATCGGTTTAAAGCGGTGAATTCCAAATTGTAGGCAGCTCAAATATGGATGCCAGTGGCGTGCAGTCCATAGATGCGGTGGATGCGCCGCATCCCTTAAAATCTTCGAATACATAATAATATTTTTTAACTTAAAGTTAAAGAATATGTATCTAATTACAACTGTCCTAAAATCGACGCCATATGTATGAATTATAGTGTACGTACACGGAACTAAGCAAATTTAACCCGGATAGTATAAAAATACCCAATAATAGTCGACTAAACGACAGCCCTTAAATTCTACACGCATATAGATATAGTAATATGTATACGACATTGTACTTGCTCCATAGTGCCAGTCGTTCTGTGAGTTGAGTACTTTTCTACTGGATGCGGAAAAAACTTTCACTCAGTCGTGAATCCAATCGGACAAAATTTCAGTCGACACGAGACAAGCTCATTGAGTAATTTTTGTAGCATTGGGGATGCGCAAACCAGTCCCGTACACGGAACGCATCCAAGTCAAATTCTCCAAGTTGTGCTGTGCAGTGTATAGCTAGCATGAATGAGAGAACGAAAAGAAGAGGAAGCTAATGAGTGAAGCTCATCTAATAGTGTAGTTACTATGTGATAAACCTAGTACATTAGATTGCAAAATGTTGTGGAGACAATTTTTTTTTGTTTCTTATGTTTTTTTGGGGTGCTGAGCAGGAATCCGGAGATTCCTATAGCGACATTTCGTTGCGGAACAGGGTAAAAATCGCGAAAAACTCTTCATGGATATTTTAGAGAGCACATAATTGCGCGTCCAAAGAGACATAAATATTATAAATCCGTTGAGCGGTATTACTACAATTGATAATAATTAAAATTGGCAATTTTTAAAATAGTTCCATATTATGTATAAAACTTTGAGATTTTCACAAAAGTTGCATCATTATGTATTTTGGGGTGCAGAACCTGAATCCGTAACTTCCCACCAAAATTTCGTTGCAAAACAGGGTCAAGATTGCAAAAAACGCAAAAAAATGGCTATCAATTGTAGCTATGCATTTTAATGATTAATTGCGCGTTGGACCCGCAATTATGTTTTCCCTAATATTTTCATGGACATGGACATTTCGGAGAAATGTACAGTTTTGGAGTTATAAACAAAAAACAAAAACGGGAAAACTCCGACATTTTTTTTTGCTGTTCCGCAACGAAATTTTTGGCGAGAAGCTCCGCATTCGAGCTCAGCACCCCAAAAAACATAAGAAACAAAAAAAAATCTCCACCACACTTTGTAATTTGAAATCACCTAGTAACTGCACTATAATATCTGGGAATGGAGAACGAAAGCAAGCAAGTACAAAAAGGAGAAGTAACTATCTTGAAGGGATATGATATTTATGAAATTATATTTTACGGAGATTTTGTCTGTTTACGTTTTTCTTATAAGTATTTGCTAGATCTTACGCATATGCACCGTACCGTTACCTAGAGAACCATTTTTTTTATTTATTTCTGCGATTACGCAACGATTATTTATTATTCAAAAGAAAAGCTAATACGCATTTTATTATGTATTATATTCCTCCTCTTGGTTTTTCGGATGCTTGAGAATCGTTAATGAAGCATTCAAACAAATCCACCGTGAAAACAGAAGTTGGACAACTTGTTTGAGATGCATCGATTATAGTCCAATCGAAATATAAATATACTTTCTAATAATAAAGAATTAATACGCCTGATTTCCAATATCTGTGCGCTATCATCCAATTCTGGCGTTCCGTTGACTTTTGGAGCACGCTGTATACTCATTCGGGCATGTTTCCTTCAATGTTTAAAATATTCACGAAAAAATAAAAGAAAACGCAAATATATTTTTCCTGTACAAATACGTATTGCAAAAACTGATAACGTTTTACGACCGCTCCAACTTTCAACTACTGTTTACACGGCCAACAAGTTGGATAGGATTTGTTTGAGAGAATATCGTACGTGTAAACAGCCTTCCAACTTGGATAAGTTTGAGGGAAAAGTTGGATGCAAACAAGTTTGATGCCATCTAAACGCGCCTTTAGACAATGGCGACAAATGATTTTTCATGTTTATATCTCACTGAGGGTAAAATACGCTTCGCTTCCGGGAATATGCCTGTCCTAAAATCTGCCGCCCTAGGCTCAAGCTTACTCAGTACTGGTAAATAGAGATGGGTAGTTCACGAACGAACTAGTTCATTCGAACTAGTCACATTAATGAACTAGATGAACTATTCAGTAATTCCATCACATTTAGTTCAATTTGAACTACACGAACTACCTGACTGCTGAGCTGATCAGATACATTTGATCAGTTCATTTTACTTAAAATATCATTTTTTTTAATTTTTAAGATCTGCTTATCTGTTAGTGATGGCTTTACGAAAAAGAAGTCCCATTTGGAATAATTTTGATGAAGTCCTAGAGGGTAAAGGAAAGCTCTGTAGATGTAAATATTGCCGAAGTGTGATAAAAGCTATTCTTGCGGGTCTATTGGGAATCTAAGGAGGCATTTTAAAACAAAGCATCCAACTGTTCCCTCAGAGAGAAATTTACAAGAAACGCTACTGGAGTCTCCAAATTTAAATACCAGCTGCCAAGAAAATCCTAGCATCGAAGCTTCTCCCACCGCCAGTACACATACAAATGCTTTGTTTTCGACCAACAGTGCGATAGTCCAAGCAAAACAATCAAATATTGATAATTATATTCGAGTTGTGAAACCAGTCGCTCCTAAGAAGTGTGCCGAATATGATAGGCAGTTTGTAAAAGTAATCGTGAAGGAGTACCATCCTTTTTATATCGCAGAGGATAAGGAGTTTCGAAAATTCATCGAAATGATAAGTCCTGGATATAGTCTACCGAGCAGAAAAACAGTTTCAAAAAGCCTTGCACCTCAGCTTTATCTCTCACCGTTAGAAATTTTCAAGGCTGATTTGAGCGAGTCCCTAGCAGTTTGCTTGACAGCAAACGGGTGGACATCTGTCAGCAATCGCTTACTTTAGTTTTCTTTTTTTATAAACATACAGCTCTGATCTCGCTTTTGTAAATGTATATTTTCTGTCATTTGAAATAATAGGGACGTTTTATTGTGTTTATCCCGTGCAGGTTTGGGTAGAACTTCATATAAAAAAAATGACACTTACCCAGGTAAAGTTAACCCGTGCAACTACCCTACACGGGATAGAGCTCAAATGTAGATGGCGGACGCATAGGGGAAATATGAGGGAATTTGTTTTTTCAAACCAAATGTGAGAGTTTTACTCATCACGAGAAAAGATTTTGCAAAGAAATAATCATCTTTTGTGATAAAATCCACCACATCTAAAACATAAGCCGGCAAAGGTGAGTCAAAGATGCGCAAAAACTGTCAAGTGTCAGCTGTTTGGTCTTAACCGGGATGTTACCCGCGATCGTTTTTTTCGAGTCAGATTTACACGCGATACGAAAAAAACGTCGCAAATATAATTTATGATTTATATAAAAATGAAGTCGTTCTACTTTACTACTTCATTAGTTAAGCGTTAAATACACAATCAATTCGGAGTGAACTAAACGAACTATAATATTGAACTATTCTTTTTGGTGAACTAGAACTAGTGAACTAGTTCACGAAAATGAACTATTTTTTCCACCTCTACTGGTAAATCCGCCACTGTTTGAATGCAATTTTTAGGTTTTGGTTATAGGCCAGTCAATAAACCGAAAAATAAGGCGTTAGGTCGCAAAAAATTGCTCGGCTCTGGTTTTTTGGGATATTGTTAGGATAGATACCAGAAGTGTACCACCAAGTTTGCAACTTCGAAAAACCTGTACCCTCAAAAAACCTCAAAATTTTCGGACTTTTTTCATATTTTTGTTTGTAATTTCTAAAAGGTGCTTCCTACAAGTAAGTTGTCCACTGCAATGTTAAAGCTTAGAAAATCTTCTTTAATTTGAGTGTAACCCCAGCTTTGTAGGCGCAAAGGATCCCAAGATACAGCACTTTAAACATTGTTTTTTGAAAAAAGTTCGAAATTGTAATTTCAGTCATGTTCCGAGCTGAATATCGGCTTAAATGCGCATTTTACGGAGAAAGTCATATGACATGAAGTTTTAAACCAGTTCCTTAGCTGTATATATGACGGAACGAATGGAATCAGACCATGGGGTCATAGGGCTGTCCCTGAAAATTAGGTTCTTCTAAGAAAAACTTTTTTCTTTATGTACCAATATTAACCAAACTTCACCCAAGTATGTTGCTGGTTAACCCTTCTGTCGGCACCTACTACAATATGCATATTCTATACCCAATAGGTCTGGCCGGACCTGCTGAAAAAAAAATTTAATTTTTTATAAAAAGTTAAATTTTTATCGGTATAATCATTCTACCCATTCTTTACAGCCATTTATAACAATAAAAGCATTAAAATCTTTTTTGTAGATTTACTAGAAGCGTTTTTAAGAAGACATATTTTGAGGTGGTATTTGTTCAAACATGTTTCTCCCTTTTTTTCTTCTATTTTTGCTTCTCTTTTTCCATTGCGTATCCGTACAGAAAGTTTGATCAAATTTCCCAAGTCCAATATCTTTGGGGAAATATTTGACACTCTGTTGGTAGATTTTATCGCGATATTAGTCTGCAGATCTGGGAAAATCGATAGATAGAAATAGGGAATTTTCAACCGCAAAAATCATTTCATTCTAAATTTTCCGTAAATATCTCAATTAAATCTATTAAGAAACACAATCGTAAGTCACTAATACTTAGTTCATACTATTACAAAGGAAATAAAATTCTTTTGATTTTCCTAGAATCAAATCTCAGTTGATTAGGTGATGTTATAAGACGGGATAAAATTAGGCGTACCCAATTTGCGAACTTCACGGCTTTTTAAAGCAAAATCTCAGAAAATTTTATCGTTTATCGTACAAATTTAATTTTAATGACTTTATTACATTATAAATAGGAGATTTTTAAGAGAATTTAATATTTTCACTTTTTACGTCAAGACGAAAATGGGGGAAAAAACTATAGGTCTGCCCAGACCTATTGGGTATCAAAAAGCACTATAAATTGAAAATCATCAAAAACATGCTCAAAACTTCAACCGATTTTTTTAAATTTTTGCAAAATGCTTCTAAACAAATTATTCTAGGATATCATGAAATATGACGTCGCTGCGATTTTATCTTCTATACTTTTTTGACCAATATATAGTGCCAAAGGTCTGGCCAGACCTATGTGCCGACAGAAGGGTTAAGCCTAAAAAAATATGTAGGAACGGATGAAATCGGAACACTCTATAACGTAGTGTCATACAAACCAACCTCTGGAAATTAGGTTCTTCTAAGAAAAACTTTTTTCTTTATGGACCAATCTTAACCACCCTTCCCCCAAATGAGTTTTTTGGTATAGCTTCAAAACATATCTAGAAACGGATGAAATCGGAACACTAGGTCATAGGGCTGTCATACAAACCAACCCCTGATAATCAGGTTCTTCTAAGAACAACTTTTTTCTTTATGACCCAATCTTAACCAAACCTCACCCAAATGTGTTCCTAGTAAAGCCTCAAAACATATCTAGGAATGGATGGAATCGGAACATTACGCCATAGGGCTGTCATACAAACCTCTTAAAATACAATTTCGGACTTTTTTACAAAAAAATCACATTTTTTTAAGTGCTGTATCTTGGGATCCTTTGCACCTACAAAGCTGGAGTTACACTCAAATTAAAGAAGATTTTCTTAGGTTTAAAAGTGCAGTGGACGACTTACTTGTAGGAAGCACCTTTTAGAAATTACAAACAAAAATATGAAAAAAGTCCGAAAATTTTTAGGTTTTTTGAGGGTCACGGGGTTAGCACAGGTTTTTCGAAGTTGCAAACTTAGTGGTACACTTCTGGTATCTATCCTAACAATATCCCAAAAAACCAGACCCGAGCAATTTTTTGCGACCTAAAATCGGTAATTGACTGGCCTATTATTGTTTTGGGTATTAATGGTTTTAGGTATTATTTTGGTTATTTTTTCCGTCAATATAGGTATATTAGTGAGACTAGTATAGACCGATGGGTTTATGTCCCGACTGTTGCTGTTAGAACTATTATTGTTGTTTGTTGTGCGTTGCTGGTTAGTCATTTGGCTAGATAGTATGTTGGTGTTCTTATATATGTATGTGTTTTTTAATATAGTTTATTGGGTAATTGCTCATTTTTAGTGTTCTATATATATCCTGTATTTGTTCCTTCCAATATGCTTAGCTTGTCAATTTTCGCCTCCTATAAATATATTTCGTCACTGTGTTCCTTATGATATATTCGGGGTGGTTCGCTTTATAGTTAATTATATTGGTTACCGCAATAGGTTTTTTATACCATTTTGTTGCAATATCCGGGGTCGTGAGGTTCCTGATGATAGTTAGATCCAAGAAGTTAATTTGAGCGTTGTTTTCCGGTTCGATGCTAAATTTTATGTTATTATCATGGTTATTTAATTCTTGAAGTATTTTACTTTCACTATCTGTTTTTATTATTGCTAAGATGTCGTCTATGTATATTTTCATATAGATTATGTCTTGCTTATGTTTATTATTGGTGTGGTTTAGGAGTTCCTGTAAGTAAATATCAGCTGCCACAACACTCAGGTTACCACCCATTGGTAGTCCTCTGTTAGTGTAGTATTTTCCATTATAATTAAAATAATTATTGTTAAGGCACATCTTTATCATGTCCATAAAGAGATTTTCAGGTATATCCGTATTAATGTTAGGTTAGTTATCTTCTATTAGTTTAATTGTTAGGTCTATAGCTTAGAGAAAACATAGCAACTCATGCAATGCGTTAGTCCAGAGTGGCTATGTGATCACACAACCCATATGTGTTTGACTCTAAATTTATTACACTACACTCCACGAAATAATTCAAATGTCCAAATATTGTCGATGCAATTATTAACCCTTCTGACGCCGCCTACGAGCTATTATGCCTAAGGTGTAGCTGAATCTTCTGTGAAATCAATCTTATTTTTTGAAGAGGTCTAATTTTGGTTCTAGAAACAGTTTACATACTGTGTCTTACGATGATGCGCCGTTTTTTCGATTCTTTAGACATAGTTTACATTTTGCCGAACGTTTGATCGCCGTCGGTTCCTTTGAAATTTATATGGAAAGGGGTGGAAAATATTATTGAACGATATTTTTCATCAAGATATAGTACCAATGGTCTGTCTGGATCTATACGCCAACAGAAGGGTTAAATATCACGTCGGCATTTTAAGAGAGTAATGAATATTCCGCGGATTTTATATTCTCAATTGTAAACAAAAAATTGACGTTTGAATAATATTTTCACGCATACTATGAACTGCAATAGTGTGAGAACGGTGCCATTTTTATTTTCTGATGCCCACTCTGGACTAACGCATGCTTTCTCTAAGGTCTATAGGTATATTAGTGAACATATCGACTACGTCAAATGATACTAATTTATAGTTATTATTTATTTTTATTTATTCATTTCCTCCTTAACTTCAAATTAGTTCTTTATATTAACCCATTACCTGCGGGAGAGTTTTTTTCGAATTTTCGTGTGAAACTTCATAGATATAGTAAATAAGGCCTCCTGAGCACGAGTCTGCTGTCCGTTTTTTAGTTTAGCTGTATTTAAGTGATGCCATATGGCATCAGCACAGGTTCAAGTTATAAAAACTTTTGAAGTCATCATTTGGAAATATTATAGAAATACAAAGTTTTTTTTGCTTTAACAAAGACAAATTGGCTGAAGTAATTATTTCATACTAATTCATACTAATTGGCTGAAGTAATTATTTCATACTCGCTACGCTCGTCAACCCCTACCCCCTCGCCCCCCGGCTTGCCCTCGCACCTGCCCTGCCCCAGCCATGCTACCAGCCAACGTCTGCTCCCCGCTATGAGCTGACGTGCTCGCGCTGCGCGCTCGCAGCACTGACTGACTGCTTTTCGTTCTTGCCATGCTATACTTATCGACATTCGGGATTCATCGTAGCCAATCAGAACAATAATAGATTTTTCCATTTCCGAAGTTAGCATTTTTATATTTAGAAGGATTAAAAATAACAATTCAATGATATTTTGAAAAGTTAACGAAAATATTTCCCATGATTTTATTATAATATTTGTCGATATTTATTATTATTTCTTTAGGATTGTGTGTAATATTTTAAGAACCAATCGCTAGTAATGCAAAGTTGTAGGTTTTAATAACATTTGGACGATTGTTTGGAATACGTTTCTTGTTAGTTCGACAAAAACGAGTGGCATCATTAATAGGCTGTTTTCGATAAAGTGAAGATGCTACTGTCAGACATTTCTTGTCCATCCACTTTGTTATGCATTTACCTAAATCCTTGATCCACGATCGACTTTGTTCATATCCTTGTTCGGTGTTAAAGGACAATTATGCGGTAGGCGACGTTCCCGAATGGTGCGCCAGAGTCATTGTGACCCAAACTCTTTAAGATAATCGAGTACTGCAATATCAGTAAAAATTTTCAAAATAATTACAATAATCATATTCTCAGGAAACTCATGCATCATCTGAATTAGGGGGGCATGTTTTATGTAGCAATACCTATATAAATCTATATTTAAATTTATAAAATCTGTTAAATATATTATAAATTTACGGACCATTAAAACTTACGTTATGCAAAAAGTTTTTGAATAAGACTATTAAACTTATTCATAACTTTTAATTTCGTGACCGCACCACTTTCCTCGTAAATCGGTGCCAGTTATAAAAATAAAAAAATATAAAACCCACAAAAAAAAAACCCTTAACCATGGAAACCTTACCAAAGACTAAAATCCACTCGAAAACATTTTTATTGCCACAATGAATTTCACCATCATGGCACATCCATATTGGATCGGCTACGTACAAGTTGAAAATTACATACTTTCGCCTACAACCGGCACATCGAACACGAGATTCCATTTCATTCTCGCTTTTCGTTTTTAATTCGTTTTAATAACTCCATTTTTGAAATCCAATAAATTTTCACTCACAGATTAAATTTCCTTTGTGGCATGCTGCCGTGGTTATACGGTTTGGGCCGACACGAATCCCAATGATGATGATGATGTGTACTTGAATTCCCGTCGCGGATAGCGGATAATATGAAAGAAACAACGACGAAGGTGGCGGTTTTACCCTTTACTTTTCAAAGGACTTTCACTAGAAGAATGCACGCACAGTCTGCTTGACGCTTTGGCTATGCATAGGGAGGAGTGATCCGTGCGGTATGACGCGAAGCAAAGAAGCTATTCGAAAATTTCCACGTTAGAAAAACAGCCCTAAATCCGTATCATAAAATCATTTTGGATGGTGGCAAGAAAAGGGTTGGTTTGGTTGTTTTCAAGAGAACACACAAATTGTGATGGTACGTGATGTAATAAGACTAAACGTTAGCCGGGATAAGATAATAATGGTGGCGAAGAGTGTTAGTGTAAGTGGTGTATCTTAAGGATATAATAAAGCCTGAATGGCAGAATGGCTGACGTGAAATTGTGGAATTATTGAAAAGCATGTCGGATTATAAGTAAACACGAAACGAACCCACGTATAATGTGGAAATTTTGTGGGAAGGATAATATGTGGATAGTTTACATTTCCGGCATCAAGTGTGTATATGTACTCATCGAAATAAAAGGAATGGATGTTGCTCGTAATTAGATAGCACGATCGTTGTTTTGAAAAATACTCCATTAAAACCGAATTATGTTTCGAAAGAATTCATCATAATAAAATTTAGCTTCAGGATATGTTTATTAATTATCCTTTACTGAATCTCTCTCTTCATTACTGTAACTCCTAGTGGAGCATGGTGCGTTGATGACTACCATGTGTAGTCATCAACGTTACAAAGACAACTGAATTCGGAGTGTGATACGGTTGTCAGCCTTACCACTTCCTAGTCGCATTGTTAGTTTATCATTCTACGATAACAATATTTCTTATCATCTTCTTAATAATAAACTTGCGACGAGTCGTGCCGAGTTTGGAAACTCGTTTCTCTATGAGTGTCTATTTCACAGAGTGGCGACCGAACGATCACGGCCACAGAGCACAACTACTGAATAGCATCGACGAAAACTCCTCAAATATCGTTTATGAAGGATGTGATACCTGCAAGTTTGATGAACCAACACAAAGTTTTTGTTGCTCATACATAAAAAAATTTAAAATACGAAATAAAACATGGAAAAACTCCTAAACGCATTCAGATCAATTTCAATTATCTGATTGCGGCTGGCTGTTCAGTTGTCACATTTTCTGAGACTTTTTCCTATTTGTGCACTAGAGTAGGTATACGCTTTTGCTATCGTCGGCGGCGCTCATCTTATGTTGCCTCCCACTTTGCACACGAAAATATACGAGTTTTTTTTCGTACTCCAGGAAATTGAGCATTTCACTTCGGAAAAATTACGGCAAAGCTGGAGTTTTGCATCATGCTTCCTTTTGAGGTTCTAAACAAGTGGTCCTACAGAAGGTCAAACAGTCTCAAAACCAGTAGGTTTCTTAATAAACCGATTTTAATCCGCGCACTCCTAACGGTGCCACGAGGCAAAGCAATATTTTTCAACAAGGTTTAATCAAAATCGCTATAACGGTAACTCTGCTGAGTGTGGATGTCGCATGACATTGATCATTATGCCTTTACGGTGCGTGCTAGTGGGACAGTGCTTACGTGGCGGCGCTGTTGTGCTATAATGAGGTCGGTTGTCAGTTGATTTGGTATAAATTGATGGTGTATGTTGAGAGCGTTGTTATACCAGTTATACTAGCTCATTTACTGTGCGATTACCCCATTATTGTTGACCTCTATTCCGTATTTCTACCCGCGCCAAGCCCAGACCATCTCCATCGCCATATTCCCTGCTGGTCCACCTCTAATTCACACGCGGGCGGACTCGCTTAATTAGCCATCACGGCGAGTTGCAGACTTCCGTCCTTCTTTTCTTTGAGGTTCCTTGTGGATGCGGCACTCTATTGTGATTGATACTCCAGCATACGTTTCTCCATATTCTGTGCGCGTGCTCTCCCCGTTAGGAATTGAGGTAACCTATCCTATTTTGCTATTTTGCTTGTCGTGCTCTGTGGCCGTGATCGTTCGGTCGCCACTCTGTGATATAGAGATTCGTAGAGAAAAAAGTTTCTAAGCTCGGCATGGCCTGTCGGAAGAAGATGATAAGAAATATTCTTATCGTAGAATAAAAAACTAACAATGCGACTAGGAAGTGGTGTGACTGACGACCGTATCACACTCCGAATTCAGTAGTCGTAAACGCACCATGTTGTCTTAAATTTCCAATCTTTTTCGAATATAGGTACAAGTCCGCCGACGCGTCTATCATTACGTCAACCGGCGTACAATCTGCGTGTCTCCTAAGCAGATTTTCTATAGTGATAGTTCACTCAATGCACACCTACGGTAAACCGAGCTCAACTTCTGAGCGTTCCGAGGAAATCTATAGTGCCGAGCAGGCAAATTTGGCAGATTTTAGCTTGGCTCTTCACCTTTGTACGTTTGGAAAACTTCTGAGAGCCATTTCGCGAATTGACTCCTTCAACGTCCTATAAGGGATCCCATCTGGTCTTGGCCTCATCTAATATTGATGCAGCTTGTCAAAGTTCCTCGTCTGTAATACCAGAAATGTGAACCCCGTCTGACTTGAACTTAGCCCTACGGGGAGTAGCTCACGTTGAGGGAAGAGAACCGCAGTAATTTCGTAAAACCACCAGTAGTCCTCATTTCTTTAACTTGATTAACTTGATGCCTTGTTCCGAAACATAGATGTCTTGCAGGCCATCATCATCATCTATGCTGTCCTGTGTTCTGCAGAACCTTCGATTGGACCACTTTGAAGGACTTCGTTGAAGGGTGCCTCGTCAAGGCTCTTTGCAGACCATCTATCCGTACGTGCTTGGATCTTTGGGCGACCTGTTCTGTTTTCTACAGGTAAGAAATTACTTCGCTCTACGAGGATCGGATAGAGTACAGTAGCTGATTTTTCAATCGTTTTGTTATAGGGAAAATAAATTAAAATCTCATTATTTGACGGTTGTAACTTCTAATGCATGAAATAGATTACGCGCATCAGCAGCAGCATCGGCATCGTCAAGCGCAATGCATTTTACATTGCTGCCAACAATTTTGAGCAGAAGACTTGGCATTCGGCATATTTGTCAGCTATAGAATTTCCAAGTTATAAACAATTTTCGATTAGGAAACACAGAAGTGCAATTTAGGCAGCTGAAACTTTCGAATGCGGATAGGTGGACCATAAAATTTGGAGGAAATATGAGCGCGAGTGCTTTTTCAACGACCACCAAGCAGACCTCTTGGGCCTTTCGAACGATCGTTGCCCATTTATATTTAAAATCCGTTGTCGGCCGTCAGATCGGAGAAACACAAGAGACGCCTACAAATGTGTTTGGGTTATCTGACGCTTATGGAAGAAGGCCTGCATAACCGCAACTTCCGCGATTTAGATTGTTTGTGCATTTTCGATTTCGATTGTTGGATTTTTGATGGAAGCTTTTTTAATTAAGGCTGTACAAGTTGAAGGCAACATATGGGGCTACTCAGTTGCAACTTCTAGCATTTCTTCGATTATACGTTATTTGATTTCTCGATTGAAGCCTTTTTGGGTAAAGACTTTTTGATTAAAGACGGCATAGGGTCGCTCAATTGCAACTTCTTGCATCTTCGATTACACTTTTTTTAGACATTAGGATGAAGCCTTTTGGTAAGGCACCATAAAGCGGATGACCGCGTTAGTGGTTGTAGTGTCGATTGACAGGATGCGCTTCTACTAAATTTTTGATTGGAACTTTGTGACAATATGACGACAGCGTAAACGGTTGCTCATTGGCAACTTTTGTGGACATTAGACCGTCGTATTGACTTGATACATTTTTACTTAGTACATTTTTATTGAATTTGGATGAAGCCTTTTGTTCAGGCGAGCGAGATTGATAATTGCAACTTTTGCATTTTTGTACATTTACGTATGGAAGTGTGAATTTATTAAAGGATATCAGAGCATATCAGAGGAATTGGTTCCGTTGGATTTTACGCTTTGAATTTTAATTAATTTTTATTTGTATATGGTGGGTACTGCATAGCCATAATGGCTAACTAAGGCCCATTAGCTCACCTCCATCTTTTCTTCGGTATGGGTATCGGTCATTATATGGGGAGGCGCATTGGACACCAAAAATGGTAAGGGTAAACAGCGCAGGCCTACACCATCTGGGCTATTTTATGAGCCGGTCAACATCTGAGGTTCATCGACGTTTTAGAAGAACAGAACAACAAAAATGAACTACCCCATTCCTCACGATAGCTGAGTTGAACTGCGACCGTGTGTACCTGGCAGTCGAGTGAAGAGGGTTCTTCAGGATTTGTTCTTTTTTTCAGATTCAACTTTTGTTTCTTCCCGGCCACACATACCCTCGGCCTAGCTTTTTCGAATTTCGTATTTAAACCCGAAAACCAATTACAATATCGCCAAGCTTACTGCTGTTATCACGGGGCACTGGCCAATGGGGCTCCATGCTTCCAGGCGAGGCATCCTCTACAACGCGCAGGGGAGCTGCTGTACTTCCTAAATAACACTGGCTGGTTTAAGGCACCTCTCCATTCTAAATTTATCATATACACTAGTTCAACTTCACGAAGTGTATGGTTTCAAATCGGCGCTTTATGCGCTATTTGGGCTTTTCACTAGCCTCTGCCTAAGCCACTATTTTGACCAACCAACCAATCCTTATCCTCCTGTTTTTATTGATTTTTCTCCCGCATTGTTGCCACCAATATACCTGACACGTGTGTTCCTCACCTCATCACGCCACCTGCGGCGAACACTTGAATTTAGTTTATCATAATAATTGTTACCAACTTAACTTCACAATCTGTACCGTTCTACCTTCTACCCTACCCTAAGCGCTTAGGGGATCTGTTTGTAGGGAGAAGTTTCTGATCCGTAACGGCCCGTTGATTTGAAATTAAAGGTAACGTTGCGCGAATGCTGCGCGATCGTTGTGTTTTATAACCTCACCCAATGATGTAAGTACCAACCAAAACCACCTTCACTAGAAGCCGGGAAGCAGCAATACATGCACACAAAACGAGCCTATGAACATGTCGTATATACGTTGCACGATGCACTAACACAAGCACAGCGCATGTAAAAAAACCGTGTCTGCTCTGATAAAAATCGCGAAAACATGTGGAAAATTCACTTTTTGTCGGGATTTTGTTCTTTCACTGCATTCTAGACACTTTAATTCACGACACATTCCACTTTTCGCGACGAAAATCGACCGGGAACCAATACTTTTCGTGTAAAGTTTGTCGCGACCCAACCCGATTTGCCTTTACCGCAATGTAAATTTTCGATCTGAACAGGCCTATGATTTGGCGCTTAAGTATATGAACGTGTTCTGCTTCCGGGCTTTGTATAAAGATGGTTTTGGTACCAACACATCGACAAACAAGCAGTATCTTTGTGTCAAAATCGACAACCAACCGGTTCAAATGGAGTTGGACACCGGTGCCCCTTGCGGAATCGTTAGGCTGGAAACATTGCGCTCTCTCAAACACAATTTCGTGCTCGCGAATACGGACCGTCAATTCAAAAGCTATACGGGTCATGCCATGAAATGTGTCGGTCGGATTCCCGTAAACGTGACAAGACAAAGCCTCTTAACCTTTATATAGTCGAAGGTGATTTTGAGCCACTATTCGGTCGCTAGTGGTTTTCTGAATTCGTGTCACAAATAAGATTCGAAGAAATGTTTGTAAACAATGTTGAAAAGTCGTGGAAGACTGAAGTGCCGCGTATAACAGCCGTCCAAATGCAAACTTTGGAACAACTTTTGTTGCGTCATAATAACATTTTTAGTGACAAACCGGGCTTGCTAAAAGGACCGCCGCGCCGCGCCGGTTAGTGTACATTTAAAAAACGGGGCGAAACCAATTTTTGCACGTGCTCGTGAAATCCCCTACGCATTACGTGATAAATACGCGAAAGAAATCGAATCAAAACTCGTTTCGGGATTATACGAAAAAGTAGAACATATTTTCAATGGCATGAAAAACGCTCGTCTTTTCTGCCATCTTGATATTGTTGACGCATACACTCATTTGCCAGTCGACGACGAATTCAGTGACGCTTTAACGCTGAATACACCGACCCACGGTTTAATTAGACCAAGGAGGGCAGTATACGGTGCAGCAAACATTCCCGCTGTTTGGCAACGAAGAATCGAGGAGGTGGTACGAGGCCTGCAAAAGGAACGGGTGTTCTTCGACGACATCGTGGCCTTTGGAGAAGATTTCGATGAAATGTTAGCTGTTTTGGAGGAACTGCTGAAGCGCCTCGAATTTCATGGCCTTCGTCTGAACCGTGGTAAGTGCACTTTTGCATCTCCTTCTATTGAATTTCTTATACATCGGATTGACGGCAACGGTGTGCATAAATCCGACAAACATATTGAAGCAATTCACGATGCTCCCAAACCAAGAACTTTCGATGAACTACAATTATTCCTAGGAAAAGCCGTCTACTACAATTCGTTCATGCCGAATCTTTCAACACCGGCCCGGCCCCTACGTGACATGCTGCAAAAGGACTTATTTGAGTGGAACTCCGAAGCCGGCAAAGAACCCGAAACTATGAGCACACTCGTTTCAGAAAAGGTACTTATGCCCTATGATCCCGCCTTACCCCTGTTGCTAGCAACCGATGCAAGCAAAATAGGACTTGGAGCGGTTTTATCGCATCGCCTCCCAGATGGACGCGAACGACCGATCGCCTACGCAAGTCGCACAATGTCAACGACAGAACAGCGCTATCCTCAGATCAATAAAGAGCCCTTAGCCATTGTATGGGCTGCTTACAAGTTCTTTCACTGTGTCTACGCTCGTCATTTCATACTAATCACCGAACATAAGCCAGTATCGCAAATACTCCATACATTTAAATCTTTACCCGTCTTGTGTATAAGCAGAATGGCAAACTATGCCGACTATCTCTCGCATTTCGACTACGAAGTCATATTCAGGCCTACAAAAGAAAACGCTAACGCTGACTACTGCTCTCGTGCACCTATCGTTTCCGAATCCGTCCATAGGATTTCAGCCTCGAGCAAGCAAGAAGGGAAGAGCAACGATGATTTTAATAGGTTTGTCTTACATCAGATCAGTCAGCTTCCAGTTCGTGCCAATAGGATTGCCAAAGAAACACGGAGAAATGCATATCTGGGTAAGATTGTTCAACACCTGGAATCAGGACAAAATCTGCAGAGATTTGGATACAAAGCACCCGAGTCCAAGTATGCCTTAGCAGGAAGTTGCTTACTATTCGAACACCGTGTAGTAATTCCGAAAATGTTACGGAGTCACGTACTACACGCAGCCCATTTAGGTGTCGTCAAAATGAAAGGTATCACCCGATCGTTTGTCTATTGGCCAGGAATCGATGCAGATATTGAGCAAACCGCGAAATCATGTCCGCAATGCGCAAAAACCGCACATGCACCTGCCAAACTTCGGACTCATCATTGGGAGTACCCGAAGTCTCCATGGGAACGCATTCATCTGGATTATGTGGGACCCGTCGCCGGTCATATGCTGCTCATCATAGTCGACGCGTATAGTAAATGGCTTGAGGTAGCCATTACCAAGTCAACGACATCCGCTGCTACGATCGATATCCTCGACAAATTATTTTCGACTTATGGTGTCCCCATCAACGTGGTTACGGACAACGGTACTCAATTCGCTTCGAATTAATTTCGATCTTATCTGGAGTCATCAGGTGTCAAATACCATAAGTTGAAAGCACCTTATCATCCCTCGACTAATGGCCAGGCCGAGTGCAACGTAGGCACGGTCAAAAACGCTTTGCAGTCTCTAGGAACAACGTCAGCCACACTTAAATTCGACCTAAACATATTCTTGCAGCACTACCGTAGAGCACCACATTTTAACACGAATAAATCGCCATCAAAACTTTTTCTGGGTCGAAATATCCGGACCAAATTCGACCTCTTGCTCCCTGACAAAAGTATCTGAAAAACAACGAGCTCTCTTTAATTCAACATTTTGAGAGTTTGCAGAAAATCAAGCTGCTTACTTTATGTCCAACAATCCAAAGGCAGACAAATGGATCTCTGACAGCACAAACGTCATGTGGACCAAACAAGCCGGTTTTTTTTAAATTTCGACATCGAATCAAAGGACATTCTTCCTGTTTCTCCAAAGATACTAACTGCTGTATATCATATTGTACATAAATTTTGCATTCTTTTTTAACTTAAATATTTAAAATGGATTTGATTTACACTTCTTTACATTAGTTATGTTACATGTATTAATTTGATGTATAAATGAATTGGCATGAATTGGCATGATCCTCAAGAAGCATCAGCACCAGGATCTCAATGTTTTACTCCGGGCTCGACAACTTCGCCGCCTGCATCAACCGTGTCTCCAAAAGATTTGTATCAAAGTCGAAATGAACAACCTCTAATATCCGCAAACCCAGCACATGATGTGACCTCAACGCCTCGATCAGCCAGGACCCATGGACCACCCGATAGGTACAAACCCAAAACGCAGCAGGAAAACGTTATGTATCACGCCACCTGCGGCGAACACTTGAATTTAGTTTATCATAATAATTGTTACCAACTTAACTTCACAATCTGTACCGTTCTGCCTTCTGTATCCGGTTCTCGACTTGTCAACATCGTTTGTACTGGTCATTTGGTATTTATCACCCACATCGTTGTATCTAATACACAACACTTTACGGCACCGTGTATATTTGGCTTCGATTCCACGAAGTCCATGAGCTCGACTATCAATTCCGCCATTTTGCTGAACATAATCTATTTCAACGGCGACTGCTCTTCGCTCGAACATCCCATTGCCAGGACTAGAAGCTTCTCCTAAAAGGGCTTATCTTCTGATGGAGTGTCAGTCATCTCATCTACACCTTTACCTTTTTTTGGTAGCCCGGATAACAAATGGAAGGCAAAGAAATTTTCCGAATTTTTTTTAAACTGAGCTTTTGCAACGCCTAAGCACCTTCGGCGGCACTGAGCTTCGTGTCAAGTAACGCGCCGGTACGGATCTGAAAACCAGCGAAAAAAAGCTAATTTATCGGCTTTTATGATTTGAATTTGATTTAATTTCGTCAATCCCAATACACTAACCATTTTGATGTATGATTGTAAATTGAGTTACTGCGATCTGCTAATTGAGCTCCATTCAATCCAGCTTCAAATATTCTACTGAAAACTCAATAAATTGCGCAAACAGCTTACGTTTAATAATTCCCTGTATATCAATATTTTTTTTTATGCTAATTGCACAAACTAATGACACCGGCTAATTGAATCTCGCTGCCATTTTAATTGACAGATATTCATCATGAGCCCTGTAACGTATAGCCTAATCAATCAAAGTGGAACATTCTGAACGAAATGATTATTCGCTCAAACGTCCATAAATACATTTCAATAACATTAATACGCTCCGCCGGGCAATGTACAAATTCAGTTCAGTTCTCAGTTGCTCGAGGATTATTTTTCAATAAAACAGAAATTCCTTTTTCAACCGTAAAGAGACCTAATTACTGTAATTACATTTTCGAAAATATTGCCCCCATATTATCCCTGGGAGAATTTTATATATTTATAGCCACCGCACAATGAGTATACGTATAACCCGGATATGTGGGTTATGTCGTCATCTCGTCATTTCATCTTATTCCTAGTCCCCGGGAGCGAGAGATTGAGAGCTTTACAACTTGAGTCCTTCAGAATTCATTATCTCATGAATTCCATTTCGATTATCGCAGGGATAACACACCCGAAACGATGCTATGGCTACAACAAAAGTTTCAACTCGACTGACATTATACTTTCACGAAATTGATACGAATCTCACATCCGCATGCAAGGACGAATCACACATCACAACATCACACACGATATCCAATTTTTGGCGAAAGCAAAAGTGTGAAAGATGTGCGAAACGTCAATTTCCATCAAACCCAAAAATATCCGCTCGATTAATTCCAAAAAGGTAAACATTTTTTCGTGAAATCGAAATATGTCAGGACAAAACCTCCCGGTCCCGTTTTGCCATCTAATTTCGTTCACGTATATAATACGAGGACGACGATAGGATGCGCTTCATCTCATACGGACGAGCAACTCCACTTCAATGATGTATCGGGCGAGAAAGTTGTCAGATGAATTTTCTTCGTTTTGCTTTTGTACTCGTACAGCGAAGGACATTTTCGAGATGGATACATTCTTTTAGTGTGGGCGATGTCGTCGTATGGCGCAAAGAGGTGCGTAGTACGAGAATGTATCCAGTATCCGTATTATGTGCGAAGGACATCGTCATCATCTTCAGCAGCCAGATGGACGACTTCCGGACGTTTCAATCTGAGTGTGGGCATTTCGGTATTAAGTCAAGGACCAGCTAGGACAACCGGTGCCGCGCCTCGTGTCGGCTGACTTGTCTATACACAATTTCGTTGCGGTGGATTAGAGTCTGTTTCAATTTTGATGAAAAGAAGAAATTGGCTTGGTCAAAGGCCACGACGAGCTGTCAAATAAAAGAAATTCCTACAAGTAATTAAGTAGTGGCAGTGTTAAGTAAAATTGCCAGATCTATTATGTCATATAGTACGCCCTCGCACGCAGCAGCCAGCCAGGCAGCAGGACGAAAATGAGACAATGGGATAAACTGAAGGCGGGCTTGAGCAGAACTCAAAAAGTGTTTGGTGTATAGTCTTACGACATGGGGAACGGGTAATTAAAATTGGATTCGAGACTTGGTGCGAAAGTATCCTGCGAAAACAACATGGCACCTACTTGCTCCGGGAAAGATCAAAGTGTCGGGCATGAAATTCGTAGACGTGCATTGATATTTTCGGGAACGATTGATATTTGACTTTCTTGAGAATGCCAACGAGATTAATGATGTAATTATTAGACGAGAAGTAGAATTCAATTAAATTCATGGCATTTGATTGCATACTAGGAAAATTCGAGTTGTTACGATAATTTGGTGAAATTGCGACGTAGGTGTATTGTTTCGAATTGAACACTTGAGCATAAATAACGCCTCTTATTTATGTTCAAGTGTTGCAAGTTCAATTTGTTATTGTCGTTAGGGACATATATTTCAACTTTAGCATTTTCATCGAAAACATCTCGACCGATTGTCGGATTTCTAATTTTATTGAAATAAGATGGAAATTATAAGGATTGGTAAGAGTATAGAGTTTGGTCGACGAAACGATATTAAGGTACGTTGTCCTCGACGCGGCCGCAGCGACTCTAGCGGCTCTAGCGACTCCAGCGGCTCTAGAGCAAGTTCCCTACTTGGGTGGTCAGTTCGTGAGATGGCAAGATGAGGTTGCTATCATCACGGGAAGTGCTCGCAGTACCTCTACGCGGTGGCCACTAGTAACTTCACCTCGGTGAAGGCCAAACTGTGAGGGCCGGTTGCTCTGGGGTTACTCATTCAGACAAGGCTCATGCCAGAGCCGGCGAATCTGTAACCTCAGAACCACTGCCATACATTCGTGCCAATGACTAGCTGCATTTATTTTATGTTTTTAGTCTTGGCTCTAGAATGTTAGATTTGTCCTAAACCCCCGGGGTATTAAGCGACCCGTGCCCATCGGGGGAAGATGTCCAGGGACGCAAATGGACATCTCTAACGGAGCAGCCGGGGGCTCTGGTGTGGTGGACTCTCTTTTCCCTAGCTTCTCGTGGGAATCAAATGAACCAAAACAATCAAAACAAAAACCCAACTCAAATCCGACTGAGGCAGCCTCAGACTCGGATCAAGAGGCCTTCGACTCAGACTTTGTTCCAGCGTAACTTTATTTGTCGGATGTGGACGACCCACACCGACCTACACGGGTTACTTCCTGCACGGAAGCCGTAGCGGGCTCTAGCGAGCGCACCGTAAATGAGGGGAAGCAGAAAGCTGGGCTTCCACCCAAATACTCTCCGGGTGGTCTTCGGGATCCTCTTCGCAAAGGACTTGGAGGGACGCCCTTAAAAGGTACTGTCGCTTCCTCGCACAAGGTCATTCTCCCGAAAAGGCCAGGGCACTTGCGACTAACACCAACCGCAATGCCCCCCTCCCAAACGACAACGATCGGAGGAAGACGGTGCTCCCAACTCAGGGAAGCAAGCCGCTTCCACCAGGAAACAAAGGACGGCAGAAATCCCTTCGAGGAATGCCGTACCTAGACCTAGCACATCAGCGGCATGTGGATTCAGGGTACCTCCGGTGACCTCTGCTGGCTCATCCCGACCAGTGTCCACCCCTATGACCATAGCGAACAGGAGCAGGAGTGACCGTACGGGAGCTCCGGTAGCTTCAAACGTTACCCCTCAAGCCGTAGTCGCTAGGAGCAGGAGTACCCACTCACAAAATGCCAACTCACGCGACCAAAACGTACACCCGGTGGCATCGGCGGGCCCCTCAAGGTCAGTCGTCACCCCTCTGGCATCTACCAGCAGGAGCAGGGGTACCTACTCACAGGCATTATCGTCTGTGAGGGTTGCAATAATGGCGTCGAGCTACCCGGATGGACTGCTAACCCCAGATCAGATGTCTACGGTACAAGACGCCATCATCCACCATATTGTGAGCATCCCGCCCACCAACGTCTTTCCGGAATTCGGCAGCATCCGCTTCCGCCCCGGATTCCTTCTGGTCGAATGCGACAACGAGGCCACTGCCGAATGGCTGTGTAGGATAACCCCCGCTCTCAACCCTTGGGTAGGAGCCTTGCTACGTGCCGTAACTGGAGACGACATTCCCAGATCTACGATAGCGACGCTCTACCTGCCTCGCACCACAGATGCCAGGAGTGCGATAACACTGCTCGGTAGGCAAAACGAGGGGCTGCGCACCAGCGAGTGGAGGCTGATTAACGCCGCTACGGATGGAGGCAACCTCACTCTAATCGTGGCAATTGATCCGATGTCAATGGAAAACATCGCTAGGCGCAACTTCCATGTGTACTATCGCTTCGGGAAGACAAAAGTCCACCCGAAAAACTGGAAGGGCGCCGGCAAGGAAGACACATCGAAGTCGGCCAGCACCGAAGAGATCACTGGCGCTACCACCACCGTCAACGTCCCGCCCAGCAAAATAGCTGAGCCAACTAGCCCTATGGAGGAGGCTCAACATCGTCCAGACCTCTCTCCCTCACCGGAGCCGATGGAGCTGGTGCCATTGCACCTCGACAGCCTCGACTCGCCTGAATCCACGGAGGAGACGGATGTCACAGTCATTCCTAATCCTAGGAGTGTGACGAGGGATGACAGCCACGATGCGGACAACTAATCCGAGCATTGGCGTATTGCAGTGCAATCTGCACCACGCCAAAAGAGCCTCGGATATAGTTTCAGCGCAGTTCATAAGGGAGAGCCTTGACATCGCTCTCATACAGGAACCGTGGCAGCATGATGGGAACGTCAAAGGACTGAGCGTAAGTAATACGAATCTGGTGTATGACAGGGGCTCTACTCGCCCCAGAGCCTGTGTGTAGTTAGGAAACGTATTAATTACCTCTGGCTTTCAGAATTTACTAACAGTGACCTAGTGGTCATAGAGATCAGCACTACCAACGAGGGCAACCACAACCTGGTCGTGGCGTCCGCCTACCTACCTGGCGACACGGACATTCCTGCGGGGGAAATCCAGAGATTGGCCTTCCACTGCAGGACTAACGGTAAAGGCCTGTTGCTAGGCTGTGACGCCAACGCCCACCATACACTCTGGGGTAGCACGGACACTAACAGAAGAGGTGAGTACCTACTTGAACTAATTACTTCACTTGACCTATGTATTCTCAACCGAGGATGTCAGCCTACATTTGTAACCAGAGTAAGGTAAGAAGTACTTGACCTTACTCTGTGTAATAACTCAATAGCGGAACGAATTCGTTCCTGGCATGTGTCGGATGAGCCCTCCTTATCTGATCACATGCACATACGCTTTGACTTAAGCTTTGCGGTTGCTGCAGGAATCGAGCGAAGAGTTCCACAAAATACCAACTGGTCGGGATATCGTTGGGGGAGCATCTGCACCAAATCGACAAAAGAGTCACAGGGTGGTTGAGTCTAGAAAGACTCGTGGACGAGACCACCAGGGCAATTCTGTCCTCCTATGAAGAAAAATGCAAAGAAAATAAGTGTGTTCCGTGGTGGAATCATGAGATAGCTTGCCTCAGGAAAAGAGTGAGGAAGCAGTTCAACAGGGCTAAGCGCAACGGGGACTGGGCTCTGTATAGATCCACCCTCACGGAATACAACAAAAAGATCAGGGACGCTAAAAAGCAAAGTTGGGCTAACTTTTGCGACAGCGTCAACAATACCGCCAAAGCAGCTAGACTGCACAAAATTATGGCAAAATATGGTTGCAGCACTATTAGCACTCTGAAGGGTGCAAATGGGGACATAACGAGGGATGCCGAAAGCACAGGCATGCTGATTTTAGCAACCCATTTCCCCAGCTGCAGACTGGACTATAACGTGAATGATGGTCACAGTTGCATGAATCCGCCCAATAGGGCAAACAGATCTGCCTGGGCAGCAGCAAAAGATATCTTCACGTATGGCAGGTTTAGGTGGGCAATTGGGACATTCGATCCATTTAAGTCGCCCAGCATGGATGGAATCTTTCCGGCGCTCCTACAAAGAGGCCAAAGCGAGCTGATACCATTCATGGAAGTAGTTATGCTTTGGGATATATTCCGACAGCCTGGAGATCAGTTAGGGTAGTCTTCATCCCCAAAGTGGGTAAAAGACCGGCGGACGATCCTAAGTCGTACCGCCCCATCAGCCATACATCCTTTCTCATGAAAGCTATGGAAAAGATACTGGACTCTCACATCAGAGGCACACTTCTTAAGACACGGCCGCTGCACCCAAAACAATACGCCTACCAACCGGGTAAATCCACGGAATCGGCACTTCAGAGCTTGGTAGAAGAGATCGAGGTAGCCATGTCCAATAAGGAAACAGCACTATGTGCATTCCTTGACATAGAAGGCGCCTTCGATAACACCTCCTTCAAATCCATAGAAACGGCACTACGAGCCAAAGGAGCCGACAATACAATCATTACCTGGGTGCAGCGTATGCTTTCGTCTAGAATTATTTTTACCAGTATAGGCAATACTACCCTTTCTGCTTTAGCCACTCGTGGCTGCCCCCAAGGAGGGGTACTACCACCCCTCCTGTGGTATCTGGTAGTTGATGGATTGATGTGGAGACTTAGCTCAGCTAGGTTCTCCACACAGGGGTATGCGGATGACCTGGTTATCACGGTTAAAGGCAGATTCGAGGAGGTCCTACCGGATGTCCTGCAGAGTGCTCTGCATATAGTCCAGGAGTGGTGCACAGCAAACGGGCTGCGCGTCAATCCAACAAAGGCCGCCGTGATACCATTCAGTAATAAAGGGAATCTCCAAACACTGGAGTGTCCCTCCATGTATAATGCACGGCTAACAATGCCGGAAACTGTCAAGTACTTGGGGGTCACACTTGACAAGAAACTGCTATGGAAAAAACATCTTAGTCTGGTAGCAGAGAAAGCAGTTAAGGCCTTGTGGATCAGCAGAAGCTATGCGGGGAAGGCATGGGGTATTAAGCCTTACATAGTTCTGTGGATCTACAAGACAATTGTTAGACCTATTGTGGAATATGGGGCGGTCGTGTGGTGGAGAACAGCAACCACCATAGACGGAAGACGGTGTCTCGAGAAAGTTCAGAGGCTGGCCTGTCTTGCTGTCCTTGGGGCCTTCGTTTCGAGCCCCACTGCCGCCCTGGAGGTCCTGCTAAACTTGCCACCTCTGCACATACACATCGAGGCTGTGGCAAGATTAGCTGTCATTAGGCTCGTAGCATGTGATGTGGCGTCTCCACTGAACTCAGTTCAACAAGGATGGTTAAGTAACAGCAGATTACTGGATATGCCATCAGACCATCTGGTCAAAACTCTCCATTTTGACCCTTCTTATAGTGCAGAGATATGGGAAAGGGTGGACTGGACTGACAGATTCAGATCACTCCACCCTAGCACCATCCAATTTTACACGGACGGCTCCAAGACCGATACAGGATCTGGAGCTGGAATTACTGGCCCGAACATTAATATCTTTATTCCTATGGGAATACATCCGACCGTGTTTCAGGCGGAAGTGCACGCAATCGAAGTGTGTGCAAGATTATGCCTTGACAAAGGTTACACCAACAGGAAAATAGCAATATTTACTGACAGCCAAGCAGCAATAAAAGCGCTGTCGAGCTGTACTGTCATATCTAAGCTCGTGTGGGTTTGTCAGGAAATCCTCCAACAGGTGGGCAATCTCAACAATCTCACCCTTTTCTGGGTACCTGGGCACTCGGGGTTTTACGGCAATGAGAAGGCCGACGAGCTCGCAAGAAGAGCATCCACCACTCCCTTCTATGGCCCAGAACCTTACTGTGGGTTACCACTCTGTATCTGCAGAAATGTGATTGGTGAGTGGGAAAAAGCCAAAGCCACCACACACTGGGAAGCTCTTCCAGGGCTTAGGCAGTCAAAACTCTTTGTCGCCAACTACTCACCCAATCGTACCCTTGGTCTGATGAGACTGAGCAGAAACAGGGTTAGGATCATATGCGGGCTCCTTACGGGGCATTGCCGTTTAAACGGTCATTTAAAGCGCTTGCGCATTGTTACCGACGCCAGCTGTCGCTTCTGTGAGGCTGACGACGAAACTGCTTCTCACATCCTGTGTGAATGTGAGAGGCTAGCTAGGCGCCGATTGGAGTGTTTCGGTATCGCTTTTCCCTTGGAAGAGGATATCGCCACTATCAATATGGCCCAGCTGAATCGATTTATCGAAGGCAGTCGATTAGATGAGTTCATCTAATCCATAGTAGGGGCAATGGTACAATAGACCACCGGTCGCAGTGCCTAGGGCAACTCTTGTTGCCTGTGCCCTCAATAAATCTAATCTAATCTAATCTAAGTTCCCTACTCCAAGCAGCCGTCGCTCGAAGCCTACAAACAATCAAGTGCACCACGTTCACCACTCATGCGGGCATTATATACAACAAGAGCCGCGAGGTTCATTCGACGATAATTTTCATTGTGGCGATATGCCAAGCGATGATCAACTAAAAACGAGTTTTTATATGCAATGACGCAGTCGCTAGAGCCGCTGGGGCCGTGCCGAGGAAAACGTTCCTTTAACATTGACTCGACAGGACCAACCGCGCCGCTAGTCTGACAACTTGCCACAAAAGTTTTACGCGAGAATCATTAGTGCTGGATAGGGCAATGCTCACGGATGTTAACTTTATCCTCTATTCGGGGAAACGCCTTCTTCCATGGTCCTCATTGTGGGCGCTCCTGGAAACGGTAGTGGTATAACACCGCTGCTGGCTGAGTAATTTCATTTCATTTCCGAGGCCTTTCCATGATAGACTTCCTTCGATTACGAATTCTATCATGGTTTAGCGATGGGCTGACAACTCATCCGTAGCAAACAAAATTCAAAGTCAAGAAACCTGGACTAAAAGCCTCGACTGGGACGGATACAACTCAACGACGACTTCGCAAACGAACAACTAATTACTTTTTTGGAGCCTGGAATGCACGCTCCCTGAATAGGCCGGGGACCTTAAGGGCCTTCTGGTCAGGTTGAGAATGGTTGCACTCCAGGAATCAAAATAGATTGAAAGCGAGATTGAAAACCTTCGGGCCACAAGGCGTGAACAATCTACTAAAGCCGCAAACAAAGACGATAGCACCACTCACATTACTCCTCTGTGCCCGCCTGGTATTGAAACAACTTTAAGTCTATTCTGCACAACCGCTAATGGCGATTCGATTAAATTCACCTTCGAAATTCAGAAAATGTGCCAAATAAATTAAGAAGTGTAACAACTTTTGCTAATAGCAATCCAGCAAGGACTATGCCGTATATTGGCATATTAATAAGGTGATTACCTTATTAATATGCCAATATACGGCATAGTCCTTGCTAGAGCCGCGTTGGCCACCGCCGACTTTTCAAATAAAAAACTTCAAATGCTCTCCAAAGTTCAGTCTCGAATCAATCATAACCACCAAATACTGGAGAGAGAGAGAGTACCATTTTCTGCACTTACTTAAGAGCAGGCTCCATTTTTTGCTCTGCAAGTTCCAGGCCAATCCTTAACAGGCTGAACTTTACAGTTGTAATCGCTTCGTTGGCGTAGGCTTTGACGCATTCTTGTTTCTTTGCTACCACCGCAACTGCAATGTCGTCGTCAAATCCTACTAGTAGGCTTCTTCGGTACTCAGATTTTAGTACCGGATACCGGTTTTCTTTAACACCGGGCACCATAGCCGGGCACCGGCAGCGGCAGGTTTTTTTTTCAAGAACCTGGCTTTTTCCAATACCGTTTTTTTTTCAACCATGAGCCGTATTTTCGTCAAATTTTCAGCACCTGTCCAGTACCGGTTTTCTTTGCAGTTTTTCTTTAGCACCTGTTCAGCATTGGTTTTTTGTCCAGGTTTTTTAGCACCTAATCAGTATCGTTTTTTCTCAGATCTTATTGGCTCCTATATTCAACACCGAATTAACTGATACTGGGTTCTTTTCTACCGCATTTTAGCACAGTTTTTTTCAGGGGGTTTCTTCATTTAAGCCTTCATTCATTCTGAAAGGTACCCAGATTTTCTCAGGAAAATACTCGTCCAATCGGCGTAACACTAAGGTTATTTTAGACCGCTGATCCGGAATTTGACGCCAAAACAAAAAAACAGTTTTTTTTTGGCTGCCTGCCTCAGAATCATTATTCTATTTACTCGAAAAATACTCATCGTATTGTCGCGGGAGAAATTCGGGGAGTCTGATTCGAGTCGTCCTACCGACGACACCTTGCCATCGCGTAGAAAAGTAACGGTTTCCGGGCCACATGTTGGAAAAGGATGGAGATTCTTGCGCGCTAAATTGAGTGACTTCACATATGTGGAAAGTGTTCGTATGAAGCCCGAGGAATAAAACAAAGGAGAACTGTTACCGGTGGCCGCGTCCCACATAAGGATAAGTTTCGCATGTCTGAGTGCTTGAATGTGTCCGTTATGTGTAATGTGTGAAGTGTGAATGTGTTCTCCTAATCCTTGTTTCGAATATTTCCCGAAATGATGTGACGTAAGTTTCATCTCGGTGCGCGTAAAGGGCTGTCGCCAAAAATTTAAGTACATCTTGTTAGGCCTTGGGGACGACATGGTCGGGTTGAACTTGGAGATTAAAGGGTAAAGATGACCGGGGTCTACCAACATCGGGGCTCCGGAGCATAAAAACATGTTGCCTGAACTGGCCGACACCAGCCTCTTCGCTTTTCTCCCACTCTTTAATTCCAAGTGTTTGTGTTATGTGAGTTCGCGTGGTTTTTGTGAGTGTGATGGAGTAAGGGGCTATGACCGGCGACCACCCCGCCCGCATCTTTACCCGGCTTGAGCATACCAGCACGTGCCTTCTCAGTCTACGGAATGATAGTCATATACAGGCCGAGCACGATTACGTGCTAAAATAACCTGAGAAAGATCGGTACTGAACAGGTGCCAAGAAAACCGGTACTCAAGAACCTGAAACAGACTGCTACTGACTAGGTGCTGAAAAAGCCTGAAAAGACCGGTACTGAATAAGTGCAGAAAAAAGTACTGGACAGGTGCTAAAAAGCCTGAAAAAATACCGGGACCGGCCCATGGTTGAAAAAAGACGGAATATTGGTACTTCTCGTAGTTTTCAGGAACAGTTTTACTTGCCCTCTTTAATATGTTTTATGAGCTTTATTGATCGTCAAGCTTTTTCATAAGGCACTAGAAGGACATAATGGAACGAAAATATCCACTGGGTAATCAGGATTGCTATATATTTCTCGTCTTTTCTAGACGTTCCAGTGGGTTCGATAGATTTTCGCGTACACAATAATAAATAACACTCGCGTTACTGTAACACTATTTAATACAACACACACGGATATATACACGATTTACAATTTCACTAATTACTGACTAGTTATTGATCCGACATAATCCTCGAGTAAAACTATACTGACTGACTGACTAGTCGACGCCCTTATATACCCATTTCGAATGTTCCGGAAACTTCGTTGACGCACTTTCTATAGCAACGGACAGAAAGCCGTTTCTTGCTAGTGGCACTAGCGCCATCTGGTGCCAAGTACGGAAATACAGTTTGGGTTGGCGTATAGTCTAGACACATCACAGTGTATAATTTAACATTTTGCCGGCGATTTCAATTACAATTAAATACTCCTTATGGTGAAGTAGTCTCGAGGACCACCTGTTGGGAGACAGTGATTTAAAATGAATTCAAACAGTGTACCTGGCAACACTGTACTGATTCACATCTCCGACTTTTACACAGAAGCCAATCAGTTAAAACATAGTTTATCTCAACAGCAATGCAAACCCTTGAAATGATTTACAAAGTAGCACGTTGCTTAGTTAATTAAAATCCATCCTTGTTGCCTTTGCAGCCCAATGTATTCCAGGATGCCATCCTTCACATAATAATTAACAAGGCAAAATCACTGAGATAGTTGCTTTTTCCGAGAACGAAATAGATAAAACAACAACAGCAACAGCAGCCATACTGTCTCAGAATCTATTTCTCTGATCCTTTCGGTCCGATTCATTTCATGTCAATTCAGACGTTATGCGAGTATAAAAATAGGAAATTGAATGTAAATGCAAATCTGTGTGACGAAACCTTTTTGTCTCCGAAACTTTTACCTTTCTACCGCGCGGCCGTGTATTTTCTCACTACCCCGAAATAAAAACACAAGAAGCACAGTGTAAACGCAAAGTTTTCAACAAAAAAAAAAAATGTTTATCCCGTAAAGGGACAAGAGTGGGTATAACAAAGTTTCCGTTTAAGTGGAATTCGTTTGGACGACAAAAATCGCTTTTGAAAGTCACGACAAAAATCCCTTTTGAAAGTCGTTTTTTTTCCACTTCCGGCGGAGCTCCTGTCGAAAAGAAAAACATAAGAATCTTTTGAAAAGTGTATTCACTCGTACATATAGTTTTGTGTTTGGACTAACTAAATATTGATTTTCGTTTGAGAGCCTGTCTAAAGAAAAGGCGACAGCGAACGGTTAGGAAATTATTAAATAAGTTCTACGTTTTTCGGGGAGAGAGAGTGCTTAAACCATTTTAAAAAGCTACTTGGGATGAAATTGTTGTTGTTGCTACTTGGTACTTTTCAAAAACACATTTGCATTGTTCTTCGTTCAACATGTTGTATACATCCCATTCATCTTGTAATCTTTGGTTAAGTTGACATTCAAGCATCTTATCCTACAAGAGGAGCTACAGGACATCAGGGCGTGTTGTAAACTCGATATACTCTTCGAGATATTTTATGAGGGTTAGGGTCACAAATATCACCGTAGGATGTATGACATGTACGCATATGCATTAACCCCTTGTGGGCCTAGTGTGTAAGGGTGTAAGCTTATATGTTGGAGGCCACCTTAACGACATTTAGTTTGTATATAAACAACTCAAATGTGGCGCAAGTTGCTGGCATACACGACCTCTCCATTTAGTGTGGAGCTTTAAAATAAGGCTGCGCTGTAAAATATTTTACGAGCACTCCCCTAGGGAAAATATTATATCGTAAATATGTTGTTTTGGATTTGAAAGATTTTTGTAAGAAATGTGCGTTATTTATGCCTTACGATTTAAGGTCATAATAATTTTGAACACCAAGAACATTGGCAACGGTAACGAAACGTTTCTGCTATGAAACGACGACTAACAAGACATAAAGGAAGTTGCTTGGATTTTTAGGTTAGAGAGAATAAGCGTTTCAATAGAAGAAATCTTCAGTTTTGTTCGTTATAGGTTGAAATCATCAGAGTCTGCAGTTTTTGCCATTTTTGGCAATTATTTGTCATCTTATCTTTTTCGAATTGTGACTGTCGAACTGATAAAACTGTTTGAAATTGCCTTTAAGCTTTTAGGCCCAACCGCAATTAAAAGCGGTTAAAGCAATTCGTAAGATATCCTAACCGCAGTCTTTGGCATTATTCGGCTTCAGAATATCGACTTGCAACAATCTATGACGATAGACTTTTCCACCTCATATTGTATGCAAATGCATAAAATGTAAATGAAAACGGACACCTGTTCACTTCCGGAAATTTATACTTTTACATTTCCATATACCCATCTACGACACGTGGATAAATCTCTCGCACTTATACACAAAGCATCTCATGTGTAAAATCCATCAAAAGGAAGTTACATTGAACTGACGTCCACATACTCCCTGAGTGGTGTAAATCGGAGCACATATCACACTTGCTTCCCAGCCAGCACCATTATTCCTTGTAAAATGCTGAAACTCTGAACTGAACATACTCGACGCTCCTCGCATAGTGTAACAGAAAATAATAGAAACGACTCGAAGGTGAAAGTTTTTTCAAGCGAAATGTGTAAATTGTAAATTGGCTTTTATTTCCACTTCAGGTCGACAATTCTAAATGCCCTCGACAAATGTGAAGGTAAACATTTTTCTGTCAGCACTTTGGTGAGTTTTTTTTTCGTGGCAGCTTTTTCAATTCTTTTGGAGGATGCCCACTTCACGACCTGAACAAACATAAATGACAAAAATGAGACTTTTCTATGTTGGCCTCTCAAGGGTCCTCGACGGTTTTTTTTTCCTCTGTGACTCTATTCTCTATTTTATTTTGAATACGTATTACAAATGGTAACTAAGAGGGAGAATTGCGGCTGGAGTGGAGAGATGATGGATTTTGATACGAATGGGAAAGGCTATGATAAACGAGAGTGGTCGATGTGTTTTGTGTTTATTCAGAAGTTGGAAATCCGATAAAGGAGCCTGCTTTTTGCTTGGTTGAAGTGATACTACAATGCAGAAATGTTACCTTTTTGGAGGATGTTGTCTCACGAACTGATTGATTTGGTACATTTGTGCTCAAGTATGTATATTGGCGAAACTTTTGGTATTTTGTTTTATACTAGCTCGTATACATGACATGTGAGGAGGGCTTTATAAAGGAATTTAAATGTCACATAATGATACAAATCTAATATTGCGAGTTCAGCCTGGAGCTTTACTAACTGAAGCATGTTCTGTTTGAAAGGACAGGCCTAGCTAGCACCCCTACTTCCAAAAATCTATGTCGCACATATCGCATAATTATATGCTAATTTCAACTTTCAAAAATGATGTGCTTATCCCCCTTTTCGCAGCATCAGGGGACCTCAAAATCGGGTATGTAGACAACTTCATTTACCTGCAATTTGTCAAAGGACGCCAACCAAGATGAGATGGGATAAAGCGACGGATACAACTATCTAATAAGTGTTATTTTTCGGTCTTCCCAATAATGAAATCGAAGCTAGTGCGCAGGAAAAAGAAGTTCCACGGGTATAAAAAGATCATTCGATCTAGGAAAAAAATCCGACCTATGGACACTAACCCGAAGCTCTGAAGATCTGCATCTGAAACTTCGGGCCGGTTCGCGAACTAGGGGCATGACGTATCCGGTAAGCCATTAGTTGTATCAGCTGTACGATGTGCCGAAAAACGTGAAATTGCAGCGACGACAATGGATGATGAGCACGCGACGAGTGGATGACCTAGAGCTCGATGGGAGCAATCAATGTGTGACCGCGTGACCTCGACAATTGGAGGCTAGCCATCGACCACGTCCTTTCGAGACCATTCAAGGAAATGGACCCAGATAATGTAACAATTGCTTTGACATTTTCGACAAGGTGATTTTTGTAATTCAATTCAAGTTCAGACTCCGCATGAAAAGATCTCTTTATCCAGGGGGAAGGGGGTTCTACGACTCTGGATTGCTATCGGCTGGAATTCTGATTCAATTGAATAACCATGCTGATCAGTGATATTGATAATTGTGTGTCGCGGGAAAGGCATTATTAGCCCAGGCAGAATAAGCCAAAATAGCTGAAATAGATGCAAAAAAATCATATAGTCCCAAATGTTTCAGAAATGCATAGAGGAAGGTCCCCTGAACATCCTGCAAAAAGTCCCAAAGATTTGGAGCGCCGCCGGGGTCAGGAGAAGGGTTAAAAGGTCCCTTTTTTTAGTTTTCCGCTTAAAACTCGAAAACTGTCAAATTTACGCAAAAACCATATAAGACAAAGTGAAAGAAGACAAAATTTGCTATCTAATGATATATAAAAATGTATACCTCTCCTTAATAGTTTCTGAGATATTAGCCCGCAAAATCAAAACTTTTTGAAAAAATCTTCATTATCGCATGTTTCTTACTAACATTTGTGTCGATTACTCGTACATTTTTTCTAATCGTTAGTCTTATTAGATAGATAACACACAGAAACTATTGCCAGAAAGATTTCACATTATATTGAATTGCATATATGATACCATATTTCCATGCCAGTGGCCATTTCCATTATGCAAAGTGTACTCAGCTCTATGTACAGGATATGCTGTCATTAACAGATCGCCATCCAGGTATTAAGAAAGAGTACATGGATTCTGGATACTTCAGCGTAAATAGAAGTGGGCATGAGTATGGTCAGACATGACAATAGAGCAGACGCTGATGTGCGACATGAAAAGCGAAGGAGGCCTTACACGAGGGAGAGGTTTAAGTGACACTGTACTTGCAAAGTGGATTGCAGGAGCCCGCACATCTACTTCGATCTGTTCGTCGCTAGAGCGGTTTGCTGATCTTCAATTCGAGAGTGGAGAGCAACACGTTGATTGTCGTGTTTCACGAATGAATAGAGACAAACAAGATAGAGGTAAGCTTGCTCAGTGGCTGGCCGACCACCCTCCTTTTCCTGTTAATGATTCTATCATGTCTCTTTCATCCGGTGTAGTTGGAAACAGCACCATAAATTGTTATAAAGCAGCAGAAATCGGAGCTAACACAATGGCAACTTTCCACAGAACGAGCTTTGCAGACATTAAGCAATCCAAAAAGAATAAAGTGCTCCCTTTGGCCGCTATGAGCAGTACGATTAAGCTGAATAACGAAACAATAGCAGTTGACCCTCTAATAATTTTTCAGCGGACACTCATCAGTAAAAAAGGAGATCAGGATGTAGCTGAACTGTTAAAGTATGAGTTATCTCCATTTCCACTGACTCTTTTTACTGATGGTTTAATGCGGAAAAATAAAATGTCTGCATTGTACGATGCATTTCCTTTGTGCGACAGTGATGTCGATCTTAAGGCCTGTTTTCCAGTAATTGATGGAGGCTTCCTCCTTCATCGGGTCAAGTGGAATATTGGCTCTTGATTTGCTTCCATTTGTGAGCAATGTGCATCGGACATCATCAATCACTATGGGATTAACTCTGCTGTAGTTTTCGATGGGTATGAAGACAATAACTCCACTAAACGTACTGAACAGAAACGAAGAGAATCGTCAAAAATATCAGTCGATATAAGCTTCGATGGCAATACGGTGGCTACTATTCAACAGGACGTCTTCCTTCTTAATCGTAATAACAAATCGAAGCTGATTAAGATGTTGGCAAAGACACTTATTTCGAAAGGGATACAGGTGAGTATTGCTAAAGGAGATGCTGATGGTGATATTGTTGAATGTGGTTTAAGGAAGGCTACTGATTCTCGGAGTGTAGTGATTGTTGGGGAAGATGTTGACCTACTCGTTCTACTAATAGCATTGGCGCCACCAGATAGAAATGTGTTTTTCCTGAAACCTGGACGAGGAAAAGTGCAGGACAAGATGTACTGCACCGAACAGCTTCAACTACTTGATTATAGTGGATCCATTCTGTTCATTCACAGTTTTACAGGATGTGATACCACATCCGCCATTTACAGCAAAAGCAAATCGACTATCCTCAAATGCTTCAAGCGATCTCCAAATGATATGAAAACGATTGCTAAAGTTTTCTACGACCCCAATTCAAGACCAAAGGATGTATCCAAATCTGGGGAGCGGATGTTCTTAGTTATATATCACGCCCCACCTGCTGAACATGATTTGGATAATCATCGATATATGTCATTCATAAGGTCAACAAGCAAGGTGAAAGCTAACCTATCGTTACTCCCACCAACCACATCAGCAGCACAACAGCATGCATTTAGAGTCTATTTTCAGGTACAACAATGGCTTGGTAACCACTCACTTAACCCCGAACATTGGGGTTGGGGTCGAGATGAAGACGGATTACTATGCCCCGTGAAAACAAGTGCACCAATAGCTCCAGATAATGTGTTAAACTCCATATTTTGCAGTTGTGGCACCGGATGTGGTTCAAGGTGTGGATGTCGCAAAAGTGGAATTTATTGTTCGCCTATCTGTGGTTCATGCCACAGATCGTGTAAGAACAGTGCACCATCACAAAATGATGACATTTATGATGACGACTAATTTTGTCCGCGGCTGACCTAATAGTCGTTACATTTTTTTATAGACCCGAATTACAAAACGGCGAATTCCCATAAAAATTTTAAATCACCTAATAAATTCATATAACCCTACCGCTCGTCCAGCGATTGTTAAATGAGCATGTTAACTCGTATTCTCGTTGGAAATATTGTGTCCACATACTTCACATAAATGTTGATCTTTAAAATAATATTCTGACACGTGAGGGGTAATATTTTTACAGTGAACACGTGGTAGAAGAGGTTTTTTTTTTAAATTGATGATTTTCACTTATCAATATCTCGGAAACGGTTAAAGATATATATAAAGTGCATTATACTATTTTATAGGGAATTTTGTCTTCTTTCACTTTGTCTCATATAATTTTTGCATACAATTGATAGCTTTGAAGTTTTAAGCAAAAAACCAAAAAAAAGGACCTTTTAACCCTCCTCCTGACCCCGGCGGCGCTCGAAATCGTTGGGACTTTTTACAGGTTATTCATGGGACCCGCTCCTATGCATTCCTGAAAGAATTAGAACTATATGATTTTTTGCAGCTATTTTCCTTATTCTGCCTGGGCTATTGTTGCAAACAAAAAACCTATTAATCATGCATCAAAATGCATCAAATGGTCAGAATATAATTTTAGAATAACTGTACTGTCAAATTGTGTAACCAAATTAGAAAGCTAGTGTCAGTATTTGAATAACTAGAACCCAGATCTCTTTGTCAAGTGTGAATCGCGTTTTACCAGGCCCTTTGCTGTCGCTGTTGAACAGCAACATTACATCACCCATTTAAAATGCATTGGCGCTGCTTTCGTCACTGTTTTGCTGCATCATATCTATTTCAAGCAAGACAGCCGTCTACAAACAAATCCTGGTTTTGAACTAAATAAATTCAGCCAAACCGGCATTTACTCGTTTGAATCGTTTTAGGTTTAAATCTTGTATCTTGTCGATAGTGTAAATACCCTCCCCTATCAATATAGTTCTGGATTCACTTGAAATTTTAAAATTTGTCCAACTCTAAGATCAAGAAAATATAAGGATAGAGTCATAGACCAAAAAATGGGTAACAAAAAAAAATTGCTTTTACGCATTCTTTGATATTCATAATTTCATACAAAATAAGCCCCTTCAATCATACTTTTACCCTACTCCTTTGTGCGAGACTAAAATGCAACACAACCAATGTACTGGGATGACAACTAGACTAAAACATATGTTCGGATAGAAAGAGAAGGAGAACCGAAAGAGGATACCTTTTCGATAGTCCATTTGTACGGTAGTGCTCTATCCTGGTATATTTTCTTGATCTTAGGTCCAACTATACTACAGTGTGTAGTAATCAGTTTCAGCAATTTTGTTTAATGATTAATTACATTGTGTGGGGGCCCCCACTTCGATCTCGAACACAAGATATTTTAGAAACGTTACGCCACTGGTCTAGACACTCAATTTTCGTTCGTCTTCGTCATTTCGACAATTGAAACTTGGGAGGTCTGCGCTATTCAAGAAAGGTATTAATTCTTGAACGCGATTGCAAATGTTGAATATGTTAACAACTCACCATCTATTCATAGTATTAACGAAAGAATTGATCATTAATCTGTCCTGAACAAAGCCGCGACACACATCTAACGATAAATAATGAACAGATGTGGATAGACTGAAGCATTCATCTCTTCTGATTACTTGACGCAATCAGTTCAATGTTGAAAGTGGAAACGGAGCTTGAAGATGATAGGGAAGACAAAAGCGCGCATGTGTGGATATAGCCAATAACCGCCACAACCACAGCATGAAGAATGACCACTGGTTTATGTCAATAAATCAGCAACTGAAAACACATGATTAACATGACAGATTGTATGAAAAATTGCAAGGCAATATGTTCCACACGTCCAATAAAAAAAAGGATTAGATGGTCACATACACCTTCCAATTTATGGGGCAATCAAAAAATTGCTTCAATCGTTTGGAAGGTGTATGCACTTTAAAACGATAGTCTGACATCGGGCATAGTGAAAATCATCACTTAGGTATTTGATGATGTCTGTCTCTCTCGTGTGTATGTCTGTCTGTCCGTGTGTCTGTCTGTTAGCACGATAACTCCCGAAATAATGAAGCTAGCGGTTTGAAATTTTTGTCAAATGTTTGTTTTGCTAAAATCTTGGACGGTATTGAAAATGGGCCAAATCGAACCACGGGTTCCCCTACCTCTCCTACAAACTACCCCTCCATGATATTTTAATTCGGCCATAACTTTCGGTAGAATATCGTTATCGACTTGAAATTTTGATCAATGTCCCATTTTGACATATACTTTGAGTTGATGGAAAGTGGAGTAGGTCCGACTACCCCTACCCCTACTTCCCCTACAAAGTTATATTCAGCCATATCTTTCGATAGAATGCCACGAAAAACTTCAAATTAGTATCAAATGGTAGCCGTTGGATGCCTTGACAAGGTGATAAAGATGTGTCAGATCCGACCCATCTACCCCTCCCTCTCCCACAAAAAATATGAAATTGAATATTTTGGGCTTTGCGTACCTTCTAGGTCTGTACATGGGTATAGGGTATACACTCATCGTGCTATTCGCACGATTAGAACTCGGTCACGTTGTAGTATATTATTGTATAAATTGACGAGTCGGTTTTTGAAATGTGGGATGATGTTTTTGTAGGGTATTTTGTCAAAACAGAGGTTTGCATCTTTAGATGACCAAAGCTAAGTTTTTGCAAGTTTTTTCCAACCGAAATATCAATATGTGTGAACGTACGATGACCCCCAAAATGGGGCTCCAACCATTACAATCGCCGAGGAAAAGAACAGGTGATGGAAATTCGGTAAACGTTTGAGCTAGTTCATGGGCTGTGATTGAAGTTGAAACCTGACCAGGCCAGTTAGTTTTTATATTTTTTGATGTCTTATTGTCTAATGTTACGTTAATTCTTTGATTTGGTTGATAGATGTATTGTTTAGGGTTGTATTCATTTTAGTTTCGTCTTTCTGAGTTTGTGTTGGTTTGGCTTGAATGGTATTAATAAGAAGCTTTGATCGAAGTTGTCTACTTTTGATTGTGTTCTCCAAGTTTTCACTTACAGTGACGATTTGCGAATTTCCCGTATTCACATTTGTTTTATCAGTAGCTACTCGCAATGAGCATCTGTTGATAGTCGTATATTTGATGATCTTTTGTTTCTTTTCAAATGTGGGGCATTCTTTATTAACAGCTGCGTCAGGCTGTTGACAATTAACACATTTAAAGGCTAAGCCAATATTTGGATCATGTATTGACAACATATGTATTTCGCACATAGTTGTTTGGGTACAATGTTTTTTCGTATGTGTGGCCATATCTGAAGCAATTTTTACGTTGGATTGGTTTGGGTGCATATGGTCTCATTTGTACATTTAAAAATTCAACTTTTAGCTCAATAGGCAATCTATATTCATTAAATGAAATTATGAGTAAAGGGGTCTTAGTTACCTTGCCATCAATGTTTTTTGTGATTTTTTCGCAGCCGGTTACGTTGAAGTGTTGAAGCCCTTCCACTATCGTTTCACTGTCTAAGTTGGTTAGAAGAGCCACATAAATTACGCCCTTAACTGTGTTTACCCTTTCATGGAAAGAGGTCACAACATCACCTATGCACGGGATATGTGAAATTTTGGTCAGCTTGGTTGCTTGGAATTGATTTTTCACTTGAATTAAGATCTCGCCGTCTCTTGGAAAGGAGATTTGCACGGAATCACTGATTATGCCACTGATTGCTTTGGTCAGGTGTTTGATTGCTGGTAGATTTTTCTAGATGGTTGAATTGATAGATTTTCATCCGGGTCCAACGGTGAAAAGAAATTGGTTTTCAGTTTACTTCCTGATTCGGAGGCCATGGTCCCTATAGCACCAACTGCAAGGCACTGGTAGAAAAACTGTCAGTTTATTACACTATTCTGGGGAAAGAGACTGGGAGATAACACAACCGCACGTAGTCAATGCAACTGTTTGCTACAAAAGCTGCGAGTAGACTGAAAACTTCAGAAGCGGTCGAGATATCGTTCGTTTCTTTACAGGGCTTATACATTTGCAACTTGGTTGCCAACCTAGGTTGTAGATACCTTACTACACACTTGCAACATTCCGGCAACCACGCTATTCATGTTCCCGATTCTGGTCGACGGAAGCTCTTTTCATAAGGGAACCGCACTAATGAGCATAGTAAATGGGTGAAGGTCTCCAGTTGCATAGAAACTTTAACCCAGAGGACTATCGCAACGCTGCTCATGGGGCAAAAATTGTTCCAGAAGGCGATCAATTGTTAAAATTGGCGAAGTAAAAGTAGATCTCAAGTGTCGGAGTCAGATAATAAAGAGTCGTAGAAGGATTGCATTTGTACTCTCATTTTATGGACATGAAAGTACGGTTGAGTATATTGGCCATTAGATTGGTCGTACAGTCTCCTCTGGCAACAGGCAAGCTCTCTTGAGTATTGGTCCTCTTGGTTTGCGCTTTGGCATTTTAAATCAGAAGGAGCTTCCCACTATGTTATAACGTTAAATTTTACTCATGCCCTATTTTTATACCCGTCACTATGTGAAAAAAGTGTGGGCTACAATCGTAGCCCGCGCGCCTAAAGAATTGTTAATAATTTTTGGTAAGCGTAACATAGAGTTTACGGAAAAGGTTTTGCTGTTCTGCTATCCAAAGATGGTTAATTTTGTGATTTCGTATTGGTACTCCAGAGCTAGGAACTAGTCGGCTTGTAGCAACTAAACACGCCTAATTGAATCGATGCTTGAAAAGCAGTTGCTTTTGCCAGCAGCTGCATTTGAGCAGCAGAGCTGACTGGTTGGTTTGTTGTAAGGACCGAGAGTTTCGAGACTTCTTGTTTAATTTTTCAGAATTTAGATCCCCAGTTCCATAGTGCTTGGCAAAATTCCGATCGTATTGTAGTGCCTCAAGTAATTTAGCAACTTTGTGTCACCAGCAAGACGAATTAACCCATTAGTGCAAAGGGTTCCTTTTTTCCACTTTTTCCCGTTATATGGTCAGGTTTGGCTATGCACTGGAAGTTTATATGCAATGACAACTATTAACATCTCGGTTGGCAAACAAACTCATACTTAAATGTTTTTATTGCTTGGTTTAGTTTATTTATTGAAAAGAAAGAAAAAGCGTCGAAGTGTCATAGATTTTGTGTAATTGTTACAAGTCAACCGACCGACGTTCAATAACGGCCGTCTGACCAACCACAGAAAGATGGGTCGTGGGCGCCACGTAATTTGTAATTTTTTTTGGACCGTTACAACTTTGATCGTTACCCGCGGAAAGCACGAACCAAGGGGTAGATCCGTTCCTACTACAATATCGGTAGGTACTTATAAATCCAGCGAAGCACAAATAAAAAAGAAATAATAATATTCCGGCTTTATAAAAAGATCAGTATCTTCCGTCTCTATAAACTTTACTACAATAGAATAATCGAAATTTTAGAAGCTATGAAATAAGAAAAATTGTGCATGCGACCGCACACGATCCGTCAAACTTCGAGTAACATTCGCCGGAACAAAAACAAACAGCACCTTTCAAACAGCTAAGTTGTTGTCTCCTGTTTAGTGTTGAAGTTTTCAAACATTGGTAAAATTTATTCATTGTAGGACACGTTGATGGTCAACAAGGAAATTCGTTCCCAGAATGATGTCTTCCCACATTTCTACGCCTTGATTTTCAAGCCGAAAGCACGAAGAGGTTGGATCGGGCTGGAAGTTGATTGAGATTTCTTGCCACCCACGAAGATTAAGGATCCAGAAGCCAAGACACCAGAAGATTAGGGTGAGAGGGTCCGCATTGCCGAAAGAGACGACAAACCAAAAAGCTGGAACAAATCAGAACGGTCAACCTGCCGCGAGTTGAGCGACGCGGCGCCGGTATAAAGAACATGGCAAGGAACAAATAAATAAAAGGCGTTTCCTTCGCAGTATTGATGTCCTCATTTGCTGAAGAGAGAGGTTCGACGCCGCTTCCCTAATGCCGCCATAAGTAAGTAACCTAAATAAGCTAATCCTAGATTGTATTTACATTATTTTTTTTATGTAAATTCATAAGGCCGGGCCGTACCATAATTTAACAAATTTTGCAATGTCCCTTAAGGGACATTGTGCACGTAGGTCAGTTGGTGAAATATTTTTATAGACTTACAGCTTCGGAAATTTTTGAGAAATTAGACCGTCTTTTTGAAGACATCAACATTTCTGCCATACCCCTATTGATGGCAATGAAACAGGGGATCTTGAAAGGGGAATTCTACTGTTGATGTGTGTTGAATTTACAGTCTAAACGATCTAGGGATTGCTTTCGAAATAACCAACTAAACGTTTGTATTGGCGAAAGAGCCCTCAGTGGGGTCTGTGTATGTCATGGGATAGATAAATTTTCTGAGGGCTTGTGTGGCTTCACCATTAACACGAACTCCACGGAGGAGGAAGACAAAGCCCTTCAGGCGTTTCCTGAAGCAGGTTGGCGACGGCTGACTGGCATTCCACCCCGGCTCCGGGCCTCCAACGGGCTAGCTCTTGAAACGAAAAAAGTGTTAATTTTTAGGTGCTGGAGTCATGCCTGTGGTAGTAATACTTGATGTGAACCGCCATAAAGCGGGAAAGCAGTGTTTCCAACCGAGCCTGATAGTCCAAAGGGCAACCGAGCCCGCAGAATGCACTTCGAACTACATAATGTGGAGAACTTATTAAATATTGTTTTGGGCACTAAATTCAAACGGAGGATATTATGTATTTATTTGATATACAAGGTGTCCGGAAGCTGCCGGATAAACGCACCGGATTCTGATTCTTCATGTGATTTCTAGCAAAAGAGTTGTACGCAACATACCCCTAATTCTTAATTCTTTGGCTGCTACAGCCATTTAAAAAAGAAAAAAAGAAAATTCAGTTTCTTGCACTACCCTCAATATCTCCAAAGCTAGACTAGCTAGAATAGCGAAATAAGTTGAATATTACAGCCAACAAATTTAAATAAAAACTAGGGGCTTCGCCCCCTGCTCGGTACGCTCGCCAACCCCCGAGGGCGAGGCTAATTTTGGGCGCGGCCGAAATTTGGATAGCCTTCGCTCTCCTTGGGCTGAAAGTTTTTTCGGGCGTTCCTATGACTTGTATTTAATCCCCCTCCTAGAGGAACTTAAATTGACCTGACCCAGGGATCCAATTTCGGTGATTCAAACATACAAACAGCCTGCAACAATAATTAGCACGTGTGCAAAATTTCAGCTCCGTAGCTTTTATAGTGGCCGAGAAAAACGCGCTGCAACAGACGGACAGGCAGACAGACAGACGGACATCGTCCAATCGACTCATCTCGTCATGCTGATCATATATGTATATATTTTATATGGTTGGAGATGCTTCCTTCAATGCGTTACAAGCTTCATGACAAAGTTAATATACCCTTTCACTATATGAGCGAAGGGTATAAAAATAAAGCTAAAAACACTAAAATCGAATAAGTTGTTTGGGTTTTACAGAGCTTCGAAATAAAATTTTTGTGATTTGACCCAAAAACAATATTTTTTCCATCTCAATTTTCTCCAACTTCTACCAAGGTGAGGTGCTTGTTCGATTCTTCTAAAAATTGGCGCATAGTCTGACGATCATACACTCTAAAAAATTTTACTCCAATAATAAGAGGAAACTTTTTTTCCTTCTATTATAGTAGTAAATTTACACCACGATATGAACTAGAGTAATTTTACGCTTTACGGTGTAAATATTTACTTCAAAATTGGTGTAAATCTACAAACAATTTGCACTGGAAAAAATGTAAATTTACACCGGCAAATATGTAAATTTACATCCGGGTTTATAATAATATTTACGGCAGCCAGTTCTTCGATCTAAATCGTCCTTGAGATACCCGTTATTCCAACGGCCAAGAGCTGCCACACCCCCTTTGGTTGAAGAGCAAAAAAGCACTACAACACAACAATGATATGATGTTCACACGAACGCACTTCGGACGGAACAGACTAATTGCACACAGAACAAGTCACTTGTGAGATACAGGAAAATGCAATAATGGACAAAAGTATTGTAACACACAGTTTTACAGAAATGTAGGTGTGACTTTTTACACCAAAATCGTAATATTACATGAAAATTTCCTTCCAATTGGTATTTATACACTGAAAATGTAAAGTTACCCAAATGTGGTGTAAAATTACACCAAAATAGAGTAATATTAAAAAATATGTGTAATATTACACTATTTTGTTAGTATACTGGAAATTTTGTTGAAAAATAAACGTTTACTTTAATTTTGCGAGAAAAAAGGTGTAAAATTTAACGAATTTTCGATGTAAAATTCAACCTTGTTTTTACAGTGTATCTTTCTTATCTTAGTAGATATCTTAGATAATTAGGGGACTAGTTGGAGAACTTCGCAAAAATTTAGCTGTCAATGACATTACTACACACACGTAGAGAGAAGCCACTTCAGCTCTACTGAATAGTTTCTTGACATAGAAATTCTTTTATGAAACTCCTCCCGTCGAGATCGCAGCAGTATAGCTAGGTTGAGAAGTAGGATTGGATGTCAAATGTGTGAGCATGTTAAGCATGCCGTTCAAGACAGCTGTGTTTTGAGTTAACGCTTTCGAGTGGGAGTATTCCCCAAGTGTTCAAAAATGACTCGAATAGTAATACTACTGAAAGGCTCTGACAAGGTTCGGATGAACCCCCTCTCCTAAAGTTGCATCAATCTTCACGTAGTACTCAGTAAACCGCTAAAGAAGATTCCTGTTCGGTCACAGCACAGAGGTCAAATTACCGAAAGACAGTATAACTTTCGTGCTGAAAAATCCAGCGAAGGTGTGCGACTGTTTTCAAATGAGCTGTATCTGACAGCAGTGCCAAGGTCATCCTTTGAATCTTTATGGATTTCAGGGGTACATTTGATCACCGGTTTGTTAGAGGAATTATTTTCCAGGTAGAGTTTCTCTTGTTCATGATATGCTTGAGGTGATCGAAAAGCGGGCATGTCGTGGCTGTCCTCAGGGATCCATCGCATGTCCATTTCTATGGATCCTGATGATAGTGATGACCTATTGATAGTGGCCTTTCAAAAGCTGTGCGTATGCATACGACCCTTACATCCTGGCCGAAGGGAGCTATCGTCGTGAGATTGAGGATAATGGAATAGCACGTATGCACACGGTAGATGGGTGTATCCCGAGTTGGGTAGAAGTTTTAACCGAGAAGACTATCACAAATTCAGCTTTAGGGCGAATATTGGTGAAGTAGACCTCAAGTGTCGGAAAGAGGTCTTGGAAACTTGGCGATATAAGAGTCGGCAAACGCTTGAATTGCTACTCTCATTTAATGGATGTGAAAAACGCTTGAGTAAATTGGTCATGGGATTCGTCGTACAGTCTCCTCTGACGCCATGCAGGCTCTCTCGAGTGTTGATCCTCGTGGTTTGCATTTCGGCCTTTTAAATCAGGACGGGGGTTTCACTGTTGTTAAATTTTGTGTAGCGAGAGCGTCAAGTAGCGGCTCTCCTAGAAGATGGGGAATCTGGAATCAGTCCATCATTCTCTAAATTTTTTAAAAAAGTACGCCACAGAATAATGAAATCAGAAACCATCAAATATTTCAGTTATACTTTTGAAATTTTTGCTGTCTACCAGTTCGCCCTGAAATGTGAGTCTCCTACAACCTATACCAACAATAAAAATAATTTGAGAATGCCATAGACTTAATGAAGTGCCATCTTGCTGTAGGGTTCTATTTGAGTTTAAGAAAAATAAAATGAGATGTAGAAAAATCTCAAAAGCAATTAACATTTTCCTGAAAACGCCTTAGATCCTAAATGCAAATATGATGAGCTGACAAAAGCAGCGCTTTCGACAACTCAGCATTACTAGACAGAAAGTAGAAATTTATCCCCGGGTCATCATTTCATATTATCAGAATTGTGCGACACACACATCAGGGTTCCATTAAATTTAATAGAAGTGTGTCTCTCTCCCCTCCTACCTTGTTGAAGCATAAGGATACACTTTAATTCAAAACGTAACGCCTAGCCAGCATGTGTGATTCAAAGAAGCCGAACGAACGTCTCCGAACGGAAAACTTTTTCTTTTGAAAATTTCAATTTTATGTCAAGCGCGCTAAAATTCTTCAAATTTGTGCTCGGGAGACAAGTTAAAATGTATAAAATATCATATGCAAAGTTTCACGTTGTATATATGTAATACTTACAAATATAAAAAAAAAATGAAAATACTTCCTCCCCCCTCTGTAATCCGGCCCGAAGCACTTTCGTTTAACAACTTCAAATGATATTTAATATAATCCCGAGAAACCTCAATTCATGCCGCCACCACCGAGCCCGTTATTAGGATAATCTTTTTCACGGTATCGATATCTTACGCAAAATAGGCGATTTTTCACGTTCGTTCTCTCGCAAAACTCGAAGCGCGGAAAGATAAATTGTTGAATATACCAATAGAAGCTCGTCCGCGTACATGACTGTATTATCACACAATGAGATGAAGCATGCTATGCTAATAACGGTACAATAGCGGACGACTATTCAACCAAAAATCGTGCAAAATATCAAGAGTCCTTCGTTTTGAAGTGCGTTGGTCCTGGTCAGAGGCACGACCGACGCACGGATGGATTCGGTGTCACTTGACTCTGGAGGCAAAGTGTGTGACGGTATTTCTATTCGAAGGACAACGACGAAGGATTAGATTTCGTCAAGACGAATCGATGTATTATACAGCAAGTCATGCCTTGTTGTGGAGAATGAGTCAAAGGTCGTTTAGACGTTGTCGAAAGAAAGCAGATTTCCCAGTGCAATAAAGGACGAAATAAAATACGAAAAAAATGTCTAGATGAGGACCTGCGATAAATAAGAAGAATGCCTGGGAGTCTTTATGAATGGAAGGGGCAAATATACAGACACGTACAAAAATGCCACCACGTCAACTTCGTTTTTCTTCCGTTACACACTCAAATCAGCTACACAGCATCATTCCAGCTAATGCAGGGAGTGTAACGGTGCTCGGGGGACCTGTTTAGGGGGTGAAAAGTATTTTCTAATTTTTCACCTGTTTATTTTAATCTACTCGTACCTTCGATACCTTCGAAAATAGATGACCGACAACGTAGTCCGGATGCTGGTCCCTCGGTCCAACGTCACAAACACGATGCAAACTGAATTTCAATCACTCTTCACCACTTTTTCAATCAATCGAACAATCTCGCACGAATGTAATAAAAACCAAATGCACAACAACTTAAAATAACAGCACACACACACTTTTTTTTTGTTTGGCTCCTTTCCAAAAATAGCGACTCTCGCAGAACACCTACGAACTTGCACGAAAGCGTGCTAGCAGCAAGAGCACCGTTCCAACGAAACCCGAGAATTTCACTGAAAGGACAAACGCGACTGTAACTCGTTATCAACGTCGTTCTATACCTAAGGCTCAAGTTCACTTTCACTGAGCACCAGCACCACCGACAGCCAACAGTATTTCATACTTCTTGGGACACGGTCGGCGTGTTGTAAGGGCCGCCGGGAGACGAAGACAATAACGGACAACTTGTAGGGATGGATTCGTGTCAGACAACATAACGCTTTCACACACCGCTACCACCGCACCATACTAACACACTAATGTATTGCCTCGTATCCTGCCGAGGTGTAATATTCTTGTTTTGGAGGCGAGCGACACACAGGTGTAAGTTGTCCTTTATCCGTTATATCCTATGCCAGCACTTGAGACGGCATGTTTCTGTTAAACCGTTGGGAGCGCGCTTGAAGCGAACGTTGCACACGGAGACCGTTGAGCGGAAGTGCGTGTATTCCGTTCAGCCTTCGGATTGTTTCTGAATCCTAGAGACCCGGACCAGATGGTAAGTATGCAGAATGTCTCGTGTGTTACTCTGCCCGTTTGATTGTCCTTCCAGTGGAAGTTCTTAGTAAAATGTGATGTGCGGGCGGCTTGTAAGGCATAAGGCAACGTGTGGACATTCGTTCGCAGGATGCTGTGGGAATGGAGCTGACTGGAAGTATGGTTGAGCTTTTACGGTGAAAAGCTTGGAAGGAAATTTCTTAACCCTTGGTTTTTTCGGTACGAAGTATGTGGGTTTTGACTTTTTTGAATAGTTGTCTTGCAACCAAAAGGCAAGGAGAATCGATGGTAGAATTTGGAGAAAGGCATGTCTAGGGAGGAAAAGGGAATATAATAAATAATATTTGCCAATTTTGACGAATGGGGGTTCCAAAAGTCCATGAAGAGGGCATACAGACCTACATATTCCTGAAACTTCCAGCGCCCTAGCTATCACCGTTGCAGAGATACAGCCATCCAAAATTGAGCTAATATTTGCCGATTTTGACCCCTCTAAAACGCCTCTAAAGGCCTCAAAATCGCATTTTTCTGTTTCATATGAAAACTTTCCAAAATGGAGGTTCCAAAAGTCGACGAAGAGGGCATCCAGACCTACATTTTGCTGAAACTTCCAGGGTCCTAGCTATCACCGTTTCAGAGATACAGCCATCCAAAGTTGAGCTAATATTTGCCGATTTTGACCCCTCTAGAACGCCTCTAAAGGCCTCAAAATCGCATTTTTCTGTTTCATATGAAAATTTTCGAAAATGGAGGTTCCAAAAGTCGATGAAGAGGGCATCCAGACCTACATTTTGCTGAAACTTCCAGGGTCCTAGCTATCACCGTTTCAGAGATACAGCCATCCAAAGTTGAGCTAATATTTGCCGATTTTGACCCCTCTAAAACGCCTCTAAAGGCCTCAAAATCGCATTTTTCTGTTTCATATGAAAATTTTCGAAAATGGAGGTTCCAAAAGTCGATGAAGAGGGCATCCAGACCTACATTTTGCTGAAACTTCCAGGGTCCTAGCTATCACCGTTTCAGAGATACAGCCATCCAAAGTTGAGCTAATATTTGCCGATTTTGACCCCTCTAAAACGCCTCTAAAGGCCTCAAAATCGCATTTTTCTGTTTCATATGAAAATTTTCGAAAATGGAGGTTCCAAAAGTCGATGAAGAGGGCATCCAGACCTACATTTTGCTGAAACTTCCAGGGTCCTAGCTATCACCGTTTCAGAGATACAGCCATCCAAAGTTGAGCTAATATTTGCCGATTTTGACCCCTCTAAAACGCCTCTAAAGGCCTCAAAATCGCATTTTTCTGTTTCAAATGAAAATTTTCGAAAATGGAGGTTCCAAAAGTCGATGAAGAGGCCATCCAGACCTACATTTTGCTGAAACTTCCAGGGTCCTAGCTATCACCGTTTCAGAGATACAGCCATCCAAAGTTGAGCTAATATTTGCCGACTTTGACCCCTCTAAAACGCCTCTAAAGGCCTCAAAATCGCATTTTTCTGTCTTATATGAAAATTTTCGAAAATGGAGGTTCCAAAAGTCGATGAAGAGGGCATCCAGACCTACATTTTGCTGAAACTTCCAGGGTCCTAGCTATCACCGTTTCAGAGATACAGCCATCCAAAGTTGAGCTAATATTTGCCGATTTTGACCCCTCTAAAACCCCTCTAAAGGCCTGAAAATCGCATTTTTCTGTTTCATTGGAAAATTTTCGAAAATGGAGGTTCCAAAAGCCGATGAAGAGGGCATCCAGACCTACATTTTGCTGAAACTTCCAGGGTCCTAGCTATCACCGTTTCAGAGATACAGCCATCCAAAGTTGAGCTAATATTTGCCGATTTTGACCCCTCTAAAACGCCTCTAAAGGCCTCAAAATCGCATTTTTCTGTCTTATATGAAAATTTTCGAAAATGGAGGTTCCAAAAGTCGATGAAGAGGGCATCCAGACCTACATTTTGCTGAAACTTCCAGGGTCCTAGCTATCACCGTTTCAGAGATACAGCCATCCAAAGTTGAGCTAATAGTTGCCGACTTTGACCCCTCTAAAACGCCTCTAAAGGCCTCAAAATCGCATTTTTCTGTCTTATATGAAAATTTTCGAAAATGGAGGTTCCAAAAGTCGATGAAGAGGGCATCCAGACCTACATTTTGCTGAAACTTCCAGGGTCCTAGCTATCACCGTTTCAGAGATACAGCCATCCAAAGTTGAGCTAATATTTGCCGATTTTGACCCCTCTAAAACGCCTCTAAAGGCCTCAAAATCGCATTTTTCGGTTTCATATGAAAATTTTCGAAAATGGAGGTTCCAAAAGTCGATGAAGAGGGCATCCAGACCTACATTTTGCTGAAACTTCCAGGGTCCTAGCTATCACCGTTTCAGAGATACAGCCATCCAAAGTTGAGCTAATATTTGCCGATTTTGACCCCTCTAGAACGCCTCTAAAGGCCTCAAAATCGCATTTTTCTGTTTCATATGAAAATTTTCGAAAATGGAGGTTCCAAAAGTCGATGAAGAGGGCATCCAGACCTACATTTTGCTGAAACTTCCAGGGTCCTAGCTATCACCGTTTCAGAGATACAGCCATCCAAAGTTGAGCTAATATTTGCCGATTTTGACCCCTCTAAAACGCCTCTAAAGGCCTCAAAATCGCATTTTTCTGTTTCATATGAAAATTTTCGAAAATGGAGGTTCCAAAAGTCGATGAAGAGGGCATCCAGACCTACATTTTGCTGAAACTTCCAGGGTCCTAGCTATCACCGTTTCAGAGATACAGCCATCCAAAGTTGAGCTAATATTTGCCGATTTTGACCCCTCTAAAACGCCTCTAAAGGCCTCAAAATCGCATTTTTCTGTTTCATATGAAAATTTTCGAAAATGGAGGTTCCAAAAGTCGATGAAGAGGGCATCCAGACCTACATTTTGCTGAAACTTCCAGGGTCCTAGCTATCACCGTTTCAGAGATACAGCCATCCAAAGTTGAGCTAATATTTGCCGATTTTGACCCCTCTAAAACGCCTCTAAAGGCCTCAAAATCGCATTTTTCTGTTTCAAATGAAAATTTTCGAAAATGGAGGTTCCAAAAGTCGATGAAGAGGCCATCCAGACCTACATTTTGCTGAAACTTCCAGGGTCCTAGCTATCACCGTTTCAGAGATACAGCCATCCAAAGTTGAGCTAATATTTGCCGACTTTGACCCCTCTAAAACGCCTCTAAAGGCCTCAAAATCGCATTTTTCTGTCTTATATGAAAATTTTCGAAAATGGAGGTTCCAAAAGTCGATGAAGAGGGCATCCAGACCTACATTTTGCTGAAACTTCCAGGGTCCTAGCTATCACCGTTTCAGAGATACAGCCATCCAAAGTTGAGCTAATATTTGCCGATTTTGACCCCTCTAAAACCCCTCTAAAGGCCTGAAAATCGCATTTTTCTGTTTCATTGGAAAATTTTCGAAAATGGAGGTTCCAAAAGCCGATGAAGAGGGCATCCAGACCTACATTTTGCTGAAACTTCCAGGGTCCTAGCTATCACCGTTTCAGAGATACAGCCATCCAAAGTTGAGCTAATATTTGCCGATTTTGACCCCTCTAAAACGCCTCTAAAGGCCTCAAAATCGCATTTTTCTGTCTTATATGAAAATTTTCGAAAATGGAGGTTCCAAAAGTCGATGAAGAGGGCATCCAGACCTACATTTTGCTGAAACTTCCAGGGTCCTAGCTATCACCGTTTCAGAGATACAGCCATCCAAAGTTGAGCTAATAGTTGCCGACTTTGACCCCTCTAAAACGCCTCTAAAGGCCTCAAAATCGCATTTTTCTGTCTTATATGAAAATTTTCGAAAATGGAGGTTCCAAAAGTCGATGAAGAGGGCATCCAGACCTACATTTTGCTGAAACTTCCAGGGTCCTAGCTATCACCGTTTCAGAGATACAGCCATCCAAAGTTGAGCTAATATTTGCCGATTTTGACCCCTCTAAAACGCCTCTAAAGGCCTCAAAATCGCATTTTTCTGTTTCATGTGAACATTTTCGATGAAGAGGCCATCCAGACCTACATTTTGCTGAAACTTCCAGGGTCCTAGCTATCACCGTTTCAGAGATACAGCCATCCAAAGTTGAGCTAATATTTGCCGATTTTGACCCCTCTAAAACGCCTCTAAAGGCCTCAAAATCGCATTTTTCTGTTTCATATGAAAATTTTCGAAAATGGAGGTTTCAGAAGTCGATGAAGAGGGCATCCAGACCTACAATTTGCTGAAACTTCCAGGGTCCTAGCTATCACCGTTTCAGAGATACAGCCATCCAAAGTTGAGCTAATATTTGCCGATTTTGACCCCTCTAAAACGCCTCGATAGGCCTCAAAATCGCATTTTTCTGTCTTATATGAAAATTTTCGAAAATGGAGGTTCCAAAAGTCGATGAAGAGGGCATCCAGACCTACATTTTGCTGAAACTTCCAGGGTCCTAGCTATCACCGTTTCAGAGATACAGCCATCCAAAGTTGAGCTAATATTTGCCGATTTTGACCCCTCTAAAACGCCTCTAAAGGCCTCAAAATCGCATTTTTCTGTCTTATATGAAAATTTTCGAAAATGGAGGTTCCAAAAGTCGATGAAGAGGGCATCCAGACCTACATTTTGCTGAAACTTCCAGGGTCCTAGCTATCACCGTTTCAGAGATACAGCCATCCAAAGTTGAGCTAATATTTGCCGATTTTGTCCCTCTAAAACGCCTCTAAAGGCCTGAAAATCGCATTTTTCTGTTTCAAATGAAAATTTTCGAAAATGGAGGTTCCAAAAGTCGATGAAGAGGGCATCCAGACCTACATTTTGCTGAAACTTCCAGGGTCCTAGCTATCACCGTTTCAGAGATACAGCCATCCAAAGTTGAGCTAATATTTGCCGATTTTGTCCCTCTAAAACGCCTCTAAAGGCCTGAAAATCGCATTTTTCTGTTTCAAATGAAAATTTTCGAAAATGCAGGTTCCAAAAGTCGATGAAGAGGGCATCCAGACCTACATTTTGCTGAAACTTCCAGGGTCCTAGCTATCACCGTTTCAGAGATACAGCCATCCAAAGTTGAGCTAATATTTGCCGATTTTGACCCCTCTAAAACGCCTCTAAAGGCCTCAAAATCGCATTTTTCTGTTTCATATGAACATTTTCGATGAAGAGGCCATCCAGACCTACATTTTGCTGAAACTTCCAGGGTCCTAGCTATCACCGTTTCAGAGATACAGCCATCCAAAGTTGAGCTAATATTTGCCGATTTTGACCCCTCTAAAACGCCTCTAAAGGCCTGAAAATCGCATTTTTCAGTTTCAAATGAAAATTTTCGAAAATGGAGGTTCCAAAAGTCGATGAAGAGGGCATCCAGACCTACAATTTGCTGAAACTTCCAGGGTCCTAGCTATCACCGTTTCAGAGATACAGCCATCCAAAGTTGAGCTAATATTTGCCGATTTTGACCCCTCTAAAACGCCTCTAAAGGCCTGAAAATCGCATTTTTCTGTTTCAAATGAAAATTTTCGAAAATGGAGGTTCCAAAAGTCGATGAAGAGGGCATCCAGACCTACATTTTGCTGAAACTTCCAGGGTCTTAGCTATCACCGTTTCAGAGATACAGCCATCCAAAGTTGAGCTAATATTTGCCGACTTTGACCCCTCTAAAACGCCTCTAAAGGCCTCAAAATCGCATTTTTCTGTCTTATATGAAAATTTTCGAAAATGGAGGTTCCAAAAGTCGATGAAGAGGGCATCCAGACCTATATTTTGCTGAAACTTCCAGGGTCCTAGCTATCACCGTTTCAGAGATACAGCCATCCAAAGTTGAGCTAATATTTGCCGATTTTGACCCCTCTAAAACGCCTCTAAAGGCCTCAAAATCGCATTTTTCTGTCTTATATGAAAATTTTCGAAAATGGAGGTTCCAAAAGTCGACGAAGAGGGCATCCAGACCTACATTTTGCTGAAACTTCCAGGGTCCTAGCTATCACCGTTTCAGAGATACAGCCATCCAAAGTTGAGCTAGTATTTGCCGATTTTAACCCCTCTAAATGCCTCTAAAGGCCTCAAAATCGCATTTTTCTGTTTCATATGAAAATTTTCGAAATTGGAGGTTCCAAAAGTCGATGAAGAGGGCATCCAGACCTACATTTTGCTGAAACTTCCAGGGTCCTAGCTATCACCGTTTCAGAGATACAGCCATCCAAAGTTGAGCTAATATTTGCCGATTTTGACCCCTCTAAAACGCCTCTAAAGGCCTGAAAATCGCATTTTTCTGTTTCATTGGAAAATTTTCGAAAATGGAGGTTCCAAAAGCCGATGAAGAGGGCATCCAGACCTACATTTTGCTGAAACTTCCAGGGTCCTAGCTATCACCGTTTCAGAGATACAGCCATCCAAAGTTGAGCTAATATTTGCCGATTTTGACCCCTCTAAAACCCCTCTAAAGGCCCGAAAATCGCATTTTTCTGTTTCATTGGAAAATTTTCGAAAATGGAGGTTCCAAAAGTCGATGAAGAGGGCATCCAGACCTACATTTTGCTGAAACTTCCAGGGTCTTAGCTATCACCGTTTCAGAGATACAGCCATCCAAAGTTGAGCTAATATTTGCCGACTTTGACCCCTCTAAAACGCGTCTAAAGGCCTCAAAATCGCATTTTTCTGTCTTATATGAAAATTTTCGAAAATGGAGGTTCCAAAAGTCGATGAAGAGGGCATCCAGACCTATATTTTGCTGAAACTTCCAGGGTCCTAGCTATCACCGTTTCAGAGATACAGCCATCCAAAGTTGAGCTAATATTTGCCGATTTTGACCCCTCTAAAACGCCTCTAAAGGCCTCAAAATCGCATTTTTCTGTCTTATATGAAAATTTTCGAAAATGGAGGTTCCAAAAGTCGACGAAGAGGGCATCCAGACCTACATTTTGCTGAAACTTCCAGGGTCCTAGCTATCACCGTTTCAGAGATACAGCCATCCAAAGTTGAGCTAGTATTTGCCGATTTTAACCCCTCTAAATGCCTCTAAAGGCCTCAAAATCGCATTTTTCTGTTTCATATGAAAATTTTCGAAATTGGAGGTTCCAAAAGTCGATGAAGAGGGCATCCAGACCTACATTTTGCTGAAACTTCCAGGGTCCTAGCTATCACCGTTTCAGAGATACAGCCATCCAAAGTTGAGCTAATATTTGCCGATTTTGACCCCTCTAAAACGCCTCTAAAGGCCTCAAAATCGCATTTTTCTGTCTTATATGAAAATTTTCGAAAATGGAGGTTCCAAAAGTCGACGAAGAGGGCATCCAGACCTACATTTTGCTGAAACTTCCAGGGTCCTAGCTATCACCGTTTCAGAGATACAGCCATCCAAAGTTGAGCTAATATTTGCCGATTTTGACCCCTCTAAAACGCCTCTAAAGGCCTCAAAATCGCATTTTTCTGTCTTATATGAAAATTTTCGAAAATGGAGGTTCCAAAAGTCGATGAAGAGGGCATCCAGACCTACATTTTGCTGAAACTTCCAGGGTCCTAGCTATCACCGTTTCAGAGATACAGCCATCCAAAGTTGAGCTAATATTTGCCGACTTTGACCCCTCTAAAACGCCTCTAAAGGCCTGAAAATCGCATTTTTCTGTCTTATATGAAAATTTTCGAAAATGGAGGTTCCAAAAGTCGACGAAGAGGGCATCCAGACCTACATTTTGCTGAAACTTCCAGGGTCCTAGCTATCACCGTTTCAGAGATACAGCCATCCAAAGTTGAGCTAGTATTTGCCGATTTTGACCCCTCTAAAACGCCTCTAAAGGCCTCAAAATCGCATTTTTCTGTCTTATATGAAAATTTTCGAAAATGGAGGTTCCAAAAGTCGACGAAGAGGGCATCCAGACCTACATTTTGCTGAAACTTCCAGGGTCCTAGCTATCACCGTTTCAGAGATACAGCCATCCAAAGTTGAGCTAATATTTGCCGACTTTGACCCCTCTAAAACGCCTCTAAAGGCCTGAAAATCGCATTTTTCTGTCTTATATGAAAATTTTCGAAAATGGAGGTTCCAAAAGTCGACGAAGAGGGCATCCAGACCTACATTTTGCTGAAACTTCCAGGGTCCTAGCTATCACCGTTTCAGAGATACAGCCATCCAAAGTTGAGCTAATATTTGCCGACTTTGACCCCTCTAAAACGCCTCTAAAGGCCTGAAAATCGCATTTTTCTGTCTTATATGAAAATTTTCGAAAATGGAGGTTCCAAAAGTCGACGAAGAGGGCATCCAGACCTACATTTTGCTGAAACTTCCAGGGTCCTAGCTATCACCGTTTCAGAGATACAGCCATCCAAAGTTGAGCTAGTATTTGCCGATTTTAACCCCTCTAAAACGCCTCTAAAGGCCTCAAAATCGAATTTTTCTGTTTCATATGAAAATTTTCGAAATTGGAGGTTCCAAAAGTCGATGAGAGGGCATCCAGACCTACATTTTGCTGAAACTTCCAGGGTCCTAGCTATCACCGTTTCAGAGCTACAGCCATCCAAAGTTGAGCTAATATTTGCCGATTTTTACCCCTCTAAAACGCCTCTAAAGGCCTCAAAATCGCATTTTTCTGTTTCATATGAAAATTTTCGAGAATGGGGGTTCCAAAAGTCGATGAAGAGGGCATCCAGACCTACATTTTGGTGAAACTTCCAGGGTCCTAGCTATCACCGTTTCAGAGATACAGCCATCCAAAGTTGAGCTAATATTTGCCGACTTTGACCCCTCTAAAACGCCTCTAAAGGCCTGAAAATCGCATTTTTCTGTCTTATATGAAAATTTTCGAAAATGGAGGTTCCAAAAGTCGATGAAGAGGGCATCCAGACCTACATTTTGCTGAAACTTCCAGGGTCCTAGCTATCACCGTTTCAGAGATACAGCCATCCAAAGTTGAGCTAATATTTGCCGACTTTGACCCCTCTAAAACGCCTCTAAAGGCCTGAAAATCGCATTTTTCTGTCTTATATGAAAATTTTCGAAAATGGAGGTTCCAAAAGTCGATGAAGAGGGCATCCAGACCTACATTTTGCTGAAACTTCCAGGGTCCTAGCTATCACCGTTTCAGAGATACAGCCATCCAAAGTTGAGCTAATATTTGCCGACTTTGACCCCTCTAAAACGCCTCTAAAGGCCTGAAAATCGCATTTTTCTGTCTTATATGAAAATTTTCGAAAATGGAGGTTCCAAAAGTCGATGAAGAGGGCATCCAGACCTACATTTTGCTGAAACTTCCAGGGTCCTAGCTATCACCGTTTCAGAGATACAGCCATCCAAAGTTGAGCTAATATTTGCCGACTTTGACCCCTCTAAAACGCCTCTAAAGGCCTGAAAATCGCATTTTTCTGTCTTATATGAAAATTTTCGAAAATGGAGGTTCCAAAAGTCGATGAAGAGGGCATCCAGACCTACATTTTGCTGAAGCTTCCAGGGTCCTAGCTATCACCGTTTCAGAGATACAGCCATCCAAAGTTGAGCTAGTATTTGCCGATTTTAACCCCTCTAAAACGCCTCTAAAGGCCTCAAAATCGAATTTTTCTGTTTCATATGAAAATTTTCGAAATTGGAGGTTCCAAAAGTCGATGAGAGGGCATCCAGACCTACATTTTGCTGAAACTTCCAGGGTCCTAGCTATCACCGTTTCAGAGCTACAGCCATCCAAAGTTGAGCTAATATTTGCCGATTTTTACCCCTCTAAAACGCCTCTAAAGGCCTCAAAATCGCATTTTTCTGTTTCATATGAAAATTTTCGAGAATGGGGGTTCCAAAAGTCGATGAAGAGGGCATCCAGACCTACATTTTGGTGAAACTTCCAGGGTCCTAGCTATCACCGTTTCAGAGATACAGCCATCCAAAGTTGAGCTAATATTTGCCGATTTTGACCCCTCTAAAACGCCTCTAACGACAAAATCGCATTTTTCTGTTTCATATGAAAATTTTCGAAAATGGAGGTTCCAAAAGTCGACGAAGAGGGCATCCAGACCTACATTTTGCTGAAACTTCCAGGGTCCTAGCTATCACCGTTTCAGAGATACAGCCATCCAAAGTTGAGCTAGTATTTGCCGATTTTAACCCCTCTAAAACGCCTCTAAAGGCCTCAAAATCGAATTTTTCTGTTTTATATGAAAATTTTCGAAATTGGAGGTTCCAAAAGTCGATGAAGAGGGCATCCAGACCTACATTTTGCTGAAACTTCCAGGGTCCTAGCTATCACCGTTTCAGAGATACAGCCATCCAAAGTTGAGGTAATATTTGCCGATTTTGACCCCTCTAAAACGCCTCTAAAGGCCTCAAAATCGCATTTTTCTGTTTCATATGAAAATTTGCGAAAATGGGGGTTCCAAAAGTCGATGAAGAGGGCATCCAGACCTACATTTTGCTGAAACTTCCAGGGTCCTAGCTATCACCGTTTCAGAGATACAGCCATCCAAAGTTGAGCTAATATTTGCCGATTTTGACCCCTCTAAAACGCCTCTAACGACAAAATCGCATTTTTCTGTTTCATATGAAAATTTTCGAAAATGGAGGTTCCAAAAGTCGACGAAGAGGGCATCCAGACCTACATTTTGCTGAAACTTCCAGGGTCCTAGCTATCACCGTTTCAGAGATACAGCCATCCAAAGTTGAGCTAGTATTTGCCGATTTTAACCCCTCTAAAACGCCTCTAAAGGCCTCAAAATCGAATTTTTCTGTTTCATATGAAAATTTTCGAAATTGGAGGTTCCAAAAGTCGATGAAGAGGGCATCCAGACCTACATTTTGCTGAAACTTCCAGGGTCCTAGCTATCACCGTTTCAGAGATACAGCCATCCAAAGTTGAGGTAATATTTGCCGATTTTGACCCCTCTAAAACGCCTCTAAAGGCCTCAAAATCGCATTTTTCTGTTTCATATGAAAATTTGCGAAAATGGGGGTTCCAAAAGTCGATGAAGAGGGCATCCAGACCTACATTTTGCTGAAACTTCCAGGGTCCTAGCTATCACCGTTTCAGAGATACAGCCATCCAAAGTTGAGCTAATATTTGCCGACTTTGACCCCTCTAAAACGCCTCTAAAGGCCTCAAAATCGCATTTTTCTGTCTTATATGAAAATTTTCGAAAATGGAGGTTCCAAAAGTCGATGAAGAGGGCATCCAGACCTACATTTTGCTGAAACTTCCAGGGTCCTAGCTATCACCGTTTCAGAGATACAGCCATCCAAAGTTGAGCTAATATTTGCCGACTTTGACCCCTCTAAAACGCCTCTAAAGGCCTCAAAATCGCATTTTTCTGTTTCATATGAAAATTTGCGAAAATGGGGGTTCCAAAAGTCGATGAAGAGGGCATCCAGACCTACATTTTGCTGAAACTTCCAGGGTCCTAGCTATCACCGTTTCAGAGATACAGCCATCCAAAGTTGAGCTAATATTTGCCGACTTTGACCCCTCTAAAACGCCTCTAAAGGCCTCAAAATCGAATTTTTCTGTTTCATATGAAAATTTTCGAAATTGGAGGTTCCAAAAGTCGATGAAGAGGGCATCCAGACCTACATTTTGCTGAAACTTCCAGGGTCCTAGCTATCACCGTTTCAGAGATACAGCCATCCAAAGTTGAGCTAATATTTGCCGACTTTGACCCCTCTAAAACGCCTCTAAAGGCCTCAAAATCGCATTTTTCTGTCTTATATGAAAATTTTCGAAAATGGAGGTTCCAAAAGTCGATGAAGAGGGCATCCAGACCAACATTTTGCTGAAACTTCCAGGGTCCTAGCTATCACCGTTTCAGAGATACAGCCATCCAAAGTTGAGCTAATATTTGCCGACTTTGACCCCTCTAAAACGCCTCTAAAGGCCTGAAAATCGCATTTTTCTATTTCATATGAAAATTTTCGAAAATGGAGGTTCCAAAAGTCGATGAAGAGGGCATCCATACCTACATTTTGCTGAAACTTCCAGGGTCCTAGCTATCACCGTTTCAGAGATACAGCCATCCAAAGTTGAGCTAATATTTGCCGATTTTGACCCCTCTAAAACGCCTCTAAAGGCCTCAAAATCGCATTTTTCTGTCTTATATGAAAATTTTCGAAAATGGAGGTTTCAAAAGTCGATGAAGAGGGCATCCAGACCTACATTTTGCTGAAACTTCCAGGGTCCTAGCTATCACCGTTTCAGAGATACAGCCATCCAAAGTTGAGCTAATATTTGCCGATTTTGACCCCTCTAAAACGCCTCTAAAGGCCTCAACTTCGCATTTTTCTGTCTTATATGAAAATCTTCGAAAATGGAGGTTCAAAAGTCGATGAAGAGGGCATCCAGACCTACATTTTGCTGAAACTTCCAGGGTCCTAGCTATCACCGTTTCAGAGATACAGCCATCCAAAGTTGAGCTAATATTTGCCGACTTTGACCCCTCTAAAACGCCTTTAAAGGCCTGAAAATCGCATTTTTCTGTTTCATATGAAAATTTTCGAAAATGGAGGTTCCAAAAGTCGATGAAGAGGGCATCCAGACCTACATTTTGCTGAAACTTCCAGGGTCCTAGCTATCACCGTTTCAGAGATACAGCCATCCAAAGTTGAGCTAATATTTGCCGACTTTGACCCCTCTAAAACGCCTCTAAAGGCCTCAAAATCGCATTTTTCTGTTTCATATGAAAATTTTCGAAAATGGAGGTTCCAAAAGTCGATGAAGAGGGGCATCCAGACCTACATTTTGCTGAAACTTCCAGGGTCCTAGCTATCACCGTTTCAGAGATACAGCCATCCAAAGTTGAGCTAATATTTGCCGATTTTGACCCCTCTAAAACGCCTCTAAAGGCCTCAACTTCGCATTTTTCTGTTTCATATGAAAATTTTCGAAAATGGAGGTTCCAAAAGTCGATGAAGAGGGCATCCAGACCTACATTTTGCTGAAACTTGCAGGGTCCTAGCTATCACCGTTTCAGAGATACAGCCATCCAAAGTTGAGCTAATATTTGCCGATTTTGACCCCTCTAAAACGCCTCTAAAGGCCTCAAAATCGCATTTTTCTGTCTTATATGAAAATTTTCGAAAATGGAGGTTCCAAAAGTCGATGAAGAGGGCATCCAGACCTACATTTTGCTGAAACTTCCAGGGTCCTAGCTATCACCGTTTCAGAGATACAGCCATCCAAAGTTGAGCTAATATTTGCCGATTTTGACCCCTCTAAAACGCCTCTAAAGGCCTCAAAATCGCATTTTTCTGTCTTATATGAAAATTTTCGAAAATGGAGGTTCCAAAAGTCGATGAAGAGGGCATCCAGACCTACATTTTGCTGAAACTTGCAGGGTCCTAGCTATCACCGTTTCAGAGATACAGCCATCCAAAGTTGAGCTAATATTTGCTGATTTTGACCCCTTTAAAACGCCTCTAAAGGCCTCAAAATCGCATTTTTCTGTTTCATATGAAAATTTTCGAAAATGGAGGTTCCAAAAGTCGATGAAGAGGGCATCCAGACCTACATTTTGCTGAAACTTGCAGGGTCCTAGCTATCACCGTTTCAGAGATACAGCCATCCAAAGTTGAGCTAATATTTGCTGATTTTGACCCCTCTAAACCGCCTCTAAAGGCCTGAAAATCGCATTTTTCTGTTTCATTGGAAAATTTTCGAAAATGGAGGTTCCAAAAGTCGATGAAGAGGGCATCCAGACCTACATTTTGCTGAAACTTCCAGGGTCCTAGCTATCACCGTTTCAGAGATACAGCCATCCAAAGTTGAGCTAATATTTGCTGATTTTGACCCCTCTAAACCGCCTCTAAAGGCCTGAAAATCGCATTTTTCTGTTTCATTGGAAAATTTTCGAAAATGGAGGTTCCAAAAGTCGATGAAGAGGGCATCCAGACCTACATTTTGCTGAAACTTCCAGGGTCCTAGCTATCACCGTTTCAGAGATACAGCCATCCAAAGTTGAGCTAATATTTGCTGATTTTGACCCCTCTAAAACGCCTCTAAAGGCCTGAAAATCGCATTTTTCTGTTTCATTGGAAAATTTTCGAAAATGGAGGTTCCAAAAGTCGATGAAGAGGGCATCCAGACCTACATTTTGCTGAAACTTCCAGGGTCCTAGCTATCACCGTTTCAGAGATACAGCCATCCAAAGTTGAGCTAATATTTGCTGATTTTGACCCCTCTAAACCGCCTCTAAAGGCCTGAAAATCGCATTTTTCTGTTTCATTGGAAAATTTTCGAAAATGGAGGTTCCAAAAGTCGATGAAGAGGGCATCCAGACCTACATTTTGCTGAAACTTGCAGGGTCCTAGCTATCACCGTTTCAGAGATACAGCCATCCAAAGTTGAGCTAATATTTGCTGATTTTGACCCCTCTAAAACGCCTCTAAAGGCCTGAAAATCGCATTTTTCTGTTTCATTGGAAAATTTTCGAAAATGGAGGTTCCAAAAGTCGATGAAGAGGGCATCCAGACCTACATTTTGCTGAAACTTGCAGGGTCCTAGCTATCACCGTTTCAGAGATACAGCCATCCAAAGTTGAGCTAATATTTGCTGATTTTGACCCCTCTAAAACGCCTCTAAAGGCCTGAAAATCGCATTTTTCTGTTTCATTGGAAAATTTTCGAAAATGGAGGTTCCAAAAGTCGATGAAGAGGGCATCCAGACCTACATTTTGCTGAAACTTGCAGGGTCCTAGCTATCACCGTTTCAGAGATACAGCCATCCAAAGTTGAGCTAATATTTGCTGATTTTGACCCCTTTAAAACGCCTCTAAAGGCCTCAAAATCGCATTTTTCTGTTTCATATGAAAATTTTCGAAAATGGAGGTTCCAAAAGTCGATGAAGAGGGCATCCAGACCTACATTTTGCTGAAACTTGCAGGGTCCTAGCTATCACCGTTTCAGAGATACAGCCATCCAAAGTTGAGCTAATATTTGCTGATTTTGACCCCTTTAAAACGCCTCTAAAGGCCTCAAAATCGCATTTTTCTGTTTCATATGAAAATTTTAGAAAATGGGGGTTCCAAAAAGCGATGAAGAGGGCATCCAGACCTACATTTTGCTGAAACTTCCAGGGTCCTAGCTATCACCGTTTCTGAGATACAGCCATCGAAAGTTGAGCTATTATTTGCCGACTTTGACCCCTCCAAAACGCCTCTAAAGGCCTGAAAATCGCATTTTTCTTTTTCATATGAAAATTTTCGAAAATGGGGGTTCCGTTTCAAAAGGCGATGAAGAGGGCATCAAGACCTACATTTTGCTGAAACTTCCAGGGTCCTAGCTATCACCGTTTCAGAGATGTAGCCATCCAAAGTTGAGCTAATATTTGCCGATTTTGACCCCTCTAAAACGCCTCTAAAGACCTTAGAATCGCATTGTTCGGTGTATGATAAGCGCTCTACTCGCCATGTTTGCAGATGCCATCTATGTCGAAAAAGTAAGTTTTCCCTATTTGTCAACATTCTGGACTGCTATCGTTTATCAAACCAACTATGAACCAGCCTCAAGAATCAAATTGAAAAACTATCCTACCTACCGTACAAAATTTGGAGATATAATCAAGTTCCATGGCTGAATATTTGAGCTATAAATATACCACGAAACTAGTATAGCTTCATTTTTTAACATTCAAGATATGTCCAAAACCTTCTCCTATGTAGGTAGGGGTTAAATAAAATACCTTTCGACATTTTGAAAAGCGTGGTATTCTTCAAATCGAAAAAAAAAATAAAACCTACAAAAAGCTCCACCAGGGGTTCGCGTATTTGATGTAGCTTTTGAAAAGTTCCTAGTCAGGATAGACCCAGAAAATGTTATCCTTAGCTTTCAAGCGAACAAAGCTTCGCAAATTAAGTTTCTTTAGTAAGGATTCATCCTAAATGCGGTGTATTTATACTAAACGAAATATGGATTTTCGAAAAAGCTTCCATTATACAATCTTTTAAGGATATATTACACTGACGTAGGGCGGGTTCAACGTACTTACTATCTTATCTAATAGATAGTCTTATCGTATAGAAAAGAGACAAACAATTATTTTTAGAAAGCTTTTCCATTATATTGAATTTAATTTTTGCTTAGTTTGGTAGCTCAAACTTATTCGACATCGAATTGTTTCCGCGGTCATCGATGCATTTGTAACAGAGTTTTGGCTTGTTCTGCTATCGTTCTCATAAGGAATACTTTTGTGTTTCCGATATTTTCCGCTATATGGCAGTTGATAAGGTAAGTGGCGCTAGTGTCAATAAGAAGACAAAGAAGAGTCTTCTTTCGCGAGCTGATAGCGTAATGTTGCGGAGTTTTATCTAATTAGCATGAATCTTAATTTTCATTTCTCGGAATGGTGGTGTTCCTAGATACTGAGGGGGCTTTTAACAATATAAAACCCAGTTCGATTACAGATGCTCTTCGTAATCTACAGGTTGAAGATCTAATCTGCTCCCTCGTGAATATGTCACTCATCTCTAGGCGCATTCACAGTAATTTGGGTAGGTACTTCGTCTGTATGTAGATATGTTTCTAGAGGTACCCCACAAGGAGGGGTTCTCTCTCCTTTACTCTGGAATATAGCCATAAATCGATTGCTTCTGAACTTGGAAGAAATCGGATGCAAAGTCACTGCTTACGCTGATGACGTTGCTATTGCTCTTAGGGGGAAGTTCCCTGACATTCTTAGCGGGTTATTAGAGAACGCCCTGACTATCCTAACGGATTGGGCAAATCTGAGTGACGTCGGAATTAATCCATCTAAAACGGAATTAGTCCTCTTTACGAGAAGACGGACTATTTCTTCTGTTAACCTCCCTAGACTGGGAGGCGTTCTACTTGAGTTTTCTGACACGGCGAATTTTCTGGGTCTGATTTTAGATAAGAAATTAAAATGGACGCCCAACATCGAAGAAAGGGTGAATAAACCTACTATGAGACTGTATTCGTGCAGGAGAGCTATCGGGAAGACTTGGGGCTTACAGCCAAAGGTCGTCTATTGGATGTATACCGTTATTGTGCGGCCTATATTCCTTTACGGAGTTAGTGTGTGGTGGAAGGCACTGAGCACCACTACCTATTATAATTTGCTGGTCAAAGTTCAAAGGTTGGCTTCTCTTCTGATAACAGGAGCTTTTCGAACGACACCTTCATTCGGATTAGATATGGTGCTCGGACTGCTCCCATTGGACGTTTTTAGTCAACGGATGGCTGCATACATGGCCTTACGCCTACGTGAAACTGGCCTATGGCGAGCGCTGGATTATGGGCACTCGTCGATACTTCGGAACTTTAACCTGCCCCCATCGACGGATTTCATTGTTCCCAATCACTTTTTTGGTAGGAACCATTGCAGCTTGATCCTGTCAAGGGAATCTTGGGATACTAACAGGCAGCTGGTCAGTGGATCCATTACAATCTATACTGATGCCTCCAAGACGGATGCGGGAGTTGGTATGGGAATTCAGTCGGATGAATTGGATATCAATTTGTCTTACCGCCTTCCCAATTTCTGTAGCATCCTCCAAGCGGAGGTAACAGCGATATTCGAAGCCCTACTCTATGCTAGATACCGGGCCATAGTGGCTTTGTAGGCAATCGCTACGCTGATGACTTGGCACGATATGCGTCAGCAGGTAACGCTGAAGATAGCCGCGCCAACTTGAAAATACCTATTATCAACTGCGCATGGATAATAGATGATGCTGCAGAGCACAGGACCAACGCAAGGTGGAGTAATTGCTGGACTTGCGCAACGACAAGAATGATCTGGCCAAAAAGGGACAACGTCCGTTCTAAGATGCTACTGTCGCTGGATAGAAAGCATATTCGCAACATGGTATGGGTAGTAACGGGGCATTGCCCTATTGGAGAGCACGCAAGAAGACTCCGAATTCCCCACAACGACTTTTGCAGAAGTTGTGATGACGAAGAAGAGGAAGAGAGTGTGCACCACCTACTTTGTCACTGTCCGAGAAACGGAGGCGTTTTCTGGGCGCAAGGTATTTTTATGATACCGATGACCTTCGTTATGTGAGTCCGATACTGCTCAATAGATTTATTGTTAGTACGGGCTGGTTTCCTGTCATAAGCGGTTAGTAGAGGCCATCGGTGGTATCACAATGGACCAAATTCTGGTCTAAGTGCGCTGGGTGTAGACCTAGTGGCCCCTGAACCTAACCTAACCTAACAATTAACTACTGGATTTGCATTTCTTATTTTCATCTTCTTCACGTTATAAAACTTACAGTTCGTGCCTTTCTCACCAAATAATGTCGTCGTCCAATCGGGCAAAGTTTAAGCAGCGCTGCCCCGCAACCTTCTCCTCCACGAAGACACCGGTAATCATCCGTCTACGCTAATCGAAATTGGCGGACTCTTGGCTTTCGGGAAATCATCCGTTTACGCTAATAAAACTCTTGGCTTTTGGGCAATCATCCGTCTACGCTTAATCGAATCAGCTTTTGACACCACGGCAATCGTTTATCCACTTGTAGGCGGCACGGTAATCGCTGCGGCCTCGGCAAGTCCAATCGCCTCCTTCGGGCATCGGTAGGTCGCAACACTCGTCTGGGTTGGTCGACTCGTAAAGCGAAAGCGTATCCCACACTGACTGAATTTCCTCAACACAGGGTCTGTTTCGCAGGACGTACAAAGGAGACATCACCTTTTTATCACAAAGGGTGCCGCCGTCATAGCCGCCATAAATACGAATTGACCGAGAACTAATTTAGTGCTCCGCTTTGCCGCATACCGGATGTCGCCTCGATCTTCGCTATTATGGTTGCGGCCTCGAATATTGAGCAGCTAAGCAGCTCTGGTTGAATTCGCTCATGGTTGCGGTATCGGATATTGAGCATCTTAGTACATACTCTCTAGATCAGGGATTCGCAAACTGGGGGGCGCGCCCCCCTAGGGAGGCGTGACGGTTTGGGAAGGGGGGCGTGAGTACAACTTATATATCGCTGTAACAATAAATTTATTTTTATTCTAGCTAAGAGCCTCTACCCAAAAGAACGCTGGAAATATTTTAGGCCGAAATCACTTGATGATATTGACGTCTAGACTCGTGTGGAAATAATTTTCTTTTGATTTCTTTTTATTTATTTATTAGAACACCTTCCGATTGTGGTAGCTCTAGTAATAACAGTTCTTTACTTATCGCAAAGCCAAAAATATATCTCTTGTGTTAGGATAAATTATTTCGGCAAAAGTCAATTTTCAGTTAACATTTGCGTCTTGCGTTTCGCTGTCCAAATCCACACCAAAAATTAGTCTAGTTACTATCGTGGAGATAGTAACTTCCAACGAAACTCACGTTGCGTACTTTTCAAAAAAGTCCAAAAGTTCCAAACTTGGGCTCCACTAACCAACAATTGTGCTTTTCTATGCAGGATTGAGATATGGCTGGACAATTTTGTGGGTAGCTTGGAGTAGGTACATATCTGGATTTATTAATGAGGCAAATCTGTGCATTGGAGTTGGTCATCATTTATATTACAACAAGATTAATCTTGAATTCTGTCCAAATTGTCCACATCTGTTTTCGGTTTTCGGCCACATTTTCTCGAGTGGCGTCAGTCCCACCAGATTTAACAAAGGGGGGCGCGGACTGAAAAAGATTGGGAACCACTGCTCTAGATGAATCCGCTTGGTGAGTTACATTGTACCCCAGGAAAATTGGCATTTCACTTCGGAAAAATTAAGGGAAAGCTGGATTTTTGCATGAGCCTTCTTTTTGAGGTCCTAAACAAGACCCCAAAAGTCCCCGTCTCTACGAGAGCCGCTAGCGGTGCTACAGAGGGTGGAAGACCCTCGAAAACAGGTTTTTCTTAAAACCTCGATAACGGTAGCTTATACAGAAAAGTCGTGTATGGCAAATTTGAAGCTCTTATGCTTTTCCAATAAACAATGGAAATACCGAATACGTTCGGGTGCTCCTAACGGTGCCAGGAGGTCTAACGGTATTTTTAACAATGTTTCACAAAAATCTCTATAACGGTAACTCGTACTAAAACCTTTTGTATGGAAAATTTGTAGTCTATGTAGTTTGGAATAAAGCGATCAAATTTTATATCAATACGTGCAGCCTTAAGGGCGCTATGGGGGTTAAAACCTTAAAAAATGTGTTTTTTGGGGTTTTTGGTGAATGGCGCTAAGACGGGGGAGTGTACTCTATGGTCTTCTCGGGGAAATTTGTAGCTTCTGTGGCTGTTAGTAAGACGCCAAAAGTCCCCAAAGATGGTAGCCCCCCTAACGACGTTATGAGGGTCCAAAGATTCAATTAAACTGTTTTTGGGGAATATCTTTATAACAGTAACGTGTACCGAACACGGCGAATTTGTAGCTTATACAACGCTTAACTAAATATCCGAATTTCGGATCGATGCGTTCAATGCTAAGGGCGCTCTGATGATCAGAACCGTACAATAACGGTACTTCTCGGTTTTTCGTGAATATCTTCATAACGGGACCGCGTTCGGGAGGGAAGCCTGTACCAATTTGTTGCTTCTGTAACCTGCCAAATCAACTAATCTATGCGGGCACCCCCAACGAAGCTACGAGGGGTCAAAGAGATCACAAAAAACCGCTTCTCGGAATTTTTTTAATAATGGTAACCTCTTGAGACAACCGATCTGAAATAAATTTGTACCTAATGTGGCTGTTAGTTACGGGCCAAAAGTCCCCAACGATGGAAGCCCTAGGGAAGTTATGAGGGCCCAAACATCCAAAAATGCAGTTTTTTGGGTATATCTCTATAACGGTCATGTGCACCGAAAACTGTTATATGGCGAGTTTGTAGCTTATACAACACTTATTTAAATATCCGAATTTCAGATTGATGCCTGCAATACTAAGGGCGCTATGAGGGTCCGAAACGCATAATAACGGTATTTTTCGTTATTTTCGTGAATTGCTTTATAACGGGAACGCATTCGGGATGGAAGCCTGTAATAATTTGTTGCTTCTTTAACTTCAAATTAATATGAAAAAAAAACAACTCATTTACCCGTGAACCGCCAAGAAGGTATGAGGGGTCAAAGTTAAACAAAAAGCCGCTTCTCGGAAATTTTTTAATAACGGTAACCTCTACAGGGAAACCGTCTCAGGCAAATTTGTAGCTCGTGTGGCTGTTCGTATCACGTCAAAAGTCCCCAGCTATGGGAGCCCCCTAGCAAAGTTATGAGGGGCCAAATATCCAAATAAGCAGTTTTTTTGGAAATATATCTATAACGGTAATGTGACCCAAAACTGTTATACCGCGAATTAAAAGTTTTTACAACTCTTAAGTGAATTTTAAAATTTCAGATCAATACGTGCAGTACTAAGGGCGCTATGAGGCTCCAAACCTTACAATTTCGGTATTTTTGGTTATTTTTGTGAAAATCTCCTTAACGGTAACGTATACCGGAGGCTGTCTGTAAAAATTTGTTGTTTTTATTGTTCCAAATAAAATGCTCCAGCGATATAAATGCACCTGAGGCAACCATACGTGCACACATACACTACATACTACATACTACACATACCTTCCTCAAAAATTAGTTAGTTTAGACGTTATAATGCACGTATGGTTGCCTCAGGCGCATTAAAATTGGTGGAACATTTTATTTGGAATCATACAAACAACAAATTTTTACAGACTGCCTCTGTTATACGTTACCGTTACAGAGAATTTCAGGAAAATAACCAAAAATACCGAAATTGTATGTTTCGGACCCTCATAGCGCCCTTAGCAATGGGCGCATCAATCTGGAATTCGAATATTTAATTAAGCGTTGTATAAGCTACAAATTCGCCATATAACAGTTTTCGGTGCACATTACCGTTATTGAGATATTCCCAAAAACTGCATTTTTGGATGTTCGGACCCTCATAACTTCCCTACAGGGGTTTCCATAGTTGGGGACTTTTGGCCCGTTACTAACAGCCACATGAGCTACAAATTTATCTAAGATTGGTTCTCTCAAGAGGTTACCGTTATTAAAAAAATTCCAAGAAGCGGTTTTTTGTTTAACTTTGACCCCTCATAGCTTTGTTGGGGGTGCTCGCATAGAAGAATTTTTTTGGCATTTTAGGTTGAGATTACAGAAGCAACAAATTGTTATAGGCCTCCCTCCCGAATGCGTTCCCGTTTTGAAATTCACGAAAAACCGAAAAATACCGTTATTGTACGGTTCAGACCCTCATAGCGCCCTTAGCGTTGCACGCATCGATCTGAAACTCGCACATTTAGTTGAGCGTTGTTTAAGCTACAAATTTGCCGTAAAACCGTTTTCCGTGGACGTTACTGTTAAAGAGATATTCCTCAAAAACTGCTTAATTGAATCTTTGGACCCTCATAGCTTCGTTAGGGGGCCCCCATCTTTGGGGTCTTTTGGCGTCTTACTAACATAACAGCCACATAAGCTACAAACTTCTCCCAGAAGACCAGAGAGCACACTCCCCCGTCTTAGCGCCATTCACGAAAAACCCCAAAAAAACACATTTTTTTAAGGTTTGAACCGCCATAGCGCCCTTAAGGCTGCACGTATTGATATGAAATTTGACGGCTTTCTTCAAAACTCTATAGGCTACAAATTTTTCACACAAAACCTTTTAGTACGAGTTACCGTTATAGAGATTTTTGTGAAACATTGTTAAAAATACCGTTAGACCTCCTGGCACCGTTAGGAGTACCCGAATGTATTCGGTATTTCCATTGTTAATTCAAAGAGCACAAGAGCTTCAAATTTGCCATACACGACTTTTTTGTGTATACTACCGTTATCGAGATATTCAGAAAAACCTGTTTTCGAGGGTCTTTGACCCTCTGTAGCACCGCTAGCGGCACTCATAGAGACGGGGACTTTTAGGGTTTTGTTTAGGACCTTGAAAGGAAGGCTCATGCAAAAATCCAGCTTTCCCTTAATTTTTCCGAAGTTCAACCATTCTGTAGCTTGACGCGCTGCCACTATAATCGTCTTGCTAAAACGAGGACATAGTGGACTAAAATAAGGTCCGATTTCAGGCGATTTAAGGCGTCTTCGTGCAATTGCAGCCAATTAAAAGCGATGTCCTGTTAAAGAAAGATTTTGAACGAAAGATCATTTGTTTTAAATTTGAAATCCGTATTCCTGGATGTGTCTCAATGTCAAACTACCGAAGGATCTCCTCAGCCTTGCTATCCCAAAAGCCGTGGGCGATTTGACGGCAGTCGAAACAGGTATTGATGAATGGACACTCCCCATACGAATGCTCGCCGTTGCAGTGTCAACACTTTGCCAGTCCCGGTTTTTACGATCACGGATCGAAGCGATACACGATCAGTGTCGTTTTGTCTTTTCTCACTGCAAGGACTTCTGTCGACTCCCCGTTGATACAACTTGTTTTTCGATTTTGAGGCTCTTCAGGCGCTTGGTGATGTTAATGACATCCTTTAATTGCATTCGAACGTCTGCGTCTTGGGCTTGCTGAGGATCAAGTTTGATGAGAAGATTCTCCAATGCTTGTGAGTGTTCTGGCTGAGTATGTCTCTTTGCGTAGCTAAGGAATTTGAAGTAATCATCGGTGCATTGGGCGAAGTTGAAATACTTCGGCCAAGAGATTTACAAATGCACCGTAGTCATCCTCACCAGGCTTTGCTTCAACCATGAGATGAGACATTTGCAGCGAAGACTCTTTCTGCCGAATATTTGTTTCAGTGTATTTCGAAACGCATTTTGGACGTCTGTAACTCCCGAACGGTGAAAGCTAGAACCTTGAAATTTCCACCAGAAGTGGGTTATGAGTATGCAGAATTTTTCAAGCACTAGTTCGCACCTTATTGAAAAGGATCTATTGAAAAGCACAAAAGTGCTGTTTGGACGGCTCTAACTTGTGAACACTGAAATTTAATTAGAAGAAGGTCAACTATCATCATATGGTGCGTATACTATAACGGTGCAATAAACCTTGTGCAAATTTCTTATGACAACACGTATAGAAAATCAACAAAAATCAAACGACTAAAAATTTGTTAAAATTCTGTCGCCGTCCTATCTCTCACTTACGATCAAAATGCAAAATGACGAAATACAACATTCTTAACAATGCCTTCCTGAAAAGGGCATCGTTGCTCATAGACCGCATCATGATTGGCAAACCAATCGTCATGAACAAAAAGCGCGTGACAAGGATACCGATTCCTTGGCGCAAACAATCAAGGTCTTTCCGATGGCGTCTTAAAGCTCGTCGTTTACTACATTGCGGTTAGCCCTGTACAGTAGCATGCTGACCGGAGTCTAGTCGTGTGTGTCGCGGCAAGTACCCTTATCCCTGCCAAACAGCCAACACTCGAGATATCGTGTGACAATTTCATTCAGCCTCGTGTATAGTAGCAAACTGTGCGCTGTGTCCCTGCAGCACAATGTCCTTTTTTTTCCTTCTTCACCGCGGTCACCATCTGAACTTGATTGTATGTAGTGTGGAGCTCAATGAAAACGAAAATGCCATTTATAGGAGTTGAGTTCGTGTCTCGAACGGCGACCGAACACACAAAAAGGACGACGCTCACTTGCGAGCTGACATGCAATTTCTCCAATTAGGTGGGTAATATAATAAACTGTTGTATTACACTGAAATGGCCCTAATGGCGTTATGTCGGCAGATGACGCTTTGCTTGCCATCCGATTAAGGCCAAAGACGAGCGTATATATAGTTCCCGTTCAAAGAGCATGTGTGTCACTGTCTATGTGAAAGTCAACGCTACGAACGTATCCCGTAGGCTTTGGGGACAATTTATTTTGATTCGGTTCGAAGTGATTTCATCTCTAATGGCGGGAATATCACTTAGGACGAAAGATGGGGTACGAATTAAGGACATCTCTACCACTTCCCTTTTTCTTTATGTGTATGTTGGCCGTTGCGATTCGGTCGTATGGCCATAGCGCGTCGATATTAAGAAGAACGATGATCCTTTAAACCATATACAGTCCAATGCCAAGGATAATCACAATATTTTCTGTAAGCGAGCAAAGGCTAAAATTGGCCTTGTCATGTGATATACGCTTCGATATTGTAGGGCATCGGATTTCGGCACGACCCGAGGCTCCTTATGGTGCCTATTTTTGCTCCCATATACGGATTATACCTATGCAAAAACGAATTCGATTACAGACATTTCATTGACGAAACAAATACGATTCCTGGCTGGTGTGAAATTTCTTCCAAGGATACGACCAGGGCTCTACTTTACGAGAGTGAACTCTAATTCACTTCGTTCCGGTTTTCATTTATACGTGCAGCTGGTGCCCGAACTTATTTATAGGCAAATCCAATTCGTCAGAACCGAACATATCGTTTCGAATTAATCGTCCGTAAGCAGCTCAATGTATTATCCGCATCAGGATATACATCTCGTCCTTACATATAGTGCACAGACTATATAAATCCATTGAAAATGGACTGCGGACATCAATCTTAACTGTTGTGTCTTGTCAAAAACCTTCTCGTTTATTTAGCAGGGAAAAAAAGGACGAACAAAAAAAGAAGCAACAAGAACACAGTCTCGTCTATATACGAACGGTAAAATATTCTCGTGTTTGCTTGATCCTGTCTGCCGGCCACATTTTTTCTAGCATTCTTGGAATTCTTCTCTCAGTACGAGCCCACATATAGTACGAGGGGATGGCGGTTGCTCTTATTAAAATCAACGAGTATTAGATACAGATGCGAAAAGATAATCTTCAGTCAGGTGCTATTAAAAGTTTCATACTGTTTAGCTTTAGCGCAGCCGACGGACGGGAATAGAGTTGATGCTGTCATGATTCGACCGAGAAATTTATGAGGCAAAAGTTTTTCTTTGTTATAATAATAAGGAAAGGCTTCAGAGAGGAAAGATTGTTGCAGATCGAGGTATGAGAGGTTTGGCTTGTGATGGCTGATTGAACAACGAAACAGGATACAGGATGAGATTTGTTTAATTATGGTAATTGATGGACGTTTATTGGAAGATGATTGGCATAACAATTGATTTTTATTAGTTTTCATAAGATGTGTTTTTGTTAACTGCCAAGAGTAGAATGTATGCAGTACAGTGGCGTAGACAAGGGGGGGATTAAGGTGATCAATCCCCCCCCCCCTTCGGTCACACATTTTTAATTATTACTTTAGGTGTCAATCAAAGTGTGTAGTGTTTCACACAAACGTTAAACCATTTTCAGAACTGCAATAGAAAATTTAGCCCTTCATCAAATTTCATTTGTATAAAAGAAACGTATCGATAGAATAGAAACACTACAGCACAGGGCTTAACGTTCATCTACTTTTCCACATTGGATCTAGAATTTCGCACAGGCAAGCCCTACTGAAGTTATCTAGAAGTGCTGCTACGAAAATTAAATGTAAGCACTGATCGAAAATTTGTTGCCGGATAATCTTAATGTTCGGTTCAAAAATTTAAAAATAATGTGGAACACGGAGTGCTCTTCCACAGAAGCGCAATTTCCAATGGGCAAATATACAGTATACATAAGATTATAAAGATTTCTTCAGTATAGTGGAAAGCTAATGCGAATAAAGAGAAAACGCTGCAAAACTGCTTCCAATTTTTTAGCATCCTTTATTGTTTGAGTTTATCAACATTATTTTTTCTTTTTTAAAGTTAACATTTGACGAAATTTGATTTCCGTGAAGATATCTCAGGGGTTTCGCGTAGAAAAGATATTCAAAAATAGGAAATATGTAGAAAGAGCTTTTGACAACAAAAACAAACAATACATAGGAAAACATGTTTGTAAGTTTTAAAATTGCAAAGGTTTTTCTGCTACACTGTACCAGATATCAACTTAACTGTAAAATAGTTGACCAGCAGCAGGGAGTCGGCCGATTTTCTTTTACAACTTTCTACTATATGAAATGGAAAAGGAAGTAGTATTTTCCAGAAAATAAAGCATGTGCACAGTGTTTGTGACCAGATTATTGGGATTTAAATTAAGGCGCAAATGAATTAGAGGATTAAATTTGTGTTAATCAAAACTTTTATACGATTTTTTAAAACGAATGTTAAGCAGTCCAATTTTTAAGTTCTACCCGCCTTTATGGTATCCTTTTCAAACAATTGGCTGATAGCTAGGGCCTCGAAATTTATAGCAAATATGTATAGCTGCTACGGTGCCCTACAAGTTTGAAAATTTTAGAAATATCTACTCACGAATTTCTGAGTTATCGGAAAATTTCGATTTAAAAACACAAAAGCTGTACTTTATCCACATATACTGCACATGGACATTAGAAACGAGCTCTTGTTTACACAATTTCCCTTTTCTGGACATATAACTATATGATTTATTTTAATCCCTGTTTTGAGGTATTCCGACCAGTAAGGCGGAAATGCTAGGTGTTCCGTGACTCCGAAAAGTTTGGGAACCGCTGATCTAACCCAATATAAGGATCTATATTCCAATCACAGTAGCGAAAATTTGTATACGAGAATTCCAATACTGGGGATTCACTCACCGTTGCAAAACAGCCAAAATTACCGATACAATATTTTCAGGACTCATTTTTTTTCGTATGGCAAAATTGCTATCTATTTTGCACCAAAAATTTCTCAAACTGCTAATTTGCAGTTTAATAAATAGAGAAATTGTTATTCTGAAATTCAGCATTTGAGAACCGGAAAAGTATAAGTAATCTTGCGATCCCCCTCCTCTCCGAAAAGCTATCTACGCCACTGATGCAGTATGAAATTTCCGCTTATGACAAAGCATGCAAACAAAAGTTTATTACTGCTCATACCTTAGAAAACTTCAGAAAACCTTATGTACTCTTGGTTAGCTTAATCCCTGCGAGAGTAAAACCAGCAGACCTGGGTTAACCCCTTACGGCACTGGCGATGCTGCCAGATTTTGTGCATTGTCTCCTTAAGTAACTATACTTACGGACATAAGTATCGACTTAGCCTATAATCGCATTTGTACGTGTTTTTATACCCTTCGCTCATAGAGTGAAAGAGTACATACATATATTAGCTTTATCATGAAGTTTGTAACGCATTGAAGGAAGCATCTCCGACTATATAAAAAGTTTACATATATGATCAGCATGACTTGGGGAGTCGATTGGGCGATGTCAGTCTGTCCGTCCGTACGTCTGTCTGTCCGTCCGTCCGTATGTCCGTCTGTCCGTCAGATGCAATGCTCCCAATATGACGAAAAAACACATATATCGTACCCACACATATACACAGACAAACACAACCTTCCTGCATCGAACCTTCAGGGCTCCTGCCGGGGCTCTTGCCAGGAACACTGAACCAAAAAATTCGTCAATTCGACGAATTTACATTTAATATGAAGAATATTTCATCAAAATACGGTCAATGAAGCTGTTATTTGGATTGAAGAATACCATAGTCATATTGAATAATTACGGAATTATTGTAAATTGATGAATAATTTGTCAATATGAAGAAATTTTAATTTTTTTTTTAAATATAAAAATTAACATTGCGTCTTGTCTTATTCGTATTGAAACTAATTTCATTTATTTTATATGTCTTCAAGACTCTCACAATATTTATTAAACACTTTTTTATATACAAATAACCATATTTTACCCATTGTGTTAGAATCAGGATTCGAACTCGGTCCGCTTGCGTGCCAGTCCACTCACACTGCCATTGCGCCAGAAAGGAAATATACTTCCAATGTTCTCAAGACAAGCACTACTTGATACACACTGCATGGCGGACGCCTTATTGAGACTCGGCCAGGACACTTTTTATTTTTTTTTATTTCTAACAAATTGTATGAAAAAATTTCTTTTTGGAATTGAGATTTCCATTAAAATTTAAAGGCAAAAATTACTCAGAAAATCGAAAATAAGCAGAAAATGCGTTACTATAAATTCATCAGTGTGAAGAATTTTCGTAAAAGAGAAGAATTGAAGAATTGATTTTATCAATATGACTAAATTATTCACTGTGATAAAATATAATATGTATAAAATATAAGAATGATGCTATTCTTCCATTTGATTAAGTTTTATCCTTTTGACGAATCTGACAAATTGTGAATTTGTTATTTTGACGAACTTTTGTCAATCTTACAATTGCTTTCAATAATTTAGCGCAAACAAATCGTCAGTTTGAATAATTTCTTCTATACGAAGAAAAACTTTTACAAAGTGCGATTTCTTCAAATTGATTAAAAATTGTAAGCGAATAGTAATAAAACTGATGAAAATTTAGTTAATTTGATAAAACGAAAAACAAAATTTTCATATTGAATAATATGCAAATTTTTTCCAAAAATCTACCAGGACTTTTTCAATGGAACAAATTATTATTCAAATCAAATAAAAATTTTATTCAAAAGTTTACGAAGAAAAAATTCGTTCATATGAAGAAATATTGGTTCAGTGAAGGCATATTGGCAGCTTTTGGCCGTTTTGCAATAACAAAACGGGTGTAGTCCGCCACGTAGAGGCAGTTGCCGTAAGACCACCAGTTGGTATCCTCGTTGGTGTTGATTCATTAATAATTATATTTCGATTTATAGATAGATAGATAGATAAATAGATTAGATAGATATATTTATTAATTTTCTACAAAAATACATTCTATAATTTGAAAAATTAGTTTCGAATGTCAAAAGATTATTAAATGCTATTGAACGGAAATTGTGGGGTAAATAACAATAATTAATAATTTAGATAGAGAATAATTAACAAAAGAAAATAAATAATAGTATAACAAAAATATATAAAAAAAATATAGCAAAATAAGAAATAAAGAAAAATTAAACGGAAAAAACTAAATATACATACATAGTTAATAACAAGGAAAACAAGAAAATATAAATATTAAAGTAAATAAAACAAGAAAAACGTGAAGCAAAAAATAAGAAAAGAAGTTGGAAAGAACTATTGAAGCAATGATTATTCGTGAATTAGTAGACAATAAAAATAAAAACCTCCATAGGACTACACTAAACAATCATAATATATAGCAATGAGCATATTTCAGCGTTATCATGATTCATCAACCACGATTTTACTTCCCTAAGAAATTGAGGAAGAATACGCAATTTTCTAATAGAGAGCGGTAACTTGTTGAACAGCCTAGGAGCAGACCACATAAAGAATTTGAAGCAACAATCTCTTCTGCTACGGGGAATATTTACAAAGAATGCGTTATTGAGTCTTAAATTATATACATAGATTCGAATCACGCGAGTTGAGGTAACCGCAACGCATGAAAAACAGTTTTAGAATTTTAAAAGAACATAGATGTATTAAAGGAAGAATATTTAAGTCCTTAAATAAAGGGTAGCTACTGTGTCGCCGATTTTTATTGCATATAACTCTGACAACGTGCTTTTGCGCAATTGATAATGGATTTAATCTTGTTTTATGAGTACCACACCAACACGATAAACCATAATCCAGTTTAGAGTGAAAAATGCTATAATAAATAATTTTTAAAAGATTAAGTGAGCAGTATTAACGTAGATGGTAAATTTGCCTAATGACAAAAGACAAGGAATTATTTAAATTGGAAATATGGCAAGACCAATCGAGATTCTTATCTAAAAATACACCCAGATATCCAAAATTGGGAATAATTTCGATTGGAAAGCAGCATGAACATAAACCGTCAGAACAGAAAGTGATATCTTATCCGTCTATTGACTCATTAGTAATTAAAACCCGTTTGCAATTTTGGTGATGGAACCAAAACGTATAAGAATCAGGTAAGTTATTAGGTGAATTAAATAACAATTTGGTTTTTTCACTTATGGAAAGCCTGTGAGAATTGAACCAAATCCTGAGTAATTCTAAATCATAGTTGATATTGCAAGTAAAATCAAGCATGGATTTATTACTGAAAGAGCATGCAACATCATCGGCGAACGCTGTGAGCTTGCTACGAAAATGTTGTAAGAATAGAGAATTTATAAAAATCAGAAACAATAGCGGCCCTAATATAGATCCCTGGGGTACCCCTAAATTGATTTCTCTTGACTTGCTGTAAATACTACCAATTATTACACGTTGTATTCTATCTGATAAAAATGAAGAAACCCAGTCCCAGATACACCCTCTAAAGCCAGCAATATGCAGTTTATTCAGCAATAACTCATGGTCGACAGTGTCGAATGCTTTCTTGATGTCCGCAAATAAAGCTCCAGAAAATTTACCGTCGTTTATTCCATCGAAGATGTTATTACAAAAAAAAAACAATAAAGCATCTTCAGTTGATTTCCCTTTCCTGAAACCAAATTGACTGTCACTGAAGAAGTTAGTTCTATCTAAAAATGTTAACATGCGTGTTTTGACGGCTCGTTCAAATATTTTAGAAAAAGGAGACAAAATAGAAATTGGACGATAATTATTAGGATTTGCCTTTTTTAAACAATGGCAGAACCTCCGCTATTTAAAGTATTGAAGGAAAAACTCCCATTAAAATACTTTTGTTGAAAATATCAGCTAATATATCAACGATATTAAGTGCTACATTTTTAAGTACCCAATTTGACAGACAATTTTCAACATTAGATTTAGTATTTTTTAATGACAGTCTAGAACGATATAACTCCAAAGAGGTAATCCGTTCAAAGAAAAAACTATTAGATTGTAGAACGTCATCAATTAAGGTTATTGAACGGAGGGTGTTACGGGAATATAATCTACTGTGAGAAATATCAGAGAAAAAATCGACAAACACATCCGCGAGTTGAGATGGTTCAGAAATAGTTGAATTTCCAATCTTTAAGTTTTTAACCCCACCCTTCAAAGGTTTTCGATTCAATATATTATTAATGGTGTTCCATTGGCCTTTCGGATTACGATGATGTTTATTAAATTCAGAAACATAATAATTTTCTTTGGTAATGCGAATTTCTCTTTTTAGTTCCACACACAAATTCTTATATTCATCTTGTAAACTCAACACCAAAGGATGTTTACTGCATTTTGACCTTAATTTGTTCCTTTTCTTGATTTTGGAAGCTAATGAATCACTTATCCACGGCTTAAGCTTTTTAACAGAGTTCCTATAAGAAGAAGATATTTCACAACTGTTTGCGTGATTAAGCAAAATTTGCAGAAAATTATCAAACGCTTCGGAGGGGTTTACGGTGTTATAGACAACATTCCAATTTTCCATTCTTAATAAATTGTTTAATTTTACTAAATCATATTTCCTAAATGAGATTACCTCATCGGATGAATTCCCATTACTAACGTTTATATTCCGGAAAAAAGGCTTGTCATAAAGTAATCAGAAATATCGATATCGGCAGTAGAGCTGGTTAACGCAGAATTTTTCTACACCAGCTCTCGGAAGAATTGGCTATGCTAATGATAGGAGAGTGATTTTCAAACCAGCAAGTCATGCGAAATCATGGAACGAAAACCACAATCGAAAGGTACTAAGAAAGGCCAGTAATAGAAGTGGTTACTAACAGCAATGATCAAAGAAACGCTAGAGGTACTAAAGTTGACGCATTTTTACGATATACTCGAAATATATATAAGATATTCTATACGAAAATCATTCTTTTTATATCGGGGTACCCGGGTGGCTCATACGTGTTGTTTTTTTTCAAATGCAAAATTTTAAGTTAAAATTTTTTTATAAATACGTAGAATGAAAATTTCGATACAAATTCGATTAAATCATGGAGATTCGAGAAGGTTTTGGACAATCTTTCCTGGGAAAAAAAATATTTAGCAAAACGTATCAGGATGAGTACCCGAGTACCCGGGTGGCAACACAAGGGTTAATACGAAACTGCTATTAATACATAAACGACAGAAAATATGGTCAATGCAGGTTTGGCTAGACGCTGTCATACGAGTAGGCACATTTATGCAAGATTCGAAGCCATTTGAAGCCATAGGCAATATTTATACCTGGCAACATCAACTGATGCAGTTAATAAATCTATATTCATGTCACCAAGAATAACACAGTTTATACTATTTACATACGATAGAAAGTCATCAAGTTCTTGCAAAAACACATTCTTAGAAATATGATTGAATCGGTAGACGCATACAAAAGTAAATTTGACGAAAGAAATGTCGCATTCAAATTTTAAAAGATCGCAACTACACAAATTACGACACTCAAATGAACAAACTAAATCGTTCAAAACAAAAACCGCGACACCGCCCGAGGCATAAGAGTCGTTGCAACAAGTGTATAATTTATAACCGGGCAATTCAAAAAGCTCTGCTTCGTAACTATAAATCCATATTTCTGAAAGAAAAATAAATCGTGGCTTAATGCTTAAGGAGTCCAAAAAACATACAAGATTATCAAAATTTTTCCGTAAACTTCTGATGTTCAGATGTAGTATATAAAGGCAGTTAAAATTTTCCAAACAAGTATCAAAACAATCGGAATAATCAAAACAATTATAGTTATCAATATTACCTTGTGAAAGAGATGGCGAGAACATGCAGATAAAATTATGTATCTGAACTAGAATACAAATTCAGGTCCTCAATAGATTTTATTTTAACGACTTTGTCGCCTTCTTTCGCACGAATCAAAATTAATCCGTTCTTAGTCCAGACGTACTTTATCATTTTTTGCTTCTTCAGATTTCTAGCAGAATTTAATAAGGAAATAGAATATTTAGTTAAGCTATCATTAATGTTGTGTTGTTGTGTAATTTTAGAAGTATCTTCAGTTTTATATAAAATTTTTGACGTAAGTTTTTTTTTTATACCCTTCACTCGTAGAGTAAAGGGTATATTAACTTTGTCATGAAGTTTGTAACGCATTGAAGGAAGCATCTCCGACCATATAAAATATGTATATATATGATCAGCATGACGAGCTGAGTCGATTGGGCGATGTCCGTCTGTCTGTCTGTCCGTCTGTCCGTCTGTTGCTACGCGTTTTACTCGGCCAGTTTAAAAGCTATCGAGCTGAAATTTTGCACACATGCTTCTTTTTATTGCAGGCAGTTTGTATGTTCGAATCGCTAAAATCGGACCATGGGTTCGTGGGGCTGCCATACAAACCTAACCCCCCCAATTTGGTTTTTCTAAGAACAACTTTTTCATGCGTGCACCAATTTCAACCAAATTTCACACAAATTTGTTTCTATTCATAAGACAAAACATATGTAAGAATGGATCAAATCGGACTATGGGGTCATGGGGTTGCCATACAAACTTAACCCCCCAAATTAAGTTCTTCTAAGAAAAACTTTTTCATTTGTGCACCAATTTCAACCAAATTTCATACAAATGTGTTTCGATTGATGCCACAAAACATATGTAAGAATGGTTGGAATCGGACTGTGGGGTCATGGGGCTGTCATACAAACCCAACCCCCCAAATTGAGTTTTTCTAAGAAAAACTTTTTGCTTTGTGCACCAATTTCAATCAAACCCCATAAAAGTGCATTTCAATTGATGCCACAAAACATATGTAAAAATGAATGAAATCGGACAGTGGGGTCATGGGGCTGTCATACAAACCCAACCCCCTAAATAGAGTTCTTCAGCCCAACCCCCCATTTAAGATCTTCTAAGAAACATTTTTTCTACACCAATTTCAAAAATGAGTCCATGTCAAAACAAAGAAAAATTAAAACGAATGGAATCATACTATGGGACCATGCTCCCGCATCCCCCCAATAAAGTTTTCTGAGTAAATATTTTTATTTTCCCACTTAACCAAAAACACACAAATATTGTTTTATCGACGCCACAGAAGGAAAAAGAATGGGGAAGGATTGAACACAAGTCCCTACTAGCCATGGCATAAGGAATGCATCGATGCCGGCATCATGAATCTCTGGATGAACCGAATCATTCCATTTGTTCTAGGCGAGGGACTAAATTCCCTTATATATTTTTCAATGATATGGTGTACGACTGCATGAAGACCACGTGAACCCAAACATGATTTTCCCTCATGATTTCATTAGAGAGGTACTGATGATAGATGCGGTGCGGATCATCAATGAATTCATCAGAAAGGAACTGATGAAAAGTACGATGAGTTTCACTGGCGAATTCATCATGCTGGAACTGATGACAAATTTAATGAATTTCCCCGAAGAGTTCATCAAGTTCGCCCTAATGAAATAAACGATGAATTTCATCAGTAATTTATTCATTTAGCACGCTCTATGGCTCACTAGGTTAAGTCTCACTCTACGACGCGCTAGTAACTTAGACGTCCGGAGAGCGAATCTCAGCGTGTTCCAAAATTTACGTACATGTGCGGATAGGAAATATAAAGTGCTTGCAACAAGCAGTCGGAAGCTATATGCAATGTAACGTTTACTCGAAATAGCCTATAAACGGCTTAGTGAACGCACCATGTCCCACAAGGGGTTACGGTACAGAGAAGAAGAAGAATTTATTCAAATTACTCGATGCAGAAGCACACACTACGAAGGTCAACTTTAAAGTGAAAAGGTTCCGCTATACAAAGAAAAATATAACCTATCGGCGCAAAGTGACGACAAGGAAGCGAAACTGACCGAAATTTCAAGAAAATGTCTCTCGATGAATTGGCACCGATTCTTCATCGAGACAGTCATCGGGTGATGGAGATTCAGTCGAAGTACATAAGCCAACGCGTGTGGATGAGAGAGTGTTCACGAATACTACGACAATTTTTGCATTCCCCCGTCTCTTTGGATTTATCGTTCACCGATTGTGGCTAGCAGGGGTCATACCCTACCCTGCTAGCCATAATCGGTGAACGATAAATCCAAAGAGACGGGGGAATGCACAAGTTGGCCCTCGTAGTGTGTGCGTCTGCATCGAGTAATTTGAATAAATTTTTCTTCTTCTCTGTACCGTAACCCCTTGTGGGGCATGGTGCGATAACTCAGCCGTTTATAAGCTATTTCGGAGTGCTTGTTGCAAGCACTATATATTTCCTATCCGCACATGTACGGAAATTTTGGAACACGCCGATCGATTCGATCTCCGGACGTCTAAATTACCAGTGTCGTCGAGTGCGACTCAACCTAGTGAGCCATAGAGAGCGTGCTAAATGAATAAATTACTGATGAAATAATTAACTCATTGCCGGACACAACGCCAAAATTTGACACGATTTGTATGGTCAAATGCTCAAAATTGGACGTCTATAGACGTTGTGTCCGGGAAAGTGTTAATGGAACTAATCGACTATTGCATATACGTTGTTCATCTAAGAACGCATGAATGAAATTCATCGTTTATTTCATTAGGGCGAACTTGATGAACTCTTCGGGGAAATTCATTAAATTTACCATCAGTTCCAGCATGATGAATTCGCCAGTGAAACTCATCGTACTTTTCATCAGTTCCTTTCTGATGAATTCCTTGATGATCCGCACCGCATCTATCATCACTACCTCTCTAATGAAATCATGAGGGAAAGTCATGTTTGGGTTCACGTGGTCTTCATGCAGTCGATCACCATATCTTTGAAAAACATATAAGGGAATTAAGTCCCTCGGCTAGAACAAATGGAATGATTCGGTTCATCCAGAGATTCATGAATCTCTGGATGAACTGAATGGAATGGAACTGATGAAAAGTACGATGAGTTTCACGGACGAATTCATCATGCTGGAACTGATGCAAATTTAATGAATTTCCCCGAAGAGTTCATCAAGTTCGCCCTAATGAAATAATCGATGAATTTCATTCATGCGTTCTTAGAGGAACAACGTATGAAATAGTCGATTAGTTTCATTAATTTTTACATCAGTAATTTATTCATTCAGCACGCTCTGTGGCTCACTTGGTTGAGTCGCACTCTACGACGCTAGTAATTTAGACGTCCGGAGAACGAAACACGGCGTGTTCCAAAATTTCCATACATGTGCGGAGAGGAAATACATATATAGTGCTTGCAACAAGCACTCCGAAGCTATATGCAATGTAACGTTGACTCGAAATTGCCTATAAATGGCTGAGTGAACGCACCATGCCCCACAAGGGGTTACGGTACAGAGAAGGAGAACTTATTTATTTATTCAAATTATTCGATGCAGAGGCACACACTGCGAAGGTTAACTTTAAAGTGAAAAAGGTTCCGCTATACAAAGAAAAATATTACCCATCGGCGCAAAATGACGACAATGAAGCGAAATTCACCGAAATTTCAAGAAAATGTCTCTCGATGAATTGACACCGATTCTTCATCGAGACAGTCATCGGGTGATGGAGATTCAGTCGAAGTACATAAGCCAACGCGTGTGGATGAGAAAGTGTTCACGAATACTACGACAATTTTTGCATTCCCCCGTCTCTTTGGATTTATCGTTCACCGATTATGGCTAGTAGGGATATGTTCGCCCAAAAAAAACTTTTAGCCCGAGGAGAGTGAAGGGTATTCAAATTTCGGCCGCGCCCGAAATTAGCCTCGGTCTCGTTTAATTTTCGTTTTAAGTCCATAATTCTCCGCTTCATAATGTTTGAATGAAATTTCACACAAATCGTTTTCGAGTTGGTCTTTGTGTAACAGTCGGCAAAATCGGAGCGATCGAGTTTTTCTCCGAGAGCGTTAGAGAATACCAAGAGAGCACTATCCACAGCATTCATGTTCGAAGCGTCCGGTACTCCAACAATATCAATGCTGTTCAACATAGCACGTTGAACGTCGCTGCAACTCATCCTTCTCTAGCTTCATTGTATTAAGCATTGAAATTGCATTTTCGTTCAACAACTGCAGAGCTCGTATCTCTTCGTGTAAATCGCTAAAGGTTTGTGTTCGTAGAGACGACTCATGGGATCACCACTAAGCGATCGAAGTTAAACCACCGGTTTTGAGCACAATATGGGTATATTTTCTATACAGACATGTTCCTTTCGTCTATAGTCGGTACTAGGAAAGTAGAACCATTCAAAAATGTTTTAAATACGGCTCGAAATTGGATGCAAAATTCGATCGCTAAGCGATGATCCCATGAGTCGTCTCTACGAACACAAACCTTAAGAGTAATTTCGTGTTGTACGCTGCTGTGCAAATTGTTAAGATCGATTTCAGGTCGTATGCTGTCATTATTCGTGCCCGAAAAGATCGGTTCGCTGGATGTTTCCGATTCTCGCAACGACGGTGTGATTGATGGTTGTGGTGGAGAGTGTAATGACCTTCTTCGAACCGTCATACATAGATCGCACCGATATGAAATGTTATTGATTTTCATGAATTCCACATCACTGTTTAACAATTTCACACAATTGCGGTGAAACAACACTTTACACGAAGCGCACTGAATTTTCGATTGATGTCTTTCAACTTTGAGGCGGCAAGCGCAAGACATTTTATTGAAATTATAGAAATTAAATAGAGATCAGATTTGCACGTCTATACACCACTACGTCTGACAACTGATTGTCCATATCCATTTAATGATAAATTTGTGAATTTCATGCACTTTTTTAGACCTGTCTTCATTTTTTTTTCTTAACCCTAAATTACTAACAATACGTAAAATTGACGTGTTCGCTCACATTATAATGTGTATAAGCTGTTCCACGAGTCTGGTTGACTACTCACTGCAGCAATGCTTTCCTCAGTTAGTTGTTGTATGTCCATGTGAGTGGCAGCATCCTATTTGTGGTCTATGGTGATAAGCTTAGCAATGTTCTAGGTGCTACTATCTATTTGACGTGTAAATAGTAATACCAATAGAAAATAGCATGTAATTTATACGTCTTGTAAGTAATATAACTGAATTTTCCGAGGGCATATTTTGGTCAAATAATTTTTGTCTGTGGCACTGAAAAATGATAAGCTCGGTAAAATGTCTAAACTGGGAAAGCGACTGTAGGAAAATATGAACACGTCAAAATTACGTGTTGTTAGTAATAACGCCCTAACTGGTCATGTTAGTATTCCAGGGTTAAAAATCGTAATTGCACGTCATCAGTCATTCCGCAGTTAGCCATTCTCTCAATCACGTGCTCTCGAAAGCCACCCTAGACAAACAGCTTTAAAGCACGTGTTCGTGGAGACGACTCATGAGATGATCGCTCAGCGATCGGAGTTTTGCATCCTATTCCGAGCCATATTTGCATATTTTTTTTAATGGTGCTACTTTCCTTGTATCAACTTTGACCTAAAAGAACATGTCTGTATAGAAAATAAACTCATATAGTGCTCAGAGCCGGTGTTTTAACTGCATTCGCTAAGCGATCATCACATAACAGACATTGAGTAAAGGAGTCGGCTAATGCATAATAGCACATTCATCTTTTATTTCAGCACCAGGGGGAACGCGGCCCTGCTAAAGTCGAACTGTCATAGCAACCTTAATCGCAAGTGTTGACTTTAATTTGGTTCAGTTCAGTGGCGCACCCACGAGAGGGGCTACCAAGTAGCACAAACGAGTTGTAAAACGGTTATATAACCAAAATACAACCGTGGTTATATGACATTATTGTTAGGAAAATGGTTGTAAAAACGTTTTAGAAACGTTTGCCAAACCGTAAAAAAGAGGTTTTTGCCTGGCTATAAACGTAACATTATTGTTGTAATGTCGTTGCCTTTCAGACATTATTGTTGTAAAATTGTTGTGAATATAACTACAATTTCGTATGCTAGAAAATTAAAAATTTCATACTTTTTATTTTTCAGAATTGACAATTTTATTTATCTTAGACACTTTTTATCTCAGAGATATTATAATATTTTATACCTTTTTATCCAATGAAATTATATATTTGCCTCAAGCTGGAATCGAACCTGGTTTTCTTGCGTGCTAGTCTGTCATCATTGCCATTGCGCCAGAAAGGAAATACTTCTCATGTTCTCTACATCTGAAGTACTTCACGCACAATGCATGGCAGTCGCAAGATTGATTCTCGATCATGCGATGTTTTATTTTTCTTTTTTTCATATGCAAAAAAATCTATTAAAATTATCCCTTTATTATATTTGTTTCCGTTTAGCGCTGGGAAGCTTTGTACCCAATATAATTGCAAATATCAAAAAAATACTTTCGGTTCAAATTCTAACAATTGTGTTATACTTTAAACCTGTGACAATTACGTTATTTTATAACAAAATTGTCCAAAGAAAAACAATTGAGTCAAATTTTAAACAATAATGTTATAAAGACAACATTAAAGTTTTCAGGAGAACAAATTGTCCCAAATGAAACCATCTAGTTAATTTTGCAGCAAATTTTTAAGTTTAGACTCCAACAAAATGCTCACTTTTGTAACTATTACCCATATTGTTGGTTGTTTAACTAAAATATAACCAAAAATCGGGTTGTATATCTAACCAAGGTTATTTTGTGCTGCTTGGGAGGGCTTAAGCCCAGAAATTGGAAATGGAAAACTTTCAAAATGCAACACGTTTGAAGTAATCCATATCATTGCATATCCTTGTTCATGGGACATTAGTTTTTTTTTTCATAGACACATGAAAAACATGGAGATTTGGTGAATATAAGGCAAGTCAAATTGTCGTAAAATTGTTTTCTAGTAAAACATATTTTCAGCTGATACAAGCGTTGCATCGTTATATCGATGGCAATTCATAAATGTGAATTCTCTGATTAACCCTCATCCAGCGGCAGATTTTTACAACGCTTGCCGGCGGCAAAGGTACACCTGTACCTTAGTACATTTTGTATGAAAATCTTCACTATTTGTATGAATTTTGACCGTAAAACCGTTATATTATGTTGACTAGTCACAAATTAGTAACTGTTTTTGTCGAAGTGAATGTTTTAGGAAGTTGGGTTTATGCGGATTTATTTTTTGGAGTGGATAAATTTAGGAAATAGGCAAAATTTTAAAAAGAAAATTGAAAAAATGGATTGCTTGGAATTTTAATTTGACGAAATCTAAAATTTATTCACAAATGAAAAGTAGAAAACGGTTCAAATTAAGTCATTAATGATTTTAGAAGAATTTGGTATGTTTGATTTGCGAATTGTGGAGTCTTAGGTTAAAATTTACCCCCCTGCCCCCAATATATTATTCTGTTACTAGAACCCGTTATCGCTAACGAAAAAAACGTCAATAATTATCACATTCTCGTTATTTTCCATAAAACAACAATATTTGAAGCAATAAATATATTGGAGAAATGAGTAAATGTGTTATTATACGAAAGAAAGGTCTTGTCAAGCAACAAGCAAGTAGAATCGGCTAGTATAATTTTCAGTCTCTAATATTTGTAAATCTAAACTCAGGCCAATTCCTATAGTAGAAAAATATCTAAAATTTTAATTGTGATTGTTGTTTGTTAATTGTAATATATTTGCTCGTATATGTAATTAAATCCAAGTATCGATTGAAAAATTAAAACAAGAAACCGAAAAAATGTGGCATATTCTATAGCAGTTATCGGTATCTATATATGGTACCGACGTACAATTCAACCAAGTACAGTACCACCCAAACATCCATTTAGAAATTTGGTTGGATGCTTCTGCTGGTTTTCAGCTGAAACTTCAAAAGGAACTCGGGTGGAGGTCCCGAATTACACAAATATAATAAATATTCGGTGATGGAATACAAATTATGGGAATTTGTGGTAAAGAAAATCAACCGCTAAAATCCAAAATTTTAGCATTTGTTACAAACCTAATTTTCACTAGATGTTATGGGGGGAAAGAAGGCGTAATACATTGTATTGGTTGCCCCAAGCCATTACTTCAAACAGTTTGGTATGCCAGTAAAAGTCTTCAGATTGATGTCAAATAACCAAAAACCGCTGTATGAGTTAGCCTAGTCCTTATAGATCGATATCTCCAAAGACCTTGATCATTACAAATAAAATTCGTGAATCAAATACTTCTGTACATCACTCGATTCTCAACTTATTGATGCTATAATAAATCTCTCTAAGCATGAGCATTCACCAAAAATATTTTATTTTCGTTTTTTGTAAATTTTCTTTCATACAAAATATATGAAGGTACAAATGTACCTTTGCCGCCGTTAAAGGGTGTAAGATTAATTTTGCTCCCTAACTTGGGGATGGGTGGTCACACATTTCTGAAATTTGGAATACATATTTTGAACTAAAATCGTAGAGATGTCAGAAAATTTCAGCCCGATCGGACCCATAGCAAAAAAGTTACGGTGTTTTAAAAACGAAAAAGGTACACCTGTACCTATCCCGCTGGATGAGGGTTAAAGCTTATTTTAGAAGTTGAGAAAGACACTATAATCATTCTATGAATTTATTATTAATATGTTCATTATTTAGGAGACACATGCGTCCACTCTATTTCTTCCGTTCACGTCTATGAGTGACATATGTCTCATAATATATGCAAATTTCCGAAAGTCTGATGTGAGATAATTACGGCTAAATCTCCCAGACTATGTTTTGGTAAGGAAATTCTTTAACACGTTCACTGACTATGAGTCACATGTGTTCACTGCGTTCCTCCCCATTCACATCTATGAGTCATATGTGACTCGTGCAACAAAAGATTTTCAGAAGGCAGATGTGGTGTTAATGTAGATGAAAAGGTCAGACAGTGAACGGGCTTAGAATATCAATTATGAGTTTCGCCAAGCCTACTGACTGAATCTGACATCCCCTAGATCATAAAGCGGTCTATGAATTGGTAAAGATTAAGGCAAGGTTAAACATTTTCATAACAACTGCTTTCCAAGAATATGGGGTTCACTTGCGCGGCCATTATAAGTCGCAAGATCTATAGCCACAGTTCGATCAAGAAGAGGGTGAATAACTCCGTTTTGAATGCTACATTCGAAGTCGGAAGTGGAGTGTTTCGGACAGGCCGAACATGATAGTTAGATTAAATCGTTTCGGACTTATTTTTTACGGGAGAGCAACATAATATTCTGCCAATGCCGTTGTCTGTAAGGCGGCTACGGCGATTTACTCCACTAAACCATTCATTTTTCGCGTTATATTTAGTGAAATTAAATCAATTAAGGAATGGTTAAGGTGAGCAAACACGTTGGTTGCTTTTGGTAGATTTTTTTTCGATCTTCACCTACCAGTGTAGGTTTCACTTTGTTGAAATAGAGCCGTGTATGATTGGAATCCTGAATGGAGTGTTCTTACGTGCTTACCTTTAGCACATTTTTATGGTTTAGGTGTGGCACAAGGCACAAGCGTCACTAGATAGGTTTCGCTTTACATTGTTTGTACATATTTGATTTTCCAGGCTATTACTGATCACCTTGGAGCGCACAATACTACTAATTTACGTTACGGATGTAAAACCTAAAGGTGCATCTAAATGGACGTACAAAAACTGACATAAAGAACCGCCATTTGGTTGCTACTCAGTATCTACACTAACACTAGCTACCAAATGGAGACAGAAAATTACATAACCGAAATTTCACTTTGAAGATTTTTTTAAATTTAATTATCAAAATCTAACTCTGCGCGTTTGAATTATTACAGGGCCATTTAAGAATTATTCAATTTCACCCAAAAGAACGAACAAAAGTTACAAAATTGTCACTTTGAATTTGACAAGCGGTTGTCAAAGCGGTTGGTTGAGTTGCCATATTGGATATCAAAACTAGACGGCCACCCAAATGGCGATCAGTTTGGATGCAGTGACAACTGCCAGTTATGTAGCACGTGCTGCCATTTGGCGGTCAGTCTGTATGGACCTTTAGATCCTTTTTGTATTCCCTAGAGAGGCATAAACAGCTGCACTGTACAATTGACACCTTTCAGAAGCACAGCTTGAAAAAATGTAATAGCACTGGACGGCACAACTTACTTATTTTTCATTTCTCTTAATAAATGAGGTATGAGTCAGTTTTACAGCTACTCACAGACAGACTCAATAAAAGGAGAGGGTACGAAACTTGTCCTAAAACATTTATTTTACGGAATTAAGCTTTAACACACACTTTTAAGTGTATTTGTTTTATGGAATTTTAGTAAATGGCAGCGCTGAACCTTAATCTCAAGCCATTCGTACCCTTTTTAAATGCCTATTTGAAAAGAAAACCGTTATTCTGCAAAAAAATATTATTATTTCTAGGCTGCTATTAAATAATTTTCATGAAAAATGTACTTAACACATTTGTGCGCTTAACCATCGATATCGTAACACATAACTAGCCCCAATCTCAGCAATTCACCTCCGTGTAATCAATCGACTATTTGCTTTCCCTTGAGTCTGTTCAACAATATTAGCTCAAGTAGTCTGGCTGGTCTAGCGGTTAGTGCGCGCACCTTCGGTGCACAGGGTCATGAGTTCGAATCTCACCGTGGATCATGGTGTTTTTCGAACTCACGAGCTTGTGACGGACTATGATCTCACTCAGATGTTAAACGAGTACCCATTTATGGGGATAAATAACACTGCTGAGCGTGATGCTGATCTCATTGTCTCAACAAAAATTCAATTAAAAGTGGATACCAACCCAGGACAAGCCTCTGTAAGGCTAAGTATGGCAATATCATCAGCGACATCGAAATCGTAAATAAACGCTGGGCCTCACTTTTCGAAGAGCTCTGGACGAGCTCCCCCCCCCCCACCCACGTAGCTCTGGTGGAGATGGCAGATGATAGTATCGATGGAAGTGTAGCTATACAACATTTTGCTGCATTTTGGTATACCGGCAAAGCTAGTTCCACTCATAAGAATGACGATGGCCAATACCGTCTCGCAGGTCAGAGAGCGGAATAGACTTACTGAATCTACTTGAAACTCATACTGCACTCAAGCAGGGCGATGGACTGGCGCGGGCCATGAATATGGACAGGAGCGGAACGCTACTCATCAAGTCGATACAATTAGTAACGTACGCCGGCGACATCAACATCATGTCTCGAAGAGTGGGCGATGCTGAAAGTATTGTGCGTAACCTCAATACCGCCGCAAAAGAAGTTGTACTACATATCATCGAAACCAAAACAAAGGCCATGATGCAATGAAAAACAAGTACGCCAGTAAATTCAAGCATCACAGTGGGGGACTCAATATCGAGTATATAGACAACTTCAACTACCTGGGCTGCAACTTATCAAAGCACGCCAACGAAACCTATGGCTGCGAAACATGGACCCTCACCCAAGCTTCCGAAATTTTGCTGGACAGATGCTAGAATTTTCGGGGCCGTTCGCGAGCGAGATACAACCACTAGTTGAATCATTTGCGCGATGAGTTGGAAGTATCGAAAATCATGAAACGTCAACGTTTGCAATGGGCGAATGGGCGATAATCGCATGCCAAAGAAGATGATGGATGCACAAAAAATTTACGGAGCGAAGTTGCGTGGAAAACCGAGAGCTCGCTGGGAGAATTCTGTAGATGAGGACGCCCACCAGTTGCTGGACTTCCGAAACTGGAGCACTGGGTCAGGTAACCGTGATAATTCGAGGTTAACGATTCAGGCGCCCAAAGCCCGAAGTCGGGCTATCGTGCCACTTTGATAATCAAGGTTGCCGTAAGAGTTTTCTTAAGGTACGTTTTTAAATACAGGCCATATGGTTCGTTCTCAACGAATGCTTTATTTCAGCACTTGGTTGCTTGCTTCAATCCATAGACACTCTTCTTAGGCAGAAAAGCTCGCTCGGAACAGTCATAAAATGCGTCTAGTTGTTTCATGAGCATTGGTTCATCAATATTCCTAAATGCTTCTTCGGAGTTCACACCATTCGGTCTACAAGTCGAGCTTTATATCGATAAACATTTCCGATTCCGTTGGCGTCGAGCTTCTCCCACCCAACTGTTGGCGACGACTTTATTTACCTAGCGGTTTTCGACAAGGTTTAGTTTAGCATAAGCCACTCCAACTGCCTTGCTTGTCAAGTTCATCAAAGAGGTGTGAGAGCTCAACATGCTGCGACTTTTGGCCGTAGCTGCCTAAACCATTGACTTCAAAATGTTGCGGTCACATAGGACCAACAGTTTCTCGATTCTATCTCTTTCTCTAACTCTAAGAACTCGATAAGTTTCTTAAATTTACATCATTCCTAATAAATTCGACAATTTTTCAGGATCACTCACATTTTAAAGAAAACCATGACGTCCATTACTCAGTTAATTTAACTCATTTATCATGTACATAACTCAAGCCATAAGTAAACCCTCGTTTAGTGGACTTCTCGCTACACTTTCATCCAAACTGAATTCATCCTAAATCCAATTTCCGAATGACACTCGCGTTGTGGCAGTCCCTTTTTCGGGCTAATCCCGACCTTGAATTTCCCAAACACAACAACACCCCAAAGTAATTTATTATAACGTTAACACAACATTATCCGGATAACAATATTCCCGAGCCAATCTGCACGAGAAACCGTCAAATCCTTCTCTCGAATCCTGACCCTTTCTCAATACTAATTATTCACCGCGCTGCTCTCTGACGAATTCGTGCAGATTTCGTTTCGAACAACTGGGCTAGTTACACGAAACTAACCTTCATCACCATTCATTATTGAATCAACTGCAGATAGACCAAAACCAAATTACGAAAATAACGTTTTTAAATATTTCACCGAGTACTTAGTTGGAATCCTGGCGTCGGTCGCGTCCCTTTGAAATTATCCCCCGAAATCAGCAACCCAGCTCGTTTCGGCGAAACGCATTACTATTACGACCATACGGAAGCTCTTCCCGTTGGTATAGAACAGCAAAAGGGTTCGTTCGAGCCCGAACCGAACTTCATGATAGCTGACGATGGTGTGGTGTAAAAAGGACGATTCGGCTGACATGGATCTAACTCCCAGCAAGTGTTATTGAGCTGGATGGCCGCGCGCGTATCAGTAACCACTTTGTATGTCATTCGAATGTTTCTTTGGAGAAATTACTGCGCATACAATATAGAAGCATGTCCTGACCGGGGGCGCTTCCCCACCACGAAGGATCCCTTGTAGTAAAGCTCCGCTATAGAAGCAAAGGACCGTACGACGCCAGGCCGACAGCAGTTAGCATTTGAATTTTGTAGCAAACGGTTCGAGTCCTCCGTGTCGTTGCGTAACACTTGCTGGCCTCTAAGCAGCAGAAGTTGTGTTGGCTCTTTGCTCTATAAGGGAATAGACAGGAGTTCAGTGTAAAGTGATTCGGGATGACAGTGAAGTTGGTGGTGGTAGTGCGGTGGCTTTAGCGTGCGGCTACGGTGCTTGTTACCGAAGAGAGTTTACGTATCCTGACAGACTGGTGTATAGGTGAACAGTGAATAAGAGCGTGTGCTGATAGTGTTGGGCGATTTAAAGCCTTTCCCCCGGTACGGATTAAAGGCGACATCATTATCGTAAACGTAAGGAGCACCTTTATCTCGGATTCCTCGTCAAACAGCGGAAGTGAGTGACCTCTATAGCCGAGTCTTATCTTTATACAGAGCAGCATGTAATCAACGAGGGTTGTCAGGACGAGGGGGGGTGGGGGAGGCGGTCAATTAAGGGCCGCTATCTATGCGGAGCGCACTACGACCCAGTGATTTGGTGCTTATATTGATTTTATGCCGTCGTCGTTGCATGGGTAGTAGTTAACATCAGGTCGAAGACGTTTAACATTACAGCAGAATGTTGTGAAGTTGAACAGACGAGTTCTCAGAAGACCGTATGTGAACACACACTCTACAGTCTACACATGCAACAAAATTGGCCGATTTTCCCAATATAGCCCGCGCCTTTACATTACCCTTACAAAGGTGGTTGAGGCTGTGTGTTGCCGCATCAAGGTTAGCTATTTACTCCCGCTACCAGCCAATGTTGACATCCAAGGCTCGCCTATCGTGACATTGTCTGCCAAAACTGCGAGCTGTATGCCAGTCGCCTGCCCATTTCTTCCATTCATTCATCTCTCACCAGCCATGCCGTCGATTATTACCGGATTTCAGGTCTAAGAAATTATCGATTTTCAGAAGAGAATAAAAAAAAGGAAAAAAGGTTCCAATAACACCATGAATTTTTGGAGAAATGCCAAGAGGCAGGAGTCAAGCTCACAGCATACCAGCAGCAACGGCAGCCACCACGCGGCAATATCCTTGTTCTTGCTCCAGGCATCGGCAATAATTGCAGGGAGAGCGATTGTGATGGTGTTTCTGGTGCTACTTCAAGCTGGTGGAGCTGCGTTGTTGTTATTTGTGTAGATATGGGCCCTACGTTGTCGTTTGGCGAAAAGGAAAAGTTTTGCCGAGAGAAAAACGATGAAGCCGTGCTCGACGGAATTGGTGTCGGGTGTTGTATAAGGACATCGCCATACTACAAAACACACTTCGTGCTCTCTATAGTATCTTTAGTTCAGGGCTTTGTATGGTTTATGCACAAGCCTGGGAATTATTTATTAGTTCGTTAAATGCTTCCGATTTGTGATCGGCAATTTTGTTTCGTTATAAGTTGGTTTCGATCCCAATCGAGAGGCAATTTACTCATACCATCCTTCCGTACCGCAGAGTGCGTGGTTTGCCACCCGCTGGGATGGTGGTTAATTAAAGCTAACGACTCTCTATTGGATGCTGTTGTCGGCAACATCTTGGGAGTGACGTTTACAAGTGCGTTTTGATTTTCTCCCGGTTATGATAGTTTTCCCGTATACTTGACCTGACTCTAGACTTCAGAGCGTATAGGGTACCTACGAAGAAGGCATAGCTAACCGGTTGACTCTTGAACGTCAACAAGGTGGGTGGGTTTGTGGACGATAGGGTGAAACGATGACTCTTTAAATATTGACTGTTGTTTGCATATTTGCGTAAGGCTTCCCGCCTACGTCAACGAAGTCATCAATACACTTGCGTTTGTTGAGATAAATATTGACATTTGCTTTTCAACTTTGATTGCATTTCGTTGCATTATTTACTCTGACTTTTGAAGACCTTTTCAAGAAGGTGCTGGGTTTCTTACTGGTTTTTTTTTTATCCAACATAATGACATTCAGTTCTCTAGAAATTTAAAAGCAACCTTGCAAAGTCTGGTATTAAAAGAGTATTATGAAATGTAAGCAGATTGCGTTAATTTGTTGAAGAAAAATTTTATTTATTTTATTTAAAATTTATCAATGAAATTTGTTTAAATATTACAAAAGTTTGCAAAAATGCAACACCAGAAAAACAAGGTTTTCAGAGACACTATAAATTCGGGTGACCTTACTATTGTAGTTTCGGTGATACAACGATGGTTGTGGTAGTAGTTGAGTATAGATCACTAGGAAATCTACTATCTGCTGTCAGTAGGCGTGTATTTTTTTTTTTCAATACTAATCTGATTACTCTCCACACTTTTCAGTCATCAGTCACAGTCATTTTCAATACAAGTTGACACATTGATCAGTAAATTGATTGACTAAAAATCTGTCAACTTGTATGGGAAATGACTGCCAACTCAATAAAATTACTGTTATAGTAGTAATTTTGTCAATTTTACAGGTCGGTAGAACGCTTAAATGTTTCCCAATATTATGTAACGGGTGGGCCAATTACAAGTTCGTTTTTAAATCATAGGTTAGTTTGACACTGACAGCTGTTTTTCGCTAGAAATCTTGATAGAAAGTCAGTATCAGTGGCGTAACGTACGGTGTGCCATGTGTTCGGTCGAACACGGGCCCGCAACCATCAGGGGCCCCCTAGCGTAGTTACGCAGAGAAGCAAATTTCTTGGGTCATTGGAATATAGAAGCCGAAGAACAAGATAGAAGTGCTCTTCTTTGCAACGAAGTAGCTTTAAGCGAGAGTTTCAAGGGCCATTTTAGTGCTGGGGTGAGGTGGCAGGCCTCCGCAAGTGCAAGGTCATGAGTAATTGCCGGCTTGGCACCTCCTAAAGCTGCTATTGCCTGTTCAATTTGCCTGCCCTGATTAAATGCGGAATATTTTAAGCGGAAAGTTGGAAAGTTAAACACTCATAGCAAAAAACACAATCGGTCTAAACACAGCATTTTTAGTAGTTGAAAAGGTGGATTTCAAAATGCGGTTCACAATCATCCAATAAGTTAAACAAAAATCACAGTTGCGTGCCGATCGGTAAATGAGCCGACGACCAAAACTTTGAAAAAAATGAGCACATACCTACACTAGTCGGCATATGTATTTTGACATCTCATACTCTCAAACCTCGACACTGGTTTTGTTTAACTGAAGCGAATAACGGTAAATTTTAGTAATCGAAATTAAAGTACGTATCGACAGCAATAAATACGCGCAATATTTTTCCTGTCTTCTTTCAGACTCTCATGCTATAGAAAGATAAAAGATGGAGGCATAATTCTGGTGCGTCCTAAGTATTTTGACTATATTTAATTCTTCGACTGCATCCATTTTGTTCACAAGAAGTGATGTACAAAACATATTCTTACTAATTTTTGAGTTTCCCATTTTAAATTTCAAGTAAAAAATATCACCAGTGGCTCGAAACATAAACAAAAATTAGAATTTAGAAGATTGGTTTGAGCATCGATAAAGGCAAGCGTTAGTCCTAGTTTACACATTGAATACGCTTCTATGCTTCTATTTAATTTTATTTCACACGGTAAATTGTTTATTATCAAACACAAACATGTTATAAAATAAAACAAAAACAAATCTTAGCGCTGTCTGAAAGAAGCGAATGTCAACCCCGAGTGATGAGTGTGTCACGATGAAGAACTCTAAGAAAGAAGTGAAATTTATATAAAATTGTGCCGCAAAAAGATCGATTATGACTTCCGACGATTCAATGACGACCAAGAGAAGCTTTGGCCATCGAAACAGTGGTTTGAACTTAAGCAGCCTAGGCCATTGTAAGCAATATATACTAGGGATGAGCATCGAACATCGATGTTTCGAAAACATCGATGTTTTTGGTCCGATTATCGATGTTTTTACCATCGATGGTTTTGTGTCGATGTTTTTCACCATCGATGGTTTGCGTTTCGATGGTCGATGGTTTTCACCATCTTTATAAATGTATGCGCATACCTTAAAACAGTCCAATCAGAAACAAGAAGTGAATGCATCGTAACATACAACATGCAATCCATCTATCGTGAACACTGTACACACCAAATGTGGTTTCGCCCTTAAATAGGGCACTGCTTACGTTGAAATTTTAAAGAGATGTGGTAGGTGTGCTAGAATTTCGTCGCCCATCTTTTCTTTTCATGCACCGTCAAGATACAACGTATGACGGACGGCCGAAGTATGTCCGATTATAGTCTAAAATGAATACGATATTTGGTCGGCATAAATCAAACATCTTTGGATTTTTGCAGGATGGTTGGGGCTCCCTTATTATATGAAAAAAATCCTCATCGATTTGAGGTACGTAACCTTGAAAAAATATTGGAAAGGGGGACATTTTTTGAGTTTTTAGCGATTATTTAAAAACGGAAACAGGTACAGACAAATGGTCTAAAAAGATAAAAAACTACATAAAATTTCCTTTGCAACGATATCTAATATGCACATTAGAATTCTATTGGAAAATTCGGCACTCGAGTATTTCTGTTCCAATTTTGGAGGGAGTTATGGACATGGAGGGATAATGGGGGTCCTTGATCGGAGTGACTCAAATTTTTAACGAAAATCATCTTCAACTTAATGTGAATACTTACACAAAATTTCACGGCTGAATTTGCATTTTTTTTTTTCAAAAGTTATGTCGCTTTTTAAAAAGGTCTAAAATGAAAATATTCTAATTTATATTTTAGTCTAGCGCCGAATTTCACATCAAATTCGAATGTATTACATATCGTTGCAAAGGATTTTTTTTTGGGTGTTACACCATTTGTCTACACTCTATGAAATTTTTACTCTTATAATAGAAGGAAACTTTGTTTCCTTCTATTATAATAGTGAAATTACTCTGCAATCTAAATTTGCAAATCAAGTGTAATTTTACATAAAAAAATGTTTAAAAAAGTACTCCAATATATTAGCAAATTTACACCGCGCTATGTGTAAAAATACTCCGTAATAATAGGAATATAATGCGGTTTCACTCTTTTTTCGTTGTAAAGATTTAACGAAACTCCATATAAAAAAATGACAGGTGGATCAGCATCAGCAGGCATTTTTTTATATGGAGTTTCGTTACCCAAACCTACACGGAATAACCAAAAAAACACACCTAATATACCTAGTTATCAATAAAACTATTTAAGGCTATATAAAATATAAACAAGTATCGGTCGAGTTTTGCTGATCAGTTTTTCGTCTATATTGGAGGTTGCAATATGGTCTTTTTTGTGCGATCTGTACACTTATTCTTCTTCTCAGTACCGTAACTCAGCCGTTTATAGGTAATTTCCAGTCAACGTTACATTGCATATCATTTCGGAGTGTAATGTTGCAAGCACTAAATATTTCTTATCCACACATGTACGGAAATTTTGGACCACGCCGAGATTCGATCTCGAGACCTCTAGATTACGAGCATCGTAGAGTGCGACTCAACCAAGTGAGCGACAGAGCGTGTACACATGAGTTCTAAATGCAGAGAATTTTTGGAAAAATGTTGTACACTGTGCTAAGTCCAGCCGACTGAAGTATGACAACTGGAGAGCATGCTACAAAAAATGAATAAAACTTCAACTGCACGTTGTAAAAATACACCACAAATCCGAATTATACACATAAACGTTGTAAAAATGCACCAGAAAATCTGAATTATACAGAAGTGTAGCGTAAAAATACATTTCACACCGATTTTGGTGTAATTTTTTTATTTTACACAGAAATTGTTGAAAAATGCACTCTGTATGTGATTATAAGCGGGAAAAAGTGTAAAATTACCGCATTTTCAGCGGAAATTTAAATTCACTTTTTAGAGTGTATATCTTTTGCCAATCCTCCAATCAGTGAGGATTTTTTCCCATAATCAGGGGATCATCCCCAACCATTCTGCAAAAAATCAAAAGATGTTTGCCATCCCGTCGAATAGTTTTCCAAGTCGACGCCATACGGCCAGATTCCCGATCGGTACCCCTGGTTTCTCTATGCGGTGGATTGTGGGTACGATACGAATGCATATTATACTATATTTCTATTCAATCAGCTCAATTTTTGCTACTGAAGTGATTATTTTTTTGAGTACTCAAAAAACTCAAAACATCGATGTTTTTGGTTCGATGTTTTCTTGCCATCGATGGTTTCGTCTCGATGGTAACCATCGATGTTTTTCTTTCGATGCTCATCTCTAATATATACCTGCATCATGGGAGAGCCTCCACTGTAGTTTTCATTTTGATAGCCAGGTATCCGTTTTTCTACATAAACCGGACATTTTCTTTAAATATTGATTCTTTTTTGTACAAATGTAATAAAATAATGAATATTAGCCGAAAAAACTTTTTCCAAAAGTTGCAGCGGCTTGAAATTTTTCCTTAGTAAAAGAGGTTTGCTTTTGATGGTTTTTTAATCTTTTTTTGGTTTCACTTTATCTGTGTATGTATGCAATTTGCCTATTTTAGTTCTAAGCCGAAGGTGGTCGGTATCCATAATATCCTTTGGTTCCATTAGGACATTTTCCACAAATATTTGGAAGATTTTTCGGTAATTATTCGATATTCACATCCCCTTTCTGTGATTCTTTTCTATTTCTTTTCTCTTATTCACTTTTGGTGTTTAATAATGAACAGTCTACCGTATGAAATTAAGTTCAATTGCAGCGTCTCCAACCTTTAAACTAGAGTTGAAGTTTGCCTCTACTGAGACTTTAAACCAAACTTCGAACTTCTCCAATTTTTCTCCAATGTTTCAAGCCACTGGACACGTTTTCTACTTAGAATTCAAAATATAAATACAAACGTTAATAAAATTACGTTTGTTTATTTTTTTTGCAGAGAAATTGGTGTCCAAGAAAATATTAAAATATTGTCAAAACACTTATACCACACCAGAATTACGCACCTATTAAGAATTAAGTAATATACAAAAAATTATTTCTCAATTTTTAGATGGTGAAATTAGTTGGATACTCTGATATGTTGCGAAAGCAATGCGAGTAGCAAAATTTCAACTGCGTAATTTACAAGATGATGCAAATTTTTCATCATTATAATGATTGGTATAAAAGCGATATTTAAAATTAAATTTTGAAGCAATGAAATACGAGTTCAGGAAACCCACACAAATGTGAATCCACTAGCATTTTTAGAACAATTCAGCTATAAAATTTTGTACAAAAGTTCAATACGATCGATTAATTAAACTATGGAGACTCAGGCCGCACAAAATTCTCTTCAGACTTTCATTTGCACAATGTGTTGCGGTCTTAAGTTTTGTGAAAACCAATTCTCTCCAATATTTGTACAAAAACAGTCAGAGTTCAGGTTATTCACGATCCTCTATACTCCTTTAAATTGAATTTTCCTTGTTTATAAAAAATCTAGTCACTGATCCACTCCCTCTCTGAAAAGCTGTCTACGCCACTGCTCCTATCAAAAAAGAGAAAACGAGTCGCTGCAATAAAAACAATAGCCATAGCGGACAAAAAATATGGTCGTTTCAAAAATGTTGGCTAATAGTATTATATTGTGTAGGGGGCCCCCATTTCGCTTTAGAACACAATATATTTTTGAAACGTTACGCCACTGGTCAGTATCATACCTCCGCTAAACGAAATGAGTCGCTTTACGCTTGAACCACGTTGGGAAATAATGAAAACTTATTTTCAAAGTGAGAGCTGTCTAGCCCCGAGCCATGTTATCCGACTTTTTTTTTACTGAAATTGAAGAAATGGATTTGATCGACCTCTGGTTCATGCAGGATGGCGCCCCATGCTACACAGCCAATGCCAGAATCGACCTTTTACGCACTAAATTCCCAAATCGTGTTATCAGCCGTCTTGGCGATGTCAATTGGCCGCCTCGGAACTGCGATTTGACCCCTTGGGACTTTTTTTTTTTTGTTGGGAACCGTGAAGGACCGATGTTATGCCAATAACCCAGAAACGATTGAAGCACTTTAAGCCGGCCCCAGACCGACCGGAGTGTGGCAAACACCTCACAAAAGATTGATACGAAAAATCATGCGGCAGCAGTGCGGTTGGGCGACTCCAAGGTATCATTCTTGGAACCTGTCTTTTGTGCGGTGTGTGCCACACTCCGGTCGGAGTGGGGCCGGCTTAAGGCCAATATCATCCAAACAATCCGTGAGCTACAGCCTGAAACCATCAACAGGGTCTTCGAAAATTGTTGTGACAGAATGCGCTACTGCGACGCCAGCCGGAGCAGCCACTTGAATGAAGTTATGTTTCATCATTAATGGGAGCTTACTTGCTTTCTAATAAAGCCATAAAACATGGAAAAAAATTTAATTTTGTTCATTTTATTGCATTTTTAAAAACCAACTTGTACCTAATTGGCCCACCCTGTAAATGAAGTACCTACGAATATGTTCTCTCAGGAATTAAGCTTGCTGAAAGATATTTGAACTCTTGTAATGAAGAACTTTGGTCAATCGAAGACGTTTAGGGATGGAGCCAATGCCAATATATTTTGACAATCCATACTCTCAAGACCCGAAAACGAGAAACCGAGAAAACGGTAAATTTTTGATAACACCAATAAATCTGCTTAATATTTTTCCTGTATCTTTTCGGACTCTCATGCTGTAGAGAAGATAAATGATGGGGCGTAATTCTATTGCGACATAAGTATTTTGACAATATTTAGCTCTTTGATTGCTGCTTTTCGGAAGAATTAAGCGCCAGAATATATTTATACCCTATACCTACCCATAAGATGGTATAGGGTATATTGTTTGTTACGCCAATATTACCCACCTTAAAGGAGCCACCGGAGGTATGGCAAAGTATATATAGAAATGCTCAGGGTCATGTCTGTCTGCCTGTTCGCACGATAACTCCCGAAATAATGAAGCTAGCGGTTTGAAATGGTTTCTGGTGAGATGTCGTTTGCTTTGATAAAATCTTGGAGGGTATTGAAAATGGGCCAAATCGGACCAAATGTTCCCCTACCTCCCATAGAAATTACCCTCCTTAATATTCTAAGTCGGCCATAACTTTCGACAAAATATCGCTAGCGACCTGAAATTTTGGTTATTGCCTAATTCTGACATATCCATCAAGTTGATGGAAAGTGGAACAGGTCCGTTTTCCCCTACCTCCCCTACATAGTTATATTCAGCCATATCTTTTTATAGAATGTCGCGAAAAAAATCAAATTTATACCAAATGGTAGCTGTTGGATGCCTTGATAAGCTATTAAAGATGTGTCAGATCCGACACTTCCTCCCCTACTATTCGCACGATTAGAACTCGGTCTCGTTTTATTAAATTTTGGTTCTGATCTCCAATTCCAAGTAAAACATATCACCAGTGGCTAGAGACATAAACAAAAAATCAGAAATTAGATGTTTGGTTTGAGCATTAAGCCAGGCACACCTTAGGCCTGGTTAAAGATTGTATACGCTGCCATTGAATTTTATTTCACACGGTGAAGTGTTGATTAAACTGGGAAAGACAATTTTTGTCACACGAACTTAATGGTCTCTCTCTCTCTCTGGTTCCTTTTAACCCCTAGTGGGGCATAGGGCATTGACTACGCCTCTTTTCCACCTCTGCCTATTTGCAGCCATCGCCTTTAGCTGGTCACACGATTTGCCTATAGATTTTCCCTCTGCCTCTACAGATCTTCTCCATGTATTTTTGGGTCTTCCCACACGACGCTTTCCATCGGTTCCCTGAGGATTCCAATCTAGAGCCTGTTTTGCAATGTTTTTTGGCTCTTTTCGAAGTGTGTGACCTATCCACTGCCACTTCCGCCTTTTGATGTCGATGCCTATCCTATTTTGGCCAGTAATTTGGAGGAGGTCCTCGTTAGAGATTACCTCAGGCCAGTGAATTTGTAGGATACGTCGAAGGCACTGATTCACGAAAGTTTGTAGTTTGGTTGTAATATCACTGGTCAGTTTCCAAGTGGAACACCCATATAAAAGCACGGACTTTACATTGCTTTCGAAGATCCGGAGTTTGAGACAGATGATCTGCTGTGTTTGAAAGAAGGCAAATGTCGTCGGCATAGTCCAGGTGCTGAAGGTGATCAAATAATTTCTACCTGATACCCTTACTTTTATGGTCGCCTAACTCTAACTCCATTATTCACCTCAAAAGGAATAGACAATTCGCCCTTCTGCAAGACGTGACATTGGGCTCCATTATAGGACTCCTTTATGATGGCAATAAGTTTCTCTGGTATGCCTCTCCTACGTAAGGCTGTCCAGATATAAGCCCGGTCAACGCTGTCAAACGCCTTCTCGAAGTCAAAGAACAATAGATGTAACGGGGATCTCCATTCAGCGGATTGTTCAGTTATGATTTGGAGGGTGTTGATATGGTCGCTACATGAAAAACCCTCACGAAAACCAGCCTGTTCATTGCTCAAAGTGCGATCGATCGTTTTCTTGATCCGTTCTAAGATTATTTTGGCCATCAGTTTGGCCGATAGAGACTGCAGGGAGGAGACAGATTCCACGCCAATTATTACAATCCTTGAGACTTCCTTTTTTGGGGATTTTAATAATTACGCCCTTTTTCCATTCCTGAGGGAGAGTCTCGGTTGTCAAACACTCTTGGATCAGGGGAAGGAGAATATCCGCTGTAGCGTTGATGTCCGCCTTCAAAAATTTCATCGGGATACCGTCTGCCCCCGGGGCCTTACCCGCTTCCAGTGATTTAAGAGCCTTAGTTATTTCCAGCTTGGATGGTACGCCGGTGTTAATTCTGGCCACTTGCGGAAGACTTACTGCCTCCGGTGGAGATGGGCTTGAAGGGTTAAAGTTGTTATTAAGAACCTCCATGAAGTGATCTCTCCATCGGCGCAGTTGTTGTTCATCTGTGACCAGCAGAGAACCGTCTTTATCCTTTACAGGATGCTCATTGGTGAAAGATTTGCCAGTCAGTGGCTTTATAAGTTTGTAAAGGGTTCCACTGTCACCACGGTAAGCCGCATCTTCTGCCTCCAAAGCTAAGCTAACGCTTTGATGTTCTTGCGTTTATCACGTCTAAAGCTCCTCTGCACTGTTTTTTGAAGAGAACTGTACTCGGTCCTCAGTTGTTGCTTAACTGAATTATCAGTAGCCGAGTTTATTTGTGCTTTAATTCTCTTCCGTGCAGTTATCAGAGACCATATATCATGGTCTTCTACCTCGCTGTAGTCTGCCCACAAATGTTTCGCCACACGATAGAAAAGCTTCCTTCACAATGGTCCATCTATCATCAATAGAAGAAGCATCTGGTGTTTGTGCATTAGCTACCTCGCGCAATGATCTAGAAACTGCGCGTATTGTTGATGGTTCTTTAAGCTTTTGCGCATTGAATCGTGGCAATACACGCTCGTTTTGTGTGCGACGAATAGCAGCGGTCCGCAAGCGAATTTTTGCGATGACAAGTTGGTGATCGCTGCCTACATCAGCACCACGCTTAGCCCTGACGTCCATGAGACAATTCCTCCATGTCTTGGATATGGCTATATGGTCAATCTGGTTCTCTGTTCGGCCATCTGGAGATATCCAGGTTGCTAAATGGCAAGGTTTGTGTTTGAACAGGGTGCCGCCAATGACAAGCTGACGAGAGTTTCAGAACTCTACGAACAACTCACCATTGTCGTTCCTAACACCCAGACCGTGATTGCCCATTAGATGTTCCAATCCAACATTGGTCTAGTGGTTTGTTATTGCTTAAAAAAAGATTCTCTATATGGGCAAACATGAATGATAATAACGGGATATAATGACGTATGAAAACATCGAACAGAAACTCAATGATTTTACCAGATCCTTTTAGAAAAGATTTGCTTAATATCTTCCTAAATTCATTAGGAAACAATACAGCCACAAATTAATAACATTTAATTAATGAACTTATAACACCTTGGGAAGCTTTAGTATCTAACATGTCCTTAAAAGGCATATTGTTCACTCGGAATTAAAGCTTCTTCCGAACACTTAGGAGCTGTAAGTGACGGACAAGATGAGCGATTCCAGCGGTATATTGCCTTAACAATACACATACCTATAAGATGGGCAGTGACCTTAATCTCGACCGGCTCAAAACGCACTTTAGTGGATTGCTTAAAGATAGAAACATAACCCACAAGCTTCAATTCGCTATACCGAATTGGAGAGAACCCATGCTTGATGCAGAAATTACAGCAGAGGAGGTACTGAAGGCGGTTAGGCAGTGCAAGGACAATAAGGCAGCGGGAAGCAAAAGCAATTGAATTCCAGGTTAATTCGACAAGTACGGCAACGATAATCTTCTGGAAGTTTTATGTAACGAATTCAACAGAATATTTGAGAGCAGCGATGTCCCAGAAGAGTTTTGCGAAGCGATAATTTTCCCAATATTTAAAAAGGCGAGGTGGATGATCCAACAGGCTGCCACCGAATTTCTTTTCTAAACGCAACTGGAAAGATATTTACTAGCGTTTTACAAGAAAGGTTTCTAGAGTGGCTTAAACTACGAGAGGCAATATCGGAAAACCAAGCTGGATTCAGGAAGGGATACGCCACACATTATCATATTTTTGTGCTACAAAATCTGGCCCGATTATATGGATGATGGCCGCAAACTTTACGCGTTCTTTGTCGATTTCAAGGCGGTCTTCGATACGATAGATTGACAGGCGCTTTTCTACAAGCTCTATAATGCGTGGATCAGTGTGATGGAGAGTATGTACGCAGATACCAAGGCCACGGTTTGGAGTGCAAGCCACTTATCTTCACCATTCGCTACAAATGTGGGCGTACAAGAAGGGTGTAAAGTAAGCCCAGACAAATTTGCGATCTATATAAACGAAATTCTAGAAAACTGTCCTTGTGGAGCTGAAGCTTTCGGTATAGTACTGAAAGGTTTGATGATGTACGCGGATGACATTTTTTCTAGCGGAGACACCTGAGGCTTTACAGGAAACCATAAATTACTTAGCCACTTATTGCCATCAGTGGAGCCTAACTGTCAACCTGGAAAAATAAATGGTTTTTAAGAAGAAACATATATTGGCCAGAAACGAGAAGTAGTACTACGACGGAAATGAGATTGAAGTAGTTAAGCTATATAAATACCTTGACGTCAATATAGCCAGCAATTTAAGCATGGAACCATATTTGCAGCTCGCAACTTTTAAGAGGCGAAATGGGCGATAAGCGTGATTTGGAGGAACTGTTTTATGAATACTCACATAAGTCATACAGCGAAATGCAAAATATGTACACCAATCGGTGTCTAGATAGATACTCTTACATAATGCTCAGGTATAGGGTGGACAACAGTACGAAGACGTGGAAAAATTGCAGAAGTTCTACCTGAAACGCCTCCCTAAGAAAACCCCAAACTACATTTTGCTGCGTGAAGCAGGTCTGATGTCGATGTTTGTGGAGACTATAAAAATTCACGTAAATTATCTTACGAAAGTTTCGACAATGAGTATGGATAGACTGCCAAAGAAGGTGCTAATATACGCCACGCAATCGAATTCGCTGTTTTACAAGGACCTTCAGATGCTAGCTAACGATGCAGGATCGACTCTAAATTGGAATGGCACACAAGAAACCACCTTTAAACTCAACCAATTAATCCAGCGCACGGAGTGTCCAACCTTAACCATGATTTGCAAGCGAACACCTATTTTTTGAATGAGTTCACTGCATCAAAAATATCTTTGATCTTCAAAGCAAGGGCGGAGCTCTTACCATTAATAACTATTCCTCAACGCCATGACCTACCAGTGATGTGTGACCTGTGTAATATGGAAGGTAGACAGGACATCAGGTATTTTATGGGAACGTGTCCCATCCTGCATAGGAAAGGATAGCCTGAGCGACGCAGAAGAAATCGGCCTCCTAAATGGATCTAATTGGGATTCGCTCTACGAATTTTGCAAGGTGGCGTTGAATTACCGCAAATCCATTAGAAATGGAGACTTTTAAATCATAAATTAAATACTATCGCAGTAACATCGGTCGTGGAAGTTAGATGTGGGTAGGTCAACAAGCAGAATACGGAGTTGTGTGAACTTCACCACCCACTTCTAACATTTCACACATAAAACTAAATTATAATTTAAATGAAACAAAGTGAATTTAATACAAAAAAAAACTAATGAAAATCCATAAAATATTAATAATATTCATATCTAGGGACGCTGGAGCGTCCCGCACGCCAAAGCAAAAAGAAGAAATTTGAACAAATAAAAAGTGAGAAGCGACTAAGACTATGTTTACATGACGGAACAAGTACGGGCTTTCGGACCTCTGTAGCTCGGACCCTGGTTGGTCCTGAGTCTTCAAATTCATAAGCGCTGTCACTCGCGCCGTCTTACGAAGTGTAGAAAATTTCAAGATGATACGATAATAAACACCAGAGATTTAAGAGTTTGAAAATTGCATTTTTTTCAAAAATCTTGTTCTTGTTGTTCTCGTCGTTCTCGTTGTTCTTGTTGTTTATTGACAGGGCTACAGCCTCGTAGAGAGCATCTCGGGACTCGCTCTCTTTTCCCATTGATAGGTTCTGTCCTGAAGGTGTGCATAGGCTATCATTTGCTTCGATCCGTGCGGTAGAAAAAAACATACAGCGAAAAATGTGGTAAAAATGCATCGAGTTTCTCGCTTAAGTCTTTTTATATGTTTTAATTCAAGCATTTTGTAAAAGTCGGGGATAGGCCCGAAAAAAGCCTAGAAAAGAATCGTATAGTATAGTATAGAATAGTTGGTAGGACCGAACAATCTTTTGCAAGTGTGGGGGCGGGTCAAAGTTCCTGTTTTGGTTCGTCTCATATATACGAGTACGTACACATTAGTTTAATATTGGATGAGCATATAGTGCGATTCCTAAAGCTTCCACTAAATCAGCGCGGTAGCGGTACACACAACACACACACACCACACGAATTGACAATTGCTCCGTGGTGTACCGCGGCGGAAAATATTTCATACATTCTGACACGTACCGCTACCGTTCTGCGCTGGTTTGGTGGAAGCTTAAATATGGAGCTGGGACACCAAATTGGTTTTGTCTAGACGGTGTATTCTGTTGTGTTCAAACCAGAGTTACGTGATAATGGCATTTGGAAAATCGATTTTTCGAGGAATTCTGATGCGTTAATTTTAACAAAATTTGGCATGTAGATTTATTCTTGTAATTCCACCCGGTTTAATCCTGTTGTGGTAGGCAAAAAGGGTTAGTTATATAGTGAATTTCTTAGCTATCCCTTATTCCTGGTCATGAAACCACTTTATTGTTGTAAAAGCAATGCTAGTCAGGACTCAACAGGTTTTCGGGACCTTTGATGAGGGATAAAAGGATATTTTCACATGTACATGTCTTTCTCTATGTGTCTTAGGCGCAATGTGGAACTTAGGAAATATGGTTGTTATTTGAATCACATATTGAGTACCCAGTGAGGCTTAATGGTTACATTAAAAATTAAGATTTAAGATTAGGATGAATGTGGTAGAGATGAAGTAAAGGTTTAGACTTAATTTAGGGCTAAGGTGTTAAAGTCAAAATCAAGTTTAGGGTAAAGTTAAAGTTATTGTTACATCGCAGTTAACGTTATTATTAGGGTTAAATGTAAGGATAGGGTTTGGGTTAAGGTTGAGTCTGAGTTTGAGGTTTAGGTATAGGCCAGGGTTATGGTCAAAGTTAGGGTTATCATTAAGTTTAATGTTATGTATAAAGATACCAAGGTTAGCGAGGTTACTAGGGCTACCAAGGCCATCGGGGTTACCAAGGTTACTAAGGGTTTGCAAGATCACCAAAGTAGTCAAGTGTACTATGGTTACTAAGATTACCAAGGCGAGCAAGGTTACCAAGGAGACCAAGAGGACGAAGGTTAGCAAGGGGTTTATCATTCTTATAATTATTGTTCTCAAACAAATTCGTGACAATAGGGCAATGAATATCGTCTTCATAATATATTTACGAATTTTGCAAATCGAAAACTGCAAAAAGATATGATATCTCACAAAAACAACTGTGTTGTAAAAGGTGTCCGCCAAAGAAAAAGTCATCAGCCGCAAAAAGGATTGATATAAATACATTCCCGCCAAAATACTCGCATCTTGTCTCAATGATGGTGGTGGAGCAAATTTTTTTCAACGCTATTTGGCGGGGAGCTTGAATAAGGTTAATAACAAAATAAAATCAATGTTAAGAAATTTATGAAAGAACTTTTATCGTATAGAAAAAAACGAGTTCCATACGAAGGAAAGTTAAATAAGGTTCTAAAACGCATTTTTATTTTCTATAAGACTGGAAGCTTCAAAATTATCAAGAAAAGAACATAGCAGCAAATAGTACCCTCGTTCAGCTCCCCGCCAATAAGCGTTGAAAAAAATTTGCTCCACCACCATCATTGAGACAAGATGCGAGTATTTTTGCGGGAATGTATTTATATCAATCCTTTTTGCGGCTGATGACTTTTTCTTTGGCGGACACCTTTTACAACACAGTTGTTTTTGTGAGATATGTATATATATGTCGGAACCAATGGAATCGGGCCATGGCGTCATGGGGCTGCCATAGAAACCCAAAATCCAAAATTAGGTTCGTCCAAGAAAAACGTTTTTCCTTATGAACCAATTTTAGCCAAACTTCACCCAGATGTGTTTCTAGTAAAGCCTCAAATCATATCTAGAAACGGATGAAATCGGAACACTTCGTCATGGGGCTGTCATACAATACAACCCCCGAAAAATTAGGTTCTTCTGAGAAAAACTTTTATCTTCATGGACCAATCTTAACCAAATTTTACCCGAATTTGTTCCTAGTAAAGCTTCAAAACATAACTGGGAATGGATGGAATCGGAGTATTAAGTCATAGGGCTGTCATACAAATTATTAACACAAAAGAAGCTTAAGTCTCATTCATATGTGACGGGTATACAAATTTCGGCCGCGCCCAAAATTACACTCGGTCTCGTTTTTTTTGCAAACGGTCCGACGAGCTGTAGTGACAATTTTCGCGGATATAGATGATGTTTTTCGGTAACGAGTCACGTAGCTGAGATGCCCTTTTCTCTTTATTGAACCAACAGTGGCCTGGTCATAGCGAGTATACCCGGTATCAGCTAAGCTTAGCAAAATCAATGTTCACCAAAGGGACAAATAGGAAGCTTTCAACAGTTACATTGGTACATAGAACAGAGGCGAACTCTTTTTCACATGATAAAAATAAAGTAGTATATGGTTGATGTAGTGGGTAGCGTGCTCACCTTTGGAGCACAGGGTGGGTTTGAGTCACCACACCGATCCACATGATAAAGGTAGCCTAAAATTTTATAAATAAAAACTCTTTCACGTAGGGTGCAAATTTACATATTCTCGGATAAAACTATTTGCAGATTACTGCAGTGAGATCTTAAGCTGAACCTTTTATAAAATAATTCAGCAGGTCAGTCCAAGGATGATGACTAGACCAAAAATGTAGTCATGACTGTAGGCAAGAAAAATTAACAGATTCGTGTAGGTGATCCGTTGACGTCTACTGGCAATCCGTAACTTTAGGTTTTCCACCCGGGAACACCAACCTTAATTTTAGGCGCTTGTTACTAACCATGAGTCATTTTGACTCACTATGAGATTTTCGTCACATAAAATGGGAGAGTGTGAATGCAAATCATAGACAGCAAAGGAAAACAATTAAGAATAATTTAATTCACAGAAAATTCTTTATTACCCAAAAATAAAAATAAGAAATCATTGACTTTCACAGCCATAAAAAAGAGCTCTGTGATTTTAACAGCCTCAAAAAATGAACGATCATAATGCTATACATTTACGATTCCGATTGATTGCACTGCAAACATAATTTTTTTGTATGTTCACCGCATACAGGAACACTGCATTTAGCACCAAATGTGTTTGTCTTCCTTCTTATTTTGTAATTGCAGAATCGACAGTAAGCCAATCTGACTCACTGGCTTGCAGGAAAACACTTATATCTACTCACCACGAAAACAAAATCGACCACTCACAATGAAATTCGGTACAAAACTAGTTTCTCGAGGAATACATAAGTAGCGCAACGTGGCGTGAGTACGGCCCTTTCAAGGGCAAGTGAAAAACTATATGTGAGTCAAAATGACTCACATTAGTGTTCCCGGGTTAAAATCGAGACAAGAAAACTAGAAGATTTACTGCTGTGTCCCAGTCTGAAAGACTAAATTTTATTTCGTGGTTTTGTGTTGCCAGAATTCATGATAATAACAACACAAAACCACCAAATAAACATTATAGATTCCGTCAATACAAAATCAAGCATGACATACAACAAAATTGTATGCTCATACTTTTCATACCAAAACACACTTGTGGGAGTGGGAATCATTATTTAATATTCGGGAGGGACTGTGACATCAGCGCCTGCGATTTCGCGTTTTGACTAGTGCCTTGAATCTGAAATCTTCCCATTGGCTGATTTCAGATTGTAAGACCAAACCGGACGGGTAAACTTGCAAGACAAGAGAGCTTTTGTAGTGGCCAGCAGACAAGCATTGTGCAATTCATATTGTAAGAACGAGTCTTACGAAATGAAGAAAAATGCTTCTGCCGCTGCTGTTAATGTGGGTCATCAAAGGCAAATGCGTGTGTTCTAAATTGAAATTTTTCTGCTGATGCCGATGCCTCTGCCGATGCTGATGCTGACGCGGGATATCTAATTCAACCATAATAGTGTTAGTAATGGGCATCTCTCCGTCGGGCGTAGCATCAATAAAAACAAGGTGCACCTGGCCTGAGAGGCTACCCATCCATGTTGGTCCTTTTTCCTTACAAGTTGCTATAAATTTCAAATAGTTTCTGGAAATTTATTGATTCGTATCTAAAAAGCAAAAAAAAAAAGATTTTAAGAAAACTACTACATCCAAGGCTTATATAAAAATTGAAACGAATGAAAGGCAGACAGAAAGGCTCCAAAATTAAATGCTTAAGAACATCGTTGATGCACCGCTTTCTCGTAGGTTAGGTTGTATTTCGATCAGGCGCAGGCGGTCTGTCAAGCCAGCCCCTTGACCACGTCAAAAGATGAGATTTCAATTTATTTTCCCTATGACAAAACGATGGAAAAATCAGCCACTCCATTCGATTCCTTTATCAACCTCTATATGAAAATATGCATACTAAAGAAAGGACATGGGTTTTAGATTAAGTTTCTTCACAGATTTCCTTAGAATCCATTTAAAATATCGTTAAGAGCCCAGGGGGCATGGCATCAATAATGTAGCCATGGAGAAATACATATTCTCCTCCAGAAATATTGCAACCAGGTTTTCATAGAATTTAGAAATCTGGCTAGTCCTTAGGTGTACTTTGATTCGGTCTGTCGCCCATTAGAGAATTCCCAAAATTTTTGGGACGCGCAGTACTGTTGCGAAATAGGATAAGTCGAGTGCAAGCGCAACGAGCGGTGAGGCCATGGAGGGCAATTCGTAAGATTTAGATCTCTGGCCCGTCCATAAATTTGCTCAGATCCTGTGGTTCGCCCTTGGCTTCTCTGCATGTCGCGCTTTTCATAATTCGCCAACATCCTTGCGACCAGCGCTGGTAGGAAGTGGATAAGGCGAGGTACGATCGCAGCGAGCGGTGAGCCAATAGAAAGCAATTGGTAAGATTTAGACCTTTGGCTCGTCCTTAGGATTATTCAGATCCTATAGCTCATTAGCTATAGCTCATTAGATTAACATAAATCCTACGCTTCGCCCTTCGCTTTCTCCAGCTCTTGCCATGTCTGTCGCGCTTTTCAGAATTTGCCAACATTTTTGCGACGCAGTGCTGGTGCGAAGAATGATAAGGCGAGGTTCGAGCGAAGCGATCAGTGAGCCAATGGATGGCAATTCATGAAATTCAGACTTATGACTCGTCCGTTTAGTTACTAAGATCCTGTAGTTAACCCCTCGCTGCGCTCAGACCTCTCTCCGTCTGTCTTTATTATAAAATAAGCCAACATTATTTGCGACAAAGACTTCGGACTTTGAACCTGGAAGTATGGCTGAAGATTTGCTTGAGAACCGCATTCCGTAAGTATGTGTATAGGATTGGGCCTTCGGGAGTCTAGTCACCTTACCGTAACAACAACTTTTAGCAGTTTTAAGGTACATTTTCCTCGACACGACCCCAGCGGCTCTAGCGACAGCGACTCGCTCATTCCATATAAAAACTCGTTTTTAGAATGAGAGAAAAATGAGTTTTTATATGGAATGAGCGAGTCGCTGTCGCTAGGGCCGCTGCAGTCGTGTCGAGGAAAATGTACCTTTAGCGATGAGTCTTACGGCAGCCAAAGAACCGAAGAATGGTAACGATTCTTTTGTATAAAATAACGTTTCCAACGACAGGCACTTGGACTAGGGTTGAGTCCATGAAGCGTGCCAAAAAAGAGAAGAAGTAGTCTAAAGTAATAACCTACGCGAACATACGCAAGAAACCGAAGAATGGACCGGGTATGAAAGACATAAGGAAATGTTGTATGTTTCCCGAATTCGTCAATCGAAAAAAGGGAGAGCGATTATTTCAAATCAAAACTCGTGGTGGCGACCGTTTTCCCTCCACGAATCTCGAGGGTTACAAATCTGTTCTGACGGATATACTGCGATTAAAAAGAGAGGATGTGATTTAAGCCAAGTGTCTGGACATTGACGAATTCGAAATGAAGCTTTTAAATAAGTAGGTACATGGAGGGGTGCTCTTTTCTAACAGAATAATGCCAATATAAACTGACGGAAAATCTTAATTTTGTCCTAGATTTCAATTACATACCTACCCCTAACTCCTACCCATCGTGTTGAGCACATTTCGGACTTGGCCCTTCTAAAAATCCTGGCTACGCTACGCCCTTGCTTGTTATATTATTTGTACTTCACATGCTAATGATGTTTTATCAATGAGAACATCGTCAACTAAGGGTCCTGTTTAGTATCAACCAAAACTTGCTTTCTCGAGGTTCATGATTGTATGATTAACGGTTTGCCTGAAAACAGAGCTCCGCCATGTGTACAGCATTGGGCCTTCGGGAATCTGGTCACTTTACATTAGAGAGACCTTGGTTGTGTTTTCGTATATGGTCGAGCTACGTTCTAAAAAGCGCTATCTATCGTAACGGATTTGAATGTAATCCACAGTAAAAAAAAATGTCCTTTCTTACAATTTGGCTTAAGAATTTCTTTTCTTTCGTTTTCTATGAATATAATCATTTTTGAGGTTGACAATTTAAACTTTCGGGAAACTTTGATTGTTGCTGCTCATCTTAATTAAATGCCATAGACATGAAGTTTAGAAAAATGGGGCCTGCCCACCCGGAGGTAGTTTTCCCGTTGTATGTATGTAGTTATAGACAGATTTACTGCGGTTATGAACGAATTCCTCAAAACTGAGGAAAAAGTGAAGTAGCGCGAATATAGGTCCGAAAAAAAAACGACTGTCGAAGTTGATAAAATCTTAGAAGGCAAATAAATGGTAATGACAGAAAAGCAGTGCTTATCCATATATATCCCCCTCGGTACTTTAACTCTTAAACTCTATAGACTAAGATATTCAAGGCCTTCGGCTAAACCTTATTCAAATAATGCTGCGTGCCCAGTTGATTGACAATTTTCAAATTTCGTGTTTGTTTGGATTGAAACAAAATTTCGTTGACGTTTAAAGACTTTAGTATGTAATGCCCACTTTTTTTTTAACTTCTGTCAGGAAAACCCAGTGCTCAATACGACTGTTTTGGTTAGGATTTCAACATGCAGCTCTGTTTTGCCGAGACCCAAAGCGTTGTTTTTGTAGACGCACAACTATACAATCATAAATCGATTATTTTCTTGCGCTCATTCCAGGATCTCCTATCCGGCGAAAACAAATCAGATTTATTCGAATCTGTCTAGTTTCCGGATAGGAAATCGACCGTTCCATTAAAAATTCTCAAAATAATTTCTTTTTCCCAGCAGCTCTCAATGTAACCGCAAAGTAGATTTATGTATAATATCCTTTAGAGATGCATTTCCAAATAGTAATTATATCGATTCAAGTATCCATTTCCGAACCCTTAACAAACCGTCAATGGTCACTTCTTTCGTTCCAAGGCTATGCAACTAGCAGAAGAGCCAACGAACAATCAAATAAGAAAGAAAAGACTCACAGAAAAACTGCCATCTTGGCAAACAAAATCTTTCCCCGACCCCAGGATCATGGCCACCACATGTAGCCAACAATGAAACGACCTTCATCCTTGAATCGTATAACATCTTAAAATTACATTGGATTCATTGTCGAGCATATGCCATCTACCATCCGTGTGCATAAGCTAGAAGAAGCCCCAAAGTACAAGTACAAGTTGAGCAGCTTATAAAAAAATAAAATTGGAAATTGTTGGCAGCCAACTCACAGTTGCAATCAATAAAATTGCAGTCCTTGGCCTTATCAATGTGCCTTCAATAATTTTTCAATGTTGCTATGAATGGGAAGGATATTTTTCATGCGAAGAAAGGGACGGTCCTGACATCGGGACAGGCATACAAGGGCATGTAATGTGACGTGGCGCGGAAGCGGCATGGCATAGGCAAAGTCTAGTGTAGGTGGCGTTGGCAAACGTATTAATCCATAATTGAGCATGCACATGAGTTGTAATGCAATACGGCTGGAAGAGGATTGTTTACATGAAAAAATGCAAATCACCTGAATTTATAACTGATGAGAGACGGGCTGCGGAACGACAAGGTTACAGGCTGGACACGGTGGAAATATTGTTTCAAGGAAGTGGACATTGCAAGTTTATTACTTTGCATGCATAAGTAGGTGAATGGAGCAGGCAACAAGTAGTTACAATTTGCAAGATGGTCGCGTAGGAGATCGCAATCGGCATGTACCTATACTTTTAATGAATAGATCCCGCCCAGAAGTATCACACGGTAATTATGGAAAATACCAGAAAATCAGCCAACCTTCTAATCAAGATTGTATAATTTGAGATTGAGAGTTTTGATCAAGCGCATTTTGATAAATTTTAAATTAAACGAAACCCCAAAAGTGTCTTTATAACTAATAATATGTGTGCATTCATTTTCTTAAACCAAATTGTCCATGATTTGCACAAGGAAAACCCCAAGAAGGCAGCATCTTCTTTTTCAAAGTCACGTAACACATTTTAAACAATCAATACCCTAAAAAGCTCCGACGAAAAATCTCACAAGGTGCATCCTTCAAACCCCCATACATATACAATTTCGCAACCTACGAAAAAGAACAACCATCGCGCGGCTTTTTACATAGAGCATCCTGTATAACAATGGCGAAAACTATATACAACACTATATCCTGAAATGGAAAAGATAAAAGCCAAGATCCATCTAAATATATAGTGAAATCCAAATGTTTAACCAAAGCAAATAGACGCAAGCCCTTGAAACCGATTATCCTGCCTGCATCAAGGCAAGTGTGTTTCAGCATACTCCACCCTCGTATCGTAGTTGCAGAGAGAGAGAGTGAGTGAGTTTTGAATTGAAAAGAGAGCGAGTGCATCCAGTTGGTTGCATTTCATATTGCAATCTCTTGTGTCGCACAAAGGGAAAAGGTTCTCGTAATGACCTAGTGAACTTTTCCAAAGTACACACACTAAGCCTCTCGGATGATATAACTCGAAATGAAGAAGTTGAGTAGTGGTTTTATGGTCCTTTCTCTGTGCTTTATAAAAGCACAAGTAGAAAATTGTATTTTATTAAAAATATTTCAAGCGTACTTGCGTTAAACCAACTGGCTTTCACTGCGTTGAGAGTAATATCCAACAATAAACCGTCTGTTTGATTTGTAAAAAAAAAACACTTTGTTCTAAAAGAAAAGTTCGAAAATACGCTCTGATTAATTCATATATCAAGAGACGCGAGAGCGTATCGTCCGCCAAAGGAAAAAAAACGAACAAGTCTATGATTACCGGAGACAACTTGCTTTTTTGTTTGACAGGACTACAACCTTCCAGGCAACATCCCCCAAAAATTTTTTTTTAACAAAATATTCCACATATCCTGTTCTAGTGCCTTTCCAAAAAAAAATCTTCGATCGGCACAATAACGGGTAAAATATATGCAATAAACGGTGAAATTTTCACCCTCGCAGACTTAAGCAAGTAACCCAATTTCAGACTGGAGTCTACAGTTGCAGAACGACTTGCTTCTACTGTCTCTCTCCGTGATGGAATTTTTATGAAATTTGGAATGAATGATCCTCTGGTGGTTCTTCCAAAGAATCAATGTCTTACATTTAGATAAGTGGATGGAATAACGGTAAATTAATAGGTAAAGTTAACAAAAGATTTCCAACAATTGCGTCTTTCGGCTCAACGCATTGACAATTTTTTTAAACACACTGCGACATTGGGACATTATGATATTGGGACACTGGGAGACTAAGTTCTTGGAGCAGTGGGATATTAGGAAATTGGGGTCTTGGGACATTAGGACACTGGGAGGCTGGGACATTGGTGTACTGGGATATTAGGATATAGGGACATTATTATGACTTTGGGACAAAAGGGCAATCGGACATTGGAAAACTGGAACATATGAACATTGGGCCACTGAGACATCGAGATATTGGGCCATCATGATATTGGGACATTGGGGCACTGGTATATTAGGACATTGGGACATTAGGACATTAGGACTTTCAGATATTGGGACATTAGGCACACTGGGAAAACTGCGACGTGGGGACATTGGGCCACTGGAACATGTGGTATTGGGACATCGGGATATTAGGACATTGGGACATTGGAACATTGGAACATTGTGACATTGAAACATTGGGATATTGGGACATCAGGACACTGGGAGACTGGGACATGGGGCACTGGGATATTAGGACATTGGGACATTATAACTTTGGGACAATAGGACAACGGACATTGGGACACTGGTACTGAGTAGCATTGGGCCACCGAGACATTGGGATGTTGTGACATTGGGGCACTTGGATTAAAGGACATGTGGACATTAGGGTCTTGGGTCATTAGGACATTGGGATGTTAGGACATTAACACATTAGGACATTAGGTACACTGGGGAAACTGGGACGTGGGAGCATTGGGCCACTGGGACATCGGGATATTGGGACAACGGGATATTAGAACATTCGGACATTGGGATGTTGGCACATTGGGATATTGGGACATTAGGGCACTGAGATACAGGGACATGGGGGATATAAGGAAATTGGGACATGATGACCTTGGGACAATAGGACAATCGGACATTGGGACACTGGTACATAGGGACATTGAGATATCGGGCTACTGAGATATTGGGATTTTGTGACATTGGGACATCGGGATATTGGGTCATTTGGACATTGGGGCATTCGGATCTTAGGACATTGGAACATTGGGATGTTGGGATATTGGGACTTTTCTACATTGGGACACTGGTACATTAGGACATTGGGCCACTGGTATATTATCATATTAGGATACTGGGACATTTGGGACATTGCGGAACTGGAATATTAGGAAATTGGGACATTAGAAAAATTGGACATTAAGTGGGACACTTGGACACAAGAAGACTGGGAGATTGGGATATTGCGATACTGGGACATTGGGACACTAGGGTAGTGGGACATTCGGACATTAGGCCATTGGGACACTGTGATATTTGCACATTGGGACATTGGGACATAAGGACATTAGGAAATTGGGACACTGAAACATCAGGATCCCAAAACAAAAATATTAGTTGGCTATTTAAGTATGCAAAAATATATGATATCTGACCATAACAACAAAGTTGTAAAAGTTACCCCGCCAAAGAAAAATGCATCTGCCGCAAAAAGAATACATATCCCTCCAATCCGCCGCTCATTTGTAGTTTTGTTTTAAGTGTAAATCCTGGAGAAGTTTAAATGTACAGGAGCCGTCAAAGTGGCACTGAATAAAATGTTAAAGCTCCCACCAAATTACTTTAAGAAGTAGTCCTGTATATTTAAACTTCTCCAGCATTTAGACCTAAAACAAAATTACATATGAGCAGCGGATCTTTAGGGGCAGTGTGAAATGAATTGTATTGAATTCGAGCTAAAATTAACCCTAGTTTTCTACACTTAACGTATAAAAACTGTTAGAAGTAATGGAGCTAGATCAAAATGATGTATGGAAGATATGATTGTAAGACTATGCGCTAATTTTTAACAGAATCGTACAAGCACCTCTTCTTGGCAGAAGTTGGAGAAAATTGAGATTGAAAAAAAGATTGTTTTTGGGTCAAATCACGCAAATTTGATTTTGAAGCTCTGTAAAAACCAAACCATTTCTCCGATATTAGTGTGGTTAGTTTTATTTTACAGGTAAGTTTGTTGACTGTAATAATCATTTTATTTCACTATTCTAGCTGGTCTAGCTTTGGAGATATTAGGCTTTAAGTCGTGCAAGAAAATGATTTTTTCAAAAATCTTTAAATGCCTGTGGCAGCTAAAGGGTTAAGCTAAGGGGGTATATTCTGTACAACTTTTTTGCTAGAAATTACATGAGGAATCACAATCCGGTGCGTTTATGCGGGAGTTTCCGGACACCCTGTATTATATCTGTGGTGATTATGAATAATCGCTTAAGTCGGTTTTCATAGTTTTTCAGTAGAGCGATTTTAAACTTTAAAACGACTTGTGAAAAATCTATACAGTTTTCAAATCCAAAGACTAATACATTTTTGTAGATTATCATGCGAGCAATGTATCCTACTATAATTTTATTCCAAAAATAAAGCAGTTTGACTGTAATACGATAAAAAACAAAATAAGAGTTTTTTCCGTATGAAGCAATAGGGGTTGACGAAACTTAATTCCACTTAAGTCTTTATTCTCAATTATATTGTGCTTAAACTATTATCTTAAGAGGACATAGGTTCTTTTTCCATATTACCATTATACAGTTGATGAATCTTAAATCTAAACTCTTTTTTAATAAATTTTTAATTTCTTTATATTTTACGGAATTATTCATAAAAAAATTAAAGGAAAAGTAATTATTATAATAAACAAATAATATAAAGCCTCTTCGAAAGAATTAATGCAGAAAAAACGACTTCATAGACGTGATTTTGATTGCTGTCTTCTTCAACTAGGTCGAGGTGTATATCCGAAATTTCATCAGAGGGAAGACTTTTGTAAAAGTCGTGAAAGAAAGGATCAATCATAGGAAGAAGATCCAATAGATCCTTTTTCTTTTTTTACAGATATACGTACTTCCTCTGGTAGCTTAGAAATTTCAGATATACTTCCTGAATTTATACCTCTTTTTTTGATGTTTAATACTTTAAATGGATGTTCTACATTTAGGGTTGATTCGAAATGAACTTTTCCAAAATCAATTTTTGTGTATCTTAACCATTTAACATTTTTCCAATGAAAGTTTTCAGAATTTGCATCCCGGCTTCTCCACATAAATTTTGTTTTTGAATAAGAAAAGAAATCCAGGAAATCCGTGGAATCCATTTCGATTACATGAAATTGGTTTTTGACACCAACAGTTCTTACAAGATCGAACCAATCACAAGGATGAATTTTTGTGTTCGTTACCTACTTTTTCTTTCTCTCGATTAAGGCGTGATATCCGCATCACACTTCATGTGGGAATGACCTACAGTTAGAAATTTATGTTCGATAAATAGACACTGTCTTACTTGTTGTTAAGGACATCAAAAAGGTGATCTTTCCATCTCTGAAGCTGCTGTTCTTCGGTAACGAGCAGTAACCCTTCTTTATCTTTCACAGGATGGTCAGTAGTGATTTGCCAATTAGTGGCTTAATAAGCTTGAAAAGGGTACCACTTTCACCACGGTAAGCCGCATCATTTGCCTCCTTCGCTAAAGCGCTGATGTACTTACGCTTATCACGCCTGACACTTCTCTGCACGCCTATTTGTAGTGAACGGTATTCAGCTCGGAGTTGACTTTTGGCTGAATTATCAGCACCGGAGTTAATCTGTTCCTTAACTCTTTTGCATTCTGAGATAAGAGACCAGGTAGCATCACTGATAAAAGGTATCCTGGATACCTCGATCCAATCGTCCCACAGTCGTTTCGCCACACGAAATGAAAGAATCCTCTGCAAAATTCCATCTATCTTCAATTGTAGGATTCTCAAGAGTGCTGCTCTAGCTTTTTCGTGCAAAGCGATAGAATATGCGCGTTTAATTGATGGATTTTTCAGTTTTTGCACATTAAAATGTGGCACGATTCGTGCGTAAGTAGATCGTTGGATCGCTGCCGTTCGTAAACGAAATTTCGCGATAACAAGATGATGGTCGCTGCCAATATCAGCCCCACGCTTCGACCTGATGTCGAAGAGGCAGTTTCGCCATGTCTTTGAAACAGCAATATGGTTAATTTGATTGGTTTTCTGCTCTGCCATCAAGAGAAACCCAAGTTGTCAGGTGGCAGGATTTGTACTTGAACAAGGTTCCGCCAGTGACTAGTTGCCGAGAGTTACAGAACTCCACGAACATTTCGCCATTGTTGTTCCTGTCGCCAAGCCCGTGATTGCCCACAAGGTGTTCCAAGCCTAAGTTATCAGTACCGACTTTGGCATTGAGATCCCCCATAATAATTTTGATGTCACCCCTGGGAGCCCTATCAAAGGTGTCGCCTAGTCGCTGATAAAAAACGTCCTTTGCTGATTGATCTGCAGGTTCAGTCGGTGCGTAGCACTGAATAATTGTAATGTTTCGTACTCTGGATTTGAATCTGATTGTGATGATACGATCCGAAATAGGTTTCCAGTCGATTAGGGATCGGCGTGCATTCCTACTCAACAGTATTCCGACGCCTGGTTGCCGAGGTGTATTATCGTCTTCATTTCCAGAGTAGAGCAATACAGTAGAAGAGCTTGGTGATAAAGTCAACCCCGATCCGAGCCATCGTGTTTCGCTCAGTCCTAGTACAGCGATGTTATGTATGCGGTAATTTCCTGCTCGACATCTGTGAGCCTTATTACACTCCCCCACATAGTCCGAATGTTCCAAAAAACCTATCTTAGTCCGTTGTTTACAGCCAAAAGTCGTTGCCGTTGAATCATGCGGAGGTATCCGAGGCTCGTTTAATGTTTCGAGTGTAAAGTAAATTTCAGGCGCGCGATACAAGCCTACATACCCTCAATAGTTAACTTCACGTTCACGAAATTGCAATTTGATTGAACAATAACTCATTTAACAGTGACTTATCTACTCAATTTCACCATGAATGCATGCGAAACAACCGCTTACATAGACATTGTAACAGGACTTTCCGTAAATCTGATAAGGAATAAACGCTAAAGCCATATAAGAGCTCTCTAGGGAAAGAAAATCATTTGGAATAAGAACTTAACTCAAGATGAGAAAGACTGAATTTTTTTGGACTTAAGGAAAAAACGCTTATGTCGATTTAGGCTGTTTCGAAATTCAGTGGTAAAAGAGCCATTTGAGTTAATTTCATATTTGGAAAAGTAACTTAAGTTAATTTAAGCCAATTTTCAAAAATATATATTTATTTTAGTAAGAAATATGTTAAGTTAAGTCGCTTTTCCTTATGTCAGTGAGGGTCTACTTGAGATAGGCGGAAAAACCAATCGCTGTAGCTCGCTCAAAAATAATCCGAAATTAACCAAATTTTGTGTAGAGGTGGAGTCGAATACGGCGAATCCAGTGAACATATTAACTCGATTTTGTCTTAAGTCGACTTAAGCTGTTTTTCATAATGACCACAGATATATATAAATGGAGCGAAAAAAATGTATAGTAATTCATCAATTGAGAACGGCTGGACCGATTTGGTTCAAATAGTTTTTCAGTTGTTTGCAACTACCATGAGAAGGTTTTTTCGTAAGAAAATTTTGGAAAAACCCTCCGGAAAAATCGGAAAATTGGAAAAATCTAAGTAATTCATCAATTGAGAACGGCTGGACCTATTTAGTTCAAATTTTTTTCAGTTGTTTGCCATTATGTACCAGGGGAAGGTTTTTACAAAAGAAAATTCCAACCGGATTTTGGATTTGATAAAAATCTGATATTCATTTTGGAACCGAGATTGTGCGGACACATGTTAGAATAAGCTGACCAGATCCTTCAGGGACAAATGCTGTACATAATGTTGACCAAAATACAATTAATATTGCAATTGCGAATTTCCCATAAGCGAACACCATTGGTCCTTAGAAGTGTTTACTTACGGTCCTAATGCATTCATGTTCACATTGCATGCACATTTGACGAAAAGAGAACACAACGATTCCCATAAATTTTAGAAAAAGGTCAATGCGTACTTGTTCTAAGTATTGGATATTGATTAAGAATGCATTTCTCATTATCATGAGTCGAAAACAGCTCTCCAATGTCCTGTTACTCTCATTTTACTCGTGCTTCTTGACATCTCCATTTGTCCATAATCTTTCCCCTATTGAGCAGCGCCCGCTCTAAGGGGGGGGGGGGGCAAGCCGGGCGGTCGCCCGGGGCGCCAAATTTTAGGGGCGGCTTTTTGGCCAGCACTTGACTAAAAAAAAGATTTAAAAAGCCGAAAGAAAAAAATCAATATCAACTTCGATTAAGTGTTGCATTTAGAGTCCTAAAATGCTAAGTAAGCCTCGCAAATTTTACGTCTATTCGCTCAGTTATGCGCTGACTAAGTTATTCTTTAAAAAAAAAAACATTCTAACTGGAGATTTACTTGTACATATGTGCAAATTTCGTCCTCCGATTTAACATTCATTTCATCTTCTTTTCGCCAGAATAAAGGACCTTGCATGAACCCTAATTTTTGTCTAATTTTCAGAGGACGAAATTATAGCACGAAATTCATTATTGTTTCATTTATATGCGATTTGATTTCCGCAAGATGATATCTAAAGTTTTTGTTTAGTATATTGAGTAACAGGAGAGCAAGTCCACTAAATAAATATTGAACTCCCGAAGAAGATCATATGAAATGAGAAATAGGGAGTCAAATAAGCGCTGAAAGCATTAAGGCGTTTAAAACAGACTCCTCTGTGAGAAATGTTATTCACAATAATTTTTTGGGGTTGTTTTCCATAATTTCCATCGACACTTCGCGCATTTTGCAATTCAACTTCAATTCACCAAACCTTCGCATGAATCGATTACTTAAGTTGGTTCCCATTGCATTGATTCATTTAGCATTGGAGGGCAGACTACGAACAAGGTGGTTTGAATTTTAGCAAGATGAGGGATCGAACCAGAGAACACATTGCCAGAGCTCCCTAATTTGTGTTTGTACATGCTATTATCTGAATTTGGATATAGGCTCAGCCGATTTAACTAGCTCCGACCTTATTCTCTTTAAAAATTCTCGAGATGACGCATTTATGAAAATAAATAAATATCGGCTGAACTAACAACTAAATTTTCAAACAATTTATTATGCGAAAATAGATCCCGGGTGGCGCCGGGATCTGTAGACCTCGCAAGGAGGCGCGAACTGAAAAAGATTGGGAACCACTGATCTAGATAGAATGGACATCTACTATCAATCTGTTTGGTCCAGTACCTAAGGGGCGGCAATTTCTCCTCTTGCCCGGGGCGGCGTAAGTCCTAGAGCGGGCGCTGCTATTGAGTTAACTCCTCAAGGGGCATGGCTCGTCGATTCGGCTCATTACGAGAATAAAATTAGAAGTGGGACTGGACGCTAGAGGCGGATCTCCTATCTGCACTTCTTTTTTGTATTATGCTCCGTAGCACAAATCTGATTTTCTACATTTCCTCACATCGTAGACCAATAAGCAAGCTGTCTGAACTGCTGACCGTGACTTGATTAGTATAAATGGTGGTACACGCAAGCAGACGTTTAAAAGGAAGTTTTTGTCATTTTAAGACCCCACATCAAGTTTCTAAAAAAATTGATGTGCTACGGTTCTGGTAACTCAAAGTGAAATGAATTTGCTGTGAAAAGTGAGAGGCATCTTCGGCGAAATTGGAAGACAGGGGGATATTTGGGATAAAATGAATAACCAGGAATTCCTCCTAAGAGCGCCTGCTTACTCACTTTAGTTCATGGAAAATGCCGGGATATTATAGAAGTTCCACTGTTTATGAAACGTGGAAAAAATCTTTATTTTTCTCACTCAATGAAAAAAGCTAGTTTTTGAATTTAACCTTCCGGCGGGCGCAATACTAATCCTAACACGATCGGGCGCAATGCATCTGACAGATTAAGTGCAGAAAAAAGGATGAAACTAAGTTTCTGTATATTTAAGACTCTTATTTATTGTTGCATTGTCTTTTTGAAACAGCTCTACGAAATTTTAGAAACAAAAACTGGCTCACAAAGTTTGATACTCTTCACTTTCTCAATTTTCTAAGAATATTCCGCTTTCAATCGCTTGAATATGTAAAAAACCTCCAACAACTCGACCGCTAAAAAAATGTGAGCTTCTTTTACTAAAAACACACTATTGAACGATTTGGTGAGCCTAAAAGTCAACACAACGTTATTACGCAATGTGAAGAGTATAACAAGTGGAAATTTTCATATAGAAAAGGAGAAAATAACATAATCGGGCGCAATACATCTGAGAGATTATTTCATCCCCTCCCGCCCCTCAGACATATGGTAGATAGAAACTGAAAACTGTTTTCGGTAATTGATCTATAAAGATTAAGCTACTGTGAGTTTCAGATCTCTCCCTTTTCATATCGCTGATTGGCGCAACAAAAACTGGTCACTTAATCTGTCAGATGCTTTGCGCCCGCCCGAAGGTTAAAAAAAAAAAAAATTTTTTTAGTGTTTTGAATCAGTAGAAATCGCACTGAGTTCAGGTAGCCTCTGAAGCTGCCCCATAATGGTCACATGATTTAAAGTTCTTAATGGCAAGGCATAACTTTACAACAAAGAACATTGATTCTCTCTCTCACATAGTACAATAAGCCCACTGGCTTCAGAGCAGCGAATCCTCCTTCGGGTTCACGCCCCTCCCACAATTGATTCTCTCACTCGCATTATACCTTTTCACCTGAAGCATCTACTGAAACCATAGGTAGGTTCGCTAAATAGGCTCGTAGGCTAAGGACGGTGTTCAGAGGAAGTAATAAAAAAGGCAACTGAAACTTGTAGAAGTCGATAGGGCGGCGGGAACTTTGAAAAGCCTACTGGCAGTAGATATTTAAATCTGCCATACATCATGTTGAAATCTTATTTATTTGTTTTCTAATTATGTAAACTGCTGTTTGTGAACTATGGAAATCAATGGAAAGTTTCAGTAATATGCCTCTCCTTGAAATTTGCCACCACGGGCAGATTGTCCCATAATGGGAAATTCTCCCTTCCCATTCGTAATAAAATGACGAAAATCGATCTGAGTCTCAGAGTATTATCGCTTGATTGTCGCTCCTCAAGGCGTTGGGGCATTGCAACAATGTCGAGTTTGTAGCACCCTCTTTATGGTAAATGACTATTGTCCAGTGTTCTATAATAAAAAGTGTGCCAAAAAGAATGCTTCGTTAAGAAGACAGAATAGTATATTGATTTTTTTATAAAATTCGAATTAGCTTTATAGTCGTTTTTCCCAAATTCCAGCTGCCTGCAGACCAGTTCGAAATTTAATTACTATGGGCCAAATGCAATTGTGGTTAAATTAAATAGTTCGACAAATATACGAGCTATAACCAGCAATTCTTGTACTTGGCCGATTTTTTTTAATTGAGTATGAAATAGACTACTTATTTTGTAAAACTTAAGACGTTAAGTTCTGCCCCAGAATCAAATACTGTATTAGTGGTATGCGGGGCGGGTTAATTCGTGAGGTCGTCGTGAATTCGGTCACACAAAAATAATAACTTTCCACGAGACTAAATTCAAATTCGCGGTAAAATATCAATTCTAGAAACTCCGGAGAAATCAATCGCGAACTGCAGTCCAATATCGTAATTATTGACCAGAATATGGAGGCAGGGACACAAAATCTTAAGAAGGCTAAACACAGAATCCTATTTTTCAGCGAATTTGAATTTAGTCTCGTGAAAATTTCTGTAATCATTTTCTGTGTGTCGTGCTCGTGAATTCGACGACCTCACGAATTAACTCGCCCCGCAGACCATTGGTTGTCAAACAGATGTTGATGGCGCTGTGTGTCATTATGTGAGTGGCTTGGAGTTTTGACATAGTTTCTAATAAGAAAAATGTGAGGCTTATCATATCATTCATATTTCGCGATCGAAATTTTTTTTCTAGTACATTTTGCTGTACGTTTCTCAATGCTGTACGATAGGTCTAAATGCTGTACTGTACAGCGAAATGCTGTACGTATGGTCAGCTTATGTTAGAAGACAAGTTGGATCGTCTGGACGTGCCATTACAGAAGCAGCAACGGTCTGACCGATTCCGATAGCACCTAGGGCGAGTGCCTTTCTCGCCCCTGCCTTTGCACGGCTTAACAGAATTGTATAAGTTGTTATTAAAGTTTTACGCTTTAAGAAACAGATCACCTTTAACTCACAAATAAATGACTGGCGTCAATTGTTCAACTTACCAATTGGTGGTGTCCGCGACCAGCTATTTTACTCCAATTCGCGGCCACGCTTCGAATTGATATTAATCGAAGTGGGTTCTGATTAAAGTTTCTATCACTACACCGACACTCACTAAATATTGCAATACGACCGCTTCACGTTTTCAAAATTCTTGCAATCATTTTATTTCTCGATAAAACAATAAATTGGAACGGAACCAATGCACTCACTATGACACTATCGATTTACTACGAGAAAACAAAATCTCAAACTTTCAACATTATCGACTCTACTGAATATTGACAATGACAATGACTTTTATTGAATATGAAAACTCTAGTATGAACATTTCATATCATCAGTTGTCATTAAATGCATCCACATCTGATAAAAAATTTCATTTGATTTGAGTTTGATTTTACAATCAATTCAAATAATGATCGTAAAAACTAAAAAAAAATATTTTCCGTATGTTTACAATATGCACCAAACAAAACAAACAGCGTCCACCATTTTACACATTTAATTAGCAAAAAAAAAACTATGAAGCACTCCATTAAATCGCCCTCAGGCGATTCTAATCCCGTGTTTACGCAGGGGTGAATTGAATTAAATTCGCCCACTGAATAATCAAAATTTAAACACTTAATATGTGTATGTACATACATACCATCCAGACCAGACCCAGTAACACAGTTAATGGAAATTGCACCATTTTACCGAAAATAACCTAAAACCAGTAAACAACCGTTGTTTTTTCGTCTTTTATCGATACTCAATTGGGTGGCTCCGCAACGTTTATCGTTGAATATTCAATTGACGCTTTAAACAGATACTCAATGTTGCATTAAATCGCACGTAGCGTTTTCCTCTCCACGTTTTAAAAGCTCATAAACAGATTTTTCATTAGGGGGTGCGCATTTATGTATACTGGAATACGAGTACAATGGGTGATTTTTCACGTTTTCGTTTTTTTTTCTCATTTACTTTTATTTTGTCCTGATTTCTGGGGAAAAGTCCCAGTTTCGTGTATATAGTGTGTTTTCGGTGGGGTTTTTTTTCCTTAGGAAGGGAGCAAGAATTATGACCTCTTTCTGTATTCAATTTGCATGTAATTTCTCGTGAAACATCACGTGCACGCTTGATGGCTATAAAGAGATTTGAGGATTTTTAGCATAGCGGTTGATAAAACGATTTAATCATGGATTTAGTAGTATGGCAACGGAGAAAAAGAAAAAAGAAGTGAAGTTGTGAAAGTGTTTTTCACTATTCCCGGAACGTCGTCGATGGAGGAGGAAGCGAGAGTTTAATTGAACATAAAATTTAAATGATTAAAATAAAGTGACTTTAAATCTCTGCTTAAATTATACGTCCTTTGGGAGATATAAAACATAGCATGTTGTCTCTATTAAATATTATAATGTCGTATAGATAAAAAGGTGACTCCTATGAAATATTTTCAGACCCTAGTTTATCCGCTAAATTGAGCGAATCAGTTTCTGTTGCTTCCCCAAGCGAACCATTCTACTAGTTTACTTTAACATATTGCGTCCAGGGATTTAATTTTCTGCTTTTTAACTCTAGTCAAAACGGCACAACTCTTGAAGTTGTTCTTTACCCCTGCATAAGGCGCGGTATAGGATTCTCTAAATCGGGGCGCAGTGAGCCTGACGCACACAATTAAAAAAATACCACAGAGTCCGTAGAACGACATATTAAGTTGAACCAAAATTTACCAATTATCTCTAGGATGTAAACAATTCAAGAAAATACAAAATAAATTTTAAGAATTTATTAGAATTTATCAAAGCCCATAAAATAAATCAAATAAAACTGTGGAATTCACAAATCAAGGTTACGATTAAATGGAACCTTTAATTTGTATCTAAAAAAAGAATCCAAAAATGGGTCAGACGCAAAGACGTGGAGATGAATAAGGACAGAAGTCAGTCGGAGTCGTCATCCATCAAAGCCGCTGGCTGAATTATCACATGAGCACGCCAAAAAGCATGTTACACAGAGTGGTTTCGCATGAGAAAGGCATATTCCTCGGTTGCATTTCACGCAGGAGTAGTTGGAGAGCCAACGTTTATCTGTTTGCACGGTGCAATCACAGCATCTTGAACTTTTGAGAGGGGATGCGGGGAGGAATCTCTTTAGATTAAGACGAATTTCCAAGGAGGTGTGAGGTGCAGATGCCTGCTGGCTTCTTCGCTGAAGCTGTTCGGTACACAATTCATGTGACAATGATTTGAGGAAAACTCTTTTAGGCATTGATTCCAATTGATTCCCAAGGTAAATAACCAAGGAATTGATCCCTCCCACGTTCAACATGGCATGGAAAATAATCATTGGCCAACGCTGGGTATTGTATGTGGCGCAAAGCTGATCTGCAGTATCCACTCCACTTTTGTGAGTATTGTAATATGTGATCAGCTATGTTTTTATTCCCATAAGATGGTATAGGGTATATTGTTTTTGTTACGACGATTTATGTAACACCTGAAAGGAGCCACCGGAGGTGGCTAATTATATACATATATAAATGATCAGGGTGGGTCCCTGATTCGAATAAGCCAGTCCGTCTGTAAGTTCGCACGATAACTCCCGAAATAATGAAGCTTGCGCTTTGAAATTTTGGGCAGATGATTCCTTTGATAAAAGCTTGGATGGTATTGAAAATGGGCCAAATCGGACCAAGGGTTCCCGTACCTTCCATACAAATGACCCCTCCATGATAGTGTAATTCGGCCATATTTTTCGACAGGATATCGCTAGGGACCTGACATTTTTATCGATGCCTAATTGTGACACATGCTTGAAGTTGGCGGAAAGTGAAGAAGGTTTGACTACCCTACCCCTACATCTCCTATAAAGCAATATTCCGCCATATCTTTTGATAGAATCAATTTATCGCAATGATAGCTGCTGAATGCCGTTATAAGATATTAAAGATGTGCGAGACTCGACCCATCAACCCCTTCCTCCTTAAAAAATATTAAATGGAATATTTTCGGTTTTATGCGCATTCTAGGTATGTACATGGGTATAGATTAGAACTCGGTCTCGTTTTTTAGGGTTTTTTAGAATTTTTTTTTGAACCACTGAGAGTGGACTTTTCATTTTGTCCGTCGGTCTGTTCAGTAAATAACCCGCGAACGGCTCAACCGATTCTCATAAAATTTGGTAGGAATGTGTAGAATAGTTACAGTCTTGGGCACACATACCTTAGAAGTTGGTAGGAAAAAGATAACAGGGTGTCCCGAACGTTTCAAAAACGTCGACGTTTTTATTTTTTATCGTAGATTGACGTATGGATATTTGAATCAAAGATCTGAACGAGTACATCTCATATCAGTTAAAAATTTTCCAGTTGCAAGTAACGGTAAAAAAGTTATTGGCGTTTAAATTTAAACTTCCTTTTCGAACTCCGTTTATCTAAACCGTTATAGGGATCGATATGAGGCTTTGTTGACTTTTGTCAAGGAAAAGTATATAACAGTAAATTTGCAATATTTCAATTTGCTCGTGTGTAGCCCCTCTTAGGTTTTCAAATATGAAGATCCTGCTAAGAGTTTTTAGAAAATAACATGGGGAATATGTCTACGAATTTTCATTCGAATAACTGTATCCAAACCGGAAATATAGCCAAGTAAGTATTTAGTAAGGGCCTTTCACAATGCAAGGGAAGCATCTTAAGCATTTCTTCAATGCATATCTTTTGACTCGATGAAACAATGAACATGAAATTTGGTGGAAATGCATAGATTGGTAATAGTGTTTGCCACAAATATTTTTGAAGTTTGTAGGACCAAGTTAACAGGGTGTACCTGAATAGCTGCAAAAGTATACTTGTTCAATACTCATAGGAAAGCTTGGGTGGGCTCTTATGTCAGGGGACACAATGGAATCATTACTTATAAGTTGCTTTCCCTTGATTAAAAAACAGTAACAGTAGATTCACAGCTAATAATTCAGTTCATATATAAAGCCAAGCCATCCTTACGTTTGCCTGAGTTTCTTTTTGCTCAAAGGCCATCATAAATCTTAAATCGAACTAGGGGGCTTCCCCTCTGCTCGCTACGCTCGCCAACCCCGGAGGTCGAAGCTAATTTCGGGCGCGGCCGCAATTTGGATACCCTTCGCTATCCATGGTGTACCTATGACTTGTAGTTAATCCCCTCCACATCCTTTTTCTTCCGTCTGGACAAAAGTTTTGGGCTTGGTTGGAATAAGTGGGCAAATAAAAATATTTACTAAGAAAATTTTATAGGGGTTGCGGGAGCATGACCCCACAGTACGATTCCATCCGTTTTTAACTTTTTTGTTGCTTTGGTAAAGACACATTAATTCAAGGTATTGTGAAATTTGTGCAAAAAAATGTTTCTTAGAAGAACCAAAATGGGGGGATGGGTTTGTATGGCCACCCCATGACCCCATGGCCAGATTTGATCAATTCTTAGATATGTTTTGTGTCATCAAGAGGAACACGTTTGTGTGAAATTTGGTTGAAATTGGTGCACAAATAAACAAGTTTTTCCTATAAGAACTTAAATTGGGGGGCTAGGTTTGTATGGTAGCCCCATGACCCAGTGATCCAATTTCTGTGATTCAAACAAACAAACAGCCTGCAACAATAATAAGCACGTGTGCAAAATTTCAACTCCGTAGCTTTTATAGTGGTCGAGAAAAACGCGCTGCAAAAGACGGACAGACGGACAGTCAGGCAGACAGACAGACATCGTCCAATCGACTCATCTCGTCATGCTGATAATATCATGCTGATCATATAAGTATACTTTTTATATGGTCGGAGATGTTTCCTTCAATGCGTTACAAACTTCATGACAAAGTTAAGGAACTTTGACCGAAGTTTGTATTGAGATCTATCGAAATCCGGCAAGTGCTCATTAAAAGTATTATCCAGGAGAGTCTACCTACAGAACAGTTGATTTCGTCACTTCCAGCATAGGAGAAATTTTATGGGATTGTTCTGACGGTAAACAGCTTCCATTTTATACAGAAGATAGGCAGGGCCGGATTTCCCATATGGGCAACCTGGGCTACTGCCCGGGGCGGCAGAATTTGAGGGGCGGCAAATTCTTAAATGTTTTCATTGGTTTAAAATTATGGGAAATATGGATTTTGAAAACTCAAACATAATTGTAGAAAATATTTTGCTTTATTCTATGGTTAGATGTACACATTCGTCTTAATCCAAAGCACCTAATGGCAGCCTCAACTCAATGTGATTTCGCATTCAAAAATTGGGACTACACAAAATTTTGCTTGAAGCACACACTCATTCACTCTAAATGGCGTGGCCTTTAGTTCAATTAGAGTAGGAGTATAAATCATCTTTGGCTTCACCTTAAACATTATGCCTGAAGACACATTAGGTGATATAAATACGCGAGTATTTAGCTCCCAGCTCCTGTTTCCAAGCCTCTAGAATTGTCCCAAAGTTGAAGAAAAAAAAACCAAAAATATTTATGGTGATAGCGATCCTTTGGAAAGTTCAAAACGCCCAAAGCAAGTAACTCATAACCACACATTTTCGTCTGTTCAATTACTTCTTAAATTTGTCTTCACATCAAATTCGCTGAGAAGCAAGGATTTGGTTTCAGGAGAGGTCCAAGTCTCGATATTAGAAATGAGGCATTGGCTATCAAATTTTTGAGTTTCTATCGGGTGAATAGGTTTAACTAAACGGTTAGGAACTCTTACGCTTAAATTTTCGAATTTGCAATTTTTTGTTCAAAGAAAAACTGGGAATTCCACCGAAAAAAAAATAATAATTTAAAATAGTTGAGATCAGGAAAATCTAGAACTTTTTAGGCACCGAATGATTTTTCCTTAATAACATCAGTAAGTGCTTTCCCAATTCGTTTTCGTTATCTTTATCACCGAAAACAAATTAGGTCAAGGTGTGTTCAAAATTTACCGTAAGCTTTCTTAATTTTGGGCTTTTTTCGGTATGACGTCTATGGTAAAATATGTTGCTAATATGTATAGGAAGTTTTATTTGTTGGGATAATTCGCAAATTATTATTTTCAAACCGATCGACAAAGAAACAAATTTAGAAAACATGAACGCATTTCTAAAGAAAGTGAAAAGCCGAATGTAATAAGAATTGTACAGTTTTCTATGTTATTTGTTATCATTGGAGTTTCAATCATTCCTAAAACAATTTTGGGAGGTGCACGGAACACCTGGATTGCTCCCTTGGGAAGCAACATACAAAATTTTCAAGCAATCAAAATACGCTTAGTAGTAGTAAAAAATATTAAATTTTCTATTTTTCACATCCGCCCGCTAGCGTTTTGCCTACATTTCCTTTGTGAGGTGACAACTGCTACCTTCAAGCTATCTAGTGGCGGAGGGCGGCAAATTCGTTACTGCAAAGGGGCGCCATAGATGCTAAATCCGGCCCTGAAGATAGGACACATAACGGATTTTGAAGCAAGAGATTGCATAACTTCTGTTTCAGTCGTCGTACTTAATGTTGGTTCCAATGCTACAAATGTTAGGGATGGGGGCTCCCATCTATCCACATTGGACAGCAGACCTTGGAGAAACATTATTACGTACAATTTATAAAAAAAAGCGATTTCGAAGAGTTTTTATGTAAAAGCAGCGGTTATCAATGCTTAGTGGTTAATAAGCAAAAAACTCGAAAAACTGTTAAAATAATTTCGTGAAAAATAAACAAAACAATCCCTCAGAGTCTATTTGATTTGTTTCCAAAATTATCTCTCCCGTTATTAATTTCCTCAATTTCCCCTTTTTAATCAGTATTTCCCATACTTGTTCCAGGTGCGGCTATAGTTATGACAGACGGGAAAAGATTTTCCATTACAGATAGTATAGTGATTTTAGCTGAAAAAATGATGAAACCCAAACATCCAAAAAAAGAGCTGACTTTTGATGCCAAATTGTTCTATGGCCTGACCGCATTACGCAGTAAAAAGTTAGACTTTTTTGCGCGTCACATTTAGGGGGGAGGGGATGGCAAAGGGGTGAAATTATGATTTTTCGCCTATATTTTGTTAACTGTAATATTTACAGCAAAATGTTCTGAGGACGATTTAAACTACACAAAATTTCCTTTCTAATGATATATCATATCATATACATTCTCTTGGCAGATTATATACTAGACCTTAAAACATTTGGTATATTTTAGATTTTTTGATAGTTACATTTGGCGCTCTAGCTCCTGAAGTAATTTAATTGGAGCCATGGTAATTGGGATAACTATTCCTAACAATATATAGCTGTCCCACACGGAGACTCAGGCTGCCCCGACAAAGCATTCCCCTATACTCCCTATTAACATTAAAAAAAAAGACGTGCCTGTAACTTTTCGCCGAATCACAGAAGGCGGAAGAAATTGTGGTAAACGTTAAGGCTAAGTCCCATTAGACCCTCCAACAAATATTACTTCGAACGGATTAAAACAAAGGGTACCTCCCATACAAAATGACCGGAAAATTGCCTACGAGCAAAACTTTAATTTTGGTTGACTTGTTCCCTTATTTCTTAATAAACTAGTGGCATTGAATTTGAATAATTTGTATGGGAGGTACCCTTTGTTTTAGTCCGATCGAAGTAATATTTGGTGGAGTCTTTGTAATGACGAGGATGCTTCTTTCTTGGAAAATCAATCGATAACCGTTTGAAGATATAAAATGCAGCCTACCTTCCAATGAAGGTGATAGCTGGAGTTTGCTATCCAATTGACCTTAACTTGAATGTGTGTGACCTAAAAGCTTCATAATATCTAAAACAATAAGGACAGAATGTTGTGAAGCCCTTTTCCACATGGTCACCCCCGTTCTTCCGTTACAAAGCGGAAATGGACCGTTTTCGGTGGGAACTGGAAGGAACCGAACCGAAATTAGTGTCCGTAACATGCAGCAAAATTGTTGCCAATACAATTCACCGACCAGGAAATAATCCAAATTATTTGAAAAAAAAAAAAAATATTCTCTGACTTTTACGTCAATAAATTTCGTCATTACGTTCAATAAACTATATTTTTATACTACATACATAAAAATATTCTCGTGAAATAGTGTTCTTTTCAAACAGATTGACGAGCGCTGGTACGTACCCTAATTGGATTTGCCAACGTGGTGGCTGATTCCCATGGCATAAGGTAGCAATTAATTTTCATACATTATGTACCTCTCTCTACACCATATTCCAATTTATTATGTCTTTGACTCAGTGATGAAAAATTCAATCAAAATCGCTGCTCTACCGAAAAATTGCAATTCATAATGTGATTTTAGTTCGGCTCATTTTACAAATTTTATAATAAGTGTAAAATGTTTTCCTTTAATATGATGTTGTGAAGGGATTAAGGACATGCAGCGGCTTGCTGGATATGAGTATCATGAAGTGATAATTTATTTTTGGTAGCAGAATTTTGTTAATTGAATTGCATTTTTCGAACGAAAAAAAAGTTCCTTTGTTTCGCAATTAATTTTTACAAATTTTAATGGAAAATTAAAATATTTATTATTTTCTGTGAAGCAAATGCATGCTTTTGGCATAATTTGTATGGAACAAACTTCAAACTTCCTGCTCTGCAATATTCAAGTAATATCGGTTACAAAAAGTTTCGCTTTGAGTGAAATTTTCTCTTCGTATTGGAACTCGGTGTCATTCTCTGAAATCGCACATTCAGGTGCAGGAACATACATAATGTATATCTCATCTCATTCTCATCATAATATTAATTGCTTCTCCATACTTACATCTTGCTTGTGTTCGATTTTCTCGCGAAACTTTTCCTTATACTTCGCGAGTTTATAGAAAACTTTTCCCTTACACCAACACAGAGCATTTACTTGTCATTCACAACTGCGGCAATGATGGAAAAAACGGGTGTACTCGTACTTCCGACACACATTTTAATTTTCTTTACAACCAGCAAACGAAGTAACTTCGTTGCTTTCCTTTTCTGAACCGATAGATCCGAGTACCGGCGCGTTGTCGTCGGATTTGTATGCACTGCTGTTCGGTAAAATTTCAAATTACATAGTTTGTGTATAGTTTGACGCAAAAGTTGTTGCAAATTGGTTTGTCATGTCCTTGTTGAACATTAAGTATAGAAACTCTTGTGTCCTGTGTGGCAACGTCCGCAAACTTCTCTAATACGACAACAGTTTAGTTTAGAGCGAATATCCTTTTGAAATTAATGAGATCAAATAACTTTCACCGAATACTAATGTTGGTTTGGAAAATGTTAAAAAATAAAGTAAATCGGTTTTTCTCAAATTACTCACCCAGCAGTTGATATGGTGATGTTTGAAGGATCACACACAGCTCAAACACTCCTCGCAACTTTAACACTAGAAGGGTCAGAGCCGTCAATTTGACGGTTTTGTGATTTAAATCATCTATATCTTCTAAACTACGATGTTTTCAGCTTTCATGTTTATTGACTTTTCCTAAAATATGTATTTGATCATATATTTGAATATAAATAAAAATAAAAAATTTTAGCTTGTGAGATATTTCTTGTTATACCTATTAGGGTCAGAACCGTCAAATTGACGGTTAAGGCTTATCAGCCCAAAAAATCCATAAATCCGCCGTTAAAAATTTTTGATTGTAGTTAGAGCGCTCGTAAGAGAACATAATCGTTAATACATGTTTCTCACTTGAAGTTTTTGTGATATTGTGCGCTTTTGCAGCGCTTGAGTTCACTAGCCTAGGCTACGGTCTTAGTCATTTTCATGGTCCTTGGCGTGCTTGTTTGCCCAGTTATGATCTGTTGTAATGCAATAAAGAGTACGTTGCGTCAGTACTGATACATTTTCCAAAATTAATGCACGCCAGGTATAAAGAGTAATGTCGAGATAGAACAGGAGTTTCTTGAAGCGTTCAAGACAACGATCTCATGGGCACCAGAAAAATTTATGGCGCTTATGCTGAAATAACTGGTAGCCAGTGAGTAACTAAAGTAAAATAAAATACTAAGATACTCTAAAATACATTTAGAACTCCATGTCCAGAAATCCACTGCAAAGAAATAAGACTACTACATATGGAAGTAGTGCCACGATCAGCCCTGCTATATGTATAATCCACTTAGTTCTGACTTTTTGCTGGGCATCGTAGACGCTTTTGGAAAGTATCACATCCTTCCATGGCATGTGTAGAGTTTCAATACTAAATCCATGACGCTTGCAATCTCTTTTTGGTGATGAGACAGCTATATGACCATTGACCACAAATTGAACCTTTGTCAGTCCTACCGAACGAGTGGAATTCATATATTTAGTTGACATCCTGCCGAGCAACCCTTGCCAGGTTTGCAAAAGCGATCCTAATTTAGCTGTCCGAAGTTGTCTCCCTCTTCATGATCGAATCACAGTTCCGTACAATCAAAACGGTTCGTACTTGAGGCGTTGACTGCGATTACTTTACAATCATCGGGTATGTCGCTAGGAGTAACACTGGCTCTTACCTTTCATACTTCAACCTACACAGTGGTCTGAAAAGTAGATGTCACATATTCAAATATAAATAGTTTTACCAAAAACAGAATAGGTTTCGGTCTGAGATGCACTCGGGGTAAACGCTCTTAGCTACTGGGCGGTTTGCTTTTATTACTAAAGACCTACACCCTGTATAACTGGATAGAGCTAAAGCAACAACCGAAAAGGATCGCCGGAGGATATCAGTGTAAATATGCATTTCAGGACGACTGGAAAAGAATTCAACTATTACTTTTTTACCATCTGTAAAAGGCTGTTTGAGAAGAATGTGCTATTAGTCATACTTCAAAAAAATAAATATCTCTACAAATTTCGCTAAAAAATATTCTGAAATACGTTAATTTCTAATTAAAAGTAAGATAACGTCTTATGGCTTTTTTTGTATAAGCATTTTATATTTATATAAGTACCATTTCAGCTGTAAACACCTTGCCGTCAAATTGACGGCTATGACCCTTTTAGGTATATAAAATTCCTGACCCTTCTAGTGTTAAGTGCATTGTGAAATTAGACGGTCTCTATAATCATTGGGAGATTGATGTCAGACGTAGACTTATTTGGAAGCGAAATAAACTTTCACAAGTTTCAACTGTACAGATTTGAGAAGTTTATACAGAACGGAGTATATGGAGCTCATTCTAGTCGAAAGAACTCTAAGCTCACTTCAATGCAATCCAATTAACATGCTCTCTCTATCGTTATGAGAGTTCTATAAGGTATTTTTGGCATCTTCTGCTGTGTGAGAATGAGTGTAGGGATGCGCATAAGGAGATTGCAATGCCATTTTCAAAACGAAATTGTTTCAATTGAAAAGTTTAGGTGATTTCATTAGATGCAATAGAGGATATTGGTACACAGTGGCTGAAATTGGTGTTGAAATTCATTTCAAATTGTGTAAAACCACAATAATATGCGATAAGAAGTTTAGAGAGGAGATTATCTTAAGAAATGATAGCAAACTATACAGGAGTTGTAAAAACTGTAATTTGAGAATGTTGTAATAGTTATTTAAAATGTAAATCTGGTAAGAATGTTGACTGGTGATACCACATAGCCATATTTGATGTGGTCTTCTTGAAACGAAGACTACCACGTACTGACACTGACCTGACCTAAAGCATAAAGATTAGTTACTGAGTCTTAAGGAGTTGGCATACATCATTCAAAAGTAGCCCGTTTGGAAAAACACCTGTTATACTCGACATTATCGCTTGTAATAAAAATAAATGCAAATAAAATTTCTGTAATTTTTTTCTTATTTGCAGGTAAGTCACAGAGATCCGAATGTCACACTAGTTGCAAGCCTTGTAAGTATGATCTTAATCAGGAATTTAACCCTTCGTTAGGCGCGCGGGCTACGATTGTAGCCCGCACTTTTTTAAATGGCGATCATTTTCAGGATATGAACCGAGTTCATTCGAACTGCTTAGTAGCTGTTAAAATGTTGCTTCTTAATCGAATAAGAATATTTGTAATATTTTTTGAGCCTAGAAACTAATATTCTTTTGCGATCAAAGTCCACTGGGCTACAAGTGTTGCCCGCGCGCCCAATCATGTTACTTTTTTGCTAGAAAATAGCAACAGTAAAATGTTTGATAAAAAAATGGTTTCAAGGTAAATGAACAAAAAATAGATTACTATTTTAACGAAAAACCTGGAGTCGAATTCAACATTTCTTACAGCGGGCATATGTTACCTGTTGCTAACATAACTTAGTTTCTGCTGTGTGTGAGAGCAGCTGTACCTGAATCGTGTCCTGTCACTTCTTTTCCTGGCAAGCGAAAACCACCATTGTGGAGTAGAAGGATATCCGAGCTAAGAGTCGTGTGCAGAAGAAGCTTTAACAAAGCCGAAGCTTCGAGGATGGAGTCAGACTGGACCTCCTATAAAAACATCTCAACTCTTTCAAAAAAGATGTAAGATCGGTTAAACGCAATGCTTGGAAAAACTTCTGTCAAAGTATCGAAAGGGCGTTCGAGACCTCTAGATTTAGGAAAATGATGGCATCAAATCCATCTATGTCCAGCTTCCTTCAAAAGGAAGACGGATCGTGGACGTCCTCGAGCATTGAAACTATTGAGTGTTTGCTGGACGCTCATTTCCCGGGAAGTTCGATAACGTCCCCACCTGAAGATGCCTCGAGTATCACAATGCCGTTTGACAGTAAATCTATTCTATCTCGCGAGAAGATATTATGGGCTGTTTCTAGTTTTGAGCCCTTTAAATCGGCTGGACCTGATAAATCATTCCTGCGGACTTGCAGCAATGCTTAGAGATAACCTATCCATGGTTAGAAAACATATACTTACAGCCTGGCTTGGTTTAGTATATATTCCCCGCATATGGAGAGAGGTGCCAGTCACGTTTATTCCGAAGAGAGGCAGAAGCTCGCACGCACGACCTAATGATCTTAGGCCAATTAGTCTCACTTCAACTATATGCTTAAGCTACGGGAGCGACTCGTTAATATTCACGTACTAACTATCGTCCCACCACATCTCCTTTCAATGGCTCAACATGCTTACTGGAAGGGAAAATCAGTGGATACAGCTCTGCACTCGTTAGTCAGCTACTCTGAAAAATCTCTTTATCGAAAGGAATACACAATGGCTGTGTTCTTAGACATTGAAGGCGCCTTTAATAATATCCGACCCTGGGCGATTACCGAAGCACTTCGGCGTGTCCATGTCGATGGGTCCAGTTGCACACTCGTAAATACGCTATTTACGTCTAGACGCGTGCATACCACACTAAGCTCGTCGTCTGCAAGTAGGTATGTGTGTAGGGGTACTCCCCTACTCTGGAATATAGCAATTAATCAGTTGCTTGTGGATCTTGAGAAGACTGGTTGCAAAGTCATTGCATCCGCTGACGATGTCGTAATTGCTGTAACAAGTAAGTTCCCGGAAGTGCTCAGTGGGCTTTTGGAGAACGCCCTGTCTATTTTATCAAACTGGGCAAATCTCAGTGGGGTTGGAATTAATCCAGCTCAAATGAAGTTAGTGCTCTTTACTAGGAAACGCACTATTCCTTCTCTTGACCCTCCCATGCTACGGGATAGGCAACTTACTTTTGCTGAAAAGGCTAAATTCCTTGGACTGTTGATCGATAGGAAGCTTACCTGGAAACCTAACATTTAAGAGAGGGTAAATAAAGCAACTAAAGCACTCTATTCATGCAGGAAAGCAATAGGAAAAAGTTGGGGCCTGCAACCAAAAACATTGCATTGGATCTACATTGCTATCGTACGACCCATTCTACTGTACGGTGTATGCGTATGGTGGTCGGCACTCATTAAAACAACTTATTATAACTTGCTGACGAAAGTAAAAAGAATGGCTTCTATTGTCATAACTGGAGCCCTTCGAACTACTCCTTCCGCTGGCCTTGACGCTATGCTCAATCTGCTACCGCTAGATCTATTCGGGCAACAAATGGCTGCAAACACGGCACTACGCTTACGTGAAACAACTCAGTGGCAAACCCTGGAGTACGGTCACTCAACGATTCTACAAAATTTTAACCTCCCGTCTGAGACTGACTACACTAGTCCCAAGTATGCTTTTGACAAAAATTATTTTTGTCTGATTCCGTCGATGGATCACTGGAATAACAAAACACCCCTGGCTACGGGGTCGTTGGTTCTTTACACTGATGGTTCTAAGACGAATGAAAGAGTCGGTATTGGAGTCCACTCGGACGGGCTGGACATTAACTTGACACACTGTCTACCTGTCCACTGTAGTGTCCTTCGAGCGGAAATTTCTGCAATTATGGAAGTCCTAACCTGGTTGGAAAATCATTTAGTCACGATGAGGGATGTTATCATATACACTGACAGTCAGGTGGCAATCCGATCTCTCGAATCTGTCCTGACTACATCCAAAACTGTTGATAGTTGCCGCCCCGCTCTAAGAGTGATGGGTCAATTTTTCAACATCGTTGTCTGCTGGATACCCAGTCACAGTGGATTTGAAGGGAACTTTAATGCGGACCGTCTCGCTCGTAATGCGACTTCTATAACCTTAGACGCCGACCGAACAAACTGAAAGCCCCACTCGCTTCTTGTAAACTGGCAATACAAAAAATCGCGATGCACAGAGCTAATGCAAGATGGTCTAGCGGTTCTACATGTACTACAACAAGATTGATTTGGCGACGACTTGACGCAGCCAGGTCTATTATTCTTCGGTCAATAGACAGGAAACATATCGGCAAGGTTGTCGCAACCATAACGGGACACTGGCCTATCGGGGAGCACGCCAGGAGGCTCAAAACTCCCCATAACGACTTCTGTCGCAGTTGCGATGACGAAGAAGAGGAAGAAAGTGTTCATCATTTTCTCTGTCATTGCCCGGCCCTGGCCGAGAAACGTAGACGTTTTCTTGGCTCAATGTATTTTTATGATACAGATGATCTGCGTGATGTGAGCGCACTATTGCTCAACAAATATATTGCCGGCACGGGCTGGTTCTCGGCTTAGGTGTCAACTGTACGGACGCTTCAATCGATGGTATCACAATGGACCTATTTTTGGTCTAAGTGTGCTAAGTGTTTGATCACTAAGCGACCCCTTTACCTAACCTAACCTAGTTTCTGGATGAAATTTTTATCAATTCTAGCGTAAATATTGTGAGAACAGTTAATCTGAATATTATGTGAGTAAAGAATCAATCAGTTTGACCCACTATATATTTAGCTTTCTGACAAGAAACTGTACTCCCACTCCCAGTGTAAGAAATTGTGAATATTGGGTACCTAAAAATGGGCCAAGTTTGGAATTCCACAAACTGGGCAGTTTTAATTGCATTCTCTCGCTCAATGTTCCATTTCGAAGATTTTTTGTTGATTTCTGAGAATATAAACTTTTTTTCTGGCTTTAATTTTGAAAAGTAACTATTTGTCCACCAAAGAAAGTTAATGTGGAAAAATACTAAAAATAGGACTACTCGGCATTTTGCCCTCTTATATTATTTATATTTTAATGGAAAATTAGGGATTTTATATTTTTTATTCTGTACAGTAATCAAGAGACCGCAGACCGAGCACCAGTCATTGGTGTGTAACTGCTGTCTACATTTGGTGCATTTTCGGTGCTCAGGTTACACCAGAATGGGACAGTATGATGCATCATACATTGCTCCGGGATGTCGAAATGCGGGGCAGCCGCAAGCTTTGCCCAGACTCAACCCACAGGCAATTTCACCCCCAGTCAAGGTGGTCAGGAATGCTCGTCCCAGTTTAACATCTGTCGTAGTACCAGCAGCTTTCATACCATATTGTCTATCATGCAGTTTAACTGCAACGGTATTTCCACGAAGGTAGGTTAGATAGGTCATATTTCATAAGTAGGTATACAAAAAAACAACTGTTCGCTGTAATCCAGCAGACATAACTCCATCCGAATTCGTTCGTCATCCCGGAACATTCGTCACCCCGGAGGCGGAGTTGTCTTCCTAATAAAGGGTGCTCCAACGTGAATGCACGAAGTTAATTGTTAATAAAACAAAAAGTTTTTAAAGAATTATATAAATTTTCTTTATTATAATTGAAGGATTTATGGCAATTATGTTTGAAACAAAATATCGGCCGAATGCTCGCCATGGCTACCGTGTCATACTTCTATCCGATGGTCCATATTTTCAATGACTCAGAGACATAATTGAGGTTGAATATCTTTAAGGCTGTGTGGCAAGTGGCCCCATCCTGTTGGAACCACATATCGTCCAGGTCCATATCCTCGATTTCTGGCCACAAGAAGTCCGTTATTTGGTCGATTATGTTGACCAAAAAAATCAAGAAGTGCACGATTTGAACGTCCATAAAAAAACGTCCGTAAAAGACTTCAACGACGCTCAATTGTGTACTTCTCCATGGTGGAATTTGCCAAACACTGAAGCAAAGAAATCTCTAATAAAGTTGGGAGAGAAACTCAGCGTTAAGGTGTGGCACTCAATTAACATCGTGCATACATAGGACCGTACAAACTGCGAAAATACAAGCCTTCTCAAAAACATCTGGTGTGCCACCCAAATCAAGCAGCCCTTTAGACTATCGTTTCGACATTGGTCCTCTATACTGACCGGAGAGTATTGGATCCTTCTAGGAGATTTCAACGCCCACCATGAACTTTGTCATTCTGACATTCAACATAATGCCAGACGTATAGCAATTGCAGAAGCCCTTGACGCCACAGACTTCTGTGTACTCAATGAAGATTTGCAGATACACATTATCGCAACCTGCAGCCGTTCTCCTGACATAACTGCTGTAAGTGCCACTTTGATCAGTGAACCCGCTAGGAGACACGTAAGTCCTTCAACTTTGACTATGTCCAAGTCAAAACGATAAACTTTTGTCAGTTATAAAAAAAAAACAGAATGGGATGGTTTCACTGCGTACACATCGGCGAAGTTCATCGAGCTAGCTACATCATAACCGAAGCAAGTGCAAGTTTTATTCCTGCAGGGCGTATCCCGAAAGATCGACCAAATTTTCCGATTAGTGCTGCTAAATTAGCTGATGAACGGGACGATATAAGAAGCACCAATCCATGTTATCCAAGAATTCCGGCTCTCAACAACCAGATTTAAAGTCTTAAGTGAGAGCTTGCACAAAAGATCGTCAGCAACCAGGCACCACAGGAGTGGAGAGAGTACACCCGCTTGTGGGCATCCTCTTGTGACCATAGCAAGGAGAGACTGTTCATTTATTTGGCAGACGACTTTTCTTGAGAACAGCATGCTGCTGATCCATCAAATAGTCGCAGTTTCTACCATTCTATATCTTTGCGCTCTTTGAGATTGGATCGAAGGTTGTATTGTCGAATGCCCGTTCGATGTCCAGGAAAGCAGCGAGCACGGTGTTTTAGGCCTCAGATGCTTTTTCAATTTCTCCTGCAAGGCTATGAAGCACCGAAATTGTTGATTTACCTGCTTCACCACACGGTGTGTGCACTGGCATCACAACCGGCCAGGACAAGTGCCTTGGTCTTACAGCAAAGGTCCGCTAGACTTTAACCCTTCTGTCGGCACCTACTACAATATGCATATTATATACCCAATAGGTCTGGCTGGACCTACTGAGAAAAATTTTTTATTTTTTATAAAAAGTTAAATTTTTATCGGTATAATCATTCTACCCATTCTTTACAGCCATTTATAAACAATAAAAGCATTAAAATCTTTTTTGTAGATATACTAGAAGCGTTTTTAAGAAGACATATTTTGAGGTGGTATTTGTACAAACATGTTTCTCCCTTTTTTCTTCTATTTTTGCTTCTCTTTTTTCATTGCGTATCTGTACAGAAAGTTTGATCAAATTTTCCAAATCCAATATCTTTAAGGAAATATTTGGCACTCTGTTGGTAGAATTTATCGCGATATTAGTCTGCAGATTTGAGAAAATCGATAGATAGAAATAGGGAATTTTCAACCGCAAAAATCATTTCATTCTAAATTTTCCGTAAATATCTCAATTAAATCTATTAAGAAACACCATCGTAAGTCACTAATACTTGGTTCATACCATTACAAAGGAAATAAAACTCTTTTGATTTTCCTAGAATCAAATCTCAGTTGATTAGGTGATGTTATAAGACGGGATAAAATTAGGCGTACCCAATTTGCGAACTTCACGGCTTTTTAAAGCCAAAACTCAGAAAATTTTATCGTTTATCCTACAAATTTAATTTTAATGACTTTATAACATTATAAATAGGAGATTTTTAAGAGAATTTAATATTTTCACTTTTTACCTCAAGACGAAAATGGGGGAAAAAACTATAGGTCTGGCCAGACCTATTGGGTATCAAAAAGCACTATAAATTAAAAATCATCAAAAACATGCTCAAAACTTCAACCGATTTTTTTAAATTTTTGCAAAATGCTTCTAAACATATTATTCTAGGATACCATGAAATACGAAGTCGCTGCGATTTCATCTTCTATACTTTTTTGACCAATATATAGTGCCAAAGGTCTGGCCAGACCTATGTGCCGACAGAAGGGTTAAAGTCGTATTGCTGGAACTTCTTCGTAACCTGGGAGGTAATCTGACCCCATCACGAGCTTTGTGTTGGTGTCAACGTTGAGCGTGACGCGGACTGTGGTCAGATCTTTGTCGTTAAATTCTGTAAGATATAATAAACTTTATGCTATTTCTTATTAGTATACATGCTCGAGGTCTACTCGAGCTTGTATCATATATGACTGAGGACCCGCTTGAGTCCTTTAATTTCTCCGCGTAATTGCCAGGGTTCCTGAATGATCGCCAGTCCCAGGCTCCCTGGTGAACCTGGCTACTACCGTATCCGAGGCCGTAATGGTGTGATGCAGGTTGGCCTGCAGCACGCCCAGGGATACGCTAGTGGTCGGGTTCATTGGAATCGTCTACGGGCTCGAGACCATCTTGTGCTGGATCCCCTACCCAGTCTCCATATGTATCACGGTTCCTGAGAGAGGGGATTGAACGTCATCATCCTCAACGCAGTCGAGCTCGTCGACCGCTCACTGAGAGTAGTCCGTGGGCTGCTTGATGCTGCTGAGCTCTCAGCTCCGACTGGAGGTTTTGCAGCTCATTTATTGCTTGGCATGACCCGGTTCCAAGTCTTAGGGTGGAGTTTGACCCAGCTGAATTTATGATTCAGGCTGAATCCCGCCTTTATTATGGCAGCGATGCATACTGGGTCAATCTACAGATGGCTGAGATGCCTTCGCCGTACCGTGCTTCACGAAGCTCTTTCCAGTGTGCGATATGGAGTCCATCGCTCTGATTTTCCAGATATTTTAGAGCCTTCTTCGCATTGCACTCCGTGGTGCGCGAGAACACATTGGCAATCTGGTTGCGCGGAATATCGCTGCCCAGTACCGCCTTGAGGGATGCTTCCGGCCATGGTTTCATATTACCAGCTTGCTTGGGGAGCCACTCCACTGTGGCTCCGTTTTCACATTCGATGAGGATGCGGTCTGGCCTATATCTTATTCCGGCGAACTTTGGCTTTATCTGTTTGGCGCGCTCGGAAAGGAACTTCAACTTTGCCAGTAGCACGTTTTGTATTGACGTCTCTTGCTCTGATTCGGCTGGTTCGGCGGGAATTATGGACTGTTGCTTGAGACCACCTTCGCGTGGGAAGCCTTCGCTTTTCCTTTAACTCCAAAGGTGGAGAAAAGCGGCTTCTTTCGCCGGTTGTTGAGCTCTCCTTGCTTGTAGAGGGTTTCGCGTCAGTCCTCTCGCCTCTTTCGATGTCGGCTTGAATCGCGACAGCGCTACCTTGGTCTTGATCCACCCTTTACCGCTTACTGTCTGGCGTAAGAGCAAGTGAGACCTCGTCCGTGGAGCGTTGTCGCTTGGCTTGAGGTGAAGGCTTATTGTTGGAGTGAGGGTTTCGCGGCTAGCTCCCTCGCTGTTGTCGGCACATGTCTCTGGGCCAGGAACTAGAGACAGCACTTGCATCCCGCGCCGCTGAGTCCTTTTTCTAACAAGATCCTTTACGCTTCAAGAGTTTCGGATTCTTCTTTTTATAATTCGATGGCCTTGGTTTAGGCTCGTCAATGTCCGAGAGGTAAAGCTCCTCAGGGACACTACGTTAAGTGGCTTGATAGGTGCCATCCCGTGGCTGTTCGGAAGTGCCGGCTTTTTCGTTTTCCATATAGTGTAACGGCCAGTTCGGACACATAAATATCCATTCTCACGACATCAGCTATTTTCCGGCCCGCAAATTCAATTGGCAACGCCAATTTTGGTGGGAAGGGAACCGGCTGATGCAAGAACGGGCCGGTGCCTGAACGGTTTTCTCCCAACTGATTGACGCAGAGTCTGATTCTGGCCACGAGAGGGGCCAGGTGAGGTGATCTACCTCATCCCAAATTTCGCCTCAAATTTGTTCGGTCCGCGCTCATGGTCGGGACTTGTGATTTAGTGGGTGAAGACGGCCGAGGCCTACCGCCATCTTCGCCTCGGAGCGCTAAAAATGGCGACTGAACTGGCTGATGCCAGGGTACCCTTTCTTTAATTAATTAAATTTTTTTCATAATTTCCGCGTGTGTGTGATGAGTTGTGATCTTGAAGGCAAGAGAATCCCGTGATAATATGTGTGGACTGGGACAATGAGGCGGCAAAACCCACGCCCCCTCCGAGTCTGAACGTAGCAGCAAGCTCGTGTCACCGCCGGCCGTCCTCATTGCAGGAACCCTTCTTCGAATTTCGACCTTCACGGTCAGTTCGTCCCTGTGGTCTATTAAAATAGGAATCACTCGAAGCAATGGATGCCTCCTTGGCTTCGGGTGTGCTTGGTTATTTTTGTTTTGTTTGTTACTATTCATGCAGATCTCACAAGTAGCTACCCTTCGATATAAACCCGGCATCCAAAGAGCTTCATTATTAATAATCATTTATGCCCTGATCACCTTCCCCGGATCGGCATGGGTCGCCTGACACATCGGGGATTTAGGCATATCTAACACCATGGACGTTATCAGAAACAGTATGATTTCAGATCCTGGGAACGTCAGGTGTGTACGATGTTATTTGAAACATTTTATTAAACCTTTTTTTTAATGTTTTTATGCATTCTTATTTATCTCTATTCGTTTCACAAGCTATCCATGCGGTTTCCCCACCGTGATTCAATTTTAAAAATCATCTTTTTCTGCACCACCTCAATGTTTCGTTCCCGCAAAAACAAAATCAATTAATGAATGTAATTCGGTAAAAACTTCAATCCGCCTTATTCCCATCCCTTCAAGAACCTTCAAGAACCGAAAAATGAACAATTCCCTTTATTATTCGAACACTTCATCATCATCGAAGCCCGAAACGAAACCACCTTACCAGCGTATAGGCCCCAATTGAAAGTGTAAAGACGCGAAATTTGTTCATCGCCACCAAATGAGGGAGAGAGAGAGGCGGAAATTGAAATTCGAAATCAATTCAAGTGAAAATCGAAATTTCAGCACATTTCGACTAGGTAGGAAACTATAGGCGATGTGGTACACGATTTCCCCCTAAATTGTTAGTATTTTGCAATATCGCTATGTGATATCACCGGTGGCACCAAAATTGAAACGATGTCGATGTCCATTTGTTCCGGGAAGGGAAATTATGACAACGTTGCCATTTTGAAATTTATAAGCATAATTTCCGATTTCCGTGTGAATTTAAGCCTGTAGGGGGAGGGGGGGGGCGGAGTCCGATATTTACCGGATTTATTGCCTCAAAAGAGAAATTAATCAATTTATTGTCGCCTCTAATTTTCAAAACGAGATTCCTTCTTAATGAATTATGCAGGAGTCGTTGGCGCAAATGAAAGTGACCGCATGAAAGAGCATGGAAAAATAATTTCGGCTAAACGAAGAAAATTAAGTGTCTGTGTCGCTGCTGTCGTTTTATTTGTCGTCAAAGTCACGCAAAATGTGTTGACAAAATGTCGCAGAATCGAATCAACAGGATGCTGCGTAATTAAATAAGAGAAGCAGACGTGTATGAGGACCAACTGCTGTGTCCTGTATCAGACATGGACATGGATATCAGTTGGCCATTATTGTCAATTAATGATGCGATAAAATAAATCAATAGATGACATTAAATCGCATATTGATAGACAAGATTATGGAGTATGACGAAGCAGCTGCTTATAAATTTCATTCTGAAATCACTCGACCTAGATGTCGCTGCCACCCTGCCACCCTGCCTTGAAACTCAATAATCAGTCAATCAGGCTTCAATGAGGCGAGCTGTGTGTATGCCTGCGTATGTTGCTTCCCTGGAAAATCAACGACTTTTCACTGAATTTTGCTGTTGCTGTCATCTTCACTATAGTCACTATCTCGCGTTTATCTGGTGTATCTATCTGCTTGTTTGTCTCTCACAAACTATCTCAATATGAATATTTGCAATCAATTTACCCCGCACACACGAACTTAACTTTACCGCTGTCAAAGACATTCAACATAGAAACCAAGTGACGATATCGAAGGAAGAGCAAGCCATCCGCTTGCTATCAGCAGCAACGACAATGACCGACTTTCCAGGATATCAAGGAATATAATCCACTTATGTCTTATAGGGGCTTTCATGGAACTTTTAACAAGGCTACGATCAAGTCCTCTTCATTATGATAATTGAGTTACACGTGGAAAAACTTCGTCGAGCTGATTTGCCTCAATTCATGACGGTGCACACAGGGGATTCAGGTGGTACGCCTAAGGTACCTATAGGATGCCGGAGAATTTAAACTCGGAATAATTTAGACGTGGAATTAAGTCGCACGAGTACAGAGAGTACAGTACATTTGGGACTGATGAATGATGTCTCCAACGCAGTCGAAATTAGGGAAGACAAGGGAGCGTAAGGAAGTTTGGACTCTTTCATAAGAAACCCCTAATGCAATAACGCCCACTTCATATACATTATATTTGGAGTTGGACGTAATCCTTGTGTATATCAGTTGTGTACATTTATCCTCCCTATAGGTATACGTTGACAGGGTGCATGTGTACATTTGAGGACATGAAATGGATGAACATGCGAGCGAAGCGTAGGGACTATGCTCTGTATGTTCTTTCTGTTTACCAGCGCTGATTCAAATGATACCTTTTCGTTCGTTTGATGTTCGTCGTCAAACAGATTTCTCCTTATTTGTCGGGGCCCGAACGGTGAACGCCTTCTATTTGTGTGTGTTCGTGTGTATTGCAAATATTAGGCATAGGACGTAGTTAACACGTTTGCAAGATGCTTATCTCGACTTTGTTTGATCAAAAAAGACGGGGGCGATGATGTGAAAATGTCTAGCCTACGCCGAAATTGTGCGATGTTTACATGATGATTTTATAGTAAACTCCAAAGTGAGGGAATAAATATAAAAAATTGGAATTTTGCTAAGTTTTCTGTACTTGTGCTTTCTTAAAGTTTTCTTAAAGTTAATTTCTCAAAAAACGGCCAGATTTCAGGATACATTCATAGCAAGATAGATTCACAACGTACCAAGTCTGGTCTAAGTGCACTGGGGATAAACTCAGCGGCCTCTTTACCTAACCTAACCTAACCTAACCTAAGATAGATTCACCGCGGTTTAAGGATGAATTCATTGTCTGAGTTTGCTGGTGAATTCATTAATTACGATATCGTATTCAACGTTGTTTTTCGCTTGTTTGAGATCCTGGTTCAATTCGCGTAGACTCTGCCAACTACAGATTGTGGCAACATACGTATCTTAAAATACGTGTCATTGTCTCTTCTCGTTGCGACCAGCGCTGGGAGGAAGTGGATAACCCGAATTGCGATCGCAGCGAGCGGTGAGGCAATAGAAGGCAATTGGTAAGATTTAGACCTTTGGCTCGTCCTTAGGATTACTCAGATTCTATAAATAGCTCTTCGTTCTCTTCAGATCTCGCTGTCTGTCGCACTTTTCAGAATTCGCCAGCATTTTGATACGTAGCGCTGCCTGAAAATATCATAAGGCGAGCAGTCAGGCAATAAAAGGCAATTTGTAGGAGTTAGACCTCTGGCTCGTCCATACGTAACAGACGCTGTACCTCACCCTTCGTTCAACTCAGAAATCGCTCTGTCTTTCGCGCTGTTCAGTATTCGCTAACATTTTTGAAAAAGGCGCCATGTCTGTCGTGCTTTTCAGAATATGACAACATTTTTGCGACGCAATGCTGGTGCGAAGAATGATAAGGCGAGGTGCGACCGAGGCGAGTGGTCAGCCAATGGATGGCAATTTGTGAAATTTAGACAATGTGACTCCTCCGTATGATTACTTTGATCCTGTAGCTCACCGCCCTTTGCTGCGCTGAGATCTCTCTCTCTCATTGTAATAGTTAGGACTAAGTACGAGAGACTTACGAACGACTTTCTAAATAGATTTGATCAAGAAATTTACGAAAAATTTAGAATGAAATGATTTTTACGCTTGAAAATTCCCTACTTCCTTCCACCTACTTCCCTAAATCTGCAGACTATTACAGAGGTAAAAGTCCAAAATTTTTTCAACATCATGATTTTCTTAGGAGTTGAATTCCGGTCGCGGAAATATTGTTAGCAAATTTTAGAGTAGCACAAGCCAGGCTTGGATTGGTGCACAGGGTCATGGATTGCAGACTCATCATCATCATCATCATCAATGTGGCACGATAGCCCGACGTCGGGCCTTGGCCGCCTGAATCGTTGACCTCCAATTGTCGCGGTTACGTGACCTTGTCCTCCTGTTTCGGAAGCCCAGCAGCCTACGGAGTTCTCCCAGCGAGCTCTCGGTCGTCCACGCAACCTCGCTCCGTCAATTCGTTGTGCGTTCATCACTTTCTTTGGCATGCGATTATCGTCCGTTGTACATGCCCCGCCCATTGCAAACGTTGAAGCTTCACGATTTTCGATACTTCCAGCTCATCGTACAATTGATACAACTCATGGTTGTATCGGATACGCCATTGGTCTCGCTCGCGAACGGCCCCGAAAATTCGCCGAAGGACCTTTCGTTCGAATCGGTCTAGCAAAATTTCGGAGGCTTGGGTGAGGGTCCATGTTTCGCAGCCATAACATAGCACGGGTCGGATGATCGTTTTGTACACGCGAAGCTTCGTGTTCCTGTGCGCAAGTTTCGAATTAATTATAGGGAGGACCGAGAAATATGTCTTATTGGCTAGTTGTATCCGTCGCTTAATTTCGTCGGTTTCGTTGGCGTCTTTTGATAAGTTAGTCAGATAGTTGAAGTTGTCTACATACTCGATACTAAGGTCCCCCACTGTGATGCTTGAATTTGCTGGCGTCCTTGTTTTCGATTGCATCATGGCCTTTGTTTTGCTTTCGTTGATATGTAGTCCAACTTCCTTTGCGGCGTTATTGAGGTTATGCAGAAGGCTTTCTGCATCACCCAACCTTCGAGACATGATGTTGATATCGTCGGCGTACGCTACTAATTGAGTCGACTTGATGAGTAGCGTTCCGCTGCTGTCCATATTCATGGCTCGAATTACATACTCCAAAGCAAGGTTGAAGAGCGTCGGCGCCAGCCCGTCGCCCTGCTTGAGTCCAGTACGAGTTTCAAATAGGTCAGTGAGTCGATTCTGCACCTTGACCTGCGAGACGGTATTAGTCATCGTCATCCCTGTGAGTCGCACTAACTTTTCCGGTATACCAAAATTCAGCATAATGTTGTACAGTACACTTCGATCGATACTGTCGTATGCCTGCTTGAAGTCGACAAAGATTTGGTATACGTCGACGTTATATCCCCAGCACTTTTGGAGTAGAAGCTTCAATGTGAAAAGCTGATCGGTCGTTGAGCGACCAGGTCTGAAGCCGCCTTGATACTCGCCAATGATTCGTTCTGCGTACGGATTAATTCTCTTTTCAAGAATTTTAGATAATATCTTATAGGCCGTACAAACTAATGATATGCCCCTGTAATTCTCACACTTCAGCTTGTCACCCTTTTTGTGGATTGGGCAGATTATGCTTTTGCGCCAATCTTCGGGGATTTCCTCGTCGTTCCATATTTTCAGCAGTAGCACATGTATTGCGTTGGTCAGGCACGTTCCACCATGCTTCAGCAGTTCTGCTGGGATCTCGTCAGCGCCGGGCGCTTTATTATTTTGAAGCGACTGTATGGCAAGACTCACCTCCTCTCCTGGGAGGGGCCTGGTTCGGCTAACTGCTCAAGAGCTGGCTCCGCGGGGGATGTTGATGGTGCATTGAGGAGCTCTTCAAAATCCGAGGCCCATCGTTTGTTGACGCTTTCGATGTCGCTGATGATGTTACCATCCTTGTCCTTACATAGGCTTGTCCTGGGTTGATATCCGTTCTTAACATTATTTATAAGTTTGTACGCCTGTCTAATGTTCTTACTGGCTAATCTTTGGTTTATTTGCTGTAACTGCTCGTCAAAATGTTTGCGTTTCTTACGTATAATTAACCTATTAGATACTCGCCGAAATTCGTGATATTTTTCTTTCTTGGCTCGGGATGCACGTTGTTTTATTGGCGATAGGCTTCATTTTTGGCCTCAATCGAGGCCCTGGATTCGTCGTCGAACCAGTCTGCTCATCTGCGCCGGCCTTTATAGCAAACGACCTCTTCTGCGACCCCCTTGATGCTGTCTTTGAGCTCCCCCCAGAACTCATGGATGCCTCAATTGTTGATGTCATCAAGCATGGGCGACAGTTTTTCCTCTAGTGCTGAAGTATACGTAGCCGCCGTGGCATCATCAATCAAATTGTCAACCTCGAAGATCTTGGCAGGGTTGATTCTCGTTAGGCGCACCGAAGAGAATCTGCACCTGTAGGTCGTCTTCACCAAATAGTGATCCGTGTCGCAGTTGGCTCCTCGATAGGATCGAACATCTAGGACATTAGAAGCCCATCTCTTGCTGATCAGTATGTGGTCGATCTGGTTCACGGTGTATTCATCTGGAGACTTCCAGGTCTGCTTGTGGATTCGTCGATGAGGGAAGCATGTAGAGCTTATTACCAGGTTTCTGCCGCTCGCGAAGTCGATAAGTCGCTGACCGTTGTTGTTGTTTTCGTCGTGGAGGCTATGACCTCCAGTAGTTCCCCTATGCCAGCTTTCATTTCCGACTTTGGCGTTAAAGTCTCCTAGCAGCAGCTTGACGTCGTTTGATGGAAGTGAGTCGAAGAGTGTTTCTAGGTCGTTGTAGAACTCGTCCTTAATCGCGTCTTCTTTTACTTCTGTAGGGGCATGCGCATTAATGAGCCAGATAATGCGGGAAAGTAACGCCCCGTAGAGAGACATAGGAATTGGCCGAAGTCCTTTTCCTATGAAACTCCTCCTGCATAGCTAAGGGTCCGCAGTTATGCCACAACTGAAGAAGATATAGGAATTAGCCGAAGCCTGTCAACCTTTATCTTCCCCCTTACGGGGTAAGCGTTCCGCTGCTGTCCAAATTCATGGCTCGAATCACATACTCCAGAGCCAGGTTGAAGAGCGTCGGCGCCAGCCCGTCGCCTTGCTTGACTCCAGTACGAGTTTCAAATAGGTCAGTGAGTCTGTTCTGAACTCTGACCTGCGAGACGGTATTAGTCATCGTCATCCTTATGAGTTGCACTAGCTTAGCCGGTATTCCAAAATGCAGCCAAATCGATCGGTCGATACTGTCGTATGCCTGCTTGAAGTCAACAAATATTTCGTATACGTCGATGTTGTATTCCCAGCACTTCTGGAGTAAAAGCTTCACTGTAAAAAGCTGATCTGTCGGCGAACGACCAGGTCTAAAGCCGCCTTGGTACTCGCCAATGATTTCTTCTGCGTACGGATTAATTCTATTTTCCAGAATCTTAGATAAAATCTTATAAGTCGTACAAACTAATGAGATGCCTCTGTAGTTCTCACATTTCAACTTATCCCCCTTTTTTTGGATTGGGCAAATGATACTTTTACGCCAATCTTCCGGGATTATTTCGTCGTTCCATACTTTAACGATAAGTGTGTGTATAGCCTTAACAAGGCTCTCCCCACCATGCTTCAGCAGTTCAGCTGGAATCTCGTCAGCGCCCGGGGCTTTATTATGTTTTAGTGCTTGCATGGCGAGATCAACTTCTTCTACTGTTGGGGGTGGAACGGGAGGGCCTGGTTCAGCCATCAGCTCCGGAGCTTCTTGTGTGGGGTTGTTCGGTTGAACATTGAGGAGCTCTTCAAAATGTGAAGCCCAGCGTTTATCAACGCTATCGGTGTCGCTAATGATATTGCCATCCTTATCCTTACAGAGGCTGGTCCTGGGTTGGTATCCACTTTTAATTGAATTAATCAGCTTGTACGCTTGTCTACTGTTCCTACTAACTAGTCTTTGGTTTATTTGCATCAACTGCTCGTCAAGATGCTTACGTTTCTTACGCCTAATCAACCTATTCGAAAATCGTCGAAGCTCGTCATATTTTGTTTTTTTGGCTCTAGTTGCGCGTTCAGTCCATTGGCGATAGGCCTCGTTTTTAGCATCTACCGCATTTTGACATTCTTCATCAAACCAATCATTTCGGGCTCACCGGGCTTTATATCCCACAACCTCCTCTGCGACCCCTTTGATGGTGTCTTTGAGTGTATCCCAGATCTCAAGGGCGCCTTTGTTGCTGATGTTATTTAGCAAGGGCGTCAGCTTCTCCTCAAGGGCAGTCGTATAAGGGACCACCGTGGCATCATCCAACAATTTGTCAACCGCCAAAATGTTTGCCGGGTTGAACCTCGAATGATGCACCGAAGAAATTCTGCATCTATAAGTCGCCTTCACCATATAGTGGTCAGAGTCAATATTTGCTCCACGATAGGACCGAACATCCATTATGCTCGATGCCCATCTCTTGCAGACAAGGACGTGGTCAATTTGGTTGACGGTATGTTGATCTGGAGATCTCCAGGTCTGCCTGTGAATGCGACGATGCGGAAAACAGCTAGAGCTAATGACCATATTTCTGCTGGTCGCGAAGTCTATTAGTCGTTGGCCAATGTCGTTACAGTCTTCATGGAGGCTGTACCCTCCAGTAATCCCCTATGCCAACTTCCGTTTCCGACTTTGGAGTTAAAATCCCCTAGCAGCAATTTGACATCATTTGATTGAAGTGAATCGAAGAGATTTTCTAGGCGGATATAGAACTCGTCTTTAACCGCGTCTTCACTGACTTCGGTGGGGGCATGCGCGTTTATGAGCCAGAGCTTGAAGAACCGGGTTTTAATGCGAATCGCACACAGCCGCTCGTTTATGGGTTTGAAGTCGATAACATGCGGCTTAAGTTGATTGTTTACAATGAACGCCACTCCAAACTCCCTGTGGCCCGAAGGTTTTCCACTTGTGAAAATTGTGTACGAATTTCGGTCATCAATCTCGCTACTAAGCCATTTAGTTTCCTGGAGTGCAACAATGCTCAGCTTATAGTTTTCGACCTGATCCAAGAGGGCCCTTAAGGCCCCTGGCCTATTCAGGGAGCGTACATTCCAGGTTCCGAAAGAGTAATCAGTTGTTCGTTTGCGATGTCGTCGTTGGGTTGTATCTGTCCAATCCGAGGCTTTCATTCCAGGTTTCTTGACGTAGAATTTTTTCCAAGGATGGGTTGTCGGCCCATCGCTTAACCATGATAGTATTCGTAAAACGAAAGAGGTCCATCATGGGGGCCTCGGAGGTGCTGCTTCGGTGATTGACTGTTCGGTTTTTGTCACCCTATTACGTTTCGTAACCTGAGTCGCTGAAGTTATTAATACAGCACTCAGGCGCAGCAGTTACTCGGATAATGCGGGAAAGTAACACCCCGTAGAGAAACATAGGAATTGGCTGGAGCCGTTCACCCTATGAAGCTCCTCCTGCATAGCTAAGGGTCCGCAGTTATGCCACAACTGAAGAGGATATAGGAATCGGCCGGAGCCTTTCAACCTTTATCCTCCCCCCCTACGGACAGATTGTCAGTCAATCCATTAACTGACAATTTAAGGACTATGGAGAGTCTTTCAATGGGATCATGAGCTGCCCTGATTTCGTGGCTTTGAAATCCTCTTAGCTGAACTTCGGTTGAAACATGCGTTTCACACGTCAATCGGTGAGAGACAAAAATTGCGATGTCTGTCTTGGTTTCCCTTCGTATTCTCCACTGCAGAACAATGCTATATCTACCTGATTGTAGATTTAAGTCCTCGCTTTTCACTTAAAGTTTACCTTCAGACGTTACAGCCATGCATGGGCGTAGCCAGGATTTCGGTCAGAGGGGGGGGGGGGGGGGGGGGGTGCAAGTCCAAATTTTTTTCAACATCATGATTTTCTTAGGAGTTGAATTCCGGTCGCGGAAATATTGTTAGCAAATTTTAGAGTAGCACAAGCCAGGCTTGGATTGGTGCACAGGGTCATGGATTCCAGACTCACCATTAACGAATTCATTTTATGGTGTTTTTCGAACTCACGACCTACGTGGCGGACTACACTGAAAAATTCATTTACTAAAAACAAGAAAAAAAATCATGAAAAAACAGCCAAGGAAGAATTTCGTGGAACAAAAAAATACATATTAAATCAGGAAAAATTATTCCTTGGCTTTTTATACCCTTCGCTTATTAAGCGTAAAGGGTATATTAACTTTGTCATGAAGTTTGTAACGCCTTGAAGGAAGCATCTCCGACCATATAAAATATGTATATATATGATCAGCGTGACGAGCTGAGTCGATTGGACGATGTCCGTCTGTCCGTCTGTCCGTCTGTCCGTCTGTCCGTCTGTCCGTCTGTCTGTCTGTCTGTCTGTTGCGACGCGTTTTGCTCGGCCAGTTTAGAAGCTATGGAGCTGAAATTTTGCACACATGCTTCTTTTTGTTGCAGGCAGTTTGTATGTTTGAATCGCTAAAATCCGCCAAGGGGGTCGTGGGGCTGTCATACAAACCTACCCCCCAAATTTAGTTTCTTCTTAGAAAAACTTTTTTATTTATGCACCAATTTCAATCAAATTTCACGCAAATGTGTTTTAATTGGTAACACACAATATATGTAAAAATCGACCAAATCGGACAATGGGGTCGTGGGGCTGCCATACACACCTAGTCTCCAAATTATGATCTTCTAAGAAAAACTTTTTTATTTTCTAATCGATTTCAATCAAATTTCGTACAAATGTGTTTCTAGTAATACGACAAAACATATGTCAAAATGGACCAGATCGGACCATGGGGTCATGGGGCTGTCATAGAAAGCTAGCTCCCCAAATTAAGTTCTTCTAAGAAATTTTTTTTATTTATACACCAATTTCAACCAAACTTCACACAAATGTGTTTCTATTGATGACACAAAACATATGTATAAATAGATGGAGTCGGACCATGTGGTCATGGGGCTACCATACAAGCCTAGCCCCCGAAATAAATTTTTTCTAAGAAAAACGTTTTTATTTGCACACCAATTTCAATCAAATCCAAAAAATTATATTTGTATTGATGCCACATAACAAACGTGAAATCGGACTATGGGGTCGTGGGGCTGCCATACAAACTAGACCCCCAAAATTAGGTTCTTCTAAAAATACTTTTTTATTTGGACACAAATTTCAACTAAACCTCATGGAAATGTATTTTTATTGATGGTACATATGCAAAAATGAATTATATCGGACCATGGGGTCATGGGGCTGGCATATAAACCCAACCCCCAAATTAGGTTCTTAGAAGAAAACCTTTTTGATTTGTCCACCAATCTGAACCAAATGTGTTTTAATTGATGCCACAAACATACGTAAAAATTGATGGGAAGGCCATAGGGCTGCCCTACAACCCCCTTCCCCCTCTTTTTGGTTCTTATAAGTAACCCACGTCCCGCTTCGCCCAATAAATCTTCGCCACGGCACTTAAGAGAAAATTTAAAAGCATGGAAGCGGGGAGGACTGAACACTAGTCATAGGTACGCCCGAAAAAAACTTTTAGACCGAGGGGAGCGAAGGGTATCCAAATTTCGGCCGCGCCCGAAATTAGCCTCGGTCTCGTTTTTATTTAATTTTTTTCTTGTTTTAAGCAAATGATTTTTTTCAGTGAATGATATTGTTCAGATTGTAAACAAGTATCCACTTATGGCGATAAATCACATTGCTGGGCGTGCTGTTGATCTCAACACCTCAACAAAACGCAGTTTAGATATTGGAAATTGGATGTCACTCACACATCACATTTACTGGTGGACTGCCACGCATGTTATTTCTTTTTTATACCCTTCGCTCATAGAGTGAAAGGGTATATTAACTTTATCATGAAGTTTGTAACGCATTGAAGGAAGCATCTCCGACCATATAAAAAGTAAACATATACGATCAGCATTACTTGAGGAGTCGATTGGGCCATGTCAGTCTGTCCGTCTGTCTGTCTGTTGCGACGCGTTTTACTCGGCCAATTTAAAAGCTGTGAAGCTGAAATGTTGCACAAATGCTTCTTTTTGCTGCAGGCAGTTTTTATTTTTGAATCGGTAAAATCGGACAATGGGGTCATGGGGCTGCCATACAAAGCCAACTCCCCAAATTAGGTTCTTCTAAGAAAAACTTTTTATTTGTGCACCAATTTCAACCAAATTTCACACAAATGTGTTTCTATTGTTTACACAAAATATATGTAAGAATGGATCAAAACGGACCATGGAGACATAGTGCGGCCATACAAACCCAACCCCCATTTTGGTTCTTCTAAGAAACATTTTTTTAACAAATTTCACAAAACCTCGAATTAATGTGTCTTTATCAAAGCAACAAAAAAAGTCAAAACAAATGGAATCGTACTATGGGGCCATAAATCCTTTATTGACTGAAATATGGTTAACGGTTTGAATAAGATTTCCTCTAAATTTATCAAAGTATTAACAGTGGCTAGATTTTATTGCTGGTATGATTCAGCTAGAAAATAAATTTTGCTTAAATAACTTGAAAGACACTGAAATATGAGACCCGTTCTCTACAAGGTCCCTAACAAAGCAAAGCTGTATACCATTGTGTACTCCAGCTCAGAAGCCATGAAATGAAACAGAAAATATTCGATCCACGCAGCCACACTAGCACACTCACAAGTGAAAGGTGTATGCTGGTACTTGGGTGGCCATATACCCCGTATTTTACGGGTTACCCGTATTTCGGAAACCGAAAGTCCAAAAACCCGTAATCCAAAAAAATAAAATACAGGGCAAACAATGATTAATTAAAAAAAAAACTCCATCAAAAGGTTAGAGACAATTTTTTTTGTATTAAATTCAAACAAATACTTCGAACTTTTCCGGGACGTGAAGTGGCGTAATCAAGCTAACACTGTTAACATGGCACATGAATGCATTGCAGTATTTGGAATCAGAATTTGATGTTGCCGAGCACACTTACCTATACTATCTGCAATCCTTAAATTTGTAGCCCGAACTGAAATTTGAGCAACTGGACAGAATAGCTACAGTCAACTTGGATGAACTTTTTGAGGAATTTTGTTTAACTTCGCCCCTAGTTAATAAATATGGTCAGAAGATGAAGAGATAACGATGAAGTGATAAGCCCTGACACACGGACAAAATTATTTAAAGCTGTCAATAGCAGCAAAATATGATTCGATTTTCTGGTATTTTCTATCCTTCAGCATATTTAGGAATCCTTGTTCATTTTGTCCAAACGCAGGTGACGAAATCGATCAGTTTTTCTAGTGGCTAAGTACGGAAAACCCTTATTTCGACCCCTGAAAGTGGACGAGCTCGTATATGGTTTCGAGTGCATTTTACGTAAAAAACATTCAAATCCCCCTTGTTCAGCTCGAACAAGTTTTTGGCTGTTTTCGACGTAAAATGTACGCGATACCCTCGCGACCTCGTCCTCTATTAGGAGACGAAATCGATAAGGGTTTTTTTGGTATAGTTTTGTCTCTAGAAAAGCTAATCGATTTCGTCCTCAAGCAAGTGACGAACTGAACAAGGTTTCCTAAATACTCGTCCCGGCAATTAATTCTCCGGTCGAGAGAATATTCTCGCTTTGCGTTAACGCATGGACAGATAGCCGGAACCGACTAAATATTCACACTGTAAGGCTGTGCCTCAAATAAAATGCACTTTATAGGTATTGCAAAATTAAGAGTTATTGGAGACTGTATCTTCAAATAGGAAATAATGTTACTAAAAATAAATGACATATCGGCATATATTTTTTTTTAATGTTTGCCCTATAAAAAAGTTGAAAACCCGTATTTTATACGGTAGTGACCCGTAAATCGAAGGCAGGCAGGTGGTCACCCTAGCTGGTACGCAGCCTCCGTCAGCTACGAGAGGCCACTCGCTGTCATCTATTTGTATGTGCCTCCTGACTGCAAACTGTCCCGATCATGGCTTCTCCGGTAGCACTTGGAGCGGTAAAAAAGGCGTGCGCCAGCAGCAGAAAATTTTTGCATATGTTGTGTAGTGCAGCCATTTTTTTACTACATCGATAATCGGATGAATGGGGTTTTGGATTTGGACCACCTAGACCCTGTATTGTCGTAGGAGTGAATGGACAATGTATGGCGATGTAATGAAGGCATGACTAAGTCAAGCTGTCGAAGACCAAAACGCCAAAAAGTGTTTGGGCAAAGAAAATGGCACAAGCAGAAAGTATGACAACGATAGATCGCTCTGATTGCAAATGTCCTAGAGCATTTCCTTTGAAATAATATCGATAGGTGCTTCTGGATAAAACAACTAAAAAAAAAACTTTCTCTACTAACAATCTAATTGTTTCCACTCTTTGATTTGCTAACTCTTTGATTTTCTGGTTCAAGTCTGACGCCTTAGAATTTATTATTCTATTAGATTATGGTATTTAAATAACCTTTCCGAATGACATTTGCTAGCATGCACTTTGATAGGAATCTTGCGTCCTTTTATTTCCGACAAAGAATGAATAAAATCTTCAGACTTCTATTCAACTTATCCAATCCACACAAAATCGATCAGAGTGACGTGAAAAAAGTCCATAACATACTGACACGTTTTCCGGCCAGAAATTCTATTTTATGCATAATCAGAATCACAATCAAAACACGTGATAGCATAATTGCTCCGACGAATTATGCAGGATAATCGCAATCCGCTCGTTAACTGTTGCGTTATATGGCCTATAAATACACCACATAATGACAGACATTCCTGACATATTCGTCTGCCCTTGTGCCGGGCCCTTACATAATTTTCCAATCAATACACGATTTTTTTTCACCCTTCCAAAATCCGAGGACATATCATTTGTCAATCTCATCCCGAGGTCATGGTCGTCATTATGTCTGTGACTGACTAAAATTCGGCGACATATTGACGATAGTCCCGTGTCCGTCGGTATAAGCAAATGAAGTCTAAAGGTCACCGTCGGCCAAGAGAAGGGTTTCAGTTTCAGCTTCAGCAGAGCCGTTTCAGTCGCGCGTCATTAAGATTTTGATTTAGGAACTTATAAATACTTGAGTACATAAATTTATACCAGGACTTTGTTGGAATGCTGGCCAGGCCATAACCATGCCGTATTGGCTTCCTAGCGTAGCTTCGTTCGGCCACGAAAACGATGTCAACCCAAAAGAGCTCCCGCAGGGTTGGAGTCATGATGGCACGAACGACCTCCTAAAAGGGTAACAATGTGAAGCTTCAATGTCCTGGCTAATGGTGTGCTTTTATTTATTTTCCACTTTGGTTGGCTCTTCTGTCCTCGTTCTTTCGGGTAAGACAACAAAATTGTACGTTGTTCGGCAGCATTAACGCATTCTATACGGAGACCCATCACACTATGACCTTTTCCAAGGAAGATTCACTTTCGCTCCGTTTCGTCACGGACGATGCGAGAGCTCAGGTGCACGTCGTCGACGACGTCACATATCCTTGTGAAGTGTGGGAAATATATTATGCATGTACCTATCAATCAATTCGCTCCTTCTTCGCAGGTTTCGTTTGACTTGGGTAAAGTTTTGAGTTTTCAAGGAGTGAAATGGAGCAGACTTCCCCACCAAATGGATGTGCCATGCCATTAGAGGGTTTTTGTTTTTTTTTTATATAAATATTTCCACACGAATTATCATTTGTGTATGTTTCACACACACACGGCCGTTATATAAATAAAACGCAGAGGACACAGGATTCCATCACGTCACGTAGTCTTGTCATTTCCTTTTGCGGGTCCTGAAAGATTTTTTCTTATGTTGTGTTTTTGTTGGTGTGTTCTTTGGGTTTCATGTTTGCCTGAATATTTGATGCGATTGTGTACAAAACCTTTAGGAATTTTATTTTAGAGAAAATGTCGATGCCGAGCACTTGAAGAGCAACTTTGAAGGAGTGACAGCCGAACTATACGCTGTCAAGTGAAAGTGTTTGATAGATTTATTCGTTTACTTGACACTTTGCTTGCCTGTGGGAATTTGCTAGATTGCTGTTGACGTAGAGAAAGTGTTTCTTGATAAGCTTGAAGCAGATTGGGCTCAGCAGTGATGATTTTTACCGCAAACATCATCAGATGTCCATAAGTTTTTGATCAAGGCCGCTTAACAAATTGGACAAATCAGCTGGCTCGTTAATAACCCCCATCTTCAGTTACATATACCTTTGCACGGCTATGGAACAATGGTTGATTGAAGGCAGGTTTCCTGTGATTTGTTTCCTTTTGGCCGCGGGCGAAACAGAACGGGAAAGAAAGTGTGTATTCGTCAACGTTTCAACGACAACTGAATTCGAAATGTGATACCGGTTGTCAGTTATCCCAGTTTCTAGTTGCTGTTTTGATTATTATTTTATGATAAGAAAATTTCTTATTATCTTCTGAATAATAAACGTGCGACCAGTCACGCCGAGTATTGAAAACTCGTTTCTCTCTTAATCTCTATAACGCAGAGTGGCGAACTAACGATTACGGCCGCAGAGCACGACAAAGATCAGATACTAGAAAAACACATTACGGCACTTGTAACAATTTATTCGTTATTCTCTCTCCGACGCTTACATATTTGTCTCCTGGCTTCTCCATTGGGTGGCCCATGCGTTGAATATCTAGCAATTGCAGACGACCCTGTTTTGCCAGGCAATGGTATAAATCTATCTCGCAGGCGGCGGCCCTGTCTCTCTCTCTCTCTGGTTCCTTTTAACCCATGGAACACCCATATAAAAGCACAGATTTTACATTGCTTTCGAAGATCCGGAGTTTGGTATTTCTGGAGATGTTGTGGTTTTGCCAGAGAGGAGTCAGGCTGAAAAATACTGCTCGGGCTTTATTTATACGCGACTGTACATCGGCATCAGCCCCACCATCCGCGGTCACTACGCTTCCAAGGTAAGTAAAGTCCTCGACTTTTTCTATCGGTTGTCCGGAGATAGAAATGGTGTTTTGCCCTCCTGATGGCAAGCTCATGTATTTAGTCTTAGCGGCATTAATTTTTAAGGCAGCACTTCGACTTTCACGATGCAAAGCATCCGTCATTTGAGCCAGATTATCTGGTGTGTTTGAGAGAAGGCAAATGTCGTCCGCGTAGTCCAGGTGCTGAAGGTAATCGAATAATTTCCACCTGATACCCTTACTTTTATGGTCGCGTAGAGGATCGCAGATTACGTCTTTGATGGTAATGAGGAACAGCATTGGTGATAAAATACAGCCTTGTCTGACTCCATTATTCACCTCAAAAGGACTGGACAATTCACCCTTGTGCAAGACATGACATTGGGCTCCATTATAGGACTCCTTTATGATGGAAATAAGTTTCTCTGGTTTGCCTCTCCTACGCAAGGCTGTCCAGATATAAGCCCGGTCAACGCTGCTAAACGCCTTCTCGAAGTCAATGAACATGAGATGTAACGGGGATCTCCATTCAGCGAATTGTTCAATTATAATTCGGAGGGTGTTGATATGATCGCTACATGAAAAACCCTCACGAAAACCAGCTTGTTCATTGTTCAGAGTGCGGTCGATCGTTGTCTTGATCCGGTCCAAGATTATTTTGGCCATCAGTTTAGAGACTGCAGGGAGGAGACAAATTCCATGCCAATTATTGCAATCCTTGAGATTTCCTTTCTTAGGGATTTTAACAATGACACCCTCCTTCCATTCTTGAGGGAGAGTCTCGGTTGTCCAACACTCTTGGATCAGGGGTAGAAGAATATCCGATGTAGCGTTGGTATCCGCTTTCAAAAGTTCCATGGGGATACCGTCTGCCCCCGGGGCTTAACCAACTTCCAATGATTTAAGGGCCTTAATTATTTCCAGCTTGGATGGTACACCGGTATTAATTCTGGCCATTTGCGGAAGACTTGCTGCTTCCGGTGGAGGTGAGCTTGAAGGGTTGAAGTTGTTGTTAAGTACCTCCATGAAATGCTCTCTCCAACGGCGCAGTTATTGTTCGTCTGTGACTAGCAGAGACCCGTCTTTATCTTTTACAGTATGCTCATGGGTAACAGATTTGCCAGTCAATGGCTTAATGAGCTTGTAAAGGGTCCCACTGTCACCACGGTAAGCCGCATCTTCTGCATCCACCGCTAACGCGTTGATGTTGTTGCGTTTATCAGGTCTTACGCTTCTCTGCACTCTTTTTTGAAGAGAATTGTACTCGGTCCTCAGTTGTTGCTTGACTGTAGTGTCAGTAGCCGAGTTCAATTGCTCTTTAATTCTCTTCCGTGCAGTTATCAGAGACCATTATCGTCGCTGATAAATGGTCTCCTACCTCGCTGTAGTCTGCCCACAAATGTTTCGCCACACGATATAAAAGCGTCCTTCACAATGTTCCATCTATCATCAATTGATCTGGCGTTTGTGCATTAGCCATCTCGGCCCTGTGGTTAACCTAAATTGAGGAATGCTGCATGCACATGTGTGTAAACCTGGTGTTCCAGAAACACGTCTCAGAACTCATCCCTCGGCGTAACCTCGTTAAGATGCACTTTATGCTTGTTTCTGGTTTAAATCCAAGTAAATCAGTCAGGTGGGACTTATAGCCTATACCGCATTCCCTCCCGAGTTTTGAGCTAAAATAATAGCTTTCAGCTCTCAGAAAATGGTGTGCGTCTTGTTTACGATAAGACTAACCACCATATAAAGGGCCCCATAAACTCAGCGATTTATCGGCTAATTTCTGTGGAGAAAGCACATTTTCTGTGGAAAAAGCTAATTTTCGCTTGCGAATTCGGTAGTGGAACCTAAAATATGTGCTTTATCCACAGAAATGAGCTTTGATCGGCCGATAAATCGCTGAGTTTATGCGGCCCTTAAGACGTAAGAGAAATTGGCCCTTGGTATTTTGTAACTGTAAATTATAACGACAAGCATGCAAAGCTTACAAAAGCTAGTTACGTAAGCTTTTGGACGACATATGACAGTTTTGGCATATTTCTACTAATTTCCCATTAAAAGGAAATAAAATGGAATTCTGGAAATATATAAAGGTGTTTGCTTTGGGTCTGCAGGAAACGGAATTGATATTGACATGCATAGGTACATGAAGCGACTTGATTCGAGGAGTGAAGAATTTTGCACAGTTATGGCTATGAAATTGAAAAAAAAAACGGTAATTGTGGGAGAGTCTAAATTTGGTTCTTTTTTAATCCCAACAGGGTCCCCAGGTATCTATATAATTTGGATGTGGACCTATAATGAGCTCGAACGGAACTCCTAAGCAGGGACGTAGCTAAGGGGGGGTATGGGGGGTGTCTCACCCCCTAACTTTTTCAATTTTCATCTGCAGTCGGCAAATTTGACCTCAGTGAGAATATGTAGGCTTGCGATTTTCGGCATTCATAAATTTACAAAAGAATACCTGTTGATGTTTAAAGACATAAACATTTGAAAGTTGCAATATTGAAAGTATGTAATTGAATGTACAGTACAATAAAGTCTTTTGAAGGCATATTAACAAAGACATCGTTAGTGCAAAGCTCCATAATTTTGGAATGAAAATTAGATATTGACCCTGAATCGGACTACAAAAAACAACACCGAACTCGTCGTGCTCCCAAAAAATTGGACGAATCATTTTAAACTACAGCCGAAATAGGCTTTGCATTTTACCGAAAAGAGTTTAAAATCCTTAATTTTTTTATCTCAGTCCACAGAAGAATTTAAAAAATTGCCAAGCTGCTCCAACCATTTCAAGACATTTTTCTTATTTTTTTATTATTTTGCTGAAATTCAAATTCTTCTTGATAATTGCTCCGAGTGTCAAAATTTTGGGGTGATAGCGAGAGGGGCGTTCAAACTAAGGACCGAAAGCTTACAAAATTATTCAGCTTATTTTTACATGTACAGTCACATCAGCTTCGAGGGAACGATCATTTAGTAAATTAAGATTAATAAATCAATCATTTATGAACGTTAATGGGGAGTGAAGGTTCAGACAATTGTATGCTATTGTTTTCTGCGAAGGATATTGTTGATAAGATGGACTTCCATCGAATTGTGTAGATGGTCCAAAAGTTACGACGGGTGACAACTTAACTGGCTGAATCAAATATCTATATACTCGTATTCACACAATCCTTCGTCTTTGTATATTTCGATTTTTACATGAATGCTCAAAAAATATTATAATTAGGAGTACGAAAATTTCGCAAATAAAAAACAGGAGTTTCGCATAAAATAATTTTGGAAATTGGAAATTTCGCTGAAATTTGCATAAAAACATAATTTTCTATAACTCTAGAAATTCTAAAGATTCACAAACGACTTTTCCAAACTCGCGTTACAAAAATAAAACGTCGCGTGTTTATTATTCAGTATAAAGTGTGTTAGCCAACTGCATCATACTCCGAATTCAGAAAACGCACACAAGACCACTCCTTAAGGAGTTACGGTAACGGTAAAACGAAAAACTGTGGAGGCATATGCCGCTAATATCGTTACGCTTTTATCTTTGTAAAGTTCATTTCAATTTTGGGGCCCGCCGAACCACTAAAAAAACTCTCCATAAAAAAATCGCATTGCAGCAAATAAGTTCATTCATCAAACCTCCAACTAAAGTGCTTTCTCGGTGTTCGGCAAGCCATCGTGCTCGTGATTCAGCGAACTCTCTGCATTTAACAATTTCTCTATTCTTATTAACGGAAATCGTCTGAAAAAATCTGAGATGAGCAATTATCTCCAATAATTGACATTTTTCGGCAAAAAAAAACTTTTTTGTTGGTAAAGTTTAAATTAGAACATTTTGCATTTATTCGCATAAACGAGCTATTTTTGCCGAAATTCGCATCTATTTCGTTAAAACGAAATTTCCGTGCCTCTAATTATAATAGGTGAATTTTCAAAAGAAGTCGGCAAAATTTACTATTCACCCCCCCCAACAAATGTTTGCTCGGTACGTCCCTGCTCCTAAGACATTGGGATTATTGTTGTGAGTGTTATGTTCATCCTTTTCCTAGTGACAGGATGTTAGCTTTTATTTAATCGGTTTTGTTCCTCTTTTAGCGGTACTGAAATGTGTGAAGCGCTGTGTATCTATATAAATTCGATTTATAGTTCATCGTCACTTTCATCCGAGATCTCCAGCAGGCACAAAAACGTGGCAGCTGCAATGGAGTTTTCCCACAGTGACAGGGGGGTGAGATCAGTGGGCGCAGCTGGGCATTGAAAGAAATGACCCACGTCATGAGGCGTACCAGCACAATTTGGGCATACGTTTTGTATGCTCGGGTCTATACGAGATAGATACGAATTGAGGCGTGAGCAGAAGCCTGACCGGAGTTGGGCTTGAGTCAAAACTAGCAATAAACCGATTCACTTCATCAGTGTGAATCATTGCAACGCTTCTTCATGAAAAGGATCCCGTTTGTAACCCTGGAAGGCCACGTTTGATGTGACGTGGTGGGGGAATTCGGTCCATAAGGTCACGATTGGGATGTCCCTCTCGATAACAACCTACTAGATATTGTCTTGAGAGAATTCGATTGAGGTCACGTATTGGCATCAAATGTGTCTCCAGATGTAGGTGATCCTGGGCAGACATCATAAAGCACCCTGTGGCTGTGCGTGTAGAGCAGCATTTTGACAGACTTACATTTTATTCCAGGTTGTGTTACATAGACTCTAGGACCAAACTGGATCCGCAAAGTCAGCCGCTGCTTGACCCACCGTTTCGAAAGTAGCTAGCATTGTTTCTTTCTCTTTGCCCCAGGTACTACCAGCCAGTGCTTTAAGAATTTTGTTTCTACTGCGCAATTTTTCACAAACCGCTTGCGCGTGATGAGCTAAAGTCATCATTTTCTCAAGGTGAAGCCCGAGAATTTTAGGATTCGCTACAGGAGGAACTGGTTTGTTGCCAATACGAACCTCAACCGGCCACCGACAGTCACCTGACCAGGTGTTGAGTAAAGTCGCAGAAGATTTTGATGCTGAGATAGTTAGATTTCTGCTTTGGAAAAAAGCTTCTAGTCTCACTAGATTGATAAAGAGGCGCATGCCATCCCTATCCGCTCCCGTGGCGAGAACGGTGCAGTCGTCAGCAAAGGAATTCACTTTAATTCATTCCGGTGGTGTTGGAAAACCTGCCATGAAGATATTAAACAGAGCGGGAAAGAGAACCCCACCCTGCGGAACATCTAATTTGATTGTTCTATGCTTGGAAAGACTGCCCCGAAACTCAGTGAAGGATTGCCTACCAGCTAGATAGTTGGCAATCCATCGAATCTCTTGTGTAGGAATGCGTATGTTAAGTAGGCTTGCCTAAAGCATTGAGTGATTTACCTTATCAAACGCGTGGTGGTGACAATATTTTCAGTAGCCTTCTTGTTCTTTTAAAAGTTTAATGTCTCGAACCCGGAGCTCCGTTAGGATTTTCTTACGAGAATTACGAAATAAAAAAATAAAAAACAAAATAACGGTATAAAAAATAATTTCATTCTGCAAAATGTGACTAGTAATGAGTATAACTCCCTTTTTAGTAATAGTGTAGTATCCAGGTGATAAACCTAGTACAACAGATTAGTGGAGAAAATTTTTTTTTTGTTTCTCATGTTTTTTTGGGGTGCTGAGCACGAATCAGGAGATTCCCACCAAAATTTCGTTGCGGAACAGGGTCAAAATCGCGAAAAACCCTAAAATTTTTACTGTTTTTCCGTTATTTGGCCTCTAACTCTGAAAATATTTATTTCTGCGAAAAACTCTCCATGAATATGTTAGATAGCCCATAATTGCGCGTCTAAAGAGACATAAATATTATATGTAGATCTGTTGAGCGGTATTATTACAATTGAGAATTAAAATTTGCCATTTTTAACATAGTTCCTTATTCTGTATAAAATTTTGAGATTGAACGTTTTTCCATTTTTGGTCGTAACAATTGCATTTTTCTTGTACATTATGTATTTTGGGGTGCCGAACCTGAATGTAACTTTCCACCAATATGTCGTTGCAAAAAAGGGTCAAAATTGCAAAAAACGCCAAAAAAAATACGCTCAATTGTAGCAATACCGCTTAACACATTTTAATGATTAATGGCGCGTTCGACCCGCAATTATGTTTTTTCTAATATTTTCGGAAAAATGTACACTTTCGGAGTTATGAACAAAAGAACGGGAAAACTCAGAAAATTTTGGGTTTTTTCGCGGTTTTGACCCTGTTCCGCAACGAAATTTTGGTGGGAAGTTCCGGATTCGAGCTCAGCGCCGCAAAAAACATAAGAAACAAAAAAAAAATTCTCCACCACACTTTGCAATCTGAAATCACCTAGTTACTATACTATAATTTGAGCTCTAAAAGTCAATATGCGATAGAATTGTATAGGTTTGGAAGGTATTTTAAGTCAATTTCGGACCATAAAAAATCCTAGCCACGACATCATTAATTCAGAAAGGTACCCCAATTTTCCTCGTCCAAAAGGCCGGCGCGGTTGAGGTTTGCCCCGCCCCAGAATGGTAGTTAATCCTGTTTTCTCGGGAGACACTCGTCCATTCGGCACGACTGAAACACTAAAATAATTTCAGCAACCGATTCGCAATTTGAAGTTAAAAAGAAGAAGAAAAAAGGCTTGGGGTTGCCCGTCCCCGAATGGTACACCTATTGTCGCGGAGAAATGCTCCTCCAATCGGCGTGGCAAGAAACACTAAAATAAGGGTCGCTGATTCAAAATTTGAGGTCAAAAACGAGGAAAAATATTTCGACGTTGCCCGCCCCAGAATGGTACCCCGGTTTTCCGAAAATACTCGTCCAATTTTGGCACGCTGAATCCACATTTGAGGTAAAAAAAAAATTTTTGGGATTGCCCATAATAGTATCTCGATTTTATAGGGGAAATATTCGTTGAATCGGCAAGGCAAAAACAATAAAGACATCATGCAGACACAACGCGCTCAGCGTCCATGTCCAATGTAATTCAATGTATCCTTCTATTATTTTACAACCAATCGCAAAACGCACTGCGTTCTTTCAAATCGCATGTTCAACCCGCATTTTATTTGACATGTATAATAATGAATTATAACATAATACAGTTTGCGCGTGGGAAACATATTATACATACATCGCGGATGCAGATCGTGGTATGTGTGACGGAACCTTAATGTAATTTTGGGTCGCTGATTACCATCACCGGAATCAGGACCCAAAATGACCTCAGTGTTTCTACCGCGCCGATTCGATGGGTATTTTTCGAGAAAACAAAATAATCATTCTGGAACAGGCACACGGGTTAATTATTGGAAAACCCAGACAAAAAGGATAAAAGCATTTTAATATTTAAGCCGCTCGGTCAATTATCTTGCGTATTTGTCCTCTGTGTGCGACTGACCAGGTTGCGTATTTAGGAACCCTAGTTCAGTTCGTCCCTAAGCAGGTGACGAAATCGGTTAGCTTTTCTAGTGGCTAAGTACCAAAAAACCCTCGTTCAACTCGTCCCCACACAAGGGGTCGAACTCGCATAGGGTTTCGAGTACATTTTGCGTCGAAAACGGCCAAAAACCCTGGTTCAACTCGTCCCCACACAAGGGGACGAACTCGCATAGGGTTTCGAGTACATTTTGCGTCAAAAACAGCCAAAACCCATCGTTCAACTCGTCCCCACACAAGGGGACGAAATCGCATAGGGTTTCGAGTACATTTTGCGTTGAAAATAGCCGAAAACCCTCGTTGAACTCGTCTCCACACAAGGGGACGAAATCGATTAGCTTTTCTATTGCCTAAACCGCCCAAAACCCTATCTTTACTCGTCTCTTTTTCTGTGGATGAGCACGCATAGGGTTTCTAGTAGATTTTTCGCATAAAACAGCAATAAAAACTTTGCGAGTAACAAGAGAGTTCCAAGTCCTGAAAACATGGTTTTTCGAAAGTGTTTTTTTTTTTTATACAGATTTGATTCTGCTTGGCAAAGCTGCAAGCCTTTATATGAATACATACTTTAGGACAAATTTACTTGAAAAATAACAATAGGTACGTTTTATTGTGTTTATCCCGTGCAGGTTTGGGTAGAACTTCATATAAAAAAATGACACTTACCGAGGTGGAGTTTACGCGTGTAACTACCCTACACGGGATAGAGCTCAAATGTAGATGGCGGACGCATAGGGGAAATTTGAGGGAATTTGTTTTTTCAAACCAAATGTGAGAGTTTTTCTCATCACGAGAAAAGATTTTGCAAAGAAATAATCATCTTTTGTGATAAAATCCACCACATCTAAGAAATAAGCCGACGAAGGCGACTCGAAGATGCACAAAAACTGTCAAATGTCAGCTGTTTGGTCTTAACCGGGATGTTACCCGCGATCGTTTTTTTCGAGTCAGACTTACACGCGATACGAAAAAAACGTCGCTAATGTTTTGTTAAGAAAATTGCAAGGTGGGGATAATGCTTTTTTAGATTGTGTTGGTGCTTCTGTTTCTCTTGTCATTCAATGTATTCAGTAAAATAAGAGATTTTTCCGCTTATCTGACTGGGACTAAATCAAAAGCATTTCCGCTTTACATATTGCAAATTTTAGGTTTGAGATCCGGAAATTATGCTGTTCAGATAAGGTTGTTACTAGTAGCAGTGAGAGAAAATAAAATAAAATGGAAAGTCAATAATTCAAAATTTTCGTTTTTCTAATTTGATTTTTATACATGTTTAATCTCCATTTAAAAAATTCATAAGTTACACAAAACAAAAATTCTTAGTGTTTTTTCGGTGGTGGTTCGTTGTCTTCAATGTTCTTGGATAAATTATGTAAACGTTTTTTTTTTTTTTTTATTATGATTTTAGTTGGTCGGCCAGATGGAATCCTGCTGCTTGAACCGTTTCTGGTTTTGCGTCGACTATAAGTAGTAGGTTGTACCCTTATTTTGCGAGTTCGTTTTTGAGCAGTTTTCGATGTCATAAATGAAATTATTTGTGACGGTGTTTGCAAGTTTTCGAGAACTGTAACGAATTTCGCGACTTGCTTTGTCACCGTAATGTCAAAGTTATGCTCAAGAACAGTTCCTAAACGCGAAACTTCGTTTTTAATTTTTATTATGTTATCAGTTAATTGGGTTCGGTCTTTGGGATCAATAGGGCAATTAAATTGATTCCACACATTTTCAAAAGGGATATTTCTAATTTGGCTAGAGCCCGATTTGCCTTCTTCCTCTACCTCGAACTCCGTAGCAATATCATTAAAAAAAACATTGGGAACATTGAGCGGTAAATGGTTAAATAGAGATTAAACATGTAAAAAAAATTAAATTAGAAAAACGAAAATTTTGATTTATTGACTTTTCATTTTATTCTATTTTCTGTCACTTGTACTAGTAACAACTTTATCTGAACAGCATACTTTTCGGAGATCAAACCTAAAATTTGCAATATGTAAAGCGGAAATGCTGTTGATCTAGTCCCAGTCAGATAAGCGGAAAAATCTCTTATTTTACTGAATACATTGAATGACAAGAGAAACAGAAGCGCCAACACAATCTAAAAACGCATTATCCCCACCTTGCAATTTTCTTAAAAAAACATTTTTATTTTTCAAGTAAATTTGTCCTAAAGTATGTATTCATATAAAGGCTTGCAGCTTTGCCAAGCAGAATCAAATCTGTATAAAAAAAAACACTTTCGAAAAACCATGTTTTCAGGATTTGGAACTCTCTTGTTACTCGCAAAGTTTTTATTGCTGTTTTATGCGAAAAGACTACTAGAAACCCTATCCGTGCTCATCCACAGAAAAAGAGACGAGTAAAGATAGGGTTTTAGGCGGTTTAGGCAATATAAAAGCTAATCGATTTCGTCCCCTTGTGTGGGGACGAGTTGAACGAGGGTTTTTGGCTGTTTTCGACGCAAAATGTACTCGAAACCCTATGCGAGTTCGTCTACTTTTAGGAGACGAAATCGAATAGGGTTTTTGCTGGTTTTGGCACAAGAAAAGCTAATCGATTTCGTCCCCAAACAGGTGACGAACTGAACTAGGGTTCCTAAATACGCGACCAGGTTAACAATAACGAATCCTCTGAGCTTCAGTAACCGACTGCTGTGTGCATTGACTCTGTCTGTAGCAAATAAGATTTCCCTTTACGGATAGAATCGTAAGTTGATTCTTTGGTCCATCAATTACCGCCTTTCGTCCCGTTCCTATCCTGACGGCGCGATCGAGTTATTTTTAAGATGTGTTCTACTACTTTTGATCCGTATACGTAAGCTCCATGCAACCAAAAGACCGGTAAAAAATGTTCGCATTACTGTTTCGGCATTAGTATAGCTTTGAAAATCTAAAAATAAAGAGACATCCTGAATCAGGGGCGGCGCATAAGGGCCCGCAGGACCCGCCAAAAAGCCACATGAACGATTACTCGTACAAAAAAAAAACAGCACGACTGCGAAAAACAACACCGACGTAGATATTTTTCGATGTCAAAACAAATGCAAAATTTATTGTTTCCCTTTCACTAGGTCCCCTAGATAAAAAAAAATTTAATATTGTCCTAAAATATTTAAAAGTTCAAGAACAATCCGAAACCTCAACTTTTCACCAAAAAAATTGCTTCTGTCATGGCTGCGCTATTTGCTGTAACTGTAGCCGCAGTTTGTAATTCGACCCACCCTTTTCCTTGCTAAGTAGATTATTTAGGTCCCTCTGCAAATAAACTGTCTTGAAACATTTTTGGTTATTACCTTTTCTAAACTTTCGGATTAAATTCCAATCCGCTTTGTCATGGACTGCCAAACACGAACAAAATTGTTTGAGTGTGGTACTAAACTTAGTTCAAACTAGTTAGTACGGCCTGTATATGTCGTTGAAGACTAAAATATGCTATCTTGCTTGCGGTATACACACGGTCATACACACTTTTGGTTTGAAAGGAGTCTCGCCAAGATTGCTGTATTGAATTTAATATTAAGTACAAACGTTCTTAACCTTCAAGCGGACGCGCAGGTGGTAATTTACCGCCCTGATCATATAAACACGCATAGCTTTTCCCCTGTTGGCCGGATCGAGGTGGCAGAAGTCATACTGTAATAGATACGATACAATAAAATTTTGGGAAAATTTTACCTTCCATACCTTTCCAGCGGTCCTCAAACGTTCAGGGATTGTATATTTTGGTATATAGTTGTGCTCAAAATATGTGTGCTCTGTGTAATATCACTGAAGTGACATGCTTCGCTAAAACTGCTGAACTTGTTTTATTGTTCACCAGGTAATACTTTTTATGATGATAACTTATTTGGGACATGCTCTTCTTTCAATTTACCATAATTAGGAGAATGGAAATTGTACGGTTGAGCGCAAATAGAGGGGAAAAGACGAGGGCGGTAAATTACCGCCGCGCTCCCGGTTATGTCACAAAAAATGCGCGCCCGCTTGAAGGTTAACATTAAAGGATTCAAATTAGATCACACTTAAATTGCCGTGCTCTGTGGCTGTGATCCTTCGGTAGCCTCTATGTGATATAGAGATTTATAGGAAAACGAGTTTCCAAACTCGGCATGGGCCGTCACAAGTTTATTATTCAGAAGATGATAAGAAATATTCTTATCGTGGAATAATAAGCACCATGCGACTAGGAAGTGGTATGGCTGACAACCATATCACACTCCGAACTCAGTTGTCGTTGAAACCATGCTCCACCAAGAGTTAGGGCAAATGAAGACACTTAAATTTAAAGCTGAAACAAGGAATAAAGTGGAATTTTCAATTGTATAGAAAGTTACAAACTTAAGACGCCCACACACGAAGCGTCCGAATCCACTTTTTTGGAATTTTGTTCTAGCAAGTTCATACATTTCCTTCGATTTTGATAAAACGAAAATTAAAAAAATGGATTCGGATTGACCGTGTCGTGTGTGTGTGCGGCATATTGTCAGTCAGTCAATTAACTGACAATATACATATCAACTTGTATGCAAAGAGACTGTGACAGATGACTGAAGGGTGTGGATCAACCTTCAAAAGTATTATCAATTGATTTCATTATGCCTTTTTATCAGTGTAGTGGGCGTAGATAGCTTTTCTGAGAGGGAGGGGATCATTTTGCAAGATTGCTTATATGCAGAAATCTGCATATATTACACTTCAAATTAGCGATATTTTTCAGCATTTGTTGTTTTATTTGCAAAATAGAAAGCAATTTTTGCAAACGAAAAAAGCGTCCTGAAAATATTGAATTCTCCGCAAAAATTCTGACACTGCATCGATAATTTGGCTTTCTTACTACGGTGAGTGAATCCACAGCATGTATTCCAATTTTCGTTCAAATTTTTGCTATTGTGATAAGAGTATCGGAGCTTTATATTGGGTTAGATCAATGGTTCTCAAACTTTTTGGAGTCACGGAACATCTAGCATCGCCGCTTTTCAGCCCAGAACATCTCAAAACAGGGATTTAAATAAATGATATAATTAAATCTGCAGAAAAGGGAAATTGCGAAGACGAGAGCTCGATGGGAATGCCCAGAATATGTGGATAAAGTACAGCATTTGTGTTTTAAATCGAAATTCGTGGGTAGACATTTCTAGATTTTTCAAAAATGTAGAAAACCGTAGCAGCTTTCTTCTATAAATTTTGAGGCCCTAGCTATCAGCCGTATTTTTTTTGAAAAGGATACCAAAAATGTGAGAAGAACTTGGACCGTTTAACACTCGTTAAAAAATCGTAGAAAAGTTTCGATTAACACAAATTGAATCCTCTAATTTATTTGCGCACTAATTTAAATACCGAAAAAAAGAAAAAAGAATGTTGACAAAACATAAAGAATGCTAAAAAATTGGAAGCAGTTTTGCAGCGTTTTCTTTTTATTCGCATGAATTTTCCACTCTTCTGAAAAAATCTTTATAATCGTATGTACTGTACTGTATATTGGAAATTGCGCTTCTGTGGAAGAGCACTCCGTATTCCACATTATTTTTAAAATTTTGAACTGAACATTAAGATTTTCCGACAACAAATTTTCGATCGGTAGTTACATATAATTTTTCTAGCAGCACTTCTAGATACGCTTCTATTTTATAATTGAAATAATTGAAATTTGAGGAACTGCTGAATTTCCTATTGCAGTTCTGAAAATTGTTTCACGTTTTTATGAAACACTACACACGTTGAATAATTCCAGCTAAAAGTTTACTTCTGCTTTGTTTAACGTATCTAAAGTAACAAAAAAATATGTGTCCCAAGAGAAGGGGGGGATTGATCCCCTTGATCCCCCCTTATCTACGCCACTGGCGGGCTCACTCAAGAATTTGGCGGGAGGGCCCCGGGTGAAGTTATTCCGCCACTGTCCTGAATAGTTAGTTAAAAAAAAGTAAAAGTCATTCCTTGAAAATGTTTTTTTTTTTTAAGAAATGATTGTTGGAACTTAGAAAATGTAGCAAATTGGTTTCTTTTTAGAAATTTGAGAGTTTTCTTATTTCGTCAGAGTCGCTAGACCGAGACCATTGGATCAATACAAAACAGATTAGATCCTTTTGACTTTCTTTCCATTTGCATGTTCAAAAACCCCATTATTCACGCAAGAAAATCTATTTCGAACAACAATGAATCAACAAATACTCGTCAGTCTGTCCATTATTATCTGATGCTAATTCCTTTTCAAAACAACCTTTCATTTATTTACAAAGCAACAGAACACGCTCCGTTGAAAGTTGCGAACAATCATCTTCATCTTCTTTCCGTCTCCGCATATCTGGATGTTTCTCGACATTTTTGTATTATTTCGCATTTCTCAATCTCAATCCATTTTCAATGACTGGTTGATGATGATTTGTCAAAAAGGACCTTTTATTGTTCTCTGCGCTGAAACACCCGCATGCAAAATTGTATACAAGCAGCCACGTCCTGGCACTAATTTGTATATCGTAAAAAAAACCGAGAATGAAATCGAAAAGAGAGTATAGTGCAGCCCACACAATAAAGGACCATGAACAACCATGAACAATAAATTGATTGCGAATCAACTTGACTTTAATATTAATGACGACGAATTAATTTTTAAAATGTTAATCAAAAGCAACGGACGCGACAGCGACGATGCAGGTATTAAATGGAAGCAATTTCGCCGAATTGGCGCAAATGGAATTTATAGCAATTGCAAAATCAGTTTGCTGAAATCAGAAGTGAGTGGGAATTGAAAATCAGACATAGTGGGCAATGGGAATCGATAATAAAATTGACTTTATTTTATTTCGGTGTGTGGAATGGGTAAAATTTTATATAAAGGGATTTTATGAAAATTTAAACACTAAATGGTGAGAAATTCTTTTTAATGCCTTTAGTATTAAATACATTAAAAATCAGAATTAAATACATATTTATAAAATTTTGCAAAAATTGCAAAATGCAATAATTACATAAAATAGCGCTGATGTCAAAATCCTTAGATCACGCGGATAGCTGACATTTTTCGTTCTGCGCATCTACGTCACAATAGACCTATAGTATATGGGTAGTATACGAGATTTGAAAAGTGTAATTGCTGTTTAGACAGCCCCAAATTTTGTATATTCTAGAGGTGAGGAGTTGTTAAGTTGCTCGTTAGGGGAAAATGCCGAAGAGAAACCCCGAAAAAAAAGATGTTCAGCCATAATACAAATTATTTTGTCGCATGGAAATTTTTCGATTTTGTAGAAAAAAAAAAAACAAATTCATCCACAAATTAAACAAAAACAACCCTCGCAAGTAATATTCCTTTATCCCTTGTGTTGAGAAAGTATCGGATAAACACAGTAAAAAATTTTCCTAATGTTTTCTGGTAACATTATGCGAATATTGTCAAAAAAAATCCTTAGTTTAGTTAAGATATGATCCTAAGGCTATGCACCAATAATCTTACAAGCACCTACCTCACTTTGGTGTGCGTTCCGTAAACCTTTTATTGGAAACAACATGGGAAATAAATTTCTTGTGCGTTTGTTCAGCTGTTTGCGGACACCCTTTGTATAAAATCCATTTTAAAGAAAAAAAACATTCTTATATGTATCTGTTATACATGGTGTCCGAAACTTCCGCATAAACGCACCGGATTATGATTCCTCATGTAATTTCCAGCAAAAAAGTTGTGATGAATATACCCCCAATTCTTAACCCTTTAATTGCCACAGGCATTTGAAAATTTTCGAAAAAATCTTGTTTATTGTACGACTAAAACCTCAATATCTCATAAGCTGAACTAGCTAGAATAGGAAAATAAGATGATTATTGCAGGCAGAAAATTTACCTAAAAAAAATAAATTTAATCGCACTAAAATCGGATAAGAGGTTTGGCTTTTACAGAACTTCAAAATCAAATTTTTGTGATTTGACACAAAAAAAATATATTTTTCCACAGTTTCTATTCTGCTGTCGTTCTGGAACGACCGGTTATTGAATAGCTTGTGTAGTCAGTCATACAGTTAGCGTGCTATATACGAATTTGGTTTTCAAGCCGATCAAATTTATAGTGATATTTGAATAGTAATATTGTTACTATTTTCTACTAATTATAACGTCGAACAGTGGCCTCGAAAGGCCTCCCGATGGCATGCTACTTCGGGATCGCTTAAAACTTCCCAAAAATAGTTCGGACTCGCTTATGGCGACCATGTCGAACAGGTTCCTTCCCCTTGCGGATCTCGCCGATCAAGATGACCCAAAATCAGTTGCCTCCCTGCCGACAAACAAAAAGATCAAAGTGCCACCAATTTTAATTCGTGCTCTCGACAGAGATAATATTATATCCATCATTAATGCCCTTGACATTGTGTCTTATCAAATCCAGTTCACTAGTGTTGGGAAAAAAGTTTTACTGGACAGTATCGAGTCGTACGAAGTGTTCCATAAGTATCTTATGGAAAAAGAAGTGAACTTTTTCACTTACGCGCGTGCCGATCAACGAAACATGAAAATCGTGTTGACGGGACTTCATAACATGGAATGTTCTACCCTAAAGAACCATCTATGTGAAGTGCATAAATTGACTTGTGTTGACGTCAAAAAGATTGATCTGCCCTCTGCAATTCGCCGATATCAAGAACAAACCACGTTCTTAATATATTTTGCTCATGGAACGACTAAATGTTCGGACTTACAAAAAATCAAGGCTATTATGAATACCATAGTAAAGTGGAGTTATCATCGCAAGAATCGATCCGGCATCACTCAGTGCCGGAATTGTCAGTCCTATGGCCATGGTACTTCACATTGCCATCTGCCCCCTAAGGGCTATGTGCTATGTGCCGGTAATCATAGTAAGTCCGAGTGTCCATCGAAGAAGACAACCGAAATTAAATGCGCCAACTGTTTGAACAATCACCCTGCCAATGATGTTAATTGTCCGAAGCGCTATGAGTACGTGCATGCTAGGCACGCGTTGGGAACAATCATAATCGACCATCCTATAGCTCAGTAGCTCGTAACGCGCATGTTAACATTAACCAGCCGAGTGACAATTTGCCGCTCTCATATTAGCCTCGTCTACTCATCTCTTCTCTGCAAGTGAAATGATAAGCATTGCTAAAGAACTGATTACTAAGCTGTCTGCATGTAAAACCCGCGAAGATCAATTTAACGTATCGACAGAACTTGCAATCAAATTTGTCTACAAATAAAGACCATCTTGATTGCATATTGTGGAACTCACAAAGCATAAGAAACAAACATACTGAGTCATTTAACTTTTGTGATACAAACAACGTGGATTTATTTCTACTGAGTGAAACGTGGCTAAAGACGAGCGACAAATTTACCCACCCGAATTACAATATAGTTCGTAATGACCGAAAAGAGACAATCGGAGGAGGAGTAGCTATTTGCGTGCGAAAGGGGATAGGCTTTACCCATTTAAAAAATTTCCAAACGAAAATAATCGAAACGGTGGCTGTATCAGTCCATCAACACAATATTACCCTCGTTGCTATTTATGTTAGTGGCACCAAGCTAAACGCAACTAAACTTCGTCATTTCAAAGACGAACTCAAGCTGTTGTTTGCATTAAACGAAAAGTTTGTCATATGCGGAGATTTTAACGCCCGCCATCGACACTGGAACTGTGTCAGAGCATACAAGGCCGGAAACTCTAGATCTGATTATAACCAACGGCTCAACTCCAATTTCTCAACCCATTGTCATTAATGACTTATCCTGCACTCATCTCCCGGTTTCCTTCTCAATTGAAGAAAATACTATCATTTCGTACCAATCACTCTTTTGTTACAACAAAACTTCCTGGCCAATCTTCCGAAGGTGTCTTGCATCCTCCATAAATCTCATTGCTAATGACCTCTCTGCTATATCCAACCCCGAAGAAATCGACGTACTTATTTCGGACCTTACTAGTAAAATCTACCTTGCAAGAGATGCATCCACTCCTCGTGAGCCTCATAAATTACAGAAGCAATCAATTGATTCATCGACTCTGGCTTTAATTAAATTACGCAACACAGTGAGACGTCAGTGGCAGCGTACCCGCATCCCATACCTTAAGAAAGCAGTCAACGATTTAACCTCACAAATTCGACTCTCACTTCAGACCTTGCGAAATTCCCAATGGAACAGAATGCTATCAACACTTGAAACCGGCTCGCAGAAGCTTTGGAGGCTACGAAAGTGTCGGAAAAATAAGTCTCGCTTTGTACCACCACTTCGTAAATCAGACGGATCGACTGTGTACACCAACGCTGAAAAAGCAGAGTTATTGGCCGAAGCTTTTCACGAGTCCCATACACTCACCAAAATTTAAGCGACCCTGAAACGACAGACGAAGTGATTAACGAAAACAATTCACTCTCCACTTTAAGTTCAGATCTTAGCCCCGAAAATTTCTGTACTCCATCTCAAATTAAACGCATTCTCAAGAAATTGAAAACAAAAAAAAAGCTGCTGGTGATGATAGCATCCCAAATGTCCTTAAAAACTTGCCCAGACAAGCAATCGTTCAAGTCTGCTTTATCTTTAACTGCTGTTTAAAACTAGGTTACTTCCCTAAGGCATGGAAAAACGCAATCGTAATTCCTATACCTAAGGCTGGTAGAAATCCTGCCATGCCTCTCAACTACCGCCCCATCAGTCTGCTGCCGTTGCTAGGGAAAGCCTTTGAGCGAATTATTTTAGAGCACATTAAGAATAAGCTGGAATCCATTTGCATAATTCCCAACTTTCAATTTGGGTTTCGTCCAGGATTCTCATCCCACCACCAGTTGCTAAGAGTAGTCAATCATATATCTCAAGGTCTCGCTGCTAAAGAATCGACAGGCCTAATAGCTCCTGATATCGAAAAGCCTTTGATTCGGTATGGCACCAAGCCCTCATCTACAAGCTCTCACGCCTTTCTTTTCCGACTTACATATGTAAAATAATTCAATCCTTTTTGTCTAACAGGACATTTTGTGTCAAAGCTCAAGCTAAGTCTACTAAACGTTGTATTTCAGCCGGTGTGCCATAAGGCTCGGTACTAAGCCCGACGTTGTATAACATATTCACGTCTGATATGCCCGTGCATCCTAACTGTAACATAGCCACCTATGCTGATGACACCGCCATATTCACTACACATCTTAATCCTGATAGCATCGTCAACACATTACAACATCAACTTCAGCTAATTAACAATTTTTGTCATAAGTGGAGGATACAAATAAATACAGGAAAGACTCAAGCCGTTTTCTTCACGAAACACCGCGCAGTCAGATACCTTCCAAACCCTCAAATCAATATATTAGGCTCAGCTATCTCATGGTGTAAAGAACTCAAATACCTAGGACTCTCTCTCCACTCTAAACTTACGTTTAAAGCGCACATAGAGGCAACCTATTTCAAGGTAATCAATAGCATACGGTCTACATATCCTTTTATCAACAGGAAGTCAAAGCTATCGGTACGCAATAAACTACTCAGCTACAAAGCCGTCGTGGCACCTCTTATTTTCTATGGCTGCCCTATTTGGAACCGATGTGCTAAAACCCACAAACAAAAACTCCAGATAATACAAAACAAATGCTTAAAAATTATTCTTAATAAGCCTTTCTACTTTCGCACCCAAACGCTACATAGAATAACTAAGATATCCTACGTCGCTAATAGATCTCTGCATTTACAACACAAATTTGCCCAGAAATGTTCTACCTCCTCTAATCCTCTAATATATTCCTTATATAGCTAAGGCTATTACTCATGATTTAGTTATGTTAGTTAAGTTAGTTCTAGTTAAAACATACTAGGTTTTGAGCTTGTTTTTCCTAACATAATCCATAACACTCTAAAATGAATTGATTACGGACTATTTAATAATTATATTTCAATCATAATATAGATGCAAAGGTTTCACCTAATCGCTGTACTAATCACTTCTTGTAATTACTATGTTCTCATTCATACTTCAATAAAGCTTTTTATTATATTATATTATTAATATATTTTTCCATCTGATTATTCTCCAACTTCTACCAAAGTGAGGTGCTCATTTGATTCAACCCCCTAAATTGGGGGTTCACAACTGAAACAAACTAGAGGGCCTAATTTTTCAAAATTATGTGAATACCTAACTTCAGTAAACCTTGTACTTTGCACCATTTTGTACATCTTTTTTAATTGAAGAATTTTCTTTTCGGCTTCAGTAGCTTTTTTTATACAAATAGAGATTTTTTGTGGTTATTAAATTTTAGGCCAATAAAAATGATCGAATTTAGTAAGATAAGAAGCGTTATATCTTGAACTACACCAAAAAATAAATTAATATTTAATTTCTGCTAATATAGTTACAGATAGAAACGGTTTTCTTTCACTATGCATGTTAATTCAATAAATTAAAAACTCAATTTTTTTTTCAATTATTTCTCGAATAATAGATACACAAAGTTCTAGTTCCAAACATTCATTTTTGAACCACTCATATCATTGTATCAAATTATGCATCAGATTTTTTGAACGGATTTTAATCAGCAACACATACTAAGAATATAGCTCTAAAATTGTGTACAAAAATTGTACAACATGGGTTAAACAATTTTTAATTACAAAATACTACTTAATCACGATTATTTTGTTGGTAACACTACATCATCCATACATGTTTCCAAATTAGAAATATAAATTTGTAAATATTGTTTACTACATAGCCATACTTATAGTCTAAGAAAATTGGACCAAAATATGGCCATCGAACGGCAAAAATCCTACATCGGAAATTTTTTTTGATTATGGTTGGGGATGGTCCCGAGATGATGGCATAGAAAGTCCCAAACGATCGGGGGTCCGCAACCTTAAAAAAAGGGGGGAAAGGGGGCCTTTTTTCGGTTTTATTATTTTATTAATAAACCAACATTTTGCACTCTGCTCCAATTTTGGGGGGAGTTATGGATATGCCGTTTTGCAAAATTTAAATGGGGGGATAATGGAGGTCTTTGAACGGAGCGACTCAGTGTTAACGTTAAAATTATTTTAAATTTGTTGTGAATACTTATACAAAATTTTACGGCTGAACTAGCGTTATTTCAAAAGTTATGGAGCTTTTAAAAAAGGTCTAAAATGAAAATATTCTAATTTATGTTCTATTCTAACGCCGAAATATTCAATTAAACTCTAATGTGTTATATATCATTGCAAAGATAATTTTATTTTATTTTTTCGTCCTGAGACCATTTTTCTGTATCTCTTACCGTTTTTGAAATAATCGCAGAAAACCGAAAAAAGGCCCCCCTTTCCATCCTTTTTTTAAGGTTGCGGACCCCCGATCGGTTGGGACTTTTAATGCCATAATCTGGGGACCATTCCCAACCATAATCCAAAAAAATTTCCGATGTAGGATTTTTGCCGACCGAAATATGCCATTTTTCTTAGACTATTAATACGAGTACATTCGTCATTACTTTTGCCTTATTTAAATTTATGTGCCCATACCTTTCCACATAAAGAAGAAAAAACTGAGCAATTAATATGATGTAATCATAAATATTCATACAAACAATGCAAAATGCATCAATTCACAACAAATCAACCGAAAAAACATCACCGATTCTGAAGCTCGCACGCAATTCTTCCACTATTCGCACATATTTTGTGTGCTCCTATGCCAGCGAGTCTGCGTCGATTGATACTATGGGACAGCGCATAGGATCGTATGGAAACGGATGATGGGTACAAGCAACTCTAACCGCACGTGCGATTAGAGAATAGGTGGCTTGTTCTTTGACTTGTGTTATCAATATTTCGGTTACTCTTCGCGGGTTTAAGATACATGACATCGATTTTTAAATAAATTTGAAGTTTTGCTTTTAATTCTATGATATAAAATTTAAGGTAGGAAAGCAATTTTACGATGTGATGGTTTTGATGAGCGTAGGGGGTTCACGTGCTCATGTGCTCCTAAGGAGTAACCGCCACTGGCGCATAGTCTAACAATTATTTTTTTCTTCCATCATTTTATTCTAGCGTCTATTTATAACAGTTTTAATGCCTTAAGGGCAGAAAACTAGGATTAATTGTTGTTCGATTTCAATTCAATTCAAACTGCCCCTAAAGATCTGGAATGTGGTAATTTTTTTTCAAAAAATTAACCCTAGCTTTTTGCACTTTAGGCATTAAAACTGAAATAACAAAGCTAGAATATTTTTTTTTTAGCCTTAATATTACAATGAATATGGGTAGATTGGACAATATCCTTTTATAGTAAAAAGACCCCTAGGTCTATTCTATCAAGAGTTACAGTTCGAAATGTAACACTCAAATGTAAATTAACTATACATATTATGCTTTTGGGTCTAGCGTATAATTTTCTGAGGAAATGTATAGAGTATTCTATATCATTACAAAGGTAATTTTATGTATTTCATTTCGCAATCAAGACGTTTTGCGGCCAGACACACAGTTTTCGAGATATTTGCAAAAAACTGAATTTTCACCCCATTGCGAATGAATCAGAATTTTGTATCTTTGGTCTAGTGTGACGTCACAGCACGATAGCCGATTGTATCGGTTGGAATAACTTTCCTGCGCAATGCGTGATCTAGTAGTCTATGGTTTTTGCAAAATCCTTTCATACTTCAATAAATAACAAAATAAGATTTATTTTCCACAATTTGCTTATCCAAACAATTCAACCCTCAAAACATAATAATTTTTCATTTTTATTACAGATCAATGCACGCCACCCTGCCGAAAATTTGCATAGACAGCATGAAACACGACCCCTTCCCAACAACCGCTGACTTCCTCCCTTCCAAGAAATCGTGCTAAAATGTAGTACGCGCGGCTCAGTACTATGAGAAGGATTCATAACGAAAATTATTATTCAAATTGTCAAAAATCATGCGACGACATAAAGTGAAACGGCGCGAATTGTATCGCGGCAAAAAGTTGTCGACAAACGACGCTGTAGCGAGCCGAATAGTGCGCAACATATGGCTGCAGACGGCATCGATGCAATGACAGGTGATATGGCTGTGCTTCTACAGGACGACGACAACTCACTGGTGGCGGACTTTCTCAACACGACCGGCTTCAATGTCTCCATGACAACAACATCTATCGCGGAACGTATCGAGGACGAGCGGCCTACTTGGTGGGAGTTTAGCGTACTGTTGGTGAAGGGTGTGATCTTTAGTACAATCATTATAGCAGCAGTTCTGGGCAATGCTTTGGTTATTATATCTGTACAACGAAATCGTAAGCTGAGGTAAGTTGCATGTCATCTTTATTATGTTTTTCAAGAAATCGTGTTTTATGAAAAATGTTGAACCAATATTACACATTGTCGGAATCCCTTAGCAAAATTACTAAGAGAATTAATTGGGAAAATTAACACTTGCCTCGCTTCCTAGAATCCTTGCCTCAAGTGATTTTCGTAATGTTAATCCTTTCCGTACGATGGTATTTCCTTCAATCTCAAATTAAACGCACAGAGCTGAATATGAGCTATAAGCTCGTGCATAAACATTCCCTAGAAATATTATACATATTATCCCTGAAACAAGCCAATGAGCTAGTCGGTGTTCTAATACGATGCCTTCCTGCGTCCACTGATGCAATTTATTTTCTCATGTGCTTTTGCATGGAGTTAATACCATGACTCCCGGGTAGAAAATTCAATAAATTTTATAATGTACGTTCATTTAACCCTCATCCAGCGGCAGATTTTTACAACGCTTGCCGGCGGCAAAGGTACACCTGTACCTTAGTACATTTTGTATGAAAATCTTCACTATTTGTATTAATTTTGACCGTAAAACCGTTATATTATGTTGACTAGTCACAAATTAGTAACTGTTTTTGCCGAAGTGAATGTTTTAAGAAGTTGGGTTTATGTGGATTTAATTTTTGGAGTGGGTAAATTTAGAAAATAGGCAAAATTTTAAAAAGAAAATTGAAAAAATGGGTTGCTTGGAATTTTAATTTGACGAAATCTAAAATTGATTTACAAATGAAAAGTAGAAAACGGTTCAAACTAAATCATTAATGATTTTAGAAGAATTTGGTATGTTTGATTTGCGAATTGTGGAGTCTTTAGTTAAAATTTACCCCCCTGCCCCCAATATATTATTCTGTTACTAGAACCCGTTATCGCTAACGAAAAAACGTCAATAATTATCACATTCTCGTTATTTTCCATAAAACAACAATATTTGAAGCAATATTATATTATTATATATTGGAGAAATGAGTAAATGTGTTATTCGAAAGAAAGGTCCTGTCAAGCAACAAGCAAGTAGAATCGGCTAGAATAATTTTCAGTCTCTAATCTTTGTAAATCTAAACTCAGGCCAATTCCTGTAGTAGAAAAATATCTAAAATTTTAATTGTGATTGTTGTTGGTTAATTGTATTATATTTTCTCGTATATGTAATTAAATCCAAGGATCGATTGAAAAATTAAAACAAGAAACCAAAGACATGTGGCATATTCTATAGCAGTTATCGGTATCTATATATGGTACCGACGTACAATTCAACCAAGTTTATGTACCACCCAAACATCCATTTAGAAATTTGGTTGGAGGCTTCTGCCGGTTTTTAGCTGAAACTTCAAAAGGAACTCGGGTGGACGTCCCGAATTACACAAATCATAAATATTAGGTGATGGAATACAAATTATGGGAATTTGTGGTATAGAAAATCAACCGCTAAAATCCAAAATTTTGGCATCCAAAATTTTAGCATTTGTTACAAACCTAATTTTCACTAGATGTTATGGGGGGAAAGAAGGCGTAATACATTCTATTGGTTGCCCCAAGCCATTACATACTTCAAAAAGTTTGGTATGCCAGTAAAAGTCTTCAGATTGATGTCAAATAACCAAAAACCGCTGTATGAGTTAGCCTAGTCCTTATAGATCGATATCTCCAAGGACCTTGATCATTACAAATAAAAATCGTAAATCCAGTATTTCTGTACATCACTCGATTCTCAACTTATTGATAAGTCTCTCTAAGAATGAGCATTCACCAAAAATATTTTATTTTCGCCTTTTGTAAATTTTCTTTCATACAAAATATATGAAGGTACAAATGTACCTTTGCCGCCGTTAAAGGGTGTAAGATTAATTTTGCTCCCTAACTTGGGGATGGGTGGTCACACATTTCTGAAATTTGGAATAGATATTTTAAGCTAAAATCGTAGAGATGTCAGAAAATTTCAGACCGATCGGACCCATAGCAAAAAAGTTACGGTGTTTTAAAAACGGAAAAGGTACACCTGTACCTATCCCGCTGGATGAGGGTTAAGAAATTTTAATGAGTAGAATATTTTGATTTATTTCGGCTAACCGTAATAAAGCTTGCTAGTTAGTATAGTTTGTCATCGGAGCTATTCTATTACGTAGGGAAGGTGACCAGACTCTCGAAGGGCCAATGCTGTACACATTCTTGCGGAGTTTGGCTTTGAAGAAAATCCATGGCCGTACTTCCAAGTTCCGAGGTCTCTGTCGCAAAAAGGCTGGCTTATTCGCTAGTGCACGACAGACAGAGAGAGGTCAGAGCGCAGCGAAGGCGAACTACAGGATCTAAGTAATTATAGGAAAGAGTCATAGGTCTAAATTTCACGAATTGCCATTAATTGGCTCACCGCTCGCACCTCGTTTTATCATTCAAAATATTGGCGAATTCCGAAAAGCGTGACAGAGATAGCAAGGTCTGGAGGAAGCGAAGGGCGAGGCAAAGGATTTAAGTAAATATAAGGACAAACCAGATAACTAAATCTTACCAATTGCCTTCCATCGACTCATCGCTCGACAGACAGAGCGAGGTCGGAGCAGGGTGAGGTCTGAGCATCCATCCATCCTGCGTCTACCTCGCATTCGCCATTAGAAGTACCTAAGCCAGGTGGCCATAACCTCCCTCCCTTGCGGGACGACGAGAATTTATCCGGCTGAAAGCCGGAAAGGTGTTCTCCGCCGGAATGTCTCCCTTTGGAACCCCACCTTGGGATGCGACTCTAGCTGGTCGACTTGTCTAACACCACAAACCCCCTCGAGACCAACGTCTATATGGGTAGGGACCATGCTCCCCTGGGCACGCCTATCCCCGAGGTACACTATTCGCTAAAGATTTCTCAATAGCAGGTGTAATCCTCCTTTGGCCTCCTTTCGGTAGACCTAACGAATTCGGCTCGCCAGCCGCAGGATCGTTATGCCTGTTTACTACTCGTCGGCTTAAAACATACTCGTAGCGCTACCGTTCACATTGGGGCGGCCCCCGTCCGTTTACTAAGCAGCAATTTGATTCGGGCCGTGTGGTCATCAATCCACAAACCAGCTAGGTATAGGCTCATAGGCCATTCTCCCTAACTAGCCACTTCGTGGCTTGGGTTATGCGAAGCCGCCAGCTCCGAGACTGGACACGTACGCTTATAATGTGGTTTCTCTCCTACGAGGAAGCACTGCGTCGTGTAAGCTGGCATGGCTGACTTTTCGAAGGAATAGGGAAAAAGTCAAGCCATGCTGTGTCACCCATACATGACTAGGGAGCTCGGGAACGTCATCGCCCGACGGTCTTTGTACAGATCCACGCCATGGCGTATCAACCATACCAGGGGCCTCCCTGTGCTGCTCACGTACGTGGTGGCGCAACTCGCCAAAAATGTGTGCCACAAGGACACACACCCCCCTGCGGGAGGTGACGTCTGAGCAGAGCCAAGGGCGAAGTACAGGATCCGAGTGTACATATTGACGAGACAGATGTCTAAATCCTACGAATCGCCTTCTATTGGCGCACCTGTGGCTTGCCTCATCCGATTTCCCAGCAGCGTATGAAACTTATGAAAAATGGTGGCGAATTCCGAAAAACGCAACAGACAGCGACGTCTGAGCGGAGCGAAGGGCGAGCTATAGGATCTGAGTATTGCTAAGGACGAGCCAACGGTTTAAATCTTACCAATTGCTCTATTGGCTCACCGCTCGCTACACTTGCACCTCGCCTTATCCACTTCCTACCAGCACTGATCGCAAGGATGTTAGCAAATTATGAAACGCGCGACAAGCAGAGTGAGTTCTGAGTGAAGCCAAGGGCCACAGGATCTGAGCGAATGTATAGACGAGCCTTCTATTGGCTCACCGTTCGCTACACTTGCACTTCGCCTTATCCTATTTCGCAACTGCCCTGCATCGCAACAATTTTGGCGAATTTTCTAATGCACGACAGACAGGGCGAGGTCTGAGCGGAGCGAATGGCGAGCCACCAGTGTTGTGCAATTACGCGTAATCTTTGGAAGTCTACGTTACAGCGTAGACAAAGGCGTAGACAACGTATACAATGTATACAATGCATACAATGTAAAGAATGAAGACAATGAACTGTCACTGATGTGATATTGTTTTAAATGCACCCTAAAATTTGCATTGGTTGGGTTCAGAGTTTTGAATTTATTCTTTTTCAGTAAATGCCAAACATGTTAATGATTCTGAATTCATTCATTCATTTGGCAATACCAAAATTAAATTAATGTTTGGCATGTATCTTCACGTATGTTTTGCAATCATTTTCATATGTAGTAGAGACGCTATTCCAGGTTGATTGGGACCAGTGGCGAACCCACGTAGGGGTTTTGGGGTTCAAACGCCCTCCGAAATTGCTCGATGCAATATAAGATGCAAATCGGTTTAATACAAAAGCAGGACGTTTCCGACAAAAATAGTTCTAACAGTCGTAAAATGAGAAAATTGAGCAAGTAACTCAGTATCACAGAGATGGCGCTGCGCTGAGATGCTTTTCGAAAGACTCTTCAAGTACCACAAAAAATTGCTTTCAAATGTTTTTTCCAATAGCTGGGATTGATACTGAGAGGAGTCTCTCAGTTTTTTTTTTTGTCAATTAAGTTCTGCGGCACTTTGGAATAATTGGAGGACAGATAGAGCCTACCTAGCGAGCTCAAGTCATGATAAAGTACTATGAAACTCTGGACACATTTTAATATAATCTATATTGAAACGCTACTGATGCTTAGTAACCGAACAATAAAAGAATGATTGTGGGAGAATAACAATTTATTAACCCAAAATCATCATCATCAATGTGGCACGATAGCCCGACGTCGGGCCTTGGCCGCCTGAATCGTTGACCTCCAATTGTCGCGGTTACGTGACCTTGTCCTCCAGTTTCGGAAGCCCAGCAGCTGGTGGGCGTCTTCACCTACGGAGTTCTCTCAGCGAGCTCTCGGTCGTCCACGCAACCTCGCTCTGTCAATTCGTTGTGCGTTCATAACTTTCTTTGGCATGCGATTGTCGTCTATCCATTGTACATGCCCCGCCCATTGCAGACGTTGAAGCTTCACTATTTTCGATACTTCCAGCTCATCGTACAATTGATACAACTCATGGTTGTATCGCCATTGGTCTCGCTCGCGAACGGCCCCGAAAATTCGCCGAAGGACCTTTCGTTCGAATCAGTCTAGCAAAATTTCGGAGGCTTGGGTAAGGGTCCATGTTTCGCAGCCATAACATAGCACGGGTCGGATGATCGTTTTGTACACGCGGAGCTTCGTGTTCCTGTGCGTAAGTTTCGAATTAATTATAGGGAGGACCGAGAAATATGTCTTATTGGCTAGTTGAATCCGTCGCTTAATTTCGTCGGTTTCGTTGGCGTCCTTTGATAAAGTTACACCAGATAGTTGAAGTTGTCTACATACTCGATATTAAGGTCCCCCACTGTGATGCTTGAATTTGCTGGCGTCCTTGTTTTCGATTGCATCATGGCCTTTGTTTTGCTTTCGTTGATATGTAGTCCAACTTACTTTGCGGCGTTATTGAGGTTATGCAGAAGGCTTTCTGCATCACCCAACCTTCGAGACATGGTGTTGATATCGTCGGCGTACGCTACTAATTGAGTCGACTTGATGAGTAGCGTTCTGCTGCTGTCCATATTCATGGCTCGAATTACATACTCCAAAGCCAGGTTGAAGAGCGTCGGCGCCAGCCCGTCGCCTGCTTGAGTCCAGTACGAGTTTCAAATAGGTCAGTGAGTCGGTTCTGCACTTTGACCTGCGAGGCGGTATTAGTCATCGTCATCCTTGTGAGTCGCACTAACTTCGCCGGTATACCAAAATTCAGCATAATGTTGTACAGTACACTTCGATCCATACTATGCGTATGCCTGCTTGAAGTCGACAAAGATTTGGTATACGTCGATGTTATATTCCCCTTTTGGAGTAGTAGCTTAACTGTGAAAAGCTGCTCAGTCGTTGAGCGACCAGGTCTGAAGCCGCCCTGATACTCGCCAATGATTCGTACTGCGTACGGATTAATTCTCTTTTCAAGAATTTTCGATAAAATCTTATAGGCCATACAAACTAATGATATGCCCCTGTAATTCTCACACTTCAGCTTGTCACCCTTTTCGTGGATTGGGCAGATTATGCTTTTGCGCCAATCTTTGGGGATTACCTCGTCGTTCCATATTTTCAGCAGTAGCACATGTATAGCGTTGGTCAGGCAAGTTCCACCATGCTGCAGCAGTTCGGCTGGGATCTCGTCAGCGCCGGGCGCTTTGCTATTTTGAAGCGACTGTATGGCGAGACTCACCTCCTCTGCTGTTGGGGGTAAGACGGGAGGGCCTGGTTCGGCTAACTGCTCAAGAGCTGGCTCCGCGGGGGATGTTGATGGTGCATTGAGGAGCTCTTCGAAATGCGAGGCCCATCGTTTGTTGACGCTTTCGATGTCGCTGATGGTGTTACCATCCTTGTCCTTACATTGGCTTGTCCCGGGTTGATATCCGTTCTTGATATTATTTATAAGTTTGTACGCCTCTCTAATGTTCTTACTGGCTAATTTTTGGTTTATTTGCGGTTACTGCTTGTCAAAATGTATGCGTTTCTTACGCCTAATTAACATGTTAGATACTCGCCGAAGTTTGTGGTAACTTTCTTTCTTGGCTCGGGATGAGCGTTGTGTGTATTGGCGATAGGCTTAATTTTTCGCCTCAATCGAGGCCCTACATTCGTTGGCGAACCAGTCTGCTCGTCTGCGCCGGCATTTATAGCCCCCGACATCTTTTGCGACTCCTATGATGCTGTCTTTGAGCTCCTCCCAGAACTCATGGATGCCTAAATTATTGGTGTTATCAAGCATGTGCGACAGTTTTTCCTCAAGTGCTGTAGTATACGCAGCCGCCGTGGCATCATCAATCAAATTATCAACCTCGAAGATCTTGGCAGGGTTGATTCTCGTTAGGTGCACCGAAGAGATTCTGCACCTGTAGGTCGTCTTCACAAAATAGTTATCGGAGTCGCAGTTGGCTCCTCGATAGGATCAAACATCTAAGACATTAGAAGCCAATCTCTTGTTGATCAGTACGTGCTCGATCTGGTTCACGGTGTATTCATCTGGAGACTTCCAGGTCTGCTTATGGATTCGTCGATGAGGGAAGCATGTAGAGCTTATGACCAGATTTCTGCCGCTCGCGAAGTCGATAACCGTTGACCGTTGTTGTTGTTTTCGTCGTGGAGGCAATGACCTCCAGGAGTTCCCCTATGACTATGCTTTCGTTCCCGACTTTGGCGTTAAAGTATCCCATTAGCAACTTGACGTCGTTTGGTGGAAGTGAGTCGAAGAGTGTTTCTAGGTCGTTGTAGAAATCGTCCTTATTCGCGTCTTCTTTTACTTCAGTAGGGGCATGCGCATATTAATGAGCCAGAGATTAGCGAAACGGGTCTTAATGCGGATCGCACATAGCCGCTCGTTGATGGGTTTGAAGCCGATAACGTGGTCCTTGAGCTGCTTACTCACGATGAAACCTACTCCAAACTCCTTGTTGCCCTCCTCTTTACCACTCGTAAAAATAGTGTGCGAATCAAGGTCGTTAGTCTTGCTTTTGAGCCATTTAATTTCTTGGATTGCAACTATGCTCAGCTTGTATTGTTCTGATCCAGGAGGGCCCTTAAGGCCCCGGGTCTATTCAGGGAGCGTACATTCCAGGATCCAAAAGAGTAATCAGTTGTTCGTTTGCGTGGTCGCTGTTCTTTTGTATCCGTCCAAGGCTTTTGTTTCAGGTATCTTTACTTGAAGTTTTTCTTATGAAAAGTTATCGGCACATCGCTAAACCATGATAGGGTTTAATCGTTGAATAAAGGCCATCATGGGCATGCCTCGACGATGCTGCTTTAGTGGTTGAATTAAATGTTTTCTGTCACCTATCAAGTTAAGTAACCTGAGACGCTGCAGATGTTAATACAGCACTCAGGCGCAGTGGTTATTCGGATAATGCGGGAAAGTAACACCTCGTAGAGAGACATAGGAATTGGACGAAGCCGTTCACCCTATGAACTCCTCCTGCATAGCTAAGGGTCCGCAGCTATGCCACAACTGAAGAAGATATAGGAATTAACCGGAGTCTCTCAACCTTTATCTTCCCCCTTACGGGCCATATGTATCCGACATTTGTATGTTGAAATAAGTTTTTGGAAATTTAATGAGCTTATATACTGCCACAGTCTGGCTGGTCTAGCGGTTAGTGCGCGCACCTTCGGTGCACAGGCTCATGAGTTCAAATCTGACCGTGTTCCATGGTGTTTTTCGAACTCACGAGCTTGTGACGGACTATGATCTCACTCAGATGTTAAACGAGTACCCATTTATGGGGATAAATAACACTGCTGAGCGTGATGCTGATCTCATTACCTCATCAAAAAGCAGATAAGATCTTGGAAATAGGATGTCACTAACACATCCTGCGGCCTTAGTCCAATGCTGGATTGTCGCGCCTGTTATTTATTTAAATACTGCCATACAAATACTCTCAGGAGGACTCACCGCTTCCGAGCTATTTCTCAGATTAAGTCGAAAACCTGCCAAAATGAATCCTGTAGCCCCCCCCCTCCCCACGTAAGCGCCCACCTCATGACCGCGAGCTTTTAGTATGTTTTACTCTGAACCATCCCTTATAGATCCGTGAAATCAAAAACCGTCACCCCCTCCCGATTTTCCACAATAGTTGTCTTCATTCTGATGAATATAGAATATTACTTCGTTGAGACTCTTTTAACTCTCGAATGATAGGAGACAAGCCAAGAAGAAGTGTATCAAATTAAAGAAAATTTAACACTTACTAACTTTGCCCTAAAAAAGTTTTTTGAAAAACAATTCGGAGAGACACCAGAGTCAATAGATTACAAAAAAAAAATTCGACTTTTATTAAACAATATCGGATAAACTGTCAGGAGTTTTGCTTATGCAAGACGTGCATCAAGTTAGCGGAACAACTTTTGAAAATCGACTCGGCGACTTTACAGTAATTTGCCGCTAATTGTTGTGAATTAGTTGTGGAAAAATTAATTTTGTCGCTCTTCATTTTCACTGAGAAAATGGGTGTCTCGCTAAATTAACGTCAAGTTAGCGGAACAACTTTCAAGGATCAAGTCTGGACTTGTACCGTTCTCTTCCGCTATTTTGTTGTGAATTAGTTGTGAAAGAAAAAAATTTGTCGCTCTTCACCATCAGTGTGAAATTGCAGTTTCCTGTTTGTGACGTCACTATGGAACAACCCCACTTTACCCGCTCGAATCAAGTCGCGGAGTATGTCATAATTTTCTGCAAGGATAATACGAATGAGATGTTAAAATAACGATTTTGTCGCTCCGCGCCATTAACGGTGAAATGCACTTTTCCATATTATGGTGACGTCACTATCTCAAACAACCTACTTTTCCTGATCGCACCGTGTCGGGGAATATGTCAAAATTTGTCTCTTGGATAATTACAATTAGTTGTGAAAAGAATGATTTTGTCGCTCTCTTCTATACGCGGGAAAACGCGGTTTTCCATATTATGACGTCACTATGGGAGAAAATCCACTTTTCCTGATCGGTTCGAATTGGGGAGTATGGCATAATTTTCCGCTTGGCTAATACGAATTAGTTGCAAAATGAATGATTTTGTCGCTCTTCGCTATCGGTGAGAAAACGCGGTTTTCCATATTATGACGTCACTATGGGAGAAAACCCACGGTGCGATCAGGAAAAGTAGGTTGTTTGAGATAGTGACGTCACCATAATATGGAAAAGTGCATTTCACCGTTAATGGCGAGGAGCGACAAAATCGTTATTTTAACATCTCATTCGTATTATCCTTGCAGAAAATTATGACATACTCCGCGACTTCATTCGAGCGGGTAAAGTGGGGTTGTTCCATAGTGACGTCACAAACAGGAAACTGCAATTTCACACTGATGGTGAAGAGCGACAAATTTTTTTCTTTCACAACTAATTCACAACAAAATAGCGGAAGAGAACGGTACAAGTCCCGACTTGATCCTTGAAAGTTGTTCCGCCAACTTGACGTTAATTTAGCGAAACACCCATTTTCTAAGTGAAAATGAAGAGCGACAAAATTAATTTTTCCACAACTAATTCACAACAAATTAGCGGCAAATTACTGTAAAGTCGCCGAGTCGATTTTCAAAAGTTGTTCCGCTAACTTGATGCACGTTTATGCAAGTGTAGACAAATAAATAGGATATCTAGAAAGCTTTAATGCTTACTCACAACTTTTTTCTCTGCGAGATATAGCCCAAAACACCAAAAAATGCACAAAATTGCACCTTTATTGAGTGTAATAAGTCGGGGTCTTTCTGTAGCGTTGAAATAAATTTCATTTTACCGGCGCGTTGCAAATTGCAGATCACACCCAGAAAAAGCATGTAAGAATAAAAAAAATCAAAACCCGTTCTTATTGGCTTACTTGACGCATGGCATTGATTTAAGTACCGTTTGATAGATTATTTGATAAGAAATGAAACCTCTATACACCATTTTACTGTAAGGTCAACAATAAGAATGATTTCAAGCAAAAACGCAAATTTGGCCTATTTCTATAAGTAGGCAATTTACTATAACTACCCCCCTGATATATACGCAACTTCAGATATGGGTTTATAACGCATCCCTTAACGACTTCGCCGACTTTCAGTCATTACATATTTTATTAAGCAAAATATTCCCATTATTGGTACTATTTTGACTTTTAACTGGTCATTATAACGGGACTACTTAACCCATGAAATTAATGTAGGTACCGTTGAATAGATAATTTGATTAGAAACAAAACTTCTATACATCACTTTACTGTAGGGTCAACAATAAGAATGACATTAACGAAAAATGCAAAATTCTCCTATAAGTAGGCAATATACGAGGGTAGTCTGATAAGTACCCAGCCTCCCCGCCTGATGGTGTCAGTATCGCAAGAGCAATTTACTATCGTGTAGTGCATTCTTCTATACGGCAACTGACCGAAATTCAGCCGGATCAGACTCGTAGTTTTGCTTTGGCCACGTGTGAAAGCTGGAGTGTCCGCCGACTTTAGAAAAATGGAAAAAGAGCAATATCCGCCGGTGATTCGACTCCTGTTTTTGGAAGGGAAATCGCGCAGCGAAATCAAAGAGCGTTTGGATGCTGTGTACGGTGACTCTTCTCCTTCGATGGCGACCGTCAAAAATTGGTTTAACGAGTTTCAACGTGGTCGCACGTCGGTTTTTCATGAGCCACGTCAGGTGCCCCGAAAACGGTTAGCACGCCGGATAACGTGACAAAAATCCACGATCTCGTATTGACAGACCGCCGATTAAAGGTGCGAGAGATAGCTGATACAGTAGGCATTTTAAAAGATCGCGTGGGTCATATCGTGCAGGAAATTTTGGGGATGAGATGTCGGCGCGATGTGTGCCGCGTTTGCTTACTCCGGACAACAAGCGCAACGGTGAGACCACTTCAAAGCAGTGTTTGACGCTGTTTAAGCGCAATCCGAAGGAGTTTCTGCGTCGTTTCGTGACAGTCGACGAAACTTGCATACACTGGTACATACCAGAGACTAAGGAACAGTCGAAACAGTGGACTTCAGCCGGCGAACGTGCCTTGAACAAGGCGAAGACTGCTCCGTCGGCCGGAAAGGTGATGGCCAGCGTTTTCTGGGATTCACAAGGTGTCCACATTCACATCGGCTACCTGCAGAAGGGCAACACGGTCACAGGGCTGTACTCTGCCGAATTATTGGGCCGATTCGACGCGGATTTGAAGAAAAAACGGCCCCACTTGGCAAAGAAAAAAATTCTCTTCCACCATGATAACGCAGCGGATCACACCTCCTCCCGCCAACGCCAAACTGGTCGAATTGGGCTACGAACTGCTGCCCCATCCACCGTATTCTCCAGATTTCGCCCCGAGTGACTTCTTTTTGTTTCCAAACTTGGAAAAGTCACTCGCCGGGCAGAATTTTCTGTCGAATGAGGAGGTCATCGCCGTCACGGAGGCCCACTTTGCAGGTCTCACTCAAACGACTGTCAACTAAAAACTGCGCGTCCAAAATGGCCGAAACTTTGGTGAGTAACTGTTAAAAGATGCACAGCTACATTCACTAGCTTTTATTGACGAGTGGCGCCATCTTTGAGTTGAGGTCGGAAACTTTTCAGACCACCCTCGTACTTCAACTTACCCCACCCCCACAAATACGAAAACTCAGTTTTAGATAAAAGACATGTCCCCTAACATCTCCAGCAAGTTTCAGCCATTACGTGTTTTTTTTTAAGTAAACGGCCGTTTTGTGTCTTTATTTACTGTACTATTAACACCGAAGTGCATTCAGCTTTGTCGCGTTCCTAATAGATAATCGCTTAAAACATTTGTGCAGAAATATAACTTAAGGTCGATAAATTAAAATATGAAATAAACTCATTTTCATGAAAATTGCACTAACACATTTGCGCGCTTAGGCATCGGATATTATAGATGAATATATGTATAGGAACAAGCGAAAATTTCTGTTTACTGTTATTAATCTAAAAAATCGTGCTTTACTAATAATAATTACGATTTATGCTTACTAATATCACGACTCCCGCAAAATTGGCCACCCTAAAACCCATTTATCAGTTTCATAGGCAATTTGGAACGTATAGACAAAATAAAAAGGATCACAATCACTTCAATCGCGCACATAACATTAAATCCCTCCTGGGTCTGGACCTATCGTAACAATTTTCGATGATACTTGCCATTTACCGCAAGTGCTGGGCACGCTCAAATTATGTGTACATATGCTCCATAAACAACGCTCATTCGGTCATAGATGAAATTTTAGGCCCATCCATTAAAATAATAAGGTCCTTGTTAAAAGCCTGAACAAGGCAAACTTGGCCATTAAATTAATTAACTGCTTTTCAAAGTACCGATATACACTGCCACCCCTGCCCGCCTCCACAATAAACACAGTTTCAAGTTCACATATTCAAATAAGGCTCTCATTTTGGATAATTTGCAGTTGACTGATATTAAGTCGAAGGCTTCCCGTCGACTTTTAGCCTCCGTCAAAATCGCATTAATTATTCAAGCATGATATTCACATATAGGTACTGATACTCCTCACTGTATACATTATATATACATCCTATAAAGCTAGACCTCGTCTCTAAACGTTCAACCGTCAAGTGAGAGTGCGGCTGTTTAGTTTTATCCTTACTGATGTATGAATACGGTCGAATGCTCCGGGAGTCCTTGTGTCCTTACAGTCCAGCGTTTTGTGTCACCCATATAAGCCATCTCCCTCGGCCACCTCCACCGCAGACTTCATACAGCAGAGCAATTGAACCCATCATGCTTGTTGACCACTCTATAGTCGAGCAATTGTAATCCTTTCCCATTGACCGCAGGCTCTCTGCGTTGTGTGTACAAATAGATGACGGGAAAATTACAGTCCTGGGAATTGTCGTCGAACGGATAAATCAGTTTTTATTTAATTTGCTAATGTGAGAAAGGAAAATTCCCTGGTTAGAAAATGTTTTCAGCCTTGTGTGTCCTGGCAAATTCAATTTAACATGCTCGACAAGGGATCACAAATGACCTGGCCTGGCCCGACCAGCTCGCCACAGCTCAGACGGTTAAACAGTGAAAGCGTATTACAACATGGTTTTGAAGGACAAAAATGTTATTTTATTGGATTTGTTTATATGATAGCTCCGTGGAGAATGGTTTCCCGTGACAGTCGTAAATCTTCTCTGGACGTTATGTTACGTAACGCGATGGTTTCGGTTCGGATTCGATTCCGTTCGTCGCACAGGTTTGGTGTTTTATGTATGGATAGGTATAATGCACGAATTTCTCATTCAGTCGGTAAACATGATTCAATATTAAAATGAATAAATCTTTTATGGATAAATAACTGACTTTGGTTTTTCGCCAAGCACCCCACACTTGGACAAGGGTGGAACTTCTAAATGTGGCAGTGAATTATACGCTTTTGGCGTACGACGGACATTTTTTGGGTGGTGGTTTTTGGTGTAGTCACTGTCAGTATACCGCGCCCGAGCCGTGATTGTGCCGTAAGACAGACGTAATTGATTTATTGTTGAAAAATAGAAGATACAACATGCGGCAAGTCGGCGAGCAAACATACCTAATTCGTTTTGGGAAGATTTAGGAAAATCGGGCAGATGGATGAGTTTATTTCTGAAGTTGTTTCCGAATGTAATCCATTGATTAAGTCGAGAATATTTGAGTGCGGCTTTTTTTCTGCCAAAGCAGCACCACCACCAGCATAGCCTTGACGAGGATACAGGACGAAAAAGTTGGTTCAGATAAGGATGAGGCATTGATCCAGAGGGCAGATAAGAGTCTACACAGACTTATTGTGAATTATTACTGCAGATATGGTTATCAGCGAGATTATTTCTGCTGAGTACATTGATAAAGGACTATTAGTGATTTGAATAAAGGATAGAGGAAAATGTTTACAAAACAAAGGAAAACAACCCTACCTACCCGTCTCATGGACACGAAGATAAAAACTAGGGGGCTTCGCCTCCTGCTCGCTACGCTCGCCAATTCCCGAGGGCGAGGCTAATTTCGGGCGCGGCCGAAATTTTGATACCCTTCGCTCTCCTTGGGCTAAAAGTTTGTTCGGGCGTACCTATGACTTGTATTTAATCCCCTCTTCATTCTTTTTCTTCCGTCTTGACAAACGTTTTGGGCTTGGTTGAAATAAGTGGGCAAATAAAAATATTTACTCAGAAAATTTTATTGGGTTGCGGGAACATGACCCCACAGTACGATTCCATCCGTTTTGAACTTTTTTGTTGCTTTGGTAAAGTCACATTAATTCAAGGTTTTGTGAAATTAGTGCAAAAAATGTTTCTTAGAAGAGCCAAAATGGGGGTTGGGTTTGTATGGCCCCCCATGACCCCATGGTCAGATTTGATCAATTCTTAGATATATTTTGTGTCATCAAGAGAAACACTTTTGCGTCAAATTTGGTTGAAATTGGTGCACAAGTAAAAAAGTTTTTCTTAAGAAACTAATTTTGGGGGTTAGGTTTGTATGGCAGCCCCATGACCGCATTATCCGATTTGATCCATTCTTAGATATGTTTTGTGTCATGAAGAGAAACACATTTGTGGGAAGTTTGGTTGAAATTGGTGCACAAGTAAAAAATGTTTTCTTATAAGAACCTAATTTCGGGGAAGTGGTTTGTATGGCAGCCCAATGACCCCATTATCCAATTTGATCCATTCTTAGATATGCTATGTGTCATCAAGAGAAACACATTTGTGTGAAATTTGGTTGAAATTGGTGCACAAATAAAACAGTTTTTCCTAGAAGAACTTAAATTGGGGGGCTATATGTTTGTATGGCAGCCCCATGTGATTCGTGATCCAATTTCGGTGATTCAAACATACAAACAGCCTGCAACAATAATAAGCACGTGTGCAAAATTTCAGCTTCATAGCTTCTATAGTGGCCGAGAAAAACGCGCTGCAACAGACGGACAGACAGACAGACAGACGGACATCGTCCAATCGACTCATATATGAATACTTTTTATATGGTCGGAGATGCTTCCTTCAATGCGTTATAAACTTCATGACAAAGTTAATATACCCTTTCACTCTATGAGCAAAGGGTATAAAAAATATTTATCTTATAGGGGGCTCCCTAAATGAAGGACACTATACCCGGGAACGGGCCGGGGAACTACATACTAAGTTACTCGAACCACATCACAAACACGACATCATTAAGGGTACTCAACTCAGCCGTATTCAAGGAGAGCATCGTCGTCGTCGGGCTCTCGCTCCTGTGACAAGGTCCCGAGGACCATGCAGCATGCAGGCACCACCTAACCTCACTTTTTTGTATGGAAATTTTTTTTTTACTCTGCACTTGACAAAACTAAACCAAAAACCAAGAAATTGGAAAAAAATAAACGAAAAATGAAAACGGACAATGGAAATAAAGAGTTTTATGAAAATTTAACCATACATACCATAAAAGTGATAAATAATTCTTATCGATACCACAATTTTTCTGCCCCAGCAGTGAGCAAAAATGTTACGCCAATGAATGACTCACAAAGTGGAAATAATGATCATCTGGTTGTCGAGTTTACAGCTCAACAATGTGTGCTGTCTCAGACGGGTAGGTGAGGAGGGGCATCATGAATTTCTAGTCACACACAGAAACTCATGTACAGAGGGTGGTCCATTTTAAGTCTTTCTTTCTTTATTTAAAACGATCAAGCTTTTGGCATCTAGTGAGGGTGAATCAAATATAAACGGTAATTTTTAAAATTATATTTATTGAATAATATTATACAAAAACTATACATTCAACATTTTTCAATATAGTCTCCTGCATTATCTACACACTTCTGCCACCGATTTGGAAGCTTGAATATTCCTTCTTCATAAAAAGATTGAGGGCGAGTTGTCAACCAATCGCGCACGTGCTTCTCGACATCGTCATTGCTTTCAAATCGTTTTCCTCCAAGTGATTCTTTTAAGGGCGCAAACAAAAAGTAGTCGCAAGGGGACAAGTCTGGACTGTAAGGAGGGTGTTCGAGAGTTTCCCAGCCCATTTGTTCCAATTTATCCCTTGTCAACAATGCGGTGTGAGGCCTTGCGTTGTCATGGAGAAGGATGACATCTCTAATGGGCACACCTCTTCTTTTGTTCCGGTAACTGGTTTTTGCCGACTGTAGGACCTGGCAGTAGTAAGCTGCGTTCACTGTTCGTTGATCGTGAAGAAAATCAATGAGTAGAACTCCCCTTGAGTCAAAAAAATTGTTGCAAGAACTTTTCCGGCTGAGAGACGAGTTTTGGCTTTCACTGGGTAGCCTTCATCCTTCCTTCGCCACTCCTTACTTGCCATTTTCGATTCGGGAGTGTAATGGTGGACCCACGTCTCATCACATGTGACGACGCGCCTCAAAAAATCTTCACCTTCTTCTTGAAATCGATGCAGAAGTCTTCCAGCGATCTCCGACCTGACCTGTTTTTGATTTTCGGTCAACAACCTCGGAACCCATCGAGCACTAATCTTTCGGAAGCCAAGGTGGTCTGTGATTGCAGACTGAGCACTCCCGTAGCTGATACCAATTTCCGACGAGATTTCTTGAACAGTTAACCGGCGATCACCTTCAATAAGCTCTCGAAGGACACTAATGTTTTCATCTGTAAGACTTGACCTTGGGCGTCGACGGTGACTTTCGTTTTCAACACGTTCTCGTCCATCCCTAAATTCTCTGGCCCACGTATACACTCGATTCTGAGACAGAGTAGTGTCCCCAAACTGTGCCCGCAAACGAGTTAAAATTTCCGAAGGTTTGACACCTTCATTTGCTAAAAATTTTATGACGATGCGTTGCGCAACAGATGGATGTACCTCTTGCTCGGTCATGGCTGTTCTGACGGCAGAACACAACACTGCTGCGAAGTAAGCAGTTACCCCCACTCCTATTAAACAAAACAACAACAACAACACCGCCGCATCAGTTCCGAACGTGTTTGGTACAGTCAACAGTAAAATTACCGTTTATATTTGATTCGCCTAGAAGACAAAACAAAGAAGACAAAACAAAGAAGGATTTTGAGCAGTACTCGCAAAATTTATCTATCACTTTCAAGGAGACGAGCTGAACAAGGTTTTATTACTATTTTATACAAAAATTTTACTAGAAACCCTATGCGAGTTCGTCCCCAGAAAAAGAAGCGAGTAAGGTGAGGGTTTTCGGCGGTTTAGGCACTAGAAAACCTAATCGATTTCGCCCCCTTGCATGGGGACGAGTTGAACAAGGGCTTTTGGCTCTTTTCGATGCAAAATGTACTCGAAACCCTATGGGAGTTCGTCCACTTTCAGGGGACGAAATCGATGAGGGTTTTGGGCAATTTTGACACTAGAAAAGCTAACCGATTTCGTCCCCAAGCAGGTGACAAACTGAACTAGGTTTTCTAGGTACGCCCACCGGAGGCATGTATTTCTTGTTAATAAAGTGCCAGAAAAAAGCACCATTAGAAATAATTTCTGGTTGGATCGTGTTCATTTAGTGGTCTTTTGCTGAATTGCAGTGCGAAAATACATTTTTAGTGCTGTCGGAACGCTCGTGCCGAATGGTCCAATTGGCCAAAGCAAAGGTGAAAAATTACAATTATTATTATAATTGATTGAAATCGGCTCCTGGCTGAATTGAAGACAGGTTTGTACCTAAGAAAGTATTATATTATCTAGTTTTTGATCGATTAAAATTAAATTCCGGGATATCAGAGCTCATTTACTGTTGCAGTAGCGAAATGCCTCCGGGGGCATGTGCCGCACAGAAAAGAAGATAACCAAAAATGACTGCCGCTGAGGCAACTTGTTTAGGAAATTAGATTTAAGTGGCTCCGCATGGTTCCGGTTCATGCATTATTATCTTTAGAAGAATTTCACTCACACATCTATGGACAATAATAAAAAAAAAATACCGGCGTACAGAGGGCTGCGCCTGCAATACGAGAGTTTTTTAGAATTTTAATGCATAGTGAGTTTTTTTGGTACATATTTTTTATAAGCAATAAATAAGAATTGCCGACAACATTAATGAAATGTTTCCTGTAAATGAATTTTTGGATTGTTCTAAATAAACGCGTTCCAGAATGTAACACATTTAATTAGAACAATCCAAAAATAGATTTACTATGTATCCAGTTTAAAAAAAGTACCCAACGGCAAATGTACAGGAATTTTTGGATTTATAATGTGTGATGAGTTCTCAACAAAAAGAAATTCAGGCAAACGTAAGGATGGCTATACATTCAAGCTGAATTTATTAGCTCCGTTACCGTTTCTCCGAATGAAGAAAAAGGCCCTTATATGAAATGATTTCGTTGAGCCCGTTGATATTTGTACTTACACAGAGCTTTCCTATGCGTATTGAAAAAATTTACATCTATTCAGGGACACCCTGTTAACTTGGTCCTACAAAACTCTGCCAATCTTTATGCAAAGTTGCATATCGGTACCTATAACGGTTTAGTAACCCCGAGGTGAAAACGTAAGCTTAACTTCAAACGCCCATAAATACATATTACTCGGATTTTAAACTTTTGGGAGCTGGTTCGGCGCTCAGATACATACTCGTACTTACTTTATGTACTCATGCACTCTTCCTCTTGTCTTATTATTATAACAAAATAAACTTATTTATTAAAATAAACAAAAATAAGAAAACTACATAAGTATGTATGTATGTATGTATATCACAAGGAATTTTATTGATAGCATCTCAATTGAAATAATATTGCATTCTTCACAGTTCTGTCCACTATCCGATTAGTCCAAATATGATTTTTCTTTCTGTTTTCGACAAAATTTATCAGATGAGACAAGCTTGAAACTGCACCTATTTGATCTTCCTATAATATGTAATAATTTATTTGTAGATTTTAAATACAACTACTCTACATTATAACTTATCAATTGTAAAATTCGGTGAAATGACATGTTATTTCTGATATTTGTGACAATTGACCCTGACATTGTAAAATTACCCCACGCCAGCTAAAATCAAATTAGAGCTTTTCGGTGGTTACAATGAAGGTTTAGAATTGAAAGCTCCACCGAATTGCGGGTTACAACGAGGTTATGAGAGCTTTCATAAACTGCAAACGGCTCATAACCTCGTTATAAACCGCATATAAACTCGTTTTCGACTCATAAACTGCATTTGTTCGTAAACTCGTTTAGGTGTGTCAGGACTATTACGGTCACTGAAAACTGGAAAAAAGTAACTGATATAAAATGTACCTACTCGTCGAGTCCTTTGATTTAAGCACCCATACGTCCATCTTCAATCAAAACTAAAAAAGTCAACTTTTTCAAATCTTCGGGACACCCTGTTATATTTGCTTTAACAACTTTTAAGTACTTCGCGCCAAAGACTGTTACCATTCTACACATTCCTGCCAAATTTCATGACGATCGGTTGGGCCGTTCGCGAGTTATAGTAAACAAATTTTCGGTTGAGCCGATCGGGAGTTATTAAGTGAACAGATGGACGGACAGATGGACAGACGGACGGACAAAAAATTCTAAAAAACCCTAAAAAGTTGTCTAAAATATACACTTCGTTACTGAGTACTTCGTTGCATACTCATTGTGTTGCCGGTTACTAAACCTACGAACCTACCTAGCTAGGCAGCATAGAAAATTGAAACTCAGGCCCGTATTTACAAACATTCCTTAGCCAGGTGACCAGACTCCAGTGCTATGGTATATCTAGTCATAGGGTTCTAATTGAGTGGCATTACGGCACAAGTTAGTCCTGCTTGCTTGAACAATACTGCATCATGCTACCGGGTATGTAGTTATGTAGGATTTTTCTTGAATAAAATCACAACCATCTCGTTTACTCATTAACCTGACCATCTTTCGTTATTACTCCACAGGGACAGCCGCAATGTCTTTACATACTGCTTCCTCGCTTTGCTGAACATTTTTTTGTAAGCTGCATACAAACCACTCATTCCGACCTTTTTTACCGCATGCATCTCCTGTGCGCGAACGATTCATAACATTTGCGCTCGGTATTTGCAGGTGACCGTTCTTTTTTAAGTTCATCCCACAACCTTCCAGGATTAAAAATTTCAAGGCGTAGAGCGTACTTAGGTATAATCTTTAGGCGATTCTATAAACTTCCGAGTTCTTCCTGAGATGGGTTGTCACCTGGATTAAGCTCCCGCGTATCATTCAGGAGTCTAACTTCGATATAAAGTAGGTATATCTACATTAAGGTGGGGATTATGAAAATCTACATCTGATCTCTAGAGCTTTGTTCGACGTATAATAATTGCTTCGCTGTGCCAACCTATTACTCGGTAAACTCAGTTAATCAAGTAGAATTGTAACAATTTTAAAAGCTTGAAGCGACAGCCCATTTTTCGATCTTGGCTGTAGACCTCAAACTAGACCTGTTCCTAACACCGGTACATCGGTTTAAAAACGGTGTTTAATCAGTACCGGTACCAATATTTTTGTTTTTTTTTCAACCATGGTCCGGCGGATGCCGGTGCACCGGGTACTGAAGAAAACCGGTATCCGATGCTGAAGTCTCAGTATCGAACATGCCTACCTTAAACGTCTAAAAGATTTTTTTACTTGATAGAAAAGCATAGAAACAATATGATGGTTACTATTCCTTGATTTCCTTTTTTAAAACCCCTTAATTTAATGCACTTTCCAGTGCTGAAAAAAAAAATAATTCTGACCACTGATCACCTCACCCTTCCGAAAAGCTATCTACGCCACTGGTTCTTCTTAAGAAGCATGTGAAGCACACACGTATGTTTTAACACAAAAAGTTAGCAAGGGAGAAATAAGATTCTACACATAAAATAGAAGATTGATTTCATAAATTTCAGATTTCTGTAAGGACAGTACAGTCTGAGGAGAACCTCCAGAGCAGTGGAAGGCTGCGTATCCTGGTTGCGATATTTCTGTTGGAGAGTATGCATCCCTCCCTGTTTACTTTAGCGATGCTGTGCCGTAACGTCATTTTAACAGAATCGAAGGACATATTGTGAGAAAAAACTTAATCTAAAAAATTTTGCAGAGTCCTTTCTGTAGTATGTATGCATTTGCTTATAGAGGTTGATAGGGGAATCCGATGGAATATGATGGCTGATTTTTCCATCGTTTTGTCATAGGAAAAATAAATTAGCCTTGAAATGTTCACCAAATATGGACATTGTGGTGCTCTGCAAGTCTACCAGATTTCAAAACTCCGCTCAAGAACTACAAGGTATGAACAATTTTCGATTAGAAAACACAAAAGTGTGTTTTGGGCAACCGTAACTTCCGAACGGTAGAACCTTGAAACTTGAAGTCAAGTCAAATAGCCCTACAAGAGCGTCAATTTTCACCAGTTTTCAAAATTTCAAAATTTTTCGCTCACAAATTTCGGGTTATGGACAATTTTCGGTGAAAAACCCCATAAATTCAGATTTGGGCAGCTGTAACTTCCGAGCGCGGTTAGGTAGGACCGTGTCATTTGGAGGAAATGCGAACGCCAAGTAGCTCTATAATGTGGCAAATTTCATAAATATCGATCCTAAGTTATCAAAAATGAAGGATTGCCTAACATGAAAGTGCGACTATCTCGCTAAATATTGATCATACAGGGTACAAGGGTCAAATTTTACACCTTAAAAGCTGGCAAGGCTGATCGCAGGCTTTACCGAGAAGTGTAGTGAATTAGGTTTCATTGTGTGGCATGGGGAATGCTGTACATTTTGCTGTACATTTTCCAATGCTGTACGGCATGTCAAAAGGCTGTACTGTACAGCAAAATGCTTTACGTCTGGTCAGCTTACCTTAACTCAAGGAGACTTTGAGTCAAGGATAAAATAAAAATAACAGGCGCGACAATCCAACATTGGACTAAGGCAGCAGGATGTGTTAGTGCCATCCTATTTCCAAGATCTTATCTGCTTTTTACTGAGGTAATGAGATCAGCATCACGCTCAGCAGTGTTATTTATCCCCATAAATGGGTACTCGTTTAACATCTGAGTGAGATCATAGTCCGTCACAAGCTCGTGAGTTCGAAAAACACCATGAACCACGGTGAGATTCGAGCTCATGACCCTGTGTACCGAAGGTGCGCGCACTAACCGCTAGACCAGCCAGTCAAGGATGCCGAAATTAAAAAACTTGAATGTCATTTTTCATACTTTTTCATAGAAATCACTTATATTCACGAGTCAATGCATCCTTGATTTAAGGAGAAACTCAAGGAGACCTTGAAATTTTCTATAGTCAACCTCACTTGAAGTCAAGGTAGCTACCAAAACCACCGTAACTCAGAGCCCGGAGCTAGAATTTGTTTATGCGCTATTTGGACTCTCGTGACATACAATTTTGCATGAGTGCGTAGAGTGCAGTTGAGAAGAGTACATTGTGTATGTATTAGTGACAATGCTTGCATTAGCGAGAATATAGCGGCAATTGTTCGTCATGGCTATTATTTTGCATTAGTTAAAATGAGAGGCAATGTGCCGAGAGGCCAACTAACACACAAATAAATTCTAGTTCCGGGCTGTCAGTAACGATGGTTTTGGTAGCTACCCACCTTTCTTGAAATATAATATTTCAAGTCTATTGAAAACTTGAGGACGTCTGTCAAGTTAGCACTCCCACTTTTAAATTTCGACAAACGCTATAGCGCATTAAATGTCGCGATTTTGCCGTGATTAAATGGAAAAAGAAAAAAATTTGTCGCGCCCCTCTTTCCCCTTAAAAACTACCCTTAACTGCATTTGAGCCTCAGTTAACCAAATTCGAGTTCCAAGAATCTCCCCGATGCTAAAGGTGTCCAGTGAGATATCACAGGGACTGCTTAAGAGATTTCGACCCTGAAAAAGTTTGTCGCGCCCCTCCTTCCCTTAAAAACTACCCCCGTCAAGTTAGCACTACCACCCCGATAGCGGCCAATTCAAGCATTTCCGTAAAACAAAAAGTATCCAATTAATTGTCGCAGGAACGAAAAGGAATATTGCATCATTCAAAGAAATTGTCGCGCCTCTTCTACCCGTTAAAAACTACCCCTAAGTGCATTTGAGCTACAGTTTGCCAAAATCGAGTTCCAAGAATCGCGCCAGTACTAAAAGTGTCCAGTAAATTCGCAGAACGCAACGGCAGCTTAACATTTGTGTCTACAACCAAAAAATTACACGCAAACATACACCCAACACACCCGGGTATGTCATACAAGTTATTTACATTGCAACGTAACGGGAATATAATAACATGCAAATGTGCATATAAACAGATATATTTATCTATTTATTTATTTATAATTGCATTGTATTGGGCAAGATAGCCATTTTATATAAATACATATCTGTCCACGTCAGCTGAAAGCAGCTGTTGCGAATTCGATTCATAGTCTATAAGTTTTACAGTACTAGGGCTGCTGCGATAAACGGATGTTATCGTCTACATATCGAGAGGTCTATCGAACCATCGAACTGTTCATGCCCTTAATTTTGTCGAACGCGATCAAATCAAGACTACTTCGGCCGTTGACTATTTTCGTAAATTTAGTGAAATATTTTTTGGTGTAGAGATTCAGTATATTCGGTGTTTGGATAAAAAAGGTTAATTCTTTCGTTCAACTACGTTCCATTTTTGAAAAACAATATTTTATATATTTTTCACAGAGAATAAAATAACAAGAATATTTTATCAATGGGGCTGATGGTAAATGGTTAACACCACAGTAGTTGGCAAAGCTCAACTGCGAAGAAAAAAGATTGCAGGATATTATGTAAGCTGATAGTGACGATGAACAATATACGTTAGCAACAGATGAAGGAGGTAATTACGAAGATGCTAACGTGGAAGCATATGATTTAGAAACAGAAGAATTACAATTACCAGAATACGATCACGCTGATGAAACTGATTTCAATGAATAATTCGAATTGGATGCGACTGGATTCTACTGGAAATAATTACATAGCAAGGGATAATTTGTTCAATTCAGCCAACACAACCACGCAGAATTTTGTCACATAATATTCTCAGAAGTTCCAATAATTGGCCAACACGTGGAACCGAAGATCTTAGTATTATAGACACATTCAAAAAGTTGATGTCATCAGAAATGTGTGGTATAGTAATTCATCAAACTAATTGGAAACCCATTGTTACAAACATGATCATAGAAAACCCAACCAGAACCTTCGCATATGGAAACCTTTTACTACATAAGAATTTGACGTTTATCTCGGAATCCTTTTATTGGCAGGAGTCACACATTCTAATTATGTACATACAACATATATTTGGATAACCAACTCGCATCCGAGGTATCGTGCTGTAATGGGTCTTCAACATTTTTTGGCAATTAGTCGTTTCATCAGATTTGACAACGCAAATACAGGCCTGCAAAATAAACAAGCTGACAAAGTAGCAGCCAATCTGATATTTTTTTTATGTTGAACAGAAACCTTCCGGAAACGATACCACTATTGAAGCTGTATCCTTATCGTGGTGGAACTGGTTTCACTCAATATATTCCTTTTAAGCCAGGGGGCGGGGTGGGGTTGACGAGCGTAGCAAATAGGGGGCCAAGCCCCCTAGTATAATATAAAAATACCATGAAAAAATATGATAAATGATGAAATAATAATGTTCTCCTTCATTTATAACCAAAAATGCATACATGTTATTCGATGCATACCCGGGTGTGTTGGGTGTAGATGAAAGGGGTAAATAGTAAAAATTATTAATAACTTCGTTCATAATATTTTGCAAAAAATTTTTTTTTTGGAATATGGTAGAAAAACATATTTTAGGAAGCAATCTAAAATTTCACGTCAATATGACTTCTACACGGAGAGAAATTTGTGTAGTAAAGCTTATTAAAACGAGTAATAAAATTCACTAATAATTAAATAATTAATATTCATTACATAATTAATAAACTTTTATCGGTTTACTACAAAATGTTGTGAACTTGACATATCGGTTGCTAATACGATTTTCATTACGTTGTAATGAAAAAAGTTATTAGACTCTATTTCGGTTAAAATTAATTACATATACAATACATTTTCATCGAAATGTTGTGAAAACATAAATGTCAAAAACAATATTTTTTGTATGAAAATATCAGTTTGGTGTCGTGTCGTGAAACTTTAGTTGCAGCACTTTTCTTCAATTTAGCCGTGTAATACGTGGTAAGTAAATAAAAATTTATAATTTTACGTTTATTTTGACTGATTACAATCATTATTACAGGAAGTGCGTACATTAAACTGACTGAAGCATTACAAGAACTTAGTGTTAATTTTCAAAACAGTGCTGTTAGTCTGTAAGCCGAGAATTAACGCGGAATTCATTACATCAAGGAAAAGGTGATTCATAAATTCATATTATTAATAATAATTTGTAGTACAGTACGTATTTTATAGTCCTAACCCTCGAAACATTGAATTTAAAATTTGCAATCGAACTTTTTTATACAGAATTTAAATATTCTTTTTCAATCTAATGAATTGATTTCATTTATTCCTTCTAGGCAAAATCACAAAAATGTTTTTTATACGAAGTTCTACGTATGCAGATACAGCATACAGATAGTCGGTTCATTGAAGAAATAAAAGAAGCGATTCAATATTCTATTCCGGACCGACCCTCCTTTAATTAATTTATTTAAATTTGATAACCATTTACCTTTGGAGTTAACTAAATATAACAATGTGATCTTTTTTTTGTTATTAATTATTTGTAAACAAAATCTTCACAGGATTCATTAAATAAAAAAGTACGGTACCGTTGCATATAATTGTGTTTTTTTATTTAATGCGGAAAAATATTAAAAATGCGCTGGTTTCACTGTAAAGTGTGGTTAAATTTTACTATTTTAGATGGTTGTATTTACTACTTTAGTGGTGAATTTTTATAGTAAAAATAGTTAACTTAATCAATATGTAATGAAACTTGAACTGTCAGATGGTTAACTTTAATTATAATCAACGCTGAATTATAACTACTGCTGTAGTGAATTTTTACAGTAAAGGAAGATTAATTTTATTACAACGTAATAAAGTTATTCACAACGCGAGTAGTTAATTTTACTACAAATGCGATGGGGTCAAAATTAATTACAAATCTGTAAAATTTACTACGGATTTGATAAAATTTCACTACTTTTTTCTCTCCGTGTAGGATCCAAGATATGTATATCAATTTGAAAATGAAAAACACACCCGGGTATGCGGGTGTTGACATAAGGGTTAAGAGAGTTCCAAGGAGGGGCGCGACAAATTTTTTCTGGGTGGAAATCCAGCCGTTTACTGGACACTTTTAGTATTGGGGCGATTCTTGGAACTCGAGTTTGGCGAACTAAGGCTGAAATGCACTCAGGGGTAGTTTTTAAGAGGTGAAAGGGGAGCGACAATTTTTTTGAAGGGTGGAATACGCCTTTCCGTTCCTGCGACAATTAATTGGATACTCTTTGTTTTACGGAAATGCTTGAATTGGCCGCTACCGGGGTGGTAGTGCTAACTTGACGGGGGTAGTTTTTAAGGGAAGGAGGGGCGCGACAAATTGTTTCAGGGTGGAAATCTCTTAAGCAGCCCCTGTGATATCTTACTGGACACCTTTAGCATTGGGGACATTTTTGGAACTCGAATTTGGTTCAAATGCACTTAAGGGTAGTTTTTAAGGGGAAGGAGGGGCGCGACAATTTTTTTACTTTTTTCATTTAATTACGACAAAATCGCGACATTTAATGCACTATAGCGTTTGTCGAAATTTTAAAGTGGTAGTGCTGGCTTTACAGACGTAACTTAATGTCTTCTTCAGTTTCGCCTTAAATCAAGGCATCCTTGACTCAAGGTCTCCTTGAGTTAAGGTATGTTCATAAATACGGGCCTAAAACACATTCCAAATTCTAAACAGAATTCATAGCAAACGAACAATCAATATTCGTTCACTTTCACATGACATAAGCGGCTTACTACATTTCCTGCAATACCTGCATTCATAATCCTCGGATACTGCAATGACAAGATTTAAATCCTGCGTCCAGCATTTTTCCACTAGTAAATCCCTTTACTAAATCTGAACTTCCTCGATAAGCTGTTGTAAAAAGCGTGGACACGCAATTGAATCGCATTAAGCACAGCACAGAGAAAGCCATTTCTTTGCAGGATTCAGAAAAAAGTTCTCGAGTAAGTAGCAAGTCAATCGACTAATTAAACTCTCATTACATCCGATCCGATGCGAGGAGCCGCGTTGCGTTTGTTTGAATTTGTCAGATGAAAGGATCTGTATGACATGCAATTACAAACGAAAATCAAAGTCCAATGAGTGAAGATGGCAATTTGATACCATGAGAACGGATCAATCGCTAACAAGGCGACTGATAACGGGGGGTCTGTAACGGAACATATTTAAACTTTTTCAATTAATTAACGGTAGAAGGTGGCATGCAGCATCCATAATGCTAGTTATAAATTGGAAGCCATAGAAAATCCAATTGCAAGACAGGAAAAAGTAAAGCCATTTTGAATAGGATAAGGAATTATCGTTTATCTCTAAAAAGGATAGATGTACGTGCTGGAAGCTTGATTAAACTTTAAAGCTGCCTGAGGTAGTTTTTTTTTAACATTTTCCTTCGGTTATTGATAGTTTCATACACCACATGGGGCTCGTCTGAAAGCACAGAGTGTGTGTAAATATAGAAAATTGTGCAATGAGAATGTCTGCATGATGGCGAAAAGTCAAATCCTTTTACAGTGAACATTACCATGCAAAGTCGATTTTCCATTTTATAGTACAGTGAAATTGATTTGAAAAAGATATCATATACGTTGAATATCCTATTACGTGGCGGCTCCACGTAGGCGAAGTTGAGCGCATGATAATGTTATTCGACATTGGATTGGATCGGATCGGATCGGCTTGCAAAATGGGAAAGTGCGGTAAAACGGAAATGAAATCCAAGTCAGAGAGCAGAGTCGAGTGTAATCCGTTTTCGTTCAGTGAAAAATCGGAAGTGAAATTCTTATCGCTTTGAGGTGAGATGAAAAAAGTTTGCTGTCAAACGTATATGCGAGTTCGAAGAATCGCTAAAACTTCTTACCTCTGTAGTCAAAACCAAGCACACATCTCTGGGTGTCTTTTTCAATGCATGTCATTGAATAAGTTATACCCACACAGAGACAGACCTCATCTGTTTTTTTTTCGTGGTAAATTATCCTTACATCAGCCGATAAAGTTTAAATAGACGAAAACATTTTCGTAAACGACTGAATAAATTGAAATGGAATTACTCTATTTCTCCAAGAAATATTACCGAAAATACATTGTACCGAAAAGAAAGCATAAATCTTCCTCTATACACTCTGATCCAATCAAAAGCTTGTGCGCTAAACTACTCACGCCACCTAAACGAGACGGCGGCGGCCGACGGTAATCTTTTCAAGAATTCCCTAAATAAATGTCCTGATAAAAAAAAAGATCCATAAAAACGAATCCCTCTATAAGCAAGCGTCCATTTATCTTCGGTGTGTATCTTAAGTGTATTGTTTGTTGGCATGACCATAATAATTTCGACGGTATACGAGAAAGTCGTATTTTTCGCAGGCATTTCAGCATTTTCATGTTCCTTAGTCAGCCTCCGTGTTTTTCTGGTGTTTTTTTTTTTTATTTCTATCAAGATATTGTCATTTTTTCTCTCTGGAGTATATACAAAAGCATCAAAATATTTTTTTTTTGTTTTCATTCCATCCCGGAAAGGACACAAAGAATAGAGCATCGACCACCACACCACCAGTCATCATCGTCATTTCTGTATGGTCGAGAAACAATGCGAAACGTGTAGTACGACATGGCACTCGGATATAGAATAAAATAAATTTATTCTGTACACGAGAATACGATACGATTGAAACGATGTGAACGACGCGACGCGACGCGAGACATGACGTCCAATGTTTGCCAATGATTCATCCAACTGTCGCCCAATGTCGGCATCCAATTGAGCATGCAACATAGAGGCTCACGCAGTATGTCCTGGTGAGCCACAGGACACAGGACAGGACGAAAATCGATAAGGCAATATTATAACACTTAATGAGATGTTATCTTTTGTGATGTGGTTTTGAAGGATCGCCCCAATGTACTTATGGTTATTAACTTTCCGTTTTTTGTGTTGGGTTTTTAATTGGTCGGTCAAGAAGTTGCCAGGTTTTTGGTGTCGCACTTAAAAAGATGAGATGCCTTGAGAAAATATTTGGCGTCAAGGTGATGGTAAGAGTCATGGAGCGAAAATGAAAAGATGCTATCTTGATGGGGGTTGATAGGAATGACAGAGTTGTGGTTCAGGGAACTGAAGCCATCATGTGCAACGGCCGTAGGGAAAGGGGCAGGCAATTTTATGAAAAGAAGAAGAAGGACATCCGAAAATGCGCTCGGAGTTCAAATGCCACTACAAACTTGTGTGAAAAGCGTCTTTTGTTAGGCAAGGCTCAAGCCGGAATAGCACAACAAATATTGAAACATGTGGAACGTTCACAATGAGTAGGAATTCACAATAAGTTATTTTCTACATACTTTTATCTATTTTTCCTTAACGTATTAACGCATTTGAGTAAAATTGCCCCACTGCATTGGTGTCCACCCGAATACCAGAATAAGTATTTTAAAATCCGATAAATTCACAATGAAAAAAATTTTGTAATCCTTTGGTCATTTTTCTAAAACGGCTTATACGCCAGGAAATTTGAACAACAATTTGGCCAAACTTCGGAAAAATTAAGGGACAGCTGGATTTTTGCATGAGCCTTCCTTTCAAGGTCCTAAACAAGACCCAAAAAGTCCCCGTCACTACGAGTGCCGCTAGCGGTGCTACGGAGGGTCAAAGACCCTCGAAAACAGGTTATTCTGAATATCTCGATAACGGTAGTATACACAAAAAAGTCGTGTATGGCAAATTTGAAGCTCTTGTGCTTTTTCAATAAACGATGGAAATACCGAATACGTTCGGGTACTTCTAACGGTGCCAGGAGGTCTAACGGTATTTTTAACAATTTTTCAAGAAAATCTCTATAACGGTAACTCGTACTGAAAGCTTTTGTGCGGAAAATTTGTAGCCTATAGAGTTTTGAAGAAAGCAGTCAAATTTCATATCAATACGTGTAGCCTTAAGGGCGCTATGGGGGTTCAAACCTTAAAAAAAAAGGTGTTTTTTGGGGTTTTTCGTGGATGGCGCTAAGACGGGGGAGTGTGCTCTCTGGTCTTCTGGGAGAAGTTTGTACCTTATATGGCTGTTAGTAAGACGCCAAAAGCCCCCAAAGATGAGGGCCCCCTAACGAAGTTATGAGGGTCCAAAGATTCAATTAAGCAGTTTTTGAGGAATATCTCTATAACGGTAACGTCCACGGAAAACTGTTATATGGAAAATTTGTAGCTTATACAACGTTCAACTAAACATCCGAATTTCAGATCGATGCGTGCAATGCTAAGGGCGCTATGAGGGTCTGAACCGTACAATAACGGTATTTTCCGGTTTTTCGTGAATTTCTTCAAAACGGGAACGCATTCGGGAGGGAGGCCTATAACAATTTGTTGCTTCTGTAGCTTCAACTTAAAATGGCAAAACAACTCATCTATGCGAGCACCCCCAACGAAGCTATGAGGAGTCAAAGTTAAACAAAAAACCGCTTCTCGGAATATTTTTAATAACGGTAACTTCTTGAGAGAACCAATCTTAGATAAATTTGTAGCTCATGAGGCTGTTAGTAAGGGGCCAAAAGTCCTCAACGATGGAAACCCCCGTAGGGAAGTTATGAGGGTCCAAACATCCAAAAATTCAGTTTTTTGGGAATATCTCTATAACGGTAATGTGCACCGAAAACTGTTATATGTCGAATTTGTAGCCTATACAACGCTTAATTAAATATTCGAATTTCAGATTGATGTGCGCAATGCTAAGGGCGCTATGAGGGTCCGAACCATACAATTTCGGTATTTTTGGTTATTTTCCTGAAATTTTCTGTAATGGTAACGTATAACAGAGGCAGTCTGTAAAAGTTTGTTGTTTGTATGGTTTCAAATAAAATGCTCCACCGATTTGAATGCGCCTGAGGCAACCATACGTGCATTATAAAGTTTAAACTAACTAATTTTTGAGGAAGGTATGTGTAGTATGTAGTATGTAGTGTATGTGTACACGTATGGTTGCCTCAGGTGCATTCATATCACTGGAGCATTTTATTTGAACCATACCTTTTTTTAAGGTTTGAACCCCCATAGCGCCCTTAAGGCTGCACGTATTGATATTAAATTTAACCGCTTTATTCAAAACTACATAGACTACAAATTTTTCATACGAAAGCTTTTAGTACGAGTTACCGTTATGGAGATTTTCTTGAAACATTGTTAAAAATACCGTTAGGACTCCTGGCACCGTTAGGAGTACCCAAACGTATTCGGTATTTCCATTGTTTATTGAAAAAGCACAAGAGCTTCAAATTTGCCATACACGACTTTTCTGTATATGCTACCGTTATCGAGTTATTCGAAAAATCCTGTTTTCGAGGGTCTTTGACCCTCTGTAGCACCCGCTAGCGGCACTCGTAGAGACGGGGACTTTTAGGGTCTTGCTTAGTGCCTCGAAAGGAAGGCTCATGCAATAATCCAGCTTTCCCTTAATTTTTCCGAAGTGAAATGCCAATTTTCCTGGGGTATTAGTGAATTTTGGAAAATTTGCAACAAAGACCATGACCACCATACATAGTGCGATCGTAGCGACAACGAGCACACTTCGAGTATTTTCGAGTACTTAGTTACTATGGTCGCCGGTCGGCCACGCCACTACGGAAAGCATAAATGGCGAATACAGCACGAGACGGGTCTCTTTTTACTTGTCTCTTCCACAGCTGTAAATCCAGTATGTCGAGCAACGAGGCATCGAGTCCGTTGAAAGGACGAGTGTCGAGTTCCTATCAGGACGTGTGTCGAGTCCATAGCGGGTGTCGAGTCTGTGTCGAGTTTTGATCGAGCCCGTAGCAGAGACGAAAATACAGTTGTCGCGTGGTACAGTTGTGCGGCACCGAGTCCGTGGCAAGGACGGATGCTCGTTGCTGAGTCCGTGGTAGGACTAGTTCGCGGCAAGGATGAGTGATCTGTTATCAAGCTCGTGACAGGACAAATGTCGAGTCCATAGCCAGGACGAGTGTCGAGTCTGTGGCAAGGATGAGTGTCGAGTCCTTCAGAGAGGAGCTCCTAATCATTCTGGAGCTTAGTAAATCACGTCCAAGGAGTGACCTTCTGGACCGCCGGGCATCCAAATAATAAATCAATGAAAGCTTTGTCTTTCTCCAGACAAACGCGACATAGCATCTCCCTTCATAAACCAATTTGAAATGACCCGTATGAAAGCCTAATAATAGTCTCAGCTCTGTTCTGCGCAGACATTTAATATTGGAGTACCTGAAGGGGAACACTAGCTCTTTTTAAAATCTTAGGCTTAACCTCAGGCCTGATGACCAGTTACCAATCACGCCTCTAACATCTCTCCAGCTAATTCCACAGAAGGGCTCAGGCCCAATGAGTAGAGAGGAGAAACCCCCTCTGGCTAGCTCGTCCGCGTATGCGTCGTCGTCCTCGGACCCGGAACACAATAGATTGAGACAGAGTTACGGATGGAGAGACTGAAGGAGGTCAAAGCACTCTGCGACTAACTTCAGAGTAAACTTGTGTGAAATAACGCCTTAATTGCAGCATGGCTATCAGCGCAAACGGTGATATGTGCACCACGGAGACTCCGTCCCAGGGTCTCTCTGGCACAGATTCTGATGGCATGAATTTCAGCTGGGAAGACGCTGGGCCATTTTACCAATCGAGGTCCTGGCATTGGGTCAAAAGACTACAGCACCTACACCTTAGAGCCCTCCGTGAACCAAGTCAGTGCACGGGTTGCCATCTGCCTTCCTGCCTCAGTGCAGTTTCGTGATCTTAAAATCTGATAACATGCAGATTGATAGGCCAGCAACCTGTTGCAGGATACGCATGTGTCCGCGTTCACTGATATGAGTATCGGACGATAAGTGGATTTTCAAAGCGCTTAGGAACGCAGTTTCCCGTATGCAAATATGCAGTGGCATCATTCCCCATATAGCTTCCATGTCTAGGTTCGAAGTAGTACTAAAAGCCCAGTGATGCCAAGATAGACAAGTCCTTGGAGCTTATTACATCTCTTAATGGTTTTGCGTTGCAGTGTTTTTGGCCACCAAACTAGAGAAGCATACGTTATTACGGGTCGTACAAGCGTACTCTATAACCACTTTATCATTCTGGGCGAAAGGCCCCAAATCTTGCTATAGAAGTTACGGCAAGTCCATATAATACGCGTGACCTTACTAAGAACATTTGTCAAGTGGCTATTCCAGTTCAACCTACCGTCCAGTGTGATGCTAAGGCATTTGACCTATGTGGAGTAGGCAACAGGCACCTTAAGTAGATTGTCTCAAGTGTAAGAGCAAGTTTCCTTGTGAATGGTACTAGGACTGTTTTGTGTGGGTTGATATTGAGCCCTCTGTTGCTGTACACCATCTGTTGACTATCGTAATTATATCGTGGTCATTAAATCCGTAATAACATAACGTACCCCTGAGCACAATAGTGATATCTTCAGCGTAGCCAATTGCGAAGAAGCCCTGCACTTTAAGTAGCGAGAGTAATTCATCCACGTCGAGGGACCTCGTTTCATTAAACTTCAACGAACTCTATTTTCTTGGTTAGAACCACAATTGAAATTTCGTCTTCAAACTTTTCCCCAGTTTCTCGTCTTCTAGGCATGGGAAATTCTAATACAATTGCGTCTTGTCATCCAAGCCATCGGGCCATTAGCAGACCCCTCCATGGAACTCCCGCTTTAGTTTTATGCTTAGTGGGTCCTTCGCAGGTGTCGTATTGGAAACCAAGATTTGAGAGGTGGCTCCCGATTAAAAGCTGCAAGATAGTCTGGAACATCCGCACAATTTGCCGAATTAAAAGCGTTCTTGACTTGAAGCGTCATCACAGAGCATGATTTGCCGTTTATTCAATTGGCAAGTGATAAAACAACTTAATTTCACCATCTCTTGTTTTGCCCTTACTCCTTAATATGTGATACGATTATCAGTCATACCACCACGGACTTGATGTGTCCCTTGGTTGAATCCCCTTCCTCAGCCTCCATATGGATGAGGGTTTCTGAGAGAGGGGCATTGGACGTCAACATCTTTTGTGCAATTGAGATCATCGTCTGCTGGTGGTACGACAATCTCCTGCTCGCTGGAGGTTGTCGGTGGTTTCCGTGATGTGGCTGAGCTCCCAGCAGCGGCTGGAGGTTTCTCAGCTGTGTCGGGCTTGCAGGGCTTAGGGTGAAGGGTGACCCTGCTGAATATGTAATTCAGAGTAAATTCAGATTTGATAATTGCCCCGATGGAGACCGGGTCTATCGAGAGTGTGGCGGGTATGCCTTCGCCCTCGCGTGCTTCGCGAAGCACCTTCCAGCTCTCGATGTGAAGCCCATCGTTCTGGTTGTCCAGGTATTTGAGCACTTTCTTCGCATTGCACTCCGCAGTGCGTGGAATTTTGTTGCCCAGTATTGCCTTGAGCGATACTCCCGGCCATGGTTCCATACCAACCGCTAGCTTAATGAGCCACTCCACTGTAGCTCCATTGTCGCACTCAAATAGTATGTGGCCTGGCCTGAATCTTATCCCGGCGAATTTCGGCTTCACATGTTTAGTGCTCTCAGAGAGAATCTCCGCCAACAGCACGTTCTGTATCTTCGTCTTCTGCTCTGACGTGAGCAATTCACTTGAGTTGGTGGAGATTATGGCCACACTGGTGTTTGAGGCCACTTTCGCGTAGGAAGCCTTATCTTAGCTTCTTTGCCGCCAGTGGGGGAAGAAAAGCTTCTTTCGGCCGTACGTGACGTCGCTTTCCTCGTAGAGGGTTTCGTGTCCTCCTCTCGCCTCATCCGGTGCCGCCTACAATCGGAATAGCGCTACCTTGGTCTTGTGCCACCCGTTGCCTCTTACTGTATGTGTATAGCCTAAGGGCAAGGGCAAGTGAAACCAGCGTTGTCGCTTTGCTTGAGGTGCATGCTGGGGAGAGTTCAATGAGGGTTTCGCCGCTAGCTCTCTTGCTTTTGTTGGCTTATGTCCCTGTGCCGCTGAGTCCCTTTCTCAGGGGATCCTTGACGCCTCCTGACTCGAAGAGCTTGGAATTCTTTTGCCTAAAATTCGATGAGCCTGGTCTAGGCTCGGCAATGTCCGAGACCATCCTCTGTGACGTTAAGTTGGGTGACTTGATTGTTGCCATCCCGTGGCTGTTCGGAAGTACTAATTTTTCCGTAGTGGTACTACTCAAAGCAATGGATGCTGAGAGAGTACTGTTTGTTTTGGTTGTTGTGTTGTTTTTGTTGTTGTAGTTTATCGGTTTCATGTTTTGATCCCACTAGTAGCTAGGGAAAATATTGTCCGCCGAAACAGTGCCCTGCTTTACTTCGGTAAGGTTATAACTATCCTTCGAGATAGCCAAAGAGCTCCGTTAGTGATGACCATTGGCGCCCTGATCACCTTTCCCCGATGGGCACGGGTCGCCTGACACCCCGGGGACTTAGGCATATCCACCACCATGGACATCATCAGAAACAGTATGATTACAGAACCTGAGAACATCTGATGTATGCAGTAATTTTGAGATCTCGATTCGCCGGCTCAATATGCACATTTTGGCTTTCGAAAAAGTGAAGTAACTAGCGGCTACCGTGGAGAAGTACTGTGAGCGCTTCCAGTGATGATTGCACCTACCATCTCAGATTGGTCAATATGAGTTCGGCACTTTGGTTTACCTGCCTTGGAAAAAACCACCAACTTTTTCCGCTTCCATATGTTGTCCCTTCAGGGAAACAAGTTTCGAAAACTTCGAGCAATCGTACGGATTTACGCCTTGTTTGGTATCTGATCAGCTCGTGGAGCTTTACCCTCCTCTTATCCTACGGGCTGTTGCTCATGTTGAGGAAACATAATGAATTCACCATTTTGGAGCAGTGCCAGAAACTTCAGTTCTGTTGCTTTTTTCACTATTTTCTTTTGTGCCACTGTATATGGTTTATGTCCGCAGAACCTTCGATTGGACAATCTTGAGGCGGAATTCCTTTAAAGAGCGCCTCGTAAAATATCCATTGATGGTGCGTGTGTGGATCTTTGGTCGATATGCTCTGCTAAACCACCAAAATTGCTTAATGATCGCTTTGATGTGCCAATAATTTCTCATTTGGTGGCGCACGTTTCAACGCGTGGGCCTCCGGCAATATCAGGAGATGTAAGCCTTCTTCGAGCTTTTGCGGCAAAATTGACAATTGAAGAAGTTTCGTTAGGAAATCATCATCCAATCCTTGGAGAAAAGCCTTCTGTGATTTGCCTGCCGTTATAATCAATGGAAAAACATACTACACACACACACCGAGGGGAGGCGCCTCTTCAGCTCTTCTGGAAAGATTCTGTCATGTAGCTGAGCCTTCCGATATTGCTCGTGACGTATTTCGTGCAAAATGGAAGTAATTTCACCTCTTGAGGCTTGGGTGTTCGACAGCAGTATAGCCCCACTGAGAAGCACCGGGATTGGAAATAATCGGTAAACTGCATAAACGCATTTAGAAGGCCATTTCAAACTATATCAGCTGCCTGCTAAGCGAAGGCTTCCGTGTGTGGGGAGGGGGGCGAGTATTACCTAAGTGTTGGATGCTTTTGTCCGGAGGTTAGAGGAATGTGTTGGAGGTCAGCTTTCCAACAGGCAGTACGGTTTTAGAGATGGAGGATCTACTGATGATGCGTATTGCTTTTTTCGTTCAAAGGACTGTATCTGACAGAATTAATAGGTTCAGATAGCCTTGCTTTGCTGGCATTTGACTACTTTGATGCAATCCTGCATAAGCTCGACGTAGTTGGTCCATATATTCCTTTATGGAGTTATTTCTTGGATAGAGTCTCCCTTGTCCATGGCGTTCGTAAAGTGGTTGTTGTCTTGGTTGCCCTCAGGGATTCATCGCACGTCCTTTCATTGGAACCTGATGATTGACTATCTATTAGTGATGCTGGAATTTTTGTGTATGCGTTTGCGGACGATGCTCTCATCCTTGTGGCGGGGAGCTCTTGGCATTTGGTAGAAGCAAAAGGAACACCACTTATGGGCAAGGTTCAAAAGTTGGGGTTCCCTTAAGGAGATGGAAGTTTCTACCGATAATACTTTGACAATGCTCCATGCACGAGTTTGAGAAGAAGCGGAAACTGAATCTTTCTTTTTTTTTCTAGACAGATTGCAATCTGGCAAATTTGAGATTTGTTGAAATATTTTGTTTGATTTTAAAATTATGAGAAATATCCACAAACGTCAAAACATATGCCAAGAAATGTTAGTGTGGTTAACTTTCTCGTGCTTTTTAAAATTACGTCTTTGACATAACCATGCTTGATTTCATTAACAAGAAAATTCCACCAAATTTAATTTAAAATCCGCCATTTCGGCGTAAATACCCTCTTTGGTGCCTCAATTAAAAAAAATGTCGAGTCACTGAAAGCTTTCCACAAAAAAAACTTGTTCCTTCTTGCTCCCCCCATATTTTCATAATCCTGACATTGATTCATGAAAATTGTTACCCTTTTCACGCACATTCTTATATTTTTATTATTATCCTGTCAGACATAAATCTGAAAAGATCACAAAATCCGCTTTAATTGGGATTAATTTAGAATGAAGCCTTCCACGAAATGAAGCGACATGGCACGGGGCACGAGCGTCGCGGCGGTGGCGGCGGCAGAGTGCTCATGTAAATGTACACTTTGATATGGGTTCCTTTGTCGCATGTCCTTAAACTTTTTTGTTACGCATTTATTAACAATTCCTTCAGATGCCATTCTATCTGTGTATACTCATCGTGGTGTTGGCTGTACGACGAGAATATATCCATAATATCGTCTCGTGAGTATATTTAAATGGCATGAAAAACACACAACAACAACAACAACTCGGAATTATGTATGAGCGCGAGAGTGTCTATTTATTGTACATTCAAAATATCCTGATGTAGTCCTGCTGATGGTACTTGGTACACGCATACACAAGTCGTGTCGTAATAGAAATTTTCACTTGCGTGCCAACATTTTCATGTAAAACTTCAAAACAGTAATTGAAGAATACGTGCATGAACACTGTTCCGAGTGCTCAGTATATTATTCGAGGACATTCTCAGATGAGTCTGTGCTCAAACCCCTCGTCCCGATATGGCTTTTTTGCTGGTTCAGTACTTTTAAAAAATAGAAGTCACACACAAAAAAAAACGAACGAACTGGGGCCAGAAAGGGGGAAAACTCGAATCTCATGCGAATATTGTCTGTGTAAGCGAAAAAGGTCAGTCACGCCATGTCCGAAATAGCGTCCTTTCGTTCATTTTCGCGAACTCGATTTTTTTTTGCTCGTGCAGGATTCTTTTTCCGAGTGAAAGTGTTTTTGGTGCCAGAAGGGCATAAGGTCAAGACTGCCATTTGGCGAATGGAATCAGAACAAGCAGAATAAAAATGGTGATTCATTGGGGAGCTTTCCCTGTAGACCATAGAGCCTGTAGTTAACGTTTTTCCTTCTTTTACGTTTTTTTTCGTGTTTTGCTTATGTGCTTCTCTTCATTTTCCCTGGCTATTTATGCCGGTGGAAGATATTAGATAATGAGAAGGCTTTCGCGTGCGAAAAAGATATTCGGCCAATAATGGTTTAATCTCGTGAAACCTTATTGTCTGTTTCATTGTTGCTTGTTTTTTGCATGAATGAGGACGAAGGGTGTTAGGTGTAATTATTGTTGTCGGATTCCTATGGGTTTTTGATATATGCGAACATTATTTACATAGAGCTGCAGGGAATGTGCGATTATGAAGGTATGATAAATTCATTGTAGGCTTTATCGAGGTCTACAGTTGGTCAGATATTTCAAGAAAGCAGCTGGATACCTATGATTTTTGTTAGATTATGTGCCACTTAAAACCCAGAATTTCTTCATTTCATGATAGGCATATATTATCCATAGCTTGTCCTTGAGTTGTTTTTAAAATTAATAAAAATATAGTGAAATTCCTTCTTCTGAAAATACAATTGTTTTTTTTTAGCACAAAGAAATAACTTAACACGTCCGAACAGTTTAAACTTGTAGTCGACAAGACCTCTTTATTGCGAAAAGATAAAGATAGTACAACATGAGAAAAATATAGTAGCAGAACAACATTAAAGAAACTACAATATTATGGCAATATGTTTCGTTGTTATATGTTTTCAACTCAACACTTTCCCTGAAAATAATATCAATTTCATTAATTAATTCATCGTCAATTCATTATTATTTTATGCCTTTTTTTGTCACGCTCTGTAGCTCACTTGTTTGAGTCGCACTCTACGATGCCAGTAATATAGAGGTCCGGAGATCGAATCTCGTCGTGGTCCAGGAAATATATAGTGCTTCCTATATAATGTAGCACACTCGAAACTCTATATGCAGTGTAACGTTGACTCTAAGTAGCCTATAAAATAAATGGCTGAGTGAACGCACCATGCTCCACAAGGCGTTACGGTACAGAGAAGAAGAAGAAGAATTATCTGTCTTTTTAGCTAATTATGTTAAGCTTCCTTAAATGAAAGTAAGTTAATCTCTTAATCCAATATTGATTGAAAGTTTGGTTAGTTTTACTTTATTTACATTCTTAGTAAGAAAGTCGGCTGGCAATTTTTGTGGCTAATTGTTATACCCTTCGCTCATAGAGTGAAAGGGTATATTAACTTTGTCATGAAGTTTGTAACGCATTGAACAAAGCATCTCCGACCATATAAAATATGTATATATATGATCAGCGTGACGAGCTGAGTCGATTGGACGATGTCCGTCTGTCCGTCTGTCCGTCTGTCTGTCTGTTGCGACGCGTTTTGCTCGGCCAGTTTAAAAGCTATGGAGCTGAAACTTTGCACACATGCTTCTTTTTGTTGCAGGCAGTTTGTATGTTTGAATCGCTGATATCCGACAAGGGGGTCGTGGGGCTGCCATACAAACCTACCCCCCAAAATTAGGTTCTTCTTAGAAAAACTTTTTTATTTAGGCATCAATTTCAATAAAATTTCACACAAATGTGTTTTCATTGCTGACACATAATATATGTAAAAATCGATCAAATCGGACAATGGGGTCGTGGGGCTGCCATACAAACCTAGACCCCCAAATTAGGTTCTTCTAAGAAAAACTTTTTTATTTTCTCATCGATTTCAATCAAATTTCGCACAAGTGTGTTTCTAGTTATAACAAAAAACGTATGTAAAAATTGACCAAATCGGACCATGGGGTCATGGGGCTGTCATACAAACCTAGCTCCCCAAACTAAGTTCTAAGATATTTTTTTTTTATTTATACACCAATTTCAACAAAACTTCACACAAATGTGTTTCTATTGATGACACAAAACATATGTATGAATAGATGGAGTCGGACCATGTGGTCATGGGGCTACCATACAAACCTAGCCCCCCAAATCAAATTAAAAAAAAAAACGTTTTTATTTGCACACAAATTTCAATCAAACCTCAGAAAATTATATTTCTATTGATGCCACATAACAAACGTGGAAATAAATGAAATCGGACTATGGGGTCGTGGGGCTGGCATATAAACCCAACCCCAAAATTAGGTTCTTCGAAGAAAAACTTTTTTATATATCCACCAATTTCGACCAAATCTCATAGAAATTTGTTTTAATTGATGCCACAAACATACGTAAAAATTGATGGAAAGGCCATGCGTTCATAGGGCTGCCGTACAACCCCCCCCCTTTGGTTCTTCTAAGAAACTCACATCCCCCGCTTCCCCCATTAAATCTTCGCCACGGCACTGATGTAAGAAAGAACATTTAGTTTCCACATGTTTTGTTTTATTGGAATATAAATTATTAGTAGAAGGACAAGAATTCAAATTCCGCCGATGATAAAGCCACTTTTTTCTTACGTTTCGTTGCCCAGGAAATCGATGCACCTTGAAAAACAAAAACATATCCAGTGGTTGACCTCCTTTCAAAAAAAAAAAACCTGTATTTCAGTAGTCTGGCTGGTCTAGCGGTTAGTGCGCGCACCTTCGGTACACAGGGTCATGAGTTCGAATCTCACCGTGGATCATGGTGTTTTTCGAACTCACGAGCTTGTGACGGACTATGATCTCACTCAGATGTTAAACGAGTACCCAATTTCAATTTTCAATTTCAATTTTATTTCAGTTAGAATAATTTCGGTTTACAAAAGCTTAATACAGATTCCGGTTCTGAACCTTAACTCATTAATATGAATAATTTGAACAAGCAATTCAGTTAATTAAGTTTAAAATGCTAATTAGAATAATGTTCAGGAAAAAAACAAGAAAACCTGATATAATTTACAAAAAAAAAAAAATATGTAATAAAATAAAACTTAACCTATAAACTTAACCTATGAAGAATGTAATATGGATTGTGTAATAGTAGTTTACTTAATACATTAGGTAGTAATCATAGATTGAATAATATTATTGTTAATATTGGAGCAATTCGTTATAAATCTAGAACTATTTTTTTGGGCTATTTCATCAATTTTCCTAATTTTTGTTTCGTAATGCAATCTTATTGTAGAATAATATAACGGTTTATCGTAAATATGTTTGAGGATCTTATTTTGAGTTATCTGCATTTTGTTTTTCGTTGTTTTTGCATAGTTATTCCATAAAGGAGAACCATACATCGCTATTGGCTGAATGACCATTTGGTATATAATGCACTTGTTTTCGAGTGACAGTTGGGACTTCCTATTTAATAGTGGGTAGAGGGACCAAAAAGATTTCCACATTTTTTCGGTGGTTCTTTCGACATGCGCGTGACCAGTTAGTTTCTTATCAAAGACGAAACCAAGATACTCAATTTCATTTTTCCATGGGATGCGGTTTCCAAGAAAATCTAAAGGCGAATTTGGGAAGTTACTTCTTTTTCTTTTATTTGAGAAAAAAGCTGCTTTACTCTTAGACTCATTGAGTTTTATCTTCCATCTGAAGTAATACTGGTACAGACATTCCAATTGGTGTTCGAGCTTTGACGAAATTATAGCCGGGTCGTCCCCATCACAAAATATACAAACGTCATCTGCAAAACAGGCCATTTGACATTCGTTTGATCTAGGTATATCTGAGGTATATATATTAAATAGGACTGGGCTAAGACAAGAGCCCTGAGGAACGCCATATGGTATTCCTTTAACAGATGAGAATGATTCTCCTATTTGGACAGTGAAATATCTATTAAACAGAAACGATTCTATAATTTTAATTAAATAAATAGGTAAACCATACCTTAATAACTTAAATAATAGTCCATTGTGCCATACAGAATCAAAGGCTCTTTGGATATCCAACGTAAAGACACCAACCGATTTTTTGTCCTTAATTGACTTGTCAATATATTTGAACAACCGTAATGCTTGATGGACAGTTGAAAGTTTCTTTTGAAAACCAAACTGAAATTCAGGTATTATTTTTAAGCGTTCGACAACCTCGTTCAGTCGAGACAATAATATTTTCTCCAGAACTTTGCTCATGGAAGGTAAGAGGCTTATTGGTCTGTAACTATTAGCATCTTTAGGGTTTTTGTCCGGCTTAGGAATAGGTATTACTCTGGCGTGTTTCCAGGCGGAAGGGAAATAACATGATTTTAAGCAAGCATTTATTATAAAATTAAGGCTAACTATCGCTTTTCTGGGGAGATTTTTCAAGACGATGTTTGATATTTTATCAAATCCAGGAGCTTTTTTAACCTTAATCGATCCTAAGATTTTGTTAATTTCATTTGGAGTCGACATGCATGATGCGCTAAAGTCACTATTGGAAGATGATAGTATGTTTATTGCATCGCTCACTAATTTGTTACGTAGCTCATTCCCGAGGTGGGACGAAGAGTTGTGGGCATTCTGAAATTTTTTTGCAATAATCTCCGCCTTTTCTTTGTTGTCGAAAATTAGGGTTTTGTCCGGGGCGTATAATGGAGGTATAATTTTACAACGGCGGAAGACTTTATTCAGCTTCCATATTTTGCTGTTGTTTTTTGGTATTTGTCTTAGCATTGTGTTCCATTTTTCGTTTCTTTTAGTAAATATTTTTTCTTTGATCAGCTTAGAGAGCCTGTTAACGAGTGTCTTTGTAAGCGGATTTCGGTTTTGTTGCCATAAGCGACGGAAGGAATTCCGAGTTCGGATATATCCCCTAATTTCGTGGTCAATCACCTGATATGGAGACGATCTAATAGTCACATTAAATGAAGAAAAATCTAGCGCATCGTTAATTTTATTGTAAAGATCGTCAATCAAGAGATCAATTTGAGAGTGATGCTCAATTTTCGATAGGTCCTGTGACTTGAGGTCTATATTGTGGCTTAAATGTCTTTTGAAACTAACCCAATTAACCCTTTTTAAATGTTCATTCGCATATGGATTATTGAAATCAGTGGGACTAAACTCAATATGAAACTCAACTGGCAGATGTGAAGATGAAAGCGCATTAAGAGTACAGGGCTGTGGAATAATGTTAGGGCATTTACTAATAATCAGATCTAAAGTAGAGTCGTGGCCCCTGGGATTGTGAAAGGTTGGCTCGGAAGGAGTGTGAATAATCCAATTATTTCGGGCGACTAAATCATATAGAAGTTTGCCAGCTCTGTTGGCATTAACGCAGTTCCAATTTCTGTGTTTTGAGTTGAAGTCTCCACATAGTATGACGTTCTCCCCTAAAGAAAACAAATACTTAATGTCATCCTCAAACATATTTAATTTGAAATTATCAACGCGGGTTCCAGGAAAATAACAAACAACAACAATAACTCGTAGTTCTTCTAGTTTTATAGCTATTGCTTCAATAGTTTTTGTAGGTATTTCTGGAAGAATATAATATTTCATTGATTTTTTAATACAGATTGCTACGCCCCCACCAGTAGCGCCCAATCTATCTAATCGGTAGATGTTATAATTGGAACAAGACATTTTATCTGATTTCTTAAGCCAAGTTTCCGTTAAAGCTATCATATCAATATTATTATCAATAGCGAGATCAAAAAGCTCAATTGATTTATTTTTAACACTCTGGGAATTCCATAATAAAACATTTACTCTATTCATTTAAATATAAATTTAACTGCTAAACTAATTACTACGTTAAATTGTTCCGCTCTTGTCTTACACGCAGATAAATTTGAAATTAGCATGGTAGAGATCTCCAACAGCTGATCGGCCGTGAACAGGTTGTCACTAGACGACTTGTCTTGATGCAGATCTGATTTTAGAATACTCGCAAACGTCGGTAAGGTGTCAACGAGAGATGATTGAACATTTTTCGATGCGAAATTATTATTATCACTAGTAGGCAGTGAAGGAAAGTTGTTCGCGTTGGCGTATACGTTAAACTGTTTCGATTTGGATTGCTGGTTGTTAAAGTTATTATTACCATTACGGTGTGATAATCTATGCCGAATTGTTAGATATTCCATGCGTTTCACACAGACCTTGTCATTCGCCATATGATTTTGGCCACAGTTGGCGCATTTCAATAGAGGTCTCATTACTTCTAATGTCTCGCCAGCCAAGTTGCATTTAGTGTAAACATGATCCTGCCCGCATAGTAAACATTTGGTCGGTAGATTACAGTTTGATGAACCATGGCCCCATAGTTGACAGTTGCGGCATTGTGTGGGACCGCTGCGAGATTTAGAATACCAATGCCATTGAACTTTCGTGTGGAAAATAGCTTGTGTTCGCCTCAGTTCGGGCAGTTTAATGGTTCCCTTCTCGAAATAAACGATATAGTACGTTTCGTTATTATATCTAGATGATTTCGGTTGGAATTTTTTAACGTCGATGCAGGGAATATTGAGATCTTTTTTCAAGTGTTTCGCTAACGAATTACACTCCATATTATGCAATCCAGAAAGTACAATTTTACTTGGACGTTTATCAGCCGGTCGAAATGTAAAAAAATGTACATTTTTCTCGATAAGGTAAAAGGAAAAAAACGAAAGCGACCAAGTCTATGATTACTGGAAACAACTTGCTTTTTTCTTTGACAGGGCTACAGCCTTTCAGGCAACATCCACCAAAAAATTTTTTTTACCAAAATGTTCCACATATCCCGTTCTAGTGTTTTTCCAAAAAAAATCTTCGATCGGCACAATAACGGGTAAAATATATGCAATAAATGGTGGAGTTTTCACCCTCACAGACTTAAGCGAGCAACCCAATTTCAGACTGGAGTCTACAGTTGCAGAAAGACTTGCTTCTACTGTCTCTCTCCGTGATGGGATTTTTATGAAATTTGGAATGAATGGTGGTCCTTCCAAAGAATCAATGTCTTCCATTTAGATAAGTGGATGGAATAACGGTAAATTAATTGCTAAAGTTAACAAAAGATTTCCAACAATTTCGTTTTTCGGCTCATCGCATTGACAATTTTTTAAAACACACTCCGACATTGGGGCATTAGGATATTCGGACACTGGCAGACTAGCATCTTGGGGCAGTGGGATATTAGGAAATTGGGACATTGGGGTCTCGGCACATTAGGAAATTAAGACATTTGGATATTAGGCACACTGGGGAGACTGGGACGTGGGGACATCGGGATATTGGGGCATTGGGACATCGGGATATTGGGACAATGGGATATTGGGACGTTAGGACACTGGGAAACTGGGACATTGGGGCACTGGGATATTAGGATATTGGGACATTATTATGACCTTGGGACAATAGAACAATCGGACATTGGGACATTGGGAAACTGGTACATAGGAACATTGGGCCATTGAGATATCGGGATATTGTGACATTGGGACATCATGATATTGGGACATTGGGGCACTAGGATATTAGGACATTGGGACATTAGGGTCTTGGGTCATTAGGACATTGGGACATTGCGAAAACTAGGACATTAGCACATTATGACTTTCGGATATTGGGACATTAGGCACACTGGGGAAACTGCGACGTGGGGACATTGGGCCACTGGAACATCGGGATATTGGGACATCGGGATATTAGGCCATTGGGATATTAGAACATTGTGATATTGGGACATGAAGGCACTGGGATATTAGGACATGGGGACATTAGGACCTTGGGCTAATAGGACAATCGGACATTGGGACACTGGCACATAGGGACATTGGGCCACTGAGACATCGGGATATTGGGACACCAGGATATTGAAACATTTGGGCACTGCGATATTAGGACATTGGAACATTGGGATATTGGGACATTAGGACATTGGAACATTGAGAAATTGGGACAATGGGACGTTTTTACATTTGGACATTAGGATATTAGGCACACTGAGAAAATTGGGACGTGGGGACATTGGGCCACTGGGACATTGGGACATCAGGATATTAGGACATTTGAACATTAGGATATTGGGACATGGGAACATTTGGATATTGGGACATTATGACACTGGGAGACTGGGAAGTTGGGGCATTGGGATACTAGGACATTGGGACATTATGAACTTGGGCGAATAGGAGATATCGGAATATTGGGATATCGGGACATTGGGTCATTTGGAAATTGGGACACTGCGATATTAGGACATTGGGATATTGGAATATTGGGACATAGGGAAATTCGGAAATTGGGACATTAGGATATTAGGACATTGGGACATTAGGACATTGTGACGCTGGGACATTTGGATACTGGGACATTAGGTACACTGGGGAAATTGGGACATGGACATTGGGACAGTGGTACATTCGGACATTCGGATATTAGGCTATTGGGACCTTGGGACACTTAGGTTAGGTTAGGTTAGGTTAGGTGTAGGGACACTTGGTATACTTCGACATTGGGACACTGGCCACTGGGATATTGAGACATCGGGATATTGGGACATTGGGATGTTGGGATATTGGAACATTTGTACCACTGGAATATAATCACATTAGGATACTGGGATATTTAGGACATTGGGGAACTGGAATATTAGGAAATTGGGACATTAGGACCTTGGGACATTAGGACAATTGGACATTGGTATATTAGGACATTAGGTGGGAGACTGGGACATTGGGATATTGCGATACTGGGGCATTGGGACACTAGGGTAGTGGGGCATTTGGACATTAGGCCAATGGGACACTGTGATATTTGCACAATGGGACATTAGGATCCCAAAACAAAAATATCAGTTGGCTATTTATTTTAATTTATTTATTCTGACCACAAACAACAAAGTTGTAAAAGCTACCCCGCCAAAGAAAAATTCATCTGCCGCAAAAAGAATACATATCACTCCAATCCGCCGCTCATATATAATTTTGTTTTAGGTGTAAATGCTGGAGAAGTTTAAATGTACAGGACTGACTGAATAGGTGATATAGGAGAATGCTTTTCGGGCCAGCCTGAGTCTCCGTGTGGGACAGCTATATATTATTAGGAATAGTTATCCCAATTACCATGGCTCCAATTAAATTACTTCAGGAGCTAGAGCGCCAAATGTAACTATCAACCAGACCGAGGCTAATTTCGGGCGCAGCCGAAATTTGAATACCCGTCACATTTGAATGCAACTTAAGCTTCTTTTGCGTTAAAAATTTCTACCGAAGCCCTATGACGTGTTCCGATTCAATTTGTACCTGGATGCGTTGAGGCTAATGCAGGAACACACATGGATGACTTTTGGTTAAGATTCAAAAAGAAAAAAAGTTTTTCTTACAAGAACCTAATATTTGCGGGTTTGTTTGTATGACAGCCCTATTACGTAATGTTCCGATTCCATCCGTTTCTAGATATGTTTTGAGGCTTTATTAGAAACACACTTGGGTGAAGTTTGGTTGAGATTGGTTTGGTACATAAAGAAAAAAGTTTTTCTTAGAAGAACATAATTTTCAAGGGCAGCCCCATGACCCCATGGTCCGATTCCATTCGTTCCGACATATATACAGCGTACACTAAAAAGAAACTTTTATACAAAATTTCAGTCCGATAGCTTCAAAACTGAGGGACTAGTTTGCGTTGCAACAGACGGACAGACAGACAGACAGACAGATGGACAGACAGACAGACAGACGGACATCGCTCAATCGATTTCTCTCGTCACACTGATCAATAATATATATACTTTATATAGTTGGAGGGGCTTCCTTCTGTGCGTTGCAAACTTCATGACAAAGTTAATATACCCTTTCACATAGTGACGGGTATAAAAAATCGAAATTACACCGTATTTTTTTATTTTTATTTTATATAATCTGCCAAGTGAAGATATATGATGTAATATATCGTTAGAAAGGAAATTTTGTGTAGTTTAAATCGTTTTCAGAACATTTTGCTGTAAATATTACAGTTAACAAGATATTGGTAGGAAATCATAATTTCACCCCTTTGCCACCCTCTCCCCCCAAATGTGACACGCAAAAAAGTCTAACTTTTTACTGCCTAATGCGGTCAGGTCATAGAACAATTTGGCATCAGTCTCCTCTTTCTTTGGATGTTTGGGTTTCATCATTTTTCAGCTAAAATCACTATACTATAAGTAAAGTGAAACGAAACGATAAACGAGAGACCTTCTCGAAAAAAACGCTCCTAAAGACAGATTTGAATACAGTTGTAGAATGTTTTGTGATTCCGTGGTAACCGAAGTAGCGGCGAATGATAGTATAGCTCAGTGCGGGCGAAAGGTATAACGAATAATGACGATAGCCTCGTTAACGCTATTGGGAACGCGAACAGTGATTTGATGTTTGATGTTTGCCGCTCAATGACCATATTTTGGGTTATTTTTCTTCAGCTTTTAGTAAAATGACGATGTCAGTACCTAACCTACCTATGATTTTTTCAAACATCACCTGGGGTCTTAAAAATTTCCTCATGCCGTTTAAAAACAAAGTCTTAAACTTCGCATTCCCGCAAGACATGTAATGTATGACTACCTTTCATTTTTTTTAAATCCATATAAAAAACTATAGCACTGATAAAATAAATAAAAAAATGCAAAAAATCATAAAATCTAAAGCTTTTCGATATGTAATTACTAGCCTGAGGAAAACCCATATATACAACACGCAACACAAAGACCGTGTATTCACTCAACAGGACATTTTTAATCAACGGAGCAAATAAAATGTAACTGAAAACAGTTGAAAAGCCTTGCAGCGTGTATATTTTTGCATTAGTTATGCTCTTTGAGAATATTATTGTGTCAAGCGGAAGCCGTATAAAAAAAGAAGAAAAACACAATCAAACTATACGCAATGCACCATCATTCATTTAGTCAATAGCAGAAAACGGCCAGGAATACACCGCCCTGCAGGCCTGTGGCTTTTGCATTCATAGTATAGATATAATAAATAATATCTACAAAATCTTCATGACGGTTATACCATACTTTAACAAAAAAAAAATACGAATTTCCCTTTGGCTTTTTAATTTTCGTTCCATAGGGTTGGTTCTATCAGGATACTATTTTTAGCTGCTCTAACTATCGACTGGTTTTTCTCATTTAAATTCGTGAATGAAAATATATTCAGCTGTTGGAAATGGAAAAACGAAGAGCTACGCCTAAACGAAGGCTCTTGATGACGCCTCGGCAGAAATTCTCAATTAATGTGAAGTATCCTTGAGCGCACTTGAAATGCAACTGAACTGACGTGCAGCACTGATCGCATCACATGAACATATGCATATGAGAGAGTTCAAGTGCTCAACACTAAGGTCCTTTGAGCATCTGAATATGTATGCATTTGTAAAAATAATGGAAATTTTCGTTTGAGTATTTTATGAAAATTTTAACGCATTGTTGGTCCATATGTGAAAAGCGTTGGTGTCGTGTGGCAATCTTACCGTCTAACTAGTTTTTCAGGACCCAGCCAAAATATATACCTTGCATCTAAAATTTAAATACATAAAGGAATGCCAGTAGGACTAGGAATTAAAGTGGTGGCAAAGTCGTGTTCGTTTTGTAATCCTGTAAAAGTAGTTGCATATGGCATATGTACGAACGAGTTTTTTTTTTCGAAAAGCACGAGTCGCAGGTGTGACTTTCACATGACATGTTCGAGATTCTGAACACGTAGCAGCATTGCCACTTTGAAACGTATATACTGGAAACATGGTTGGTACTGTGTAATGTACGGACAAGGCTGCGAGCACCACAAGCGCATTACAGCTTGTACTTACCCCCATCCTGCCAGCACACCTGCGAACATACTTTTGGTCTACTATAAACGCATATTTCATTCAAACCACATACAAATACCCGAAACTTTTGCAAAAGTATAAAATAAATTAATATTCACTTCCGCAAGGTATCACAAACTATTCCTGCAACAGAGAGCTAATAATAATCCATCTAACTATCGGAGAATGGTACCCGAGCCTGAGAAAAGGGTTTCTAAAGACCTCAAAGTATAAGCACACTTAGCCATGACTGAGGGTAGTTGCTGAACTCTATACCTAAAAACACACATACACATACAGTCCCGAAAAAGGAGTAATACAACAACAGTCAGTAGTATCGGAAATGAAAGCACTTCTTGATAAATGAAACAAACTTCCTGCAAGATATGTTGACTAACGAAAACTTGACTCAATCTTTGTTCATGCTTAACGATAGGAGAGTATATGTACAACGACGACAACGACAGGATTTAAGTACATGTATGGAAAACTTCTGGTGCCGAGAGATTTTCTCAGTTCATGTTAAAATTTTCTAATGTACATAGGTACATACTCGTCGTTCGTTGTCGTAGCACTTCTTCAGAACTATCCACTAATTGCACAACTTGATATGCTTATGGCTAAGTTTTCATTTTCAAGGATTAACTTTGGGTTAAGCGGATATACTAGACCTTGGCTCGTCGTAATCACCAAATTGGTGGGAATTTTGGAAAGTTGTGTAGTTGGTTTTTTTTTTGTAGTTTGTAGTTGTGTAGTTGTTTTTTTTTGTAGTTTTCGGAGCGATTTCAGTGGAACAGGGGGTGGAGAGAAAATTTATAGTCATAGTTCAGTGTTTGTTAATAGTTAATGGCGTTAAGTGTAATAGTGAGATGGGAACATGACTGAAATTTGTGAACAAAGATAATTTATTGTTCATTTTCGAATGGGTAAAATTAAGCTCATACTTGTTCTTGCTTTAGCAGAGGAATTTATTAGTATTCAAAAGTTTCCGCGAGGAAAGTTGTTTTTATTTATTTGGCCCACATTATGTTACCGTTATGTGTTGCGGGTAGGAAAGGAGCATTTATTTAAAAGTTCAATAACATGGCTGACACTAGCCCCCGCCAGGACAAGATCCTGGCTGTGCCCCACTCTCACCCAGTTACCTATGCATTATTTACTTCGATTGCTTTTTGTTTCGTTCTCATATATAGACAAGTTCAACGTTTTCGTTGCTAGTTTTGGCGTAGAAAAAAGTAGCAGTTTTTTCCTTATCGAATGGCAAACTGAGGCTATAGCGTCTCTCATATTCGCCAAACGAGCGAAAATCGGAAAGAATTATACGGTGGTGATTTGGTGGGCTATGGTAACTTCTTACGATGACGAAATCCCGCGAGTGTAGGAAGCTTGCGGTATGCAGGGGCGGAGTTACAAGAGGCTGTTACCTAGGAACTCAAATCGAATGCACAATACGTAAACATAATTTTCCAAGTTCATGGAAGTCTATTGAAACTGTCTTGAAAACGGCTCTTTCAGCAAAAATATAAAAAAAAACTTATGCTGATCAAGTAAAACGACTGCTTTTGAACGAATTTCGACCGCTCTGTGTTGTTGACATAATTGGGAAAAATTACGAGCATGATACTACTCCGAGTCCGAACTGCCAAGCACATGCCTCTCCCGGGGTGGTGCCTTTCCAACATCGGTGTCCAAGCAATTTACCTCTGGTGTACTCCCTCCCAGTGGCATAGATAAGGGGGTGGATCAAGGGGATAAATCCCCCCTTTCGGTCACACATTTTTTATTATTACTGTAGATACGTAAAACAAAGCAAAAGTAAACTTTTAGCTGAAATTATTCAACGTTGTAGTGTTCATAAAAACGTGAAACCATTTTCAGAACTGCAATAGAAAATTCACCACTTATCCAAATTTCAATTGTAAAATTGAAGCGTATCGATAGAATAGAAACCCTTCAGCACAGGGCTTTACGTTCATTTACTTTTTCACATTGGATCTGGGGTTTCGAACAGGCAAGCATTACTGAAGTAATTTACAAGTGCTGCTAGAAAAATTATATGTAAGCACTGATTGAAAATTTGTTGCTTTCCCGCAACAACATCTTAATGTTCGGTTCAAAATTTTAAAAATAATGTGGAACACGGAGTGCTTTTCCACAGAAACGCAATTTCCAATGGGGAAATTTACAGTAGATAACATTATAAAGATTTATTCAGGAGAATGGAAAGCTAATGCGAATGAAGAGAAAACGCTTCAAAACTGCTTCCAATTTTTGAGCATCCTTTATTGTTTGAGTTTATCAACATTCTCTCTTCTTTTTATACCCTTCGCTCATAGAGTGAAAGGGTATATTAACGTTGTCATGAAGTTTGTAACGCATTGAAGGAAGCATCTCCGACCATACGAAAAGTATACATATATTATCAGCATGACTTGGGGAGTCGATTGGGCGATGTCCGTCTGTCCGTCTGTCTGTCTGTCTGTCTGTTGCGACGCGCTTTACTCGGCCAATTTAAAAGCTATGAAGCTGAAATTTTGCACAAATGCTTCTTTTTGATGCAGGCTGTTTGTATGTTTGAATCGGCAAAATCGGACAATGGGGTCAAGGGGCTGCCATACAAACCCAACTACCCGAATTAGGTTCTTCTAAGAAAAACTTTTTTATTTGTGCACCAATTTAAACAAAATTTCACACAAATGTGTTTCTCTTGATGACACAAAACATATATAAGAATTGATCAAATCTGACCATGGGATCATGGGGAGGCCATACAAACCCAACGCCCATTTTGGTTCTTCTAAGAAACATTTTTTGCGCCAATTTCACAAAACCTTGAATTAATGTGTCTTCACCAAATCAACAAAAAAGTTAAAAACGAATGGAATCGTACTTTGGGGTCATGCTCCCGCAACTCCAATAAAATTTTCCGAGTAAATATTTTTATTTGCCCACTTATTTCAACCAAGCACAAAACTTTTGTTAAGTCGGAAGAAAAAGAATGAGGTGGGGGATTAAATACAAGTCATAGATAAGCCCGAAAAAACTTTTAGCCCAAGGGTCCAAGCCCAAGCGAAGGGTATCCAAATTTCGGCCGCGCCCGAAATTAGCCTCCGCCCGCGGGGGTTGGCGAGCGAAGCGAGCAGGGGGCGAAGCCCCCTAGTTTTAGTTAATATTTGACGAAAGGTTTTATCGTATATAGCAGGGCAAAGCAAGTCTTGATTTTCTCTTGTTGTTCGGAATTTTATTGAATTTAATAAAGATCTCTCAAAGCTATATCCCGTTTTTTTAGGTAAATCTTTTTTATTTTTTTTTTAATTTCTAAAATTCAATATATATAGTGGTTGCAGGCAGTAACTCGAAAACAAACAAACGAAGTTCCGTGGTACCCTAGGGTTCCGTGAAGATATCTCAGGGGTTTTGCGAATATATACAAAAATAGGAAAAATGTAGAAAGAGTTTTGACAACAAAAAGCAAACAATCCATACAAAAAAAAATGTTTGTTAAGTTTTAAAATTCCGAAGCTTAGTCTGCTACACTGCACCAGACATCAACACTGTAAAATATTTGACCAGCATCAGAGACTCGACTTTTTTTCTTCTATAACTTTCCACTTTATGGAATGGAAAAGAAAGTAGTACCAGAAAAAAAAGTATGTTCGAAGTGCTTCTTTGAGGTTTTTGGTATTTAAATGAAGGCGCAAATAAATTGGTGTTAATCGAGACCTTTGTGCGATTTTTTTTAACAAATGTTTAACGGTCCAAATTTTAAGTTCTACTCACAATTTCGGTATCCTTTTCAAACAATTGGCTGATAGGTATAGGGCCTCGAAATTTATAGAAGATAGATACGTTGCCTACAAGTTTGAAAACTTTAAAAATATCTAACCACGAATTTCTAAGTTATCTGATACTCCAATCCCAATAGCAAAAATTTGTACGAAAATGGGAATACTGAGGATTGACTCACCGTAGTAAAAAAGCCAAATTAACGATTCAGTGTCACAATTTTTGCGGAGAATTCATAACATATTGCGAACGGTTTAATAGACTCGCGTTTAGAGTCACAAATGTACGCAACAACCCTTTACGGCAAGTGATTATTCCATCAAAATACTTCTCTGTGAACCGTTAATCGAAATCTGGGATTAGGTAGACTATTGGATAGGCCCTTAAGGAAAAATTTTGTCTAGGTTTTTATAACACAATCACAAAAAACACACATACTATCAACTACACCATAGGCGCCGTAAGCTTTTCATACGATGATTAGATTTAAATAGATTTTAATGAACTGCATGCAAACAATTTCGGTACTAAGGGCTCTAATACACAATCATATTTGGTAATATTTCTATTATAATATGCTTAAGCCTACTTGATTTCGCTTATTGCACGTCTAAAAATTTAAACTGAATGAATCGAGTAGGCTTAGGTATATGACATACATATTAGGTGTGTTTTTTTTTTGTTATCCCGTGCAGGTTTGGGTAACGAAACTTCATATAAAAAAAATGACAGGTGCGTCAGCTGCCTTTTTTTATATGGAGTTTCGTTACCCAAACCTGCACGGGATAACCAAAAAACACACCTATTATAATATAAATATGACTGTTTAATGGAGCCCTAAGCAAAAAAGATATAGACTAAATACATAAATCGAAATTCTTGTTTTCCACAAATTACGTTTAAGTTTTTATGTGATTTTCATATCGGTGTAATTGGAATATGAGTAACGGATCAATAAGGCTTCAGGTGTGTTTTATTGGGTCGAGTACAACTTTTGTCAAATTTGTATGGAAGTTTTTCACCATTATACTAATTTCCTCCAGGGGAATAATACTTACGAATGTCACATTTTGATTGGGTAGAAAATAAATTATATTTCGTTAATCGCCTCCCTCTTCCTTTTATAACCGGGCTTGGAACCGGCTTTGGCGGAATTAAAGCGATTAAGGCTGCATTCATTCCACGCCCACTCAAGCGGAATCAACTTGTCCCTCAGATGGTTCACAACAACCAGCGGCTCGTCTGGACTATTAGCTGCCTTTCGCATTAAATGATTGATGATCTCGTCGTTCAAATAGGCCACAGCATGGCGTTTAGATTGTTTGTACCGAACAATCTGTTTGTATGCAAAATTAACTCCTGCGGCGACTATAACCGCTAGCCCGATGAGTCCAACATAAAAGAAGAACTTTTGTAGCTTATTGTACACGGAACACGTGAACGGAAGCCGGGGATTCTAAATTGCAAAACTGTAGGCTTGAGCATCGCGCAACGCCAATACTTGATCAAAAGACAATGCAGTGCCGTCTGCATCTACTGCACTTATTTTTCAATGCGAATTTTGGTGAATCAAATATTCGACATTGTGCAGATCGCGAACCATTCGACGAACGTTCAGATGCAGATGAGTGGCCTGAACCAATCGAACAATTTTCTTGGCACCCAAACTAAACTGTGCTGTAATATCTTTACATTTGTGGTCCTCAATAGCTCCAGAGCGCCTTTCAAATCCTCCTCATCGATGCACGTTATCTGTGTGAATCGTCGCATATCTGATAGAAAGTATTTCGATCGTTGATGGTGTTGGCCAAATCGAGACTGATCGTTACATACATGAAGGTCGCCACGCCGAGGAAAATGATCAATGCACTAAGCAGCACGCAAGGAATCAACGTTTGCTTCACACCATACTGTTCGTCCAGTCGATTGATGAGATTTGTAAATGCCGCACGTGGTGATATGTTTGAATGGGGCTCGGGTGCTTGATAGACAATATCGTAAGCCTCTCGAGGTGGCAGAGCATAACTGCTTCCCTAGCAGACACTGTCCCGCAAATTCACGGCTCGCATGTGACGATCCTAAACCTGCTTGAACTGCATTTGGCTCGCCGATAGACTCATTAGACATCTGAAAACAATCGATAAATCATTATGCATACCAATTTATATTTTAACAAATCAACTACTGTCGGTTAAATTTATTTGTTTACTTACCGTAATACCAGACGGATTCAGTTCCCGAAATGCATTTTCTTTGAGCACAGTTCGTTTCTCAAGTCAAAATATGCCGTCATTACGAAAATGTTTGGTGCAAACCACAGCTCTTTTAGGAATCTACACACCTCTTAACTGTAGTTTGTCTATCCAAACAGCGCGTTCGCCTTATGAATTAGAAATCTGCAAGAAACGGTTTACATTATAAAAGAATTAACATATTATTTTATCAAAGCAGTTTAATTATCAAATTGACTCGAAACTTTGCACGAAAATTGCAAAAAAAAAATTGCAAAACTCTAACAATGTGATGAGCCCCCGAAACAGAAAGAAATTGATACGTTCATGAACACATCGACGAGACGAATTTCCGTCGTAACCTTTCGAGCCTGCTTCGTACAAAACATGCACGAACAAGGTACGAACTTGGGACGAGCTCAAACGAACGGAAACTCGTCTATTCTATTGTTTTCAAGAAAACATGTATGAAAAATGCGATAAACTATAATTTTGACACAAAAATTCACATATCACTACTAAAATGTAGGCTCACACGGGATTACCTGTGGAAAGATACACTCATAGTCAGGGACGTAGCTAAGGGGGGGTATGGGGGGGTGTCTCACCCCCCTAACATTTTCAATTTTCATCCGCAGTCGGCAAATTTGACCTCAGTGGGAATATGTAGGATTGTGATTTTCGGCATTAATAAATTTACAAAAGAATACCTGTCGATGTTTAAGGATATAAACATTTGAAAGTTACAATACTAAAAGAGTGTAAGTACCTTATTAACAGAGGTATTCGGCATGAAAACATAAAACTCATGTTTAAATTGAAAAATTTGACTGAAAATTTGGAAGTGAAACTCATTTGCAGTACAATAAAGTCTTTTAAAGGCATTAACAGCGACAGCGAAATCAATGCGTTAGTTCAAGGATCCATGATTTTCGTAAAAAAATTAGATATTGACCCTGACTCTGGCTACAAAAAACAACACCGAACTCGTCGTGCTCCGAAAAAAATGGAGACGAATAATCTCAAACTACAGCCGAATTAGACTTTGCAACATTTTACCGAAAAGAGTCCAAAATCCTTCTTGACGTTTTTATCTCGAAGTCCACAGAAGAATTGTAAAAAACAGCTAAACTGCTCAAACCATTTCAAGACATATTTCAAATTTCGGCCGACAGGAATGTATTCATGCTGAAATTCAAATTCTTCTTGATAATTGCTTCGAGTGTCAAAATTTTAGGATGATAGCGAGAGAGGCTTTCAAACTAAGGACTGAAAGCTTACAAGGTTATTCAGCTTATTTTGACATGTCCAGTGACCTTAGCTTCGAGTGAGCGATCATTTAGTAAATTATGACTAATAATCAACAATTCGCTGCTAATGTTTTCTGCAAAGGATATTGTCGATAAAATGGATTTACATCGAATTGTGGAGCGATGTTCCAAAATTATGTTATGGCGGGTCACAACTTAACTGGTTGAATCAAATTTCGTGATTTTGTCTTTGTATTTTTCGATGTCTGAACGCTCAAAAAATATATAATGATTAGAGGTACGGAAATTTCGCAAATAAAAAACAGGAATTTCACATAAACTAATTTTGGATATTAGAAATTTCGCTGTACAAAAGTTGTACAAAACGGTTGTACGTCCCGCACTCATGTATGGATCAGAATGCTGGACCATGTATGAAGGTTACGCGAAAGAAATGACAGCGACTGAAATGAAAATGTTAGGCATGTCAGTTGGTGTAACCAAAAGGGACCACATCAAGAGTAGCTACATCCGAGCCAGCTTGTCCATAGACCAACCAATCACCGAAAAGCTCGAAGACCGACGAATGGATTGGTATTGCCATGTTCAACGGCGTCCGCCTGAGAACCCCGCAAAGAGAGCGATATCAATGAAAGTTCCACCTGATGGACCCAAGGCCAGAGGCAGACCGAAGAACACCTGGATGTGTCAAATGAAAAAGCAACAACAACGCATTGGTCTCGGCGATGACACGATCCAAGATAGAGCTGGCTGTAGAAATATGCTGAGAAATCGTCAAAACGGGCGATGTGCCTACACCGCAGGTCGAGCAACGCGGAACCATGGAGCGGTATAAAGAACGAGGCAAGGAAGAAGAAGAAGAAATTTCGCTGAAATTCGCATAAACACCTAGTTTTGTAAATTTTACTTGTAGTTATTTTAATTTTCCAAAACTCTATAGAAATTATGTAGATTCACAGTTAAACAACTGTTCAAGACTCGCGTTGCGCAACAAAACGTCTGCCAACTGCATCAACGAATTCAGGCAACACACGTAGATACTAGTCGACAAGACCACTCCTCAAGGAGTTACAGTAACGTCAAAACTAGAAACTGCGGCATATGCCGCTAATATCGTTACGCTTTTATCTTTATGTAAAGTTCATTGCGATTGGGTACGGTTCCCATATGTTCCCACAACATGTTGTCCATTCTGATCTTCTAACTGCGATTTTACGAATAAGAAATGATCTCCGGAACTTTTCGTTTACATATTCCACATGTTGTGGGAACATATGCGACCGGTTCGTTTCAGAACTGCACCCAATTTCTCTATTCTTATTAATGGAAAACGTAAGAAAAAAAATCTGAGATGAAAAATTATCTCCAATAATTGACATTTTTGGACACAAATAAAAGTCCAAATTAGATCATTTCGCATTTATTCGCATAAATGAGCAACGTTTGCCGAAATTCGCATCTCGTTATTTCGTAAAAACGAAATTTCCGTACCTCTAATTATAATTGGTGAATTTTCAAAAAAGTAGTCGGCAAATTTTACTTTTCACCCCCCTAACAAATGTGTGCTCGGTACGTCCCTGCTCATAGTGTTTCTCTGTTGGTCGCTGGAACACCCGACAACAATCCACTTCATGTTCTGAAATAAACTTTTTTAGCTTTTTTTTTTAATTAAAACGAACTCGCAGCCTTACGGCCTACAATTCACTTGGAAAAACTCGATTTTGTCCACTCACATTCACTGCGTTCACTTGGCGCGAATCGGATGACAACCACACTGTTGACAGTCTATTCATGGGCCGACCACCTTGTGGGTTGCCCGAGGGGTGTACGAGAGGTGGCGCAGAGGAAGAGGAGAAAAAAATTCTAGACACACACGTATGCTCATCTACATGATGATTTCCAATCCAGTTCATATCATAGATCGAAATTGTTCTTTCTTTTATTCGCGCTGATAAGTTCGTTTCAAGTTTCGTACTTGGTTGAAACGATCGCGGAAGGCCGCATACAAGTACGTGGGCCCACGACCCATTTTGTCTCCATTGAGCTAGTCGGCCGGCCGAATAAGTTGAGTTTGCCCTTTTCCCGTTGTGAAAAATGTAACGTTTCTCTTAAAAGTACGTTAGTGCGATCAAACCTGCAAGCGACATATCTTACAATATCTTTATACCGGTATCTTGTAGCCGAAAGTAATCTGTGACGAATTTCTTTCTACTTTATTGTCCTACAAAACAAACCAAGTTGCCGAAACCGGAAGACATATGTGTAGGGAACACTCCCTTTAAAAATTATTTACTTCCAATAAATTTCACTTTTTTTGTGAGCTTCGAGCTTTAAGCTTGCTTAATAGACTTTCCTGAAGACTGATCAACCTTTCTCATAACTCTTATCAAATGGTTAGTCTTATCGTATAGAGACGACGCACACAATTTTCAGAAAGCTTTTCCATTATATTATTAAATTCAATTTTTTTTGGTTATTTCGCATAGTTATGTCATATTTTCCTTCGTTACACTATCATCTGAAATTGAGAAAATCGTTTGGAATTTCATACAATGGCGTAACCAAGCAAAACATGGCATAACAAAAATTCAATTCAATATAATTGAAAAGCTTTCTGAAAATTGTGTGCGTCTTTTCTGTACGTTGAGACTAACCATTTGATAAGAGTTATAAGAAACCGGCCATAAGTTTTTTTTAAAGAATAATCCCGGAAATATTTTACGAATGCGGTTCCTTTGGTCGAAGCGTTTCGGGTTGTATGAGGAACTTTGCCACCCCCCCCCCCCATGTATGATGGTATATGCTAACCGGTTTTGGCCGATTTCATCGTCTGACTTCTGAAAATCCAGACATTTAAAATAGAGATGCCGCGGATAGTTATTTGGCCGGAAACCGGATACCGAATATCCTGCCGCATTCACGGCTGGAGCGCTGAATATCCGGCGAAACATTGCTTCTGAATTTCTAGCCCCTATTCCGACGACAAAGCACTCAACACTCCCATTTATTTATCCATTCCTTACAACGAGTTGTGCATGAGTCGTTGAAGTCCCAACAGGAGGTATTGGAGATGGTAGCAGCTGCGAGACGGATTGTCACCCATTTTGATTACTCGGGTGTAGCATAAGAAAAAAATTTACCAGGTCACAAGCTGGTGCAAGATGTTAGCACTCGCAGGAACTCCACCTTGCAGCGGTTATTGGAGCAGAAACGAGCTGTATCCTTGTATACAACAAATAATGCATATGTAAATAATTTTTCACCGTCTGGAACAATTCATAAAACTGCTCAAGCCCTTCGTAGAAATAACGAGGATAACAAGCTCTAATCTTTCGTAATTCCACATGTTGTAACTTTGACCAAATATCTGGGAAAGGAGGAGACGGTCATTCGACCACCTGACTTACGGATGAGATCTTCATTAAAAGTTGAGATAGAAAAGCGTTATCAGTTAGATGGAAATGATAAATACTCGATTGCAACTTTTCTCGATTCGAGGTTTAAAACTGACCCTTACAAGTGGTGGTCAGCGAGCACAACACTGTATCCGATTCTCATAGTTTGTTCGGATTTATCTATCATCACCTTGTAGCAGCGTATTCAGTGAGCGGTTATTTTCTGAAGTAGGTCTTGTCTACGAGGATAAACGGAATCAAATACTACCCACAAATGCCGAGAAACGTGTCTTCATTCAACATAATTTGCGGACTTTAATTATTAAATGTCAGGACTCAGCAGTCTTAATAAAATATAAATAAAATGGATTACAGAATTACAATTAAAATGCGTAAAACTTTAAATAATCGGTATCCGGCCGGATAGTAGAGTCTATCCGGCCTATACCGGATACTAAAAAAAATGGCCGGATACCGGATAGTACCCGGATATCCGTGGCATCTGTAATTTAAAAGTCACATTCGATTCATAGACGTGGGCAGAGAGGAACGCTGTGTGTACATGTGAACCTAGTCGAAAAGTTGGGTATTAGGATGGTTCCTATTTTGAACTAAGCAAAATCTCACCGCTATTACCAAGCTGACCCACACTGCGATGACTTTCCTCGTGTAATGGCGTCTGTTCCCAACAAAAAAAAAATGTTAACGAAATGTGTAAGAAAACTTCATTTGCCTGTATCACCCATACTGATGGTGCGTGAATTCATCCTTAGCTAAACAGAACGGGAAATTCTTCATAACTAATTCATATTTCTTAAGTATTTCTGTACACATGTACATGGGCGAACCCATAACTTATTCAACATTTAAGAAAATCCAATTCAAGCCAACCATATTAGTTTCTTGCGATCCTACCTTAAACTATTCCAAAATTAAATCGCATCACACACATCATTCACAAATAAGAGGAAACATATTACATTTCCCATACAGAATCCTTAATCGTCGTGTCAATTTACCATTTTCCCCCACCCCCGGTTTCGCAAGCATCTCCCGATTCCTGTGTGTGTTATCCTCTGGAATAATTTATAAACTTAAAGTCGGTCCGAGGGAGAATTGGGTCTTGTGCAAGCATGTGTATGTGTGTGCGTGGCGAAACATAACATTTCAATTCGAACCGAAGTCAACAAATAAAGACACCTTAGGGACAAAATCCTCTGCCAGTCCGCTCTCTATTACCACACTTCAAATTTATAGCGTTCCTTGGTTCCTGCCATGGTTTGATGGTTTATCTTTGTTTTCTCTTTAACATCAACGTATGGGTACGAATACATTTCCATCTGCCAAACCACGAAATTTTCAATTGTTCCCATTGTGTAAATGATCGTTCATCTCACCATCTCAGCAGTCAGTCAACCAGCAACCCTAGCGGAAGGTTAGGATCAAATTCTCCCCGGGTTTTGCTTTTGTTATCCCGTCCGCACTTACCGGGCGCTTTTCAACTTTTCAAGGTTAATGGCTTTAGTCGAGTTATGTAACCGAGTTTTCGAGTTCCGACAATGTGTAATTAGTTAAGGTTTCACACTAGACGCTAGGGTTCCCGGGGTCCCCAGGTACAAGAGGTGCACCCGGGATCAATGTACCGTATATGTAAACTACTGTAAAGGATTTGAAATTTGTCTCTAAAATCCGCGCTTTGAATTAATTAGAGCCTTTCTGTATGTACCTGCTCGTATTCATGTTTGTTTGTTTTTGTCTCTCTCTCTCTCTTTTGCAGGGTAATTACAAACTATTTCGTCGTTTCGCTTGCCATGGCGGACATGTTGGTGGCCCTTTGTGCTATGACCTTTAACGCCTCCGTCGAGCTGTCGGGCGGAAAGTGGCTTTTCGGACCGTTTATGTGCAACGTGTGGAATAGTTTGGATGTGTACTTTTCCACAGCGAGTATCCTGCATTTGTGCTGCATTTCGGTGGACAGGTATGTAAAGGACACTTTTATATGTTGTGAATTTCCGTTGATTGCAGGGAGCCTGTTCGGGCTGGAGTTTTTTTTTTCTGGTAGGACATCATGGATAGCTTCGTTGATTTTAATTAACCCACAAACAGAAACACCGCTGTCGTGTAAGCCCGTAGGTGCAACGTAGTGGCTGAACCCTACGCTGCATAACGAACATTAACGATTTTATCTGATTGCTGGCCGTTTGATGTTGACGGTATTGGATTTGTGTGGACAATAACGTGATTAGTTGCGTTACTCCGGAGCGCGCAATTAGTTTTGATGTGGTTTTTGATGAATAGAAGAATTTACATTAGTGATTTTCTATGACTGACGTGATTGAAATTGTGCAACCGCCGTGAAATAAGCATGATAGTGTTCGGAATGTATGCAACTAGATAATTCGGTTTTGGTTAGACAAACAATAAAATTACAATTGCACGCTTCACTGGTATAATGCACTTCATTTGGCCATCAAATATGTTTGGAAATTGAGAGGCAATTTATATGACAACTAAAGGAAGCCACAAACAAATTTTGTTAGAATTTGAAATTGCCGATTTTGTCTTGACAGATTAGCGGAACCGAAAATAGCTCAACAAGTCTCACACGTATTAGGCAAGGCTGCTGAAATGCCTAATGTTCAAGGACTTATGCATGGACTGCTGTCGTTTTCCGAGTCCTTCGAATCCGGGATGTGGAGACACTCTCGATTCAAATAGGTATCGATTCAGCCTCATGCTAAAGGCACCTGTCATATATCCCGACAAAAGGAGAAGGAACAATAAATTGATTTCTTTGGGTAACGCATTATCCACTGGGTAGCCTGATGGTAAACCTTAGAAGTGCGTGTCCATGTTCCAGGGACTAGCTTTAAACATTCCGAATGAAACGAAGCATACTGAAATAAAACAAATAATGTGAGGTGCGGGCGAAGCAAGCAATGAGCCGTTATACAGAGCTGAAACTATGCTTATACCCTTCGAGACTCCGAGTAAAACTATTCTTTTTTTTTATAGAGGTGGGGAAATCTTGCATAGGTACTGCCATTGCAGTTATGCTGGATTCCTACCAGCTAAAACCAGACCACCTCTCTCGCCTCAACCACCTTTCAGTATTACTTCGCGGGGGTGGGCTATGGCTAATTAGCCTTCAGACTGATTTGCTGACTTCCGTCTGGCTTCTTCCCTCTGCAGGATCTTGTGGATATTACACACGAACTCCGTCACTGCTTCCCAATTGCGTTCTTTGTCCAATATACATATATACATTTTGTGGACTTAATACTTGGCCCACCTCCGCATTTAAATGCAGCCGCGCCGTTTGATATCTTGGACACTCAAAAAACACATGCCTTGCGTCCTCTGGTACTCCCTTGCACATAGGGCAATCGGGCGAGTTGTCTAACTTGAAGCGATACAAGTATTGTCGGTATCCTCCGTGACCCGTCAAGAATTGAGTCAAGTAGTGGTCCACTTCTCCGTGTTTGCGCCGAACCCATTTTGCTATATTGGGGATCAGATAGTGCGTCCACCCGCCGTTGCCACTGTCTCAGGCTTTCATCTCTTTCCAAACTTTTCCGTAACTCTAACTCTGTCGAGCTTTCATTACGGCGACCACGGTAGAGTCTGCTTGTTTCCTCGACAAGAATTCCCATTGGCATCGTTCCAGCCACGACGTATGCCGCTTCATGCGAGGTTGTTCTGTAAGCAGAGCATACTCTCAATGCGCACGGTATACCGAGTTCAATTTTTGTGCCTTCCCAGAGGTGTCGACTGAGTTAGCCCAAACGGGTGAGGAGTATACTAGTATGGATGTAACCACCCTAGGCAGGAGCTGTCTTTTGGTAGATCTTGGGCCTCCTATATTGGGCATAATCCTTGTTAACCCTCGGATGGTTCAGTGGGGTCTGACAGACCCCAGAGAAATTTAAATCTTAAAATTTTCATAGAAAAACTTGTTGAATGGTATTTTGATGCATATGTAATTTAAGTATGTGTCACATACTTTCATTTAAGCATGAATTTGTTTGAATTTGTGATTTTGTTAATAAGTTATAGCACTTTGAAATTGCTCTGGGGTCTGTCAGACCCCACGAACCATTTACGTATGTCTTTTTTGCAGAAGTTCATTTTTCGTTTTGTGGGAAATTTTCAAAGTATGTTATTTGGAAAACGATAAAATGTAATAATAATAGTCGGGAAGTGTTGAAACTTTGTAATTAGAGTACATTTGGGAAATTATATATGTTAATTTTGAAAGAAATGGAAAATTTAGGGTGTTTTGAATTAGGGGTTTTTAACTTTTTTACTCAATTCATTCAAAATTGTGCCGTTTTTTACCTAGTTTTTATTTATGAGGATATCCTTTCACTATTGTGTCATTACCTTATAGTTTTTAAGGCAAGACATAAGTTAATGACTTTTATGAGCGTAAGAATTAGGTGGGTATTTTACATAATACATAAAGCTTCTTCAGCGAACTTGGCTATACACTTGTGCAACCTCTTTTAAGAAGGAGGAAATCAACGGGCAATATTCGCCGAAGCACAGTACAACATATTGAAGACATTCTGTACATTGTTCTACTTGCCCCCCTGGGGACTGATGCCCCAGCCCCCCCCCCCCCCCTGGGGTTAGATGGCCCCCAAAGAGGCAAATACGTTTTCTATGCCCGCGAGCAAATGATCGGAAGACAAAATAAAATGGCAATGAATGCAAAAAGCCAATCTGCGAAGACAATCGAGGAAAAAGCTGTGAAGAAGAATGGTCTAAATATTGACTAACTTTGGATCCAGATTTAAGAAAAAATATTAGCCTTAGCTAAAAACTGTTGATGTATTTATCTTTGTTCATTAGTATTAAATACGTTTTGACTAATAAAAATAAAATTTTGTGAAAATTTTAGTTTGTATATTGATTTATTTATGATAAGTTAAAATTACCCTCAAATTTGACACCACCTAATTTTTTCTTCCACATACTAAAACGTACTGTCCGAATTCCACTGTTTTTATATACCACTTAATCAAAAGGCTTCATAGTTTCTTCTAGTTCGAACAAATATGCAAAAAAAGCAAATATTTAAGTTTTAGAGCGATTTTTGCATTGGGGTCTGTCAGACCCCACTGAACCATTTACGTATGTAAAATTTACCTGAACCATCCGAGGGTTAAAGCTACGGTGGCTACTGCTGCCTTCTCCGTAACGTACCTACCTGATATGTTCTGCAAAATTTAGTTTAGAGTCGATCATGATCCCCAAATACCTAACCGCCGCTTTTGAATTAATGATGTTGCTACCAACTCGAATGTTCAGCGAGCACCTTTTTCTGCGCTTGCTGATCAAAACTGCCTCTGTTTTTTTTTTCAGCAAGCTCTAGGCCGACTGATAGTAACCAGAGCTTTATGGTCGTAATCGCTTCGCTTGCGTAGACCTCAACGTACTCCGGCTTCTTCGCTATCACAACCACTGCAATGTCGTCTGCAAACCCCACTACAGTCACTCCTCTAGGCATTTGTTGTTCCAGGATGCCATTGTACATAATGATCCAGAGCAATGGGCCGAGGACTGATCCCTGTGGAACTCCTGCAGTAACCTTATATTCCCGAGGTCCATCACCCGTATCGTATTGGAGAACGCGGTTTGACAGGTAACTCCTGATTATAGATGCGAGATACTCCGGTACATCTATTCTTTGCAATGCCGCATGAATGGAAGCCCAGTTTGCGGAGTTAATTGCTTTCTTAACATCTAACGTCACAACCAAGCAACAGGCACCACTTTCAAGCGATTCCTTTGCCAAGTCGGCAACAGTCCCAATTGCGTCCACCGTGGAGCGCGCTTTCCTGAAACCATATTGTCTGTCCGACAAGCCCCCTTTCACTTCTACTACTGCAAGAAGCCTGTTGAAAATTATCCTTTCGAATAGTTTCCCTAGCGAGTCGAGTAGGCAGATTGGCCGATATGAGCTTGGCTCTCCAGCCGGCTTATTCGGTTTTGGAAGGAGCACCAACTTTTGCCGCTTCCATATCATTGGAAAGGTGCCTTCCGCTAGGCAAGTGTCGAAGACTTCGATGAACTTTTGAGGAATGGCACGGATTGCTACCTTCAACACCCCATTTGGGACCCCATCCGGCCCTGGAGCCATATTCTCCTGCAGTCTCGAGACCGCTTGCCAAAGTTCTTCCTCGGTTATAGCAGAGATGTTAACCGCATGTCCTGAAAGACGTGAACCTATGGGCTGTAGCTCGTGCTGGGGAAACAGAACCGATACAATGTTTTGAAGCATCTCTGGACACTTTATTTGTGGTGCTGTTGGCCCTATTTTCTTCATTACCACCCTATACGCCATACCCCACGGATTTATGTCTGTATCGTCACAGAGTTTCATGAAACATATTTTTTTGCTCCTTCTGATCGCTAGTTTTAAAGTTTTTCGAGCATTCTTGTAGGATTCTACAAGGGCTTCACGAGCAATAACCTGAGTCGTTCGCTGGCACTTACGTCTCGCCTTTAGACAGTTTCGCCTGAGACCCGCTATTTCTTCTGACCAACAGTAATTTTCGTTCTTTTTTCCAGATGAACGTTTTCGGGGCATAGAGGCGTCACAAGCCTCTGTAAGCTGTTCAGTGATCTGACCTGTTCTCTGCTCCGCATGACCTTCGGTAGGCCCACTTTGAAGGAGCACTTCCTTGAAAACTGTTTCGTCAAATCTCTTTGTAGACCACCCAACGAATCGGGTATTGCTCATTGGTCGATGCACCCTGCACCCTACCGCGAACAGAATCGCTTGATGGTCACTATGAGTATAAAGCTCACTAACTTGCCACTCCATCGCAGGTGCCAGTGAGCAACTGACGAATGTTAGATCAATGATGGATCCCCCTTGTGAAGGTGTTTCTAGCCCCTGTGTTCATAAGAACAATATCCATCCCCGAGAACGCATCCAAAAGTGCACGACCACGCCTATTCGTCACTCGGCTTCCCCATTCAGTGGCCCTCGCGTTAAAGTCACCCGCAATTATCACAGGGCTTTCTGTACTTGCATCATGCACAAGGCCGTCAAGATATTCCTCGAACTCGTTGTCATTGCACCGTGGTGGAGCGTAGCAGCTATACAGATATATGCCGTTAACTTTTGCTCTTACTTTACTTTTAGATCACCCGCCATTTCTTGCTGGAAAGGGTAGTCACCGCACGTCCAGATGGCCACTTGTTTTTCCTTATCTGCGACCCAGATTGATCCCCCCACATTCTTGTACTGGTCACATATGATAGCGACGTCGATAGTCTTCTCCTTCACCGTTTGCAGCAACAGATCCTGTGCTGCCCGACAATGGTTTGGATTTAGCTGCAAGAAATTCGTACAGTGATTTGCTTGAGTGCTTCCCGAAAGAACGGACATTTAGTCCCTCCCGTTTGATGGTTGCAGTTTTCCCTCTCTGCCTCTTTGCACAATAAACACTGGGGCTCGCCATAACAGGCGGCTACCTTGTGACCTTCTTTCCCACATTTAAAACAAGTTCTTGACCTATCGTGTTTGCTGGTGCAGTCCTTCGCGAAGTGTCCAAAAGCAAAACACCTGTGGCATCTGTTAGGGACCAAATGAGGCCTTATGCGACAGTTAGCCCACCCTACGTTCAGCTTGCCTCGTTCCATTGCCTTGTTAGCCTCCTTGGTGGGCATGCTTATGACTGCGTTCTGAGTGCCGCCGTAGGCCTTCCGCAGTGACTTTACCGCGTCGATTTCCAAGCTTATCTCCATTCGCTCTTGAAGAGCCTCACAGATGTCCTCCCTTGTAGTTACCTCGTCAAGGTCCAGGACTTCCAGCCTCGTCTCATGCCTGAATGTTTTTATACCGGCCGGTTAAATTCCTAAGAGTTTTGTTATTGTGGCTTTGTACCCCTCCTCCAGGTTACCTCCGCGTGTACTCAGTTGGAACAACAAATCTCCATTTCGCGTGCGGCGAATACGCGAAACATTATCACCCATTTCCTTAAGACCCGGTTCAGCCTTCACTTTTTTAAGGATGTCTGCGTATGTCATATCCTCCGGCTGACATATTACCATTGCATCTGGTCTTGTTTTTATCTTTTTTAGCCTGACATTCTTCTTTTTTTCCGTCTGTGCCCGTTTTTTCGCCGCTACTCGCGTCCCATGCTTGGAGATTGTGCCTTCTGTCGTTTCGGTGTTTGAACAGAGGCCGTCTCCTCTACATCTCGCCTCCGCTTTGGTCGATCCGACGCTGTAACTCTTGGGGCATTGGGAGAAGTCTGTGCTTCATTGTCCTTTTTTTGTGTTAGGATTTTTTTTCCACACTCCTCCCTGGCACCATTATACATTATGCGTACATTTCGAATTTTTTCTTTGACTGCGCCGTGTATATTTCCTTTGGATTCCACAAAGTCCATGAGGTCTTTTATCATCTCACCCAGCTTGATAAACATGTCTGTTTTTTTCAGATGACCCCTCCTCGTTCGTGCTGTCCTTTAGTACGAATACCAAAGGCTGCTGCATGGGGGACCTGTTGAGTTTGGAACTCCTTTTAAATGGGTTTTGTCCAGTTGGAGTGTTTCCCACTTCCTTTACACCTGTCGCTTCATATGTTGCGGCAGCCAGTTGTACCACTGCTGCAACACTGCGGTCGAGGGATATCGACGACGGAGAGCCCGCTACCTCACTCTCACAGCCGCCTGCACTGGGTTTCCGAGGCCCTGCACCGTAAGTTTTATTGGATATTTTACTTTCCATGTTTGGTTTGTTGTTCAGGGTTTCCTTCCCATAGTCTTAGTGAAACTGGGGGTCGACACTTCCCAGAGTTCGCATATTAGCGATCAAGCACCCTCTTGACCACGCATCCCTTGGCATATGCTGTTCCACTGTGGATTAGGTTAAAAATAAAAGGAACAACGAGTGTATGCAAAATTATGAAAAGTAGCTGCAGCTATGATGGAGCCATGGCAGTGTTCTTTTAATTTATCGTGTCTCGTTCCAGATTTATAATAAAGTAAAATACAAGTTGAGAGTGCTAGCAGTCGTAAGAATGAACATACTGGTGTTTCTTTAGCGACTCTTTTTTTTAGTTCGTGTTTAGTAGTAAAACTATCCTGCACCCTTCCTTTCAGACTATCCCGTGATCAGCGATTCAGTAGACGCCGCCGTGTTCATACACTGGTATTGACAAATTCTGCGAGCTCTCCACAAATATTTGGGTATCGATTTCACCACGCATCTTCATAAGGTGGAGTAGGTACACCAAGACGATAAAATCAATTTTCCGTCTATGTTGCCATCTACCGGCTACAAAATTTAGGTAACTGTTTTGAACTAGGGATGTCCATGACCGGCCCGGCACTTGGCATTCAATTTTTCCGATTGTTCTTGATGACGGTTAGACCTCGCAGGGGTGGCTAGCGAAATCACGAGCTTGAGCTACACAGATAGGCCCCTCGTGTGGTTGATATCCCTTGGCGTGGATCTGAACGGTGTTGCTCTCGATGAACTGGAGTCATGTAGGGCGGCTTCCGCATGACTACAGATTCACGTACCGATTGTCAATCGTTATTTAAACCGGACACGTTTCTCATTTCTACATCGATGGGAGGACACCCGCGGTAAGCAAACGTGTAAGCTCCCAGAGTTTGTGGTTTCCTTGGCGGACAAGAGAGAATCACACCTGCTATTGGGAAGTTAATATCGAAATGTTAACCTCAGGGATCAGCATGTTTATAGTCTCTACCCTTCAAGACGTCGAACTCGGGGTGGCAGCAATATGCAATTGATGCATAAGTTAACCAACTGGAGCTCTGATTCTACCGTTAAGTTTCTAAACGAGAGCGCATGATCCGGATGAAGAATCTTTTTTTGACTTCGTAGCACTGATAATGCACCAAACAATCCGACAGAAGCAAATGTGCCCGTACTTAGGAACTGGTGGTTTATGTCTATATCCCAGAGCTCGGAGGCCTTAAAACGTTGTTGAGTCACAAAATTAAGCTGAAATTGTGCTCTTACATATTTTAATCATCGTTGCCTGAATATGAACAAATAGTTTTGGGCATTGACGATTCCATTGCTCCCGGACGTTGCCGAGCGGCTGCGATATGGTTTTTTTTTACCTAGCAAATATCAATCGTTACCGAGCACATTACATTGAGCTTCTCTTCTTGAATGCCGCGGTTGTCTACTGAAGAACCGAAGACACATCCATGCTGTGCAGAGCAGCAAAGACGATTAGAAAGCTGTTACTTAAGTCAACCAGCTGAAGTTTGCAGCATTTGGAGGTAGTATTCTGAAGACAGTATATGGACCATGTAAAAGACTTATACTACATCTAATTTGATGTTGAAACTACTGATACAGATTTTTCTGTTTTTTTTTTTCGCATAGTGGTTAAGAAGAAACCCCATAAGCATTCCGTACAGAAAATTGCGGTATGAGAAATGCCGTGATATTTTATCCCTATATGATGCTGTTAGCCTGTAGGTAGCTGATGGAAATAATTTGACCTATTGCGACCTTCTATGGTGGCGGGTGTAGTTGGCGTAAGGCCTTGAAGTAACGGCTCCTTCCTTAGACAGTTTGGCCAGACAATCTTACATATGATACCTGCCGTATATTACCCAAATGAAAAATGTACAACTGGGGATGTTGGACGAGAGTACGGATGGTGAGCTCGCTAAAATGCTTTGACAAGACTCTGCCTATATCTATCTTCCATTGTGCGCCGACCATCTGGCAATGCATGGAGGTTACGAGGTGATCATGTTCACTGTTTGACACTTTTTCGTCAATATTGCCACTGCTTCTACTTTCTATTTTCCAAGATTTTTAGCTATCCGTTTCTTTTGTGAGTCACATGTGACTCACAGATGTTAACTGGAAGAAACGTCATGGATACATTTGTCTCATAGACAGCGATCATGTTAGCAGCAAATATTATCACAGTCGGCTTCCGACAGTCAAAATTTGAGACGTTTGACGCAAGTTTAACGCGTTAACTGTCTATGAGTCACACATTCACACAGAGTTTCTCCCCGTTCACATGTGACTCATAAATGCATGAATTTTTGCTAGTAATGTCGATGAAAACCGGCCAGACACTGAACGTGTTAAGCTAGAATACATTTGTTTGGGATTAAATGGCACCTCCTGTTATTTGCAAAAGCCCTCTTTGTTTTTCTTCTTCCTTACTTCTTATACCGCATCATCCAGGGCCCTGCATTCAGGTCAATACATGAGTGCGGGACCCAACTAAAACTTTTTAATTTTCTCGCCACTTCATCCTTCCCAAATTACGGTTCATGCTCGTAGAGACGACTCTTACCCCAAGAAAATTGGCATTTCACTTCGGAAAAATTAGGGGAAAGCTGTTTTTTTTTTGCATGAGCTTTCCTTTCGAGGTCCTAAACAAGACCCCAAAAGTCCCCGTCTGTACGTCTGCCGCTACAAAGGGTCAATGACCCTCAAAATCAGTTTTTTTTTTATATCTCGATAACGGTAATATTATGCTGAAAAGTGGTTTATGGCGAATTTGTAGTTCTTGTGGTTCCAGAATAACATGTCGAAAGTCAATTTTGATTCGAGCATTCCTAACGGTGCCAGGAGGTCTAACGGTATTGTTAACAAGGTTTTACGAAAATCTCAATAACGGTAAGGTAACTCAAACCAAAGGATTCAAACCTTAGAAAAACGAGAATTTTTGGATTTTTCGTGAATGCTTCTGTAACGTTGGTGTATGCTGTAAAGTCATCTATGAGATATTTGAAGCTTGTGAGAAAATTCAGGTGATTTGGGTTCAGTCACAAAAATTTGACTCTAAATCTTAGTAAAAATCAAACCTCATAACCGATTTTAGTGCGGTTAGTTTTTTTGTTTAGGTAAATTTGTGGACAGTGAAAGTGACCTTATTTTGTTACTCTTGCTAGTCTAGTTTAGGAGATATTAAGGTTTAAGTCGTATAAGAAAATTAATTTTTCAAAAATATTCAGGTGATCTTCAGATGTTTCGCCCCCCCCCCTCCCTAACTTACTAATGTGCCTACCGGTCGATGGGGACTTTTGGCTATTTGTTTACAGCCCCAGGCGCTTTAAACTCCTCATAGACGACCTTACAGCATACTCCCCCTGTAGATAATAGCGCCGTCATACATAACTGTGGTGAGCACTTTAAACTCGACTTACGAATATGACACACGACAGATCTTCGGTCTTTTCGAATCGAACCAGCGAGGGATCAAGACGTACCACGAGAGACCAAAATCACATAATTTACCCGTGTATAATTAATTAGAGTAAGTCACAAAACTAAAAGCTCTTATGTTAAAACTAATGTAAAAAAAATATGTATCTATTAATTCTAGATAACGTTCAAAAACAAATTTTGAGTGAAGTGCAGCTCGGCCATAGAGCCATATTATAAAATAGCTGGCGAAATAAAACAATTTCATATCGCTACAAAAATTTTTGAATTAAATTCTACAGTCTCAAAATTTGTTTAGAAATTTGCATCGCAAATTTCATGATCTCACGTACAACGCTTTGGAAAGCAACAAAATGGCAACCGAAAACCCGAATGCCGAAGCATCAAACATGTCGGACATCTTGGACGAAGAGCAGTCAAATTGTACGATGTGTTCCAACAAAGACACAATCGAGATGGTGGCCTGTGACAGTTGCGGAAAATGGCTGCACTTTAGTTGTGCTCGCGTCGACAAGTCGATAGTCGGAAAAGATTGGTTTTGCAGCGAATGTATTGCTCAACCGAATATACAACGGAGCGACAAAGCAGACAGTGCAGACCATCACACGGAGAAGCCGAACTCGGAGCAGCACCGACAGATACGTATGAACGATCTTCAACAAAAAATGGACGAACTAAAGTTGTCAATTGATGCCATTACGACTCGACATGCCGCGAAACCAGCTCAGCAGAATCTTTCTAGCCCGGAGAATCAGATTCAACATTTTCTCGCTCGACAAACCATATCAAAAGAGTTGCCACAATTCTTCGGATCACCAGAACAATGGCCGACATTTATAGCAGCATACGAGTACTCCACCAGTGCCTGTCAATATTCGGACGTCGAAAATTTATGTCGTCTGCAAAAGGCATTGAAAGGCGACGCCCGAAAAATGGTGGAAAGTCTTTTGACTCATCCATCAAACGTTTCATCTATCATCGAAACCATGAAGATGCTTTATGGCCGGCCGGCACTAATCATTCAATCCCAAATCGATGCCCTCAAGAGGTCACCCGCTCCAAAGGCGGACAAGTTGGAGTCTTTAGTGTTTTATGCTGTACAAGTGCGAAATTTAGTTGCCGCTATCGATTCAGCAAACCTGCAAGCATATCATTGTGACGCAAGGCTCGTACAAGAACTTGTGGAAAGGCTGCCCGCGCAAATACGGCTTGACTGGGGTATATTCGATTTGCAGCCCACAAGTGAACCAAAACTTAAACGGTTCAGTAATTGGCTCAACACCATAGCACAAGGCGCTTGCAACGTAATGACACGCATTCCGTCCACCACGAAATCAAATGACAGCACGAGAGTTAATGTTCACGCTTCTCAAAGTGGCGAATCGGCTCTGACCGAAAGTGCCCCGCATAACAACTTCGAAAAATGTCAGATTTGTTTAGAATCGTGTTCAAGTGCGACTGAATGCAAACAATTTGCAAAAATGAGTGTAAACGAGCGTTGGAGTGCGGTGAATCGATTAAAGTTGTGTCGAATGTGTTTGCGATACCATAAATCGCCAAGGTGTCAGAAGGCCAAAGAGTGCGGTATCAACGAGTGCAAACGGCTCCACCACAAACTCTTGCACAAAGTCGACGAGGCAGTAAACGCGAACAAAGAATCCCAGTCCACAACAGTCGTTGCAATTCAGCGCAACCGCAGTGACATACTTTTTCGAATCGTGCCGATAACGCTGCGAAATGACCGTGTAAGAGTCGATACGTTTGCGTTCATTGACGACGGCTCCTCAATAACACTCCTTGAGAAGGAAATTGCGGATCTGCTTAGATTTAAAGGCACGAAACGACAATTGTGTATGCGTTGGACGGACGGTCAATGTCATACTGAAGATGATTCGCGGACGGGCAAACTTAAAATTTGTGCTCTTGGAGAGCAAACCGTTTTTCGTGATATCACTGTCCAAACCATTTCCCAATTGGACCTCCCCATACAATCAATTAATCGCGACGCTCTTCATGAGAAATACGAGTATCTTCGTGACGTTCCATTGGAATCCTATTATGACGCTCGACCGACTCTATTAATAGGCCTTGATAATTGGCACCTATGCGTTCCAATCAATGTGAAGGAGGGTGGCATTCATCAACCTGTCGCCACGAAAACACGGCTCGGATGGGATTTATGCGGATTCGAATCTTCATCAGCACCATCAACCGAACATCGTGTCAACGCTCACCTCTGCGACTGTACCGACAATCGTTTATCCGAGATGGTAGAGCAGTTTCATGCTCTGGACTCGATTGGCATCTGCAACAACAAGGGTTACGATCTGAACGATGACGAAAAACGCGCTGATAAAATTATGAAGGACTGTACCACACAAAAAGGTAAACACTTTGAAGTTAGTCTGTTATGGAAATATGATTCATTTGAATTGCCGGATTCATATTCCATGGCGTATAAGCGCCTAATTTGTTTGGAACGAAAGCTGACGTCAAAACCATTGCTGCTCGAAGCATTCGCAAAACAGATGAAACATTACATCCAAAAAGGTTTTCTTCGAAAGCTAACACCATCCGAACTGAAGACTTCTTATTCGAACGTATGGTACCTACCAGTATTCATCATTGAAAATCCAAACAAGCCTGGAAAAATTCGCCTCGTATTCGATGCTGCTGCGAAAGTCGATGGAATCTCACTTAACACAATGCTGTTGAGGGGTCGTGATCTTGTGAGCCCGTTGATCGAAATATTGATGAGATTTCGAATACCAAAGTATGCCTTAGCCGGGGACATCCGGGAGATGTTCCATATGGTTCACGTTGCGGAGAAAGACCAAATGGTTCAGCGAATTTTGTGGCGCGATTGTCAACAATCCAAGGAGCCTGACGTTTTCGTGATGACTGTCATGACATTTGGAGCGACATGCTCTCCTTATCAAGCGCAATATGTAATGCGTCTTAACGCCTCTAAACACAGCTCGCAGTACCCCGAAACAGTCAAAAGCATCAACAAAAATACTTACGTGGACGACGTGCTGGATGGCCGCGATTCGGAAGACGAGTTAGTACAACTGGCCAAACAAATGCAGTTCATTCACTCACAAGGTGGATTCGAGATTCGAAACTTTAAAACCAACTCGCCAAAGTTAAAAAAGGAACTCGACAAAGCCGAAGGCGCAGTGTACAGCCTCAACGAAAGCCATATCGTCGAAAAGGTACTTGGCATTTTCTGGTCTGTGGACGACGACTGCATAACCTTCTTGTTGCGCTTCAACAAAGCGAATCGCGATGTTCTGACCGGTAAGCGCAGGCCCACGAAACGGGATATCCTCGTAATGCTCATGTCTATTTACGATCCGTTGGGGCTGATAGCGTTCGCCATCGCTGGGCTGAAGTTCATTCAGCGGGAGTCGTGGAGGCTAAAACTGGATTGGGATGATCCCATACCTGACGAGCTAAGTAAACAATGGATGACGTGGCTCAACCAGTTCAAGTCCATCGAGTCACTCAAAATTCCGCGACGATATATCACGGACGCTTGGACCGAATCGACCGAAATAAGTATTCATACATTCGCTGATGCCGGTGAGGCAAGATACGCTGCTGCGATTTATTTGCGAGTCGTGACAGCCACCGGAGTTCAAACATCATTAGTTACTGCGAAAGTAACAGCTGCTCCACTAAAGTACACTCCAATTCCACGACTGGAACTGCAAGCTGCTACAATTGGTTCCCGTTTGTTCAAGAAAACGGTTGAGGCCCTCGACATACCTATTCACCATAGTTATTTTTGGAGCGACTCGACCGTCGTACTATCATGGCTTCGATCCAATAAGAAGCTGCCTATATGGGTAGCCAATCGAGCGGGCGAGATTCGCGAGATAACGAATATCGAGCATTGGAGATGGGTGCCTTCAGCTGAAAATGTTGCCGACATACCAACGAAGTGGCGAGATGTTTTGAACTTTGATGCAAACAGTCGCTGGTTCAAGGGTCCTGAATTTCTTAGCCTGGACGAAAGATTCTGGCCGCAGCAAACAGACAAAGGTGAGGATGAAGTTAATAAGTTTGAATATGAAGACTCCACATTCCAATATATCGCTTTACATAATGAGGCCCAACATATCATAGATTTCTCGAGATTTAGTAAATGGAATAAACTATTACGAGCATCAGCCTATGTCATACGATTTATAAATTGTATTAAACGATCAGCGATCAAAAATACGGGTGTTTTGACATCCACCGAGCTTCGTGAAGCGGAAAACCTATTGTTTCGAGAAGCGCAGAAAATATATTCTGCAGATGTTGCGCTGTTAAAAAAGGGTGAGAAGATCCCAAAACATAGTGCACTGTATAAATTATCGCCTACTTTGGATGAAAATCATATCATTCGACTAAAAGGGCGTATAAATAATGATTACCCTATCATTCTTCCAAAATCTCACTATATAACGAGACTTATCGTAAGTAAAATGCACGAAGATTGTGCACATCAGTTTTCTGAGACCGTTGTCAACGAGCTACGGAAACGATTCCATATTCCGCGCTTACGGATCTTAGTAAATCAAGTCCGCCGAGAATGCCGAATGTGCAAAATTCGATTGGCACAAGCAGCACCACCAGAGATGTCACCGTTACCGAATGGACGACTCGCCATTGACACTGCTCCATTCTCACATACCGGCGTAGATTTATTTGGACCACTAGCCGTCACCGTACATCGAAAGCCTGAAAAACGTTGGGTAGTTTTATTCACGTGCCTCACCGTCAGGGCCATTCACCTAGAAATGGTGAAGGACATTTCAACAGACAGTTTCCTACTAGCATTTCGCAACTTTGTCGCTAGAAGAGGTCAACCTTTAGAGTGCTATAGCGACAGAGGCACCAATCTAATTGGAGCAGAGAAAGTGCTGAAGGAGGCCTACAAGGAGGTTAATTTCGACAAAGTAGAGGAGGCTACTACTTCCGCCAATTTAAAGTGGCACTTTAACCCGCCGCTGTCCCCACACATGGGTGGAGCATGGGAGCGACTTATCCGATCAGTCAAGTCAGCGATGCGAGTGATTATCGACCCATTGCGTAAGCCAACTCCTGAGGTACTTCAAAGTGTCCTAATCGAGGTTGAGTCTTTAATAAACTCACGACCACTGACCTACGTGCCATTGGAACACCCCGAACAGGAGGCGATTACACCGAATCACGCCTTACTTGCATACAGGAATCCGACAAAACCACTTGGAGTCCCACCTGAAGACGTCAAAGTACCAAGGCTACAATGGAGGCAATCGCAACAAGCTCTTCAACGTTTCTACCACAAATGGATATTATGCTATAGACCAACACTCATTCGTCGCGTGAAGTGGTTTGAAACCAGCAGCCAATTGCGGGTCGGAGACATTGTCGTAATTATCGACGAAAATGAGAAAACGAGAAGTTTCCCAAAGGGAAGAGTGGTGAACGTTACCTACTCGAAGGACGGATTAGTGAGAGCAGCTACGGTGCAGACGCAACATGGAATATATCTGCGACCAGCCGTGATGCTGGCTAAGCTGGACGTCGATGTAGGAAGTGATGAGGGTTCATCACGGGCCGCGGTGTAGATAATAGCGCCGTCATACATAACTGTGGTGAGCACTTTAAACTCGACTTACGAATATGACACACGACAGATCTTCGGTCTTTTCGAATCGAACCAGCGAGGGATCAAGACGTACCACGAGAGACCAAAATCACATAATTTACCCGTGTATAATTAATTAGAGTAAGTCACAAAACTAAAAGCTCTTATGTTAAAACTAATGTAAAAAAAATATGTATCTATTAATTCTAGATAACGTTCAAAAACAAATTTTGAGTGAAGTGCAGCTCGGCCATAGAGCCATATTATAAAATAGCTGGCGAAATAAAACAATTTCATATCGCTACAAAAATTTTTGAATTAAATTCTACACCCCCTTTACAAAGATATTCGCGAGAACCCCAAAAAATCCCGTTTTTCGAAGTTTTGAGCCTCCGTATAGCCCCCTTGAAAGTGGTATTGATAAGAAATTTGGCGAATTTCTTCGAAACCGTATGGGCTACAAATTCGCCTTACAAAATTGTTTATCCGCAGTTACCGTTATAACGACTTTTCTGATACTTTGTAAAAAATACCGTTAAACCCCCTGGCACCGTTAGGAGTAGTCGAATCAAAATCTACCTTTGGCATTTTATTCACAAACCACAAGAGCTTAACATTTTCCATACACCACTTTTTAGTACATATTACCGTTATCGAGATATTCAGAAAAACCTCTTTTTAACAACCGCTAGCAGCACTCGTACAGACGGGGACTTTTGGGGTCTTGTGTAGGACCTCGAAAGGAAGATTTCCCCTAATTTTTCCGAAGTCTTGCTATTAGTTAGTTCATCAACCAGTTCTGAGACCTATTTTTCAATGACGCCACACTCCTATCCCCTAAAGAAACATGTCCGTATAAGAAAATTGCGCACATAGTGCTCAGATCCAGCTGTTCAAGTACTCTCGCTGAGCGATTGTCACACAAGTCGTCTCTGCGAACACAAACCTTTAGTGTGATGTTTGATGTCATCGTCGAATGTCTATGCATCTGGGCCTGAAAACGTGTAGATATAAGAACGTTGTCTTTGTTATACTCTAACCCTCAGTCCATGCTCCATCAGAACTTCACTGCAGCAACTTGCAAGCCGCCGATGCTAGAACTACTGAGGACTGAGGATCACGGCAAAAAGACCGATATTTCTAGGTCGCCAGTGATACGTGTATCGTATTACCATCATGTCATGTTGAAGAGCAACGGACTCAATACGCTGCCCAGATGTACTCCGGCATTCACCGAAAATTCTTCAGATTCACCGGCTCTACATCTGACCTTAGTCGTTGCTCCATCATCATCATCATCATGTCTCGTATCATTTTGACGTATGCCTCAGGGACATTAAGCTCTCCAGGCCAACCATATCAGATCACGAGGTATTCTACCGAATGCCATTCCCAAATCGATGAATACGGAAGCCTCTTCACGCGCCTGTGTGTCGTTCAATTTGACCGACAACTCTACAGGCTCTGCAGATGGGGGAAAATTGCAAAATTAAATTGTGCGCATTTCCAGCTTTTTCGTACGACAGAGATACCGTTACAAGGGAAATAAGGTGATGGGTTAAACGTGAGTGTGCCCATTTGTACTTTTACCCACTTTTGAGAATTTCCTCGGTCCTCAACCCCATGATTGCGGGAAATCAGCATCATGTTAGTCAGAGGAAAAATGATTTCCTCAAATGAAACCTTAAACTTGTTCGAAGCAGGATTGAGTGTAAGGTTCCTTGAAACTCACTCACTGGTGCAGTAACGTCATCCGAATCGTTGCAGAACAGAAAAAGCTCCCTACAGCACTCGTAGGATAACTTGTTGAATATCTGTCATCTGGTCGTTAGAACGCGGGTGTTCTATGTCTAGCAGTAGCAGGTAGAAATTCAGCTTGACAGCAGGGACTACATATGATTCACAGCAGAAGCATCAGACACGCCCTTACATTACAGTCTTCATTTGGTTGAATTTAAAGTGTATTCATTTTCTCTATGACAAATAGTGAAACACGAAAACAAAAGCCTTTGGAAATATTCATAATTTTAGCGGATATTTATTAAAAAATCGCAAAAATGTTTCATTTCGGCTAATGGGAATGACGACATTGAGTGCATTCATCGAACGAAAAATGTATCAGAAAGCTGCTACTCCAATTAGATTCTCATTGTGCATAGTGTCCATTCAGCGGAGAAAGGGGTTGGTGGCGGGTAATTCTTGTAGCATTTCCAGTGTTTTTCCAGTGAATTGGGTTCGCTGAATGCAGCCAATAACATTGATGATTCATGATCGCGTCTATAAACGTTACCCCCCGCAGGGGGGGTCGGTGTCCTTGTGACATCAGCCAGAAATAGCTGTATGTAGTGGGACAAAGATCTTTGGTGAGCTGCGCCCCCACGGACCTAGCAGCGCAAGGGGGCCCCTGGTACAGTTGATACGCCATGGCGAGGATTTGTACAAAGACCATTCGGGTGGTAACGTTCCCGAGCTCCTGAGTTATGTACGGGTGGCTCATGGCGTGACCTACCTCCTCCCATGACTTACGGGAGGGAAGTCACTAAAGGCCAAGCACGGTTATGGTGTCCTCTGGTGGGGGAGTGCATCGTATGGTAAATCGTGTGAGCCTCGGAGTTGACGGTTTCGCATGACCCGAGTCCTGAAGGGGCTAGTTAGGGAGAACGGCCTTGGTGGTAAATGCCTACGCCTATATCTAACTAGTGTGTGGATTGATGACCACACTGCCCGAATCGCATTGCTGACTAGTAAACTGAAGGGGCCACCTGGATGTGAAAAGCAGCGCCACGAGTCTGCACAGGCTCGTAGTCACAGGTCCAACGAGCCTGGGATGTGCACATCTGAATTCTGACGTGAGGCTTAACCAATAGGGGGCCAAAGGAGGATCACACCTGCTATAGAGAAGTCTATAGCGAATAATAAACTACGGGGATGGGTGTTCCCAAGGGACCATGTTCCTTGTCCATGGAGGTGTTGGCCTCGTAGTGGTTGGAGGTTGTTACCCAAGTCATCCAGCTAGTGATGCAACCCCGGGGTTGGGTTCCTGAAGGTGAGTGCATTCGCCGGATGGAGAAATCCCCGTCTGGCAACAACATCGTGTCAGTAAAAACCGAAGGTCCAAACACTTCGAGGGACCGGGAGATAAAGGCTAGGTGCTCCCCTGACGGTATACCTGTAGATGGTTAGCTTGTATATAAACGTTACCATCTTCAATTTCAATACTCCCATATAATTTCGTAACTTAAGTCTTCTCAAATTTAAACTTCAAATCAAATGCCAACCTACAAAATTCCAAAGAATGGACAATTTCAAATTTTCCGGAATGTACGCATCTACAATTTGGTCCTTATAAACGTTCACCTCCTTTCCAGACTTCATTCGTCGCATTCACTGCTGGCCTTTATCATCCAAATTATCTCCGGCGTTTGCACTTAATTCATCTCACTTCACGAAGGCGAGTCCGATCCGTAAGGAAAATTATATCCTGGCGCACATTTCAATGACAAAACAAAACTGTCCACGAACGAGGTGGCATTTGATGTGTTTTTTTGAAATTATATTCCGAAAACCATCCTTACGTCCCTATCTCTCCATATCACCCAGAGTTTGAGTTTTCCCCGAAGAGGAGATGAAAATACAATTATATCGTTCTTGTTCTTGGCCGGTCACAGCTCTCACTCTCTTTTCCAAAATCCGCACGTGAACAAAAACAAATTAAATCTTTTATCTGTGCTAAAAGACTGTGTGGCTGTGAGGACAGCAGATGATGATGAATATAAGATTCTTCGTCCGTAATCCGGTCACCGGGATTTCTTCCTTTTTGGCTGGATTCAGCATTCGGTACAATGCTGAGAAATTTCGATGAGTCCTCTCGTCGTAGTCGTCAGTCGTTTGGTTGAGAGGTTATTACTATTTAGCGCGTGATGGTGTGGTGGGGAGTTTAGTCTGGTGTTGTTGTAAGGTGTGTTGTGCGAAGGCGAAACTTATTTGCTGACAGATTTCTGCATTACTTAAGCAAATTTTAATTTGCATAATATTTCGAAATTAAATTGTTTGTGAAAACATTATGACACAATATCGCTGTGTGTCGACGTGCTTATATAGTAGGTATATTGTGGAACCAACCCAACGATGTAATATTTCGAGACGAGGGTTGGGATTGAATTTTAGAGTCACTTGGAATTATTATCAGGAAAAATGCCATTTTGTGCTCACTTTCAATGAACTTTAGTAAATATTTATGTACATTATCATTATTTAGGGCCGTTTATTGAAATATCTCTTTTGATAAAATGTGCTCCACTGACAGGGTCATTCATTGTTTTAAAATGAGTTTTCACGGCACGTTAAATTTTATGGAAGCAGATTGGAGTTGAATATTTAATCTTTACCTAAATGTTTCTATACAGATTTCTTGGCTCATCCTTCCCTCATTTTTTTCAAGTTAACCTGAATAATGCATTTGTCTTAAAACCATTAAGTTTACTGTCTATGAGACATACGTGTTCATGGCTCTCGTCACTGTGTCTCATAAATTCGTGAATTTTCGAATGTCAAAAATGGTGATAACGACGTCGAAAAAGGGTCAGTCGATGAAGGTGTTAAGACTCGTAGGCACTTTTAGCCAAAAAAAATAAACCAAAATATGGCCATCGAGGACCAAAATCATGTATCTCTGGATTTTGCAGGATTGTTGGTGACGAACTTCTGATTTATGGGGAAAAAGCCTTAATCGATAATTGATCCGCAAAATGCAAAAACAGAGGAAGATGAGTTTTTAGTGATTATTTCAAAAACGGCTTAAGATTCAGAAAAATGGTCTGAGAACGAAAAAAAACTATGTACTATGTAAAATTTTCTTTGCAATGATATTTAATACCATAGACCTTTTTCTGGGAAAGTTAGGCGCTAGACTAAATAAAATAGGAGTATTTTCATTTTGGTCCTTTTTTAAAAAGTCCACAACTCCCTAAAGAACGTAAATTAAGCCATGTAATAATAAGAATAATTCTTCCGTTTATTGCAAAAAAAAAAAAATACAAACTGGGATGTTTACTGTTGCGTATGACGATAACGAATACGATACGATAGGACCAGTCAGTGTTCGGACTTCGGCATCAATGCATCGTGCTTAGTTACTCTATCAGGTATACATCAGGCTTGCCAACTCTAGCTAAAAGTAAGTAGATCTACTTACTTTTTCGCATTGCTACTTACCTACTTACTGGTCATTCAATTCTACTTACTTCTGATAAAAATTCTGAACCGATATTTGCATTGCATTTTTTCGATGTAGAAACGATTCTTCTTTATCTAAAGCCCTGAAGTAGAAAATCTCCATTATTACTCGGCCGCTAGAGGTATAACGAACTTAATTGGTTTAAATGAAATAGCAAATTTATGGTAATCTTCCCACTAGTATTAGGTTACCAGACTTCCAAAGACCCAATGCTGTACACATACATACTTGTGGAATGCGGTTTCACGCCGATTTGGAGAAACACGAGGCTAAAAGGAGACCGACTTCTAATCGTGCGAATAGCACGATGAGTAGTGTATACCCTATACCCATGTACAGACCTAGAATGGGCGTAAAACCTAAACTTTTACATTTAATTTTTTTAAGGGAAGGGGTTGATGGGTCGAATCTCGCACATTTTTAATATCTTATAACGACATTTAGCAGTTATCATTTGCGATAAATTTGAAGTTTTTCGCGACATTCTACCAAAAGATATGGCGGAATATTACTTGTAGGGTATGTAGGGGTAGAGGTAGTCAGACCTTCTTCACTTTCCACCAACTTCAAGCATATGTCACAATTAGGCATTGATGAAAATTTCAGGTCCCTAGCGATATCCTGTCGAAAAATACCATCTTATGGGTATAGGGTATAATCAAGATGCATGCCATAAAATTATCTTATTCTTCAGTTTGAAGTTCACCCCATAACTTTAACAGGATCGAAACATTCAATGTGTAGAGCGTATTCTGCGTACTTAAAATCTTTAGGCGAATTTATAAACATCGCGGTTCTTCCTAAGATGCGTTGTCATCTGACTGGATTAAGCTCACGCATATCATTCTAGCATTCTAGTTCGACTTCGATTAAGTACGTTTACCTACATTAAGGTGGGGATTATGAAAAATCCACAACTGATCTCTAGTGCCACGTTGTTAGACGTAGAATATTTGCCTCGATGTGCCACACCTATTCCTCTGGAATGTTAGCTAAACAAGCAGAAATTAAACAATTTCAAAAGCTTGGAGCGATAGCACCTTTTCCGATCTCGTCAGCAGACTTCAAACGACAAAAATAATTTTCTAATCGTTTAAAAAGCATAGAAACAAAAAAGGTGTTTTAGCATGTCGTAGAAAATAGTATGACATAATTTGACATTCTATGGAAAAATTCGCTTGTCTATACGAAACAGTATATCACAGTCCCAAGTAGACATGACAAAAAATTTCGATTGTGTACAGAACATGAAATATACTATGTAGTTGGGACATGCAAAATTGTGATATACTATTTCGTAAACGATTGACAAACGAATTTCTCCATAGAATGTCAGTCAAATTATGTCGCACTATTTTCTACGACATGCTAAAACTCTCTAATATGGTGGTTAAAATTCCTTAGGAGTTCTAACCTTCCTTAAGTGCACTTCCCCTGTGCTAGGAAAGCTGGGAAAAATAATCCTGACCACTGATCCACTCAGTATGAAGATAGATTTCAGAAATTTTAGATTTCTCTCGTATGATATAGCACCTGGCTTTTTATGATAGTCGCAACCTACTTATTTAACCCTTCTGTCGGCACCTACTACAATATGCATATTATATACCCAATAGGTCTGGCTGGACCTACTGAGAAAATTTTTTATTTTTTAGAAAAAGTGAAATTTTTATCGGTAGAATCATTCTACCCATTCTTTACAGCCATTTATAAACAATAAAAGCATTAAAATCGTTTTTGTAGATATACTGGAAGCGTTTTTAAGGAGACATATTTTGAGGTGGTATTAGTAGAAACATGTTTACCCTTTATTTTCTTGTTTTTTTGCTTCTCTTCTTTCATTGCGTATCCGTACGGAAAGTTTAATCGAATTTTCCGATTCCAATATCTTTGGGGAAATATTTCGTGCTTTGTTGGTAGATTTTACCCCGATATTAGTCTGCAGATTTGGGGAAATAGATAGAAAGAAATAGGGAATTTTCAGGCGCAAAAATCATTTAATTCAAAATTTTCCGTAAATATCTCAATAAAATTTATTTAGAAACATGTTCGTAAGTCGCCAATACTTAGTTCTTACTACTACAAAGGAAATAAAACTCATTTGAATTTCCTAGAATCAAATCTCAGTTGATTAGGTGATGTTATAAGATGTGATAAAATTGGACATATCGAATTTCCGAACTTCAGGGCTTTTTAAAGCAAAATCTCAGAAAATTTTATAGTTTATCGTACAAATTGAATTTTAATAACATCATTACATCATAAATAAGAGAATTTTAAGAGAATTTAATATTTTCACTTTTTACCTCAAGACAAAAATGGGGGGAAAAACTATAGGTCTGGCCAGACCTATTGGGTATCAAAAAGCACTATAAATTTAAAATCATCAAAAACATACTCAAAACTTCAACCGATTTTTTCAAATTTTTGCAGAATGCTTCTAAACATATTATTCTAGGATATCATGAAATATGAGGTCGCTGCGATTTCACCTTCTATACTTTTTTGACCAAAATATAGTGCCAAAGGTCTGGCCAGACCTTTGTGCCGACAGAAGGGTTAAAAGCTTCGTTTTGTTTAAGCTTCCCAGGCACAGTTTCAATATAGGAATGGAGTGGAGTCTGAGGAGAACCCCCAGAACGATGGATAGTTGGTTGCGATATTTCTGGAGGTGAGAATGCATCCCTACTTGGTTCCATTGTTACATTAGTGATGATATGCAATTTTAACGTATTCGAAGGATATATTGCGAAAACAATTATCTAAAAACCCTTGCAAAGTCCTTTCTTTAGTATGCATTTTCCTTTATAGGTTGATAGGGATATTGGATAGAGTACGTTGGCTGATTTTTCCACCGTTTTGTGATAAATTAAAATCGCATCAATCGATGGCTGTATAACTTTTGACCTTGGAAGCTAGAGCCTTGATATGTTCAAAAAATATGAACAGTCCGGTACTCTACAAGCCTGCCAAATTTTCCATTAGAAAACACAAAAGTGTGACTTGGGCAGCTGTAACTTATAGGCAGGATAGGCAGGACCTTGAAACTTGGAGTCAAGTCTTAATTTCTTCTTAATTTTAAAATTATTCGCTCACGCATTTCAGAGTTATGTATGGACAATTTTCAATTAGAAAACTCAAAAATACCGGCGTACAGATTTTGGATACATACATAGTTAACACCATTACTTCAAACTGGAAAATAGCAACGGATATGAAATGTACCCATCGAGTTCTTTGATTTGAGTACCCATACGTCCATGTGCGATAAAAACTAAAAAAGTTGACTTTAAAATCTCCGGGACACTTTGCTTTGTCCTGCCAAGGGCGAAGTATTTTGTGCTAAAGACTGTTACGATTCTACACATTCCTACCAAATTCCATTACGATTGGTTGGCCGTTCGCGAGTTATTTAGTGAACAAATTTTCAAATGTCCAGGACACCCTGTTATCTTTGTCATACCAACTTTTGAGTATTTCGTGCCAAAGACTGTTACCATTGTACACATTCCTACCAAATTTCATGACGATCGGTTAAGCCGTTCGCGAGTTATTAGAGAGTTTTAGCAAGTCGTATGGAATAAAACGACATAATTTGACATTCCATATAAAAATTCGCTTGCTTACCGTATACGAAACGAAATATCTTAATTTTGCATGTCCCAAGTAGGCATGGGTGTATTTCCGTATATTTGATTCTCTGGAAACAGTCGAAATTGGCGAAATAATTTGTCGTTTTTTACACCTATGCCTACTTAGGATATGCAAAATTAAAATATTTTGTTTCGTATACGGTAAGCAAGCGAATTTTTATATGGAATGTCAAATTATGTCGTTTTATTCCATACGACTTGCTAAAACTCTCTATTTAGTGAACAGACGGACGAACAGACAGACAGACGGACAGACGGACGGACAAAATCGATTTCATAAGGGTTTTTTTTCGAAAATCTAAAAAACCCTAAAAAGGGGATTTGGGCAGCCTTAACTTGAGAAGGCGGTTAGGTAGGAACGTGCAATTTGGAGGAAATGTGAGCGGAATGTGCGTCAAATTCCAGAAAGATCGAGAAGGGTTACCAAGTTATCGAAAATGTCAAACATAAAACATAAAAGTGTGATAATCTCGCTAGATATCGGGCATACAGGGTTCAGGGTACACCTTGAAAGCAGACAAGACTGATCGCAGGCTTCACCGAGGAGCAATTCATGTAGTGAATCAGGTTTCATTGTTTGGCTCGGGTAATGCTGTACATTTCCCAATGCTGTACGGCAGGATAAAATGCTGTACTATACAGCAAAATGCTGTACGTCTGGTCAGCTTACACTAGTACGAAGCGCAATACCCCTGGCGATGGCGGCCGCTGACAATGCAGATTTTCTACTTCAGGAACATTACGCTATCAGCTCTCGCAAGAAGAATTTTCTTGTTCTTCTTTTCGACACTAGCGATACTAATCTTACTGTCCGCCATGTAGCGGACACATAGCGGAAAATATCGGAAACACTAAAGTTCACCCTATGAGAACGGATAGCAGAACAAGGCTTTTAAATGAAACGTTGCAGTGCAATAATTGTTTTAGTAGATTGCCTGTTTTTTCAATCTACTTACGTTTATACCTTTCTACTTACTTTTCGAGAAAAAAACATTTACTAATCGAATAAATGAGTTGGCAACGCTGGGTATACTATACAGTTTCCTCGGTACGACCCCAGCTGCTCTAGCGACAGCGACTCGCTTATTCCATATAAAAACTCGTTTTTAGATGATAATCGCTTAGCATAGGTTAACAATGAAGTTTATCGTCAATTGATTCCCGCGACTCATGTAGTAAATAAGGTACGCATGAGTGGTGAACGTAGTGCACCCGCTTGTTTGTAGGCTATGTCAAAATCGAGCCAAAATTAACCCTAGTTTTATGTACAAATACATATGATGCGAAAAAATATGATCGTAAGACTATGCGCCAATTTTTAAAAGAATCGTACAAACACCTCACATTGGCAGAAGATGGAAAAATAGATTATTTTTGGGTCAAATCACAAAAATTTTACTTAGAAGCTCTGTAAAAACCAAACATCTTATTGGATTTTAGTGTGGTTAATTTTATTCTTTAGGTAAATTTGTTGGCTGTAATAATCATTTAATTTCGCTATTTTGGCTAGTCTAGCTTCGGAGATATTGAGGTTTAAGTCGTACAAGGAAATTATTTTTTCAAAAATCTTCAAATGCCTGTGGCAGTTAAAGGGTTAAGAACTAGGGGTATGTTCGTACAACTTTTTTGCTGGAAATTACATGAGGAATCATATTGCGGTGCGTTTTTGTGTTAGTTTCCGGACACCCTGTACAGTAGAATTCAAATACGTATAGGGAACAAAATACAAAATATAATTCAATAGTATACACTCCCAATCAATAGGATAGTTCCACTTGAAAAATGGCTGTATGTCGGTAAGTGATAACGGTATTTTCTTCAAACTTGGTGACAATATTCACAGTAGCTTGCCTGTACTTTGAATAACAGGATGTCTCAAATCCGGAGTCGCGTTAGGATTTTCTTACGAGAATTCTTGAAAACAGTACAAATGGTGAAGTCAATAGGATAGTTCCAGTGGAAATAAAACATCAAATAACGGTAAGAAAGGATAATTTTACTTTGGAAAATGAAGCTGGTAATAAGAAGAACTTTATTTTAATAATTTGGGCTCAAAAACTTAATCTGGGATAGAATTGTATAGGTTTTAACGGTAAATTATTGATTGGGAGTGTATGTACCTATATGAAAACCTCATCAGTCATCACACTTCGATGTTCGTTAACTGCTAGTCTAGTTTCGAGCTGATTTGATTCTTCGCAACAGCTCGAGTTTAGAGTTGAGTCTTTGGTTACGCAAAACCTTGGGGTGCTCAGCAGAAAACCGGTGCTTCCTACCAAAATTTTCTTGCAAAACAGTCAGTATCGCAAAGAACTTTTAAAAATTACTATCAATTGTAGCGATACCGGTTAAGGGCGCGTAAACATGCAGTGCAACGCCGAGCTTTTCCGGGCCGGGCGATGCGATGCAATTTGTCGCGAGCCGACACGATTTCTTTCTATGGCAAGAAAACCTGATTATTCAATGGAATTTTATACGGCGCTGACTCGTGCAATTTGCTGCTGATATGGGTATGGTTTCAGATCGACTTCGTAACATGGCGCTTCAAGTGTTCTACCATTGATATTTCTAATATACAAACAAACGTGTCGGATGTCGGTATATTTATGTACATATATACCGAGTGGCGACCCAGGTAAGAGAAGTTGTCTACATATTGAGGTCCCCCACTGTGCTGCTTTGAATTTACAGGCGTTCTAATTTTTGATTGCATCATGACCTTGGTTTTAGATTCGTTGATATGTAGCCCAACTTCTTTGGCAGCGTTATTGAGATTATGCAGAAGGCTTTCTGCTTCATCCAATCTTGATGATGATGTTGTCGGGGTACGCGACTAGTTTAATCGATTTAATGAGTAGCGTTACGCTGCTGTCCAAATTCTTGGCTCGAATTATATACTCCAGAGTCAGGTTGAATAGCGTCGGCGCTCAGCCCGTCGCCTTGCTTGAGTCCAGTACGAAATTCAAATAGGTCTGTGAGTCTGTTTTGAACTATGCCCTCCGAAACGGTATGGGTAAACCCTTAAGCTGCCCCAGGCATTTGAAGATTTAAAAAAAAAATCATTTTCTTGTACGACTAAAACCTCAATATCTCAAAAGCTAGACTAGCTAGAATAGCAAATAAACCAACAACAAATTTACCTAAAAAAATAAAAATGTTGGGGTTGCCCGCCTCAAAATGGTACCCCTCTTTTCTCGGGGAAATACTCGTCCAATCGGCGTGGCAGAAACACTAAACTAAATTTGGGTCGCTAATTCCGAATTTGAGGTCACAAGCAAGAAAAAAAATTCGGGCTTGCCCGCCCCAAAATGGTTCCCCGGTTTTCTCATCACCGTACGTTCCCACAACTGACCTATCAACCGCTACCTTCACTAATTCTATGCAAATATATGCGCTGTCCGAAATTTCTTATACGTAAGCGTACGCTAAAAAACCGGTACAAAAAAGTTCCTTTCGATGACTCCGACTACAAGACGGCCATTGCAGATTTACACACATCCGAAGTTCATAAAGCCACTCAAAGTCTCGAGAAAAATCATATACTTGGCACTAAGCCTCCTGCAATATCTCCAGATGAAGAGTCACTACCAAGAGCAACCCAAACCACCCTAGCTCAACTTCGATCCGGCTGGTGCCCGCGACTAAACTCCTACATATCACGAATAAATAATGAAGTCGCCAACACCTGCCCGGCCTGCGGAACCAGTTCACATGACGTGGACCATATTTTCGATTGTTCAGCTGGTCCTACGCATCTCACACCACTTACGTTATGGGCACAACCCATCAAAGCAGCTTTCTTCTTAAATCTAGTCCTTGAGGATGGAATGCCCACCATCTTCGAATGACAATGTGCAACTTAGATTGAATTTTTCCCCATTTGTGCCGCTACTACAACAACAACAACAACAGCTGCTGAAAAAGCACGATGATTCGACATGGAAAAGTTCGCCATCGTACAACCCGACGTCGCATCGCAAGCAGTCTGCATGGTACAAGCAGGTTCGTGCTGGTTCCCATTTAATTTTAAAACATTTTTTTTTCCTGCGATGGGAAGCTTTTCGCTTCTTATCGCATCGCATCGCGTCGCCCGCAGTGTGAACGGGGTGTAAAGCATTTTAAAGTTTAATGTCGCGTTGGACCCGCAATTGTGTTTTCTCTAACATGTTTATGGACAGGTTTTCGCAGAAATGTACAGTTTCGTTGTTATAAGCTAAAACGGAAAAACTCCGAAAATTTTTTTGTTTTGCTACTACATTTTGATGGGAAACTGCGGATTCGAGCACAGCACCCTAAAAAACATAAGAAACAAAAAAAATCCCCACTACATTTTGCAATCTCAAATCACGTAATGACTTCACTAAAACGATTACCAATTTAATTAATAATTTCTTTTCACTTCCTTTATTTACAGATATTACGCAATAGTTAGACCTCTTGAATATCCTCTCAACATGACGCATAAAACAGTCTGTTTTATGCTTGCCAATGTTTGGATACTTCCCGCTTTAATATCATTCACGCCTATTTTCCTAGGCTGGTATACGACTGATGAGCATCTTCGTGTTATGTCAGCAAATCCTGACGAATGTAGCTTTGTAGTTAACAAAACGTATGCGATAATATCGAGTTCAGTTAGTTTCTGGATTCCCGGGGTTGTGATGATAACTATGTACTTAAGAATATACAAGTGAGTATCGAACTAACACGTTCACTGTCTATGAGTCACATGTGCACACAGCGTCACGCCTATGAGTTACATGTTACATGACATATAAATGTATCGATTTTCGGATGACAGACGTGGTAGTAATCTCGACGAAAACCGGTCAGACAGTGAACGTGTTAAGGTCCAGCAGAAGATTGCCAACAGATTTCGAGAACTATCCAATTTGCCCTTACGTTACTTGCAGAGAGGCGGTTCGACAACGCAAGGCACTAAGTAGAACTAGCTCCAATATCCTCCTAAATAGTGTCCATATGGGGCATACACAGCACAATATGTACACGCATCCGACGAACTACGGACGTCCGAGTGACTGTGATTTGAATTTGACGTTGACGCAATTGACGCGAGAGGACAGCCACAGTGCCATAAGCAATCTAGAGGTATCATTCGAAACAACCGAACCTGAACTTGATGCTGATTTCCCGTAATCCATTACATTTTCTCGTTATTTTTATTATTTACAGGAACTTCCACCGTGCGGCAAAGACGATCTGGATGAGCTACGCGTCCCTTCGCCACCCCAGCGACGTCTCAGTCGAAGTAGCATCGACTTACGTGATCTGGAGCAGGAACGTCACGAAAAAGTCACTCACACTGACAGCGCACCATCGATGATAGCCCTTCAGTTCGATAAATACCTAAAACCTCCACCCATAGGCGAGAATATCAGCTCCCGCTTGATACTCAAACCGTTGCCCAACTTCCACCAATTTCAAAAAGACGGAACCGCAATCGGTAGCTACGAATCTATGCATGGTAGCGGTCAGAATCACCTGGGGACGTCCGTTCAGGCTGAGCAACTCGTGGTTCCGATAGAGGATGACAATCAGGAGCTAAAGCGATTTATTGAACAAAACTACTTGTACTTCAAGAAGCAAATTGGTCGTCACAACGTCGATAGAGTGAAAGTCGCGGCCCTCAGCGAAACCGATTTCATAGCCATGAAAGATAGCGATTTAGTGGTGCAAAATGAAAAATTAGTCATAGGCAAAAATAAGAAAATCTTCGCGTTGAGCGACTCTGAGTTCCTTCTATCACTGAGTAGTATAGCGAAAAAGTCGTGCGGTAAGGGAGATGGTGGCTCGACGAAGGGTGTGCTCAAGACTCTGCTCTCTAAGGCTAAGAAGAACGGCGACTATCTCGGTCTTGACAAACAGGAGACCGGTGGAAAGGACAAAGAGGACGAGGAGGCCGGGAAGTCGGGGCTGTTTCGACGCTATAAGAATCGCAAATTGTCGCGCTCCTACAACGGAGTTGGTATCTCGAGTAGACGACGTCAGCGTAACGACAGCGAAACCGCGGACGACTACGAAGGAGTCATCTACCTTCCGCGTATGCTTAGCGAGGGTCACGAGAGCGACGCTGCTCACGCATCGGCAATGCATAAGCAAAAAACTCCGGACATCCTTTTGGATCTACACGATCTGCATGAAAGCAATATTAAAACAACACCAAAATCTCAGTCGAAACAAATGCAGCTCGACGACTCATCGGCGACGGGAGCGGGTGACCCGATCGACGAGCTCATCACTTTCGATTCGGATTCTGTTGTCGTTCAGCACGGAACCGATAACGATAAACTTAACGTTAACAATAGCCATACTCAATGTGATACTTTAGAACGCTCTTTAGACGATATTTTAATGGCCCCCGGTGATCTCAATGAATTAGTTAAGCAATCTAGCCTAGCCGATACGGATAATCAAGTAACGTGTAACTATAACCTAAGTCTAAATAATAGCAATAGTGATCAAGTGTTCGTTAGTAACAATAAGTTTATAATATCACCACCGACAACGCCGAGCTCGGGCAAATTTGCCACGCATTCGATGACGATGCAACAGTTGCAACAACAAGGCGTCTACTATCTGACACCGTCGCTTAATGCCCAGGTGCTAAGCGATACTTCCACTATATCCTTGGACGTGGTCACCGGATCCTCGCCGGTGCCCTACAATATAGGAAATATTTCGCCCAAGCCGGAAATCATCTTGGACTCAACGCTCTCGCCTACATCCCTGCGGAATTCGTTCGGTGGAGGACTCGGTGGCGGTGGCGATGAATCGGACGATGGCAAAGAACTTTCTCCGATAAATTCGAGACGAGAGCAGAACGGAGGCAATGGTGCGGGCATGTATGACGACGGTGTACCAAAGTCCCGGAAACGGCAAGCTTCTGTGGTGACCTACGATGTGAACGTTATAAACTTTTCGCAGGATAATGGTGAAGGACGAAACTATATTGCCATGGGACGACAGTCGACCAGTTCAGCAAGTAAGTTGGAGTGTGTCGTCTTTTTTTCGTTCTGTTTTGCGAAAATGTTTGTGTTGGATTTTTTATGAGGGAGCGACTTCATCCTCCGGGAGTGTCCTTTCTACACCATACATGTAACACAGTACATGAACACGAGAATTTTCGTTTCATTCAAAATGTACCTATGCATATCCCACTGGACTTTTCTCACTCTCTCTCTCTCTGCAAACCACTATACTTGAAGATTGTACCTATGCTAAAAGTGCTCGTGCTGCAGCTGTCATCTTTCTCGCATTTCGCATTTCTATCCTTTCAGAGTTTTTATTGCTTTTTAAAGAGTCCTGTCCGCTATTGTAAGTTTGTGTTCATTAGACATAAAGCATTTGGGTAGTAAATTGCTTCGCTTCACTGAATATTCAATTTAATTCTTCTGGTGGTTAATAAATAGGGAAAATGGCATAGAGTGTTACTCACTTTATTCATTGCAAAACTTTTTTTTCTGACTCTAGACAACACTAATTTTTGGAACTCTCGTTCATGATCCATTTACATGGTACTTATCTAGGATTTTAATTAGGAAGGTGAAAAACTAAAATTCAATCAAAGCCAGCAGTGTTATTTTTTTAGTTGCGAACTTCTAGTTGCAACGAACTTGTTTCGGACAGATTCTTCTCAGTACCGTATAGCCCCATGTGGGGCCATGATGCGTTAACTCAGCCGTTTTTATGCAATTTCGACTCAACGTTACATTGCCAGGATCGGCCTTACATGGTGGCCCTGAGCCAAATCGACGATGGTGGCTCCTATCAACATCCAAATAAAAATTGATTTTAGGGACAACACTGATTACTGCCGCTACTAACGATCAAAATGGCTGTAGAGGACTTTTTCTTGCTCTTTTCAGCTACAGATAAGATAGAGACAAAACATTGCGAAAATAGCAATTTTGTGTACGGAGAAGAAGCTGGAACTTTGTAGTATTCAATAACTTTATTATTGGCTTACTTTTCCAATAAAACAATCATCGGAGCAATCAATAGATCACAAAGGTTCAACTTGCAGAGCCGTACAAAAGGGGGGGGGAGTGCGGAAGGGGCACTCGCCCCGGATGCCGTCTTCCTGGAGGCGCCAAGAACGCAGGCCGAAAAAAAGGACGAGAATTAAATCCGCACCTAAGTAACATATTGGCTATAGTATATACAGGGTGTCCCATACATGGTGCAATATATCTTGCTGAACTAAGTCAAAATTTGCCACAACACCAAACATTTCATCCGAGATCGAGATATGACTTCACTTTCTGAAACAACAAAAAAATTCCAATAAAACGACGCCTCGCCCGTTATGAAGTTGTTCGTATCTTCCGAGATGAACAAGTTCAAAAAGAAATTTTAAAATCTGTTTTTCATCAATCAATTTACCATTTGATTTTTTTTTTGAAACTCCGATTTCAAAATTTCTTGAAAGTCACCCATTCAGACATTCTGGACTTTGGCCCTTTTTCCCTGAACGGATTAACTGATTTCACTAAACTCAAACTCTCAATAGTAGAATAGCTATTGAAACATGTGAAATATCGGCCAAGAAAAAATCATCAAGGTGCCTCACTTTCTTAAATCCCGAGTACCTATTTATGGAGGTTGTAATTACAAAAATCTTTCGAATTGTAAAGTCCGATTGCATACTCACTATTTCTCTACAATTTCCAAAGGATCAGGACAACCCCCCCCCCCCCACACACACGCACACAAATGTCAACGCTAAAGCTAAGAAACGTTCAGCTTATCATATTAACAATTCTAACAACAGAATCATTTTAAAATCTAAAACATGATTTCGGTTTCTGAAACTACAAGGTGGGCAAAAAGTCCCTTTTCTATTTATACAGGTTGTTCGTTTTTAAAAATGCAATAAAATGAACAAAATTAAATTTTTTTTTTCATGTCTTATGGCTTTATTAGAAAGTACCTAAGTAAGCTCCCATTAATGATGGAACACAACTTCATTCAAGTGGCTGCCGTCGCAGTAGCGCATTTTGTCACACCAATTTTTCAAGACCCTGTTGAAGGTTTCAGGCTGTAGCTCACGGATTGCTTGGATGATATTGGCCTTAAGTGCTTGAATCGTTTCTTGATTGGTGGCATAACATCGGTCCTTCACGGTTCCCCACAAAAAAAAGAAAGTCCAAAGGGGTCAAATTGCAGCTCCGAGGCGGCCAATTGACATCGCCAAAACGGCTGATAACACGATTTGGGAATTTGGAGCGTAAACTGTCACTCTCTGTGACTTCTCGACAACAACGTGCGGGTTTTCCGAGCCCCAGATGCGGCAATTTTGTTTATTAACGTAGCCGCCGAGATAAAAATGCGCCTCATAAGAAAATATAATTTTTCGCCTAAAATCGTTTTCCAATTCAAGCTGCTCTAAGGCCCAAGCTGCGAAGCGATAACGAAGGTGATGGTCGTGCGACTTTAATTGCTGGGTCAATTGAACCTTGTAAGGAAATAATCCGAGATCTTTCTGCAGAATTCCTTTCAGGCTAGTGCGTGAAATGTTTAACTGTTAAGATCGATGGCGTGTTGATGTTCGTGGAAAGAGTCTTACACTCTGGGCTACAGCAGCCACATTTTCATCTCTGCGCACCGTACGACCATAGAGTAGGAATAGAGTTAAAACTCCATACAAAATTAAAATCGGCTGAAAAACATTTTACCTTTGAGTGTGTACTGTAAGTAACGTGTACATACAGGAAGATACTGAATAATCGAAGCCTTCCCCTTAGCATCATTTAAATCCATAAGAATGAATAGACTAACTAGCTTAACGATTCGATCTCTTTCTTAAATGTAAAAAAAAATCTCCTCCTAAATAGTTCACCTCCACTCTCCCGCTACAGGCACACAAATTGACCGTTTTCAGTACTGGGTCGAGATGGGTGGAGTCTCCATCTAAAACTGGAAATGCCCCGTGAACAAGCACTTCATATTTGTTTATTGAGGATGAAGATCATATTTGTTATATTAACGTATTGCAGAAAATTATGTAAAAAACACAAACTATCAAGATTTTTCGTCTCCAAGTGGATCTTCACGCAAGTGAACATAAAACGAGACCGAGGCTAATTTCGGGCGCGGCCGAAATTTGAATACCCTTCACTCTCCTCGGGCTAAAAGTTTTTTTTTGGGCGAATATATGTCTTCTGTTCAATCCTTCCCCATTCTTTTCCTTCTGTGGTGTCGATAAAACAATATTTGTGTGTTTTTGGATAAGTGGGAAAATAAAAATATTTACTCAGAAAACTTTATTGGGGGTATGCGGGAGCAGGGTCCCATAGTATGATTCCATTCGTTTTACTTTTTTTTTGACGATGGGGGGTTCGGTTTGTATGGTAGCCCGATGACCCCATAGACCGATTCCATTCATTTTTACACATGTCTTATGGCATCAATAGAGATGCACTTTGTCTAGTTTTGGTTGAAAGTGATGCACAAATAAAAAAGTTTTTCGTAGAAGAACTCAATTTTGGGGGTGGGTTTGTATGACAGTCCCATGACCCCATTGTCCGATTCAATTCATTTTTACATATGTTTTGTGGCATCAATTGAAATGCACTTTTATGAGGTTTGATTGAAATTGGCGCACAAATAAAAAAAAATTTCTTAGAAAAACTCAATTTGGGGGGTTGGGTTTGTATGACAGCCCCATGACCCCACAGTCCGATTCCAACCATTCTTACATATGTTTTGTGACATCAATTGAAACACATTTGCATGAAATTTGGTTGAAATTGGTGCACGCATGAAAAAGTTTTTCTTAGAAAAACCAAATTGGGGGGGTTAGGTTTGTATGGCAGCCCCATGACCCCACGGTCCGATTTTGGCGATTCGAACATACAAACTGCCTGCAATAAAAAGAAGTATGTGTGCAAAATTTCAGCTCGATAGCTTTTAAACTGGCCGAGTAAAACGCGTAGCAACAGACGGACAGACGGACATACAGACAGACGGACATCGCCCAATCGACTCAGCTCGTCATGCTGATCATATATATACATATTTTATATGGTCGGAAATGTTTCCTTCAGTGCGTTACAAACTTCATGACAAAGTTAATATACCCTTTACTCTACGAGTGAAGGGTATAAAAAATGCATGCAAAATGTCGTATTGTTCACGAAATGGTCGTGTAAATTTTCGTCTACATTAGAGTTGCCGTGTATTATTATTTTCCTGACCACAAATGGATTGTCTTCAACACATAACATCAAATCATACTATTTTACGTACAATAAATAATAAAATAATAATCTCAATTGAAATTTTTAAGATTATGCACACTACGCTATTGTACATGCCGAAATGGTAACACCGAGCATCCATTAAACGAAAATGGCACCGGGCGGGGTTTGTGTCATTTTCGTTTCGTTTTCAGTATTACCATTTCGGTATGCACAATAGCGTAGTGCGCAAATTGTTAAAAATGTTAATTCAAAAGTGTTATTTAGAGTGGCAGTTATAAAGAAAAACATTCTTAAATTGTGAATCGATTTATTGTACGTAAAGAAGTATGATTTGATGTTATGTGTTGACGATAATCCATTTGCGGTCAGGGAATTGATATTACACGGCAACTCTAAATGTCGACGAAAATTTACACACTAATGCAATTCATTGAAAAAGTTAACGCACACGACTGCAATTAATGTTTTCGACCACGCATACACTTAAAAGTAAAACTTTATGACTCTCTGGTAAACAAAAATTAGCTATAGCTGTCTTTCTCAATACAATGGGCAGTTTAATGGAAATTCTATTCGTCTCACATTATTTATTTGTAGTGGTTTCCCTCTGGCAAAATTATTTTGTTCTAAGTTCCTGATCTATGTATATCTGATCTGTGGTACGACGACGGGGAACGTGAGTGTTGTCCACTAGCATGCCAGTCTCACGAACTTTTTGCACAAACTTGCGTACGTGACGCTCGGTGGGTGCTTCATTTCGGCCAAAACTTCTTTTCAATAAACGCACTGTTTAGGCTAGACAGCACTCACTTTGAAAATAAGTTTTCAATATTTGCCAACGTTGTTCAAGCCTAAAGCGACTCATTTCGTTTCGCGGAGATATGATACTGACTTTCTATCCAGATTTCGAGCGAAAAACAGCTGTCAGTGTTAAACTAACCTATGATTTAAAAACGAACTTGTAATTGGCCCACCCGTTATATGTAATAACTGTTTAATAAAGTGATTGAAACCAAAAAATAATAGCAAAATTAGATTTAATTTATGTATTTTATTTACATTAGATGAGACAATGAACTTGTTGCAATATAACTTTCCTAATCGTGTCATCTCGAAAAATGGCAACATAAAACAGTGGACACTTTCGCTTGATCTGACGGCTGCAGACTTTTTTCTATTTCACACTTCTCGAGTTTCTATGGAGCTACCCCAAAAAAAAGCTCTACGTCAACAAACTACAGACTTTACCGGAGTTAAAATTGCGCAGATCAAAATGTCGTGAAAAGAGTCCAAACTGAACTCTAATGGTGCACACTTATCGGATATAATTTTACACACCTAATGTAAATTAAATCTACATAAATTAAATATAATTTTGCGAGTTTTTTTTTGTTTTAATTACTTTATTTAAAAGTTAATACATTTATAAATATGAAAGTTACTTTTTGCCCACCCTGGACTAAAATTTTCACATAAAAATTACACTCACTCGTCGTTTCAAATACGTCTCAACTTGTTGCCAGGATTGTGACTTTCTAACCTCAGAGAAAATTCAAAATTGATTTTTCAGTTAAACTTTAAACTGAAATTTAACCTTCCGGTGGGCGCAATACTAATCCTAACACGATCGGGCGCAATGCATCTGACAGATTAAGTGCACAAAAAAGGATGAAACTAAGTTTCTGTGTATTTTAGACTCTCATTTATTGTGGCATTGTCTTTGTGAAACAGTTCTACGAAATTTTAGAAACAAATACTGGCTCACAAAATTTGATGCCCTTCACATTTTCAATTTTTTAAGAATATTCCACTTTCAATCGCTTCAATATTTAAAAAACCTCAAACAAAGCGACCGCTTAAAAAATGTGAGCTTATTTTAGTAAAAACACACTATTGAACGATTTGGGGAGCATAGGAGTATAACAAGTGGAAATTTTCATAGAAAGGGAGAAAATAACACAGTCGGACGCAATACATCTGACAGATTATTTCATCCTCTGCCGCCTCTCACCCTCAGACATATGGTAGATAGGAACTGAAAACTGCTATGGGGAGTTGATCGATAAAGATTAAGCTACTGTGTGTGAGTTTCAGATCTCTCCCTATTGATATCACTGATTGGTGCAACAAAAACTGGTCACTTAATCTGTCAGATGCATTGCGCCCACCAGTGGCGTAGATAAGGGCGGGATTAAGGGGATCAATCCCCCCCTTCGGTTACACATTTTTTTATTACTTTAGATACGTAAAACAAAGCAAAAGTAATAGTTTTTCTAGAATTATTCAACGTATGTAGTGTTTTATAAAAACGTGAAACCATTTTCAGAACTACAAGAGAAAATTGTGAGAACTTCCTCATATTAATTAAATAAATTAAATGTAAGCATTGGGTAAGGTTATAAGACACACCGATCCCCTACCGGTTCGCGCAACGTTCCCTTTAATTTCAAATCAACCGGCCGTTACGGATCTGAAATTCTCTCTTTATCAACAGATCCCCTAAGCGCCACCTTGCGGAGTACCTTGATTTATTGAAAGAAATCTACAATGTGCCGTGGAACCGTGCATTTTCGCCCTCATTTATTTATTAATCAATTTATACTCAAAATAAAATTTATCTGCATCTCGTTTGAAACTGGAAATTTTAATTTTCGAACCAAATGTATCAGCTGTGATGTGTCAATTGTCACATTTATCACTTTCCGAGAGATGGCGATGGGAACACCAAGTCTGATCCGGATCTATGCTTTTACAGAACAAAATAGGGAACGGTTCGGAATACGCGGCACGGTACGCGAACGTTGTGTCTAATAACCTCACCCATTGATTGAACATTTATTGCCGGAAAATCTTAATGTTCGGTTCAAAAATTTAAAAATAATGTGGAACACGGAGTTCTCTTCCACAGAAGCGCAATTTCCAATGGTGAAATATACAGTATATAAGATTATAGAGATTTCTTCAGGAGAGTGGAATGAAGAGATTAGATTATATTAGATTATTCGCCAAATGGCGACACGTGCAGCCAAATGGCTGTTGTCATTCCATCCAAACTTGTCGCCATTTGGCTGTGCGTCCAGTTTTGATATTCAATACGGCAACTCAACCAACCGCTTTGACAACCGCTTGTCAAATTCAAAGTGACAATTTTCCAACTTTTGTTCGTTCTTTTGTGTGAAAATGAATAATTCTTGAATGGCCGTGTAATAATACAAACGCGCAGAGTCCGATTTTGATAATTGAATTTAAAAAATCACCAAAATGAAATTTTGGTTATGTCATTTTCTGTCTCCATTTGGCTGCTAGTGTTGATGGTAAGTAGCAGCCAAATGGCTGCACGCGATGCCAGTTTTTGGACGCGCAGCCATTTGGCGCCTAATCTAGAGGGACCTTTATTGTTTGAGTTTATCGATAGTTTTAGTTCCGCGGTACCCTAGGATTCCGTGAAGATCTCTCAGGCGTTTGGTAAAGATATCCAAAAATTAGAAAAATGCAAACAATCCATACGGAAAAAATGTTTAAAGTTTTAAAATTCCGAAGCTTAGAAATCAACATAACTGTAAAATATCAGCATCAGAGACTCGACCGATTTTCTTTTAGAACTTTCTTTTATATGAAATGGAAATGGAAGTAAAGCGTACTAGAAAATAAAGAATGACCACAGTGTTTGTGAAGAGCTTTTTGGGATTTAAATTAAGCACGAAAATAAATTAGAGGATTTAATTTGTGTTAATCAAAACTTTAATACGTTTTTTTTTAAACCAATGTCCAAATCTTAAGTTCTACTCGCATTTTGGATATCCTTTTCAAACAATTAGCTGATGGCCAGGGCCTCGAAATTTAGAGCAAATATATCTGCTACCATGTCCTACATGTTTGAAAATTTTAGAAATATCTACTCACGAATTTCTGAGTTTTCGGGAAATTTCGATTTAAAAACTCAAAAGCTGTACTTTGTCCACATATATTGGGCATTCCCAACGAGCTCTCATTTTCACAATTTGCCTTTTCTGGACATATAACTATATGCTTTCCTGTCTGGGCGTGTTTCGACCAGAAAAACGGTGATTTTAGGTGTTCCGTGACTCCGAAAAGTTTGGGAGCCACTGGTATAACCCAATATGAAGCTCTGCTCTGATACTCCAATCACAAGAGCGAAAATTTATACGAAAATTGGAATACTGTGGATTGACACACCGTAGTAAAAAAAGCCAAAATTATCGATGCATTATTTACAGGAATCAGCTTTGTTCTAAAAAAAAACTGCTAATTTGAAGTGTAAGAAATACATCAATTTTTAGTCTGAAATTAAACATTTGTAAACCATAAACGTATAAGTAATCTTTCAAAGTGATCCCCCCCCCCCTCTCTGAAAAGCTATCTACGCCACTGGCGCCCGCCCGAAGATTAATGACGGTATTTTCAACTAAAACCCACAACATGGTGTAACGGTCAAAAATTTATTGCTGTCATTTAACAAATTTTCTTATTAACTCTTACAGTTTGGAGCAACCAATGCAGGAAACTCTGCATACTCGAATTAATAAACTTTCCCATTGCTCTTCTCCTTTTACGAAGACATACCTACATATTTGAATTTTCTACTTGAATTTGGCTTTGGCATTTTAATAATAAAATTAGTAAATTACTTTTCCAGCTACCGTTAATTCAACATTCCATTTTACTCTTCTACCAAAAAAGGATTTACGCAATACGTTTCCTTAAAACCATTAAAATCCAGCACTTCCTCCTACATTTTGCAGTTGAATACAAAACTCCGTTTAACTCAATCAACAAAATGAAATATTTATTTTCGCAACATCTCATTCAATAAATAATAAAATTCACTTTATCCTGTTTATCCTGTTGCATTATTGTTGGCCGTACACTTTTCGACTCATGATAATTAAAACTGAAACGGATCGGTCTCACTCTTTTTCGTGTATTCGTATCGTTAGTTAACGCAGTCAGATTTCAAGGATTTCATGAGAATTGAGGATATATGTATATACGATCCAAGTGGCTTCCATAAAGCAGTGGCGTAGATAGCTTTTCGGAGGGATCTGTAGTCCGGATTTTTATTTTCAGCTCAGGAGAAATGCATTAAAATTCTAAATAAGGAACTTAAGGATTAGTCACCATCTTGTTTCTATGCTTTTCCAAGGAATAAAAATGTTCTTTAGTTGTTTGAGGTTTGCCGACAAGATCGGGCTGGTTTCGAAAGTGTTTCAATTTTGCTTGTTTAGCTGAGATTCCGGAGGAGTAGATTTGACACCGCAAAGCAAATATTGTTCGTCGAACAACGTGGCACTAGATATCAGATGTGTAGTTTTCATAATTCCCACCAAATAAAGTATTGTTGAAGCAAGTTAGTCCAGCATGTGCAGTAATGCTGCTCAATTAAAACCCCATTGTACCACTAGATATCAGTGTTCTCACTTTATTGCAATCGTAATAGATCTGCTGCGATTTTTACGAAATGTTGTAATCTACTGCACCACTTCATTTCTGTTCGAATGTACTGCGATTTGGCAACAGCCAAAAGTTTTCGATCATTTTTTCTCACATACAAAGAGGTCATTTGTTTCATTTGTATTTTCCTGCAAAATTTGAAATATTAGAGGGTTCCCATCTCCGCGGAGAGTCGAAAGAAACACCAAATAACGAGAATATACCAGGGTAGTCTGATAAGTACCCAGCCTCCCCGCCTGATGGTGTCAGTATCGCCAGAACAATTTACTATCGTGTAGTACATTCTTCTAGACGGCAACTGTCCAAATTTCAGCCGGATCAGACTCGTAGTTTTGCTTTGGCTGCGTGTGAAAGCTGGAGTGTCCGCCGATTTTAGAAAAAAAGGAAAAAGAGCAATATCGGTCGGTGATTCGATTCTTGTTTTTAGCAGGGAAATCGTCCAGCGAAATCAAAGAGCGTTTGGATGCTGTGTACGGTTACTCTTCTCCTTCGATGGCGACCATCAAAAATTGGTTTAACGAGTTTCAACGTGGTCCCACGTCGGTTTTTGATGAGCCACGTCCAGGTGCCCCAAAAACGGTTAGCACGCAGGATAACGTGACAAAAATCCTCGATCTCGTATTGGCAGACCGCCCATTGAAGGTGCCAGAGATAGCTGAGACAGTAGGCATTTCAAAAGATCGTGTGGGTCATATCCTGCATGAAATTTTGGCCATGAGAAAGCTGTCAGCGCGATGGGTGCCGCGATTGCTCACTCCAGACAACAAGCGCAACCGTGAGACCACTTCAAAGCAGTTTTTGACGCTGTTTAAGCGCAATTCGAAGGAGTTTCTTCGTCGTTTCGTGATAGCCGACGAAACTTGCATACACTGGTACACACCAGAGACCAAGAAACAGTCGAAACAGTGGACTTCACCCGGCGAACGTGCTCCGAAAAAGGCGAACACTGGTGATGGCCAGCGTTTTCTGGGATTCACAAGGTGTGATCCACATCGGCTACCTGCAGAAGGGCAACACGGTCACAGGGCTGTACTATGCCGAATTATTGGGCTGATTCGACGCCGAATTGAAGAAAAAACAGCCCCACTTGGCAAAGAAAAAAATGCTCTTCCACCATGATAACGTACCGGCTCACACCTCCGCCCGCCAATGCCAAGCTGGTCGAATTGGGCTACGAACTGCTGCCCCATCCACCTTATTCTCCAGATTTGGCCCCGTGCGAATTCTTTTTGTTTCCAAACTTGAAACAGTCACTCGCCGGGCAGAAATTTCAGTCGAATGAGGAGGTCATCGCCGCCACGGAGGCCCACATTGCAGGCCTCGAAAAAACGTATTATTCAGACGGGTAAAAGAAGTTGGAGCATCGCTGGATCAAGTGTACCGAGCTAAAAGGAGACTTCGTTGAAAAATAAATCGCCACTTTTCCAAAATTGTTGTTATTCTTTTGTAGACTAGGTACTTATCAGACCACCCTCGTACATCCCAGTTCAGGTATTCTATGACGCTCCTCAGCCAAAGAAGCTTGAAATAGATTGGACGCGTCAGCATCGGCATCAACAGAAACATTTCAATTTAGAACACACGCATTTGCCTTTCATGACTCACATTGAGAGCAGCAGCAGAAGCATTTTTCTGCTTCTGCTGCTGCTGTCAATGTGGGTCAATTGACAAAAAGTCGTTCCAAACTCTAGGAAAACTTTTAGAAGTTTTTCAAATGTTTCTAGTAGGCGGAGTTGCTTAATGTCACTTTTCGAAAGAAAACAGCATCCACAAAGCATCCATCTACGTAATCAATACATATATTTCATTTTTAAAAGTTTTGTTTTAGATCTACTGCGAAAAATTAGCAAACACTGCGGTTTTTTCTTTCCATCTACTTCGGTTTTTGTCGCACTATCAGAATTTTGTAAAAAGGGTAAATTCCGAATTCCCCGTGTGAATGGTATTTTGGTAGATATTGCTACGAAATTTAGGTACCAAATTAATAGCAAAGAACTAAATTTATATAAAAAATATGTGACCTGACGAGGGATCGATCCCCTTGATCCCCCCCTCTTATCTACGCCACTGCCATAAAGCTTTCCATTCTCGTATTATGTGTTTGTTTTCAAAAACAATCATAAATGAGTTCGAAATTGCAATTAAATTATCGCTCGGTCTAAGGTTTACACAGAACACACAGAAGAGTAATTGAAACCGTCAGAACAGAAGTTTTGTGTTCATTTATGTGAAAATTGTTGAGCGACCTTCTGCCTGTTCACATAATATGCTTGACAAGAACAATAAGGCTCATTCGGTATTTGTGTGCCGTGCATTGTTCAGAGCGCGCGGAAATAAACGAATAAATAGTTGTGAATGTGAATTATGATGTCCTCTTAATTAACGAGGACACGATTGTTTTCAAACTCACCGCGTGTAATCCAATTATTCTGTTGGTCTTTGCTTTTGTGGATTCTGCGAGTGGAATTCGTAATGATCAGAAACTTTTTGTGGGGATGGATTTATTATTATTGTTGAATACTTTTTGAATATTTTTGGTACCCAAGTAGTTTTCATTTCAGAGAGCGGCTTAATTTGAGATTCATGGTAAAATATTCTGAGAACTGATTATGTGAACCAGCCGTGTACGGTAAATCATCTAAAAGTTTTGATGAGTTAGGAATAGGCTGTCGGTTTGCTAGGTAGAGTTTTCTGTTGCAGCATTTTTAGGTATCTCACCAAAGTTTGATGCATAACATGTAACAATGTATAATTTGCAAATTCGTCATTGAGATACACAAGCCTTACATGAAAAAAAAACCCAAAATTAACTACAATCTAGTGTTGCCATACATCAGTAGAAGTTTTGTCTCAATATATTTGGAGACAATTCAGTTTCTTTTATAAATAAGTAATGAATGACCCTCCAATCCTTATTAAAAAATACATCAAGCCATTTAGGTTTAGTCAAAACCGCACTAAAGATCACCCCTTTTCCCCGTATACATACAATTAGGTCCCAAATTTCGAGCATCACTACATCGTCGCGGTGGCTTTTGCATTGTAGTCGACGAGGAGGAGATCATTAAGCCTCCGATTGACAAACGAAGCACTTTCAAACGGAAGAAAACCACCTCCATCATAAAAAAGCGAGTGTCCTATGATCTTGCCGAAAACACTTTGTGCAATGCGTCCGCACACAATCACAATAGTGACGGTCACGCAAAAGCTTATTCTTCGCTTTCATCACAATCGCAACCATCGCAGTCACCGCCAACACCCTCGTCACCGACACAACCACCACAATCTCCACCACGAAAACTATCATCACAGCTGCGAAATTTTTGGCAGCGTAGACGTAAACGTCCGGCTGAAAGCGGTCCACAAATTAATTGTGATAATTGCAACGATATGGGTCAAGGTTAGTCTTTTTCCATATTTTCTTCTTTTGCTTCCTTGTTGAGCTTGACGAGTATGTGCGATGACACAATTGTGCACCCATCAACATCATCATCATAGTCATCCCGAAAAGTAGTAAAGAGGACAATAAAGACGACTAAAACAGGCGGCTTTGTCCCTTTTTTTTTGATGAATGTGCGTGGTGTGTTTGACGCTGTAGAATATCCTTTTAACATGAGCATGCATTCGTTAGAAGTATGTGAGTAGTGAATATCGCTTTTGTAGATTTCAAAATTTTCACTAATTATCATGTTCGTTCCATTCATATTTGTACATAAACGCAAAAGGAAATTTATGTAGTTGATTCTTGTAGATCAAAATTGGCTCGCTTTGTACTAAATGCTTTTCGTAAATTACTAACATTTTTATTCATTTTGTACATACAATGGTGGTTTTATTCAATTCAAATACTCTTAGTAGATAGTTTTCAGATTTTACTTATTTTCTTTAAGACATATCCTGTAAAAGAAACAATTCTGATTGAAATTTACATACATCAAAAATTCAATATTGACATATTTTTGACTAAATATTCTTTACAATATCCATTTGAAATAAAACCCCAAAAAAAAAATGCTGTAAAAACATCGTATTGCCGTGTTGCCTCCAGTGGCGGCTCGTGCCTATGGAAATAGGTGAGGCGAAAAAACAAAAACATATTGGAAGGGGGTTATTACATTGGATGGGGTTCCAAAACGGAACAGTTGCGTATATTCCGCAAACGTGTTTGCTATTCTGATCCCTTAACTGCCATTTTGCGGATCAGAAACCATCTCCAGTTCTTATCGTTAACATATTTCACAAAGGCAGACAAAGGAAAAGCAAAATGGATGGGGTTCCAAAAAGGAACAGTTGCGTATGTTCCGCAAACAACATACGCAACTGTTCCTTTTTGGAACCCCATCCATTGATAAAGGATACTTTTGCAATTACAACTTTATTCAACGCATCATAATATCCCATTTTAAATATAAATTAAAAATCATTCAAAGTCAATTTGAAAAGTTTGGGCGTCAAAATATTAAAATGAAATACTGAACAGTGACAAAAACCACACAACTATCGATATTGCCTTTTTAAAATCGTATGCAAGAAGCGACATCATCTAATATTTTCCTTTTTCTATTTCACCCAAAACACAATAAAAAACCGAAAATATGCCCAGTAAGTTCTTATCTCAACTTCGTTTTTCAGAGCTACATTTCAATGCGCAAAGCATACAACAAAGCGAGAACAAACCGTCGGACTATGTCGATTCAGATACACACGCTGAGGCGATTTCTGTTTCGCCTCACTAACATCTTTTTTCCCGTACATTCTCCCATAGAGAATCGGGTGAATGTATTGATACGCGTTGAGCTGTTGTTCGAGATTGTGCGGCGGAAAAATTATCGCCTCACTTGTATGAATTGGTGTACAAAAATTATTTTAGGGATTTGGAGATTGTGTAAAGGAACTTGTAAGTGAGTTTAAAGATATCGTTAGGGCTTTTTATCATATTTGATGAATTATGTTTTGTGATAAATTAAAATGTATAACTCGACGAAAATGAAGGTGAGGCGCCGCCTCAGTTGCCTCATCTGACGAGCCGCCACTGGGCCTCCACGTTATCAGCAGGGTTATGTGCCCCAATTTTCATATAAACACTAATTGGGCCACCCGTTGTTAAAACATTGCTTCACATGGAAGACGAAATAGATGCAAAGTGGACACCAGGCATGTCAAAATCGCGGGCCGCGCATGCGTCTCACCTCGCAGTTTTTAGTGTTTGCAGCCCGCGCCCATGTCATAAGCACAATGTGCAAGAAGGCCTGTTCGGTATCGAGATTTCAGTACCGGGTTTCGGTTTTTTTCAATACCCGGTACCACAAGCGTTTTCCCTGACTCAGGTTTTTTTTCAGTACCGACGGTTTTTTTTAACCATACGCCGGTTTTTTTTAGTACCGGGTTAAAAACCGGTTCCAAAAAACCTGAAAAAACTGGCTCATGGTTGAAATGAATCGTTCTTTGTAACTCGGTACCAAAAAACCGACTCGTCGGTCTGTTTTTTCTAACTCGGTACCAAGTGAACACCGGTTTTGTACCGGGATCCCGGTTTTTGGAACAGGCCTATAAGTATGAGCACAAATGAAGCAAATTTCTGACGAATATTTCAGGTACATTTGGTAACGACGGCCTTTTTCGTGCAAGGATATACTGGGCTCATTTGTAAAATTTATTTGTCCCGAAATTCGGTTCAGAAAAAAAGCTGTTGACTTTGCCTAACCTTTTAATTATCTGCCACGGTTGCATTATATAAATTGAGTCCGCATGTTTTAGGTTATGAGACAAGAACATCTTGGATTGAGATATATTTGAAAAGAAGACCAAATTGCCTGGATGTGACTAACAATTTTGGCTCACAAAGTTGTTTTGGACAATCTGGATGTATCTAGACGACCAGCGATGTGTTCTGATCAGCTGTCCAAAATTTGTTGGAAAACAATTCACAAATAGTGGTTACTGACCGATCCACTAAAATTTCGCACTTTAAGTTATTGTCTAAAGTAAGGTGACTAGACCCCCGAAGGCCCAATGCTGTACACATACTTAGGGAATTCGGTTTTCAGTCAAATCGTCAGCCATACTTACAGGTCCAAGTTCTGCGTAAGTAAACATATTGGCGAATTGTGTAATGTGCGACAGACATAGAAAAATCTAAGCCAAGTGAAGGGCATGGATCTAAGTAATCATTCGGACGAGTCATAGGTCTAAATACCACGTATTGCCTTCCATTGGCTTCTTCTTCTTCGCAGCAGCACTGCGTCGTAAAAATGTTGGCAAATTCTTAAAAGCGCGACAGACAGGGCAATGTCTGAACGAAGCAAAGAGCGAACCACGGGAGTAATCGTATGAACGAAGCAAAAGTCTAAATCTTACGAATTCCCTATCATCAACTCACCGCTCATTTCGCTTCCACCTCGTTTTATTCGGCTCCCATCGCCATCAGCACTGGTCGCAAGGATGTTAGCAAATTATGAAAAGCGTGACAGACAGAGCGAGATATCAACGTAGCGAAGGGCAATACACAGGATCTGAGTAAACGTGTGAACGAGCCAGAGGTCTAAGTTTCGTAAATTGCCTACCATTGGCTCACTGCTCGCTGCGCTCATCTTATTCCATTGCCCAGCAGCGCTACGTTGAATAAATTTGGGCGAATTCTGGAAAGCGTGACAGGCAAGATTTTGATAAGCCTAAGCATGAGCCAGAGGTCTAAATCTTACCAATTGCAATAGGCTATCTACAGGATTTGAATACACCTAAGGGCGAGCCAGAGGTCTAAATCTTACGAATTGCCTTCCATCGATTCACCGCTGGCTGCGACGTTGGCGCGGTTGAAAAGCGCAAAATACAGAGCGGGGTCTGAGCTAAAGGCGAGCCACATGATCTGGATAAGCGTATGGACTTACCTGAGGTTTACATCTTACGAATTGCCTTCCATAACCTCAACGCTAGCTGCGCTCGCACCTATTTCGCAACAACACTGCGTCAAAAATGTTGGCGAACTCTCGCGACAGACAGTGACAGTGCGACACCTGAGTGGAGCGAAGAGCGAAGAAGAGCTACAGGATTAAAGTAAAACTAGGGAGGAGCCAGAGATCTAAATCTTACCTAAATATGGTTGCAGTATTCCTGGAGGATAGTATGCATTTCTCCGTCGTTACATTGATGATGCCATCCCGGTCTCTAGGGCTCTTAACACGGTTTAAAATAAATTCTAAGGCAATGTTGTGGGAAAAAACTTTATTGAAAACTGATGCCGAGCTCTTCCTTAAGTATGCATTTTCCTATACAGGGTGTCCCATTCATGGTGGAGAATATTTTAATTGGTTTCTCATCAAAATCAAATCAAATCAAATAATAAAATTGTATACGTACAATTTTAAAATTACTTTAAAGTTTGAACGAGTGTATCTCGGAAGATACGAGCAACTTTGTAACGGGCGAGGTGTAATTTTATTGGAAATTTTATGTAGTTTCAGAAAGTGAAGTCATATCTCGGATGAAATGTTTGATGGTGTGGCAAATTTTGATTTTGTTCAGGAAGTCGGGCATTTTGATAAAAAATGCTATTACATAGTAACGGTTAAAAATAGAGGGGTCCCGTTGTACATTAATTTTCCCCAAATGAGCCAGGCTACCTCCCATTAAAATATTCTCCACCATGAATGGGACACCCTGTATAGAGGTTGATAAAGGAATCGGATAATGGAGTAAAGTGGCTGCTTTTCATCATTTTGAGATAGGGGAAATCAGTTAAAATCGCATTTTTCAGCGGCTGTAACTTCTGAACCTTGCCAACTAGAGCCTTGAAATTTTCACCACATATGGACAGTACGGTGCCTAACTTGTTTGCCAAATTTCAAAACTCCGCTCAAGAATTTCCAAGTTAGGGACAATTTTCGGATTCGAATTTTAGAAAATAGTGCAGTCAAAATATCCCATTTCAGGCCTCCAAATAGAAAAAATAGAGTTTGTGTTTTTTTGTTTGAGTTTTTTGTGGTTTTTGAATCAACGAGCTCCCAGGAATCTAAAACTCATTTTGCTCAAAAAAAATTTTGATCGGAAAGGTCCCAAAAAGGACAAAAAAGGATACTCTTTAATCCTTGACCGGAGGTCAGCATGTGGGGTTTCAGATCAAAGGGGACGTCGAGTACATTACATATCCGGTGTTTGTTTCCTGTTTCAAGGACCCTCAACGGTATAAATCGAGATTAAATGTAAAATTATTGTGTTTTCCGTGTATCTTTCCAAAGCCATAACTACGAAAATAATTCAAGTTGTCACTACGTTTCTCACTTTTCCGAATTTATAATAGCTAAAGATTCTATCATTAAATTTTCTAAGAAAAAAATTATCGGAAAGCTCTGAAAAAGGACATTAAAGGACACTAATTACAAACCTTGATCGAACGTGAGCATGCGAGGTGTCATATCAAAGAGGACGTCGAGTGCATTGCATATCCGGTATTTGTTTCCTATTTCAAGGACACTAAATGGAATAATTCGGGCTCAAACGAAAAATTACGGCTTTGGAAAGATACATATACAGGCGTCCCCCGCTTTTCGCCGTTCCGCTTTTCGCCGATTCGGTCTTTCGCCGCTTTTCAAAATTCACCACAATTCGTCTATTCGCCACAAGTTCCACTCTTTCGCCATAATTAAAAATTGCCAATTTTGAGGAATGAATACCAAAAACTTTTAAATCGTTGTTCCCAATGCAACTCATCATCTGGAGATAAATTCCGTTTAAATAAATTTTGGTGGTTAACATTATCGGTTTTTAAACAGAATCCATCTCCAGATGATGAGTTGCATTGTGAATGCCGGTTTTTTTTCGTATTTACGAGTATTCCTGAGAATTGTGGGAATTCAAATCGGTTTAGAAATCGCCTTGGTGGCACTTTTGGGTTATAGTAAGCGGTTAATGTTAGAGTCTGTGGTAAAGAAAGAGTCAAAACAACTCATAAAGTGCTAACGTTGCAGGAGAAATCGGATTTGATAAAGCTCGCCGAAGGAGGAATGTCTGTCAGCCGTAAATTAAATATTCCTCGAAGAACAGTGGGCACAATTATAAAAAAAATAAAACTAAAGTGTTGGACGAGATAAAAAATTCCACGCCTGTCCATTCAAAAATAATAGGAATAAACGACAGTATAATTGCCGAAATAGAAATGCTTTTAAGCATCTGGATTCAGGACCAGACTCATTACAATATTCCTCTGAATACCTCAGTTATACAGACCAAGGCTTTAAGTCTTTTTAACACCAAGGAATGAAAGAGGAGAGACGGAAGAAACATCCGTTGCTAGTAAGGGGTGGTTTAATAGATTTAAGGGGCGTTCCAATCTACATAACATTAAAATTGATGGGGAAGCGGATAGTGCCGATACAGTGGCAGCCGAGGCATATTCCGCGGAACTAAAACAAATTATGGATGAATGGGGATATTTGCCAATACAAATTTTTAATGTGGACGAGACGGCATTATTTTGGAAAAAATGCCATCCAGAACCTTCATCTGAAAGGAAGAAAAAACGATGCCAGGATTTAAAGCCGGTTGACCCTTTTGCTGGGTGCCAACACAGTTGGCAATATGGATTTAAAACCGATGATTTACCATTCAGAAAATCTTAGGGCACTGAAAAATTATCTAAAAGCTAGTTGACCACTGCACTATCGGTGGAACTCAAAGGCATGGATGACGGCCGAATTATTCCGAGCATGGTTTAAGGAGTCGTTCAAACCGAGTGTGGAAACTTGCTGCGTCGCTTTGTTTTTTCTCTCCCTCAGAAGTTCACGATAACAGCTTATCTGGTTTGGGGGCCACTGTTGACTTTTGAGCTCCTTTCGAAATTTGGGTCCACCATTTCCCAAAATCCCCATAGCGTCTTCAACCTTTAAAATATCTTCCTCCAGTTGCTTGATTGTTAAGATTCGTAGCTCGGTGTTGTTGCTTTCTTCCTCATTGAATCTTCGCTGCTCTTCTATTGACATAATATCTTCGTCAGTTAACTCTGTATTTTGTCAAGAAAGCAACTCCTCCGCATCTTCCGGATAAACATCTAAATCCAACTGTCTCGCCATCACTACAACATCAGATGTTGCATAGTTCACAAGATTCCCACTAGCTTCAATGTCGGCTGATATCCACTGTAGTTTTTTCCATGCGCCTTTTGGGCGCCACATACCTAGCGATTTATTGGTCAATCGATTGCGCACAATCGATCTGCCGCCCGTACAGCACACAACTAGGCAACTTATCGGGCAATCTGAAATTGACAGTCTCACGGTCCACAAGACACAACACGAAATAGCGAAAATTATACCGATTTTGGCGATGGAAGATGGACATCTGTTGCTACTTTTGATGGAGAATGACCGCCACAACCACAGCATGAAGAACGACCACAGGGTTATGTCAAAAAGCCAGCAACTGAGAACGCAATCAAAAAAATCTCGCCAATCGATCGGAGGGTCTGTGGCGCTTCTTTAACATATAAAATTTATTAATGTATGAGTTAAGTGATTAATAAATTAGTTCACATTTCAAAATTGGTTCATTGATTTCCTTCCATGCATCTCTAAATTGTTTTGATTACATCCAAAATTGTAAAGTTTTTCCAAAAAGATTTCAGCTTGTTGTGTTTTGGCACATTAGATCAGAACTATCGAGGTCTATCGCCGCTATCGCTTTTGAAAAAGTGCGCCGTAGATAATAAGATTTGATGGTGACAATTACGTCTGGTCCATTGGCCGCAAATGGATGACGTGTTTGGCGGAAGGAAAATATCTTCATATAAATCACTTAATTGTTTCGGATGACAGGGAGCATTATCCATAAATAGTAAGACTGTGAACGGGATTTTTTGCTCCCTACAAAAAGTTTCCACACTCGGTATGAATGACTCCTTAAACCATGCTTGGAATAATTCGGCCGCCATCCATGCCTTTGAGTTCCACCGGTAGTGCAGTGGTAAACTTGCTTTTAGATAATTCTTCAGTGCCCTAGGATTTTTTGAATCGTATTTTAAACGAAAAACTCAGCCATTATCAACCACATCTAACCACATGGAATGAACTTGTCGATTTAGTATATAAATGAAGTGATTGAAATCAATTTTTGTGCAATTTTGTTTTTATTATTGTTTACTTTGGATTTGTGAAGTTTTTGGATATAAAATACGAATTTTAATTATAGCTCTTAGGGCATCATATGCACTGAAAAGTCTCCGCTTCGCCTTTCGCCGAAACCCGCCTTTCGCCATTTCTCCGGTCCCTAACCCGGCGAATAACCGGGGGACGCCCGAGAAACACGAAAATTTTCCATTGGGTCCCAATTTTCTCATGTGAGGGTCCTTGAAACAAGTAATAAATACCGGATATGGAATATACTCGACGTCTTCTTTGATATGACACCCCGCATGCTCACGTTCGATCAAGGTTTGTAATTAGTGTCCTTTTATGTCCTTTTTGAGAGCTTTCCGATAATTTTTTTCTTAGAAAATTTAATGATAGAATCTTTAGCTATTATAAATTCGGAAAAGTGAGAAACGTAGTGACAACTTGAATTATTTTCGTAGTTATGGCTTTGGAAAGATACACGGAAAACACAATAATTTTACATTTAATCTCGATTTATTCCGTTGAGGGTCCTTGAAACAGGAAACAAACACCGGATATGTAATGTACTCGACGTCCCCTTTGATCTGATACCCCACATGCGACCTCCGGTCAAGGATTAAAGAGTATCCTTTTTTGTCCTTTTTGGGACCTTTCCGATCAAATTTTTATTTAGCAAAATGAGTTTTAGATTCCTGGGAGCCCACTGATTCAAAAACCACAAGAATTAGCCTTACTCTATTTTTTTCTATTTGAAATGCTAATATGACTGCACTAAAACACACAAGTGCGCCAAGTAGCTCTACAAGTTTATGCAAAATTTTCTTAGAGATCGGAAAAGGTTCCAAATGTATCGGAAATGAACAGTTGACAAACATAAAAGTGCAAATATTTCGCTAAATATCGATCGACTCCTGTACCCCTTGTACAGGGGTCAAGTCTGATCACAGGCTTCACCAAGGTACTTACGAGTATTTGTAGAGAACTAGGTTTCCTTGTGTGATATTCGAAATGCTTTACATTTTGCTGTACATTTCTCAGTGCTGTACGACTAGCCGAAATGCTGTACTGTACAGCAAAATGCTGTACGTTTTGGAGCGGAGCGATGGAGCGAAGCGGAGCGACCTTAAATTTCGGAGCGAAAGAGCGGAGCGTGGAGCGGTTTTTGGCAGACTTGAGCGGAGCGATTTTTGCTTTGAAAGTCGCTCCGCTCCGCTCGAAAGTAAAAAATCAAAACTATTCCGAGAAAAAAAAATGAATTTTTTCGACGAAATTTTTCATTTTATGGCACGATTTTGGATGATTTAAAGGCGAAGAATTCGTTAAGAGACTTACAAAACTTCGGAATATCGTGAAATTCGTTATGATAAAAGAGGTTTTGCATTTAGTCATAATCATCACTCTTCGCATTATTAACTCAACTAACTAACTAACTGTACTCGATGAATGAACGCCCTTTTTAATTTAAATTAGTTATTAGGTGCGTTTTATTGGATGTAGCTCAAAACAGTGCCATAACAATTTTACAGATCTCGTTCTATACGGGATGTCCGGAAACTATAGCATATTTCCAGCAAAAAGGAGTATAAAAAAGCCCGAATGATTAACTCTTCAGCTACCACAGACATTTAAAAAAATTTCAAAAATTTAATACTCATACTACCTACATATTTTCTTTCGGTCGTGGCCAACAATTTTTCCTAAGAATAAACCCATTAAAAATCGGAAATGCAGCTTAAGCTGTGGAAAAAAGGTTCAAAGACAAAATTTTGTCATCTTACTTCATATAAATTTTTTTCCCGACGGAGGTCTTAGTGATTGATAACATTTTTGTAAAATCTTTAAATGCTTTTTGGCAGCTACGGAGTTAAGAATGCGGGATATTCCCGGTACACCTATTTTGCTGGAAATGACATTCATAATATCATATTTCGGTGCGCTTATGCGATAGTTTAGTTTCCGGACACCCTATCTAAAAAATAAATAAAATAACAGGCGCGACAATCCAGCATTGGAGCAGGATGTGTTGTGATATCCTATTTCCAAGATCTTATCTGCTTTTTGTTGAGGTAATGAGATCAGCATCACGCTCAGCAGTGTTATTTATCCCCATACATGAGTACTCGTTTAACATCTGAGTGAGATCATAGTGCGTCACAAGCCCGTGAGTTCGAAAAACACCATGGATGATGGTGAGATTCGAACTCATGACCCTATGCACCGAAGGTGCGCGCACTAACCGCTAGACCAGCCAGACTACGGACACCCTATCTAGAACAACTCAATTTTATGTTCAAATTTGTACGAAATTGGTGCTATTCTATTCTGTACTTGATGCTTCAAAACATATCCTGGAACGGATGGAATCGGAACACGGGTGTAAGCGCAAGTTTTTTTCCAAACATACTACAGAGCATTAAAATCGATTTCCTTTTTGTTTCTTCCATAATCTTCCATAATAAGCCATTTTAACAACAAATATAAAGTCCTTTTCCACGAGGCCACCACCGCTCTCCAGCTTCAACCCCCCAAATTGACCGTTTTCAGTAATGGATGGGATCAGAACGAAATAACAGTTGCCATAATGCCATGATATCAATCGAAACTCCGAACTCCCAATAATTCGATCCTAAGTCCTCTCTCCTGAAATGAGCTCGTTCTGCAAGCCGCTGCAGCCCTTAAAATTTCATAACTGGATAGATATCAACGACTAGCCGTGTGGGAATCCAATGTATCTTGAATCGATCTTCTGTGCTGGGGGTTTGACAAAATCCGAGCAGTGTGGGGCTGGCATTAAGTAAGCCTGTACGAAAGCGGCCTAATTGCTGAAGCTGATCCACAGAAGAACATTATTGTGGTTTAGCCTGATTGAGACATAGTGTGGGGATCAATTCGTCGATAGGCATTTGACAAAAATCTTTATTTGAAATTTTTCCCAGTGGGAATATTTTTGTTTTTTCTTGAAATGCGATGGAGATGAATCCACAAATTGTCGAAGCATGCAGCTTTTTGGTTAAGTCTTCATGTGCTGCTACCATTCAACCGAAAACGATGGAGCATGATAATTTTATTTTATGATGCTGCCAGGAAGAATTGGTAATGGTGAATTTAAAATCTAATTTCCAAAGCCCATAAATAATAGGAACTGATTTCTTCTTGTACTCCTTGCATGCCTTCTCTCCCGACAAACCATTGTATCGTCCCTCATCCTCTTTTTATCACTTACACGCGCATCAAAACATTTCCTCCCTTCTGTCAAAACATGAATCATTCCTCCAAAAATATTCCTGCGATAATATCTCGCGTAATTTATAACAATATTGTGTCCTCGTTCCAAAAGCCTATTAAATCTCCCAAGTCTCATCAGATTAAACACATTATCCCGCGACGTCGTGAATTCATAAGCAAAAACCTTTAATTCCCAGTTCCTCGTATTCGTTTTTGTAAAACACCTTTTCCGCTAAAATTTTCACCTGAACACTGTATTTTGCATCTGGCAGCCGCGCGTACACAGACACAGCACTTTTTCTTTGGTAAATGAACACGGAAAAAAAGAATCTTTCCTGCTACTCGTTGAAAATTAAACAGCACCCACAACTCCTCTGTAATTTACCATTCCGATCCAATTCCCGGAAGAATGAAAATCTCGAACTTCTTCGTCAGCTTTCCTATACTGCCTCTGAATGTGATTCCTACCTTTTCGACATACTTTTTCACACAGCGTTAACATTCCCTACACAAAATGATTCGACAAAGAAAACGACGTGGTGGATGCTTTTCGTTTTGCTTATAGTAATTTCCACACGTTCATATGTCATGTTGCTGGCTCAGGTTGACGAGCTCGAGCCGCAAAAAAAAGCACCTCGTCAGCCTGCCGAAGAGGAGCAGGAATGACAATTACTTTCCCTTAATCAAAAAAGGAAAAGAAAAGTACAAAAAAAAAAGATCCTTGTTCCCATGTGGTTTCTAGAAAACTTTACTTTACCATTTCAGGTGGTTCGATGCGACCGACAAAGGGATGGCGAGCCGAACACAAGGCGGCCAGGACGCTCGGGATCATCATGGGAGTATTTTTGCTTTGCTGGTTACCATTCTTTCTCTGGTAAGTATAGTGTGGGATACGTGTGTGCGAAGGGATGTATCTATAGTGGCAGAGAGGAGGCATCAAATTGCATTAGTTTAGCATATTGCAAGAATCCTACTTCGATTGGCATGATTTAGGATTCACGCTGACATGATGAATTTGCCTCGATACGGTGAGTCCTTAGAGATCCGTCCGCTCTCCGAAGCAGGCAGGCAGACATGTCTCGGGCTCTCAATCATTCGGATATGCCAGGAGCCGAGTGAATTGATATATGACTCAAAATGACTCCTTCATGACCTCCATATGCTCTCCTTCGACACACGTAGACACAATGCGTTTAAATTTTAAAAGAAAGTCATTTTTCACGTACATTTCTTTTTATTTTCCTCTCTGCGTATCCGTCAACGCTTTTAGGTACGTGATAACGTCACTATGCGGCGAAGCCTGTCCGTGCCCGGATGTTGTGGTTGCCGTGCTTTTTTGGATCGGATATTTCAATTCAACGCTAAATCCGCTGATTTATGCCTACTTCAATCGCGACTTTCGGGAAGCCTTCAAAAATACGCTCGAGTGTGTGGTTCCGTGCTGGCACAAGAAGAATCCTTACAGCGCCTATTACGTATAGCAGTGAGGCTCATCGTCGACAACGACGACGACGGCCCTGAGATACTCGTCGTAGAATCAAGCCCGCGTGTACTTGTACGTCTTCGTCGAGATGCTGAAGGCAGATTTGCCGCGACGGCATCAATGTTAAGATTAAATTCCGCCAAACGTTCAGCACTTGCGACATGAAATCCTTTCGCAAAGAAGCAGATGGGATGGAAAGTAACGAGCCACAAAGACTTAATCAATATCGGCTTGTAACTATCAATCAGGATCATCGAAACGTGTATGTATGCCGACAGGACTCGTACGGCTTCAGGACGATGATGCCTGGCACTTATCGCGGTGCTGTAAAGCGCGAAAGATAAAGCCGTTTCCGTTAAGATGTATCTCAATGTGTCGAATGGAGCGCGAATAGTAGCAATATGGAGTGTATCTTCCTCCCTTAAAAAAAGGATTTATCCTATCAGATGTTTTAAATCTGCAGCTTTAATTGTTCACTGAATAAAACCAAAACCAGGACGACCGAAATGAAGAGAATACTGTACATAAATTAGAGGACATTAATATTAAATATAAATAATTAGATTAGTAAAATTCCATGGAATGGTGTGTGTTCGAAATGTAATACTAAGAACCTAGACACGGTAGTTAAAATGAACGTTTTGTGTACTCATCAGAAATGATTTACGACTATAATCATGTAATAAAAGTGAAATTTAATGATGGCGAAAATATGTGGCGTTCGTGTTAAATTTTGTATTTTCTGACAATTTCAAGCCCATTTATGGCATAAGTACGCTATTTAGGAAACGTCTGGGAAATGTATCTAGCAGGATGAAGATACATGAAGATATGTTGAGCCTCGAAATGTTGGACGCTTCTCTTGTTTTCAGGCGTACCTTTTTGATATCCTATTGGAATGGTCTTTCTTAACTCATAACAATAGAATCCTAACTTGTAAACAGAGACAAATAGGACTCCGAAATGTTAAAAAGAACTCCGCAACGTGCTCTACATCCGCCAACCCAATCCAAAAGTTTCGAAAAAATGACGCCGTTTGCGCTTGCTCCCCATGTAGGATTTTTCTGGTCTTGGGTCACAATTTGAACGGCTGAAACTTCTGAACGGCGACAGCTAGGACTCTGAAATTTTCAACAAAATGTGAACCGCAACGTTCTCTATATCCGACAATTCATTTCAATTCAATCCGAAATGTTCGAAAAAAATACCCTGTTTGCCCTTACTGCCCTTGTTTGACTTCGTTGGTCCTGGGTCACATCTTTGAACGCCTGTAACTTGTGAACGGAGACACCAAGGCCTCGCCAATTTTCAACAAAATATGCACTGCAACGTGCTCAACATTCGCCAATTCATTTCATCCCAACCAACCATTTTCAAACAAGAAAAGACCCGGTTTGCCCATACTCTATGACATTTTTTTGGTTTTGGGGATCATCTTTCAACGGCTGTAAATTCTGAACAGAGACAGCTAGAGCTCTCAAATTTTCAACAAAATGTGCGCCAAAAGGTCCAATCGAAGATTTTCTAAAAAAAACACCCCGTTTGCCCTTATTCCCCCTGTAGGATTTTTGTGGTCAAGGGTCACATATTTGATGTAACTTCAGAACGGAGACAGCTAGGACTCTGAAATTAACAAAAAAAAAATGTGCGCCAAAAAGACCTCTCCATCCGCCAATTCATTTCAACGCAATCCGAGATTTTCGAAAACTTACCTCGTTTGCCCTTACTCCTCCATTTTCCTTTTTTTTTGGTCTGGGGTCACATCCTTCAACCGCTGTGAGCTATGACTTCTGAATGAAGACAGCTATTACTCCGAAATGTTACACACAATGCCGCAACGTGGCGGATGTAGAGCCAACCCAATCCAAAAGTTTCGAAAAAATGACGCCGTTTGCGCTTACTCCCCAAGTAGGATTTTTCTGGTCTTGGGTCACATTTTTGAAGGGCTTTGACTTCTGAACGGAGAGAGCTAGGACTCTGAAATTTTAAAGAAAATGTGCGCCGCAGCGTCCTCTATATCCCAATCCAATTTGCAATAATGACCCCTTTTGCGCTTATCCCCTCCCCCTTCCCTGTCGGATTTTTTTTTTTGGTCCTGTTTTTTGAGCGACTGTAACTTAGACACTGTAACGGAGACACCTAGGACTCTTAAATTGTTAACAAAATGTGGGCCAAAAAGTCCTCTACATGTGGCAATTCCTTTCAACCCAATCCGAAAAAAAATACCCCGTTTGCCCTTACTCCCCCCTGTAGCATTTTTTTTTGTGGGGTCACATCTTTCAACCGCTGTGACTTTTAAATGGAGACAGCTAGGACTCTAAAATTGTTGACAAAACGTCCTCCACATCAGCCAATTCGTTTCAGCTTAATCCAAGAGTTTCGAAAAATAGACCTCGTTTGCCGTTACTCCTCCCTGAACTATTTTTTGGTCTTAAGTCACATCTTTGAAGGTCTGAAACTTCTGAACAGCCAGGACTCTCAAATCTTCAACAAAATGTGCTCTACATTCATTAATTTTCGAAAAATGATCCCGTTGACACTTACTCTCCCCTGTAGCATTTCGTTTGCCACAAAACTCAGTGAAGGAATGTCGACCAGCTAGATAGTTGGCAATTCAACGAATTTCTTATGCCGGAACATGCATATTCAACAGATTGGCGAGACGCATTGAATGATTGACCTCATTGAACACATTTCATAGGTTAACTGCCACTAGCCTAGTTCTGTGGCACGGACGACGTTGATTAAGCCCATCACGGCTGCGTTTAGTGATCGCTTTGAGGGTAGTGACTGTACTATGCATTTTCCTGAAGCCATGCTGGTGGGGTTCCAGCTTAGCATGTGCAACAAGAGTGGAGTGAATTAGGGCCTCCAGTGTCTTTGTGGCAGGTGGCAGTATCGTTACGAGTCGGTAATTAGCGCTCTTCCCAGGCCTGAGACAGCAAACGTCCTGTTTTCCATATTTCAGGGATGACAAGCGTGGAGATCGACAAGTTAAGGAAAGCCGTCAGATACTCAATGGCTGGAAGATCGAGATGCTTCAACATGGCCATCGAAATGCCATCAGTTCCGAGGGTCTTGCAGTTTTTAGTATTCTCAATGACTTTCTTAGCCTGGTCCGCAGTGTACAATGCTACACTTTCAACCGTTCGGCAGCGAATCACTTGAGCCCATCAAACTTGCAATATTCAATAATTTACTTATTGAACAGCTCCACTCAGTGATGAGGATTGTTTACAGCCAATAGTTATGCCAAGATTGCTCTTCCCTAGGATTTGATAGGGCGCCGACACCGTCATTACGGTTACAGTCGTGGGAGGTGCTCATATCATTTCGCCTTCCGATAGTCTTTAACTTATCGGTTGATTTCAGAGTTATGCTCCTGAATTCTGGGATCACCACAGTAGGCACATCTGGTATTATCTCGTTCATCGGCTAATCTGGCAGCACTAGTAGGGAAATTAGCTCAAACTTTCGGGATACGTCCTGCAGGAATATAATGTGCCACTGCTTTCGCAATGACGTTCCAAATATTTCGTTCGGCCTTATGCGCATTAGTTGGTGTAGGTAGCTTGATAAACTTCGCCGAAGTCCCAATCGGCTCTTTTTGTGATTGAGAAACGTTCGCTTCTCTGACTTGGTCAGGTTCGCTGGTTTGTCAATTCTTGTAACGATGATCTTATCAAACTGACACTTACAATGATTATGTGGCCATTGACTCGAGGAGTCGGCAAGTCTTCATTGCGAGAATATAGTTCTGAGGCGTCTAGAGATTCGGCGATAGCTATACCACTTGGCCTAGTTGCGTCAGTCAGAATGCCAGAGCTCATGATGCGCATTAAAGTCACCATGAATGATCCTGTGCTTTCCGGAAAGGAGAAGACTAATATCGGAACGATAGCCAGAAGGGCAACTTGAGTGAGGTGAAACATAAGTATTACGTATTTCGATATATGGTACTCTACATCTAATACACAGTAATGTACGGACTTTTGGACTACGAAGGCAAGTCCACCTCCACGGTGAGAATGATGCCTGGCGGCTTGTCTCTTTCCGCAATATAAGATAATCACCGACACCGTGGACGCTGACAGACGAGTTCAAATGAATTTTCGTCTCTTGGATGGCAGAAGCTCGAATTCTATGAGAACTCATGAAGTGAGTTTTATCTCAGCAATTTTATGGTGCCATTGCAGTTAAACATATTGCAGTTTAATGGATAATGGAGTGAAAACTGCTGGTGGAGGGTCAGTAGTTAAACCTGGTCTGGTATTCCTGATTATGTATATAATGTGCCATGGGGGAGTGTGTGGGGCTGTGAAGGTGAAGATGGTCCAGATGATACCCGTAGTCGCCATGCATTCTTACAACCCACTGCAACTTACAACTCCTGTTCAAGCCAGATCACCTGCCTAACAGCAGTTACTGCACTGATCTGCCATTCGAACGAATCCTTTGGTTGCAAACGCTAAAATACCATACCCTGGGGCCTGGATTTGTTTCAACGTCAGCGCGTATTAGTAAAATTGAGAGCAGCCGCGCTGAGATGAAACGATCCCAATAGGACGAATTATTTTGTTGGGCCATGGGCGCCTCAGGTCGTTTTTTTTTTTTAAATTAAGTGGGTGTCGGACACCTACACCTTTCGGGTCCGCCGGAACACAACCGGTTATGCATTTTCACGCAGTTCTTCCCATTTTAACCCTCGTATGTGTATCGTCTACCTCAGGCATGAGATTTCTCTTTTTATTTGTAGAAGGACAGGAACAACGAGTGACACAAACCCCACCCATAGCTGAGCAAGCGCATGCCGCTGTTCTCTTGTTGAGGAGCCCTATCTTCATGCCAAACCTTTAACCTATAGCCGTAAAGGTTGGCTCCGACTCCTGGGCATCTTTGGATGACCAAGTTCTGTTCTTTACAAAATCTCAAAAAAAAAACCCCTAGCTTAAGGAAAAAAAATTGCGGTTAAGATCTCGTTCAGGGAAGAGTTGTCCGAATTTACGAAAGAAATCGACGAATGTACTTCAAGAGAACATGAAGTCTCGACGTGCATCAAGTTAGCGGAACAACTTTTGAAAATCGAATCGGCGAGTTTACAGTAATTTGCCGCTAATTTGTTGTGAATTAGTTGTGGAAACATTAATTTTGTCGCTCTTCATTTTCACTGAGAAAATGGGTGTTCCGCTAACTTGACGTCAAGTTAGCGGAACACCCATTTTATGGGTATAGGGTATATAAGAACTAGAACCGCTTTTTTTCGTGGATAGCGAGGAGCGACAAATTCATTCTTTTCACAAGTAATTCGTAGTAGCCCAGCGGCAAATTATGACATACTCGTCAAGTCCATCCGATCAGGAAAAGTGGGTTTTCTCCCATAGTGACGTCATAAAATGGAAAACCGCGTTTTCCCGCGGATAGAAGGGAGCGACAAAATCATTCTTTTCACAACTAATTCGTAGTAGCCAAGCGGCAAATTATGACATACTCGTCAAGTCCATCCGATCAGGAGACGTGGGTTTTCTCCCATAGTGACATCATAAAATGGAAAACCGCGTTTTCTCACCGATAGCGAAGAGCGACAAAATCATTCTTTTCACAACTAATTCGTAGTAGCCAAGTGGCAAATCATGACATACTCGCCAAGTCGATCCGATCAGAAAAAGTGGGTTTTCTCCCATAGATGGAAAACCGCGTTTTCCCGCGGAAAGAAGGCAGCGACAAAATCATTCTTTTCACAACTAATTCGTATTAGCCAAGCGGCAAATTATGCCATACTCCCCACGTCGATCCGATCAGGAAAAGTGGGTTTTCTCTCATTGTGACGTCATAATATGGAAAAGCGCGTTTTCCCGCGTATAGAAGAGAGCGACAAAATCATTCTTTTCACAACTAATTGTAATTAGCCAAGCGACAAATTTTGACATATTACCCGACACGGTGCGATCAGGAAAAGTAGGTTGTTTGAGATAGTGACGTCACCATAATATGGAAAAGTGCATTTTACCGTTAATGGCGAGGACCGACAAAATCGTTATTTTAACATCTCATTCGTATTATCCTTGCAGCAAATTATGACATACTCCGCGACTTGATTCGAGCGGGTAAAGTGGGATTGTTCCATAGTGACGTCACCAACAGGAAAATGCAATTTTCCGCTGATGGTGAAGAGCGACAAATTTTTTTCTTTCACAACTAATTCACAACAAAATAGCGGAAGGGAACGGTATAAGTTCGGACTTGATCCTTGAAAGTTGTTCCGCTAGCTTGACGTCAAGTTAGCGGAAGACCCATTTTCTCAGTGAAAATGAAGAGCGACAAAAATTTTTTTTTCACAACTAATTCACAACAAAATAGCGGAAGAGAACGGTACAAGTCCCGACTTGATCCTTGAAAGTTGTTCCGCTAACTTGACGTCAAGTTAGCGGAACACCCATTTTCTCAGTGAAAATGAAGAGCGACAAAATTAATTTTTCCACAACTAATTCACAACAAATTAGCGGTAAATTACTGTAAAGTCGCCGAGTTGATTTTCAAAAGTTGTTCCGCTAACTTGATGCACGTTGGTTGAATAATGTTGGAGCGTTGAGCCCTTCCAAGTTGTGTTTGCGACTGAAGGCTATTAGTGTTGTTTTGGCTGGATTGACCGATAGGCCTACCCTCCTACACCAATCATCCACTTGGGTTAGAGCTTGTTGCATGAGTTCAGAAAGAACTCCTGGAAATTTTCCCCTTATCAGGATACTGATGTCATCGGCGTATCCTAGGGTATAGAAGCCAGTGTTATTTAGCTGGACCAGTAGGCTGTCCACTACAAAGTTCCACAGGAGGGGTGAAAGTATACCCCCCTGTGGATACCCTTTGAGGACAGCTGTATACATGGTTTCACCGAATAATTTGTCGTCCTTGAAGCCTTGATTTTATCCACCGACATAGGGTGTTTTGAACTCCATGACTCGAGGCGCCGTGTACAAGAGATTCAAAGGAAGTGTTGTCCAAGGCCCCCTCTATATCTAGGAAGGCCGCGAGCCCTATTTCTTTGATTTCTAATGTGGTCTCAATCTTCCCAACTAGATGGTGTAGTACTGATTCACATGATTTCCCTGTCTGATAAGCATGTTGGTTTGGGTGCAACGGGAAAAGCGACAGGCACCTATCCCTGATATGTTTATCGACGAGCTTTTCCAATGACTTAAGTAGGAAGGAGGTTAGACTTATTGGTCTATACGATTTCGCTAGGGTTTGGTCACGCCCCGGCTTTGCCAGAAATGCTACGTTTACTTGCTTCCAAGTGATTGGGATGTATCCTAAGGCTATGCTGGCTCTAAATAGTCTTAGTAAGAGCGGAGCCAGGGTCGTAAGACCCTGCTGAAGCAGGGCTGGGTAGACACCGTCTGGTCCTGGTGATTTGTAGGGTTCGAAAGAGTTGATCGCCCATTCCACCCTGTTATAGGTTACTATCTGGTTCGCAATCCGCCAGTCGTCTTTGTTAGCCCTGATAAAAAGGGAGTTGTCATCCAACTGGTCTGTGCGCTCCGATGTTATGGTTGATCCAGGAAAGTGAGACCCTAGAAGGACTTCCAGGGTCTCCTTACCTGTTTTTGTTTGGTTTTCATCGGAGTTTTTAAGTGTCCCGATGGGGTTTGTTGGATCCTTGGCAAGAATCTTCTGGAGTCTCGCTCCTTCATGCAAGTTTTCTATTTCTTCGCAGAACTTCCTCCAGGATTCCCTCTTCTTCGTCTTCTTCTTCTTCTTCTTCTTCTTTATGGCACGATAGCCCGACGTCGGGCCTTGTCCTCCAATTCCGAAAGCCTAGCATCTGGTGGGCGTCCTCACTTACAGAATGCTCCCATCGGGATCTCGGTCGTCCACACAATCTGGCTCCGTCCACTCGTTGCGCGTTCATCACCTTTTTGGGCATGCGTCGTCGTCCCTCTTGGCTTTCCTAATTTCTTTGCTATACTGGGTTAGGGTGCAGCGGTATGTGTCCCAATCCCCAGTTCTTTTGGCTACGTTGAAAAGCTTACGTGTCTTCTTACGCAGGATGTTCAGGTTCGAGTTCCACCATTTGCATTTCGCATTGGTGTGTCGTCTCGTTAACCTACAGCTCTCTTCGAAGGAGGTTTTTATTGCGGCTTGCAGTTGATCCGCTGCAGCCTCCACACAAAGTGTAGTTTTAATATGTCTGGGAGTTTCATTCAGATTGGTAGCCAGGCGCTCTCTGTAGAGGTCCCAGTCTGTTTTTCTCGGATTTCGATACAATTCAGTTGGCTTAGCCACTTTGTCAATTTCCATACTTATGTATCTGTGATCCGATAGCGATGGTTCGGCTAAGACACGCCAATGGCGGACGTTAGGAGATACGTTGAAGGTGGCTAAAGTTATATCAATGACCTCTCTTCGACGTGTTGTTACAAAAGTGGGCTCAGTGCCCCTATTCAGAATTTCAAAGTTTTCTTTGTTTATAAAATCATAAAGATACTCACCCCTTTTGTTCGTATCAGAGCTCCCCCACTCTGTATGGTGAGCGTTTGCATCCGCTCCGATGATGAGCTGCGGTGTGTGTGTTCCGCTGCTGATTATCAGTTCCTCCAGCTCTTGAGGTGGTGGAGGCGTCTGTGAATCGAATGGGAAGTAAGCGGCAGCGAGGATGAGCTCCCGATTACTACTCCCATTTTGTGTTATTTTTACCGCTACTAGGTCCCTGGAAATATGATTGTGTAGTGGCAGTATGTTAACAGTAGGCTTAGTATAGATACAGGTCCTGGCATTGCCAGAAGCTATATCGTATATTAACTTACCTCCGGTGGTTCCTAAGCCGGCTACTTTGCCCTTATACAGCCAAGGTTCTTGGATGAGGACTATATCCAGACCCTCAGCTGCAATGAGGCGGCTTAGTGCTGCGGTTGTAGCTTTATTGTGCTGAAGGTTGATCTGAACCACCTTCAGCATCATGAGGCCGCTTTGATATCGCTTTGAAGGTTATTTGGTTTAGACCAAAGTAACCTATGTGGTCTTTGGCCTCCAGCGCCTTCCAGCTTGTTTCGTCGATCCACGCGACCAGATTTAGTCCGGTTTTGTCTTTTGTGGATGCAACGACGTTCCACTCCTCGGTGTTTAGCCCTGGTTCTGGATCTTTAGGAGTGCTAGAATCTGTTTCGGATCCTCCGTACAAACTATGTCCGTATTCGGAATCCGAACCATAATTTTTCTGGTCTTGACCACTTCCCTCGCATCGACCACACGAAGGATTGCTCCCTCCCATGGATTGATAAAAGGTATTGTGACCCTCAACCAGTGCTTGGCTTCCTGATTTGCGCAGGTTACGTAGAGGACACCTTTGTCTGGGTAGCTATTCGTGAAGAAAGGAGCCTTCGATGGTTCACTCTTGAAAACCTCCGACACGATAGCCCGCTGGATGTCTTTAGCCTGCTCAGTGGTTAGTTTTTCGGCTGGGTACTTATCCAGAACCACAGCCATTTTAAGGGAGCAGAGAGCTTCCTTGAACGTGCCCCCTGATACTACTCCTGATGGTCCGGGTTTCGTCGATGGAGTTTCTCTGTTCCCGGTGTTCGGTCGTTTTCTCTCTACTCCTTCTGCGGGAGATTGGGACTCTGACCTTGTTCTTTTGGGGGGGGGGGGGGGTTGTTTTTAGGCCCCTCGGGCTGGTCTTGAGGTTTGCCGTGGGTTCGCTTATGTCGCGGCCTGATCGGTTCACCCCTTTCCCTCGCTTTTTCGATCGCGATCTTTCGTCGTTGAGCTCCGGAAAGCGTTGGTTTCTTCTTTTTCAGGGTTAGTTGGCCCATTTTTGTTGTTGTTTTTGTCACGTCGGACCTCTCTGGTCTTGTGCAGAAAGCACTTCCCTGAGAGGGTGTCGCCGGGGGTTGGGACATGCCTCCCTCACCTTTCGCTGCTAGGCTTATGGTTGAACCATTACCTTCAGCTTGGGCGGGTTGGTTTTGTTCTACCCCTGTTGTTTGTGTGTTTGTTTTTGTGTTGTTCTTGTTAGTATCCATATTTTGGTCCCACGAGTATGGCGGTAATGAAGGTACACGTGCTCAGTGACCCCTTAAGCACGCAAGGCTAGTTATTCTGAGGTTTAGCGCGGTTCCTCAGAAGCTCCGTTTGTGACACCATTTGTCCCTGGTGCCATTCACCCATCGGCACGGATCGCATTACACCTTAGGTTTAGGATTTAGAAGATGATAGTTGGCTGTGTGTTGAAGTTATGTTCTGTCATTTGTAAGTATACTGTCCTAGTTGTCCTGTGTTCGGTCAGTATGCAGCGCTAAGCCCCCGCACCGCGTCAAGGTCCCTTCCACGCGAGGGTTATTACCTGGACGATAACTTTTTTTATATCGGCCATCGGAGGCTTTTAGGCACTTTCTTGAACAAAATCTTAGTACGGTTTTGGCTTTCCTGTACCATCGGATAGGTACTGACTTCAAAATCCATAACAAAATTCGATTTTTGAATAGTATTTACCGAAATTTTGAGAATCGATCTTGAACCCCTCCCGAAACAAAATTCTGCCACCATCCTCGATCGCAAGACTTCTACAGGAATCTAGCCATGTACCATATGGTACGCTATGCATGCATTCAAGAGTTAAGTTCTAATCCAAACCAAAGTAAAGAAGTATTTCAATTGCTTGATAATTCAACCTTCCGGCGGGCGCAATACTAATCCTAACACGATCGGGCGCAATGCATCTGACAGATTAAGTGCAGAAAAATTGATTAAACAGAGTGTCTGTATACTTTACACTCTTATTTATTGTCGATTGGTCTTTTTGAAGCAGTTCTACGAAATTTTAGAAACAAAAACTGGTTCGCAAAGTTACCCTTCACATTTTCAATTTATATATATGTATTCCGATTTAAATCGCTTCAATATTTCAAAAACCACCAATAACTCGACAGCATAAAAAATGTGAGCTTCCTTTACTAAAAATACACTATAAAGGATTTCCTTAGCCTAAAAGTTCAACACAATGTTATTATGCAATGTGACGAGTATAAGAAGTAAAAATTTTGATAGAAAAAGAAAAAATAACACAATATTTCGTCCCTCCCACCCCTCAGACAAGTGGTAGGTTACAACTTAAAGTTGCTTTGGGTAGTTGATCGATAAAGATTAAGCTGAGTGCAGTCTTTTGGTGCTTCCGATTACATCATTTTCATCACAATGGAACATCTCATTCATTCATTCATAATCCAATTTCGATCAGATTGAATTTATTACAATTCCATTTACGTCCAAATGTTTACGATTCATTATATTGTTTTAATTACCCTGAGTACAACTTCCATTATACTTGGCACCATATCCTCAATTCCTGGATGTGAACAATGCCTGCAACAGAACACTAAATCATGGAGGAAGGCCATAAAAGGTCACCACACACATTTTATCACACTACATACGCGTATAAGTACTTAGCACGTACTTTTGCCGTTTTTTGATTTCCGAATTGGATCTTAGTCAGAGTATAGTCAGATTGCGCGAATCATATAAGATTCATTCCTATCTGCAGCAACTTGTTCCGACCATTTGGACTATTATTATTGTTCGATTGTAATTAATATATGCACATCAGAACGTGTGCCGGGGCGTGCTGGGAAAACTAATTACAAGAGCCCTCTCATACTGGCAATTTCGTATAAATGTTAGCGCATTGCCATATGAGTGAACAGAATAGAAATACGTACATGGACTCACAGTGGTCCAACAATGTAGAAATACGGAAAACACACATCAGACACACATCTTTTTTTATACAAGAATTCATAGAAAAGGAAAGTTTATCCTTGCGATCCTACCGTGGTGTCGTGAAGAAGAAAGATATATCTGGAACATACACGTAATCGTTTCGAATACAACGTCAATCTTTATTAACACCCTCTCCGTGTGGGTCGACTGGTTTTAACAACGTAATTAGGCCAATTGGGCTGGGGATTCCTATTTTCGATGAGTCTATCAGGATAGAAGAATTCTGGTTCCTCCTAAAAAAAAATGTTAAGACACGCTAATTTGTTCATAAATAAGGAAACTATTCAATTGAATTTTCATTTACTTCATTTCTTTCTGTTTTTTAATCATACAAATGAACACAATTCAACATGACATTGTTAGTCAGAAAATATGTAGAAAATATTGGCCAACCTATACATGACCATCCGCTTTACAAGACTCTTAAAAGTGGAAAAACAATTTTAAACAAAAAATCAAAACAATAATAAAATTTATGTTCTACACATGAGAAACATAATAAATTTATAGAGTGATTTGTCTAGACAGAGAGACAGTTATATATAAATCTTATATTCGATAAAAAATAAAAACAATATCTTTCAATCAATACATATTTACATTCATTTATATATTATTTATACATATATATAATTTTTCCAATTCTGTGTTTATATTTTTGCACTATAATTATTATTTATGTATGAAATAATTTTCTTTTTTATTCAACAAATTACATATAAATTCAATTAATATTATTTATTACAAATGCAATGCAGTTTGCCAATAACAGCCAACAAAACAAACAAAAACCAAAAAACATAATAAATTAAACAATTATTATGTATTTATTAACAAGAATAGTGTTAACCGAAAACAAAAAACTAAGAAATAAATTAGCAACGATTTGATTTTAATTTTAAATATCTTTGGAAGCAGCTCATTATAATATTTGTTTCTTTTCATTCTTTTAATGTATGTAATGCAATTATATTACTTATGAGGTTTACAAATGTGTGGACATTCATTTGATTCACTTGAATTATGATTAGACGACGCGATACTATGTCTTATGTCAACACACACGCATACGCGGGTATCTAATTTTATGTTACTTTCAGTTAATTGATTTTCTCATTTCTTTTTAATTTTAGTTTAGTTTATTTCATTTTCGTTTTTTAATCCCTATTTATTTTTTTAATTTTGTTGGGAAGTTTTTGTTTTCAATTTGTTTTTTTTTTGTTTTTTTTTTTTTATACACAAAAAAATTTACCTATCACAAACATCGTTTTGAATCACAATCACAATCAATTCATAAACTTATCTAATATTTTTTATTTGAGCTATTTTTTTGTGGTTTAATGTTAATTTATGTTTAATGATTTTATCTATAGATGAGTTTGGATGGCAGATGATAAAGAGTGTACATCCGTTCGAGTAGTTTAGCAAAAACTGTGTGTTCAGAATGCAAGCATTCTGTGTGACTGGGTGCATACCAGCTGGCAATACTGCGCTCGCCTAGCTGGCTATGCGCACCAGTCAGTCTGTTTTTAGACTGCAGCAAGGCAAGTCGGTTTCAATTGCAAGAGTGCGAGTTACAAGTTATAATAAAAGTTGGTTTTTGATATTTTTCCAACTATAAACGGGCGTTTCATTTTACAATCATTTTCAGTTTCATTTTGGTCGAAAACACTGTGATTGATTCTCAAGCTTACAAAAACTACTGCGGGTGAAATTTCATTGATTCTACTAGTGCCAAATTACAATATTGGTGGAAAAAAGGGCTGTATGCTTCAGGAGCATATACGCAAGTAATAATATTTCGGTAGAAATTTTTGGAAAACATTAAACAAGGAAAAAAACTAACGAGAAGCAAACTCAGTAACTCATGAGTTTAAGTGTAAAAACGATGTCCCTTTTTGTAAAAAACTAGAACTGCTATTTGCCTTTTCTCTTTTCGTCGGATCCAAATTAAAATTTTACTCAATGTGCATCTCAGTAACCAATAAAATACATGAAATGGATGTCCATGTTGCCGTAAACTGAAAATAAAAACAGCAGGGTCTGTTCAGTTGTTTGTCTTACAGTACCAGGCAACCGCTTTTGCTCTCCTATACTACCGAGAAGAAACATTCAATCTGTCTCCGCTGATTGAAGCTGTGAGCATTGTTTCCATAGACTTTCAGGCCGTATCTCAATCTGAGATTTATTGTATTATACAACTGGCCTGGCTGCGTATTAAGGAAACCTGGTTCAGTTCGTCACTTGCTAACACGTTCTACAGATATTGGTACATGCGAGCCCGGCCTTCCTACAACCACATGCTGTCCCATAGTTTCTATTACGAGAGCACGAAATAATATTTAAAAGGTATGAAGGCATGATTTCTCCCGAAATCATCACAGGCTCCAAGCCCACCTGAGTTCGCTTCCAGCCCAAGTTTTCTGGTTTTAAAACGTTGCTGAGCCATGTCTGTAGTTGGTGGTACCTGGTACGTTCGTACGGAATGATGATCAGAGGCTGTTTCGGTGGGAAGCAAATTAGTAAGATACGTTTTAATTTTCGTTCCTGCGCGAGCAAAAAGTTTGAATCGGAAATCGCTTAGCTTAGAGATGTATCGTTACGTGTACCTCGGTACAAGGCAATGAAAACATTCTTTCCAAAAGTGCAGCTGAGCTCTCTGCTTTAAAAACCTCTAGCGATTGTAAAACGCGAGTCTGGTCCTTCTTCTCTAAAATGGAGAGAAGCCTACTTTTTCCATATCTAAAAATGGCCAAAGTCGTATTACACCCTGTGAAGGTGTGAAGAAAAAGTATATGCTCTCAAAGAGTTCGGTGTTTGAAACCTGTTGATGAATACAAAATTGTATTTTCGTATCCACACCCCATTTTTTTAAAATAGCCGTTCTTGACATGATATCCAGCGCCCGCTCTAGCACTTACGCCGCCCCGGGCTAGAGGACAAATTGCCGCCCCTTAGGTACTATTCAAGGCAAATTAAAGGTAGATTGTATGAGAAATTCAAAGATGGTGCTGTAATGCTTCTGTAATACTTGTTCTTAATATATGAAGCTAAAAAAGTTCTCCATTAATTCTTTTTTATTGTGTTTATTGGATGGCAAAACACACAGGGGTAATCCTGCTAGCATATATGTAATCAATCAATCACAAATGAACACACACGTGCAATATTCTCCTATAGCAGATAATCGGTAGTGTTGTTTCATCCTAATAGTATGACGTTAAATTGTCATCCGATAAATTGTAAATCGTAATTTTGTACGAGTAAGAGCTTCGTAATTTTTGGAAGAGTTGAGAGTGATGAAGTACTTTGCAATACCAAAATGGAAAACAACTATCTTCATTGGAATTTGTTTGAAGTCTTGACTCATTGCCAATTTCTAAGCCCCTAAGAAAGTCTCTACACAAAAACTGGGTACATTTTATTGATAAATATGTGGATTGAAACACCGTAAAATCGTCTCACTGCAAACGAATGATTGTCAGTTTTATATAGCCACTGTTGGTAAAATAACATCAGAAAAGATTTATTGTAGAACAGATTTTATAAAAATTTGTTAAATATTTCTATAGAAGCAAATGCAACTGATTCCGAGCAATGCTCAGATTGGTCGAGTGGTTAGGGCATAGGACAGGGGGCGATACGATGGTCATGGGTTTAATGCTAACTGCGACCTACTTTTTTTCATAAGGTATCAGTGTCATTCAATAAGCCTCCTATTAATGGCATTAATACTTATTCTTTTCACATTGGTTATCGGAGGTAATGCACAGGGCCATTTTTCAGTTTTTATATCACGAAATCGGCTTCTATTACTATTGCAAGAAAACAATTCTATGGGATTATTATAGAGCTATAATTGTTAGGAGCATTTTTAGAAAGACAACACAAAAATTGATGGTCGTAGTAGAACTCGAACCAATGCCCTAGTAATTCAAGAAATATAATCTTGATCCTGAGAGAAGGTCCAGAAAGTATGCACTAGAAAGAACCTATTCCGCCTTCGTTCAGACTCCTAAGCGCCACAGTTCAGCATGGCTTGATAGTAAGGTTATTTGGAATTCTAAAATTATAGGTTAGTATTGAATTCCCCGAGCGACATATTTTTCACTGCCGTCAAAAAATATGCAGAGGGCACACGGACACCCGGAGGCTTTCACAGCGACGCGACGTAAAATATTTAAAAACAATACGAAATTATTTCTTTCACTAAAACCCTCAACACATTTTAGAAAATACTGCTTGGAAAAATGTTGTGCCAAAGAATGGTGCTCGTTTTCATTACTAATATTTTGGAGTAGTTATCGATAACATCTTTATACACTACGGATCTCTTCGCAAACTGATTTCTTCAATGGTTTATTTTCATAAATGCGTCATCTTGATAATTTTGATAGAGAATTGATTAGCTAGCTAGTTAAACCAGGAGAACCTAGCAATATCTCGATTATTAGCATGTCCAGAAAAATATTAAGACTGGTTGCAGCTCTGGCAATGTGCACTGTGGTTCCATCCCTCATGTTGCTGAAATCTAAACCAACCTGTTCAAAACTTGTCCTCTTAATGCTAGAAACCAATCAATGGTATTGCAATCAACTAAAGAAACTCATCTGCGAAAAGTAGTAGTTTCGGGCATACAATTTCTTTCAGTTTGATTTTAACGCTTCTTTTTGATGAGTGTTATGCGACGCGATGCTTGGCTTTTCGGAAGTAGGACGGGTGCCAGAGTCACAGACGTAAAATTGTGGCAATTTTTCCTAAGCTTTTTATGGTGAAAAACGCAGCACTCCGTATCAATCATTGGAAAGGTTTTTTTTTTTTGAAACACAACTTTCCTTTTTATGTATTTTATCTGTAGTTTCTTTGGTTGCCATTTCCCTAAATCGAAGCTGACATAAATATATCTTTCAGCCTTTTCACTTTTTTCTTATTCGAGTACTAGCCAAAAAGCCGCCCCGTACCGAACAATTTGGTGTCTTTCTTTTGAAAGTCCGACCGTGAAGAGCGAGCGAGATATACGCAAAAAAAAAACAAACAAGACAAACACCCTGATAAGTACCGTTAGAAAATTTTCCAAGTGGTGCAAACTTGAATTTAAGCTTTAGGACTAAGCCCATAACGATTTCCGATAATCTCATACAGTGCCTGGCATGCACTCTGATTTTACTAAAAGCCTGAAGTATTTACAAACTGCAAATTTTAATTTTGAGCTCAGAAAACTTAATTCTTAATTCCATATTTCATCTAGTGCCATAAACTTAATAGGCCAGTCAATAAACCGAAAAAATAAGGTCGCAAAAAATTGCTCGGCTCTGGTTTTTTGGGATATTGTTAGGATAGATCCCAGAAGTGTACCACCAAGTTTGCAACTTCGAAAAACCTGTGCTAACCCCATGACCCTCAAAAAACCTCAAAATTTTCGGACTTTTTTCATATTTTCGTTTGTGATTTCTAAAAGGTGCTTCCTACAAGTAAGTCGTCCACTAAACTGTTAAAGCTAAGAAAATCTTCTTTAATTTGAGTGCAACCCCAGCTTTGTAGGCGCAAAGGATCCCAAGATACAGCACCGGTTCAAATGATCGAGACAAACACTGTAGATGCCGCGCATGTATGTTTTGAAGGTCGTGCCTTGAGTATATGATAGCTGGGTCCCTTACGAACAGAGTGGCATAGTTTTCGTCGCGAAGGGATATCTTACGCTCGTGCTACGATCATGAGTGAACATCAAGTGCCGACCGCCATTGCGCAACGTATTGTCATTCGTTTTTTAGTGAGGGAAGGCGTTAAGATTAAGAATGCAGAAATTTTTCTGTGTTTGCACAATCCGTTCGGTAGTGAGTGCCTGAGTAGGACTGCTGTGTTTAAATGGGCCAAAGCGGTCAAGAATGGCCGTGATACCGTCGAGAACGAGCCGCATGATTGTCGACCGCCAACCAGCATCGCACCAGACAACATTCGCTGCGTAGAACAACTCATTTCGGAGGACCGTAGGATGAATGTTCGAGACAATTCGGCTGAACTCGGCACTATCATTGGTAGTGTATGTAGAGTCTCTCATCCACGAACAACTTCAATATCGCAAAATAACGGTGTGATGGATTCTCAAACTGTTGAACTTCTCCAGGATTACGCGCGTCCTCATACCGCGCGTACGCTCGATACAATATCGGAATTGGGGTGGAAGGTACTGGAGCACTCCCCCTACAGTCCGGATTTATTACCCTGCGATTACCATATGTTTGGACCTCTGAAAGAAGCCCTCGGAGGTCGAAAAATTCAACACCGACGGCGACGATGAGGCAGAGGAGTTTGTGCGCACTTGGATGTCCGAGTTGTCCAAGGAATACCGGCATCAAAAAGCTTCCGGAGAGGTGGAAAATATGTGTAGCTAAAATATGTGAGCTTAAAACGAAAATTTGCAGTTTGTAAAGCGGAAATGCATTTGCGATAGTCTCAGTCAGATAAGCGGTAAAAATCCCCTATTTTACTACATATACTGTAAATTAAATGACATGACAATAGGTGCAGAAGTGACAACACAATCTAAAAAAAACATTATGTATTGCGTTTTTACATATGCATTGCGGGGTAATTAGAAAAATATTTGTGTGAGGTTCAGTGCAGAGATTGGTTCATAATTAGATAATTTTTATCAGAAGGACTTATTTCTGAAGGTGAGATTTGTTTGGCAGTCTTATGACCACACTGGCCGATCTCGTTGATAAATAGGTAATACAAATTTGACTGACTGACAGCAAAAATTTGAGTTTACATATTTATCATCATTGAGATCTGTGCGTTTTTATTTCTGGAACATCAAAGGTGAGAGTAGCATAATCAAGGAACGTTAAGGAGCTACAGAGAGCGGACAATGGTCATGCAATTGTTATTAAGGGAAATTAAGATTACGATTAGGCGATGCTTGAAAACTGATCATCGGGACTACATCTAAAGAGTTGAGAAAATGTAAATAAGAGTTGCTGTTGTTGTTGAAGTAGTAGGACAATCGGATCTTTATTCCGTGTTGGCCCCGCAATCGAGTCACGTGTTGGTGATGTTATTTTCTATCTGAGGTAAAAATGAATTTAGTTAGCCTTGTGCACCATCCGGAGCATATCCAGGACTCTGGGTAACTGTAAATCGTCAGGAGAAACGGCTGGTGGTGCCTATGACAGGGTTTACTGACAATCTTCTGCCACATTTCTGAACTTCATTGGATTAAACTTTTTATTAATCAGACTTGCCTTTCCTTGCCCTTAGAGACCGTTTATCTTTTCTAGGCGTTTGTGAGACATTGTCCAGAAGATGATTGATCGAGTGGTAATTGGACTGTTTTGCAAAAATTTCTTTGTGACTTTTCTAGAGTGATATTTTAGTCTCATGATGGACAGGATCCGGGGGTGTCATTGGAACGCAGACGCAGTGATAGCGCGTAGTGCTGCACTCTACCATGAATACGCCTCCATTGTATATTAGAAACGTTATTCGCTCCACAATTCACAGTACCACTGCCTCTTTGTCCGTTTTTCATTTGCTGCAAGCTAGAACTTTGAGGATTTTGTTCTTGCCTTTTAATTTGTAACATGCATTGGCTGCTTGGCTGGCGTGAAAATGCCATGGTTGTCGATTGTGGTGACGAGCATTTTGGGATATGGTACGAGTCTGAATGTTGTTCATGTGGATATTAAATCGTTCGAATTCTTCTAGTGCAGTCATATTAGCATTTCAAATAGAAAAAAATAGAGTAAGGCCAATTTTTGTTATTTTTAAATCAGTGGGCTTCCAGGAATCTACAACTAATTTTGCTAAAAAAAAATTTTGATCGGAAAGGTCCCAAAAAGGACAAAAAGGATACTCTTTAATCCTTGACTGGAGGTGGGCATGCGGGGTATCGAGTACATTACATATCCGGTGTTTTATTCCTGTTTCAAGGACCCTCAACTGAATAAATCGAGCTTAAATGGAACAGTTTCGCTTTTCCAGTGTTATCTTTTAAAAGCCATAACTACGAGAATAATTCAAGTTGTCACTAGTTTTATCACTTTTCAGAATCTATAATAGCTGAAGATTCTACCATTAAATTTGCTAAGAAATAAGTTGATCGGAAAGCTCTACAAAAGGACATAAAAGGACACTAATTGCACACCTTAGTCGAAAGTGGGCATGTGGGGTGTCATATCAAAGAGGATGTCAAGTACATTCCATATCCGGCATTTGTTACTTGTTCCAAAGACCCTCAAACGACGAAATTGGGCTCAACTTAAAAAAAATTTTGTTTCCCGTATCTGTATCTTTCTAAAGCCGTAATTTTCCATTTAAGCCCGACTTATTCGATTTAGTGGCCTTGAGAAAGGAAACAAGCGCCGGATATGCAATGCACTCGACGTCCTCTTTGATATGACACCACATGCCCACGTTCGATCAAGGTGTGAAATTAGATTACTAGCATCGTAGAGTGCGACTCAACCAGGTGAGCCACAGAGCGTGTACACATGAGTTCTAAATGCAGAGAATTTTTGGAAAAATGTGGTACACTGTGCTTAGTACAGCCGATTGAAGTATGACAACTGGAGAGCACGCTACAAAAAATGAGTAAAACTTCAACTGCACGTTGTAAAAATACACCACAAATCCGAATTATACACATAAACGTTGTAAAAATGCACCAGAAAATCTGAATTATACAGAAGTGTAGCGTAAAAATACATTTCACACCGATTTTGGTGTAATTTTCTTATTTTACACAGAAATTGTTGAGAAATGCACTCTGTATGTGATTATAAGCGGGAAAAAGTGTAAAATTACCGCATTTTCAGCGGAAATTTAAATTCACTTTTTAGAGTGTAGGATAGAACTTCTCCTTGTGGTACGTCTTGCTTGATTCGACGTTGTTTAGATTTCGCTGCTTCTAAACTCTATTCAAGATTCGTGACCCATTTGAAAATATGCGACGAAATATTCAAGTGCTGTGCATTTGGTGACCCAAAATAGTATGCGATTTACCAGATTTGGGTAATCGAATGATGCGGCCTTTCCTCCAATACTCTGGGATGGTGAATGGTTGTGGAGATAGGTTTTTTAATCGAGGGGGTTTGGCAGCTTTTGGCCGTTGTATTTATAACGGGTAGCTTCGGGGCGATTTTATCGTAGAACCGGTTGCCATATGAGTATTTTTTTTAAAGGCGCCACCAACATCTATTGTGACAGTAGGATTCGATCCCACGCTGCTCCAACAACTCAAGGTTAGAGTGTCATCTCTACCACTGAGCCATCGAATGCCCTGACGGTTTGTAGTTCCACTTGATGGTTCTCCTCTACTATGTTACTTCGGATATCTCTTGCAATACGCTTATGCGTATCCTTGGGAGGGTGTTCGGCGAATTGTTTATTTATTAAATAACATTTTCTGTCCTCTTTCTCCGGTAAGGATGTCAAAATTGATCGTGAACTTTCCTTCGTTTTTACGGGGTTACAAAAGTCTCTCACAGTCTTCGAGAGCTTGCTCACACCTGTGCTGCAGTTCATGTTTTCGACCAGAGAATACCATTTGTTTCTCCTATTGTTATTTACTTGTCATTGTCGTTTCCAAGCTATGCCATATCGTGATGGATATGCCAGGCGAACTAGTGCAGGACCCAGTGATGCCAGTTGGTTTGTAGTGGTTAAGGCTTCATTCAAACGACGATATAAGCCAACACATTTTTATGAACTTCCAGTTGTGTCGATGTTTTCCTCGCCTGTAAAACAAATTTAAAAAAAGAAGAGGAGTGGTGTTTCCTAAGACGGGATTAGTTTGTATTTTGTAGATGATCATTTCGGGCACCAGTTGTGCCCTTCTTCAGTATAGATCCACTCTATACTATACTGAAGAAGGGTACAACTGGTGCCCGATCATTTACAAAAAATAAACTAATCCCGTCTTAGGAAACACCACTCCTTTTCTTTTTAAACATTTTTATGTCTCGAACTTGCAAGCCGATGCATCCAGTTGCTTAGCTATGATGTTACCTCAGTGGGCTAATATTGACTCTGTATCTTGAGGGAATAGTCTGGTTGGTGTTGTGGTTAGTGCGCACACCTTCGTTGCAAAGGGTCGTGTGTTCGAGTCTCACCGTGTTTATGGTGTTTTTCGAACTCACGGCCCATGTGACGGACTATGATCTCTTGAACGCTTGAATTCCCATGGTATTGGTTAGGCAGCTGAAACATGATTGACACTACTATATGGCGCTGATTTTTTTATAAGGAAGGTAAGATTTGCTTTAATGTCTGGTGGTTCAACGATGAGCTGTGGCCTCGTCTGTCGTACTCCTGCTATGTGGATTCGGTGTATATCCATGTCATTATTAAGTTCCATAACTTTCTTTTGGAGTCTGTTACAAATCAGTTGCATAGTTTTGGTGGTGTTAAATGGACAACAATTTCCGTAAGTGCTGGATTCAGATGTTGTCGTTAGTGGAACTGGACGCTTAGTGTTAGCCGGAATGAATGGTGATTGTTGTTGGAAATCTTGGCTTAATGATGGTTCTTAAGGTCACTTTGTCCTCTGTTCTAAAATGGGCTAGTCCTGAACAATTTTTAAAGTGGGGATTCGATTTGATTCGCTACCGGCACGAAGCAATACATTTTGCAACATTTGAGCCGGCCAGAATTGCTCCCCGAGGAAAGAATAATAAATTGAATCTAGATCGACGCATAGTATGGTATGATTCCATACGTTCCGTATACGGTCGGTATTGAAATGCAGACACTGCCTTGGATGGCAACGCTATCAATCGACACGAGTTATGTGGAGATGGCTACGAGCGGCGGCGCGCGTCCAAATCATCTGCGACTTTCCTTACTACCTGGTCAGATGATTGTCGGTGGCCGGTTGGGGTATTGGCAACAAACCAGTTCCTATTGTTGCAAAACCAAAAAATGCTGGGGCTTCACTTTGAGAAAATGATGACTTCAGCTCATCACGCGGAAGCGGTATGTGAAAAGATGCGCAGTAGGAACAAAATTCTTAAAGCACTGGCTGGCAGCACCGGGGGCAAAGATAAAGAAACTATGCTAGCCACTTATAAAGCGGTGGGTCGAGCAGCGGCTGATTTTGCGGAGCCAGTTTGGACGCAAGGTCTTTGTAACACAAACTGGAATAAAATCCAAGTCTGCTGCTCTACGCACAGCCGCAGGGTGCCTTCTGATATCTGCCCAGGATCACCTACATCAGGAGACACATTTGATGCCAATACGTGACCACAATCGACTACTTACAAAACAATATTTAGTAGGTTGTTATCGAGAGGATCATCGTTACCGTGACCTTATGGACAAAATTCTTCCTCCACGCAACATCAAACGTGGCGTTCGTGACCTTGAGAGTAAGGTCCAGGGTTACAAAAAGGGATCCTTTTGACGAAAAGTCATACCGGGCTGCCATTGCAATGATTCACACTGAGGAAGTGAGTCGGTCTATTGCGAGTTTAGGTACGAACAGAGTCCTCTCAGCGCTCCCACCATCTATTTCGCCTGAGGAGATTAGGCTCCCGAGAGCCACCAGAGTGACTTTAGCCCAACTTCGGTCAGGCTCACGCCTCAATTCGTATCTATCTCGCATAGACCCAAACATACAAAACGTATGCCCAAATTGCGCTGGCACGCCATACGCTGTGGCCCATTTATTTCAATGCCCAGCTGCACCCACGAATCTCACCCCCTCTCACTATGGGAAAACCCCATTGCAGCTGCCACGTTTTTGCCCCTGGAGATTATGGACGAAAACGACGACGAACTATAAATCGAATCCATATATGTAGATACACAGCAGTCCACACCTTCCTGTACCGCTAAAAGAAGAATCGGCGACGACGCGCGGTGGCATGATGTCCATAATTCACACTGATTTCTCGGACGATGCAGTAGCTGGAGTAGACGAAAAAGCAAAGTGTCGAAACACCGCTCTAGTCGACCATCAACTGGACTGTGTATAGTACTGTCATCGATTGTCATAGTAAAGGTGGTATTACACTATCAAATAAAGTTTGTCCAGTGGGTCACACAAAATTTGTCCAACTTTTGCAATGACCAAAAGTGTTTTTCGAGACCTATTACACTACGGGACAAACAAATGACCAACTGGTTTGGCCAATGACGTAGTCAGTCAGGTTTCAAGTCAGTTGTTTGACCGAAGCAAATTTACCTATCACACTAGTATGACCGTTTCAGAAAAAAATGACCAAAGATAACTTAGCTCCAATATGTATTTAGAGTTGTTATTGTGCATTGTTTCATTTCTTTATCGAATTTCTAAAGGTAAGTTGAATAAATGTTTCTTTAGTAAACCAGTTTAATTTTGGTTGAAGGCGTAATCTTGTCTCTTGCGATTTAAAATTTAAGAAGACGAAAAGTGACCGCGGAGAATGAAAAGAAAGTTAGATTCAAAAAAGGGGTGTACGGAGAACTTAGGAAAAATTAGAGTAGCAGCTAGCTCTTTCTAGAAATTTTCTGTGTGTTTCATGCAGGGGTGTACTCAAGAAAATATTTCGAAAGGGGGCTTCGGAATAAGGTTGGCGGTGCTCATATTTTATAACTGCTCAGTGCATCCAAATCACTGAGTTTAAGAACACTGGGAAATTATCGTTAGAGTTACAGGGACCATCAGATTTTTGAACCTCCAAAAATGTTCTCCGCCTTCTCGTTTGTAGCTTGAATAATATGATCCTCTTTTATTTCTAAAAAAAAAAATATTTGTTTCTGATCGATAAAGCGAAGGTTTTTTACATACTAGCGACTTATTGGTAAAGGTAAAAATCAAGCGTTTCGTATTCCGTGATCCTCGAAATTAGTATTCGATTTGCTTTTAGTTTAATTTGTATTGGAGATTTTTTCTGTAATATTTGTTTACTTAGAAACTTCACCGCTCTATACGGTTGTAAAGAAAGCATTAAAAGCGCTGCAAAGCTTCATAGTACATAGACCCTTGGGGTCTTCTAGTCACAGATCAGGTTCTTTCTCCCGTCTCATCTAAAATTGCGGAAAGACAAATTTAAAATTAACTGCGGATCTTAGTCTCAAGCTAGTTGAAAAAATGAGAAACACCGGGGAGTAGTTTTAGTTGTCCTACTTCTAACCTGAGAGTCCCTACAATCAATCTTTTTCCAATGATCAGCCTGGGTTCATAATAAAATTCTGAAAGTAATTACCTGATAATTTTCGTGAAAGAAGAAATAGAAGAAACATCTTGCTATCATCCATGTATTGTTATATCCCTTGCTCTTGCTTACTGTTAAGTTGCTACAGATTACCTACTTGTATGCCGGGCTCGAAACTTGGACATTGTGCTTTTGAAGTTGCAGGTGCGTGTTTTATTTTAAGCCGATTTCTCATCCAAATATCATCACCACCATTTAGGAGGGGGTTGGAACCTCCAAACCCATATATGTAGGATCGACACTTTCAAGTCATTTATTGTGAGTCCGTTGGACCATGTAAAAAATCAAACTGCCACCCTGAACGAAATTATTGAAGCACGGGAACGTTTTTATCGTGACTTTAAGAGCGATAGCGATAGTTTCATATTTCCGTTCTCGATTTATTGTCAATATCTAGTAATAAGATACAATATCTAACAGTTGCCTAAAGGTAAACCCAAATTTACAAATAAATCAATATTTTTCGTCCTTTCGATTTTTTCCACATTTTTTAATGGGAAATATGTACTGTGTTCCCACCGGAAAAAGAGATAAATTCATTTATAAATTGTGGATTACTAATTACTAGTTGCAATTTAATTTATTGTTGAGACTATGGCCAAAAGGTTCCAAGTTGTTGAGGAAAAAAAGAAAATTTTAGAACCAGAAAAATTCGAGAAAATTGATTGAAATGGCGTGCATCTACCAACATTTTTTGATAGAGATGAGATCGCCAAACTAGAGTTGTATCCTGAACACACAGATTGTTTCAGTCGAAGCTATTACTGAAAGTTTATTAAAAACATTTTCTTCGATGTAATTCCAGGGATTAATTTTAATTTTAATTTTCCAATATCCCACAGTTTACAAAAAAGTATAAAATTGTCGTTAATTTTTATATTGATCATTAAATGCACCCAATCGAAACATTTTGTTTGACCACTATGGGTCACACAAGAAATTGCTAATTTTGGAATGACCGTATGACCAAAAACTGCAAAATAAATTTGACCAAAGATGTGTTTTGTTATTACACTAAGGTCATATGTTTGACCCGAAATGAATGACCACGATTGTCATTCATTTTTGGGCAAACACATTTTTGGTCATTTATTTTGCTATTACACTAGTGGGACAAACTTTTTGCGTCATTGGTCAAACTTTATTTGATAGTGTAATACCTCCTTAACAGATTACTAATCGTAGACTGACTCTATCTGTGTGACCAAAGGTCGCACATATAACCCGTCTTATAATTCATAAGACTGTAGAATTTATTTTTTCTTAGCCCCAAAAGGAAACCTTTTTTCAATAACCTTAGGCGAATCGATAAAATTGATGGGAATCTTAATTCTTAAATTTATATTTTGCCCTTTGTGATTTTTGTTAAAAAGTAATGAATATTTACAACAATTACAAAATTAAAAGAGCTTTGTTTCTTGGTGGATTTATACAAATGAAATAGCAAAATTTGTAATAGACTACCCAAAAAATAGAACACTCTTCACCTCTGCCATATCTTGTTCAATTTTCACACCCACACAACCATTAAGACAGAATTCGCGCATACACATGCATACACTCATATCGACAGTCACAGACAACATTTTTTTTACGTTCATCAATCGCCAATTGTACATACATAACTCACAACAATATTTATGATTTATTTTACGATGAACTGGGGGGTGAAAATGGTAGAACTAGACACGTAACGACTTTATTTTTATTTTTAGAAGATTCTTTTTTTAATATTGCTTGACTTTCTGTTTTTCTTTTTTTTAATCTGTTCGTGCTAGACTTTTTTCTCGTCTTGTTTTTATTTTGGTTAATTTTGTTGCTGTTTGTTGTGTAGCTCTCTCCATTTTCAAAAAAGTGTGTGGATTTATGAATTTTATTTTTGATTTTTTGATATTGCTGTTTCTGCTGGTTAGTATCGTTCTATGTAATGGAGATTAATGTTTCTCTATATGATTTGATTTTTTGGTGTAATATTATTAATATATCTTTGGTCTCGTATTAAAACTGAATAGTAGGATACAGGATTTTTATCTTATATTGGTTGGGATCTTCCATGCTAGTCATTTTTTGATCAGGACTATGATCCTTGTCACTATTTTATAGTTAAATTACATACTTACAAAAAAATTATTCAAAAAGTATATAAACCAGATTCAATATTGCTTTTCATTGTTCATCGCTCCGTAGATTGCTGCGTTTTGTCCGAAAAAGGATTCAGCGCGCCATATAGACGAGGGTCATATATTAGTACATACAAAAACAAATTTTGTTAATTTTCATCTTGGAGGGGTTTCTTCTTCAAATGTTTTCTTAACGTTTTTTTTTTTTGTTGATTCTTCTAGTCGGCCGTTTGATTTCATCATTGTTTTCAGTTTACTTGGAAGCACCATCTTAACTCGTATAAATTATAAATAAGTGAGAATTTTTGCATTTCTTTTCCATTTGTTTGACTTGATTTGTTTCGTGTGCGAATTCGTCGTCTTCCGTTAGCATCTTACATCACTACAGTACGCTAGAGTTAAAGTTAATTGTTGCTATCGCATTTAGTGTTTCATTAATTCTAATATTAATTTTTAGCCTAGTTAAGTCTAGATTAATAATTATTGTATTGTTACGTTCATTACTTTCTCGCTTATCTTCTCTCTTTCTCTCTCTCATATTTTGTGGATTTCTGGCCGTTTTTTTTTAGTGTTTGTGAGTTGTGCGATTTATCTAGACCGTTTGATGCTTAATCGCCATAAATCGGTATTTGGTTGCATTATAAACTCTCAATCATTTGTGTGCTGGAGCGTATCTGTGGATGGCTAGAATTTAGATAGCTCTCTGAATAAACGCTTTTAGCGCGATTGTCATACCGCAAACTCGATCGTCGCACGTCCACGTCCAGAGGCAATCGGTCGCGCCACCACGAGCAAAACAAGCAGTTCAATGTGCTTCGGAATGCTTCCCGAAAGTCCCGATTGAAGTATGCATAAATGAGCGGATTGAGTGTTGAATTGAAGTAGCCAATCCAAAAGAGCAGCGTCACAACAGCATCCGGACACGGGCACGCTTCTTCTCCGCACAGCGTTGTGATGACATACCTAAAAAGAGTCACACATGAAATATATGCAACAACAACCATTCAGTTAGTCACACACTTACCATAAAAAGAAGGGCAACCAGCACAATATGAACGTTCCCATGATTATGCCCAACGTCCTGGCCGCCTTGTGTTCACGCTTCATTTTGATTAGATGCCGTTCGCGGGTCGGTGTATGGTCCTGTTCTAGGTCGTGGGTTGTGAGCGTTTTCGATGATCCCGAGCCACTTAGCGCTTCTCCTTGACATGAAAAACAAGAGCACTCTTAAGGGACCCTTCTCATACACACACACACGCCCACAACTTCGTGTTTTATGTTCTCAAGGCTCATATACTTACCATTTGTCCCGCCACCGGTTGAATGTCGATGCATCAACATTGCGTTCCCATGACGCATAGCGAGCTGCTTCTCCTGACGATTCGCCTCCCGGAAAATCGCCAAATAGGTGAAAATCATGATGGTACACGGTATCCAAAATGATATTGAACTAGAAATAAGTGCATAAGGTTTGTTAACTACAAAAATACACATGTCCGGATGCAGTTCGACATCTCGTTTGTGCTCCTCCGTAGTGTACCAGCCGGCGAAAATTGGCACAAAGGATAGCAACGCGGGCGATATCCATGTGTTGAGAAGCATGATGGCCACGACTTTTTTCGTCATGTTTATGGGATATTTGAGTGGTTTCACTATGGCGTAATATCTGTTGGGGGAATTTGTGGGAAAATGTTAGCTTTTCTGTCTGACACAGAGTATCATTTTTTGCTATTTGTTATACGAGTATTTCAATTTGGCTGAGGAGGATAACGTACCTGTCCACGGATATACAGCACAAGTGGATTATGCTTGCTGTGGAGAAATATACATCTAAGCTATTCCATAGATCGCATAGGAATGGACCAAATATCCACCTGAAAAGGGAGAAAAGAAAATTGAATGTAGTTATGGCTTATTGTGTTGGTGGAATGTTTCTTGGGAAGATGGACGATAAAAATATTACGAAGGGAAAATTTACCGATTAAGTTTATTAGCACAATGACGATTGGATTGTTTGTCGTAGCGGGAAAATTGGGAGCATAATTTATGGTTTGCTAGATCGTTTTTTTTTTCAGCGCTACGAAGGAGGCGAATTTAAAAAAAATACTTATTATACCCTTCGCTGAAAGGGTATATTTACTTTGTCTTAAAGTTTCTAACGCATTAAAGGAAGCATCTCCGACCATATAAAAAGTATACATATGCATGACTTGGGGAGTCGATTGGGCGATGTCCGTCTGTCTGTCTGTCTGTTGCGACGGGTCTTACTCGGCGGATATTGAAGGTTGCATGCTGAAATTTTGCTTCTTATTGTTGCAGGCTGTTTGTGCATTTGATTCAGCAAAATTGGATAACTGGGTCATGAGACTGCCATACAAACCTAGCCCTCCAATTTAAGAAAAACTTTTTTGTTTATGGACCAATCTTAACCCAAATTCCTAGAAAAGGATCCCTATGAATATCACAAAAAAAAAAAAATATATATATATAAAAAAATGGATTATCTGGGCATCTCAACCAAACCTTATACAAATGTATGTATGTATAATGATCCCCCAAAAGATACGTAAAAATGAATGGAATCTAATCATGCGCGGTCATGGGGCTGCTATACAAAACCAACTCATCAAATTAGGTTTTTCTAATAAAAACCTTTTTAATTTGGACACCAATTTACACGAAACATCATGAATATGTATTTTTATTGATGTCACAAAATATATGCAAAAAAAAATAATGAAATCGGACTATGGAGTCATGGGGCTGCCATACAAACCTAACACACCGAATTAGGTTGTTCGACGAAAAACTTTTTTATTTGTACACCAATTTCAACCAAACCTCACACAAATGTATTTCTATTGATGCAAGAGAAAACATACGTAAAAATGAATGGAATGGATTCATGGGGTCATGGGGCTGCCGTAGAAACCCTGCCCTCATTTTGGTTCTTCTAAGAAACAGTTTTTGCATCACAAATTTCACCAAATCTTTAATTACTGTGATGTCCCCCGCTTCTCTGCTTCCCGAGAAGCGTTGCTTTTGCCCTTCTGAAGCGCTCTTCTTCCTATTGGGATATTTGAAACAATCGGTCTGATTTTTCGATCGGGCTTGTGTATTTTAATTTGGCCATAAATTCGTGTTGGGCTGCTGTAAAGGTCTCTAAACCAGATGCTTCTCTTTCTGTTAAAATGCTAAAAATTGAAGTGTTTTGGTGGGAAAGCATTTTTAGCATCATACTAAATTTTTTTCAACTAGATTCTAGTAAAAGGTCACTAGAAAATGACCGCTAGAATTTCTAGTGAAAAACGTTCAACTAGAAATACAGTGTTGTTTTTTCACGATTTTCTAGTAAAATTGTATTGAGATTCTAGTTGAGTTTGCTAGAATTCTGTGTTGGTTTTTCACGAGATTCTAGATAAATTCGCTAGAATTCTGTGTTGTTTTTTCACGGTTTTCTAGTGAAATTATATTGAGAATCTAGTTGAGTTTGCTGGAATTCTGTGTTGTTTTTTCACGAGATTCTGGTTGAATTTGCTAGAATTCTGTGTTGTTTTTTCACGGCTTTCTAGTAAAATTTTATAGAGATTCTAGTTGAGTTTGCTAGAATAGAAGATTTATTGTAAAGCGAAATCTAGTAAAGTCAACGGAATAAACAGTAGGTCTTCCGCATAAATTCAGTGAGATAAACTAGAAAATAAGGAGTCAGTCGTTTTTGAACTGGCATGCGGTCTTTTAAGCCCTTTTGATGGCAGCCATCGTAAAATTGTTAGTATTATTCGCACTGATTCATAATACACGAACGAAGTGTTTGTATTAAAGAATCCAGCGAAATTATACTTCAGCAACTCCTCGATAGATCCGGAGCTATTTCCCAAAAGCGAAAAATCGTTCAAAATCTGAGGGTAATAATTCGATAATTATGCATCATAATCATAATCAAAGATAAAAGATAAGTTACCAATTGTCCTTCATATTCCAAAAGATGATGATATTGCTACAGAATAGTTGTGCTATTGCGCAAAATTTCTGCACGTCGCCTAGGAAATGTTGTGTCCATTATACTTTTGATCTCTTCAAAATTGCCTTTGTTGGACAAAAGGCTCTGTAGCTGTGTGATCTACATTAAGAAATTAAATAAGAACAGTAAAATTACACTTCATTAATTTTTTACCTTCGATTCGCACTCGCTTGCTTCAAATTGAGCAGGAGGCTTCTTTTTATCGAAGGGCGATTTTGCTTTTTTGATGGCGAAATCTTTAAGCGTATATGTTCGAGCCGATACTCAATTCTCCCCGCCGCTTTTTTTCCATCCCTTGATCCTTTTGGATCGAACCAGAGTGCCGGTAGTTTCGGTTGCGAAACACATACGTAGACGATAAGCACTGTACACAAATCTTTTACCGCTTGTTGCACCGAGCGAATGTTTTGAACGCGAGCGTAACACACACGTACACTAATGTTTGAAACTTACACGGCTAAACTGCGAATGCGATACAAGACCGTGCACGAAGTTGAACAAACCAACGATAAGATGTTGAATTAAAAGTCTAGTGAAAATAACTGAAAGTCAAGTTTTTTTTTTTGGATTTCGCTAGATTATACTTTTAGTTCACTGCATTTCTAAACAGTTTTACTGTATTTCTAGCTATCTTAGCTTTTCACTAGAATCCCAGACCAGGGTCGGACTGTAGCAGTGGCGAAGCAAATTAAGTCGATTTTCTAGTGTTTTTTTCTCTAGATTTCAGGTGTAAACTAGAAATCTAGTTTTTCTTTTGTAGAATCTACGTGAAAATTTAATTTTTTGCTGATTAATCAGTAGAAAAAATTACTGGATTTCGTCTAGTTGGATTTTTACTGTAAATAAAATTTGAATTCCTACGGTTCGGTGTCTCTGGTGCCCAGCCTGGGGTACTTTCTTCAATGCTTCAATTTTCACGAAGTAAACATCATCGTAGCCATTCCTTCTTATTTCTACTTTGCAATTGATTTGTTAAAGCATGTTGCTTCAGCTTACCATCTAGGACTCGTTTTAAAAGGTATTGCAGATACTATAGATTTGAAGCTAGTGTAGTAGATATGGAAATAACAAACAATCATACCTTCCTGCTTACTTTTGTTGCTTCATTTTAATTAATCGATTGATCACTTCCCGGCTCTATGCCACGGATAGTTCGTACACGGCTGAAAATTTTGGTGTAATTTTTATAAAAAAATATATTCATACATTTCCATATAAAAACTTTACCAAAAGTATATTTGAACTACACTTACGGTCAAAAGTATCGACTCAACCTAAAAGCGCGTGTATTTGTACGTGTTTTTCGAAAAGTATAGCAGTTATCCATAAAAATCGTATGTCATTGAAAAGCTTAAGGCCTCAGCTTTACGTTGGTACCATTTTAACCAATATTTGGTGAGCACTTTTAAAATTGATGCTCTTTGAACGAAAACGTAGCGAAAATGAGCAAATATGAAAATGGATTTTGGTTAGGTTTTTTGCAAATAAAACAAAAACTGTTGGAAAATAAGATAAGTATTTATTATTTTAGTATTTGGTATTTCCTCCTCTTGCTCTAATGACAGCTTCCAGTCGATTCTGCATTGATTTGATCAAGTTGCTGATGGTATCTTGAGGAATACCGTTACACTCCTCTAATAGGGCTGCCTTCAATTCTTCAGTGGACGAAGGGACTGGATTTCTGGCTCGGACTCTTCTCTTGAGTTCGTCCCATAAGTGCTCAATGGAATTGATGTCGGGACTGCGCGCAGGCCAGTTAAGTGACGACATTTTGGCTTCATTCAAGAACTGCCGAGTGAGGCGCGACGCATGACACCGGGCATTGTCGTGCATCAAAGTAAAATTCTCGCCAATAAATGCTGCATAGGGCACAACGTGAACACGGAGAACATCGGTAACGTATCGCTCAGCTGTCAGCCCTCCTCCTCGGCCTCCTACGGGCACGAATACGAGATCCGTTTTTCCCTCCAATGAAATGCCAGCCCACATCATACAGGAACCGCCGCCGTATGCAACCGTTTCAGTGAAACAGCACTGCGCAAATCGCTCAGTTGGACTCCTGTAGACTCGACATCTTCTGTCACTGCCATGCAGACACATTCTCGACTCGTCAGTGAACAATACTGAGCCCCATTCCGTATCGCTCCAAGTAAGATGATTACGAGCAAATAAGAGGCGCGCTTGTCGGTGTCGTGCAGTCAATTTGGGGCCCCTGGCAGGCCGTCTTGGAGTGATATTCGCTTCCCTTAATCGTCTCCTTACCGTGCGGTCACTGACAGCTACTCCGCGAACACGCCTCAGGTTCCGCTGCCGAGCAACACCCGTGAGGAAACGATTTCGTAACGTACTTGTTACAATGAAACGGTCGTCTCTCTCTGAAGTGGATCGAGGGCGGCCCGTTCTTGGTCTCGAATTAAAGCTACCAGTCTCTCGAAATCTCCTGCTAACTCTCGAGACAGCAGACTGACTCATTCCAAGACGGCGAGCGACGGTTCGCTGACTATGATTTTCCGACAATAGGGCTACAACTTGTGCCGCCTGTTCTGGCGTCGTATCCATTGATGACCAAACAGTGACTGAAATTACTTCAGATGTAAGTTACCTAACTTTCCTGATGCAACTGATAATGAGAAACCGATTACGGGAGCTTTTATAGGGGTAGTTTACCTGACCTGACCTTTACCTGAAACTTCAATTTTTCTGGGTTTTTTGTTACAAGTGGCAATAATTTAAAAAGTGCAAAGCAAATGTTGATAAAAAGGGTACCAACAGGTAGCTAAGGTTTTGAACTTTTAAACGACATACGACTTTTATGAATAACTATCATACTTTCCAAAAAACACGTACAATTACACGCGCTATTAGGTTGAGTCGATACTTTTGACCGTAAGTGTATATTAAAAGTATAAATATTCTTGATAAAAATTTTACTCTTCAATAGTATAAAATTGATAAGCCAATTTATACAAACCGCTCGAGAAAAAAATTGTAATACGAGTGCAGTCGGCTTCGAATCCACAATTCTGTATTTTGTAGGCAAGCGCGTGCTCACTGACTACAAATCAATAGATTTCTAGGTTGAATGGGTTTCTTGCGTTGATAGTGTATATTTGATAACATAGTAGGATTGATTCTACCCTTTTATGTTATAACAACATTCAATGCAATTTATTCGATCCCGAACGGTGTAAAATGTATAATATCAAAAGGGTATTTGGATAGTTTTATTCTGTAGCGGTTATAATTATTATAATTTTTGAATAAACTAAAATTATAAGTTGAAAAGGGTAAAATTTGATTCAAGTTTTGGAATAGATATAAAATTTACTCCCGGTTCACACCCAAATTTACAGCCGTGTAGTATTCTGGATTATACTTGTAAAATATTATTCGGTACTTGTTACGATTTTACGGAATCTGTTACTAGATTTTTGACAAAACATACAAATGCCTCTTTTTCAGTAAATCCTAATTTTGCATTCAAATTCGCTTAAACTTGCCATGTAATTGCAGACCACAATGTCAGCCAAAATTTGTTGTATCAGTTTTTCATCATGGCCGAAATTTGGAAGAATTTCGGACGATGTATGAAATTTCTATTCCAAAGAAAAGTGCTCCGTCTAGAATCCGTTTTGTCATATGGAAACAGTCTCTTTGGTCATTGCATTAATTACATAGCCAATTAAGTACATATTCGTAAAATTCCTTTTCCGCTTCAGGCTACTTCGAACTACACTACGCAAACTTTTTTTTAGGCCCTCCGTATTTTGGTTCAGGAAAAGCCAAAAGCAGTTAATGAGTGTTATTCTAAGATCTGTCAGGAAAACTTAACTTTTGGTGTAATTAACCTGAAATGCAAAGGACTCTCAGGCCCGTATTTATAAACATACCTTAACTTAAGCTGACCATAATCCCGAAGACAAAATGCTGTACAAATACTTGCGGAATCCGGTTTTCGGGCAAATTTGCTTTACTGTGTCAAACCTACTCCTCCGGAATCTCAGCTAAACAAGTAAAATTTTTCGATCTCGATACGAAACCTTAAAGGACTAAAGAAAGTTGCGATTCGGTCGAAAAGCGTATAAACAATATATCGTTGACTATTCCTTAAGTTCTTTATTTAGAACCTCTAAATTTAATGCATTCTCCTATGCTGAAAAAAAATACTGACGACTGATCCCCTCCATTTTCGAAAATCTATCTACGCCACTGGTTTTCCTTGACAAGAAATCATTAGCATGTGAAAGGCGAACGTATGTTTTAAAACAAAAACCTATAACAGGGAACAGTACTTGAAAAAACATTAAGTGCGTCTTTTTGGTTATCCCGTGTAGGTTTGGGTAACGAAACTTCAAATAAAAAAATTAAAGGTGGGTTATTTTTTTATGTGGAGTTCTACACTATACGGGATGACTCAAAAAACCTACTTATTATATACATACATAAAACAAAAGATAGATTTCAGAAATTTCAGATTTCTGTAAGGACAAACGTATGATCCGGCGTCTGCCTTTTCATGATGCCCGCAAAGTACCTACTTATTTAAAAGCTTCGTTTCGTTTTTTGGACTAGATAAACTGATACCTCATTGGGCCGAGAATTCTTCACCTATGGTGATAGTGTGCCTTATCCTATTTCCGATATGGTATTAGTGATGCTATGTAAGGGATTCAAAGGACATATTGTGGGCAAAACTCTTTAAGTAAAAACCCTTGCAGAGTTCTTTCTTTATTATACTTTTCCCTATAGAGGTTGATAGGGGAATCTAATGGAGTACAGTTTTGCGATAAATTAAAATCACATCTTTTGACGGCTGGAATATTGAACCTTGGAAGCTACTAGAGTTTTAAAATGCTCACCAAATGTGGACAGCGCGGTGCTCTACCAGTCTGCCAAATTTCAAAATTTCGCTCAAGAAATTCCAAGTTTTTTCGATTAGAAAACACAAAAGTGCAATTTGGGCAGCTGTAACTTCCGAGCGTTGATAGGTAGGAGCTTGAAGCTTGTAGGAATTGTGCGTCAAGCAGCACTACAAGTGTTTTCATTTCAGAAATTTCGATCAGTTCTCGAGTTATGGATAATAAATGATTGACAAACATAAAAGTGCAATTATCTCGCTTAATGTCGTTCGTGCCAAAACTCAAAATTGCGATTTGGGCAGCCGTAACTTCCGAGAAAATGTGAGCTCCACGTAGCTCTACAAGTGCGTAAAATTTCGGAATGATCGAGACGGGTCCGCGAGTTATCGTAAATGAAAGATTGTCAAACACAAAAGTGTCATTATCTCGTTCATTTATCGATCGTACAGGGTGCAGGAGTCAAACTTGACACCTTAAAAGCAAAAGCCTCACCAAGGAGCTTATTATATAGTGAATTCGGTTTCATTGTGTGTCATGGGGAATGCTGTAGATTTTGCTGTATATTTCCCAATGCTCGACGACAGGTTAAAATGCTGTACTGTACAGCAAAATGCTGTACGTCTGGTCAGCTTACCTTAACTCAACGAGACCTTGAGTCAAGGATGTTGAAATCAAAATAAATGTAATTTCCCATACTTTTTCATAGAAATCACTTTATTCAGGAGTCAATGCATCCTTGATTTAAGGAGAACAACAAGGAAAACTTTGAAATTTTCTATAGTCAACCTCACTTGAAGTCAAGGTAGCTACCCACCTACCTTGAAATATTATATTTCAATTCTATTGAAAACTTAAGGTCTCCTTGAGTTTCGCCTTAAATCAAGGATCAACGATCCCTCAGTCTTGCCAATATTTTTCTTATGTAGCTGCTCTGGGGTATCCCCACACCAAAACTTTATGTAACAAATTAGCCCCGTACTCTGTGCCCCCCCTTTGAGAATTTTCTAAATACGCCACTGAATGTGACTGGTTTGCTTCCAGACATAATCAGTGATGGAGGACGGCGATTTGACTACTGCCCAGGAGCGCCATATAAGGTAAGTCCGGCCCTGTCTATGAATGGCAGATAAACGAAATAAGTCTTTCAATTTTAACCAAAATCTGCCTTTAAATGTTAATTCAAATCAATAGTGAATTTTTTCTTGGCCTTGACTGCCTAAAACGATTTCAGCAGACTTCACTCCAACAAACAGATTGGCCAAAGCCTTTGCTTTATTTTAGCCTTATTGTTGTGTAGCCGTTCCATATTTCTACCCTATACCCATAAGATGGTATAGGGTATATTGTTTTTGTTACGCCGATATTATGTAAGACCTCAAAGGAGCCACCGGAGGTATGGCAAAGTACACTGCCTGTCATAACAATAGCCGCACCATAAGACGGACTGCTCCTTGAAAATTTAAAGAGAGCACAGTTATTCCACGTACTATAAACAAAAGGGATACTTGAAACACAAATAATTTCATAAAGTTTCCTTCTATTTCAAACCGTTATTTCTGTATAAAGGAAAAACTAAATTTCCGGTGTTTCATAACTATAGCCGCACTTGGAATTATTATAGCAAAAACTGATTAAAAAGCAGAGATTGAGGAAATTAATAACGGGAGAGATCCTTTTCGAATAAAATAGACTCTGAGAGACTGTTTTGTTTATGTTTCACGAAATCATTTTAACAGTTTTTCGAGCTTATAAGTTTGTTAGCATCGTCAACCGCTGCTTTTACATAGAAAACTTTCTGAACTCATGTCTTTTTTCCAAAATTTTACGGTATAATTTTTCTCGAAGGTTTCCTTCTAATTTGGATCAATGGGAGGTTCCTCTCCATCATTTGAAACATTGCAACTAACTTTAAGTACTACGACTGGTGAGAGATGATGCAATCTCTTGCTTTAAAATCCGTTATGTGTCCCATCCACCTTATAAAATGGAAGCCGTTTATCGTCAGGACAATCCTATGAAGTTTTTCCTACGCTGGAAGTAAAGAAATCAAGTATTCTATAGGTAGATTATCCTGTCCAATACTTTTAATGCGCACTTGCTAGATTTTCATAGATCTCAATACAAATTTTGGACAGAGTTCCTTAATAGTGTTAAGCAGGGCTGATTATGTATTTAAAAGTTGATGTAACAACCTCTAATACAATAAAAACTTCTCTGGAATATCCTAACGATAAACTGTTTTCGTTTTAATACAGAAGACATGGCACATAACGGATTTTCTAGCAAAAGATTGCATCATCTCTAGCCAATCATTGCACTTCAAGAAGGTTCCAATGTACCAGATGCTACGGAGGTTGCCCCTCTTTCATCAAAATTAGACAGGAAATCTTTAGGAAACATTATTACGTGAAATTCATAAAATAAATACAATTTCAAAGAGTTTTCTAAGTAAAAGAAACTGTTATCGATACTGAGAAGTCAATAAGCAAAAATCTTGAAAAACCGTTATAATGATTTATTGAGAAATAAACAAAATCATTCCTCAGAGTCAATATTATTTAAAAGGATTTTTCCCGTTATTAATTTCCTCAATTTCGGCTTTTGAAACAGTTTTTACCATACTGATTCCAAGTGCGGCTATAGTTATGACGGACCGGAAATTTAGATTTTTCTTTATAGAAGAATAACGGTTTGAAATAAAAAGAAATTTTTTGTAGAATTATTTGTCTTTTTAACATCCCCTAAGTACATAATATGTGGAATAGCTGTGCTCTCTTTCAATTTCCAAGGATCAGTCTGTTTTATGGTGCGGCTATAGTTATGACAGGCAGTGTATATACACTGCGCGACAAATGCTTAGGTTCACTCATATTTCCTTCCATGAAGCGGTAAAATAAAACCTTACCAGTTCAAGAAATGTTATTTTTGGAAGTATTAAATATCACAAACAAAATGAATGGACTGAATCCCCACAGGACATTTTCCTTAAATTACAGTAATTGATTTAATTCAAAGAGTCAATTTCCAGTGCGACAATTGCTTAGGTTCAGGGACGATTTTACCGTTTTACATAATGTTTTCGCTGAAAAATATTTCAGAAAAGTATGAAAGAGAATAAATACGAAAAAACAGGAGCAGTTTTTTGTAATTTAATAGTGTGTATTTTCGCCATTTTTATTTATAATTTCATAAAGCCTTCGAGGCAGGTAATAGTATAAAGAATGCAGCACAAATATCGGTATTTTAGACCAAGCTGTCATAATTCCATGAATTAACTCTTCTTTAGAGACGTATTGTTTACCACTACTGTAAACCTCCCGAACAAGCCACCCCCAAATGTTTACTGCCAGGGGAGATGGGCACCTAGTCTAACAAAGCCACATTTTTCTCCTCAATAAGCGATTTAACGACCCTCGCTGTATGAATTGGGGCAAGATCATGTTGCAATATCCAAAGATCGCCTCCGTACATGACATTTATCATAGGGATTTCCTCTTCTAAGAGCTGTTTATAAGATGAACTGGTTTGGTAACCTCGTAGAATGACCAAGTCGATAGTTCCATGATATGATATGGCTCCCCATACAATAACGGAACCTATTCGGAAGTGATGGCGTGACAGGTACATAGGGTCCTTCTTATATAATCATGATAGTAGGAGAACCCATCTGGAACGTCCACACAAAGCCGTTTTCCATCAGTAAATATTACCTGCCTCCATTGTGATGTCCAGTTCATGAATCTTGAGGCGAATTCCAGGCGCTGTAGGCGATGTTGCGGGGTTAAGGCTATTTTTTTCTTTAATCGTAAACGTTTTAAGCAGGATGAAGATTTAAGAACTCGTTGGATGGTCCTTACACTTGCTGATAACACCAAAATCTCCCCAAGCTTACGCGCAGTAAAGGGCGAGTTCGAGGCTTCTCTTAAGAGACTTCGCCTTGATGCACCGGAAATCGCTTTTTTCTGCCTCCTGCGTATCGTCGGCCATAATTTCCACTATCTCGTATAAAATTATTAACAAGGCTCAAGCTCCGCTGAATCCGTATTGCAATTTGTCGGTTTGAATATCCTTCTTGCTTTAGTATGGAAATTGTCGCCTTTTCCTCGGCAGAAAATTGATTTCCTTTTGACATTATCCACTATACGACTCACAGAGTATAACGCGAAAAAAAATGTTTCCACAAACACTTCTCACCAGGACGAGATAACTCTTTAAAGTAAGTGAACCTATACAATTGTCGCAGTGGAAATTGCGATTTTCATTTAAAAAAATGCCGTTAGCTATGCGAGTTGCTTAATAGAAATGTAATATTTATTAAAATAACCGTTAGTTGAGAGAGCATTATTTAAAAATTATTTCCGATCAGAGTACATAGAAATTATATAATTTTAAAGGAAAATATCCATGAACCTAAGCATTTGTCGCGCAGTGTATATAAATGATCAGGGTCAGTCCCTGAATCGAATAAGCCATGTCTGTCTGTCCATGTGTCACGATAACTCCCGAAATAATGAAGCTAGCGGTTTGAAATTTTGGTCAAATGTTTGTTTTGCTAAAAGCTTGGACGGTATTGAAAATGGGCCAAATCGGACCACGGGTTCCCCTACCTCCCATACAAACTACCCCTCCTTGATATTTTAATTCGGCCATAACTTTGGGTAGAATATCGCTATCGACTTGAAATTTTGATCAATGTCTCATTCTGACATATACTTTGAGTTGGTGGAATGTGGAGTAGGTCCAACTACCCCTACCCCTACTTCCCCTACAAAGTTATATTCAGCCATATCTTTTGATAGAATGTAACGAAAAACTTCAAATTAGTATCAAATGGTAGCCGTTGGATGCCTTGACAAGGTAATAAAGATGTGTCAGGTCCGACTTATCTATCCCTCCCTCCCCCCTAAAAAATATGAAATTGAATATTTTGGGTTTTGCGTGCCTTCTAGGTCTGTACATGGGTATAGGGTATACACTCATCGTGCTATTCGCACGATTTGAACTCGTTTTTTCTGTTATCGTCAATCAATCAAATCAATATTTTGCACTGCAATTGTTGTGTGACTGGTGTTCTTCGCATATCTACCTAAATTCATGACCAAAACTCAAGCTAACTCGTTCGTTTTGCTTTTGAATTTCACATGTACTGTCACATTTTTCAAACCGAAGTCTTAAACTTCTCACTCTTTTAGAAATGTGGTCAAAACTCAATAGTAATAAGTACATGCTATGGAAATTTGGCAAATTTGATCTGTGTAGGCCCCCTCCTTGGTCAATCATCATCACTGAGAGCCGAACTCGATAATTACGTAAATTGGTTTACAGAAGGAAAACAAAATGATTAGATTAAATCACAAGTGCAAGATATGGACTCGATCTGTTTATTACAAATAAGAACATGGTCCCGAACATAACAAATTCTATAGGTATTATATGCATATTTCGGCAAATATCAAAACACCAATTCTATTTACATACATTGAAAGAGATAATAAGAATCAACAAAAACATTACGTTACTCGTATACTCGTATATCCAATTACGGCCAGAAATTCGTCCCAATTGACTGTTCGCCAACAGCATAAACGCATAAACAACATTTATCAGGGGCCAATCAATAACCACAATATTGTGGTTGTGCGGTAAACAAGAAGCCCGGCATCTTCAGCCATCTGACCCACTGCCACGTCATCGGACGTGAATAGATACTCGAATGAGAAGTGTATCTGCATTATACTTTCTTGCAATTGATAAGACATAGAGAGCCAGCCGGCTGATACACTCAACTTGTCGTCGTCCGGGAATGGCCTTATTTCTGCTATCCTCTCAACCATGCAGAAAAACAGTGGATGCCACTAACTCGGGATGACTTTGGTCCTTATCGGGCCGACATGTTGTTGCTGCGTTGACGTCGGATGCCGGTATCGGATTCCATTAGTCACATCATCGTAACGAAGAGCCCAGAGAGAGTCTTTGTTGTTCGATCCACTACACATCGGCTAGGGATTCGACTACTGAATAAACATGAACTCGCCCCCGTCATCAATCTAATCAAATTACCATTATATTCCAGAGATGGATAGTGCTAGTGTGCGACTTGTTATCTGTTGTGCGACTATTGACTGTTCATAGGACGAGTGTATCATGCTAATGGATTACTTGCAGGGACAACAAGGATGAGCTGCGTCCGTGGCATGCAAACTGATTTGATATTGATAAAAGCTAATTTCGTACTCACCTCTCCAAAACCTGGTTACTGAAGTTAAAACTCATGGCCATCATGGCTACCATTATGTCGGCCATTGCTAAAGACACTACGAAGTAATTTGTTATTATCCTGCAACGGAAAAAGAACTCTTTGAGTACAACGAATCGATTAGCTCAGCCATGAAGCACTCACCTTAATTTTCTATTTCGCATCACAGAAATTATTACTAGTAAATTACCAAAAATGGCGGCCACAATTATGAATATCATAACGGTGGCCTTCAATACTAAAAGTACGGTCTTCATCCATGCAATTTCATCAGCGGATGGAGGAGATTCAGTCGAATAGTTACTAAGTATGTCACCGACAACGGAAGGTGGTCCTGTCGAGCCAAAAATGCCCGAAATGTTCGTTGGAAGTTGCGATTTGTAGTCCGCCATACTGCTATTGGTGGCGTTGACACTGACGTGCGTTGGTGTCATCGCGTCGCGTTTCAATCAAGGTTAGGGTGCGTTGCACCCTAGAGCGTGAAGGGCGCGTATCGCGTCGCCGTTCGTTATATTCGCGCGGGGATCACGGATCACTCCTCTACCAAAACCACACCCGATAGCCCGACGTGAGACACGATGATGCACAACGATAATGCGAACGCGACGAAAATGTTAAAAAGAAATTTTTGTATGAAAATATGTAAACGGAAAAACGGGTTAACTTGCACGAGTCCTTGCCAGGCGATTGTTTCGCGTGCTCGCGCCAACAACGACGGTTAAACGACCGTAATAAGTCTCGTTGCACGTCTCCTCCGTTAAGTTAGATGGCCTCTTAAGAATTGTACGATGTGTTCGGTCCTTTCTATCTTTTCCGTGCCGCAATATTGTATCTAAATCTGAATGTGATGCTCTCTCTGTTTTCGACCGTGTCGCTGTTACTAAGAACGATCTGATCATGATGGCATCCGTCCAAAAATTATCTCTGCAAAAATAAAATCGAATTAATTATAAACGTGTCAAGTTGTCCTCGATGGCAATATTTTTGTGTACAATATCTTGTGGAGACACACTCTCAAAAAGATAAATTTGATGGGGGGCTCAAAAGTGGCCGCGTTGTTGTCGTCGTATCGTGGTCTTGGTCGGTGTCGACGACGGTTCGGTCTCTGTGCTTCAGTATGGCCGATTTTTTGGAGCGGGGAGACATTTAGAAAGTTTTCATAATTTTTTTGGTTCGGGTCGACGGAAAAGATGAATAAAAATATTATAAAGATAAATGGAATCAAAATAGAAAATTCTCATTAATGTTCAGTTTTAAGTGTGACCACACGTTTTGGTCGTTTTTATTGGTGGTGGATTAGATGGTTCTATGATCATCGACGACGGTTTTTTCCACGGCGGCGAGTGGAAAAGTGACCTTTGGCGAACTGGGCCAACGGAACAACTATGTAGCAAAAATAGCATGCGAAAAAAGTGAGGATAGAAAACCATATATCAGTCGATGAATGGTAGGGGCTCATGTCCTCTTTATAATCAGCGCCCGCTCCAGCACTTATGCCGCCCCGGGCGAGATAACAAATTGCCGCCCCTAAGATTATTTTTTTTTATTTTACAAATACGTATCCCAGGCACGGGAAATCCAATAGTCAGAAACCTTCTCTTAATGCCTACCGTGTGCTGATTGGAATAATCTTAAACTGGTTACGGAAATAGCCTTTTTATCAAGAGAAATTTTAAAGATTGTAAAAAAAATCATAAAAATGGTTATTGACTTACAAGCATATTACAAGCTCAGAAACTGATTTAGGCTGCGCGCAGACTAAAGGCGTATTGGAGCGTAGCATAGCGTGAAAGCTGTCGCCCAAAACAACGCTTGTATTGGGCGACAGGTTTTACGCTACGCTACGCTCCAATACGCCTTTAGTCTGCACGCGGCCTTAGACTGAAATTCTAAGGCCGCGGCCATATACGAACTGAGAGCTTCGTGGTTCCGCAGTGGTTAACGTCTGGGTCAGAGGGATTTAACACTACAAAATAATTGTGCTAATATCGCCCTGTAAAAATTTAAAAAAATTAGGAAAAGAACGTTTTTGCTGACAATAATTATACAAGACAAAATCTATTAATTATTATTATTAATTATTTTATTGGGTAGAAATAGCTCCGGTCTGGGTTGTGCTACTACTAAATCGTAAGTGGAAAATTAGTCTACCGATGAAATATTGCATTTACTGAAATAATCTCCAAGTTAGTTTAAGGGCCGAATCTAAGAGATACCAGTCTGAACAGGACATCCGTAACTTGACTGGTCACTTCTGAGTGAGATAACTGTAATTTACCTCCTCGAAATAAGCCTCTCTTGAGATAGCAACAAGTTATGTCCAGCAGACTCTGAGTAAGCCAAACATCTTATTGGTAGATGTTAAGTGATTGCTCAGTTCAGGATCCGATGTGTTGATGTGGTTTGCTAAGGTTTTTTGGGTTTAGCTAAGGCTATGACAGACACAGTGGCTTCCGTTAGGCGCTTTACTTGTTCTACTAAAAACTATTTCTGAATAACGAATAATAATAAGTTTTTTTTAGCCTGAACCGCCCGGCTTATTACGCTATCCGTTCTCACAAGGAGAGCTGGCCTGCTATTGCAGATAGTACGGTAAGATGAACATTAAATCGTCTTTTGAGAACCGATGGTGTAAAATGTTCCAAGATTTATTAAAATTTCGAATACTCTTTTTTTATTGCATTTGAAAACTTTTGCGGCTCACTTTGATCTTTGATTTGATCTTTGCAATTAAACACAACTTTTTAAAGAGAACGGAAAACTTAACAATTTTATAGCGAAACCAGGAAACACCAATATTATCGGAAAGAAATTTCACATTAAGTAACGGATTTAGTGGCCTTTCCCTAAATAAAAACATTTACATATATAATCTAACGCCTTTTTGTGCTTCCTAAAATGTATAGCTGTTTCGTGTCAGTGCAATTTTTAAGATATTCCACGCACTGGTTTGTGACATTATTTTATTTTTATTTTTCATCAAACATGAGTTTCACCCTTCAGCTTTCTTTCTATGAAGCCAAAATGCCGCCCCTAGAATTTGGCGCCCCGGGCGACCGCCCGGCTTGAGCGGGCGCTGTTTATAATAAGTTTTGTGGTACAATTTTCGAAATATTTTCCTTCCCGGGTATGGATCTTCAGAAACAGAATTTTTGTGTTGGTTTGTAGGTTGTTAGACTACAGTGATTTCTACTCCAAAGTAGCACTCGAAAAGGGCTCGGAGGTAAGTCCCGTATGGTAATGATCCTTTCAAGATACAGCTGAAGTTCTCTACTTGCGAAAACTGCGTGCAGCTTCTACAGAAATACATACTTTAGTTAGATGATCTCTTCTCCTACCGTAGGCTTATCCTACCGTGCCTTTAGGATATTAATTGTCCCTCTTTGACCAGCTCCACTAGATAAGTAAAAAAATGTCTTTTTGTCCTAAAACTAAAAAAAAACTTCATACAGAGCGGCGGACGCGCAATATTTTTACGTTAAAATTTTTTTTCCGGAAATAGCATTAAGCCTCGTCTCCATTGTAAACCTTTGTTCAGTAGCGTAACGTACGGTGTTCAATGTGTTCAGTGGAACACGGGCCCCCAAAGCCGAAATTAAAAATATGTTTTGCTTTAATAGATCCTTGATTGACTATTTTAAAGACATTCACTCTTATTAGTCTACAAAAAAACGCAAGTCTGCTGAAGAATCTAAGATAGAGACAAAACATTCCGATACTACTAATTTTGGGTACGGGGAAGGTTGCAATGAAATACCGGAAAACGAGCAAATTGTCTCCCAAGCTTGAAGGGTGAATTTTTGTGTAAATATCGTTTTTTTTTCAGGGGATTGGTCGCAAGAATATTGAAGAAAAGTTGAACCTTTAAGCTTGTTCGGAGGCAGTGGCACAACTACGGGAGGGGCTAAGGGGCCTAAAGCCCCTCCCAGACTCAAAAATTGGGAAAGGAAAATTTCAAAACGAAATTTAGGTGTATATCGGCAAGTTTTAACATTTTTATGTTTTGACTCTGGCACATAAATTCGAAAAGCGTCACGAAAGTTGCAACGAAAAAGCGTTACGTTTTTGGCATTACAGTACCCTGTGAGTTTTGGGTGCCACTCAAGGTTCAACGGAAGTTGGACTAGGTGGTACCCTGTGAGTGTTGGGTGCCATTCAAGGTTCAACAGAGGTTGGGCTTGGGTTCAATTTACGTTCAACTTGACTTCAACTTGGGCTCAACTTGGGTTCAACTTAATAAGATAAGAGAGATAAACTACAATAGAAACATGAAAATGTCCCACTGAGTTGCGGACTTGTACGCAAGCTGATGAAAAATGAAAAATGAAATGAAAAATTAAAAATTAAAAATTAAAAGTGAAAAATTAAAAATGAAAAATTAAAAATGAAAAATTAAAAATGAAAAATGAAAAAATGAAAAATGAAAAAATGAAAAAATGAAAAATGAAAAATGAAAAATGAAAAATTTTCTAAAGGCCTGTCAAACATGACGTCACTTAAACACCCATAGCTCCACTCCTGGGCCACGTAGGCTGACCGTTGTGCTGTTGTTGGAAATTTATAAAAATTACACCAAAATTATCAGCCGTGTAGGAACTAGAAATGAGAAGGAATGGCTACGATGATGTTTACTTCGTGAAAATTGAAGCATTGAAGAAAGTACCCCAGGCAGGGCACCACAGGCACCGAGCCGTAGGAATTCGAAAATGTATGCTAAAAATGCTTTCCCACCAAAACACTTCAATTTTTAGCATTTTAACAGAAAGAGAAGCATCTGTTTAAGAACCTTTACAGCAGCCCAACACGAATTTTTGTACAGTTCCTTTGGTGCAAACATTTGTACAAAATTGTTTAATGCGCGAGCACCATATTCATAAAATTTTGTGCAAAAAATTGTTTTTAAAATTTTATACAAAATTTTCCGAATTTCGTACGAAAAATGTTCACTCAAATTTACATGCGTTTTTGAACAAAAACGAGTACGGAATTTCGCCAAAGTTGAGCAATCCTTACAGCAATTTTGTCATGCTTGATGCTTGTCTTAATCCATTTTACGTGCAAAATTGTTGAACGTGATGAAGGCGACATTTCTGTACAACATTTCGAAAAAATATGTTAAACCAAATTGAACAAATATTTTCTAATAAAAACAAAATCTGGATACAAGCGGTGTATCCTTCGATATTATATCGTACTCGTTACTTATCGAAATACACGTCCGATATCAATTGGTTCTGTGCGAGATGGTGTAGGTGTTCTGTCACTAGTCCCACAGTCGTTTTCACCTGATAAGATAAGATTCCCTGGAGCTATTAGATAGATACTAGTAAAGTAGTCCAACTTCACCCCGTTTTTTGGGTAGCGGACATTCGTGAGTTTTTTCAAAACTGAGCGTCTTCCCCTAACCCGTAAAAAGTTGTTCGGAACGACAACAATCTATTGCCAAATCCAGATAATAGATCCACGGCGGTATCACTTTTTCTGTACTAGTAACGTATAGGAAGACGATCAAAATGCCGAAATTATAAAACCAATCGGCACAAACGGTATTATATGGAGCGACGACGCGATCGTTTGTAGCGCACAACGAGTGGCGTACTTCCTATTTTCAGTCGCACCCTTATGATGTTTTAGCGTTTACCTATTTGGCACTGAAAGTCTGTAATAATAACTGTCTGTCTACAGCGTCATTACTGAAAAATTGCACTATCACCCAACATGAAGCATCAGCCTCGTCTAATAATGCGGCTGGCTTTAGCCCCCTCCAGGACCGATTCCTGGTTGCGCCACTGTTCGGAGGAGTGTCCCTTTCGAAGGTTCTTGCCAGGGACGTAGCCAGGAATTTGTTTCGGGAGGGGTCCAAAATTCGATTTCAGAAATTTAATTTTATATCATTTTTTTTTGTGTTGCTAGTGAAGAACTGTTTTATCGTGTTTTTGATGATACAGAAAAAATACAAAAAAGAAATCAAAATTTTGAAAAATGATGGTGATGGCGTGGATGAAATACGAATCTTTAAAAAATTTGTTGACATTCATGCCTTTTTATTCGATGTATACCGATTGATTTCATCTGCTCCAACTACATAGGGGATTTAAGTAGTTTTTGAATATCTAAAAAAAAATTGAAAACAAAAGTGGATCAACGTATCTGATCCTTGAGGAATGCCTGATGTTGGTGGAAATTGATTTGAATTAGTTAAAGTTATGGTTACAATCACGGAACGGTTGTCTGGTTATTCTGTTAATGAGGGGCCACCGAAGTGAAAGTTTTTTAGTTCAACTATACTAAAAGGTTAGATTTAAATTTATGAATCGGTTTGGTAAAGTGGGACCAATTTTTGAGAGACTTTAAGGTGTGATTTTAATATATGATTTGTAGTAGTAGATTTACCTCTGAAAAACCAAAATTATTAGTGGTCGAACTAGAGGTGTAAAGGATGTAACCCTGGTCATCCTCCAGGTCAAATAATTGAAGAATTGACGAGGGAATGCTAGTTCGTAGATAGTTTTCCGTCTCAGCTTTGTCGCCATTTTTAAGTGTGGGCACGAGGCAAGACATAGCTTAAATTCCAGTGTTGAGAATAGAGTGATTGGTTAAATAAGCAAAGAAAGGGGATACCTTATTTTTTTCTGCAAATTTCTTTAAATAAATCGGAGAAAAATCATCTGGGCTGGTGTCATTAAAGATGTCAAATTAATTTATGTATTTTTTTAGAATCTTGGTCTTGGTCTTTTTTAAATTAATCAGAGGGGAAAAACTTGGAGACTTGAGAGCTAAACAAATTGGTGGAATATTATATCAGCGAAAAATTAACGTACATAACGTTTTCATTTCAGTTGGTTAGAAAGAACAGCGGTCAATCAAATACCTTGAGTTATAAAACATGAAGCTGTTCTTGAAAACCAATACTTTCGGCAAAAATGGATTCAATGTAGGTTTTCTCGGTTTTGTCCTCCGGGTATTGTAGAAATTTAACAAAATTTATCACTGACAAAGGAACAACTTTAGCATATCTAAAATAAATTAACTGTGAGAGAACTGAGAGAAGAGGTTACTTTCCAAAACGGGGTAATTTATTGATAAAGCCAATTAGGACAAGAAAATCTAATGTTAACTGCGAGGTGACTCAAATAAACTCATTCCTAATTTCTAACACACGTTGACTTCTTTGCGGCTATCGCTTCTAACGTGATTCATAGCCAATATCCCTTAGAAAACGTATTTCCAGCTAACCCAACGTTTTGACATGTTCGTTATAACAGTTTTTATGTTATTATCCTCACTGAAATTTCAAAGCCCATTGAAAACATTTCGGGAGGGGTCCGGACCCCATGGACCCCTCCCCTGGCTACGTCCCTGGTTCTTGCGTAAAACTGAGCCATTGTGATCCTGTTCGTTGAGTGTTTGAATCTTGAAGGGGAAGTGACTGCTGCATCAATGACAATATGTTAAAAAAGCTGTCATAAGGATAACTGTGAATTTATTATCCGAATCGAAGTCAGAAAGTTTTTTTTCTGTTTCAACAAATAAATGTTTGCCTGTCCATATAATTAATCCGCAGTTTCCTCTGCACCTCATTTTTATACCCTTCGCTTATTAAGCGTAAAGGGTATATTAACTTTGTCATGAAATTTGTAACGCATTGAAGGAAGCATTTCCGACCATATAAAATATGTATATATATGATCAGCGTGACGAGCTGAGTCGATTGGACGATGTCCGTCTGTCCGTCTGTCTGTCTGTCTGTTGCGACGCGTTTTGCTCGGCCAGTTTAAAAGCTATGGAGCTGAAATTTTGCACACATGCTTCTTTTTGTTGCAGGCAGTTTGTATGTTTGAATCGCTACAATCCGACAAGGGGGTCGTGGGGCTGCCATACAAACCTACCCCCCAAATTTAGGTTCTTCTTAGAAAAACTTTTTTATTTATGCACCAATTTCAATCAAATTTCACACAAATGTGTTTTAATTGGCAACACACAAAATATGTAAAAATCGACCAAATCGGACAATGGGGTCGTGGGGCTGCCATACACACCTAGTCCCCCAAATTATATTCTTCTTAGAAAAACCTTTTTATTTTTTTTTCGATTTCAATCAAATTTCGCACAAATGTGTTTCTAGTAATACCACAAAACATATGTAAAAATGGACCAAATCGGATAATGGGGTCATGGACCTGTCATAGAAACCTAGCTCCCCAAATTAAGTTCTTCTAAGATTTTTTTTTATTTACACACCAATTTCAACGAAACTTCACACAAATGTGTTTCTATTGATGACACAAAACATATGTATAAATAGATGGAGTCGAACTATGTGGTCATGGGGCTACCATACAAACCTAGCCCCCTAAATCAAAGTTTTCTAAGAAAAACGTTTTTATTTGCACACCAATTTCAATGAAACCTCAGAAAATTATATTTCTATTGATGCCACATAACAAACGTGAAATCGTACTATGGAGTCGTGGGGCTGCCATACAAACTTGACCCCCAAAATTAGGTTCTTCTAAAAAATATTTTTTTATTTGGTCACAAATTTCAACTAAACTTCATGGAAATGTATTTTTAGTGATTGTTCAAAACATATGCAAAAATGAATTATATCGGACCATGGGGTCATGGGGCTGGCATATGAACCCAACCCCCAAATTAGGTTCTTCGAAGAAAACCTTTTTGATTTGTCCACCAATCTGAACCAAATATGTTTTAAGTTATGCCACAAACATACGTAAAAATTGATGGGAAGGCCATAGGGCTGCCCTACAACCCCCTCCCCCATCTTTTTGGTTCTTACAAAAAACCCACGTCCAGCTTCGCCCAATAAATCTTCGCCACGGCACTTATGAGAAAATGCAAAAGCATGGAAGCGGGGAGGACTGAACACTAGTCATAGGTAAGCTCGAAAAAACTTTTAGACCGAGGGGAGCGAAGGGTATCCAAATTTCGGCCGCGCCCGAAATCAGCCTCGGTCTCGTTATTTGTGAATTTGATTTCAGTCGGTTTAATTCGCCTTGAGCATGGGCTCGGCATCGAGTGGTGGTAGTTTTGGGCGGGGTCATCGACACTCTATATGTGAGTTACCTTAGAGTTAGATCAGTGACTGTTACAAATAGGGATGTCAAAAACCGGCCCATAACCCGGTTTTCGGTTGTTTTCGGTTTCATGCAAAGTCCGGTTTTAACCGGGCTCAAAGTACCGGTTTTCCGGTTAACCGAGTCTTTTCATTATTTTGCTTAGAATTTTAGTAAAAAAAAATGCATACACACTGACACTTATATTGCTGGTGTTTGTAAACATTAACGAGGAATTGTTTCTTCTAAGCCTCGAAGAAATGAACGTTAGAGACGTGTGGTTTTAGCAAAATGGAGCCACAGCATGAGGCTCAATTAAATTGTTTCGACAAGATATCCCCGACAGCCTCATCTCGCTCATGGCCGGCATGCTCTCCATATTTGGGGCTATTCCCTGGTTTTAATTTTGAGAGATTTTTTTTCCGGTTTTAACCGGATGGACAAACAACCGTCCGCGTTAAAACCGGGAGGAAGAATAAACCGAAAATAACCCGGTTAACCGTTCTGAAAGTACCGGTTTTCGGACCAACCGTCCGTTTTTTGACATTCCTAGTTACAAGACAGGCATATTGTTGTTCTCCTCGAGGCGGTATTTTTTCGCCACTTTTCTTCAATTTACTGCTAAATAGTTCAATAGGCTATGTAGAAGTTGGCCCGTAATATGATTAAAATGTCAATTTGTACCTAAAATAAAACTTTTGGAACATGTTAATGAGACTGCTCTTACTCATTTGTGTATTGCTTGGTGTTATTGACGTCATTATTTGCTGGTTAAAAAATCGAACCTCAGTGACCCCTATTCCAATTTCGAACTCATGAAATTTGGAAAACGTTACGCCACTGCATTTGTTCATGAACTGTTGCAAAAAAGATTAAAATATTGTCTGCGAACAAGTGCGCAACATTTCACTGAACTTTTCCGGAACAGTTCGCATAGATGAGTTGCTTTTGCATTTTAATTTGAAGTTACAGCAGCAACAAATTGCTCTTCTCCCGAAGCGTTCGCGTTTTGAAGAAATTCACGAAAATAGCGAAAAATAACGTTATGGTAAGGTTCGGACCCTCATAGCACCCTTAGCATTGCCCGCATCAATCGGAGATTCGGATATTTAATTAAGCGTTGTACATAGGGTGCCTTTTATATTTCGGGATGGGACAACTAGTGTAGCAGATCTGGAAATATTTTGAAAAAACAAAAAAAATCGTCACAAATCAGTTTTCGGAGCACATTACCGTTACAGAGATATTCCCAAAAAACTGTTTTTTTTTTATGTTTGGACCCTCATAACTTCCCTACGGGACTTCCATCGTTGGCATCTCACTAACAGCCACAGGAGCTACAAATTTATCTCAGATATGTTCTCTCTCTCTCTCTTTTTGTTTAATTTTGACCCCTCATAGCTTCCTTGGGGTGCCCGCATAGATGAGTTGTTTTGGCATTTTAAGTTGGGGTTACAGAAGCAACATATTGTTACAAGGTTCCCTCCGGAATGCGTTCCGGTTATGAAGAAATTCACGAAATTCAATACCGTTATGGCACGGTTTGGAACCTCATAGCGCTCTTATGAAATTTAGATATTTAATTAGGAATTGTATAAGTTACAAATTCGCCATATAACAATTTTGGGTGCATAGTTCGGTTATAGAGATATTCTCCAATATTTGCTTAATTGAATGTTTGGACCCACATAACTTCGTTAGGGAGGCTCGCATTTTTGGGGACTTACTAACAGCCACAGAAGCTACAAATTTCTCCTAGATGACCATAGAGCAGACTCCCCGTCTTAGCGCCATCCACGAAAAATCCAAAAATAACACTTTTTTTAAGGTTTGAACCACCATAGCGCCCTGAAAGCTGCACGTATTGATATGAAATTTGGCCACTTTCTTCAGTATTTCATAGGCTACAAATTTTTCATACAAAAGTTTTTAGTACGATTTACCGTTACAGGTATTTTCGTGAAACCTTGTTAAAAATACTGTTAGACCTCCTGTCACCGTTAGGAGTACCCGAACGTATTCGGCCTTTCCATCGTTTATTGAGAATGCACAAGAATTTCAAATTTTCCATACAATACTTTTTTGTATACAGGGTGTCCGGAAACTGCCGCATAAACGCACCGGATTATGATTCCTCAGTTGATTTCCAGCAGAAAAGTTGTACCGAACATACCCCCTCAGCTTAACCCTTTAGCTGCCACAAGCATTTGAAGATTTTTTTAAAAATCATTTTCTTCCACGACTTCAAGCCTAATATCTCCAAAGCTAGACCAGCTAGAATAATGAAATAAAATGATTATTACAGCCAACAAATTTACCTGTAAAATGAAACTAACCACACTAAAATCGGATAAGAGGTTTGGTTTTTACAGAGCTTCAAGTTCCAATTTGCGTGATTTGACCCAAAAACAATCCTTTTTACCATCTCAATTTTCTCCAACTTCTGCCAAGGTGAGGTGCTTGTAGGATTCTTTTAAAAATTGGCGCATAGTCTAACAATCATATCTTTCTTACATCATTTTATTCTAGCTCCATTACTTCTAACAGTTTTTATACGTTAAGTGGAGAAAACTAGGGTTAATTTTAGCTCGAATTCAATACAATTCAATTCATACTGCCCCTAAAAATCTGCAATTGGTAAAATCTATTCAAAGTATGTCGAAATCGATCCAAAATTAACCCTAGTTTTCTGTTCTTAAGGTACTAAAACCTTTCGAAATAATGGAGCTAGAATAAAATGATGTAAGAAAGATATGATCGTGCGACTATGCGCCAATTTTTAAAAGAATCGTACAAGCACCTCACCTTGGCAGAAGTTCTAGAAAATTGAGATGGAACAAAAAAATGTTTTTGGGTCAAATACATCAAAATTTTGACTTTGAAGCTCTGTTAAAACCAAACCTCTTATCCGATTTTAGTGTGGTTAGTTTTATTTTACAGGTAAATTCGTTGGCTGTAATAATCATTTTATGTTACTATTCTAGCTGATCTAGCTTTGGAGATATTAGGCTTTAAGTCGTGTAACAAAATGATTTCTTTCAAAATCTTTAAATGCCTGTGGCAGCTAAAGCGTTAAGCTGAGGGGGAATGTTCGATACAACTTTTTTGCTGGAAATCAACCGAGGAATTATAATCCGGTGCGTTTATGCGGCAGTTTCCGGACACCCTGTATATTTGTGTGGGGTTTGGTTGGAATAAGTGGGCAAATGAAAATATTTACTCAGAAAATTTTATTGGGGGATGCAGAAGCATGGCCCCATAGTACAAGTCCATTTTTTTGACCTTTTAGTTGCTTTGATAAAGACACATTAATTCAAGGTTTTGTGAAATTAGTGTAAAAAATGTTTCTTAGAAGAACCAAAATGGGGGGTTGGGTTTGTATGGCAGCCCCATGACCCCCTTGTACGATTTTACCGATTCAAACATACAAACTGCTTGCAGCGAAAAGAAGCATTTGTGCCAAATTTCAGCTTCATAGCTTTTAAATTGGCCGAGTAAAACGCGTCGCAACAGACAGACAGGCAGACGGACATCGCCCAATCGACTCCCCAAGTCATGCTTCCTTTAATGCGTTACAAATTTCATGACAAAGTTAATACACTAGCCGGCATATGTATTTTGACATCTGGTACTCTCGAGCCAAGATACTGATTTTGTTTAACTAGAGCGAATAACGGTAAATTTCTTATAAGGAAATCAAAGTACATATCAACAGCAATAAATATGATCAATATTATTCCTGTCCGTTTTCGCACTATCTTGCTATAAGGAAGAGAACAGATTGGTGCGAAATTTTGGTGCGACATAAGTATTTTGACAATATTTCAATCATTGATTGTACACCAATTTCTCTGGAAAAAAATTGATAAAACATAATTTTGTTAATGATTTTGTTTAATTGAATTCCAAGCAGAAAATGTGTCCAGTGGCTTGAAACATTGGAGAGAAATCAGAAATTCGAAGTTTGTTTTAAGCCTCCGTAGAAGCAAACTTCAACCCTGGTTTAAAGGTTGGAAACGCTGCAATTGAATTTAATTTCATAAGGTAGACTGTTCATTATTAAACACCAAAATTTAATAAGAGAAAACAAATAGAAAACTATTCCGTGCATCACAGAAATGGGATGTGTAATCGAATAACCGAAAAATCTGCCAAATATTTATGGAAAATGTCCTAATTGAACCAAAGGATATTATGAATATGAAGAATGTGCCATCGGAGGCAGAGATAATAACGACCACGTTCAGCCTAGAACTAAAAAAGGCAAATTGCATGCATACGCAGATAAAGTGAAACCAAAGAAAGATTTAAAAACCATAGCAAAAGCAAACATCTGTTACTAAGGAAAAAGTTCAAGCTACTGCAACTTTCGGAAAAAGTTTTTTCGTCTAGTATTTGTTATTTTATTACATTTTTACAAAAAAAAATACCGGCGTACAGAGGGCTGCGCCCGCAATACGAGGGTTTTTTAGAATTTTGATGCATAGTGAATATTTTTTGTACATTTATTTTATGAGCAATAGATAAGAATTGTGCACAACATTAATGAAATGCTTCCTGTAAATATATTTTTGGATTGGTCTAAATAAACGCGTTCCAGAATGAAAGGCTAGCGCCTTTCATTCTGTTCCACCTTTAATTAGACCAATCCAAAAATAGATTTACTATTTACCCAGTCTGTATAAAAGTACTCCAAGGCAAATCTACAGGATTTTTTCGATTTCAGATTTCTGATGGCCTTTGAGCAAAAACAAACTCGGGCAAACGTAAGGAAGGCTTGGCATTATATATGAACTGAATTATTAGCTGTAAATCTACTGTTACTGTTTTTTAAATCAAGAAAAAACAACTTATATGAAATGATTCCATAGTGTCCCCTGACATTAGAGCCCACGCAAGCTTTCTTATGAGTATTGAACAAGTATACTTTTGCAGCTTTTCCGGGACACCCTGTTAACTTGGTCCTACTAACTTCAAAAATATTTGTGGCAAACACTATTACCGTTCTATGCATTTCCACCAAATTTCATGTACATTGTTTCATCAAGTTAAAAGATATATATTGAAGAAATGCTTAAGAGGCTTCCCTTGTATTGTAAAAGGCCCTTACTAAATACTTACTTGGCTATATTTTCGGTTTGGATACAGTTATTCGAATGAAAATTCGTAGACATATTTCCTGTGTAACCCTTAGCAGAATTTTCATATTTGGAAACCTAAGAGGGGCTACACACGAACCAATTTGAATTTTACAAATTTACTGTTATTTACTTTTCCTTAGCAAAAGTCAACAGTCTTAATATTTAACGTATATAAGGCCATACTGACCAATCTTTGTGCAAAGTTTCATATCGATCCCTATAACGGCTTAGAAAAACGGAGCTCGAAAAGGAAGTTTAACTTTAAACGCCAATAACTTTTTTACCGTTACTTGAAACTGGCAAATTGTAACTGATATGAAATGTACTCGTCAAGATCTTTGATTTAAATGCCCACACGTTAATCTCCGTTAAAAACTAAAAAAGTCGACTTTTTTCAAACGTTCGGGACACCCTGTTATCTTCTTCCTACCAACTTCTAATGTATTTGTGCCAAAGACTGTTAGCATTCTACACATTCATACCGAATTTCATGACAATCGGTTCAGCCGTTCGGGAGTTATTTAGTGAACAGACGGACGGACGGACGGACGGACGGACGGACGGACGGACAAAATCGATTTTATAAGGGTTTTTTGAAAAAATTCTAAAAAACCCTAAAAATCAATATTTAAAGAAAATGCCCAGTTAATATGGAAAAACGGATACCTGGTTATCAAAATGAATACCACAGTGAAGGCTCTCTCATAATTCAGGGATATATTGCTTACAATGTCCTAGGCTGCTTAAGGTCAAATCACTGTTTCCTTGGCCAAAGCTTCTTTTGGTCGTCATTGAATCGTCGGAAGTTATATTCATTTTTTTTGCGGCACAATTTGGTTTAAATTTCACTTCTTTCGTAGAGTTCTTCATGGTGGCTCATTCATCACTCGGGGTTCACATTCGCTTTCTTTCAGAGAGCGCCAATATTTGCTTTTATTTTGTTTTAAAACATTTTTTGTTTGGTAATAAACAGTTTACCGTATAAAATAAAATTCAATAGTAGCGTATTCAATGTGTAAACCAGGACTAAGGCTTGCATCAATCGATGCTCAAACCAATCTTCGAAATTCTGATTTTTGTTTATGTTTCGAGCCACTGGTGGTATTTTTTATTTGAAAATTAATATGTGGAACTCAAAAATTAATAAAAATATATTTTGTACATCAATTCTTGCGAAAAAATGGGTGCAATAAAAGAGTTAAATGTTGTCAAAATACTTATGCCACACCAGAATTACGCCTCCATCTTTTCTCTTTTCTATAGCACGAGAGTCCGAAAGAGGACAGGAAAAATATTAAGCATATTTATTGCTGTCGATATGTGCTTTAATTTTGATAAAAGAAATTTACAGTTATTGGCTTTAGTTAGACAAAACCAGTTTCGGGGCTCGAAGGTATGAGATGGCAAAATACATATGCCGACCAGTGTACATATAGCCTTTCACTCTATGTATGTATGTAACAATCAATCAATATATCAACAGAACAGGTTCACCACATATTTCCCAGAATGTCGGCTAGTATTCTTTCTCAAGTCTGTTTAGGAATATATCACTTATTAACCCATTCCCCGCCAACGCATTTTTTTTTCGAATTACATCCTGAAAATTGGTATTTACGGTAAAGAAGCCACCCTGAATCCAAAACCGTTTACCATTTTTTCCTACGTGCCTCCGTTCTCCCGCAAAGGCCCGATGCCATATGGCATCATTGGCGGGAACCCATTACAAATTTTTTTTTTCAGTTAAGATAAAAACGTTGAAATTTTTTTGGAAAAACACTTTTTACTTTCTTTAATTATAATTCTGAGCTTGTGTGAAATTTTAAGAAGCATTTAACACATAATCCTGTATCACATTTGATGCATTTAGTCCGAGTTTGGCTTTTGCAGGGCGGATATGCACATCTTCTTCGATTGCATTTCGCAACATAATGGCCAATTCCATCATACGTGCAACATTCGGAAGACTGTGGTATGTGCTACCCAAATCTGATGAGCCACAGTCGTACAATAGTAGGTTGCAATATCCCTACGGAACTGCATTTGGGTGACTTCCCCGACTTTATTTGTAATATCCAAGCATTTTCATCATCCGATATGATAGGTTCAAGATATTCAACCGCCTCATGTAATTTCATTCTGCATAAGTAATATGCATGAAAAAGAATGGATTGAAATTGCTTTCTTTAAAAAATAACGGATAAATGCTCATTGTGGAAATTGAATTTTGGTAAGTTACTTTTACGCACTTTTTTTTTGCTCTGTACCGAGACAAGCCTTTCGAAGTACTGACTCAAAGCTTTTGTGGACAAATATGTTCTTCAAACTCCTTGAAATTCAAAAAAAATCAAGATGAATACTTATCACGGTTGATTCAGCGCTTGAAAATAATGTTGCGTATACGCAACTTTGAGCGTTTACAGGGTGTAGTGTGCATGTATATAGACCACCCAGAGTAAAGGATGATGCACACTTGAGAGCAACAAGGATAATTCCGAAAAAAGTCCCATTGTTGAGACCAGATACGTCAAAGGAGTAATTTGATTCTTTGACGAGGTCTCGAACGTGTCTGAGTTTATTATTTAGTGCATCGTATGTTAGTCTCCTGGATGGAATACACGTCCATATTTTAAAGGTGTTTGTGGGTGCGCTTTAGAAAATGATGCATTTGATTGTGAAAACGATCATCGGACTTGGACTCTAAATCCTCAGAAACGAATTTTCAGCATAAAATTAATTTTCACAAAGTGAAAATTATTAAAAACGCAGTAAAACATATTGAAAAAATATAAAAAAAATAAAATTAAAAATAATTTTTTTAATAGGTTTCCGCCAATGATGCCATATGGCATCACTAAAATGTATTTAGTGTTACTACCTATAAAACTACCGTTATTGCAAATTTTTTTTTTTGCTATTCTAATCTATGCTACTCTGGCTTTTGTTTAACACAAATTGTTCTGAGAAAATCAGGTCGCAAGTATATGATTTTTTAAATTTTGTGGAGTCTTACCCGCAAAAATCGCATTTTTTTTTTAAATTTCACGACACTTTTTTTTTCTGCTCCCAATGGCACAAATCTAACTAAATACTAGCCAGGAACATTGGAATAGATAGAAGAAACATTACTTAGTGTAACAAAGAAAAAACAATGTTGAGGATGTTACAGGGTGTCCGTGGCGCGCTCCCAAATATGAGGCTTTTACTGATGCCATATGGTATCATTGGCGGGGAATGGGTTAAAGGAAGAAGAATATGAGGTGATTTTAAGTCAGACATCAGGGTGGTTGCCTTTGAAGATATTAGTCTTTTTCCAGATCAGCGATGCGTACAATGTGTACGGCATTGGATCTTCGGGTTTCTGGTCACTTTACATTAAAGGGGCGGTTGCCATATATGGTTCAAGTCACCCCCCCCCCCCCCCCCGACCCCAATTTGTATGGTAAAAATGCTCCCGATTTCGCAGACTATATATTGAACTGATTGCTGCTAAATCAAATCCAATGACAAATCTTGAATAAATACGTATACTCGCATTAGAGAGCATGCTATCAATATTTCCCTGGTCATATTTCATTAAATTAAAATCAAATATCGGTTCTTTCAACCCGTCAATTATATTACGCCCAATTAGCACTCTAACAATGTTGCAAATGTATTCAAAAATCTATGATACCGAAAAAAATCAAATTTAAACGCCTCAACACCCCCGCGCCGGTATTGTGTCCACCTGTCCAAAATAGTCGACAAATCGAAATTTATCGGTTCAACATCAAATTAGTACAGCAAATGGGCACTATAGCTACCATATACATACACAGGCACACGATCAATTCACCGCGAGAATGCAAATGACTTAATTTAATTAATCAAATCAAATTCATACGTGCCCTGGTTCAAGTTTATTTGTAAACAATCGCGTGAACAAAAAATCTTTTTTTTTTATTTGTTGCATCATGTGCTAGTGCTAGACGTGTGTGTGTATAAAATAAATGCGGTAGAAATTTTGTCACGGCTGCGGTTTGGCGATCTGATGCGTTTCATTTTAATTAAATGACAATTGTTTCACCAGCCATAATTTGATTGCCAATTGTGAAATTTACTAACCATTAAAGATTGTAGGCGAAAAATTTAAATTGTGCTGGCTCTGGCTCCGTTTTATCTTGAAATTATTATAATTTGTTTAGCGTCATACGTATCTACGTATTTTTATATGTAAATACTCGTATCGTACTAATGGTGCGGCGAGCCACAAAAGATATGCCCGAAATTTGCGGCAATATACTTTGTTTATGTTGTTTGGCAAATTAGCTAGTCAATTAGCGGAAATTTTGGTTTGATGAAAATATTTTAATGATGACTACGCGAAAAAAAAATTACATTAGCGCAACACAAATGTTTACACAAAACGTAGAAATTGTTTCACTTGTGAATTTTCAATTCGACCAGAAATTGTTTCAATCTAATCTATTACAACACTCTCTCTCACTCTGCGGAAAGTATTGAACTGAAATTCGACTCAAATATAATCCCAGAATTACAAATTGCTTGTCGATTTGATCAAATCTACACAAAAATGAATCTATACATCAGAGGAATTGTGATTTCGCATAGAATAGAATCCACTACAATTTTTTGTCTGATGATATGAAAATGTGAAATATGAGTTTTTAATCTTTTAAAATTTCTAAAATGTAATTTAAATTAAGGAATAAATAAATTGAATTGAATTGAATTGAAAAATTGATATTGCTTTCCGCACTCGTTTGCTGATGAACTTACACCAATCCCTTTTTTTGTGCTCCATACAGTTGTTGACCCGATTTTATCAGCTTAAATTTTCCCCGGGCAATTTTTTATCCTATATCTAGACGTTCAAGAGCGAAATGAACTCGTATAGCGAGTACAACATCCCCATAATATAAACGAGTACCTACCCCCTATACGTGGATGGGATATCCTTTGTAACGGATGCATAATAATTTTGCATGATAGCTGACAGAGTTATTGCATTTATATGGAACGCATGGTACTCCTATATGGAAACTGGGACGTTCTGGGATATGTGATGAAAACTACACAGACACACACAAAGTTTACAAAGAGGCGGTGGTAGTCAAGGCAATCAGCATATGGAAAAACGATAATTTATTTTGGCGATTTTTTTTTGTCTTTCTCCAAGGAAAGTATGTAGTGGGATAAAATAAATTCCACGTATGCAAATACTTAAAAAAATGATTTAATTTGCTTTAATATTGTTCGTCCCCCTTTTTTTTTGTAAAAGTATGTCTATGTAGGGTGCCATTAATTTTGGCCCTTGGCTGCGTTAAAGTGTGCTCCTTTAGGCGAAGGTTCGTAAGAGCGACGCAAATCTGGAGATGAAGAGGAGGCTGGGATGGGGGGTCTCCAGGCTGTATAGTAGTTGAAAGCCTTGGGAATATAAATTATTTTATATGGCATATTATGGAGTTTTATGAAGTGTTTGGTTGCATATTCAACCTCACATATGGGGTGAGAATGGGAATTATTTCTCATATTTAAAGGATTCTGTCCCTCGGTTTTGTAAATAAGAAAATCATTTTAAAGTTGCGCTCATAATATACTTTAGAATGTGTCACTAGAGAGCGGTACATTTTTTTTATACCCTTTGCCTAATCCAAGAACCTTCGATTGATGCTACTGGAAAAAAAATTACAGGTCTAAATTTCCGGCATGCGGAATTATTCTATGCTGCAGGGGGGACGATAAACCTCGCTCGTGCATTGTGGTCAACCGTGACCTAAAGACAACACTGATCACTGATGAACGATCTAAGTGAATGTGACACCACTGTGATTAAAGTAGTCGCACAGGGTCAGGGAACTATGAAAGATACTTTCCATATGACAGTACTGAAGTTCCAACAACGAGCTTCGTCAAAGGGGTAGACTACGCCAAGCGGAAGGGCATAGGTATAATCGCCGGGTGCGATGCCAACGCGCATCAGGTAGGTTGGGGAAGCACCGACATCAATTCAAGAGGATCCGAACTCGCCGAGTATCTAGTTACGACTGATTTCAAGATTCTCTACAAGGGCAATGAGCATACATTTGTCACAACTGCAAGGAGAGAAGTCATTGAAATCAATCAATTAGCTTCTAAGAGCCTGACAAACCTGGTCCACAAATGGGAGGTCTCCAGGGACAGCACGCTATCGGATCATCGCCGTATTGATTTCGAACTGAACCTAGGTCACACACCTAGGGAACCTTTTCGAAATCCCCGCAAAACAAACAAACAAATATAAAGATATTTTGCAGACTGCCTTACCGGCACCAAGCCGCCGAATTAAATCTATTGAGGCGGCTAAAGAGGATACACTTTTGCTAACCAATCGAATAGTAGATGCCTACGAGCAAAGCTGCCCAATGCACCCGCCAAAGAAGGAAAGTACACCTTGGTGGAATCCGTACTTGGCGCAGAAGAGAAGGGCTACAGGGAAACTCCTTAATAGGGCTCTGAAGACAAATTTGTCCACGGATTGGACTATCGTACAAGAAAATATTTTTTTTTTTTCAAAAATCTTCAAATGTCTGTGGTAGCTAAAGGGTTAAATATTAGGGGGAAAACACATGAGGAATCACAATCCGGTGCGGTTACGCGGCAGTTCGTGGACACCCTGTATAGGGCATACCTCTTCTATGCCTTTTCATTCCAATAACCTGACGGAACGTGAAGGTGGTGTTTATCCCTAAGCCAGGTAAACCCCCCTATGCTGAAACTAAGAATTTTCGGCCTATCCGTCTGACATCATTCCTCCAAAAGGGGCTCAAAAGACCGGTAGACAAGTATATTAGACGGCCGCTGAACAAGGCAACCTGCTTACCAAGAAGGTAAATCGACAGAAACTGCCCTTCATGAACTCGTCAGTGAGCTCGAGGAGAGTTTGTCTCAAAAAGAGTTTGCACTGGGTGCATTCATCGACATCCAAGTGGCGATCGATAGCGCCTCATTCACCAGCATCTGTGATGCAGCAAACGAGCATGGAATCGACCATTTGCTGATAGGGTGGATGGGTAACATGCTCACTTCAAGAAGGATATTCCTTGAAGTGAGCATGTTATAACATATAACAGCTGGATCAAAAACCATCGAAGCAGGGTGTACCAGAGGGTGCACTGAACCAAAAAATTCGTAAATTCGACGAAATTACATTTAATATGAAGAAAATTTCATCAAAATACGGTCAATGAAGCTGTTATTTGGATTGAAGAATACCACAGTTATATTGAATAATTACGAAATTATTGTAAATTGATGAATAAATTTGTCAATATGAAGAAATTTTCTATTATTTTTTTTTAAATATTAAAAATTAACATTGCGTGTTGTCTTATTCGTATTGAAACTAATTTAATTTATTATTATATTTATTTAAGACTTTCAAATATTTATTAAACACTTTTTTTTACATACAATTAACCATATTACCATTGTGTCTAACACAGGATTCGAACTCGGTCCGCTTGCGTGCCAGTCCACTCACGTTGCCACTGCGCCAGAGAGGAAATATACTTCCAATGTTCTCAAGACCCGCAGAACCTACTTGATACACATTGCATGGCGGACACCTTATTGAGACTCGGCCACGACATTTTTTTTTCTTTCTCACAAATTGTATTAAAAAACTTCCTTTTTGGAATTGAGATTTCCATTAAAATTTAAAGGCAAAGATTACTCAAAAAATCGAAAAATCACAGAAAATGCGTTACTATTTATTCATCTGTGTGAATAATTTTCGTAAAAGAGAAGAATTGAAGAATTGATTTTGTAAATATGACTAAATTATTCACTGTGATAAAATATAATATATATAAAATATAAGAATGATGCTATTCTTCCATTTGATTAAGTTTTATCCTTTTGACGAATCTGACAAATTGTGAATTTGTTATTTTGACTAACTTTTGTCAATCTGACAATTGGTTCGAATAATTTAGCGCAAACAAATCGTCAGTATGAATAATTTTTTCTATACGAAGAAAAACTTTTACAAAGTGTGATTTCTTCAAATTGATAAAAAATTGTAAGCGAATAGTAATAAAACTGATGAAAATTTAGTTAATTTGATAAAACAAAAAACAAAATTTTCATATTGAATAATATGTAACTTTTTTTCTAAAAATCTACCCGTATTTATTCAATGTAACAAATTATTATTCAAATCAAATAAAAATTTTATTCAAAATTTTAGGAAAAAAAATTCGTTCATATGAAGAAATATTTGGTTCAGTGTGCCCTCAGGGCGGAGTTCTCTCTCCTCCTGATGTGGCTTCTTGTGATGGACACTCTGCTCCCGACTTTAGATAATAACAGAGTGTTTGCGGAAGTTTATACAGACGACCTTGCTGTAATAGACAAAGGCAAGTTTGTGGACAAAATCTGTGACCGCATGCAATCAACACTACGGCTAATCGACAGACGGGGTAACCAAAATGGGCTATCAGTAAACGCCGAGAAGGTTGTCTTGGTTATGTTTACCAGAAACCGAAATCGGGGAAACTTCACCTTATCCAGATTGCACTTCCATCATATTACCCATCCTGCTATACGCTTGCATTGTTTAGTGGCCCAGAGTCAGCGTTGGCGTCAGCAAGAAGCTGCTGACGCATGTGCAGAGCAGTGGCGGCTCGTGCCTATGGAAATAGATGAGGCGAAAAAAACACATTGGAAGGGTGTTGTTACATTGATAGAGAATCATTTTACAATTACAACTTTATTCAACATGGGAGTAGCCAGAGGGGGCAGGGAGGGGCGCTTCCCGTCTCTCCGGGAAGGTAGCGGAATTTGACTTTATTCCATCTGAAAGGGATTTTAGTGATAAATGGTATACTTCTTTGCTTTTCCTAGTTAAGGAACGAGTCTCATATTTCCCTGTCTTTCAAGTTATTTGATCGAGATTCTTTTTGGAGCTGAATCATACCAGCATGAAATTTAACGACTGTTAATATTTTGTTAAATTTGGTTGGAGGAAATCAAAAAAAGATTTTTAGATTTTGCTCTGAAAAAAAAAACAGTGAGAGACGACACAAACTGATCTCTTGGTCTATTTCTTTTAAATCGCAAGTGGAATATTCAATCCGAGGGACAAAAATAGCACTGAACATAGACGAGCTAAAAAGCTGAAATTGGAGGCTAGTTGAATAGCATCAGCAGGGGCCATTTTTCGTTACATGGTATAGAAAAATCATGCTGCTGGATTGCCCTTTCTTAACAATTGGCTCTAAAATTTGCCTAACAATATTTTCGCGACCGACAATTTGAACTCCTAAGAAAATCTGACCGAAATCCCATGCATCATAATATCCCATTTTAAATATTTGGCGTTTCGGCATAAATTAAAAATCAATTTGAAAAGTTTGGGCGTGAAAATATTAAAATGAAATAATAAACAGTGCAAAAATCACACAACTATCGAGCCTTTTTAAAATCATATGCAAGAAGCGACATCATCTAATATTTTCCTTTTTCTATTTCAACCAAAATACATAAAATAGAAAACCGAAACTATGCTCAGTAAGTTCTTATCTCAACTTCATTTTGCAGAGCTACATTTCAATGCGCAAAGCATACAAGAAAACGAGAACAAACAACGCCATCTAGATATATCATAGCCGCAACTCAGCTGGACAATGCCGTCATAGTTTAGCTCTTAAATTTTTTATTTACACGAACAAACAACAAAAACAAGTAGTGACGTAATAAAAAGCAAAAACAAAGCTGTGCAACATTGGCGAACATAACCTAAAACTATAAGCTGATTTTGACGTCTAAAATTCTACATTGCGGCCTTAATATCTAGACGGCGTTGGAACAAATCGTCGCACGGTTTCGATTCAGATACACACGCTGAGGCGATTTCTGTTTCGCCTCACTGGCATCTTTTTTCCCGTACATTGTCCCATAGAGAATCGGGTAAATGTATTGATACGTGTTGAGTTGCTGTTAGGGATTGTGCGGCAGAAAAATTATCGCGTCACATGTATGAATTGGTGTACAAAAAATATTTTAGGGACTTTATGATTGTGTTAAGGAACTTGTAATCGAGTTTATAGATATATTCAGGGGTTTTTATCATATTTGATTAATTATGTTTTATGATAAATTAAAATGTATAACTCGCCGAGAATGAAGGTGAGGCGCCGCCTCAGTTGCCTCATCTGAGAAGCCGCCACTGGTGCAGAGACTGGGCTGCCTAAGCATAACTGGGGCAATAAAAACCACGCCGCCCGCGGAACTGGAGACCCTCCTAAGCTTACCACCACTTGATGTGGAAGTGTCTTGTAAACATGGGCACCTGGAAGATAACAACGGTCATGCGTTAATAATGAAATCACTTCAAAAACACCCTCAGGCACTGATGCCTTCGGACGGGATAATTTCAAAATACGTCTTTGATAAGTCATACCATGTAATCCCCACTGACAGAGAAGAATTGTCCTTCGAAGGCCACTCTGACTTTGTTGGAGATGACATAATTGTCTACACAGGCAGGGCTTGTTCAGGGATCTTCGACGCTCAACCAAGAATTGAGCTGTACCATTCTCTTGGGTCCATCACATCGATCTTTCAAGCAGAAATTAACGCCATTATAGTGACAGCCCATGAATGCATGCGGTACAACTGGCGCGGTCGCAACATTCGAATCTGCGCTGAGAGCCAAGACGCCTTGAAGGCGCTGGACTCTTCAGAAATATCAAACCAGCTGGTATGGAATTGTCATCAAGCGCTTCTAAGGCTGGGGAGACTAAACGGGCTACAGCTGGTGTGGGTGCCCGAACACTCAAACATCATTGGGAACAAGATCGCAGATGAACTCGCCCGACAAGGCACACATGCTGCTGGGTCCGGAACCAGCTTACGGCATACCTAGGGTGGCCAGATGCCCCGTATATTACGGGTTACCCCATTTTTCGGGCACCGAAAGTCCAAATACCCGTAATCAAAAAAATCAAATACGGGGCAAACAATGGATAATTTAAGTAAATGAGGAATTATGAGGAATTTTGTGTAACTTCGCCCCTAATTAATAAATATGTTCAGGAGATGAAGAGATGCCGATGAAGTGATAAACCCTGACGCAGCTATCAATAATAGCAGCAAAATATGATTCGATTTTTGAAACTGGTCTTTTCTATCCTTTAGCGTATTTAGGAACCCTTGTTCAGTTTGTCCAGACGCAGGTGACGAAATGGATCATCATTTCTAGTGGCTAAGTACCAAAAAACCCTTATCGATTTTGTTTCCTGGAAGTGGACGAGCTTTCCAGGACATTTTATGTCGAAAACAGGCAAAAACTTGTTCGAGCTGAAGAGGGTTTTTTGCTGTTTTTGACGTAGAATGTACTCAACGTACAGAGGACGACATCGATAAGGGTTTTGGGTAGTTTTGCCACTAGAAAGCTCATCGATTTCGTCCCCAAGCAGGTGACGAACTGAACAAGGTTTCCTATAAATACTCGTCCTGGCAATTAATTCACCGAACGAGAGAATATTCTCGCTTTGCGGTAACGCATGGACAGATAGCCGGAACCGACTAAATATTCAAACTGTCAAGGGTGAGCCTAAAATAAACTGCAATTTTCAAATAACATCTACATAAAATAACCGCATACATTTTTTTTTAATTTTCGCCCCGTAAAAAAATTGAAAAGACGTATTTTATACGCTAGTGACCCGCAAATCGAAAGCAGGCAGGTGTTCACCCCAGGCATACCATTATCCGTGATCAAGCTTACCCTAAAAAGGGAGTCGGCTGCGATTCATGCCGGAATCTGGGAGAACTTAGATTCCTGCCGACAAACTGAAGCCTTCATCGCCACACCCATGCGACACGTGGCGTCCTTCCTGCTCAATCTTAGGAAAGGGGACACTCTTAGGCTTCATGCACACGACGCGAAAACGGCTCGCAAGCTCGACACATCGAAATGCATTGGCTCTTATGGGAAGTTCACGACGGCGAGAGCCGTGCCGCTGTCAAATCACAACAAGCGAGACGTGTTTTCACATATCGTGCACCACAATCCGCAAATTCACGGCTCGCGAGCCGTGTTTTGACTGTGCATGGCACTCGCTTGCTGTCGCTCGTCATGAGCTTCCCATAAGAGCCAATGCATTTCGATGTGTCGAGCTTGCGAGCCGTTTTCGCGTCGTGTGCATGAAGCCTAAGGCTAAGGCTTCCCATAAGAGCCAATGCATTTCGATGTGTCGAGCTTGCGAGCCGTTTTCGCGTCGTGTGCATGAAGCCTCACAGATCTAGTGACAGGCGATTGCTTTCTAAATTACCACCTACACAAAATTAAGGTGGTACTATCGGCTATGTGCGGCCACTGTGAGGAAGAGGAAGAAACAGGTATTTTGGCGATTACTTCACCGAAGAAAGCGAGGCGTTCTCACTACCCCTTAGAAAAGTTCTACGCTTCGCAAAATCCTGCATCAATCGCAGGCAAAACAGCGCCTCAGCGCAACGGAAGGGTACAATGGGTCGCGTTAGTGGCCTGAGTGCCCGTACCACGTGGTCCGCCTACTATTTCGGGCGCGAACTTGGGTTGTGTACGTAGCATGTAATGGGCCTGCTTTCATCTTTCGCAGATTTCAAAGCCCCGGTCCAACCGGAAAAAAATACCCTTCGCTCATAGAGTGAAAAGGTATACATATTAACTTTGACATGAAGTTTGAACCGGAATGAAGGAAGCATCTCCGACCATATATGATCAGCATGACTTAGGAAGTCGATTGGGCGATGTCCGTCCGTTGCAGCGCGTTTTTTTTTCTGCCGCTATAAAAGCTACGGGGCTGAAATTTTGCACACATGCTTATTTATGCTGCAGACTGTTTGTATGTTTGAATCACCGAAATTGGATAACTGTGTCATGGGGCTGCCATAGAAACCTAGCCCCCCCCCCAATTTAAGTTCTTCTAAAAAAAACTTTTTTTGGACACCGATTTCAACCAAACTTCATGGAAATTCATTTCTATTGATGTCATAAAAAATACGTAGAAATGGATGGAAAAGAGGGGCTGTCGTACAAACCCTCCCCCATTTTGGTTATTCTACGAAACATTTTTTTGCTACACCAATTTCGCAAGCCTTTTATTATTATTTTATTAATATTATTTTTATTTATTGAAACAAAAAAAAAATGTAAAAACAAATGGAATTTTACTATGGGACCATAAAGTTTTCTAAGGGATTTTTTTTTCATTCGCCCAATTATTCCAAGCAAGACTCACTCAAAGGAAAAGAATATAGGGCGAGGGTCCGGGCGGGTTAGGATTAAGTCATAGGTACGCCCGAAAAAACTTTTAGCGCAAGGGGAGTGGAGGGTATCCAAATTTCGGCTGCGCTCGAAATGAGCCTCGGTCTGTTTTTTGGTTTTGTAAATGAATTTTCGGCTTTTTTTTTGAAATTACGAGAGTACGCCAAAAATGAGAAATAAGGCCTCGAATTTTTTATTTATTACGTAAAAGCATTCCCCTTAAAATAACAGAAAACTGAAACCGTGAAAATCAATCAATCACCAATAATTAGCTCATTCGGATCAAAGCCAAGAGTACTTCCCTACCTCCTCCTCTCCCTTTATCTTTACACTCGGTGTTGGCTGGATAATCAGGCTTATAAATCCAGCCAATATCGGATGGAAATCAATGGGTCTGCACATATGCAACAACAAAAATAATCCCGTTTCTTTTAATTTGTTTTATAGGCGAGGAATACATCGACAAAACTGGAAGTTTTTAGAATGGCAACCGAGTCGCAGACGATATACAACCACTTACTCAAATTCAGGAAGGCAATGGGTAGCATCAGCGAGGACATTCGGTTCCTGCGATTATGCTTAAGTACAAAGTCGCGCTAAAGTCGCATCGTGTGGGGATGAAACCATCGATCCCAGGATGCTCCAAGCTGAAGGCAAACATGAAGAAGCTGGCTATGAAGAACTCCATCAACCATCTGTATGGAAAGCTAAGTGCCATAACTCTACGGACGTACAACTGTCACCTTACATCTAGGACAGTATCGAGATGGGGGCAAGGAGACATCGTGGAAACACTGGAAGAAATCGCGAAGGCGGAATAATGCGAACGTCGAACAAAACTGGAAGCGATAAGGACCGGAACGCCCAACAAGGATCAAAGAGCCCGAGTCGAACGGCTTTGTCATCAACAAGTAGAAGAAAACTTTTACGAAGAGGCAGGAGCAACCACTCAACATGGGGTTGAACTTCGCCCTTCAAGAAACTAAGCTCCCTATTGAGGACATCGTAGTCGACGTAGAGACTGGTATCCGATTTGAGGATGTGGGACCAAGGTGGCCATTCAGAAGGAAGTGGAGGCGGCTATAGCGAACCTACATCCAGCGGCATCGAGGCTGGAAGCAGCACAGTCGAAAACCGTTAAGGAGCTCGAGCAGAAAGGGGTCTTTTATCTGCGAGCGGACTAGGGGAACGCAGTCGTAGTGGAGGATAAGGAGGGCTATGATTCAGCGATGCTCCAAAAACTCAATTCAGGAGGATATTTCGAGTTGCGTATCCTCTTCCAGACTCCATCAAGAGGGTTGAAAAGATGTCGAAAGATTGCACTCCTATCATCGGTCAGCCCTCCAAACTGCGAATGCCAAACACTGCCCTGCCGAGGATAAAAGGCATACCTAAATTGCACAAGCCCGGAAACGAGTTCAGGGAAATCGTGGCACCTATACCAACTCTGCGAAACAAAACATCGCAAAATGGCTACTCCAGAGAGGTTCAATGGGAGGAAAACATTACACTCGTATGTTGATAGGTAGATAGATCGTATTAATGTGTCATTTCACAAAGTTAAAATTCATTATGTTTATTCTCCGTAGGGCCATCAGAGTGAGGGTTAGTCAAAGTCGAGGTCCTCTCTATATTATGTTCAGAACCAGAAAGTAGCGGACTTTACATACTTTCACGGTCAAAACATAGCCTTGAGTGATTTCCGTGCTTTTGCCCACCGTTGTAATTTCTATGGCAGCTACTTAATATAGGCTGGTTCTGGCTCTTTTCACCTTCAGCTCCGTAGCTTTTATAGCAGCTGAGGAAAACGAGCTGCAACAGACGGACAGACAGACGGACATAAAGATGATATGCAGCGTCGTGAGTAGACACTCATGCTCCCAGTGGCGTAGATAGCTTTTCGGAGAGGAGGGGGATCATTTTGCTAGGTTACTTATACTTTGACGGTTATCAAATGTTGAATTTCAGAATAACAATGTCCGTATTTATTACACTTCGAATTAGCATTATTTTTGGTGCAAAATATATACCAGTGTTGCCATATGAAAAAACTGAATCCTGATAAAATATTGCATCGTTAATTTTGGCTTTTGACATTTTTATGTCTTGACTCTGGCACATAAATTCGAAAAGCGTCACGAAAATCATAACGAAAAAGCGTTACGTTTTTGGCATTACAGTAAGTTTTGGGTGCCATTCAAGGTTCAACGGAAGTTGGGCTAGGTGGTACCCTGTGAGTGTTGGGTGCCATTCAAGGTTCAACAGAGGTTGGGCTTGGGTTCAATTTACGTTCAACTTGGGTTCAACTTGAATTCAACTCGAATTCAACTCGAATTCAACTCGAATTCAACTTGAATTCAACTTTCAACTTAGGTTTAACTTACGTTCAACTTTCGTTCAACTTTTATTGAACGACCCAAAAAGTGTAACTTTCAACTTAGGTTCAACTCACGTTCAAGTTTCGTTCAACTTTTGTTGGCCTGTCAAACATGACGTCACTAAAGCACCCATAGCGCCGCTCGTGGGACACGTACGCTGACAAGTCTGGTGTCGTTAGAAAGCTTAGACTTTGGGCTTTTACATTCGATTTTTTACTACGATGAGTGATTCCATAGTATTCCAATTTTCGTACAAAATTTTCGCTAATGAGATTGCAGTATCAGTATCTTTATATTGGGTTAGATCAGTGGTTCCAAAACTTTTCGCAGTCACGGGACACCTAGCATCGCCGCTTTTCTGGCCGGAACACCCCAAAACAGGGATTAAAATAAATAATATAGTTATATGTCCAGAAAAGGGAAATTATGAAAACGGGAGCTCGTTGACCATTATATGAGGATAAAGTACAGCTTTTGTGTTTTTAAATCGAAATTTTCCGATAAATCGGAAATTCTTTAGTGGATATTTCTAAACTTTATTAAATTTCTTAAATTTTAGCACTTAAAATTTGAACTGTTAAACATTCGTCTGTAGAACTATAGAAAAGTTCTGATTAGCACAAATTTAATCCTCTAATTTATTTGCTCCTTAATTCAAATCCCAAAAACCTCGTCACAAACACTGTGGACATGTTTTATTTTCTGGTACACACTGCTTCCTTTTCCATTTCAAATAGTAGAAAATTGTTAAAGAAAATCGGTCGAGTCTCTGATGCTGGTCAAATATTTTACAGTTAAGTTGATTTCCTGTACAGTGTAAACCAGGTTAAACTTCGGAATTTTAAAACTTACAAAATTTTTTTCCTATAGATTGTGTGCTTTTTGTTGTCAAAAGCTCTTTCTACATTTTTCCTATTTTTAGATATATTCGCGAAATTCCTAGAAATTTCCACGGAACCCTAGGGTACCGCGGAACTCCGTTTGTTTGTTAATTTGTTTTCAAATTACTACCTGGAAATTTCTAAGAAAAATTTAAAGAAGTTTTAGTTAAAGTAAATAATCCTGGTTATAGCTTTGAGAGTTATTCGTATTAAATTAAGAAAGTCAAGACTTGCTTTGGCCTGCTATATACGATAAAGCCTTGCGTCAAATTTTAACTTAAAACTAGGGGGCTTCGCCCCCTGCTCGCTACGCTCGCCAACCCCCGGGGGCAGAGGCTAATTTCAGGCGCGGCCGAAATTTGGATACTCTTCGGTCTCCTTGGGCTAAAAGTTTTTTTCGGGCGTACCTATGACTTGTATTTAATCCCCCTCCTCATTCTTTTTCTTCCGTCTTGACAACAGTTTTGAGCTTGGTTGACATAAGTGGGCAAATAAAAATATTTACTCGGATAATTTTGTTGGCGTTGCGGGAGCATGACTCCACAGTACGATTCCAATCGTTTTTAACTTTTTTGTTGCTTTGGTAAAGACACATTAATTCAAGGTTTTGTGAAATTGGTGCAAAAAATTTTTCTTAGAAGAACCAAAATGGGGGTTGGGTTTGTATGGCCACCCCATGACCCCATGGTTAGATTTGATCAATTCTTAGATATGTTTTGTGTCATCAAGAGAAACACGTTTGTGTGTAATTTGGTTGAAATTGCTGCACAAATAAAAAAGTTTTTCTTAGAAGGACCTAAGTTGGGGGGTCAGTTTTGTATGGCACCCCCATGACCCCATGGTCCGATTTGATCCATTCTTACATATGTTTTGTGCTATCAATAGAAACATATTTGTGTGAAATTTGGTTGAAATTGCTGCACAAATAAAAAAGTTTTTCTTAGAAGAACCTAATTTGAGTAGTTCGGTTTGTATGGCAGCCCCATGACCCCATTGTCCGATTTTACCGATTCAAACATACAAACTGCCTGCAGCAAAAAGAAGCACTTGTGCAAAATTTCAGCTTCATAGCTTTTAACCCTCATCCAGCGGGATAGGTACAGGTGTACCTTTTTCGTTTTTAAAACACCGTAACTTTTTTGCTATGGGCCCGATCGGGCTGAAATTTTCTGACATCTCTACGATTTTAGTTTAAAATATGTATTCCAAATTTCAGAAATGTGTGACCACCCATCCCCAAGTTAGGGAGCAAAATTAATCTTACACCCTTTAACGGCGGCAAAGGTACATTTGTACCTTCATATATTTTGTATGAAAGAAAATTTACAAAAAACGAAAATAAAATATTTTTGGTGAATGCTCATGCTTAGAGAGATTTACTATAGCATAAATAAGTTGAGAATCGAGTGATGTACAGAAGTATTTGATTCACGAATTTTATTTGTAATGATCAAGGTCTTTGGAGATATCGATCTATAAGGACTAGGCTAACTCATACAGCGGTTTTTGGTTATTTGACATCAATCTGAAGACTTTTACTGGCATACCAAATTTTTTGAAGTAATGGCTTGGGGCAACCAATACAATGTATTACGCCTTCTTTCCCCCATAACATCTAGTGAAAATTAGGTTTGTAACAAATGCTAAAAATTTTGGATTTTAGCGGTTGATTTTCTTTACCACAAATTCCCATAATTTGTATTCCATCACCTAATATTTATTATATTTGTGTAATTCGGGACCTCCACCCGAGTTCCTTTTGAAGTTTCAGCTGAAAACCAGCAGAAGCATTCAACCAAATTTCTAAATGGATGTTTGGGTGGTACTGTACTTGGTTGAATTGTACGTCGGTACTATATAGATACCGATAACTGCTATAAAATATGCCACATTTTTTCGGTTTCTTGTTTTAATTTTTCAATCGATCCTTGGATTTAATTACATATACGAGCAAATATATTACAATTAACAAACAACAATCACAATTAAAATTTTGGATATTTTTCTACTATAGGAATTGGCCTGAGTTTAGATTTACAAAGATTAGAGACTGAAAATTATACTAGCCGATTCTACTTGCTTGTTGCTTGACAGGACCTTTCTTTCGTATAATAACACATTTACTCATTTCTCCAATATATTTATTGCTTCAAATATTGTTGTTTTATGGAAAATAACGAGAATGTGATAATTATTGACGTTTTTTTCGTTAGCGATAACGGGTTCTAGTAACAGAATAGTATATTGGGGGCAGGGGGGTAAATTTAAACCTAAGACTCCACAATTCGCAAATCAAACATACCAAATTCTTCTAAAATCATTAATGACTTAATTTGAACCGTTTTCTACTTTTCATTTGTAAATCAATTTTAGATTTCGTCAAATTAAAATTCCAAGAAACCCAGTTTTTCAATTTTCTTTTTAAAATTTTGCCTATTTCCTAAATTTATCCACTCCAAAAATTAAATCCACATAAACCCAACTTCCTAAAACATTCACTTCGACAAAAACAGTTACTAATTTGTGACTAGTCAACATAATATAACGGTTTTACGGTCAAAATTCATACAAATAGTGAAGATTTTCATACAAAATGTACTAAGGTACAGGTGTACCTTTGCCGCCGGCAAGCGTTGTAAAAATCTGCCGCTGGATGAGGGTTAAATTGGCTGAGTAAAACGCGTCGCAACAGACAGACAGACGGACAGACGGACATCGCCCAATCGACTCGCCAAGTCATGCTGATCATATATGTATACTTTTTATTTGGTCGGAGATGCTTCCTTCAATGCGTTACAAACTTCATGACAAAGTTAATATACCCTTTCACTCTATGAGCGAAGGGTATAAAAATGTGTGGCCGAAGGAGGGGGGGGGATTGATCCCTTTGACCCCCCTCTTATCTACGTCACTGCATGCTCCTACCAACAGAGTGGGCGTCAATCTATCTATATGCTGCTATCACCAAATCTACTTTACGGTCATACACAATCCAGGATAGGCTATAAATAGTGGGCGCATATCCTGTCGCAGATGCATGATCTGGTTTTGCAGTCTTAGACTACCTTGAAATAACTAGAAAGGCATTTTAGGAAAAGCGAAAAGTAAAAGTAAAGGTTAGAATCCATTCCAAATAAAACGCAATACACGAGGATTTCAATAGAGTTTGGCTCAAACGTGCCTTTGCTTAAAACTTTAAAATTACTTCCATTTTTTATTCAAAAAAATAACTGCTTTCAATCTACACTCGGTAGCTCTGATTTTTATACTTCTAGTTCCTGCTGGAACCATATCGATTCCCTGAGATAGCTAGGAATTAATCACCGATTCGGTGATATATGGGTCTACTTCAGAAAGAGCGGCAGACTGCGTCTACAGTCCTGCCATACGGGAGTACCTTCGGCCATACCTCTCTCCCTTGCGGAAATAGCTGTTTATCTGACTAAAAGCCGGAAAGAAATTCGCAGCAGTCTCCCTGGGGAGTCTTCCTCATAGGTTGCCATTTTAGCTAAGCGAATCGTTCAACACCACAACCACCACGAGTAGGTAGAGGCCTTGCCTCCAGGGCATGCCAATCCCCGATGTTTACTATTCGCTAAAGCTTCTCGAAACCAGATGGTCCTTCTTTGACCGCCTTAACACGTTCACGGTCTTTGAGTCACATGTACACACAGCATTTCCCCCCGTTCAAGTCTATGAGTAACATGTGACTCATAAATGTAAGAATTGTTGGGATACCACGCGTGGTGGTAGTGTCCGCGAAAACCAGTCAGACAGTGAACGTGTTTGAAGTCGTAGGCTAACGAATTCGACTTGCCTGTCCAGGCTCATTGAACTTGTGACTACCCATCTGCTTGGAAGAAACGGGTAGCGATATTTTTCACTTCCAGATGGCTCCTCTCGATGACTAGGGAGTAATGTGCCTCGGGTCGTATGGACATCAATCCACACACTAGAAACGTGTAAGCGCATAGGCATTTGCTCACACCTTCGAGACTCGGGTTATGCGAAGTAACCAACTTTGAGGCGAGAGACATTTTAGCCAAATTGATCGTCACGAACAATTATTAGAACGATAGAGTCAACAGGATTCGAAGTTTCATAATAAACCCAGATTTGGTAGTCAAGTGTGAATAGCATTTCACAACGCCCTACTGCTTGAAATAGGTATGATGCCGCGAAATAGCGACGAAAGCAACACCAATGGATTTTAAATAAGTGTCGTCATTTTGCTGGCACTATTGAACAGCACCAGCAAGCTTCCAACATGATGTCTCCCATATAAAATGCATTGGTGCTGTTCAGCATATCTATTTCAAGCATAATAGAAATCTACAAAGAAATCTTGGGTCACTCCCCAAGATTGGGTGTTAAAATCTGAGCGAAATCATATTCCGTCACATGAGTCGCGAATTCGAAAACCACGATAAACGTTTTCAGTGAGACTCGACCCTACGACAATGTGCTTCGAAGGCGAGCGCACTAGACACTCTCATTAGAAACTCCCAAGATTAAAATCAAAAACTTATCGGTATAATTGGTACCTTAAAAAAAATTAATCTCACACCCAATCTGAAATATTCTCGTCTTAATTTTATTTATCTTAAAGCAACTTCACTACTTAATTCTAATAATCCAAAGTAAATCTACCTACATCGAGCCCATTCCCTGCAACACCAACTTGCATAATTTGATATTGGAAAAGTTTATAACAATTTCTTTGTGCGCCACCTTTCGCAAGTACCCGCACGCCGACCGATACCATTCACATCGCTTCCAGGCAAAGTCATTAAAGAATCCGTTCTAATTAAATGATGGGTAATTATGATATGATGCTGCTCTCTTATCCTTTCTGCGTCGATGTCGCATGCAGAGCGATAAGACGAAGACGAAAGAAGAAGAGTCCTTTTGCCCGGACGGGCTATATACGTGTATACGAAAAGGACATACCAAGAACTTTTCAACTTATCAATCATCCTTCTCGTTTGTAAACTTAATCGCATCCATTTCGGGAGCTTGGTCAATCTCAGTCATATTTGTTAGTGTGTGCGCTCTTGTATATATTGCACGGTGATGATAAAGTGAGCCAGCCCTGGAAGATAAACGAAAAAGGAAGCAACCGAGCAGAAAAAATTAAAATGTAATAAATGAACAATTTACAAGACAATGGATCTGGGTGTGCGGACTTTCTAAATTTAGGATAGCCGTATAGCAGCCTTCAAGTCAAAAGCAAGATTGGCCGCGCATTTATATAATGCTAATTAATTACATGCTAAGCAAACGATGATGATGATGAAACCTTTCGTGGGAAGACGTGCACTCTGTGCCAAGCCATGCTCCCGAGGGAAGTATTTTATGAAAGTATGTTTTCCAATAAACATAAAAGTTAAATGCAGCGCTCTTTTATGCTTTATATGCGAGCCTGGCAGCACTTTTATACAATTTTGTAATTAGCAATTTTGAATCTTGAAGCTGCATTCATTCACGGCGAGTCTATGAATGGTGTTTAAAACAAATTGGATTTTGATTGTCGAACAGCATGGGATCCATTCATATCCCGGCAGTGTATTATGAAATGACCACACATTCCGCGGCGCTCTCAAGTGGATTACGGGAAAATAAATATTCAATAAAGCATGGTAATTGATTGCCTTTAAATTGACTATATAGCAAGAGTTGTAAAGCAATCACGACGTTAAGTGTTTGTGGAGATGGATGAGACATAATTCGGTTTTTATTGTGTACTAAAAAGGATACCTATAAAAGTTTATTTGAAATATAAATTTTGGTATGTACGTAGTAGATTCCAAAATTGTTGAGAAAAACACACTTCCAGTTATCCGATTGAATTCATTTAAGTTTTATTTTTCAATGTAACTCCCCTTTACTTCAATACAACGATGAGATCGTTTAATAAGATCCTGCATCCCTTTCAAAAAGTAGTCCGCGGGTTCGTCTTGAAAATGGTCCAAAACAGCATGTTTCAGTTCCTTCTCAGTCTCAAATGTTCGTCCTCGGAGGTCCTTTTTTTAATTTTGGGAACAGGAAGTAGTCACTTGGGGCCAGGTCTGGGCTGTACGGGGGGTGTTCAATTTCTTCAAAGCCGCATTTGACCACAGCAGCCTTGGCCACCGCGGCGGTGTGAACTGGTGCATTGTCGTGAAGAAGCAGCACCCCCTTTCGCCAGTTTTCCATACCGTTTTTCCACGATGTTGGCTCTCAATTGGGTCAAAAGATCTGCATAATATTTCCCTGTTTCTGATGTGCCCTCTTCCTTGAAGTCAATCATTATAATTCCTTTGGAATCCCAGAAGATTGTGGCCATAATCTTTTTCCGGCTCTGCTGCACCTTTGCCTTCTTGGGGTGCTCCTCATAAGGCCTCCTCTATTTTATGGACTCCCTTTTGGTCGTGGGATCATAGTAAAGGACCATGGTTTCGTCTCCTGTCACAATTCTGGTGATAATTGCATCCGAGTCGGCGCGACACAGCTCCAAAAAGTCTTTCGAACATTTCATCCGCTGCTTCATTTGATATGCTGAGAGGAGTTTCGGGATCAATCTTGCCGAGATCTTCCTCATCCCCAAATGGTCGGTAATAATTCTTTCGACGGTGGTTTTTGATAGACTTGTCCTTTCTGCTATCTCTGATAACTTTAGCTGCCGATCACTCAATACAACTTACTCCACTAATTGGAAGTTTTCTTCGGTGGTCTCAGTTATTGGGCGTCCGGTGCGGGGCTCATCAAAAACATTCGTCCTTCCTCGCTTGAATTCCAAAATCCATCGGTAAATAGTCGCCTGGGATGGAGAAGAGTTGCCGTACACGGATATGAGTTCATCTCCAATCTGGGACGCCGTGTATCCTTTCAAAAAAAGGAATTCAATGACCGCGCGGTACTTGATCTGCTCCATTTCAAATACGAAATCAGAATGCGACACAAATTACCTAGCCGGGCCCTTGATTGCACAATTGAACTCATGTTTAGTCCTGTTATGACCGAAGAGTTGTTCTATCGAATAGCGGTAAAATGAATTCAATCGGATAACTGTAAGTGTATTTTTCTCAACAATTTTGGATTCTACTACGTATATACAGGGTGGGCCAATTACAAGTTCGTTTTTAAAAATGCAATAATAATATGTTCACAGTGAGGGAAATCATGTAATTTGGGGCTATTTTCATTTCATTCATTTCATTTGAATTCCCATACAAATTGGCGCATTGAAAATACGCTAATTTGCGTGTTTTCTATGAAACCTTGATTTTTTTAGGGTTTTTTAGAATTTTTTCAAAAAACCTTTATGAAATCGATTTTGTCCGTCCATCCGTCCGTCTGTTCACTAAATAACTCGCGAACGGCTCAACCGATTGTCATGAAATTCGGTATGAATGTGTAGAATGGTTACAGTCTTTGGCACAAATACCTTAGAAGTTGGTAGGAAGAAGATAACAGGGTGTCCCGAACGTTTGAAGAAAGTCGACTTTTTTAGTTTTTATCGGAGATTAACGTATGGATATTTAAATCAAAGATCTAGACGAGTACATCTCATATCAGTTAAAATTTTCCAGTTTCGAGTAACGATAGAAAAGTTATTGCGTTTAACCCTTCTGTCGGCACCTACTACAATATGCATATTCTATACCCAATAGGTCTGGCTGGACCTACTGAGGAAAAATTTTTATTTTTTGTAAAAAGTTAAATTTTTATAGGTATAATCATTCTACCCATTTTTTGCAGCCATTTATAAACAATAAAAGCATTAAAATCTTTTTTGTAGATATACTAGAAGCGTTTTTAAGAAGACATATTTTAAGGTGGTATTTGTACAAACATGTTTCTCCCTTTTTTTCTTCTATTTTTGCTTTTCTATTTTCATTGCGTATCCGTACAGAAAGTTTGATCAAATTTTCCAAGTCCAATATCTTTGGGGAAATATTTGGCACTCTGTTGGTAGATTTTATCGCGATATTAGTCTGCAGATTTGGGAAAATCGATAGATAGAAATAGGGAATTTTCAACCGCAAAAATCATTTCATTCTAAATTTTCCGTAAAAATCTCAATTAAATCTATTAAGAAACACCATCGTAAGTCACTAATACTTAGTTCATACTATTAAAAAGGAAATAAAACTCTTTTGATTTTCCTAGAATCAAATCTCAGTTGATTAGGTGATGTTATAAGATGGGATAAAATTAGGCGTACCCAATTTGCGAACTTCACGGCTTTTTAAAGCAAAATCTCAGAAAATTTTATCGTTTATCGTACAAATTTAATTTTAATGACTTTATTACATTATAAATAGGATATTTTTAAGAGAATTTAAATTTTTCACTTCTTACCTCAAGACGAAAATGGGGGGAAAAACTATAGGTCTGGCCAGACCTATTGGGTATCAAAAAGCACTACAAATTGAAAATCATCAAAAACACGCTCAAAACTTCAACCGATTTTTTTTAAATTTTTGCAAAATGGTTCTAAACATATTATTCTAGGATGTCATGAAATATGAAGTCGCTGCGATTTTATCTTCTATACTTTTTTGACCAATATACAGTTCCAAAGGTCTGGCCAGACCTATGTGCCGACAGAAGGGTTAAAGTTAAACTTTCTTTTCGAGCTCCGTTTTTCTAAACCGTTATAGGGATCGATATGAAACTTTGCACAAATATTGGTCAGTATGGCCTTATATGCGTCAAATATTAAGACTGTTGACTTTTGCTAAGGAAAAGTAAATAACAGTAAATTTGAAAAATTTAAATTTGTTCGTGTGTAGCCCCTCTTAGGTTTCCAAATATGAAAATTCTGCTAAGGGTTTTTAGAAAATTACACAGGGAATATGTCTACGAATCGAATAACTGTATCCCTTAGAGAAAACATAGCAACACATGCCATGCGTTAGTCCAGAGTGGCTATGTGATCACACAACCCATATGTGTTTGACTCCAAATTTATTACACTACACTCCACGAAATAATTCAAATGTCAAAATATTGTCGATGCAATTATTAACCCTTCTGACGCCGCCTACGAGCTATTATGCCTAAGGTGTAGCTGAATCTTCTGTGAAATCAATCTTATTTTTTGAAGAGGTCTAATTTTGGTACTAGAAACAGTTTACATACTGTGTCTTACGATGATGCGCCGTTTTTTCGATTCTTTAGACATAGTTTACATTTCGCCGAACGTTTGATCGCATTTGTGGCCGTCGGTTCCTTTGAAATTTATATGGAAAGGGGTGGAATATATTATTGAACGATATTTTTCATCAAGATATAGTACCAATGGTCTGTCTGGATCTATATGCCAACAGAAGGGTTAAATATCACGTCGGCATTTTAAGAGAGTAGTGAATATTGCGCGGATTTTATATTCTCAATTGTAAACAAAAAATTGACGTTTGCATAAAATATTCACGCATACTATGGACTGCAATAGTTTGAGAACGGTGCCATTTATATTTTCTGATGCCCACTCTGGACTAACGCATGCTTTCTCTAAGCTGAATCCAAACCGGAAATATAGCCAAGTAAGTATTTAGTAAGGGCCTTTCACAATACAAGGGAAGCCTCTTAAGCATTTCTTTTAACTTGATGAAACAATGTACATGAAATTTGGTGGAAATGCAAAGAATGGTAATAGTGTTTGCCACAAATATTTTTGAAGTTTGTAGGACCAAGTTAACAGGGTGTCCCGGAAAAACTGCAAAAGTATACTTGTTCAATACTCATAGGAAAGCTTGCGTGGGCTCTAATGTCAAGGGACACAATAGAATCATTTCATATAAGTTGGTTTTCCTTGATTTAAAAAACAGTAACAGTAGATTTACAGCTAATAATTCAGTTCATATATAGCATTTTCAGGTCAAGTAAATAATTTTCCGAGTCAAATAGATAAATGTCCAAAACAAATAGGTAAATTTCCGAATCAACAAAACACATTTGCAGATCAAATAGATAAATGTCCGAAACAAAAAAATGAATTCCTAAATGAACAAAATTAATCAACAAATCATAAAAATAAATTTCCAAATCAAAAAAATAAATGTCCAAATCAGAAAAATAAATGTACAATTCAAATAAAAAAACAAAACAGAAAAATAAATTCACAAATCAAAAAAATGATTTTTTCCATCAAAAAACATTTTTCACAAATCAAATAAACAATGCTTCGTATAAAGGAAAATATTTAAAAAGATAGTACTTTAATATAGGAAATAATGCGCTTTTATATGAATTTTTTTAACATTGAAAAAATAATTAATTAATTATTTCATTCTGAATGAGATTTTGTTTATTCAAAATGACGTATATATATAATTGTCAATTGTACTACACACTCTTGGAATAGGACGATATAAATTGTTCTCTTAGACGTTATTTGCCATCGCTAAACTACCATAACATCCTCAAAACTCAAGTCATACCAACTGAGCTTTCTAAAATTTTTATTTTACATTAGAATCGAAGATAGAGGTGACCTCAGAGTGTTGGAGGTTCGGCAACATAACGGAATCTATACATTGACAGTGTCTTCGAGTCTGTAAGACCCAGTGTCGGTACTTATTATTATGATTTATTAGGTCTCGATTGAATTTGAATAAAAGCTCCAAATTAGAAGTGTTTTTATTTTTTTACCAGGGAACGTTTAGCTTTTTATTGTCATGATCAATTAGATTACGTTTCTTAAAAAATATTTCTATCGCAATAGGTGAAGAATACCAAGGAGGAGGGAGGGTGATATTCCAGGGGAATAAACCCGAGCAAATAATCAGGGGAAAATGCGGGAGAGTCTGCACCCTAAGCAGACACATTGACATAGATTTTGGTAACGGTGATCCGATTCAGACAGGATTCTGTTGAATTATACGAATTGTAGTGTTCAGCTAATGTCGTTTACCTTTACTAATAGAGAGTTTTAGCATGTCGTACTATCGTACACATTTCAACTTTAATCAACAGTCTCCGCTGTTTAACGTACGTCAAAAAAAACTTACGCCTACCTGGGACCAGCAAAATTGGGGTATACTGTTTTTTTTTTTGCGCGCTACACAAGTGATTTTGTCCTTTAAAATTTCATAGACTTCCACTTCCAACCGGCCGTTAATATTATCTCTTAGGGTGTCATATATTTAATATTATTTAATTTTTCTTGTTAGAAGAATATGATTAACCTTTGAAAATTTATTTATTTGATTTGGAAATGTATTTATTTGATTTACTTTTTTGGCATGTAAATATATTTATTCGATTTGGAAATTTATTTATTTGATTTGTAAATTTATTTTCCTGATTTGGACATTTATTTTTTTGATTTGGAAATTTATATTTTTGTTTTGGTTATTTATTTTTTTCATTTAGAAGTTTATTTATTTCGTCCGGAAATTTATTTATTTGATCCGGAATCGTGTTTTGTTGATTCGGAAATTTATGTTTTTGATCCTGAAATGTATTTTTTTGATTCGGAAATTTATCTATTTGTATCGGAGAGTTATTTACTTGACCTGGAAATGCTATATAATGCCAAGCCATCCTTACGTTTGCCTGAGTTTCTTTTTGCTCAAAGGCCAGGAAATCTGAAATCGAAAAAATCCTGTAGATTTGCCTTGGAGTACTTTTATACAGACTGGGTGAATAGTAAATCTATTTTTGGATTGGTCTAATTAAAGGTGGACCGTTTATTTAGACCAATCCAAAAATAGATTTACAGGAAGCATTTCATTAATGTTGTGCACAATTCTTATTATTACTTATAAAATATATGTACAAAAAATATTCACTATGCATCAAAATTCTAAAAAACCCTCGTATTGCGGGCGCAGCCCTCTGTACGCCGGTATTTTTTTTAAATGAAAACGTATAAGCATCCTGGTCTCAAATCTAAATTCCCCTATTCAGCACATTTCGGCTCACTCCAATATTTTAACTGACACCCGACCAGTGGCGTATTTAGAAAATTCTCAAAGGGGGGGCACAGAGACTAGCTTGGTACAAAATGTTTTGGTGTGGGGATACCCGGTAGCATCTACATAGGAAAAACATTTATAAGATTGAGGGATCTTGTTAAGGAGCTATGGTTTGTTCAACTAAGTCTACCAGATAGCATTTGCACTGTACTGGTTGATAAAATTTAAATTGAAGGCAGGCATTAGTGCAATTAAGCAGATCTACAAATGGTAGGCTGTTGATAACGATGTACCTAGACACGCATGATTCGAAGCTTACATAAAAGTAAAGTTCGATTTTAATATAGAAATGTGGTGTTTCAGAGCTGCATTCTTTGAAAAGCTGAGAGTCCTTTGCATTTTGGGTTAATTACACCAAAAGTTTAGTTTTCCTGACAACATTATTATGTATTATTATTTATTAAGAGCAAACATAATACAATTAAGTAGATCTTAGAATAACACTAGCACTAGCTGCCTTGGCCTTCGGCTTTTCCTGAAAACAAATTACGGATGGACTAACAAAAGTTTGCGTAGTGTAGTTCGACGGAGCCTGAAGCCGAAAAAGAGATTTCACGAATACTTAATTGGCTATGGAATTAATGAAATGACCATAGAGACCGTTTTCATATGACATAAGGGATTCCAGACGGATCACTTTTCTTTGGAGGAGAAATTTCATATATCGTCCAAAATTCTGCCATTTTCAACCAAAAAGTTGTCTTGCTTAGTTTTAAAAGGAACACCGATGAAATATGTTTTTTTTTTTCAAAAATCTAGTAACAGAAACTATTTGAAGGTCGTACTGGAACTGGACTCATTTACCTGGGTTGCAATTTGTCAAAGGACGCCAACATGGGCGTAGCCAGGATTTCGGTCAGGGCGGGGCAAGCCCGAAATTTTTTCAATATCAAGATTTTCTTAGGATTTGAAATCGTTGGTCGCGAAAATATTGTTAGGCAAAATTTAGAGTATTTTAGCTGGTGTAATGGTTAGTGGCCGCAACTTCTTTGCACACGGGTTCGAGACTAACCGTGAACGAATTCAGTTAATTTGTTTTTCGAACTCACGCCCCTTGTGACGAACTATGAACTCACTCAAGATGTTAAACGAGTACCCATTCATGATTGTTTTTAATTTTAGGAAAGGACAGTCGAGAATGATTTTCAATACCATTTAAAGAAAAATTGCCCCTGAAAGTGTTTAGAATTTTACTGGTTATTCTGATTACATTCAACTGGCCTCCGTTTCTGCTTTTTAAAACGTAACTCGTTTATATTCAGTGCTATTTTTGGCTTTTGGGCAGCATATTCCACTTGCGACATCAATGTCCGTTTTGAAATCTGGCTTTGCTTGGTTCTACAGGATCGCATCTCCTGCTGAAACATACCGAGAAGCCTCTTATCTCACATCCACAGCATCCATAGAAAAAAACATTATCCGACAGTCGGCTGGAGACATTTAGGGGTACATGCTTTTCCACTTCCTTAAAACAGGAGCCCAATGGAGCTCTTAAGCTGTTTTTCCTTTTCCAAATAGGAGCCCAAGCGCTCAGTTATTCCACTGAGAGCACTCTTTAGCTGCTCAACTCAGCTGCTCCTCCACACTTCTACAATAACATCGGGAGTCCTAGCTCACCCTCCCCAGAACGGAATCCCACAGTAAAGTTTAAACCGAAGTTGGGCCGGATTCCATTCTGATGGTAGTTTTTTGCTCATTCGACTTAAGTTGCTGCGACGCCGTGGAGCTTGCATGATGAAGTTTTGACAATTAAGTACTCTCGCACAAAATCAACGATCTGATCGTTATAGCTCTGGATCTCGAGAAGGAGTCAAATGCAGTCGACTTAAAGAAAAAATTAAACAAGACCAAAGTGCTAAATTTGAGTCCAGCTTACGTACGTTGTCCTCGACGCGGCCGCACGACAGCGACTCGCTCATTCCATAAAAACTCATTTCTCTCTCATTTTAAAAACGAGTTTTCATATGAAATGAGCGAGTCGCTGTCGTGCGGCCGCGTCGAGGACAACGTACCTTTAGTCTGAAAGGGAATTTAACTCCCCCATAAATATTAATTCATCTATTGAGACAATATCGTTGCCGCGGATGGCGGTATCAAGAGCATTCCACAGTCAAGTTCTTGTCCAAAATTTTGGAAACCAAATTGTAAAAACCAAAGCTGTTGAAAGGGAGCAGTACTTGGAGAGCGTACCTAAATTACTGGTCGATGCAAACAGGCCGACAAAATTTCACGCTAGTTCTCTGAATGCATAGAGTTCGACTAAAAAACTGTGGTCAAATTAGGAGGCATTGCGAGAAACCGTACGTTATGGGACGTAAGTGCAGTCGATTCTCTATTTTCCACAAGTGGTTTACAGCCCTTATACACCTGCAACTTGGTTGCCAACCTAAGTTGGTAACACGCAAAAAAAAACGGAAAATAAGTGATTTGTAGGCATGGTGCAGGTTGCAGTACCAGGTTGCAAGAACGTGAATGGCGTGGTTGCCGAAATGTTGCAGGTGTGCAGTTAGGTACCTGCAACCTAGGTTGGCAACGAAGTTGCGGATGTAGAAGGCCTGTAAGGCACAAGAAAGTCGTCCACTGCACTTTTAAAGCTAATAAAAATTTCTTTAGTTTGAGTGCAACGCCAGCTTTGTAGGTACAAAGGATCCCAAGATACAGCATTTCGAACTTTTTTACAAAAAAAAAAACAATGTTGAAAGTGCTGTACGAGTATTTTGAGATCCTTTGCACCTACAAAGCTGAACTCAAATTAAAGAAGGTTTTATCAGCTTTGAGAATCAATCAGACGACTTTTGGAAATCACAAACCAAAATATGAAAAACCTTCGAAAATTTTTAGGTTTTTTGAGGGTCACGGGGTTAGGATAGCTTTTCGAAGTTGCAAACTTGGTGGTACACTTCTGGTATCTACCCTAACAGTATCCCAAAACAACAGAGCCGAGCTATTTTTTGCGACCTAAAATCATAAATGGACCGACCTATAAGGGAATCCTTATAAATTTTACAGTTCATAGTCGCTCGTATTTGAAAAATAAATTTAAGCTACTAGATCCTTCTTTATATTTTATTTGTCAGTTACTTTAATTAGGCTTCCGAATTAAATTATTTTATTGAATGAGGTAATGCATTTAAAAGTGACGTTTTGTCCCAATAAGCATTCCATTATAATTATTCCTTGGGAATCCGTATTCCTTAAGTGAGGACTATGAATTCCTCCCTCATGTTTTAGGGCTTTCAAGACTTGTTCACGTTTCAGAGTAGTAGCTCACATAAAATTGTTCACCTTCACGTTTGGCGAAGTACACGTTTACCCGAGTCTACTGTATAGACATGAAAAGAGCTATCCATAGCGCTCAGGATTGCTGTAAATCTGGACGAAATAGAATAGAATTAGGTATGTCCATATGTATCTATGTAGATGACTATGTAAGGAAGAAGAACGGCTTGTAATAAATTGATATGGAAATGGTTGTGTGATTTTCGGAACATGGAAACTGCAAACGAAAATGCGAAAAAGTGAATCTGAAAAAAATTATCCCTGAAATATTTTTTTTTTCTTTCAATATTATTAATATTCAATTCAATAAAAAAAGTTTCACCGGCCAGGGAGGGGCGGTCGCCCCCCCCCTGCCCCCCCCCTGGCTACGCCCATGGACGCCAACGAAACAGATGAGATAAATCGACGGATACAACTAGCTAATAAGTGTTAACAGGAACACGAAGCACCACGTGTATAAAACCATAATCCGACCTATGCTATGCTATGGATGCGAGGCATGGACCCTAACCCAAAACTCTGAACACCTGTTGGACACATTCGAGCATAAGGTTCTCCGAAGAATCTTCGGGACCATTCGTGAACGAGGTGAATGGCGCATCGGGTACAACCTTAAGTTGTATCAGCTGTATGATGAGCTACAGGTGTCGAAAATCGTAAAATTGCAGCGACTGCAATGGGCGGAACATGTACAAAGGATGAACGACGATCGCATGCCCAAAAAGATGATGAACGCGCAACGAGTGGACGGAGCCAGATTGCGTGGACGACCGAGAGCCCGATGGGAGCATTCGGTATGTGAGGACGCTTTTCGGAACTGGAGGACAAGGTCGCGTGACCGCGACAATTGAAGGTCTACAATTCAGGCGGCCAAGGCCCGACGTCGGGCTATCGTGCCATAAAGAAGAAGAAATAGCAGATTCCGTAAGATCGTAACAAGTGTCGAATACTGTTTTACAAGTCCAATCGAGAATCCTAGGAACTATACGTGGCATAGACCCGGGAAGTGATCGATTAATTAAAATGAAGCAAAAAAAGTAAGCAGAAAGGTATGATTGTTTGTTATTTCCATATTTACTACACTAGCTTCAAATCTGCGTAGTATATCTGCAATACCGTTTAAAACGGGTGCTATATGGTAACCTGAAGCAACATGTTTGCGAAAAGAAGGGATAGGGATCGGGATCGCTACGATGATGTTTACTTCGTGAAAATTATCGCATCGAAGAAAGTACCCTAGGCAGACAAAGGGCACCACAGGCACCGAACCTTTGTTTCAACGATAGGAATTCGAAAATTTATGCTAAAAATGTTTTCCCATCAAACCACTTCAACTTTTAGCATCTGGTTTAAAGACCTTTACTGCAGCCCCAACGCGAATTTACGGCCAAATTAAAATACACAACCCCGACCGATTGTTTCAAATATTTATCAATTCAGCGGCCTACAAGACATCGATTCCGGCAAAACAAAAACGTTGGTTGATTCTTCTCAACCAATATCAACATAAGATGGCGTCACTTCACACATGACCAGAGTTTCAATAGCAGTCCTTGTTTCCGAACAGATTCATGTGGAGATTGGGCAACGTTTCATCACCACCTCGTTGCCCCGACATAACCATAGCTGCTACTTATTCTCTGAGATTTCTTGTTCTTGAAACCACGCGTCTATGAAATTAAACTCAACCCGGTGGAAAAACTGAAAGAGGCCATCACCGAGAAGATCTGGCGAATTGAGAAGATGATCTGATGATAATGTTTCGAAGAAGAACTCCAAAAGTTTTGTAATGGAAACGCTAAACATAAAGAGGGAACATTAGGAACTGCATTTTTAGTATGATGTGAAACAAAGTATCATGTGCTCACAGGGGGTCACGTGCCCCCTGTGCCCCCCTGTAAATACGCCACTGCACCCGACTAAATTGTTCAGTTTCGTGTGTTTGCCAATGTTCTTAATTTCTCCATGATAAGAGAATGGACGGTCAGTTTGAAGTGACGAAATATGTTGCAAATTACTATCGATGACTGCACCAGCAGATTTTTAAACTTAGAACGATTTATAGGCAAAATATTATTGTCGGCTGTCATATGAAATTACAAACAGTGCACTGTGAACACTTTTCGGTGATTTATGAAAACGTACGGCGAAATAAATCCGTTTTCGTCCACTCTAGATAGAATATAAAATGAGCAAAATTAAATATTATTAATTTTATTATTATTAGAAAGTAAGTAAGCTCCCATTAATGATGGAACACAACATCATTCAAGTGGCTGCCCCGGCTTGCGTCGCAGTAGCGCATTCTGTCACACCAATTTTCCAAGAACCTGTTGATGGTTTCAGGCTGTAGCTCACGGATTGCCTGGATGATATTAGCCTTAAGTGCTTGAATCCAGGGCCGTGCGAAGAGGGGGAGGGGCGAAGCGGGCACTCGCCCCGGGCGCCGTGGCCAAAGGGCGCCAAAAAGAACTAAGTCTTTGTCCTATAAACTATCTTATACAGTTATTGACCTTGTTATACATTTTGTAAGCCTATACTTTACTGTGAACATGAATGTTCATCCGGCGTAAATTGTGAGAAATATCCGCGCCAATGTAGTCAAACTACGGATCTTGTGAACAACATCGGGGCTGTGAATCATCCTCATTTGCCACCTGGGTGAATTGGGGAACAATAAAGTCACCATCTGTGAGTCATCTGTGCTACAAAAATTTCCACACCGTTTTAAGGTTTTTTGAGAAAAGTTTTCTAGGAGGGTGCCAGATTATCCAGGTCTCGAAAAGGGGGCATGGAAAGAAAAGAGTTGAGAGCCAGTGTGTATATGATATAAAAATTTACATAAACTAAAAGAAAGGGGTTCTAAACGGCTTCCTTGCGGAAGCACTTTATAACGGAGCGGTGTGTACGTTTAACTTCACTAACTGAGTCCTATTCGCTTAATAGGATCTCACCCAGCTTAAAAAAAATAGACTGTATGTCTACGAGTAAATACCAAAATACCATCAGCAACCAATTGAGTGAAAGATACCAAATTTGTTGTAGTTGATTGTAGATGCTTGGCCTTGGCATAAAATCCCGATATATCAAAATCCCCCCACTAAAAACCCCGCCGTTTTAAAATCCCGCAGGTGGATAGTAAAATAATCACGTCAAAAATTGAATTAAAATTTCATTGTTTAAAAAAATCGATAGTTATGTCATGTGATTCCCAGCAGTTAATGCGATACTTTCACTTAGCATAAGTCCGTCGGAATATTTACTCGTTTCTTCGATCAAGAAGATAATTTAGCCCCTACAGTCCTACAGAACAAGACTGTTTTAGAGGAGATATTTATGTCTCGACTACCGAAACACAGGACAACCTATTATTCAAATTAATTCACCTGGTCCATGGGTCTCCAATAATTAAGTATTCCCATGCGAGGAGTCCCATTATTTTAACGGTAAAAATGGGGGCGCTTTTTAATATCCCGTCATAGAAGGTAAGTATTCTTTCACAAATCGCGGCCGCGATTTTTTAAAGCAGAAACATGGAGAAGGATTAGATGTGTCAGATGTTTTACGACGTCGCAAAGCACTGATGATGCTGCTGATACTGGAACCGTCAGCAGTAATGTTACTAGCAGCAGCAGGGTCTTACGACTCTTGCTCCGCTTTTACTAAGACTATTTAGAGCCAGCATAGCCTTAGGATACATTCCAATCACTTGGAAGCAGGAAAACGTGGCATTTCTGGCAAAGCCAGGGCGTGACCAAACCCAAGCGAAATCGTATAGACCAATAAGTCTAACCTCCTTCCTACTTAAGTCATTGGAAAAGCTCGTCGATAAACATATCAGGGACAGGTGCCTGTCGCTTTTCCCGTTCCGTTGCACCAAAACCAACATGCCTATCAGACAGGGAAATCATGTGAATCAGTACTACACCATTTAGTTGGGAAGATTGAGACCACACTAGAAATCAAAGAAATAGGGCTCGCGGCCTTCCTAGATATAGAGGGGACCTTCGACAACACTTCCTTTGAATCTTTTGTACACGGCACCTCGAGTCATGGAGTTCAAAACACCATATGTCGGTGGATAAAATCGATGCTTCAAGGACCACAAGTACATGCAAAATTATTCGGTGAAACCATGTATACAGCTGTCCTCAAAGGGTGCCCACAGGGGGATATACTTTCGCCCCTCCTGTGGAACTTTGTAGTGGACAGCCTACTGGTCCAGCTAAATAACACGGGCTTCTATACCCTAGGATACGCCGATGACATCAGTATCCTGATAAGGGGAAAATTTCAAGGAGTTCTTTCTGAACTCATGCAACAAGCTCTGATCCAAGTGGAGGATTGGTGCCGGAGGGTAGGCCTCTCGGTCAATCCCGCCAAAACAACACTAATAGCCTTCAGTCGCAAACACAACTTGGAAGGGCTCAACGCTCCAACATTATTCAACCAACAACTGCAATTTACCACGGAGGTAAAATATCTAGGATTCACCCTTGATAACAAACTCACGTGGAACAAGCAGCTGCAGAACACAATAGCCAAAGGCAAACAAACCCTATATGCAACAAAAAAAGCAATAGGGAAAACATGGGGGTTAAAACCACGAATGTTACACTGGATCTAAGAAGCTGTGGTCAAACCCCGTCTGACCTATGGCTCGATAGTCTGGTGGACTAAAATCAAGCAAAAAACAGCAGCAGCGAAGTTGAGATCAGTACAGAGACTGGCCTGCGCAAGCATAACCGGCGTCATGCGCAGTGCACCAACTTTAACTCTAGAGAAACTACTTGACCTGCCACCACTGGACCCCACAATCACAGAAGAGGCAAGACTCGCAGCGTACAGACTCCAATCATCGAACACGTGGACACCACAAAGGGTAGGACACTGTACGATTACAGAAACCATTGCAAATCCAATCCTAGATATGGGCAGCGGCCATGTACACCTTCGACTCCAATATCCAAACCTCAACGGTTAGGGAAGACTGGAGTAAATGGAACGACAACCATCTATCAAATCACATCGTGTGGTACACGGATGGGTCGAAGACAGACGAAGGAACAGGGTCAGGAGTTTATACTAAAACCAACAACTATAGTATCTCCAAACCCCTAAGTCAATATACAACTGTCTTCCAGGCAGAACTTATAGCCATAAACCTTGCAGCAGGGGAGAGTACTCGAAAGGGATATACCAATAACAGTCAAGCTGTTATAAAAGCCATTGCAAATCCCAAAACAACCTCTAAATTGGTTTGGGAATGCCAACAAAATCGTAAAAACCTAGCTACCCGAAACACTAGGCCGCCTCTGCAACGAAGACGAGGAATCAGCCTCGCACGTTATTTTCGAATGTCCCGCTCTTATGAGCTGGAGCCAAAATTTCTTTGGAGCTCAAACTACCATAATGGGTGCACCCAAAGTAAACCTGTTCAACTTTCTTCTAAGCCTCATACGAAGGACAGAGCTCATAAGCTGGCGGCGGTGTGCCGCTGCTTGAATCGCCGCGGTGCCCGCGTGCATAAATGCGCCCTTACACACACACACTTCATCTATCTCTCACGACTATAATCATTTTAGTCAGTCATCCAACAAAACAATTCCTCCGTGATTCCTAAATTGCTTGGCATATCGCAGACAGACGTCGAGCGCATATTATGTGTTTTATTGCGCCATAGAAACAAAAATCAAAGTGTCTATCTCGCAACATATTTGTGAATCACATCAGTCCTATGAGAAACACTTTCATTTCTTGCTCATCCTATAGGACTTCTTCCTAATGGTATCCATACATACTTGTCAGTTATGCTATCGCTATGCTTTCTTATGTGTTTTTTGCATCACTTTAGACGCCGAAACGCTCCTAATGGACTGCCTATATCCGAACACAATTCCCTTCACGAAGGCTCTTTCATACAGGACGAAACGAAACAATACTCAGCACAGTCAGCACTGAGGAGAAAAAGCGAAACGCAATTTTGAAAAGAAAAGCGAGCACACATTCACACAAACAAAAAACAATACAGACACAAGAGTGACAAAAAAAGTTGAAAGAATGTTAACGTCCTGTGTGCTGCTATGTGTAACATTAGTAACAATATTCTTTCGTGCATGCTTACTTTATTTTTGTTTTGCTCCTTTTTAATCAGTCGGTCCGACTGCGTATAAAGGACACACTCTTGCTGAATGTGCTGGAGATGCAGTTTTTTGTATCTACCTATATCTGGAGGGCGTTAAAAGCTAAAAAACAGCCTGAACGTAGAATTCTCGGGCGAATTCCATTACTTACACATTTTATCCCATCTGACTGAAATTTTATACGAATCCCAAAACACTTGGATTTTTAATTTATGGACAGTGTTTTTTGCATTAATTTATGTTAAAGTCGTATAATGGGCTTGTCCGGGAGCAATTAATATGGAATCCGCTTTTGTCGGCGGGTATGAAATAAATTAGCACCATTTTGCCGTTTCAGCCGTGTGTAATAATTACTTAAGTACATATTTACGGTGGGTGGGTCGAAATATAACTGGGAGATGGAAACTGGATATTAACGCGTAATATTCTATGAATTGTATAGACAAATAAAAGAAACCCTTATGGTAAGATGACAGGATGCCGGAACGGACCAATGCTGTACACACACTACCTATTGGATTCAGTTTAGAGACAAACCCATATCCAATGTAGAATGGAGTGAATTAGCAAAAAATCGTGGTGATCCCAAAAACTATCCATTATTTCATGAAGAGCAAAAGGAAAGCATCAATAGCGAAGATTCAATACCGAGTGGTCTACTCACTTTAGAGAAACGTCTTAACCCTATTCCCCGATTTTTGTCTTGGAAAAGTACTTATTACTTGCTGACTTTGAATTTGGAAAAACTAATTAATTTTTATACAAAAATGTGAATAATATAAAATCGATTTTGTCCGTCTGTCTGTTCACTTAATAACTCACGAATAGTTCAGTTGATCGTGTAGACCCTCTTAGGTCTGTCAACCTGAAAATTTTGATGAGGGTTTTTAGAAAATGAAATTTTTATTCGAATAACTTTATCCAAATCGGAAATATAAAACAAATAACAGTCACGACAGTCCAACATTGGACTAAAGCCCCAGATGTGTTAGTGACATGCAATTTCCAAGATCTTAACTGCTTTTTTGTTGAAGTGTTGAGATCAACAGCGCGCTCAGCAGTGTTTATTATCCCCATAAATGAGTACTCGTTTAATATCTGAGTGAGATCATAGTCCGTCACGTGGATCGTGAGCTCGAAAAACACTATAAACTGAATTCGTTCACGGTGAGTCTCCAATCCATGACCCTGTGCACCGAAGGTGCGCGCACTAACCACTACACCAGTCAGACTACCCCTAACTATACAATATGGTGTCTTGAATTGTTGGCCGGGTAAGTTTGTGGTTGGCCTAATGGGTTGCAATTATTATAGAAGTGTGTGAAATTGGCCCATTTAGCTTGTCCGGCCTCGCGAAACGAGGAATGTAACTTATAAGAAGAGGAGTTATAACCATTCAGTTTTTCCAAATTTAAATGGGCGATAAAGGGGATTTCAACACCTAAGAAAATCTTGATGTTGAAAAAATTCCCCCTGACCGAAATCCTGGCTACGCTCATGTTACGCTACGCAGGCGGCTGGGACTGTGCAATTTTCATTAAAATGACCTCCGCGACCTAATATACCACCCCCTCCCCATCCATGTTTAGTAAAAAACATAATTTTAAAAATTTTGGAAAATATGACCCCGTTTGCCCTTGCTCCTTCTTTGCATTGCAGTTTGTCTTGGGTCGCATCTTAGAACGGCTGTTGGCTGGGACTGTGAAATTTTCATTAAAATTACCTCCGCGACCTAATCTACCACCCCAACAATGTTTGGTCAAAAAAAATAATTTAAAAAATTTTGGAAAATATGACCCCGTTTGCCCTTACCCCTCTCTGCATTGCAGTTTGGCTTGGGTCGTATCTTAGAACGGCTGTATCTTCTGAACGGAGGCGGCTGCGACTATGAAATTTTCATTAAAATGACCTCCGCGACCTAATCTACCACCCCCCATCCATTTTTGGTCAAAAAAATAATTTTAAAAACTTTGGAAAATATGACCCCGTTTGCCCTTACTCCCCTCTTTGCATTGCAGTTTGTCTTGGGTCGTATCTTAGAACGGCTGTATCTAATTGTAAGGCACGCTCTGGTACAAACTTTTGGATATCTATTCAAAAGACTACAGTTAACTGTGTTATATGGACGTTCTAAGAGATAACTTTTTTTTTTCTATTTTAGATAGAATTTAGAAGTGCAAAAATGTGAAATTTGTTAAAAATTTGGTTCACTTTGTATGCGGGGGTACCCATAGTTTTGATTGGATGGTATTAATTTTTTGTGGGGAGCATAATGGAGCTTAGACTAGACACCCTTCCAAATTTTAAAGAAGCTACAGGCATGCCTTTTTGAAAAATGTTAGGAGGAATGAGGGGGCGTCAATGGTCGGAGCATTCCAATTTTTAGTAGAAATTAAATAAATTTTTTTAGCAATATATGGACAAGATCTTATCACCGAAGATCTATTCTGTCAAGAGTTACAGTGCGAAATGTAAATTCACTATAATACTTTTGGGTCTAGGGTATAATTTTCTGAGAAAATGTCTAGAGTATAGCTTATAGATGAGCCTCTGTCGATCCACTGTGTCGAATGCCGCTTTGAAGTCTACAAACAGTACGTAAAGTTTGCGTTGGTTTTCCATGAAATGCTGAGCCCAGTTGTGAAGTACGAAGATATGATCATTCGTTGAAAATCCCTTTCTGAAGCCAGTTTGATTCTCCGATATGATGTTTTTCGCATTTAGCCATGTAGCAAACCTTTTTTGCAGAAGAGTTGCGAAAATTTTGGCTGTTGCATTCAAAAAAGAAATCGCTCTGTAGCATTCTGGATCATTCGCGTAGCCTTTTTTAAAAACAGGGAATATTACAGACTCTTTGAATTCATTAGGTACGTTTCCGTTGTCAAAAATTCGATTAAATTCCCTGGTGAGAATCTCTATTAGGCTCTGCGTAGCTTATTTAAAAAATTCAACTGGAACCCGATCCAGGTGCTTTACCGTCTTTGCACATTTGCAACGCTTGGAATACTTCATCGGCAGTTATGCGCATTCTAATTGGGTTTAGCATATTGTATCGAAGTCTCGCTGTTACCACTTTATAGGATTCTGCTGAAGTGAATTTGTAGTAAATTGATGTTAATTTTGTTTCCAATCGTGAACGTATTTTCTCCCTTCAACTGCTTCCCTAGTTTCCAAAAATCCTTTTGATTTGTACAATGCGATAGAGATTCTGCTTGTTGTTGATAAAATGTTTGTTAACCCTTTCCTGGACAGAACGTCTATAGACGTCCAATTTTGAGCATTTGACATACAAATCGTGTAAAATTTTGGCGTTGTGTCGGGCAATGAGTTAAGAACCATATCGCATTATGCTAAAGAATATATACCAGTTAGGTGGTCATTCCAGCACGATAATAACCTTAACCAAACCTCCTAGGGTGGTGAAGGATTAGCTTCATTAAAATGGAGTGTCATTTTTTGCTTGGTGAATTCGTTTACCGAACTTTAATTCACTCGAAATTTCGGTAAGAGTTAAGTCAATGAATTGGAAAAAAGTATGCCATAATAAGGACACAATCATAAGGGGTTTCTTGAACTAACTTGGTATACGTTACCAATTGGACCGCCAATTTATCACCAAGCGTCTGCAAGAGCAGATATACCATTTCTCAGTCAAGTTGATAACTTTGGAACATCAAATTCGTAACTATGGAACATCAAATTCGTAACTTTGGAACATCAAATTCGTAACTTTGGAACATCAAATTCGTAACTTTGGAACATCAAATTCGTAACAATGGAACATCAAATTCGTAACTTTGGAACATCAAATTCGTAACAATGGAACATCAAATTCGTAACTGTGGAACATCAAATTCGTAACTATGGAACATCAAATTCGTAACTATGGAAAATCAAATTCGTATGTATCTAATTTATTAGGTCCATATTCTCGATCGTTTAAAATTTTATTTTAATTATATATATATATATATATATGTATATATATTTATACATATATTTTCTAATAGAATTTCCTCAACAACTGTTTTCATCGGAAAATGAAATATTTCCTATTTCGCAGTAGCTAGAAGGTTTAAAACGCTAAAGGTCATAAATCAAACATAATATATTTTCTAACTATGTAAATTCTCAATTTGTTTATTATAACCCTATTATCTAAACTAAAATACTATGTATTTATTAATAAAATCTATCGACGAACACCTGAAAATAGAATAGAATTAACGATCAACATCCCTTGAGCGTAATTCAGATAATTAGCTATCACAATTCCTTTGCAAAAAGGTTGCTTACCGTATAATTTTACATATTCAAACTAATGGACCTCCTCTTCCCCAGCGGCTAGTCGCAATATGGATAACATTTCCTTGACTGAACTTTCGCAGTCCGCAGCAGCAACCCCATTTACTCCCTCGGCAATAAGTTCGGTTAGAACAAAATCTTTCGAGACATCGGCCATTATACTTCGAACGATGCTTTTAACATTCGAGAAGATTTTCCTGACTGGATTTAACATCGGCGAGTTTGATGGTAAACATTTGATGCGCCGCTATGATTTTGTTCCACAATTTCTCTAACTTCGGCGCTTTTCTGGATTGCTGCGTTATCCATAATAATTAGAGCACCTGTCCATGAAGAATCCACTTTTCCCACCAATCCTCGTAAAAAGTCGCAAAATTCTTCCGAGGTACTCATGGAAGCAGGTCGAATTTTACTATCAAGGATACCATCTTCGGTCAAGGCAATTAATAGGCACACGTTCCTTCCCCTAACTGTGGGATTCACAAAAGTGCTCAAGCCAAAGAAATTTTAGAGCAAAATGGATTAACTATTAAATTCTTTACATTACTATATTGTTTAAATTATTTTATTAAATTCTTACCACCGTACTCTCCGATGTTGAATCCGGTGGAAAAGGCATTCTCAAAAATCAAAATTCATGTTAGAAGCATAATGGCGGACGTTTTGAGAGACTATGTTCTAACAGATCTTATCACTGAGGGAATGAATGAAGTTACCGTTACGGACTGCGCAAATTGGGTGCAACAAATGCTGTCCATATTGCCACTTGCCGCTGCAGGAGAGGAGCTGCATTGATTTAATTATAATTTGCGCCTTTTTCATATAACCTGGTAAGCGCCATACTTCTATATTGAATTTTGCTTGCTAATTGATTAGTTTTAGATTGAATATTTCGCGCGAGCTAAATATCCAGATTTATAAGATCCAGAAAACTTGTACACGGTAAGGACCGTTTTAGCAAAGGAATTGTGATAGCTAATTATCTGAATTTCAGACTTACATAACGAGAAAACCAAACGACCATACGATTAAACGAAGAATAGGTAAATATATTTCAAGATATAACAATTAATACGCTCAAAGGATGTTGATCGTGAATAGGTAAATATATTTCAAGATATAACAATTAATACGCTCAAAGGATGTTGATCGTTAATTCTATTCTATTTTCAGGTGTTCGTCGTTAGATTTTATTAATAAATAGTATTTTAGTTTAGATAATAGGGTTATAATAAAAAAATTGAGAATTTACATAGTTAGAAAATATATTATGTTTGATTTATGACCTTTAGCATTTAAACCTTCTAGCTACTGCGAAATAGGAAATATTTCATTTTCCGATGAAAACAGTTGTTGAGGAAATTCTATTAGAAAATATATGTATAAATATATATGTATACATATATATATCGTACACATATCTAATTAAAATAAAATTTAAAACGATCGAGAATATGGACCTAATAAATTACATACGAATTTGATTTTCCACAGTTACGAATTTGATGTTCCACAGTTACGAATTTGATGTTCCATAGTTACGAATTTGATGTTCCAAAGTTACGAATTTGATGTTCCAAAGTTACGAATTTGATGTTCCAAAGTTACGAATTTGATGTTCCATAGTTACGAATTTGATGTTCCAAAATTACGAATTTGATGTTCCAAAGTTATCAACTTGACTGAGAAATGGTATACAAGGGTTCAAAGTTCCTGTTTTGGTTCGTCTCGTATACGAGTACGTATATATACACAGCACACCACACGAATTGACAAGTTCTCCGTGGTGTACCGCGGAAACTATATTTTAGATATTTTGACACCGCTACCGCTCTGCGCTGGTTTAATGGAAGCTTGAATATGGCGCTGGAGCACCAATTTTGACCAGACTAACGGTGAATTCTGTTGTGTTCAAACCAAAGTTACATGATTAAGGCATTCGGTAAATCGCCTTTTCAAGGAATTCTTATTAGTCAATTTCAGGGGATTTCTCATTCTATGAAAATCATTTTCATTGTTTGTCTTGAGAAATATAGTAAAGAGCTGATCTCGTGAGGTACACCCAGAGAAAAACATCCCATAACCTGTTAATGGGACTCCTATTAACTTTTCGCCTCGGCTATTTTAAACAAGTTAATAGTTTCATCCTATTAGTTTAATGAGATTATAAACCATTGAATTTCTAATAGGACGTACATTTTAGACTAATGGGATTATCTAATAAGATTGATTCAGATTTACATTGTTAGTTGCCAATATTTTAAAACGTATGCTTATGCATTATGAATAGAGGTACGGATACTTCGCAAAAAATTGAAATTTCGCATAAAAAATTTCTGAATATTGGAAATTTTGCAAAAATTCAATTCAAATGCAAAAATCAATCTGAGATGGAAAAATATTTTCTCTTATCAGTCTTAACTGATTTTTTTGAAACAAAATTAACTTTTTTGTGGAAAAAGTACAAATGGGTGGATTTCGCATTTATTTTTTAAAACAGCAATTTTCGCTGAAATTCGCATCTATTTCGTAAATTTGAAATAGATGCGAATTCGGGACTTAATTATGATTTTCATATTCATACTCCCGTGTATTTATATACAATTTTAAATGTACAGTGATGGAAAAAAATATTGATCACCTAAATTTTATTTCAAAAGACCGCGTATACTATTTTAAAATGGCGTAAGATTTTGTTTAACTGGTTTATTAGTTCAATTCACACATGTAGTGATTTTTTTATTTATTAATGGTCCATTTTTGAACACTGGATTCCAACTTGTTTTTACTAACGTTCAACCTTTTCCTATTTAAACCCATTTCTTCACTGAAATGAATAATCAACATCTCTCCTGTCCTGTTATTGGGGTAACGGTATTTTCAAAGGGACATCCTATAAAATTTATAGGAAATAACTATTGTCCCAATAAGAAAAAATTATTGTTTTAACAGGGTGCCCCATTATCCATATTATAGGATAAACTATAATTTCAATGGGAAAATCATATTAATTTAATGGGATGTCCTTTTATTGAGGCAATAGGATAAAATGATTGCATTAATAGGATATCGTATAACATTAATAGTATAATATCACATTGATTTAATAGTTTGATCTAATTATTTTAATGATGTTCCATCCCATTGAAATAATGGTATCCTATTAACCCAATAATGGGATTTTCCCATTGACTAAATCTAACGGGATAAAATGGCCAATTCCTATTGGTTTAATGGGATTTTTTTTCTCAGTGTAGGGAAAAGAATTTATTATTTCAAAAAGGAGCTCACATTGTCTGAAATCGAGAATGCTGTACCGTTCTTCATGCAGTACAATAAGTTAAAATGCTGTACGTCTGGTCACATTAACCTTATGGTTGTAGCTGGTGTCCACACCACACAACAGAGTTCGACTCGTGTGAACGCGGCATTAGGCTGCGGGTACAATATTTTGCGAATTGCGAAATGTTGTGATAAGCTGGGAGTGTCTAAATTGAATGTTATGAATTCGAGTAGCTGCAACCTAAAAGTTTACCTTGCAAGGTTGTGGCATGAAATATACTTTCCCGTAGAGCTTTTAAAACAAATTTATCAAGTGCATAATTAAGTGAGTCTCCGCAAGTCTCGGTCGTCTACGTGAAATAGAGAACAGACGGTAGATGCGTCTGTGTTTGTCTGTGATTTTGTAAATGCAGACTTATAGGGCCGATCTCTCATTACGCTTATCTAGTACCTGTCGGCTGGGGCTGGTTAGTCTTATCGTATAGCCAAGACACACACAATTTTCAGAAAGCTTTTATGATATACTGAATTGAATATCAAAGGTAAGCAAAATATGGTATAACTATGCAAAAAAACGAAAACTCAATTCAGTATAATATAAAAGCTTTCAAAAAAGCTCATTTTCTCTAGCGAATTCGGTAGTGGAACCTAAAGAGGAGCTTTATTGTACAATCGATTGCAGTGTACTATGACGACTCTATGGAATCGCATAAATTTTAAAGAGATCTCGTAATTCGTTCGCAATTGTTTGTCGCCGCATGTTGTGTTTTATGTATTGTACCATTTAGATTATTTTCATGTACAAATTTTAAATTCAAACGCAGTTGAAATCAAAGACTACAACCACGTAATAGTAGACTTAAACCCAAAGCTTTTCTCGCAATTCGCAAAAGTCGCAAAACTGCTACCAGAAACATTTTCACTTTTTTGCTGAAAGCCTTTTCATAAACATCTACTCTTATTGCCATTACCTCAAAAGACCTGCCCATTTGAAGGAAAACACTAGCCATTGTGTGCAAATAAAAGAAAAATACACGCAACGAAATATGATTCTAATATACTCCTCTTTACTTCTTTTACGGCCGCCAAATAAAATCGTCATGTCCTTAGCATAAACATCTCTCAATCTCGCTCTCGACTACGAGAGTACCTACTATAAAATAAAAACGTTGAAATTGCCAGATGTCACTGCACAAAGAGACTCATTAGAATTTCGGTTATAAACTTTAGTATAATGCTCGGTGTACTACATCGCATTAACATCCCATAAATTTTCCACCGACAGTATTTTCAGCGTATAGCGCACAGATAAGAAAAAACAATGTCCTCGCTCTTCGGAATCAGGATAAACGCCAGGACGCGACGACGACGACACCTCTTCTCGCATCTTCTGATGATGTAGGAGTAAATTATTCAGCACACCAAGTCGAACCCATCCGTCTTCATTCATTCATAATTCCAAGTGTACATTTTTCGAGAACATCGCACATCGCAGCAAATCTTCGCTTAACATTTCATTTTATCATATTTAGAATGTCGATTTGCATTAAAGGTTCGCTTCATTATTCGTCGGCTTTTGCAGATTTGCATTTGATTCAAGGTTTGATGTGAGGTGAGCAGGACTCCCAACTGCCACTACAATCGTTGTGTGGTTTCTCTTTGCCACGCTTTTTGCGCGATATGTTCTTTGATAGAACACGCGGAATGCTGATAGAGCTGTATGATGGTTTGGTAACCTTCTTTCTTCGCTGTAAATCCTCGCGTCCGTTGTCGCGCAAGACTTTTATCTTGATAGAGGCGAGCGAACTTCTTCAATATCTAGGCGACTTGTGTTCGTCAAACGAATGTAGTTTCACCTACAGGCTACAGTATACCTTCTTATGAACATATCTGCGGAAACTTCATTACGAAAGCACTTACGAAATGGGAAAGGGAGCTTTGTCCTGGTTAAGCCACCACACTCGTTATTGGGTTCTATGTTCTATGCCTACGAGTACGATACGAGGTTCTATGTTCTATGTGTTGGTTTTTCCTGCTAGGTAAGGAAACTCCGTGCTACTTAGCACACGACGACGGTTGAAATTGAAGACGTTTGCAATGCAAAGTATGTAACCTACGCTTTCAAGTTTCTAATTCCGTATCTTTTATTCACTTATCACACTCGTCTTGTTGCAAATGCTTGAGTATGCGGCCTACTTCGAATTGAAAGTGTCCGCCTTGGCTAGGAGTAGGAGATTACCATCCCCATTGGGTTGGCTCTTGACTCTTCTTCCTGTGACAGGTTCGACTTTGAAACAAAAAATAACAGAATTGAACGAATCGTCCTCGGTACGATTTTTCTTCTCTTTCTTTTCTTAATATCAAAATGGAAATTTTATTATCGTTTTTCCACGGTAAAAGTTCATGTTTTCCCATGACGGTGTGGCGCGAATTTGCATTTCAGTTTTAGCCTGTATTATATGTATGGTGCGGGCGGAATGGAATTATACCTTTAAAACGCGGGCAAAAAAGCCATTCGACCACAAACACTTATGTAGGACGAAATGTGGACTGAGGATTGAATTTATATGTTTAGTTGGGAAAGTTTCAAAGACATTTAATTGTTTGTTGTGAGAAAATTTATGGGGTTTGGTAATGGCTAAAGTGGGGTATTTTTTCGGATATTGTTTTTCTGATTTCGGGCAATGTTGAAGGTTTGTTCAAAAGTGTGTTACAAAAGTCAGCTTAAGTGAATCCACCAGACCTATTTCTCCTTGACATATTGAAAATATAAAATAAATTTTTGTATAAATGCTAATGTTGAAATGGCAATTGAATTTATTGAAGCGGAAAAAATTAATAAGACTATTTAGTACCGCAGTCGCATGCATTCTAATATATTCTAGCAACGAAATGTCTTAATCGAACCATACCATTGCAATGCCTAGAGCATTTTTGAACAAGAACACTACAAGCATGTCCTGGCAATTTCTATACTACATCTTTGCATATTCATGGACGATATCAACCACATTGACCATAGTTACATCCAATTATTGCCATTTGGACCATAAAATATCCTCTCGATATGCAAACACGCTGCCCGACCATATGGAGAAATAATTGTGTAACGAATGTAATGAGAACAATCGAAAATTGAACAATACGTATGTATGTGAGCCCACACCACACATTCTGCACGATCAACAATATGTTGCATGTGTGATTTTCAAATGGAATTATTCTCAAGCTAACCGAAATGTGCATTGATTCCGTATGAAAATGTATAGGGACTTCGGTAGCAGCTGAAGATGTTGCTTTCAAGTGCATATTGGAAGTCGATATGGAATGTAAGATAATGGAGCGATAGATGTACCACTGAGGTCCAATTGTAATACAGATACAGTCTGTTGATTTCTAAGCTTCGGTGTTCGTATATATGCTCAGAATATTCCGCAAAATTCTACAGAATTTGTCTGTGTCCGGTAGTTTGCCAGTAACTGAATACAGATGCATTCTGATTCGAATGCATTTTCAATGCAAGAATTCTAGTCGTGTGTATGTACTTAGATTGAAAAAATATGGATTGTAAATCGGAAATCATTTGTATTAAGATACAAGATAATCTCTATAAATACAATGTCTATCGGTTTTGTATTCTGTAACGAACCGATTTCGACACATAAGTGCCTCTTTTTGGATCTTGAGCATTTTTGAAGAATATTGATGATTTAGTTAATTTAAATTCATTAATATTTTTCAAAATCCCGCCAGATTCAAAAATGGACATATATGTGTCGGATTCACTGAGCGGAACAGTCCGACAAATGATGTGTGGATACGCGGCCAACTTCGGGGAGTTGGGTGACGGCTGTCATGAGGACAGCACGCGGTTTTCGGCCTTTTTTTAGAAGAGGAGTTTTTGTCTTTTTTTTTTGCTGTTTTGGGCCCTTTCTGGACGTGAAGGACTAATGGCGAAGGACAACATTCTAAAATTCAATAACAGCTAAGTGTCCATGTTTTAGTGTGTGACGTTCGGTGTTAGCAGTATTATATGTTGTGTTGTGATGTCTCAATTAAAAGAAGATGCCTAATAATTACGCCATAATGCCGGCCGCACGGCTTCAAAATTACCGTGGTACTTAAAGACCGCAACCTGCCATGTCCGCTAAAACAGCCCCCCCCCCCATTCCAGGGGCGAGTAATGGGGTTAAGCGCTGATCTTCACCCCCGGCTTTATGCGAAGGGAGGCGCCCTCCATTAATTTTGTTCGGCCGCGGGCGCCTCAGGACGGGTTTATTTATAAAATTATAGTGGGTTTAGTTTGGCCGGGACCCGTCGCCATCCGGGTCCGCGGAGCGCGAATAAGGTGGCACCTGTGCTGGTCGGTTGCACATTAACTTTCCCCATTTCAACCCCTGTGTTCGTGTAGTGTTCCCTTGGCATGCGATATCCCTTTCTTTTGTAAATGGACAAGGGGCAACGAGTGGCAAAAACCCCGCCCGTAACTCCCGAACTGAGCTACAGCAAGCGCATGCCGCTGCTCGCTCGTTGAGGAGCCCTATCGTCGTTGCCTAACCTGCACGGTATTAGAGGCATTGGCTCCGTCCCCTGGACATCTTCGGATGGCCAAGTCCTTTCGTTACAATTCTTCATAATGTAGTCGGTAAATGGTTCAGAAAAAATGTTGAATATTGTTTACAAGTTCTTCTAGGGAATTATATGTAGTTTAACGAAAATATGAGTACTTAATACATTAAGATCACATTTCTTTGATAGTTCATCGAAGCTACATTAGAGAGTTTTAGCATGTCGTACAACTGAAGTCAATGTCTATCAGATTCTAAAATAAAAATACCCTTGTATAGCGTACACAAAACAGTATACCACAATTTTGCTTGGCCCAATTAGGCGTTTTTATTTGACGTACGTTAAACAGTCGAGACGGTCGGGTCGTGTCGCAATTAGAGCAGGTACTAACGCCACTTCACGTGAAATCCATGCAAATACTGTCAAAATGTTGATGATGGTGAAATCGAATTCGCTTGGTGGTACTCACTTCACATGCAAGTCTCCACACCGGTTTTAGACATTTCAACAGTCGAAATAATGCAGTTGCACTTTATTTCACAGTGAAAATATGTCATCGTGTCATCAACAAACAATCAGAACACGAGTGAACATTTACCTTAAATTGAGTGAATAAAAAGCAAGTCTCCGCGGGACCGTTTTCACGGGGGACATACATATATGCAAGTTTTACGCTAGGTGAACGCAGAATATACCTTTAAAGTTAAAATTTGTCGATTCCTTATTTCTCTGTACGGTACGCGCGCAAGTTTATATAGTGAATCCCTTTCCGTTAAACGTTAACGTGTAGTCAAGAGTATGTAATGCTGAAATTCTCTATTATAAATTTAATTTTATAAAATCAAGGTCGCTTTACAATTAGCCCTTGGCATAGGCGAGGAATACTAACTTAATAGGTTTCTCCTGAACGTCTCCACAAGAATTTTATACCGAAATCAATTCTCAACTTACCTTCAGTTGGCTAGCATTTGAAAACGGATGCATTTGATGAGTGAAAATAATTGAACAATGATCGCTCCTTGAAATCATAAATCAAATATGAATTGCCTGAAAAGATAAAACAGAAATAACGTTTTAGAACAATTTAACAACTTCGCGAAGTTTGTAGTCATAATCAGCGCCCGCTCTAGGACTTTCGCCGCCCCGGGCAAGAGAAAAAATTGCCGCCCCTTAGGTACTGTACCAAACAGATTGATATAGTAGATACCGTATTATCTATATGGTAGTTCCCATTTTTTTTTTCAGTTCGTGTCCCCCTTGCGAGGTCTGCTTATCACTTATGTGAAGTTAGCTCGCACACATTCTCAAATCACGCTCGTAACCGTTTGTTCGCCGGCGGCTACGTTTGTTCGTGAATGTTCGTCAATTATTTTCGTTTGTTCGTCTCTAATTGTTTAATAATAGCAACTTGAATCAAATGTTTGTACTCATGATAGTTGCTCCAAAACGATTTACATAGTAAAACCAGCTGACGTAAGAGCAATTTAAAAAAAAAACCCAAAAATTCATTGGGATTCGATGATGATGATGAGTGTGGCTCATTTCGGGAAAATCAATGTACAACGGGACTCCTCTCTCTATTTTTAACCGCTACAATGTATTAAATTTTTTTGTAAAAATGCCCGACTTGCTGAACTAATAGTGTAGTTACGAGGTGATTTTAGATTGCAAAGTGTGGTGGAGAAAATTTTTTTTTTGTTTCTTATGTTTTTTGGGGTGCTGAGCTCGAATCCAGAGCTTCCCACCAAAATTTCGTTGCGGAACAGGATCAAAACCGCGAAAAAACCCAAAATTTTCGGAGTTTTCCCGTTTTTTTGTTTATAACTCCGAAAGTGTACATTTGTCCGAAAACCTGTCCATGAAAATATTAGAGAAAACATAACTGCGGGTCCAACGCGCCCTTAATGATTAAAATGTGTTAAGCGGTATTGCTACAATTGATAGTCGTTTTTTTGACGTTTTTTGCAATTTTGACCCTGTTTTGCAACGAAATTTTGGTGGGAACTTACAGATTCAGGTTCTGCACTCCGAAATACACAATGTGCAAGATAAATGCAACTTTTACGACCAAAAATGAAAAGCCGTTCAATCTCAAAAAATTTTTCATAAAATGAAACTATGTTCAAAATGGCAAATTTAAATTATCCACTGTAGTAATACCGCTCAACAGATTTTTAATATTTATGTCTCTTTGGACGCGCAATTATGTGCTCTCTAAAATATTCATGGAGAGTTTTTCGCAGAAATAGATAGTTGCAGAATTAGGGGCCGAATAACGGAAAACAGCAAAAATTTTAGGGTTTTTCACGATTTTGACCCTGTTCCGCAACGAAATTTTGGTGGGAAGCTCCGGATTCGTGCTCAGCACCTCAAAAAACATAAGAAACAAAAAAAAATTGTCTCCACCACATTTTGCAATCTGATGTACTAGGTTTATCCCGTTGTAACTACACTATAAATCAAAATTTGCCACATCACTGTAGAGTTTGTTTCAAATTTCATAATTTTAAAGCATGATGTAAGACAATGAAAATGAAGGCGATATTTTGTCTTCCACTATAAAAAATGATGGGCCAAAAATTGTGTTCGCTTTCATTACATTACGTTGTTTTCAATAATTTCATAAAAACTTCATTGATTGCTTCAGGCTTTTCAATGTGCATGGATTATTTTCATAAATGCCTCATCTCGAGAATTTTTAAAGAGAATAAAGCCAGGCTAGTCAAATCGGGGAACCTAGCCAAATTTCAATATTAGCATGTAAAAAATAAAATAAGGCAGCTCTGGTAATGTGTTCTGTGGTTCGATCCCTCATCTTGCTAAAATGAAACCACCTTATTCGTAGTTGCCTTTGCCCTCCAAAGCTAGATGAATCAATGCAATTGGAACCAACTTAAGTAATCAATTAACTCGAAGGTTTGGCGAATTGAAGTTAAATTATGCTGCGAAATGTCGATGGGAATTATGGAAAAAAACTCCAAAAAATTATTGATGAAAATAATGCCTTTGTGGATGATAATTCTCAGTCTATTTGAAACGCCTAAATGTGCTCAGCGTTTATTCGACTCCATATTTCTCATTTTATATGAATTTAGTAGACTTGCTCTCCTGTTACTCAACAGACTAAACAAAAACTTTGAATTTCATCTTCCGGAAATCAAATTTAATTTTTTAGCATTTAATGAAACAAGAAAATTTTGTGCTATAATTTCGAAAGTAGGGCTAGCATCACAGACGTAACATTTGCGCGGCTCTTACTTAGCATTTTAGGATTCTAAATGTAGCATTTCGTATCAATTGTGGGCTCTTCATAGCCTCCACTAAATCGAAGTTGGTATTGATTTTTTTCTTTCTGCTTTTTTAATCTAGCTAGCCAAAAAGCCGCCCCTAAAATTTGCCGCCCCGGGCGACCGCCCGGCTTGCCCCCCCTTAGAGCGGGCGCTGGTCATAATTTATCGTAAACTACATAATATGGTTATGGTTATATGTATATGGAGTGACATAGATAGCTTTTCGGAGGGATGTGAAAAGCAGATTTATCTATAAGGACTGACGAGTAACCACAAGCCTTAGAGAAAGCATGCGTTAGTCCAGAGTGGACATCAGAAAATCAAAATGGCACCGTTTTCACACTATTGCAGAAAGTTCCTATGTATTTGTGAGAAAATTTAATTCAAATGTCAGTTTTTGTTTAAAATTGAGAATATAAAATCTGAGTATTATTTTTTACTCTCTTAAGATACCGACGAGATAATTAACCTTTCTGTTGGCGTATAGATCAAGACAGACCATTGGTACTATATCTTGGTGAAATATATTGTTCAACCATATTTTCCACCCCTTTCCATATATTTGAAAGGGACTGACGGCCACAAATGCGATCAAACGTTCGGCGAAATATAAATTATGTCTAAAGAAACGAAAAACCGGCGTATCATCGTAAGACATTCTGTAAACTGTGTCTAGAACTAAGATTATACCTCTTCAAAAAATAAAATTAATTTTACGGATGATTTAGCTAAACCTCAGGCATAATAGCTCGTAGACGGCGAAAGAAGGGTTAATAATTGCATCGACAATATTTTGACGTTTGAATTATTTCGTGGAGTGAAGTGTAATAAATTTGGAGTCAAATACATATGGGTTGTGTGATCAGATCACTAATAAATTTGGAGTCAAATACATATGGGTTGTGTGATCACATAGCCACTCTGGACTAACGCATGGCATGGGTTGCTATGCTTTCTCTAAGGCACAAGCTATAATAACGCTTCGTTAGGCGCGAACCTATTTGTTGCCTGATTATGCGCGCGGGTTCAAATTAAAAATTTTATGAAAAATATGGTTCAGTTTTAAATTATTTTTAGCTGCTCGAATGTGATCTGTGGATTACTGTACAGCAAAAAAAAATGCAAAACAAGCCTAAGCAGGCCCGTGCGAAGAGGGAGGCGAAGGGGGCACTCGCCCCGGGCGCCGTGTTCCAAGGGGGCGCCGTGGCTAAAGGGCGGCGGCGTAACGTATTTTTTAGAGTAGTAAGTCTTTGTTCTTTAAACTATCATATACAGTTAATGACCACGTTATACGTTTTTTACGCCCATACTTTTTTTTTCAATTTCAAAAATCCTTTGAGAGTCATCTACGTTGTGTATGGTCATAGCGATTTGCATATCATGGACATACTGCCACACACGCACGAATTTAATATTGTAGATCAGTGATTCTTAACAGGTGGGAAGCGCTCCCTAGGGAGCGCAAGATCAAGTTGGAAGGTATTCCGATTGAGTTCCGATTACAAAATGGTGACCAAGAAAACTGATAGGAAGTCAACAAAGGGCGCCCATTACATGAAAATCGGAATTGTAAAGAAAAAGTGTTAATACGAGTACATCCACTTTTTAAGTCATCTCGCAAACGATTCAAAACTGAAGAGAAAGTCGTAGTCTATCAGTGAGTGAAAACTATCGATTTTATAGCAAAATATGATCCTGAAATCCGTCATCATTAAGACAATTCTGTAAGACCTTCTGGTGGAAAAATTAGATACTTTTCGAATAACATTCAAAATGAAGGAAAATAAATAAATAAATAAATAAAATAATAAAAAATTATTTGATCTGCAATGGGCCAAGAACGGGTAACCAATTTATCAATCATAGGTATTAATAGAGAATGAAATCTCGAAATAGCTGAATTTAAATAAGATCATTGATGATTTTGCTACAATAAAGGTTCGAAAGATCAGACAATCTAATATAGAGAAGCTGAGAATTTTTGTTGATTTTCTGAACTATGTTTTAATTTGAAAAGCAATATTAATCGTAAATACCATGTTATTATTTTACAACTCTAAGAGCCAGAATGGTATTTTTTGAAAGAGAAACTTTTGTTTTAGATTCAAGGTTATTAAAATCTGCTGAATTTACTGTTTGTGGTTTCTCAATGTTGTTTTATTATACACTAGGTCAATTCTTACATTAATTTGCTTGGTCCTTGGTACTAATGTCCTTCGCTGTAAAATATTATCTACTATGTACATTAATTTCGTTAAATACACTTTGCACAACAAAATAAGGGCCACCAAAGCTATTCTCTTTTAAATTCATTTCTATTCTTTAGCGAACAGGGGACTGTAGCTTCAATGAGTTTTATATACGATTTACAGTAAGGGCTTGTTTTAAGGGCGTTTGTATTTCGTATTTTGTCACTAATGGCATGAAATAGATAATTTTTGATATTCACGTTTGTTAATTTATTTTGAAAGCCACTTTATTAACTTATATGATTTATTTTTGTCCGCTGTAATTTTTTCAATGAAAATGCGACAGTAAGTATTGTCGTGGAAACCGGAAACAAGTTCCATAATTTTTCTCGGCCATTTTGTGTACTATTCCCCGTTTATTTCATCGTGAAAAATTTCTAATGACCGGGGAATTGAAAAAATACATAAAATGGCCGAGACAAATTATGGATCTGTTTTCGGATTGCAGCTTTTGGAATTCCTCAGCATTTGCGACATGTTCCACGACAATAAGTATGAATTTTCATTGAGGGCGCCTTGATCAAAATTTTGACCCGGGCGCCAAACTGTCCTCGCACGGCTCCGAGCCTAAGCCTATGGACGTTCTGAATACCCCTAATTTCCACAAGCTCAATAGTCCCACACCGAGATAGTCAACCCCATACCTCGACACTTTTTACTTTTGAGTGATCAGTGTGCAAAATTTCCTTCTTGCTCAAATCGTGGAAAAAATACCTAAATCCATCTGCACCGAAGAGATGGATTTTTTTCGTGTGGGGAAATAACGAGCTTCCACTAATTTTCCAATCCACACAGTTTCAATCTTCTTCTTCTTCCTCCTGGCATCGTTCTTTATACCGCTCCATGGTTTCGCGTTGGCGGGATTATTTCACTATCCATTAGCGAGATTATACAACGGCGGGGTTTTTAGTGGGCGGGATTTTAATGTGGCGGGATTTTGTAATGACGGGATTTTAAAGTGGCGGGATTTAGTAATGTCGGGATAATGTTAAACGGAATTTTTTGTAAAAAGCGGGATTATAAACGGGCGGGATTTTGTTTTTAGGGATTATGTATTGATTGTTATACCCTTCGCTTATTAGCGAAAAGGGTATATTAACTTTGTCATGAAGTTTGTCCGTCTGTCCGTCTGTTGCGACGCGTTTTGCTCGGCCAGTTTAAAAGCTATGGAGCTGAAATTTTGCACACATGCTTCTTTTTGTTGCAGGCAGTTTGTATGTTTGAATCGCTAAAATTCGACAAGGGGTCGTGGAGCTGCCATACAAACCTAGTCCCCACAATTAGGTTCTTCTTAGAAAAACTTTTTTATTTATGAAGCAATTTCAATCAAATTTCACACAAATGTGTTTTTATTGCTGACACACAACATATGTAAAAATCAACTAAATCGGCTAATGGGGTCGTGGGGCTGCCATACAAACCAAGTCCCCCAAATGAGGTTCTTCTAAGAAAAACTTTTTTATTTTCTCATCGATTTCAATCAAATTTCGCACAAATGTGTTTCTAGTGATACCACAAAACATATATGTCAAAATGGACCAAATCGAACCATGGGGTCATGGGGCTGTCATACAAAGCTAGCTCCCCAAATTAAGTTCTGCAAAGATTTTTTTTTTATTTATACACCAATTCCAACCAAACTTCATACTATGTGGTCAGGGGGCTACCATACAAACCTAGCCCCCCAAATCAAATTTTTCCAAGAAAAACGTTTTTAATTGCACACCAATTTCAAGCAAACCTCAGAAAATTATGTTTATATTGATGCCACATAACAAACGTGAAAATAAATGAAATCGGACCATGGGGTCATGGGGCTGGCATATAAACCCAACCCCTAAATTAGGTTCTTCGAAGAAAAACTTTTTTATTTGTCCACCAATTTCAACCAAATCTCACAGAAATGTGATTTAATTGATGCCACAAACAAACATACGTAAAAATTGATGTGTTCATAGGCTGCCGTGCAACCCCCCCCCCCTTTTTTGGTTCTGCTAAGAAACCCAATTCCTGAAACCTTGCGTTTCCAAGACGAACAAACGCACAAAACAACGAACAAACGTCTGGCTTTCGATTAATACCAAATTTACACCTATCCGACCATATTTACAGATGGCGGGCTAAGTTCACACTCCTTATTTTAAACTTGCTATTATTAAATAATTAGAGACGAACAAACGATTTTAATTAACGAACAATCACTAACAAACGTAGCCGCCGCCGAACAAACGTAATTTGAGAACGAGACTGAGTTCTAATCGTGCGAATAGCACGATGAGTGTATACCCTATACCCATGTACAGACCTAGAAAACATGCAAAACCCAACATTTTCGATATTATATCGAAAGTTATGGCCGAATAAACATATCAAGGAGGGGTAATTTGCATGGGTGGTAGGAGAACCCTTGGTCCGATATGACCCATTTTCAATGCCGTCCAAGATTTTATCAAAACAAATATCTGACCAAAATTTTAAACCGCTAGCTTCATTATTTCGGGAGTTATCGTTCTAACAGACAGACACACGGACAGACAGACAGACAAACATGTCTTATTCGAATCAGGGATCGACCGTGATCATTTATATATATACTTTGTCATTCCTCCGGAGGCCCCCTATACCATCTTATGGGTATAGGGTATAATGAGGGAAGGCTAACTTCACTACGCGTAACCTTCCCAGTTGGAGAAGAAGAGCCAACTGCAGGAGAAATATTGAGTTATTCACTTTCGGAAATGTCACATCGGAATGTTTGTACCTCTGAGCTAGGGATGTCAAAAACCAGACGGTTAGTCCGAAAACCGGTACTTTCAAAACGGGTAACCGGTTTTTTCCGGTTTTTTTATCCTTCAGGTTTTAACCCGGGCGGTTGTTTGCCCATCCGGTTAAAACCGAAAAAAAAAAACTTTCCAAATTCATAAAATTTTTATATTTTCTTGATTTGTCAGTCTGTAATTCTATTGCTTGTCTTTTATGAAAAATTTCGTATTTTTCGAACACTCTCCTTAGTGCTATTATTCCAAGAACCATCGCTTCGCCAAACAACCGCTCCTTGCATTTTTCCTTTCCAAGGCAGATATTGTTTACGTTGCGTGTCACACGTGTATCTTTTGTGCGTCGTGAATGTATATGTGTATCAGATCAGTGCATTTAGAGTTCATTGTTATAGGAAGACGAATCGACAGTTGCTACGACGTCCGCGTCCACATCGATATCCGCGTCCACTTTAACATCCGTCGTGTCCACAAAGACTTCAACATCTACATCATAGTGCAGTCATATTAACATTTCAAATAGAAAAATTCTTAAGGTTTTTGAATCAGTGGGTTCCCAGAAATCTAAAACTCATTTTGCTAAAAAAAATTTTGATCGGAAAGGTCCCAAAAAGGACAAAAATGATACTCTTTAATCCTTGACCGGAGCTCGGCATGTGGGGTATCAAATCAAAGGGGACGTCAAGTACATTACATATCCGGTGTTTGTCCCATGTTTCAACGGAATAAATCGAGATTAAATGGAGAATTATTGTGTTTCCCGTGTATCTTTCCGAAGCCCTAATTACGAGAGTAATTCAAATTGTCACTACGTTTCTCACTTTTCCGAATCTATAATAGCTAGAGATTCTACCATTAAATTTGATAAGAAAAAAAATGATCGGAAAGCTCTCAAAAAGGACACTAATCACAAACCTTGATCGAACGTGGGCATGCGGGGTGTCATATCAAAGAGGACGTCGAGTACATTCCATATCTGGCGTTTATTACTTGTTTCAAGGACCCTCACAGGAGAAAATTGGGATCCAATGGAAAATTCTCATGTTTCTCGTATGTGTATCTTTCCAAAGCCGTCATTTTTCGTTTTAGCCCGAATTTTTCCATTTAGTGTCCTTGAAACAGGAAACAAACACCGGATATGCAATGCACTTGACGTCCTCTTTGACATGACACCCCGCATGCTCACTTTCAATCAAGGTTTGTAATTAGTGTCCTTTAATGTCCTTTTTCAGAGCTTTTTTTAGCAAATTTAATGGTAGAATCTTAACCTATCATAGATTCGGAAAAGTGAGAAACGTAGTGACAACTTGGATTATTCTCGTAGTTATGGCTTTGGAAAGATACACGGAAAACACAATAATTTTCGATTTAATCTCGATTTATTCCGTTGAGGGTCCTTGAAACAGGAAACAAACACCGGATATGTAATGTACTCGACGTCCCCTTTGATTTGATACCCCACATGCTGACCTCCAGCCAAGGATTAAAGAGTATCCTTTTTTGTCCTTTTTGGGACCTTTCCGATCAAAATTTACGTAATGTACTCGACGTCCCCTTTGATTTGATACCCCACATGCTGACCTCCAGCCAAGAATTAAAGAGTATCCTTTTTTTGTCCTTTTTGGGACATTTCCGATCAAAATTTTTTTTAGCAAAATGAGTTTTAGATTCCTGGGAGCTCGCTGATTCAAAACCACAAAAAATAGCCTTACTCTATTTTTTCTATTTGGAGGCCTGAAATGGGATATTTTGACTGCACTATATACATTGTCTACCAATAAAACTCAGTTAACTAATTTTGAAACATTATGAATACTTCTGACAATTTTATTTGATTACCTTTTTTGTTCAACATGTTTCTCTTTTAGGGATCCATTACATAGTCATATTTCTATACGAACATCAGCTTAACGAGTGTGTATGCATTATTTTGCTAAAATTCTAAGCAATTCAATGAAAAACCGGTTAACCGAAAACCGGTACTTTGAGCCCGGTTAAAACCGGACGGTCTAACCGGCTTTGCGAAAAAAACCGAAAACCGGGTTATGGGCCGGTTTTTGACATCCCTACTCTAAGCGTCTATAGGTCAGTAGGTTCGAGTCCCGATTGGGACGGAACTTTTTTCTTAAATTTTTGGTATTTTTTGGGTATTTACCCAAAGCTTTGCGGTTTCATACAGATGGATATAAAATTAAAAGAAACTTATCCAATTTCTGATAAGTATTGATAAGTTATCCAACTGATTATTACTTATAAACAGTTCTATGTGTTTTATGTCCTTTCTGGTGCAAAGTTACCTGCGATGTGTAATTCAATTAAATAAAAACCAATTGACCTCTTCAATTCAGGAATTCAATAAATTCCGGCACGGCTCTCCCTCAATTTAAAGTTCCGGTTCATTTACGCTATCGAATGCATCTATACTAACGTTCCATCTGTTTGTATTCTGCATACTGAATTTGCATTTATAATTTTAGACAGAAAAAATCACTGCTCTACGTTGAATTTATTTTCAATGGGCGAGTTCCTCCACCTTAACCTAAATAAAACGCATATATGCAGTGAAGAAATTGTATTTTCATCGTTTTGCATTCTGGTGCAACATCGACAACGTCGACAACATTTCCGTCAACAGCTTGGCACGCATCCAACATTGCGACTGTATGTCGAATGCGAATGTCTCGTGACATTGCAACTATAGATGTTCTCGTACCGAACAATTTAAGACACTCAAAACTTATGCATCTGCAGAGATTCCTTTTTTTAGTTCCTGAAATCTTTATTTTCGGTTTGTTGATGCACCGTCACGGTAAATTACTTTCGACAAAAATACACACTCATCTCTCATGCGACGCCCTCTCAAGCTCAAGTTCAATGTAATTTCTTTTTTTAGATTTTGCATATTTTTATACGTATAGGTACTCGTGTGGATGGGGGTAGGTACTCTTGCCTGCCAGCAGGAGCCAAGAGTCGTTTCCATCCTTCATCACTCTTGCTGGCTCATGCTTAAAAAGCACTTTTTTTCGCTGGCATATACCCTTCTGCTATGGGTATATGGTGAAAATGTGGAAATTTCAGGGTGAGAGCCGATAATAATTGACAAGGTTAAGAAAATCGATTTTACGCCACCTTCCACGACATTGCACGTTACGACCCTTTTCATATTTAGTGTGCGAGGAGAAGATGAGTTCTTTTTCCTTGGCTTGCCAAATGGAATTGACTACATATCAGTCGATGGTGCGGAAAGTGCTCGGTAATGCCGCTGCCAATTCCAGGCATTTTCACGATCAATGGCTCAATTGGTGAGAATAATTTATGATTTCGTTTTTATGATGTCCCTCAGGCCATTGACGTTGAATTGCATCCACTACCACAGGAGTAAGTATAGGTACACTTGGCCAAGAAAGCGGTTCGACCTGCGCTTTTAACAATGTTCATTGTCCTGGCCCCTCGTCTATGGTGCTCTTTGATGATGTGCATAAAAGTGAAATTCGATTTATTAGAGAGAAAGCTCAGCACAGCACGTTGCCAATGAAGCGGAGACAGCACAGCAGATTTTCTAAGATGCCCGACAAAGTGCACCAAATTATCATTTTCTGTGAAATATTTTTAATACATTAAAGTCGCCTTAATTATTTTCAAGGTAGCGAAAATTTAAGAAAATTGCATCTTTCACCATGACAGAGATAATTTCGACAGAAGTGTATTTTTGATGGCAGTTTGGCGTCATTTGATGGCATGCTATTATCGTCGTGTACATTTTGACATAGTTCCAATGGAAATGCTTCCTTTCACATCAGAAATTGACTAAAATTTAGAAAATATTTATGCAGAACAGGTAATCTATGGGCAACTTTGTTCGCATTTTGCGACATTTATACGTGCGATGAAACTCGTAAATTTTCCGTAAAATTGTTTTGCTTCATATAAATTTTATGCCGTCGGGAGTAGTAGTCACGATAGTATAGTGCGGGCTGGCTATCAAGAAAATATCCTGAAAACAAAATATGAGCTTATGTTGTAGGGATGGAAAACATCTTCATAACATCATATAAATAACTTGTAACGATCGCAATGGATGTTCATATATTTTGTCTGACGGTTATAAAAAAGTTTAAATGTGCGCGCCACTAATCCGAATGTGAAAAAATATGGCCCGTAGAAAGTAAGAAGGCGAAAAGTCCATAATGCAAACATGAAAGTATGGTACAGTGGATATCGTTTATAACGACATGGGCGTAGCCAAGGGGGGGGGGGGCAGGGATACAAGTGACAGACGAAAGAAATTGATTTCGCAAGTGGAATATGCAGTCCGAGATGCAAAAAATGCACTGAAAATAGACCAACTGCGCTCTAAAAGGCAGATATTGGAGGCTAGTTGAATGTAATCAGAATGCAGAAGAAAATCATTCTCATCTCCATTTTTAAAATTTGACTCTAAAATTAGAAAAAAAAGAAATAACATGCGTGGCAGTCCACCAGTAGACTAGTGCTGCAGATGTGTGAGTGACATCCAATTTCCAAGATCTAAACTGCTGTTTTGTTAAGGTGTTGAGATCAACCGCCCAGCAATGTTATTTATCCCCATAAATGGATACTTGTTTACAATCTGAGCGACATCATAGTCCGTCACGTAGGTCGTGAGTTCGATAAAATGAATTCGTTCACGGTGAGTCTCGAATCCATGACCCTGTGCACCAATCCAACTACAAGCCAGGCTACTCTAAAATTTGCTAACAATATTTCTGCGACCGGAAATTTAAACTTCTAAGAAAATCATGATGACGAAAAAAATTTCGGCTTGCCCCCCCCCCCCTGATCGAAATCCTGGCTACGCCCATGTCTAACTACATCGGTTATTACGACGCATCGGCTATAACGACGGGAATTCCAGGTGCCGAGACCTAAGAGGCTCGTGCGGTACAATTTTTGATGGATATAGCGACCATCGCTATAACGACCGATCAGTTATAACGACTGATTTTTTCCGACTCGAGAAGCAAAATGATTGGATATAACAACCAACGCTCGTCACATCTCATTTTTTGTATGCGAAATGATTGCTTTTCCGGCATGCAATGATCAAGTTAGAGTTGAAAATTAAATCACTCATATGTAAAAAAAAATTCAAAAATTCTTGTTTTTGGAAGGCCGGAATGACACGACATCGCATTGCAGCCTGAAGGTTTTTAAAACATCGTAAGAAATCGAAAATCCATGTTACGAAATGCTGTTTGCAATAAAACAATCAACACAGAGAGATAAATCCCGTCGTGCACAGGGGTGGCGCATAAGGGCCCGAAGGGCCCGCGTAGCGGGTTTGTCCCACGAGATTTAGGGGCCCAAAAGCCACATGACAGATTTGTCGAACCATAAAAACAGCACAACTGCGAAAAATTCCGACGTAGATATTTTTTGTAAACAAGAAGAGAAATACACTTTTCGACGTCAAAACAAAAGTTGGTGACTAAAGTTCATGAAACAATCCGGATCGTCAAAATTTTACAAAAAAAAAATTGCTCCTGCCATGGCTGCGCTATTTGCTGTATCTGTAGCCGCGGTTTGTAATCCAACCCACCCTTTTCCTTCCCAAGTACCATATTGGTAAAAGATTTGGTAGGTCTGTCTGCAAATAAATTATCCTAAAACGTTTTTGGTGATACCTTTTCTAAACTTTCGGACTAAATTCCAAACGACTTTTTCATGAACTGTCAAACACGAACAAAATAGTTTGAGAGTGGTACTAAACTTAGTTTAAACTAGTTAGTACGGCCTGTACATGTCGTTGAAGACTAAAATATTTTATCTATCCTGCGGTATATACACGATCATTAGGGCTGTGGTGCAGAGGCCACATTTGGTTTGAATGGAGTCTTGCCAAGATTGCTGTATTGAATTTAATATTAATATTAATATTATTCTTAAATTCGAAGGATTTAAATTAATTTTAAAGCTGAAACAAGGAATAGAGTTGAATTAATAACGTGTCGCTTTTTTCAATTGTGTAGCAAGTAAAACTTAGGCCGCCCACACACGAAGCATCCGAATCTATTTGTTGGATTCTTGGTCCTGGAGGGGTGTGTTACCTTCCGTTGTGATAGAAACCTTGATCTTCTAGGACTATCTACTGGTGGCGGATCTCTAATTGCTGTTCGTGATTATATTTAAAGCATGCTTATCTCTGCTTCTCATTCTCAACCTTATGATTGCGTAATCGTAAAAATTCATTCTATTTCTACTCCGCTATTAGTTGCCTGTGTGTATGTTCCTTGTAACTCTTATTTAAATGTTTATGAGAGTCTCTTCAATCACTTATCTGATACCGTTAACGTTTGTTTCCCTAATTCATACGTAATAGTTTGCGGGGACTTTAATCTCCCTAGTATGAAATGGCCTACTAGTCCTGGTCTCCCTTTAGAATACACTTCCTTGGCTCTTTCTGGGTCTCTGACAGCCTTTATGCAATCTTGTGATCTTCTCCAATTCAATGTCAACTTCAACTTCATGGGTCGTATCCTCGACCTTGAGTTTAGTAACATTCCTTTGGGTGGATTCTCGTCATCCATGCGTACACCAGGGTACGTTCCTTGTGATCCTTATCATCCTGCTATTGTCAATGAGATTAGCATTAACCTATCACCTTATCCTACAAAGGTTATGCGTCGTAGGTTTAATTTCAGGAAAGCAAATTATGTAGCTATTAACGAGAAATTGAATCTTATCAATTGGTACTTCATCTTAAAAGATCTTGATTGCGTAACTGCTGTAGCTACTTTTTATGCTATTCTACACAACATCATATATGAGTGCGTCCCAATCTCTAATTTAAAGCTTCGTAAAGGTCCGATTTGGTTTACACCCCAGATTCGCAACTTGATTCTAAAGAAAAAGCGTCTTCACATTCGATTAAAACGTTATGGACGCCAATCCGACCGAATAACGTTCCGTTGCCTTAGATCCAGGATCAAAAGGCTAATTTCCCTTGCACGGTCTGTCTATATTAAGACTGTTGAGGACAGTCTGAAGAACAATGAGAGTAAATTTTTTTGGTCCTATGTAAAAAACCTGAGAGCCTCTTCAAATCAACCTTCCACACTTTCGTTCAACAATATTAGTGCAGACAATCCTCCTGAAATTTGTGAGCTTTTTGCTACATTTTTCGCAAGTACATTTAAAACATCATCCTTAACTTGTCCTCCTGTTGTACCTCAAGGAATGCACAATTAATACATACTTACCACCCCTCATTTTACCGTCATACGTTGAATTGCTTATATCCTCAATTAAAACCAACTCTTCTTCTGGACCTGATGGAATCCCAAATTCGTTTTTAAAAGAAACAAACTTTTCCATATCTAAACCTCTTGCAATTTTATTTACTAAGAGCCTGCATGAAGGTGTTTTCCCAATTCAGTGGAAATCGTCGTATGTGGTTCCCATTCCGAAAAAGGGCGATCCTGGCTCTGTGTCTAACTATAGACCTATCTGTCTTCTGTCATCCTTTTCGAAACTTCTTGAAAAGATTGTTTATAACTACATTCATGAACAGTTTAGTTATCTTATATAGGATGAACAACATGGGTTCTCCAAAAACAAATCCGTTGTGACCAACTTAGTTGAACTTGTTAATTTTGTAACAAAATCTTTCAATAAGCACTTTGACGTGCATGTAATTTATACTGACTTCGCAAAAGCATTTGACACCGTTAATCACCAAATTCTTCTTAATAAATTAATTGCAATGGGATTCCCTTCATATCTTATTGTATGGCTCTTCTCTTATCTTAATGATCGCTCTTCTAGAGTTGTTTTCCAAAATTTTACCTCTTCCGAATTTTGTCCATCATCGGGTGTGCCACAAGGATCCATTTTACGTCCCCTTCTTTTTTTACTTTTCTTAAACGATCTACCATCTTGTCTTAACTGTCACTCTCTCTTTTACGCCGATGATAGCAAACTTTTTTCAACTGTCTCATCTATTTCTGATTGTATAGCTTTGCAATCCGATTTAGATTGCTTTACGTCTTGGTGTGTCTCAAATGAGTTGGATCTTAATGTTTCTAAACGCTCCGTTATGGTGTATTCATTAAAATCTACTCCTTTCTCTTTTCAGTACCAAATAAACTCTATTCCTCTCCAATGAGTTTCTACGATTACTGATCCATATTCTTCTGTTTCACGTGATGCTTTAGAAAAAGTTCAGAGAAAGTTCTCTAGAACCTTAATGTTCAAATATAAATTTGCTTATAGGCCTTATCAAGATCGACTAAATTTCCTAAACCTACCATCACTAAACAAAAGAAGAGACTGTCTTGACCAGTGTTTCCTCTACAGGTTATGCAAGGGTCTTGCTAATTCATCTCTGGTAGAAGATATAACATATCGGGTTCCGTCTTACAACACTCGATCCGTTGCCATTTTTAACCCTCCACAATCTTCACTTTCTATTTATAAAAATTCTCCGTTACTTAGAGCTATGAGAAACTATGACCGATTGGAGATTGGTTCGTTACCTTCTTCTTATTGCTCTTTTAAAAAAATCGTACTACAAAAACTTTAATTGTTTTTCATTTAACTTTTTAAATTTTAACTTAACTTTGTTTGTTTTTTTTTTTCTTAAAAAATTTTTTTTTCTTTCTTTTCTTTTCTTTTTAGTATCATCTTTATTAGTTTGTTATATCTTTATATTTTTTATCCTTACTTTAATTCTTTACATTCCATGTTTTGGGAAATTATTCCCGTTTTTGTAATACTTACGAATTAAATAAATAAATAAATAAATTCTGTCAAATATATACATTTTCTTTGATATTGTAAAATATTGCTAGTAGGTTTTCCTAAATGTTCCGCCCTCTACAAGTTTAAGCTATACCCATAGCTATCGAGTGGGTACATTCACTGACAAATGAGTGGTCCTGAGTTGTAGAGCGATGTTTGCTTTTATTATTTTTCACCAGAAGGCACACGCAAGTGAGCGACTAAAATGGTGGGAAATCATCACAATAAATATGAAAGTGTCCTATTTCAATTGTAACAATACAATTCATCATAATTTTTCAAATGTATTTTCCTGCCATATATTTTGCGTCAGTGCTACATAGTTGGTATAAAAGTTGCGCTAAGTTGAGGACGTTACGCTCCCTACTGCAAACACTGATTCACGGTGTTTGCCGCTAGGGGTATAACCGTTTTTTGTGAGCTGTCCAGAATTTTGTACCCTTTCTGCTAATATTCTCTCCCATCACATAACGAAAATTTGGCAAATATGGCTGGATGAAAAATGATCAAACTAGGATAATACGTCTAAATATATGAGCACCAAAGTTTTAATTAAAACCTCTGTATACGAGGCCTTTCTGTTAAAATGCCGCCCAGAAAATTAATCGCCCTAGGTATGAGCCCACTTTTAAATTGTGGCTGTAGGATCACTAGGAAGCTTATCTGTGTAATACAATAGTAATAACGCAGTATCAGTGCGAAGCAAAAGTAGAAAAAAAAGGTCTCTACCGGTCATTATCCGAGGCTTACACGAAAAATTGTGGCATGAGTCGCCTCTCCTTTCTAATCAAAAGCCGGACTGGTTTTATGTCCTGCTATATCTTTCGCTTCTACTGCTATCTTTTTCACATATTCCTTTGACCTATTCACTGGATGAAATCTTCGAATTTTTCCTTCAATGGCGTATTCGTATATACTTAATTCAACATGAAATTGGCTTGGTAGCTCAGTCGAATGAAAAACATTTTAATAAGAAGTGAATTTCACTGAAACTCTGCTGCTTAAAATCGCATAAAAATAATTAATTCAAACATTCGGAAGAATAGCAGAGAATTACATTTTTCGCATAAAATCCATCAAGCGATTTTCACATCACATACACCCCTATTAAGCCATCCATGTGAATACGACTGCCATAACTAGTGACGGAGGGCGGCGATTCGACTACTGCCAAGGGGCGCCATAGATGGTAAGTCCGGCGCTGCTGAAAATTGTGGATCGACCTTCAAGAGTGTTTTCGATTGATTTCACTCTGCTTTTTTCTCAGTGTAGGGGGGCCCACTCAAGAAGTTGGCGGGAGGGCCCCGAGTAAAGTTGTTCCGCCACTGCTCGTGCAAAACTGCACGCCAAAAATTCGTGCCCGTTTTCATCACATCGTTTTCGGAATCTGCCCTAAAGTTTATTTAGCGGTTCGGTACCAACGATCGTCCAAGATAGGGGAGCAGTTATTATTCTACACTATTAGCGCCTCAAAATTATTTTTCTCCAATTTGATTTGCAACAGGGACATGTCGAGATACAAGATTCGACGACACGTCCCAGTCGGCTTCCTTATTTACCAGCTCTGGCTTTATTCTTTTAACCCCTGGAAATCAAAAATTTATAAAAAGAAACCATTTTGAAAAAATCAAGGAGTCAACCGAAGAATTTAAGTTTATCTGCTGTGAACAGTAGACTGAAGTTGCCGAAAATGACTCCAAAAGTTTAATGATGAAAAGTGCAAAATTCTTTGGCATGCTTAAAAAAAACATTCTGAAATTTGAATTTCTTTAATTTTTACAACATTTTAAGAACCGTCTGGTTCCCGTGTGCAACCCTGTAGAGACTACAACAAATACAGGTCCTACTTCAGGGTTTATAGACGAAAAATTCAAATCCTAATTGAGAATCTGTTGATTAACTAAAAGATTAATAATGTGGTAAGGAAAGGACACTGCCAAGAGTCCCAGAGCCAATGTCTCTATAACCGTTAAGGTTAGGCAATGACGATAGAGCTCCGCAACGAGCGAGCAACGGAATGCGCTTGCTGTAGCTCAGTAGCGGGAGAAGTGGGCGGGGTCTTTTCCACTCGTTGCCCCTGTCCTTTTACAAAATGGGATATCGCATGCCTGAGGTGGACGATACACACAAAGGGGTTAAAATGGGAGAAAACTAACGCAAATTGTAGCCAGCGAGCACAGGTGCCATCTTTTGGATGCTCCGTATACCCGGATGGCGTCGGACACACAGCATCAATTTTCACTATCTAAGCTGACAACCGGCCTAGCACAACAACACCGCATGCAACGTCCCGCTAGCACGTACCATACAGTAACAGTACAAGCACAACGATCAACAGCATGCGAAATTCCCACTCAGCAGACTCGTACAGTATAAAAGGCGAGCCGACAACGAAATCAACAACATTCTAGTCTTGGCATCGAAGCATCCACAACTGGAATTCAGGAACAAGACTCGAATCGTCATTTACGTAAGCTTCAAATGCGTACATTTTGGGACAATCCGTATAGCGTGTTTTTGTATCATTTGATTGCAAAAAAAACGCTCGTCTGTATAAGTCTACAATGTACTAGGGGCATCTCATTTAAGTACTGTTGACTGTTTTTTGTAGAAGTGTTGAGATCAGCAGCACGCTGTTCAACGTTTATTTTATCCAGCCAGAGGCTTTTCAGCCCACACGACCCCTGTGCTTATCATGAAATCGTGCTTATCACTATACGAACCAGATGAATGACATTTTTCTGACAAATGACTCGAAATCACCTTGTCCCAAATTACCCCACCTCACCGTATTGTTTGACACTAAACAGATTTATTCCGTCACATTAGCGAATTATCGTCACTCCCTCGTCACATCAAACACAAACACACCCTCCTATTACTATACGAGTATTATTTAATGCTGGCCCAAACAGACGTGAAACATATTTAATCAAATAAAATATCCGCACGTAACTCGTTTAATGCCGCCAATCAAACCGTACATCTAACACGCAGCGTTTGTCGTCGAATTGATATTAAATTTTAATTGGAATTTAATGAGCGTGAATTTCAGGAATTTGACTCCCAATCACCTGAACATATGTTACATCATCTCCCGTGGGGAGCGCATCATAATTGTCGACTGACTGACTCCCGAGTCTAATGCACTAATTTGATTTAAGTGTCGTCTCCAGCATCCTCTGTTCTTCTTCTTCTTGTAATGTTGTGCCATTATTGAGATTAATGAGCTTCCTGATACTTCATCTCCATGAACTACATATATCTGGACCGGCCAGCAGCGTTCTGAATGAACTGCCCCATAGACTCCATTTGTTGGTACATTACATCCTAAGATGAATGGACAAATTTAAGGCGAACCACCCTCTTGTGGTCACTGCATTTTATGGCCCAACATTTTTCGGTGTCCGATACTAAATTTACGCTACACACTCACTGCCTTTATTGTTGCGAATTGTGTACCGAGCTTGTACGTAACGCAAGTCATACATTGATGTGTGGTCCATAAAAGATTTTTATTATCCGCCGGATTATCCATGTACTGCCCAGATTCTTCACTAGAAAAACCTCAGCCGCCGGCAGTGCGCCCGTCCATATGGGCAAAATCCCCCGCAAAGTCGTTAAATTTTTCTTCTTTTTTCGGATGCACTTGAACGGCTTACCGAAACCAATAATGTAGTTAGTTTCGTTGACTATTTTCCGGAAGCTTTTGTTACTTGCTCACATATTACGATGCTGCTGCTGCTGTCGGGGGTGGATACCATCAAAACCAACCATTCCGCGTCGTGATGATGGAACGAGACCGAAATTAAATGGCAAATCCGTCGAAAATCCAATTGTCGGCTGAGTGTGGCGGGTGGTTTCATTGTAAATGACATTTGGTGGGGGTTTTCATGGAAAATCTGGCACTTTGTGCTCTGTAGTTTAATTGAATTGGTGCGGGTATTAGACAGGGTGAAAGTGAGGTTAATTACCCAGCAATCACATATGGCGGTAATTACTTGTGTAAAATAATTGTTTACGAAATAAAGAGCGCACGTCCTGATGAGAGGATAATGTTTTGATAAATTTGTGACGGCGTTAAAAGGTGATTTGATCCTTGGATTGTATGTGATACCTCGTGTTCGTGTGTGATACCGCGATTTGTAATTTTCAATTTACGGATTAAATAGGAATTTTACAGATTTAATTTATAGCACGATAGCATGCAATTAAAGGATTAAGAATAATAGGTATGTCAGTCCCAGGTTAAAAAGGACAATTTGCATAATATTGTTCGATATCGATGCCAATTAAAACGCGGGATAAATTCCGATTAGTTCTAGCACATCTTTATTGAAAAGGCTCTGTCGCCAATTGTAGTGACACACACACTGATTATATTTGACAAAGGAAGTTCGTTACAGCTGACTTGACTTACTAACTAGCTGAGTACGTTCAATGCTAATATTTTATAGTAAATATATAATTCACAACAAATATAAATGCGGGAAACCGGGTGTATCTGCTTCGACTGTCGTGACCTTACGTAACCATTACTCTAAATTGCGTAGAAATTTGATTTGAGGCAAAGGCTTAAAATAAAAAGTTATGTTGCAGTTTCTGAAGGATTGTTCGACATTTAGAGTTTAGCTAGAACAATTAACTTTTCTCTGCAAAAAAAAATCGTTTTCAAACCTTAAGATCCCTCGAAAATGATTTAAAATACATACTTCCATTAGTGTTATGAGGAACTCCTTTAAGAAAATTTAGTAATTTGATACCTATGTACATTGCCGACGTGTTCCTGGCAATGTGATCAAGGGCATTTCGTCCTGATTGACTTAAGTCACAGTACACGTTGGCCGGAAGCATACTCTGTAGTATATAGGCTACCGCCAAAGTTAAAGACTACACCCTGGAGGTGGGCCGAAAATCTTTTAATCTAATAACAATCTACTAAACAGCCCCCTTTGATCGACACCCACCATGCCCGTACTCTGCCTCCTGTAGACAAATGTCCATTTTGGTGGTAATATCCTTTTTTTTCGATGACCAAAATCAGTTTATTAATAATCTGGAGAACTCGTCACAATGATTTTATACCCACATTTTGTATCGGAATGAGTGTAACACATAGTTGCCGGCTAAAGTCCAGACAAAAAGCAACACGAAGAAGCCGGCGAAAATTTGCAAGCTTTTTTTTGTAACATTTCTTGAATTATTCCCGAGTTCAGACCGGTTTCTGCTGCTCAAGAATTTAATTCAACAAGGGTTCAAGAAACTGTTCTGTTTGTTCAGTTGTTTGTCTACGACTAGATCGCCTTGTGGCTTGTGATGATGTAGTGGGAGCGGCAGCGGTCTTTCTTCCAAATCGCGTCCGACACCTGGTTTCCGCTTCTTCTTCGTCTGCCATTTTCCTTTCAACTATAATAATGCAATAAAACAAAGAGAAGCCAAATAGTGTTTCAAAAAAGACGTGATGTGAATGTCGGCGAAAAAAGGTCAGAGACTGAACGTGATAAACCAGGAGGCCTTATTATGACCCGGATGTTACATTTAAAACCCTGAGGGTTGGCAGCACCTCAGAGATGTCTGAAGCAACTTCTTCTGGACGTCTCAATCGCAACCTGATTACCTTGGGTTTGTCACACTAAAGAAAATCATTACACGCTTCTGTAATATGTCGATCTCAGCTGAACTAGCGGCCTTTGGGCCGCAACCGCGTGGAAAACACAAGCCTAGGAGGGACCGAGGCGATGGGGGAAATTAATTTTGTTATTTGTTTGGTATTCGGCAACTGCTACCAGTGTGGTTGGTGGAGTCCAAATAACCGGTCTTGTACCTAACTTTTGTTCTGTGTTTGGCAAATTCCGCACAGTGTGGGACCGGAATTAAGAGAATAGCACCTCACAATGTGGACTGTCCAAGAGTTGTTTAAATTTTGCAACAGGCATTTGAGGAGTTTTTCCCCAGCATAGTGGTAACGCGTAATTTTATCAACTGCTTACCGATCTGCGGGGTCCCCTCGCTCTACCACGCGACCCTCCACTGAAACGGATCTCCTTAAAAATGGCCCCGTGAAAGTGTCGTTTGTTGGACCATTAATATAAGGGGGATTTTGGTGCGGTTCGAAAACAAAACCTTGAAAACCTTGAAACCGTGAAAGCGTTGTTTATTGGACCATTAAGCTAAGGGGGATTTTGGTGCGGTTCGAAAACAAAACCTTGTGGAGGTTGGTTACATGATTAGAAGCGCGGGCTATGAATACACCCCAGATGCTACCTTAGATATTATACGAGGGAATTATTAATTATGTTAAGCCGATAGTTAATGTGGCTAGACAATCTGGGTGTCAGTCTATGGAAGTACAAACTTCATAACAAGAACTGCTTCGAATTATACCTTATTTCAAACAGTTTCCTACCAAAGGCAGTCGATAATCTGGAAGTCCATTGGCCAACTAACAAACACTCATCATACACCAACACATTACCCATTCAAATATGTCTGGAATTTTTAATAAAACCTAAGCACAACTTAACTATCGACTATGATGTAAAAGTGTGAGTACAACCAGTGAATTCCCCAAGCCCAATTTACAGCTCGTCGAGCACAAAACTTTTTGGCAACCCACACCAAACAGACAAACTATGAAAATTAGAAAACGCTCACCCGTACCATGCCGACCGACTTGCTGGTTTCAAACTGGTGGGAAAATTTATGGGAACGCTCGCATATCCTCAGGAATTACACGGAATGAATATTCTCTCTCGCATGCACTCATCGTGCGGTCTTGTGGTAAATAGATGGGGCGTGGGTGGCCTTGGGACGGAGCAAGGGAATTGCATTTTTCATTGTCTGTCGTCTCTGTATAGCAGGTTCATCGAAATTAAGATATGGTTAAGTAAAAATCGCTGTCGTCTGTATGTTATCTCGAGAGAGTCCTGATAGTTTAGCTCGGAGAGAAAGAAAGAGAGAGAGAGTGTGTGTAACTAAACTACAAGCATAAACCACATTTTAGGAAAATTCGGTCTGTAGAGTTGGAAATTTCTCGTTGTAGTTTTCGGAACGTTGTATGCACGTTATGGAAGGCGAATGTAATGATCCTTTTGGAATTACAATGGCTTCACCATATACAGACTCCGTTGGATACTTTGGGAATTTATATTGCCCCCGAACACGACCGTAAACCATTCATGTATTTAAGGTTAAATCGTGTTGTTGTCGAAGTTGCGAGATGGCACTTCCGAGTCCAATAAAATAAAAGAGACTCTGAACGAAGTTTTGAACGCAGTTTTTGCAATCATAACAAATGTTATGGGTTAGGTACTTATAGGGGGTCGAAATTTACATAATACGTGTACTGCAACTCCAACAACAGTGGATTTCAACTTTGCCCGGAAACGAGGAAAGTGCACAAAGAGATATACACACATACTGAGATACGTGCAACTTTCCGCTTCAAAGTTAGCTGTATATGCACGAGTGACTTTCAATTTAAGTGTCCTGGGAATATCGTAAATTTACGTTGACTTCATTTGCATTGTCTATACGTATGTTACCGTTGGTGCTTCTTGTTCTTCTTCTTGTACGAAAACACCAGCATTAAAAAACGTAGTTTGGGCTATTTTCCATTCGTTATTGAATTTCAGCTTTTCCGTGTTTTATTACGCTTTTCGTTGAATCGCTTTTGATTGCCCCGGACAAGTTCGAGATTCAAGTCGAAAGCACGTACGCGTACAGGATCAAGGACGAAATTCTCGGTGGACCGAATGTACTTGTGCGGGATAATTACATTTTAAGCTAACGCGCTCAGAGTTTAAGTGAGTTTTCTCGCCCCTCAAACTTAAGGATAACATTTGACTTTGATTTTGTTTTTTGTTCCATGGGATCAAGTTGGTTGGATGTTTTCTTTTTGTGTTGAAAACTAGCAAATTGAATTGAGTTTACTCAAGGGATATGCTTGGCAATTGGTCACAGATAAAATAAATGTAATGCAAAGGGATGAAGTAGAATTCACAGATTTATGGGAATTTAAAAAGTTGTGATGTGATTTTTAGTTGTGAACTTCTAAGAGTTTTATTTACAAAAGGTATATTTTGAGCCACAGTTTGGGTTTTGACCTTGCGAGGTTCTCATTATTTTTTTCATAGCCGTATGGAGTAGAAGAACTTTTACTTTGAATTGAATTGCCCTGACTCCTCGAGGAGCATTGTGCGTTTCGACGCCAACGGAATTCGAATTGTGATACAATTGCCGTGCCGAGTTTCGAAAACTCATTTCTCTATGAATCTCTATATCACAGAGTGGCCTCCAAACGATCACGGAACATATCACAGTGGACTTTTGAGTGTAGTGGCGGTTATTTTCCTTTCAATGCCTCTTGATTCACAAATGCCCAACCACAAGTATTTGTTTTTCATCCATTCACTAAAAATTATAGCTCACAGTTTGCCTCCATAAAACCACTATTAGTCCAATATGCTGACAAAGATAAAATTTTACCCATTTTCAACATTTATTACTCGCACATTGTGTGCCATTATTTAATCCGGCCGCAATACCAGGGAAAGAGATATTTACAGAACGGTTCTACATAAAATTCGCCTGTTTCGACAAAATATTACGACACGTACGCCTCCTGCAGCTCCTCTCCAGCCATTTGGCCTATCCTGCTACATACTACTCGTAGTGCTTCGGCTACACCCTCATCTTTCCCAGGCATGTACTCGTATGTATGTATGCATCAAAATTGTAAAATGCCACAATCATATTATAAATTACTTTTAATCTTCCAATTTAGGAGATTTTGGGGAAAGAATTTGATAAACTACGGCTATAGAATGGAGCATACCGAATACCAGAGCCAGCCAGCCATAGCCGTTGTTCCTCGTATAAGGCGTTCTGGCTCTATTGTCGAGAGGTATGTGTAATGGAAATTTTCACTAGAGACGAGAATAGAGGTAAGGCATTGCCTAGCCTAGTCATAAGCTGTGTGATGATGGAGAGGAAGATGCCGGCTTTTTTTGGGAGGAAATTTATTTTAATCTAGCGCACAATTTCCAATTTATGAGAGTTTTTGGTAATGACTCTTCTTTGAAGTCGTAAAGTTGTCAGCTCCTATTTTTTGTTTCTTGTTCCTGAGATCGTAAAAATCAAGGATGAAGGATGAGCTTAAGGGGTATATAATCTAGCTTAAATTCTGGGTTTAATTAATCATTATGGAATGCAAGTAATTTTAGAAGTGAAGATAAAATCAATATGCATACATAAGCGTTGGTTATTTCCTACGTTCTGGGATGGTTTTCACATGTTCAATTTTTTTTAATAAACGAAACCGAAGCTAACTTCGCGCGCGCCCGTTCACCACATGAACCTGCCAAGGAAATTGATACGACAGTTTTTATTTTAAAAGTAACAGAAACCGATTAAGATTGGATTCTCACGATTCAACTTCAGGATCCCAAGCTCGTAAATATTATGGCTGTTATGAAGAGCGAACATAAGGTGCATGACACACTGATTTTTGAATGACGAAAATTACACAAATTCAGCATCAATAGTAGAATTTCTAATTAAGCATTTAGACCATCATTTACTCAATTGTGGCGACCATCACGCTAACATGTTTTGCCGCCAGAGGCGTCAGTGGCGAATTTAAAATGACAGCAGTGTGAAAACGTCCCACAGTCATCGAGGCGACCAGCTAGAACGCAGATTTGTATTTTAAATTGTTTAAACAAAGTGTTTGTTCGTCATTGAATTTAATCCGGAGTTCTTATTTGTTTTATCAGGCGCGCACAGAGGGTGGGGCAAAAGGGGCAATTTGCCCCGGGCCCCGCGTTGGAGAGGGCCCCGCAGGGACAGTGGTCTCGTAGTGCGCATACGTCTAAAACATTATTACACGAATTGATGTCAGATAAATTTTATTTAAATCTCTATTTATCTTGTTTTGCGTTATTCAAAGCATTTCTAAGACCTTATAGGATTTCACTTCACCTACTTTTTTCAATTAAAATTGCTAAATCTAAAATTGGCACTGATCTTGATATATTTTAGGTGTTGAGATCAACAGCACACTCTGCCGAAATTTATCTAATTAATCGGTATTCTCTTAAAATTTGAGTGTCCTCGAACTATGTGTGTTTTATAGAGAAAGTGTTAACCAAGAAACTGAAAACGATGGATCCCCTTTAAATGACTATTTCTTATTTAGTTTCCATATATTTATTCAAGTCTCTCTCTGATTGTTGTTAGCTCATTGTAGTCTTATCTGTAACTATGCTCTCGAGCTAGCAAAACTGTTCAACGTTTTCTACTGGTTTTAGACTTTTGTTCTCCTATGGATCAGTGCACACTCGGTCTTAGTAACGTTTATAAAGAGACAAGAATTTCGATTTTTGCAATGCCATCAGCAGTGACGGAACAACTCCACTCTGGGCCCTCCCGCCAACTTCTTCAGTGGGCCCTCTTCACTGAGAAAAAAAGTAGAGTGAAATCAATCGAAAACACTCTTGAAGGTCGATCCACACTTTTCAGTCATCAGTCACAGCCACTTTCCATACAAGTTAATTGATTGACTGACAATCTGTCAAATTTGTATGACAAACAAAGTTAATATACCCTTTCACATAGTGACGGGTATAATTACTGTGATTGCGACTGATGACTAAAAAGTGTGGATCGATCTTAAACGAAGTATTTTGAAACATGATTTTGACGTTACAGTTTTTCTACTAAAATTAAGAACATCGTACTTTGCTAAGAGCTACTTTTACTCTTTGCATTCTTACATTGAGAATAGCGTTCTTGTTGTAACGTTTGTTAAATTAATGATTTCATCAATTGTTTTTTTTTTTTATAAAAATGCTCACGCAGCGCAGCATTGACCTCTATAGGTGTTAGTGATGTTTAAGCATAGAAAATTACCTGGGCCTATGATTCGAAGACGAGCGTCCTATCTATCTACCCTAATGCCGCTCTCTCAGGTACCAGCATCCTGGCATCCTGTAGTAGGAACAACATTTATAGAGTTCCCAAGGACAAATGTTCTTTTTCTCAAAGGGGCCACTTTTATTTATATGCCCCGGGCCCCGTAAATCCTCTGTGCGCGCCTGTGTTTTATCATCATTGTTGTGCCATTCTGCCGACGATATAAATAGCGGCAACAGCAACTCTCCACATTGGTGACTCTGGTCGAGGTAAAACACAATAAGTTGAACGTTGAGAACGTTGAACGAGAAATGGCATGATGCAAAGCATAATTGCAAAATGACGGCCGTGAGTGCTGTTATGGTTCAATAAAGTCGAAGCGATTTTCGCCGTGTCTCGTATTGTAAGTGACGCCACAAAACTCAGACATGTTGTTGCGTGTCTCGAACTGGAAGTGTTGTCATAGGTATGTCGCGAGAATCATTTTTAAGCCTCCTGAAACGGATAAATTTGACACTTTGTGTAACTTTTAGAACTCCAGTATTTCTTATGGCTGGATGTCGATTCGACGACAAATCTGAAATGTGGGAACTATTTTTTTCAAAAATTATGGGAAAATTATTTATTAGGACAAAAATAAGATAAATCAGGAAAACGGCTCAAAATGCTTCCTCATTTTAGGAAGATTGCATTTCGAACTCATAAAAATCGGCTCCAAAATCGATGTTTTTCCATTCGAAATAAACTAACGATTGAAAATCTGTCAGATTTTTTAAATATTTTGAGAAAGTGTGATTTTTATGAGGCGTCAAAGTAGAGCGTCGTCGAATCGACGAAGCACCTTTCCGTACTAAAAATAAGCATGACCTTCCAGGGTTAAGGACCTTGTAAAAAACGGGTCTCATATTTCAGTGTCTGTCAAGTTCTTCTTTTTCTTCTCAGTACCGTATAGCCCCTTGTGGGGCCATGGTGCATTAACTTAGCCGTTTATAGGCAATTTCGAATCAACGTTACATTGCATATAATTTCGGAGTGTATATAATGTTGCAAGCACTATATATAATTACTAGCATCGTAGAGTGCGACTCAACCAAGTGAGCCACAGAGCGGGTCTTTCAAGTTATTAAATCAAAATTTATTTCCTAGCTGAATCATATCAGCAATAAAATTTAGCCACTGTTAGTACTTTGATAAATTTAGAGGAAATCTTATTAAAACCGTTAACCATATTTCAATCAATAAAGGATTTATAAATATTCTGACGATGCTAATTTGCTAAGATGAGTGACAGACGAAACAAATTGATTTCGCAAGTGGAAGATGCAGTCCGAGATGCAACAAAATGCATTGAAAATAGACAAACTACGCTCTAAAAGGCAGATATTGGAGGCTGGTTCAATGTAATCAGAATGCAGAAGAAAATCATTCTCATCTCCATTTTAAAAATTTGACTCCTAAATTAGAAAAAAAAAAGAAATAACATGTATGGCAGTCCACCAGTAAACTAGGGCTGCAGATGTGTGAGTGAAATCCAATTTCAAGATCTAAACTGCTGTTTTTTTAAGGCGTTGAGATCAACAGCACGCCCAGCAATGTTATTTATCCCCATAAATGGATGCTTGTTTACAATCTGAGCGACATCATAGTACGTCACGTAGGTCGTGAGTCTGATCAAATGAATTCGTTCACGGTGAGTCTCGAATCCATGACCCTGTGCATCAATCCAACTACAAGCCAGGCTACTCTAAAATTTGCTAACAATATTTCTGCGACCGGAAATTTCAACTCCTAAGAAAATCATGATGTTGAAAAAATTTTCGGCTTGCCCCCCCCCCTGACCGAAAACCTGGCTACGCCCATGATCAATTGTGCTATTTTCACAGACGCTTTGGTGGTGCAGCTCGGAAATGTAAAGGGCTATCAAGGGCTCATTCAACCGCCGAAACCAAACGGGAAACGGAAGCGGCGCGAACTTGAGGCGATAAGTGAGCGCACATTTAAAACTAACCGTCTACACATTCGCGACAAAAACACAAATATAAATTTTTTAATTGACACGGGCGCAGAAGTGTCAATAATGCCATGCTCCTTGTATAAAGGTCCCATCCATCGAATTTACAACTGTTCGCCGCCAACGCGACACCCATTATTAGAGCAGCTGAATCAACCCTTGATCTAGGCCTCTTGGAGCAGATTTCTTAGCATCTCACAACATTTTGGTGGATGTAGCGAAGAAACGAGTTATTGACGGTACATCAAAAGCATGTGCTAGATGAGAAATGGCTATTTCTCATCAAAATAAGTTCGATCGGCTGTTGCTTCAGTACAAAGACCTTATGTCACCCAGACCGTCAAACCATTGTTCTTATACAAGGGTATAGGAGCAGCGCTTCATACAAGGGTATAGGAGCAGTACTGGAACAGGCGGTAAACGGAACTTGGCAACCCCTATGTTTCTACTCGCGAAAGCTCCAGGCGGTTGAAACTCGATAGAGTGCTTGTGATACAGAGTTGCTATGGCTATGGTATCATCCGTTCAGCATTTTCATCACATGGCAGAAGGTCAACATCTCCATATACGGACAGAAAACTTATAATCGAATGATACCTGCCATCCATGATGATGTTGTATCGACCAGCAGCCAGCACGGGATGATAGCAGTAGATAAACGTGAAATGGCTACAGAGAATATAAGCCGTGAACGGGAAAAGTGGAAGCAACGATTCGACTCAAAGCATGCTCACCCAACACAATATAAAGAGAACGATTTGGTCCTTGTGGAGAACGTGGCTGAGACTGCTGGTGAATTGCGTAAGCTAGAGCCGAAGTTTCGAGGGCCCTACACCATCAGCCGAATTTTGGGAAATTACTGTTATAGAGGACATCCCCGGAATTCACATAACGCCAAGTAGATTTTGTTCTGTTTATTCTTCAGATAAGCTGAAGCGCTGGTGTTCCCATTCCGAGTACCTATAACCGGTGTCCGGTGAATCTGATGAAGGAATCGAGAACGATCTCGAATCAGGAGTCAGTGGCGTATTTACACGAGGGGCACAGGGGGCACGTGCCCCCCCCCCCCTTGTGAGCACCATCATCAAACTTTTTTCACACCATATTAAAAATTGCAGTACCAAATGTTCCCTTTTTATTAGGGTTTTTTAGAATTTTTTAAAAAAACCCTTATGAAATCGATTTTGTCCGTCCGTCTGTCCGTCCGTTCGTCCGTCCGTCCGTCCGTCTGTTCACTAAATAACTCGCGAAGGGCTCAACCGATTGTCATGAAATTCGGTATGAATGTGTAGAATGGTTACAGTCTTTGGCACAAATACCTTAGAAGTTGATAGGAAGAAGATAACAGGGTGTCCCGAACGTTTGAAAAAAGTCGACTTTTTTAGTTTTTATCGGAGATTAACGTATGGGTATTTAAATCAAAGATCTAGACGAGTACATCTCATATCAGTTAAAATTTACCAGTTTCGAGTAACGGACATCATCGTAGCCATTCCTTCTCATTTCCTACACGGCTGAAAATTTTGGTGTAATTTTTATAAAAAAATATATTCATATTCATATTCATTTCCATATAAAAACTTTATCAAAAGTATAATTGAACTATAATAAAAGTATAAGTATTCTTGATAAAAATTTTACTCTTCAATAGTTTAAAATTGATAAGCAAATTTATACGAACCGCTCAAAAAAGGCCGAACGTATTTTGGTTCAGGAAAAGCCAAAAGCATTTAATGAGTGTTATTCTATGATCTGTCAGGAAAACTAAACTTTTGGTGTTATAAACCTGAAATGCAAAGGACTCTCAGGCCCATATTTATAAACATACCTTAACTCAAGGAGACCTTGAGTCAAGGATGCAGAAATTAAAATAAATGTCATTTTCCATACTTTTTCATAGAAATCACTTATATTCACGAGTCAATGCATCCTTGATTTAAGGAGAAGCTCAAGGAAACCTTCAAATTTTCTATAGTCAACCTCACTTGAAGTCAAGATAGCTAGCCACCTACCTTGAAATATTATATTTCAAGTCTATTGAAAACTTAAGGTCTCCTTGAGTTTCGCCTTAAATCAAGGATCAAGGATCAACGATCCCTCAGTCTTGCCAATATTTTCCTATGTAGCTGCTCTCAGGTATACCCACACCAAAACTTTATGTAACAAATTTGTCCCGTAGTCTGTGCCCCCCCCTTTCAGAATTTTCTAAATACGCCACTGTCAGGAGTGGCCGAACTGCCGCACTCAAGTACAAAAATCGAAGCGGCATTCCTTATTGATCAATTGTAACTATAAGGACAAACGATTGTAGTCAGTCTCGCTCCGAAGGTTAATGGATAAAGACGTGTTATATTTACACCCGGCCGTGTTTAATTTCTTGTAGATGTAACAAGTTCTTGTATGTTATTTTCGCGCCTTATGTCGCGTTCACTTCAAAGCCGTCTTGACACTGGGAAATTTTTTTTTTTTACTTTCGTAAATTTTTTTTTTAAGGTTCGATAAATCTTTCTTGTGGCATATCAACAATGCAGATCTTAGCCTTAGTGTCAACCTAATGCGGAATAGTGTCTACCTTGTAGAGATTAGTTTTATACATAATGCACATATGTATAAAACTAATCACAAGTTACATTGAACTGAAATTGCACTATAATTCTAAGTTACTCTAAATATCATACATTTGTTATAAACGTCCACTTCTACCTGGCCTTTGATCGGATACACATCTTTCTATATTCTCAAGCATAGCTAGTCACCCACCCACCATCTCTTATCAGCTTATCACTACATAACTAATGTGTAATCTTCCCTATTGTTTTATGTGCAGATGTCCTATTTAGGGGAAAATTTACTCATGCAAATTCTTATTCATTCTGGGGAATATTGACATTATGGAGTATGAAAGGAAAAATAAAGACAAATATTAAACAAATATTAAAGCATCCCAATGCCTCTGCCATATTTCTAATAAATCTTTCATTGAAAAAAAAATGTCGTTCGCTAGTTCAAGTTTGAAACAATATGATTTCCATAAATCAAATTTTAACACCATAATCTTCATTATCAATTCTACTTTTAACCACACCGTTTTGTATCAAATTAAGATACCAAAACTTCTTATCATAGTAGTCCCCTAATACCGAATCCTTGTGAATATTCTGCGGCTGATATTTAATCAAAGAACATCATTCATATCCTTCTCACTCACTCACTGTCACTTCGGCCAACAACAACAACGAATTTCCAAACTTATGTCAGAGGAATTTGAACTGTGTGTGAACCATGGAATTTAATTAAATAAACCGCTCGTCGTTGTTCCCTATTGGAATTCAGGACATGATTCTGCTCCATATAGTGCCACATGGGAGCATAGTTGTCCGGTTAGTTAGTGTTGGTCCGTAGTACACACGTTCGGTCGTCTCGTCTTCTGGCGACGAGATGAGACGAGACGAGAGTTTTGTATATTTATTCAAGCCCCTCGTGCTCATTATCCTGGTGGGCTTCTTGCCCGCTCCCACGAGATATTTATGTGACTTTCGGCTTGCACCATAAGCAAGGATTATCCCTTATAGTCCGACAAACAGGGCTATGTGTCAAATGGTATGTCTATCAAGCAGATAATAATTAAACTCACACTAGACGATAATGCTAAAAGGCAAATGGAGTGGACCGTATAACGTTCAAGAATAGCATCAGGAGACCCTCCTCATCTCACGTGTTGATCCGCTTGTCTTGTACAACGAGGATTCGCAATGTCTCGTCTCTGTTTGAGGAGAGTTATGAAGCGTGAGCAAATATGCAGAGATGGTAATGAATTATTACGTAATATGTATTTGAAATGCCGTAGGCGAGATATTAGACTGTGAGAGAATTTGTAATGACTGTCTGATGTTGTTCATGGGGCCTCCGATGATGGTTAGTGAATGTGGTGGTATTTTTAGGACGAGAAAAAGTAATTGTGGACTTTCAAATTTACTTTCTTTAAAAGGTCATTACGAAGAAGGCGATTTCAGAATACAAATCTGATTCAAAATTTTAAAAGAAATAATGTTAATTGATTCTAGAATTTTCTTTAAAAATTGTCTCTCTCTTTGAATTATTTACATTCTAGCTACTTGGTTCTTGGTTCACTACATCCACATTCAATCCTCCTCTAATGGTACTCCAAATTCACTTTCCAAACCATCAACATATTTTTCCAAGGATTACGGATATACATTACGTAGCATTAAACAAGACTACATCATACCAAAAACCCAAATTACCCTCATTTTTCCTTCAGTACCCCGGGAAAAAAATAATGAATCCAATAAACAATAATGTACACCACAAATCAATACAATTGATCCAAAAATAAGCGCAGGGAAAAACAGCAGAAGCCCCAGAACCAAAAAATGTGTATACATCCTACCATCTCAGACCCTGCCCACTTCCTCTACAAAAACAGCATCCGATGTAACCTTAGTGGTGAATTACCGCAGATGAAAGCTGAAAAATAAAGGAAGCTTCTGCTCTCCTCCCTCTGCCTCCCTGTGATTGTGACTTGTTTGTTTCCTGTGTGTGTTTTAGGCAAAACAATGAAATTCGAGAAAGAAACAATTGTGATCCCATTGTATTACGAAAATGAACACTCTCTGTGTGTACAGTGTGGATAGACCCACGACCACGACCACCACTGTTATTTTGGCAATTTTCCGAATGTGACATTTTTCTTTGAAATGGAAATGGCTAATCTGTATAGTAGAGCGGCGAACAGAATGGAAACGGCCAATTGATTGATGGATGTCAATTGTTCGTCGACGATAGGATTTCCACATAATGCTGATGGAATTGGACGTGGGCTCTTTTTTCTACTTGCCAAAAGTAAGAAAAATTCGCAATCGTAGCATTGTCGATAATTTAATGGGAAAATATTTGACAGGGGCCATTTGTGCCGAAGAGAGTATTACAAGACTGGCATTGAAAAATCCACTTCGGGACATTAGAGTGGCCGGGAGCAGAAGAGTAGATACTGGGTTTTAGGCGAGTTGGAAACATGATGAGATTAAATTTTTTTAAACGAAAAGACAGAGAAGATTCATCTAGGCAGGTGGCAAGCATTTTCATATTGGATATTTGAAAAATAGTATCAGGTTAATGCTCTCAAGATATTAGGACAATTGGTTTGAATTTTTAGTGCGGAATAGGGTACCATAGTTCAAGGTCTCTAGAAGAGCGACCTTTTTTGCACTCTGCTTCATTTTCCTGGAAACAATAGGTTGTTTATGTTGGGCTAGGATTTTCTCTAATAGAACGGTGAAAAAGCACCCTGCTTAGGCTTCGACACATCGGTGGTAACGCACCCATCAGAGGGTCCTTGTCATATACGTATCACAAGGACGGTACAGGATGCAACGGTGTGACTGATATTGATGTGACTTGTGTGAATGAGGCTGCAATGCAGTTCGTGTTTGAATGGCAGATAGTACCCGGCCTTAACATAAGCGATCACAACCTCATTGAAATTCGCATGAGTTTCAATGTAGTTGTGCCCGCCAGAGTTGACATGTGGTACCAGAGTGGTGCACCAGACATGCAAACCTGGGCACTATTTGAGATTTGGATCTTGCAGGCTTTTGAACGCCGACCAATATCAGAGTTCGTCTATATGAGTGTAGACTAACAGTGTATGCCTTCATCAATGACTGTCTTAGCGAGATCAACAACGGACGGGCGGACTAGGGTGACCACCTGCCTGCCTTCGATTTACGGGTCACTAGCGTTTAAAATACGGGTTTTCGGTTTTTTTACGGAGCAAAAAAAAATATTTTTATGCCGATATGTCATTCACAGTAATATTTCCTATTTGAAGATACACTCACCAATAACTCTTCATTTTGCACTATAAAGTGCATTCTATTAAAGGGGCAGCAGTGTGAGTCGGTTCCGGCTATCTGTCAATGCGTTACCGCAAAGCGAGAATATTCTCTCTGCCGGTGAATTAATTGGCGGGACGAGTATTTAGGAAACCCTGTTCAGTCCATCACTTGCTTGGGGACGAAATCGATTAGGTTTTCTAGTGCCAAAACTACCCAAAACCCTTATCGATTTCGTCCCCTGATAGTGGACGAGGTCGCATAGGGATTCAAGTACATTTTACGCCGAAAACAGCCAAAAACTGATTCAAGCTGAACAAGGGGGTTTTGCGCAGTTTTTGACGTTCACTTTCAGGGGACGTAATCTATAAGGGTTTTTAAGGGTGGGGACAAACTGAACAAGGGTTCCTAAATACGCTGAAGGATAGAAAAGACCAGTTTAAAATATCGAATCGTATTTTGCTGCTATTATTGACCGCTTTAAATTATTTTCTCCGTGTGTCAGGGCTTATCACTTCATCGGCATCTTTTCATCTCCTGAATGTATTTACAGTGTTATCTTGATTACGTCACTTTCGCGTCCCGGAAAATTTCGAGGTACCAAGGTGGTTCAAATATGATCGAGACAAACGCTGTAGATGGCGCGCATGTATGTTTTGAAGGTCGTGGCTTAAGTATATGATAGCTGGGTCCCTTACGAACAGAGTGGCATAGTTTCCGTCGCGAAGGGATATTTAACGCTCGTCCTACGACCATGAGTGAACATCAAGTGCCGACCGCAACGTATTGGCATTCGTTTTTTAGTGTGGGAAGGCGTTAAGAATACGGATTTTTTGCTGCGTTTGCACAGTCCGTTCGGTAATGAGTGCCTGAGTAAGACTGCTGTGTTTAAATGGGCCAAAGCGGTCAAGGATGGCCGTAAAACCGTCGAGAATGAGCCGCATGATTTTCGACCGCCAACCAGCATCACACCAGACAACATTCGTCCTCATTTCGGAGGACCGTAGGATGAATGTTCGAGACAATTCGGCTGAACTCGGCACTATCATTGGTAGTGTATGTGGAGTCTCTCATCCACGAACAACTTCAATATCGCAAAATAACGGTGTGATGGATTCTCAAACTGTTGAACTTCTCCAGGATTACGCGCGTCCTCATACCGCGCGTCTTACGCTCGATACAATATCGGAATTGGGGTGGGAGGTACTGGAGCACTCCCCCTACAGTCCGGATTTATTACCCTGTGCTTACCATATGTTTGGACCTCTGAATGAAGCTCTCGGAGGTCAAAAAATTCAACACCGACGATGAGGCAGAGGAGTTTGTACGCACATGGATGTCCGAGTTGTCCAAGGAATTTGTCGATACCGGCATCAAAAAGCTTCTGGAGAGGTGGAAAATATGTGTAACTAGTGAGGGGAAGTACATACCTAGAAAAACTGTAAATTTTTGTAATTTTTTTCTATAATAAATAAACGTGTCAGAGCATTTGTCTCGATCATATTTGAACTGCCCTCGTATTTGGTTGACTTTAATACAATAAAAAATTGTCTCTAACCCTTTGGGGGACTTTTTTTTCTTAAACTATCCATTTAAACTATCCATTATTTGCCCCGTATTTTATTTTTTGGATTACGGGTTTTTGGACTTTCTGTGTCCGCAAAACGGGGCATCTGGCCACCCTAGGGCGGACACACACATGGAAACATGTCCGGTGGTGGACCAGGGATCTGGATGCCAAGAAGCGCGTGGTAGCTCGGCTTCGGAAGCGTTTTCAGCGAGCCAGGGTGTGCCGTCATGCAGGGGAGAACTTCATCTGCCTGTAGGCGGGCGAGGAGTGAGTACCACTGCATTACGATAAATTGCGCGGAGGATGACTGGAGGCAATTCGACAGCAGTTCTTCAGATGACACCTGGTGAAAGCCTATCGATTTTATAGGGCTAGAAGGGGTACGTTGTGAAGTGTCTAGTCTCGCACTGAGACAGGCACGATACATAAAAGCATCTGGCGGGCCGTTCTAGAGTATACATGAACAGCCTCTTTGCGTCCTGCTTCCGAGCCCGTACATCTCCCAGGTGTTGGAAAACGACGCGGATGGTTGTGTTGCTGAAAAACGCTGATAAGATTCGAATGGACCCTTCATCCTATCGTGGTATCAGTCTCCTCCCAGTACATGGAAACTGCCGGAAAAGATACTGGTGGATAGGATGGAGGACCGGATTGGAGGTCGGGTGTCGGACAGACAGTATGCCTTTCGTAAGGGAAGATCTGTTGAGGCTGCGCTCATGGGCGTAGCCAGGATTTCGGTCAGGGGGGGGGGGCAAGCCCAAAATTTTTTCAACATCATGATTTTCTTAGGAGTTGAAATTTCCGGTCGCAGAAATATGGTTAGCAAATTTTAGAGTAGCCTGGCTTGTGGTTGGATTAGTGCACAGGGTCATGGATTCAGGACTCACCGTGAACGAATTCATTTTATGGTGTTTTTCTAACTCACGACCTACGTGACGGACTATGATGTCGCTCAGATTGTGAACAAAGTATCCATTTATGGGGATAAATAACATTGCTGAGCGTGCTGTTGATCTCAACACCTCAATAAAACTGCAGTTTAGATCTTGGAAATTGAATGTCACTCACACATCTGCGGACCTAGTTTACTGGTGGACTGCCACGCATTTTATTTCTTTTTTTTTTTTGCTAATTTTAGAGTCATATTTTTAAAATGGAGATAAGAATGATTTTCTTCTGCATTCTGATTACATTCAACTGGCCTCCAATATCTGCCTTTTAAAGCGTAGTTTGTATATTTTCAGTGCATTTTCTGCAACTCGGACTGCATATACCACTTGCGAAATCAGTATGTTTCGTCTGTCACTTTCATCTTAGCAAAGTAGCATCGTCAGAGTATTTATAAATCCTTTATTGATTGAAATATGGTTAACGGTTTTAATAAGATTTCCTCTAAATTTATCAAAGTATTAACAGTGGCTAAATTTTATTGATGGTATGATTCAGCTAGAAAATAAGTTTTGATTTAATAACTTGAAAGAACCGCTCTGTGGCACACTTTGTTGAGTCGCACTCTACGATGCTAGTAATCTAGAGGTCCGCAGATCGAATCTCGGCGTGGTCGAAAATTTCCGTACATGTGCAGATAGGAAATATATAGTGCTTGCGAAATTATATACACTCCGAAATGATATGCAATGTAACGTTGACTCGAAGTAGCCCATAAACAGCTGAGTGAACGCACCATGGCCCCACAAGGGGCTATACGGTACTGAGAAGAAAAAGAAGAACTTGAAAGATTCTGAAATATGAGAGTATGAGACCCGTTGTTTACAATGGTCTTTTACCCTGAAAGGTCATGCTTATTTTTAGTATTTCGTCGATTCGACGACGCTCAACTTGGACGCCTCATACAAATCACCCTTTCTCAAATTATTTATAAAATTTGACAGATTTTCAATCGTTAGTTTATTTAGAATGGAAGAACATCGATTTTAGAACCGATTTTTATGAGTTCGAAATGAAATCTTCCTAAAATGAGGAAGAATTTTGAGAAATTTTCCTGATTTGTCCTATTTTTGCCCTAGTAAATATTTTTTCCATAATTTTTGAACGTGCTAGTTGTATAGACACAGACTTATCGTCCAATCGACAACCAACCATAAGAAATACTAGAGTTGTTCATCCTTCGTCGTTTCGACCACGCTAATTTCCAAAAATCCAACTTACTCTGCTTATTTCGTTTAGTCGCAATTTACCCGGCAAGTACATTGGCACGGTAAGTGCTGTACGAAATCTCAGCTACAAATAATGAGAATTGTCACGAAAAATGGGATAAATTTGATGATGCGTAGTCGATTCGACGAAACATGACCTTCCAGGGCTAACAAAGCAAAGCTGTATACCATTTGTCACCCTTTCAGATGAAAATAAGTTGAATTCCAACGGTTGAAATTGTGTACTCAGAAGCCATGAAATGAAACAGGAAATATGGGATCCCCGCAGCCATGGACATCGTCCATGCGTGAGGATCCCTGGTTGGAGTTGAAGTCTCAACCCGACAATCGACGTTTATGTTGCTGAAAAGCAAGTTTTCATCGACCCTGCCCCGATAGTCCAGATGCGAAGACACACTCTCAAATACATATATGACCCAAGTCAGGGGAGTATTTCGGAGTGTCTTTCGGCGAACGGTTGAGTCTTCAACCCCACTTGAAGTGGCTGGAGGCATGCGTGTTCTGTCTGGTTGGTATGCTGGAACGATTTTTGCGCAGAGACTGGGGGTTAGGTAGGCGCGCGGTTCGTCAGATCTATGGCTCGCTGTTTGTTGCGTGTGCAACATTTGGTGCAGGAGTTCTGATGGACTGGGCGACATCTACTCGTGGAATCCAGCAGCTTAACACGGTAACTGCCGCCAGGTTCCCCCTCTTGATCTGGAGGCTGTTCGTCGTGGAACATGCCTTCCATAAATCTATCTAAATCTAAATATAAAATATCAGGAGGGGTCTGTCGTTATCAGCGTCTTCGCTTGTGAGTGTGGATAGTGTGTTCAGCTCCTGGATGACTGTGTTCTGTTCAGATGGCAATTCGTCCGTCGTTCATTTATTCGAGTACATCAAGGATGTCCGTGCTGCCCAAGGCTTTTAATCTAAGTCTAGGCTTCCTTATTACAGGACACGGTTACTTGCACTGGAGATTGTCCAGCTTAGGCTAGCCTTGATGCCTTGTGTCCGTGCTGCGGTGCGGCCGAGGAGGACAGCCGTACGTTTTGAGACTTTTTCTCTTGAATCGAATTCGTTGTAAGAGCAAATAGCTCCGATAGGCTACATCGTGGACCGTAGGGATATTTTTAAAGGCAACACAAAAATCCATGGTCAAAGTGGGATCTGGAACCAACGCTCCAGTAATATTTCCGAAGTGAAATATTACATTTCCAGGGGCATATTAGTGATCCTAAAAAAAGTGTTGTACAGCAGTTTTATTGCTAATTTTACCTTTTCAATGGTAATAAATCAAGGTCAAGTGATCATAGGTCAATCAGCTTAATTGCAGTTGCCGGTCAAAGGCCTTGCTTTGGCTTTCCATTACCGAAAACTACTTATTTTAGAAACGTGCCTTAGTACCCATTTGAAAGGCATTTTTGTGTATTTCTTTAGAATGTAGTCAAGACATACATACAATATTTTTACAATTTGATGAGTCAAGGTTGTTGTAGATTTAGGATGTTTTAGTGCCTATATTGAGGCCTTAATATTTTGACGGCGTTGATATTTCTCCCTAGCGAGAATAAGGTGGAATTTCTCCCGATTCATTGACACCTCCAATTTAAAGCTTGCAATGCGACGCATCTGCTTACATGCAAAAATAGGCAGCTGGGATTTTCGACATGGGACATGTGGCCAAGCAAACTCGACGATACCTTTGAAATGATACAAACCTAATCTCGTGTTAAGAAAAAATTAAACTGTGTCCTTTTAGGACCTTTCCGCTCAATATGCTTTTTTAGCAAAATTAGTTTCGCACTTAGTTTCTGGATCAGGAAAAAGGACTCTCATTTTTTTTTATTTGAAATCCTAAATTGACTGAAGTACTAAGAGATGCTTATGCTCATTGCGATTATCCTTTTCCCTAAACTTTCGCATCGTTTTTTGAACAAGTTTTTGGCTCCATAGCTGTATGTAGAGGCTGTCTCATATTCTCTTGACACTGAAGGAGAAGCTTAACCTATTTTAAATTTGCTTTTAAAAAATTACTCCTTTCGTGTCTGCAAGTTTATCAAATTCTCCCTCGAAGCCACAATTCTGACAGAAAGGAACCTTATTTTATATTTTATATATATTGTTTTTGTTACGCCCAGGGCCGGATTTCTCATATGGGCAACCCGGGCAGCTTCCCGGGGCAGCAGATTTTAAGGGGCGGCAAATTTTTTAAGCTTGCAAAAATATTAGCATTCACAACTCGAAAGAAGTTGAGAATTGGAGATATCATAGTTGACAGTGAAAGTGTTATTTGGCTCTTTTATTTCTATGTATTACTACTTTGTCTTATCTTATGATGAGATATCATGCATCCAGGACCGGATTTCCCATATTCCCCCCATTTTAAAGGCGGCATATTTCTGAAACTTTCATCCATTGAATAATGTTGTGTGAAATATACACATTTCGATATTTTAGGAGGCAGTTTAAATAAATTAGAAAAAAGTAAAGAAAACACTGCAAAAGTCGTTCCGTTGGTCAGTATGGCGGACTTACATATCTGATGTCAGTAAACGTTTCGATTTCTGCTACCCTACCGACCATGTCCCTTATTTTTGCAATCCAACGATTGATAAATTGATCCTCGACGTTAAAAATGCCTGCCAGTTCACCAGTATCTTCTTTTTCTTCTTGTTTGTACCGAAACCCCTTGTGGGGCATGGTGCGTTCACTCTGCCGTTTATAGTCTACTTCGAGCAGTGGCGCGACCAGGATCTTGTCCTGGAGGGGGCTAAGGCTAGCCATATTATTGAACATTTGTCATGTTCGTGATTTTTGTGGATTTTCACGTCCTAGTACCATCATTCGATTCCGCAATCATCGCTCTGAAGAATACCGTCAGAGCGAATGGTTTTCTATAATTTTGGCTTACATTTTTGTTTCCCATTTTGATCTTCCTACGTTGGTGAGTTCAGTACAGAAAGAGTGAAGTCACCCTGAATCTGGATTATCTAAGGATTGTTCTGGGTATCACTATAGTGATGCGCAGGAATAAATGTAAATTCCAGGGGGTTCAGCAGGGTATTGGAAGAAATTGCCACCGCAAACAGAGCAGAATTTGTGAATGCTCACGGTACTACACGAAACAAAAATTGAATTAATAGGCTCAAACAAAAACCGAACCGAAGTTGGGTTAGTACCGTTCTAATGGGTTCAAGCACCGATGACTGTTCTTTATGCTACTCTTGTATCTAGTTCAATTTTCCTTTATAAAATATTTGTACAGCAATGATAATATATTTTTGCGAAATTTCCTACAGAAATATGTTTTACCAATGCCTTCTACTTTTTACCTTAATTACGTACAGGAAGCTACCTATACTAATTATGAACAAGTAAAATGAATTTTTCGTCTAGATTGTCTCAAAAACTCAAATATCACTGAAAAATTAAAATCTTCAGTTGATTTGCTTTTTTTACAATGTCTGCAGTGAAAAATATTTAGAGCTCGGTGAAAATGATTAAAGAAGCAGGCGGCGACAACTTTTTTTTTAATCATCTTAAACCAGTGCGTTTGTTTGTACACGGAGAGGTTTCTAAAATTATGGTAATGATGTTGTAACCGGCACAGACCATCGACGACACTGGTGAAGAGCCAAGAACACAATTTTTTTGAAAATCTGCAACGACATGCCTGGCCTCATATTTCATTTTAGAGTTTTTCCTTTCATAATTTATTGGTCTGAGAGGGGCTTTACATTGCATATAGAGGACTGTATATAATGTTGCAAGCACTATAGATTTCCTGGACCACGCCGAGATTCGATCTCCGGACCTCTAGATTACTAGCATCGTAGAGTGCGACTCAACCAAGTGAGCCACAGAGCGTGGGAGAAGTAACATACACTCGGAACCAAGAACACAGGACACTTTGACTTTTTTTTTAATTCTACCCTATTATAACGAAAGGTCTTGACCACCTTGACGACCAATAAACGGATCTATTCCCTGGATCCACTTTCTTTTTCCTGGTATAACATATCCCACCTCCTTCCGGAAACTGCAATTTCGGGCTGGTTTCATTTCTGGGGCTGCAGCTGGAGAATGGTTGTGACTAAGAGAAAAAGGACTTAATATCCATTATTTGGGAGTCGAGACCTTTCGATTGACTTTAATTTCGCTAAACATTACGGAAACTCATCCCGTACTGAAAACAATCAATTTAGTGGGCTCTAGCGGGAGAACGGACTCCAAGGACTATCCGCTCCTCCATTCTGAACATTAGCTTTGATTAGAAGTTCAATCGAAATACTTTTCTAAGAATTAAATTAACTGCAATTTTCACTGAAGTTCTGCTACTTCCAGAAACGCCGGAAACAAACGTACGTTAAACAAAATTGTAAACCTCCTATGAATGCGACTGATCTATTATCAGCTTAAACTAGTGACGAAGGGCGGCAACTCGACTACTGCCCAGCGGCGCTACAGAGGGTAAATCCGGCCCTGGTTACGCCGATATTATGTAACACCTCAAAGGAGCCACCGGAGGTATGGCAAAGTATATATATAAATGGTCAGGGTCGGTCCCTGAATCTAATAAGCCATGTCTGTCTGTCTGTCTGCCTGTCCGTGTGTCTGTCTGTTAGCACGATAACTCCCGAAATAATGAAGCTAGCGGTTTGAAATTTTGGTCGAATGTTTGTTTTGCTAAAATCTTGGACGGTATTGGGGCCAAATGGTAAATGGGCCAAATCGGACCACGGGTTCCCCTACCTCCCATACAAACTATCCCTCCTTGATATTTTAATTCGGCCATAACTTTCGCCAGAATATCGCTATCGACTTGAAATTTTGATCAATATATAATTCTGACATATACTGTGAGTTGATGGAAAGTGGAGTAGGTCCGACTACCCCTACCCCTACTTCCCCTTCAATGTTATATTCAGCCATATCTTTTGATAGAATGTCACGAAAAACTTCAAATTAGTATCAAACAAGGTATCTTGACAAGGTAATAAAGATGTGTCAGGTCCGACCCATCTACCCCTCCCTCCCCCACAAAAAATATGAAATTGAATATTTTGGGTTTTGCGTGCCTTCTAGGTATGTACATGGGTATAGGGTATACACTCATCGTGCTATTCGCACGATTAGAACTCGGTCTCGTAATTAATTGATTCACTGCCACACTAACAATTTAAAGTAGCTACCCTGAATATATTGTTTCATTCAGTAAAACGGCCATCCAATTTGAAATTCATAAAATTTATCCTCATCACTAAATTTGTCAAATTTCCAGAGCAGCTCACACAATCCCATCCAATTCCCACTCATCCGTTATTTTGGCATTAATTAGTCCATCAAGAGATTTCATTAAAAATATCAACTCGCGATATTCATCTGTCCACACTCCATCTCCGCGCGAACATTTGCGGTCAGTTGGGTACAAGCGTCCGCATTTGTTCAATTTCTAATTTTGTCGCGCAATCAAGAACACCCCAATTTTAATACAAACATACATATTCACTGAATTGCCACTCTGTATACAGTACATACTCTATATCTGATTCAGTTATACATAATTACGAATGTACACATTCAATATACAACATTAGCCCCCCAAAAGCTATAGCCACCGCGCGTAATATTATTCTGTGTGTATTCGCCGATTTTGTCAACTTTTTGCCGACACTTTGGTGTATGCTATAATTAGAATTGAGTCATTTTGTCGTCGTTATGGTAGCGGCCAAAGCAAACGTTTCACCAAATCACAAAATCAAATTTTAATAGATCCCCCCTAAGATGAAATTCACTTCCATTCAGCACGGCCCCAAACGCAGTCAGAAGTTCACTATCGCCGTTTCAGCTGTACATTGGCCAAATTTTATCGAATATAAAATGAAGTGGAAGTAAGCACACAACAAAACAACACAATTCCCAGAGTGTTTTGTGTTTCTGTTCTTTTGTCAATTATTTTTCGCACCCGCACCCACGCTTGGTCCTTGGTCTGGTCAGACCGGCCGGGTTCCGCTAATGTACTGAACGAAACTTCCAAATTTAGAGGGTGGCGCTGGCGTCGGCATTGTGCTGTTTTGTTATTTGGACGCGACCCTCGAGCTCAAACCCGTGTCCATTTCAATGCTACAAATTGCCAGAATGTGTCCTAAATGGAGACGATGATGATGACCACGACTCACTACTCACAGCCCATTGCGCGCGCGGGGTCAATTGGATCGACGGCACTGTGGAAATTTTGCACGATTTGTTTATCGCTAGGCCCGGCCTCAACCAGGTCGATTTGCACAATGCCGCCAACGGGGCCTATTGTTTTAAGTCGACGGCGCGCTTATTTAAATTGCTGCATCTCACAGTATTGTTTTTCCGCGGAGCAAGCGACGCGACGTTGAGTATTTCTGAATAAATTCAATTTCAAATGTAAACGTTCAAGCTTTTTTGCGATAAATGTCCGCGGTCTCGCCGACCGTCCTCATCCCCCAATTCGTTATCCTGCGACCGCGAAACCTGGCAAATTTCCATCAAAATTCTGTACGTTACAGTATATGGCAACGGCATAGTGGGCATTTTTCTGAAATATTCTGTCATCACAGCAAAATATCGTCGCTAATTATTTACGGTTGCCTGCTGATGTAGCCAAAATTATGTTACTGAGAATCGGCATGGGGATGAGATGCTCTCTTTCTCTTCTATTTTAGGAACTTTGTCGGCATCAAAGATTCCACCGTGACAACGAACAAATTTTCAAGTCCACCGTGATTTGCTCTTTCACGTTCCGCACCTGTCCTTGTGAATTATCGCAAACTCATGCTTCGTGCGCTATCCTTCTGGCGAATCCATCCAATCGGCCAAAGCTATTATGGATCCATCAAATCCGCTCTTGCCGTATCTTCTGTCACCTTAAGTACGACGCCAGGAGACATTCTTATCAGAGAGCTTAAGGGAATTACTGACTAAAGGAGTTTTGAATTGACATGCCGAGAAATCGGAGTGTCCTTGATATTGTCCTTGCGGGCGAAAGGCGATTTTATTTCAAGAGATGATACCATCGCAAATGGCATTAAAATCGTCAAAATCGTTGGAGCCATTGATTTATTGGTGTGAAAATGCGTGAAAAGGGATCCCCGGAGTAGCTTTTACGATTCCTTCGAGAGATTCGTTTTTATTTGCCCATATAAGAGAGGGAGAACGAGGTGTTGGAACACACCCCCAAATATCTAGTAGCCATACTAAATCTCTCGCTTATCTGAGCAGGCCGTTCGATTAAAACACTGCGTAGAGTCCTTGCCGTTGTCAGAAATTGTTTTCTATATGGTCGACCCATGATAACGAAATACGCCAGACGATATTAAGATTTATAGGAAGCATAGATCAAGTCGCACGCCTTGCCGTACTCTTAAAGCTTGGCTACTTGAAACGGTACTTTGCTGCAAATTGCTAACGGCAAAGATGACTTCTTTCGCATCGAGAGGAGGCAACATTAAGCCGTAGGGAAGAAAAAGAATTCTGGAAATCTACGAGTATGTGTTAGTGTCAAAAATAAAGATAAATCGAAATCGCAAAAAGACCAGGACATCATCATCATCATACGTCTCCGTTCGTGTCGTTGCACAGATCTGACTCGAGGCAACCGAAATGAATTGAAATTAAATGATTTCATCAGACTGTCATGACATGTTAGCTTCCTGCCCAATTTTGAAGTATGACATTCATATCTGACGCGACTCATTTCATTGATGTGCGGCAGATTCACAGAGTAGCGAATAGCGTTGTGGGTGTCCTGTCGCTCAAGTTTCGTTTTCATTTTGCATTGCTTTTATGTACAATGTCTGAAGTCTGTCGATTTCATCCGACTTCCATTTTGCATGTGACAGGTAAATGTTTTTGGGCTCTATGAAGGAGCGAGGATTGCTTTTGTGTCTGGCTGGTGTGTTTAAGCTCGTATGGGAATAAGACTGATATGTGATTTTATTGAACATTTTCTTGAGATTGGGGATTTTGATTTTGGCCTTGAATCGATTTCACATATCAACAGATGTCGTTGTTTTGAACGTGATATTTTTGTGAATTTATGCTTTTCAATCAAAAGGTATATTATTTGAATGAGGACATTGTTCAATATTTGATTCTGGCAAGACAATCAATGTCACGCTCTGTGGCTCACTTGTTTGAGTCGTACTCTATGATGCTAGTAATCTAGAGGTCCGCAGATCGAATCTCGGCGTGGTTCGAAATTCACGTACATGTGTGGATAAGAAATAGGTATATGTATTGTGCCTGCAACATTATATACACTCCGAAATGATATGAACGTAACGTTGACTCGAAATTGCCTATAAACGGCTGACTTAACGCACCATGGTCCACATGGGGCTATACAGTACTGAGAAGAAGAAGAAGGCAATCAATTAGGGTTACATCATTGTATTTTCTGGATTAGTGACCCTTTGAAAAAAAAAAACGGGGTAAACAACAAAAGTTTAGCAATTTATCTGAGAAAATTTCGCAGCTCAACATTCAGTCAGTTTTGAATGCAGCTTGCAGAAACAAGGCTTAACCTGCAAGGCACTTTTAGCACGGAGGTTTGGTTTGGGGTTAAGGGTGGTTATAGCACCCATCCCGTGATTTAATAGGCGTTCAGCTTGCATCTTTAAATTATTCATTTTTTACAAATAAATATTTACATAATTTTCTGCAAGGATTATGCCTAACTTTCGAAAAATCAAATTGTTTCTGTGCTAAAAGTACACGTACAAGTTGTACAAATGGCTCACTTGGTTGCGTAGAGACCAAGACCAAGATTTTTCATGGAGGGAAAAAATCTTAAATAATCTCTTGGAGTTTTTGACATTTTTATGTCTTGACTCTGGCACATAAATTCGAAAAGCGTCACGAAAATCATAACGAAAGAGCGTTACGTTTTTGGCATTACACGAACGAAAGTTGAACGTGAGTTGAACGAAAGTTGAACGTGAGTTCAACCTAAGTTGAAAGTAACACTTTTTGGGTCGTTCATCAAAAGTTGAACGAAAGTTGAACGTGAGTTGAACCTAAGTTGAAAGTTACACTTTTTGGGTCATTCAACAAAAGTTGAACGAAAGTTGAACGTGAGTTGAACCTAAGTTGAAAGTTACACTTTTTGGGTCGTTCGACAAAAGTTGAACGAAAGTTGAACGTGAGTTGAACCTAAGTTGAAAGTAACACTTTTTGGGTCGTTCAACAAAAGTTGAACGATAATTGAACGTGAGTTGAACCTAAGTTGAAAGTAACACTTTTTGGGTTGTTCAACAAAAGTTGAACGAAAGTTGAACCAAAGTTGAACATCAGTTGAACCTAAGTTAAAAGTTACAATTTTTGGGTCGTTCAACAAAAGTTGAACGTGAGTTGAACCTATGTTGAAAGTTGAATTCAAGTTGAATTCGAGTTGAATTCGAGTTGAATTCGAGTTGAATTCAAGTTGAACCCAAGTTGAACCCAAGTTGAACCCAAGTTTAACCCAAGTTTAACTCAAGTTTAACTCAAGTTGAACGTAAATTGAACGCCCAACTTCCGTTGAACCTTGAATGGCGATCCAAAAAGTGTAACTTTCAACTTAGGTTCAACTCACGTTCAACTTTCGTTCAACTTTTCTTGAACGACCCAAAAAGAGTCCAATTCGAAAAGCAAATCGTCACGAAATAATGCATAAATCATTTCGAGGTTGCATCAGTACTGTACATTAGCATTTGTTGAAAACATGAAAATGTCCCACTGAGTTGCGGACTTGTACGCAAGCTGTTTTTAAATTGAGCCAGGCAGATCAAATTTGGTGGGCTGCCTAGCCTAAGCTCCATTATGCTTGCCACCAAAAATTTTTGAATCAATCTTAACTAAAGTTGGTGGTGGTCAGTTCGTGAGATGGCAAGACGAAGGTGCTATCATCACGGGAAGTGCTCGCAGTACCTCTTCGCGCTGGCCACTAGTAACTTCACCTCGGTGAAGGCCAAACTGTGAGGGCCGGTTGTTCTGGGGTTCCTTATTCAGACAAGGCTCATTCCAGGGAGAATCTGTAACCTCAGAACTACTGTCATAAATTCATGCCAATGACTAGCTACATCTATTAGATGTTTTTAGATTTGGCTCCAGAATGTTAGATTCGTCCTAAATCCCCGGGGTGTTAAGCGACCCCGTGCCTATCGGGGGAAGATGTCCAGGGACGCAAATGGACATCTCTAACGGAGCAGCCGGATACTGGGCGACCTCCGGTGATATCTAGCCTTACCACGTCAAGCGGGGCTCTGGTTTGTGGACTCTCTTCTCCCTAGCTACTCGTGGGAATCATATGAATCCAAACAACAAAAAACAAAACAAACAACCCAACTCCAATCCGACTGAGGCAGCCTCAGACTCGGATCAAGAGGCCCTCGCCTCAGATTTTTTTTCCAGCGGAACTCTATTTGTCGGTTGTGGACGAACCACACCGACCTACACGGAATAATTCCTGTACGGAAACCGTGGCGGGCTCTAGCGATCGGACCGCAAATGAGGGTAGGCAGAAAGCTGGGCTTCCATCCAAATATTCTCCGGGACGTCTTCGGGATCCTCTTTGTAGAGGACTTGGGGGGCGGCCTGTAAAAGGTATGTATTTCTCGCACAAGGACGTGCTCCCGAAAAAGCCATGGCACTTGCGATTAACTCCAATCGTAATGTCGCCCCCCCCTCCCTCCCAAAAACAACAACGATCGGAGGAAAACGGTTCTCCCAAGAAGCAAAGGACGCCAGAAATCCCTAAGCGGAACGCCGTACCTAGACCCAGCACTTCAGCGGCATGTGGATTCAGGGTACCTCCGGTGACCTCCACTGGCTCATCCCAACCAGTGTCCACCCCTACGACTACGGCGAACAGGAGCAAGACTGACCGCAAGGGAGCTCCGGTAGCATCATGTGCTATCCCTCAAACTGAAGTCGCTAGGAGGACGAGTACACAGAATGCCAACACGCGCGACCAAACTGTACAGCCGGTGGCATCGGCAGGCCTTTCAAGGTCAGTCGTCATCCCTCTTGCATCAACCAGCAGGAGCAGGGGTACTTGCTCACAGGTGGCATCATCTGTGACGGTTGCAATAATGGCGTCGAGCTACCCGGACGGACTGCTAACCCCAGACCAGATGTCCATGGTGCAAGATGTTATCATCCACCACATTGTGAGCATCACGCCCACCAACCTCTTTCCGGAATTCGCCAGCATCCGCTTCCGCCCCGGATTTCCACTGGTCGAATGTGACAACGAGGCCACTGCCGAATGGCTTTGCAACATAACCCCCACTCTCAACCCTTGGGAAGGAGCCACGCTACGTGACGTAACTGGAGACGACATATCCAGATCGACAATAGCGACGATGTACCTGCCACGCACCATGGATGCCACGAGTGCGATAACACTTCTTGGCAGGCAAAACGAGGGGCGGCGCACCAGCGAGTGAAGGTTAATCAACGCTGCTACGGAGGGAGATGTCCATGGAAAACATCGCTAGGCTTAACTTCCATGTGTCTTATCGCTTCGGGAAGACTAAAGTCTACCTGAAAAACCGGAAGGACGCAGGCAAGGAAGAGAGGGAGAAGCCAGCCAACACCGAAAAGGACACTTTCATTACCAATACCGTCAGCGACCCGCCCAGCAAAACAGCTGAGCCTACAAGCTCCATGGAGGAGGCTCAACATCAACACGAACTCTCTCCTACACCGGAACCGATGAAGCTAGTTCCACTGCACCTGGACCCCTTCGACTCGCCGGAGCCCATGGGGGAGGCGTCACCATCATTCCTTCTTCTTCTTCTTCCTTGCCTCGTTCTTTATACCGCTCCATGGTTTCGCGTTGCTCGACCTGCGGTGTAGGCACATCGCCCGTTTTGGCGGTAATATCTTAGCATATTTCTACAGGCAGCTCTATCTTGGATCGTGTCATCGCCGAGACCGCCGCCGTTGTTGTTGCTTTTTCATTTGACACATCCAGGTGTTCTTCGGTCTGCCTCTGGCCTTGGGTAAATCAAGAGGAACTTCCATTGATATGGCTTTCTTTGCGGGGTTCTCAGGCGGACGCCGTTGAACATGGCAATACCAATCCATTTGTCGGTCTTCGAGCTTTTCGGCGATTGGTTGGTCTATGGACAAGCTGCCTCGGATGTTGCTACTCTTGATGTGGTCCCTTTTCGTAACACCAGCTGACATGCGTAACATTTTCATTTCAGTCGGTGTCATTTGTTTCGCGTAACCTTCATACATGGTCCAGCATTCTGATCCATACATGAGTGCGGGACGTACAACCGTTTTGTACAACTTGCCCTTTAGCTTCAGTGGTATTTTCTTATCGCAGAAAACTCCAGAGTTTTCTCGCCACGTCATCCACCCAACCTTTGTGCGATGTTTGATGTCATCATCGCATGTAGCACCGTTGTTCACCATCGAGCCAAGGTACTTGGTACAAGACTTAAGCTGCTCTCCTTTGACGTACATATCTGATATCGGTGCATCTGGGTCTGAGAATGGGCAGCATAAGAACTCAGTCTTTGTTATACTTACCCTCAGTCCATGCTCCTCCAGAATGTCACACCATTTTGTAAGTGCAGCCTGCAAGGTAACGATGTTTAGGCTACTGAGGACTACATATATCATCGGCAAAAAGAAGAGATATTTCTAGGCCGTCGGAGATTCGTGTTAATAAGTAACATATGATGATGTTGAAGAGCAACTCCGACATTCACCGGAAATTCTTCTGATTCACCGGCTGTGCATCTAACCTTAGTCGTAGCTCCATCATACATGTCTCGTATCATCCTGACATATGCCTCAGGGACATTAAGTGCCCTCAAGGCCAACCATATCAGATCACCAGGTACTCTATCGAATGCCTTTTCCAAATCGATGAATACAAAGTGCAAGTCCTTTCGTGTTGCTCTATACGTTTCCATCGCAATACGAATGCACTGAATCGCATCGACTGTAGATCGACCTTCAACAAAGCCGCATTGATTGCCACTCAACCGCACAATCTTTCTCAATCGGTTACAGACAACTCGCTCGTAGATCTTCAGTGTATGAGGTGTTAACTTTATAGCCCTATAATTGACGTTGAGTTTGCGTGAGTCTCCCTTGTTCTTATGGAAAGGAAGAAGAAAACTTTCTCTGAAAGCATCAGGCATCGGTTGCCCACCTTTGATTTTGTTGAAGAGAACTGTGAGCCAACTTAGCCCGACATTTTCCATTTTCAACCAAAATTCCGCGGGGATTTTGTCCGATCCGACTGCCTTTCCGCGTTTCATCTGATGCATTGCCTCATCACCTCTTCCTCTGAGATATCTTCAATGTTTGTGGTATTCGCCTCAACATCTCGAGGAAATTCTTCATTTAGAAGTTCGTCAAAATACTCTCGCATCCTGCTACAAATTGCCGTATCGTAAATCAGCAACATTCCTTGCGAGTCCTGCACGTACTTTGGCGCCTGTATTTCCCGACCGTTCCTTCTCCTTTGGGCTGCGACCCTAAATATCCTGGCGTCGTGCTTAGGTTTCTCGCGCAAAGACATTTGGTCGCAGTCTCAGTTTCTAATTCTTGGTAGAATTTCTCAGCTGCCTTCGCCTTTGCTAGAGCTACCAAGCGCTTTACGTTCTTCCGGCATTGCATATAATTTTCGCGAAGTTGAATCCGTTCGGCTTCACTGTTTGACTCACATTTCGTCCAAGCCTTAAATGCGTTCGATTTGGCTTGCACTGCTTCCTTAGTGTCGGTGTTCCACCACCATGTTTCTTTCTTCGTGTGGAGTGGACCTTTCGAAACTCCAAGTGCCTCTTCCGCCTCACCTAATGACATTTCAGCGAAACTATTCCACATTTGTGTTGGACTCTGCTCGGTGCAGTTGGTGTTTTTATGAAACCACTCCGTCATTTTATCAATGAACGGAGTTACTACAGGTTCAAAGTTGTCGTTTGTGACAGGCTTGGGAGTTCTTCTATTTCGTGCTCGTCCTACTTTCAAAATAAATTCTGACAGGAGCAGACGATGTTGGCTGACGACAGATTCACCCAAGATTACCTTGCAGTCTTTTACCCGCCTTCTCATAAAACCGAAGCAGAGGTGGTAATCGATCTGCGTTTCGTGTTTCCTATCTCCGTGTCCACTACTGTAGGTGATCAGGTGTATCTCGTTTTTCACAAACCATGTGTTTAGGATGACCAAACCGTGCGACCTGCACATAGTCAGAATAGCTTCACCTTCGTCATTTCTGACCGTTGAAGGGCTACCCTTTCCACCATGGCAATCCTCGTAATCAAAATTTGATTGACCCACATGGCCATTTAGATCGCCTCCCAAGAACACCAATTCGGTATCTGGAATGGATGGTCTGAATCAGGGTATCAACGTCGTTCCAAAATGATTCTTTTTCTTCCGGTGGCAGTCCCACTTAGGGAGCGTAGGCACTCATTACGTTCCACACCCTTCCGCAGATAATCAATTTCATTGTAATCAAGCGATCACTTCTCTTCGCGACACTTATTATGCTGCCAAGTAAAGACGACGCCAGAATAATTCCAACTCCGTTTCTTTGATTTGTGATTCCAAAGTAGTACAATTTGTACTTCTTGGAATTTGTAAGAAACCCGGCTCTGTCGATAGGGGTATTTCGCCACTTCGTCTCCTGCACGCTCATAATGTCTATCCCCCTCCGCTTCATGATATCCTCAATCTTCTCGCTCTTCGACGTCATTGAACCTACATTCCAGCTGGCAACCCTCAGCTATCCAACTATAGTTGGACTACCTTATATTGCTCGCCCCCGGAAAGCGTCGAGCTCTGGCGCGAGCTAAGTTCGCCCCGGGATCACTCAACCGCATAGCCCGGCGGGGTAGTGCTTGTATTTGTGTGAATTTCCATAAGGCTTTCCATTCTTTTACACCTTTTGGAGAAAGGATGTGTTTTGGCACTAGTGTGTGGAATGAAGTAAATTTATGGAATTTCCTTTTACGTTCGCCGGCAATCTCCAGACACAGCAACCCATACACTTACCCACTAATCTATGGGAGATCTTGTTGATGTTATAATTTTCCTCAGGCTTCAGATGTAATGGTTGCCTGCTACCTTCGCATACTAGGGCCAAGCACACGCTTGACCATGCATCCCTCGGCGTATGCTGATCCACCTTGGATTAGGGAATTTTTGTCACTGTAAGAGTTCTAATCTCTCCTGTCCCTTTTTGACATTTTTATGTCTTGACTCTGGCACATAAATTCGAAAAACGTCACAAAAATCATAACGAAAAAGCGTTACGTTTTTGGCATACATTCAAGGTTCAACGGAAGTTGGGTTAGGTGTTACCCTGTGAGTGTTGGGTGCCATTCAAGGTTCAACAGAGGTTGGGCTTGGGTTCAATTTACGTTCAACTTGAGTTCAACTTGGGTTCAACTTGGGTTCAACTTGAATTCAACTTTCAACTTAGGTTCAACTCACGTTCAACTTTCGTTCAACTTTTGTTGAACGACCCAAAAAGTGTTACTTTCAACTTAGATTCAACTTTCGTTCAACTTTTGTCGAACGACCCAAAAAGTGTAACTTTCAACTTAGGTTCAACTCACATTCAACTTTCGTTCAACTTTTGTTGAACGACCCAAAAAGTGTTACTTTCAACTTAGGTTCAGCTTTCGTTCAACTTTTGTCGAACGACCCAAAAAGTGTAACTTTCAACTTAGATTCAACTCACATTCAACTTTTGTTGAACGACCCAAAAAGTGTAACTTTCAACTTAGATTCAACTCACATTCAACTTTCGTTCAACTTTTGTTGAACGACCCAAAAAGTGTTACTTTCAACTTAGGTTCAGCTTTCGTTCAACTTTTGTCGAACGACCCAAAAAGTGTTACTTTCAACTTAGGTTCAACTTTCGTTCAACTTTTGTCGACCGACCCAAAAAGTGTAACTTTCAACTTAGGTTCAACTCACATTCAACTTTCGTTCAACTTTTGTTGAACGACCCAAAAAGAGTCAAATTCGAAAAGCAAATCGTCACGAGAAACATGAAAATGTCCCACTGAGTTGCGGACTTGTACGCAAGCTGTTTTTTTGTTTTTGTCCCCTTCTACGAGATACGCCGCAAAAAGTGGTGGTATCATTCGTGACACATGCCACAGGGCTAAAACAATTAATGTTTCTCTAATGTTAATAAACTTACCTTTACTACATTAATTTCAGGACGATAATCATTTCAAATTCCGTGTATCCGAAAGTGAATTATCTGAAAGAAGAAATTATATGGATTAATACTTCTTTATGTACGAGCAGCCTAAACATAATTTTGTGCTAAAATCTGGTAAAGGGGGGAATCGTTTCGTGGCTTAGAGGAATTTATCTTTTAATAGATAATTTTAGATAGATAGATATGTATTTGATTTAGTTCCAGATGGTACTTTGTTACAACGATCATCGCAGGGAATATCAGAGAGGAAAATGTTGAAAAGCGTTGGGCTCAGGCAAGCGCCTTGTGGAACACCTGCTGGAATATTTTTTGATTCTGAGAAGCTTCTGTTAACTCTGACAGAAAAGGATCTTCCGGATAAAAATGATTGGATAATTTTAATAATATACATTGGAAATGAAAGTTTGCTTAGCTTATAGAGAAGACCTTCGTGCCAAGTAGTGTCGAAAGCCTTTTCGATATCGAGAACTACCATCCCAACCGAGCTTCTATCAGTAAAGGATTCTTTAATGTAATTGGTTACTCTTTGAAGTTGATGGACTGTTGATAAACCTTTTCTGAAACCGAATTGGGCGTACGGAATAATTTCATTTGCGTCCAGGAATGTTTCTATTCGGTGGAGAATTATTTTTTCAAATACCTTGCTTAAAGTGGGCAATAGACTAATAGGTCGGTAGTTATTAGGTGAAGCTGTGTCTTTCCCTGATTTCGGAATGGGTATGGCTACTGCTTTTTTCCAGCATGAAGGAAAGTATCCCAACTTTAAGCAAGAATTGAATATAAAATTTATAGAGACGATAACTTTTCTCGGGTATTGTTTTAATACAATATTCGGAAGTTTATCAATTCCAGGTGCCTTTCGGTTTTTAAGTTTCTTAATTATATTAGAAACCACCTTGGGCTTGCAAAGGCAGTTTGGGGGGAGGATAAACTCCAAGGGTAGATTTTTCACAACATCATTCACTAAAGAATTGCGGATCAGGTTACCCATATGTTGGGTCAAAAGGTGGGTAGAATGAAAAGTGCTAGCCAAAAGATCTGCTTTTTCATTATCGTGGTACACTAGTTTACCGATTTTATCCTTCATAGGTCCTGAGTAACGACTAGTTTTAAGCGTTAACACTTTTTTCAGCTTCCACATATTTTTGATCTCATTACCAAAGTTCTCAAGAGCCTTGTTCCACATGCGATTTCTGTGAAAGAATATATTTCTTTCAATATCTTTAGTTAATCGATTGATTTGATTTTTGAGGCTACTGTCACGGGTACGTTGCCATTGCCTTGGTAGAGTATTCCTCCGCCGAATAAGTAATTTAGTTTCAGGATTAATTGCGTTTTGGTTCGGTTTATTCTGAGGTGAACTATCTGTTGGCGTTGACTGTGCGATTGCGGTCCACGTGTTATTGATTAGCAAATCTATCTTAGAATCTATTTGGTTTGAATTGGAGATCGAGGAAAGATCAAGTTGATTTGTGGAAGTCAATTCATTCATAACTTGTCGAAATAAACACCAGTTGGTGTTTTTGAAATTTTCACTGTGATTGGACTGGCTAGTTGAAAATTCGTGAGCCATTATAGTGAAGACTGGGAGATGTGTTGATGACAAAGCATGCAAAACGGAAGGTTCTGACAAAGTAACGTGTCCATTAGTGATCATTAGATCGAGGTAAGAGCCCCTACCTTGCGGTGAAAAGAAAGAGGGTTCATCCGGCGCGTGAATGATTATATTGCGTCTAGATGCTAGTTCAAAAAGAATTTTACCAGCTTTGTTGGCCCTTGCACATTTCCAAAAACGGTGCCTGGCATTTAGATCGCCACATATAATGAATTTTTGTCGCAGGCCGATGAGTGTCTTAAGATCATTCTCAAACATCTGAAGTCTGTTAAAATTTAAATTTGTACCCGGAAAATACGCAGCTACAAGTGTAACGTCTGCATCAGTCAATGTTAAACTAATTGTTTCGATAATATTTGTGTCTAGTATGTTAACACCTGAATGCATAATATCTTTTTTGATGCAGATTGCAACTCCACCCCCTCTAGCTCCCTTCCTATCATTTCTGTATGTATATACAAAAATTAGGTAAATAAAATCTATCATTTGGCTTAAGCCATGTTTCCGTTATTATAAAAATATCTATATCTAAGTTACTTATAAAATCTGAGGTTTCAATTAGTTTATTTATTTTTAATACTTTGTGCATTCCAAACTACTATCTTTCTATCCATACAAGAATTTTACAGCAATTCTTAGGACTGTGTCATACTGTTCTTTTCGTGTTTTGCAGTACGCTAAATTGACAATAAGCTCGCTCGATAGATGCAGAAGCTCATCAGCAGTAAACAATTCTGGGTTTGTGCTTTTGAGAATGTTGTCAGTAGGCATTGGCTGAATTCAAATTGTAAGACAAAACCGGACGGGTAAACTTGCAAGACAAGAACCATCGTTCTTACAATCTGAATTGCACCATGCTTGTCTGCTGGCCACTACAAAAGCTCTCGCCGGGTGTTTGTTTGTGCTAATAAACGGACGGCGAGAGCTTTTGTAGTGGCCAGCAGACAAGCATTGTGCAATTCAGATTGTAAGAACGATGGTTCTTGTCTTGCAAGTTTACCCGTCCGGTTTTGTCTTACAATGTGAATTCTCCCATTGTGCTTGGCCTTTTTGTCACATCACTATACAATGTCTTGGATGTGCTTTGTGATTGAGATGACTCCACCTGCTTCGAAGTAGTGGGCAGTGGTGGAAAGCTAGTCTCTATGTTGAATGCACTTTTACTAGATACTGGCTTGCTGCTTCTGGTTTGTTGTGCTCTCGTCTTTATTCGCAAATAGTTCGCTCTACTCGTACAGCTTCGGTCGTCTGCATAGTGATTCAAACCACAATTCGCGCATTTAATTTTTTCTGTTTCATGGGTTTGAACTGTATATTAAGTATATTCATGTTCTCCGCTACAAATTAAACATTTCAGTGGAAGATGACAGTGCGAAGATCCATGCCCGAACATCTGGCAGTTGTGACATTGTGTGGGACCCGTGCTGCGTCGGGAATGATAGTCCCAACGGACCAAAGTATGCATAATGCTTTTTGTTGCGCGAAGTTGACTTAGCTTGACACCCGGTTTCAAATAAAGTAGATATCGCACGTCACTTCGATACTGATTTGAGATGAATTTCTTAATATCGTCGCACTTGATGTTCATGGACCCGTTGATGTATTCTTTTAATTCTTCGCACGGCATATCATGTAGGCCGGATAGAATAATTTTTGTTGGACGTAAATTCGATCGTCGATGTGTAAAGAAATTAACCTTCCTGGTAATAAGGTGTGTGCATGCACGATCATATTCTTCAGGGGATTTGAGGAATAGTCTGCGCCCGATTGACATCATTTTAATCTCGTAGTTGGTGATTCCAAGTTCACCCATCATTGCAACAATCGATTCCTTGGTAGAATAGGAAAAGTAATTGGAGGAACTTTTACCTTGGTTGTAGAGGCTGTCGGTGGATCGTTATCGTTGTTGTTAGGAACGTCATCTGCGAGCAGTTGGAAATGATTTGCGCTTACGGGTGGTGGATGTGCCGTTGGCTCAGTTCGTCGTAGTTTGATTTTGTCACGCAGGAACATGGTTGGGGATATATTCCCAATGGATCGTTTCCGCGGCGGATTTGATTGGGATATAGTTGATATCACTAACAAACCACAAAAGATAGTTTCCAAATATGTAATAATAATAATTTTAATTATTGTAAATATTTTATTAGATTCATTTTATTTGCATTAATTTTTTTGAATGTGGATAACCTTGGCCTTCAAAAGACTTAATCGTTGTTGGAATGCTTAATGGTTTCAAATGTCAAATAGCTTCCATTCATAAAAGCTTGAATGTAGATAGAAAGTACCATGATATATCCATCAAATTATATCTAGGCCAAACAAAATCAACCTCCACATTCAATGAACACAATAATATGACTTTAATACATCGATTTGCATCAAATCCTCACACAACAATTTTCATCGACTCCATCATTTTGTTGGATTTACAATTATATAAACCTAGTAGTTCACCTTCTACGCTTACTATTGACTTATATTCAGAATTAATTAAAATATGTCATTCGTTGTAAAATATTAATATCGTTAACATCAATTCGGTTATTATAAAATATATTGTTATCTACGTTTAACCGTGTGTATTCTTCACTGCATTTACCTGATCTAATAGGTTATGGGCCCAGATAAATGCTTAGCACGGTTAATAAATAATAATATAAAAATAAAAATATAAAACGTATCCGCGAACGCGTAAAGTCGAGCTTGAAAATCATCGTGTTTGAACGGTATAGAGTGTGGTCGAGTCACTAGCCAAAATATGGCGTACGCGACGATGGCAACGAAACTCGAATTACTTTCTCGCGATAATTACGACACATGGTGTATTCAAGCCGAGGCTTTACTCGTTAAAAACGATGCATGGGGATATGTCTCCGGTGAGATAACCATGCCCGTCGTGACAGGCGGAGAAGCGGAGCAAGCAGAATTAAAAACCTGGAGAGCGAACGATCGGAAGGCGAAAGCCGACCTAATCTTAACGATTAATCCCTCGGAACTCGCGCAAATTCGGGGCTGCACTACTTCTCGCGATGTATGGATCAAACTTGAATCCGTTTACGCCTCGAAAGGTCCTGCACGTAAAGCAACCCTCCTCAAACGTCTCACACAGCAGAAAATGCAAGACGACGATGATCTCAAGACACATCTCGCTCAATTTTTCGACACCGTCGATAAACTGAAAGCCATGGAAATTGACATTAATGGCGACCTTTTGACCATAATGTTACTATACAGCTTGCCAAGCAGTTTCGAAAATTTCCGTTGTGCCATTGAATCTCGCGACAATTTGCCCGACGTGGATGCCCTCAAAATAAAAATCATAGAGGAGCACAATGCGCGGAATCAAAAGTCAAGTAATGAGAACAGCGCAGCCATGTTTGCGAGGAATCATAAACTGCCCAGTAAGTTCCATCAAAAAGGTGGAAATTGTGTTAGTGATTCGAAGAACAGTTGTTTTGCTAATGACAATAAACCAAAATCTAAATCGGACACAAAAGCTCGGTATAAGTGCGGTTATTGTCGTAAAAGTGGGCATAAAGAAAATGAGTGTTGGCATAAAAAAAATATGCAAGTCAATAAAGACAAATTAAACGAGGCGAATTGTTGTTATTTCGCAGAAAACGCGCGTAATTCAGAAGGATCGAACATCCTTTGGTGTTTAGATTCGGGGTGTACTTCACACTTATGCTCCGATGAAAGTGCGTTTGTGAATATAAGTAATAAAAACAGTGCATTAAAACTTGCGAACAATTCGGAAACTCGTGTAATCGGAAAAGGTGACGTAAATATCGCGATCGCAAATAATTCGGACGGTATAGTGACATTGAAAAATACATTATATGTGCCAGATTTACGTTCTAATCTCGTGTCAATCGCAAAAATTGTGGATCGGGGCCACGAAGTGACTTTCGAGAAAACGCGTGCCGTCGTGAAGAATCAATTAGGCAAAACGATGTTAATTGCCGAACGCATTGGTGACTTATTTTTCCTCCGCGAACGCGAACAACGCGCGAATGTTATCAACGAAGATATGAGACCCAAGACCGAAGTTGAAATTTGGCATACTCGCTTGGGGCATCTCAACACCCGCGATCTGTCAGTACTCGCCAAGGATGGGAATGTGAATGGCCTGAAGATTAATACAGCGATAAACGAAATTAAATGTGAGTCATGTATTGCCGGAAAAATGTCACGAACTCCTTTTGGTTTACGCGAAAATTACTCGACCGAACTTCTCGAGCTGGTGCATACGGACATATGCGGACCGATGCGTACGCAATCATCGGGAGGCGCACGCTATTTCGTTACTTTTATAGACGATTATAGCAGACTATGCATCGTATATTTTCTGAAACACAAAAGTGAAGCCATTCAGAAATTCAAAGACTATAAAAATCTTGTCGAAAATCAACTTGAATGTAAAATTAAAGCGATTCAGTCCGATAACGGAGGAGAATTTGTCAATAAAGAAATGACAGATTTTCTAAAAGCTTCAGGCATTCAACAGCGTTTAACAGCACCCCACACGCCGCAACAAAATGGTATAGCTGAGCGGAAAAATCGCACTTTGGTCGAAACCGCGCGTTGTATGCAAATCGACGCGAGTTTACCCCCATCACTTTGGGCAGAGGCGATCGCAACGGCAAATTATACGAGAAATCGGTGCCCTACAAAGGCGTTACCAGACGGGATAACCCCAATTGAAAGATGGACCGGGAAAAAGCCGAATCTCTCACATCTTCGCTCATTCGGCGAAAAAGTGTTCGTACTCGACAAATTCCCGGGAAGAGGGAAGTTTGAACCAAAGGGGATTCCCGGATTCTTTGTTGGATATGACGATAATTCCAAAGCATATCGCATTTGGATACCCGAGGATCGAAAGATTAGAATATCTCGAGATGTTAGATTCTTGAATGAATTTGAATCAAGGTCATCCAAAGATCGTAACGAACATTCGGAACAGAAACCAGAAAAACACACCACCAGGGAGATAATATTGGACGCCAGCATCATCCATCCTATTCAAGAATCTCAACCTGAATATGTGGAGATCGACAACGAGGCTGAGGTTGCAAGACCGAAGAGGCTCGCTGGCAGACCAAAATTAATAAGAACTGGCAAGAGAGGTCGCCCAAGGAAGCAATATAATGAGCAAGTCGATGACGAAGTCTCAAGTGACGCAGACGCAAGAAACGAAGTGGAACAACGAGAACCCCTCCAGTTTCCAGTCAATGAAGTCCTTGAAAACACTGCTGAAGAAGACTGCACAGTGATGACCGCCATTGAAGTTTCTCTTGACGACGCCCTAAAGAGTGAAGAAAAAGAAGAGTGGCTTAAAGCAATCTGCACCGAAACAAAGTGCTTGGTGGCAAATGGTACCTGGGAGATAGTCGAACGACCAGACAATCACCATGTCATTTCATGTCGTACCGTCCTGTGCAACAAATTCAATCCGGATGGGAGTTTGGATCGACGTAAGGCCCGAATTGTTGCTCGCGGATTTTCCCAACTGCCCGGTATTGACTTTACCAATACTTTTGCCCCAGTGGCGCGCCTGGATTCATTTCGACTGTTAATGGCACTGTCTGCTAAATATGGACTTCAAGTGACACAGCTGGATATCACTACAGCGTATCTTAATGGAGAAATGGATACTCTTGTATATATGGAACAGCCGACTCTACTGGAAGATGCCTTGAAGAGGATTGTCGAATTCGAAAAGGATGAAGTTTTGGTCGCCAAATCCAAACGCATGATCCAAGAACTGAGCTCTGGAGATAAAGTATGTAAACTTCGCAAGGCACTTTACGGCCTGCGTCAAGCTGGAAGACAATGGCACACAAAGCTCAGTGGCACTCTCAGATCACTCGAATTGTCACCAACGACGTCTGACCCATGTGTTTATGTGGATCATTATTCAAGGGGAAGCACGTTTGTACTTATATACGTCGATGACATCGTAATCGCGTCTAACAATCCGAAGCGAGTCGACGAAATAAAACGTAAGCTCTCGTCCGAATACCAGGTGAAAGACCTTGGTAATATTAAATACTGTCTTGGAATCGAAGTCGAACAGAAAGAAAATCAGATTTCTATTTGTCAAAGTGGATACATCAGAGAAGTTCTCCGAAAATTCAAGATGTCGGACTGCAAAGGTGTTAAATCTCCGGTAGCTCTCGGCACGAAACTCGAACGAGCTACAAACGCTGAAGGAAACAAAACATGTTATCCGTATCGTGAGCTCATCGGAGCACTGATGTACATCGCCATCGGAACACGCCCTGACATTACTCATGCAGTGACTATGCTAAGCCAATTCAACAATTACAATGGCGAAGCTCACTGGCAATCCGCTAAGAGGATACTAAGATATCTCCATGGTACAATTAATCGGAAGTTAGTGTACACGAAAGACGATAAAGGCATCCATGGATATGCTGACGCGGACTGGGGAAGTTGTAGCATCGATAGGAAGTCTTATTCGGGATACAATTTTTCATTATCCGGAGCTGCAATATCTTGGACCTCGCGCAAGCAGCGAATTGTGGCATTATCATCTACTGAGGCCGAATATGTAAGCCTCTCCGAGGCCATTCGAGAAGCCATTCATTTGTCAAGCTTTGTACAAGAGCTTGGGCTTGACACATTAACCAAGATCACGATTTTCAACGATAATCAATCCGCTGGAAGATTGGTCGAGAATCCCGTTTTTCACTCTCGAACCAAACACATTGACATCAAACATCATTTCATTCGACAAGCGATCAAGACTTATCCTATCAGTATAAAGTTCCTGCCTACCGAAGAAATGACAGCTGATGTTCTTACTAAACCATTATCTGGAATAAAGTTAGACAATTGTGTTCACGGTTTGGGACTCAAGGACTCTTAAATGTTGGTTCATACAATTGAGGGGAAGTGTTGGATTTACAATTATATAAACCTAGTAGTTCACCTTCTACGCTTACTATTGACTTATATTCAGAATTAATTAAAATATGTCATTCGTTGTAAAATATTAATATCGTTAACATCAATTCGGTTATTATAAAATATATTGTTATCTACGTTTAACCGTGTGTATTCTTCACTGCATTTACCTGATCTAATACATTTCGATATTATTCGTAATAATTGTCTAATATGTTTTTAATATCATACTCAGCGCCCACGCATAAAAACATCCTCCGAACAACAATAACCCAAAAATATAAATGTCCTAGTCCCGCGACATAAACTATCAATAAATTTCAATGATATGCGCCGCGAAGTGGTCACCCATATAGACCGCGACCACGTCCACTTTCAGCTGGAGGCCATGAAATAAATACGCGCGAGACATTCATTGGGGATGATGCCACCGATCAATTTCGCCACTTTGTCGAATATATTTAGAAAATTTTATTTTTGTACATACATGTTGACCATGAAGGACGACGAGGCGAGGCACGCCACGGCACGATGCGATGGTGTCGCGTACGTCCATTAATTCATAAAAAAAACTATTTTCGTACGGTCATATTTTCATCAATAAAAAAAATGTTTTCAAAATTCGGAAATAGATTTTACGAAATACAAAAAAAATCTCCTGCAGTCAGTGCGCTAAATCAAATATGTTTGCGAAGCTCTCCTACGCGATGGGACAGCTGTCGCGGCCAATTTATCTATCCTAAGTATCTAGAGCTGGCGTCTGTTCCAGATGTTTTGAGTTCGTCTCGGCAATATGTGTGTGCATTGCACTGAATGTGTGCTGGAATTTATGAACTCATACTCCATAAAATCCAACTGCATAGCTGGAAAAGATATTCAACTCGCAGCAGGACGTCCCGGCCGACCACGGACAGCGCGGCGGATCGTAATATAATTTCTAAAGTGCATTGCATATGCATTCGTCCTGACTACATTTATTCCCGAAATCGATACAAATCCAAGTGGAAAATTGCAATAGTTTGCGCCGTAAATGCTGTAAATGTAGTTTAATGGTGGAAGCTGATGGGGCAATTAGAAGCAATTGATGACCATTGTAACATCCAGCACAGACGGGGGAGCCAACACGACGAGAGTGTTGGGAAATTTAATGCACTTTAGTCTCAAATGAAATGGAAAGTCAAAAGTTTCGGAAATGTGTGTATTAAGTGTGGAAATGCATCTGTCGGTTTTGATTGGTTCATTTTAATTACAAACGATAGGAACAATGCAGTCAGTACGAGTAGAGACTACTCTTGGTCTACTGACTGCAGTTGCATATGAGAATTTATTTGATCGCAATGAACAGTAAAATCTTTGTAAATTCGTCCGAAAATGTTCTGAAGGCAAACCCATCCTCCCAATTATCCATTCGAAAATGGTTTGCGGTAATACTCACATATGCATATAGTACGTCCTCGGCTCGTCGCGTCGTCCGTCGGTCGATACGTAAATGTGGAGGACGCAATGGAGGACAATCGGATCCTTGTGTTGACTTTGAAAGGAAAACCGCATTCGATCCAATATGCAAATTTGAAATTTTCGATTAAATTCAAATGCATGGACGCAGTAATAGAATTGACCAATGTTAGGAATATTGTGGGGTTGGGGTGGTGGTTGGTGGTGGTGCTGGTGATGATGGTGGAATTGCCATGGGACGTGACCTGGCGCGTATTCAAATCGTATTAATGCATTGAAATGATAGTGGGAATGGCTAAGCCTCGAATACGGCAATACTGATGATAATGCTCTTATATTGAAATAGTACACAACATTGTGTTCAGCTGGATATTAGTTCATTCCGCTAATGATGTCAACAATTTGGTTTGGCGATTGTTTTTGGGATTAGGGATTCGGAATTTTGCGACAAATTTAGATGAAAACCTTGTAACTGTAGCAATTGATAAATGTAGTCGAAAATGCAGTAGAAAAAGAGATGTGAAAAATGCAATGAATTCTTCGTTAAAGCTTTTCTCACAGAACAGAACTGCTGTTCACATGGCTGCGTATTTAGTACAGTAATCGGGTATATTTTACTTAAAAAAAATACGTAATGGCTGAAATTTGGTGGAGATGTTAGACAACGTGCCCTAAGTCTAAATCTGAGTTTTCGTATTTGTGGGAGTGGGGGAAGTTATTGTAATTTGCCTACTTATAGGGGAATTTTGCGTTTTTCCTTTATATCATTCTTACTGTTGTTGCTACAGTAAAGTGATGTGTGGAAGTTTTGTTTCTAATCCAATTGTCTATTCAACCGTACCTAAATCAATATCTTAGGCCAAATAGTTCCGTTATAGTGACCGGTTAAAGGGCAAACTGGCACTAATAATGAGAATATTTTGCTTGAGTGAAACGCGTAATGGCTGAAATTTTTTTAGATGTTAAGCAACGTGCCCTAATTCTATATCTGAGTTTTCGTATTTTTGGGAGTGGGGGAAGTTATAGTTATTTGCCTACTTGTGGGCGAATTTTGCGTTTTTCCTTAATAGCATTCTTACTGATATTCCTACAGTAATGTGATGTATAGAAGTTTTTTTTTCCTAATCGAATTGTCTATTCAACGGTACCTAAGTGAATATCGTAGGCCAAATAGCTTCGTTATAAAAACCGGTTAAATTAAAAGGCAAAATAGCACTAATGCTTAAGTAAAACATGTAACGACTGAAATTTGGTGGAGATTTTAAGGGATACGTCCTAAAGCTATATCTGAGTTTTCGTATTTATGGGAGGCAATTGTTATAGTACATTGTCTAATTATAGGTTAAATTTGCGTTTTTGCTTAATATCATTTTTATTGTTGACCCTAAAGTAAAATGGTAAGGGTTTTCTTTCCAATCAAATAATCTATTTACCGGTACCTTAATCAATATCATAGGTCAAGTAAACTCGTTGTAGTTACCGGTCAAGGATCAAAACAGTACAATAAATGGATATTTTCTTTAAAAAAAACGTTATGGCTCAAATTTGATGTAGATGTTAAGAGACGAATCTTTTGTCTAAAACTGAGTTTTCGTATTAGTGGGGATGGAGGAAGTTGGGGTTAATTGCCTATTTAAATGCGTATTTACTGATTGCTAAAAAGTTCGCTATATCAAGTTGTATAAATGTGTATGTTCTTGCTGATTGAATTATTATCTCTTAAACGAGACCAAAATCAAGCTAGGCCGATTAGCGCAGTCGCAGGGATCGTTGAAAAAAAAATTAATTTCATCACATAGTCACTGGAGTTTTATTGAACAATAGAAACATATGACTACCTCAAGTTTGGTTTCTTAGATTGATAGATTGATGCGCTACAATTGTGACCAGCTTCTGGGTTCGATGAAAAAAGCCCATCGTTATGGAGGAAGTCGTCGTTTTCGGTAAGAGTAGAAAAGTCAGGTATATTGCTACACACAAACACACAACAAACACAACAAACCATACAAATTGGAGAACACTTTAATCTTGCTTTCCGACACCCCCATGCTTTTCCACAACCAGTTCTACAGGCACACGAAATAACTCTTCTCACGCAAAAAAGAAATTTAGCCTATAAGTAGGCAATTTACTATAACTACACCCCTGATATATACGCAACTTCAGATATAGATTTATAACGCATCCCTTAACGACTCCACCGAATTTCAGTCATATGCTTTATTTAAGCCAAATATTCCCATTATTGGTACTATTTTGACTTTTAACTGGTCACTATAACGGAACTATTTGACCGATGAAATTAATGAAGGTACCGTAGGATAGATAATTTGATTAGAAACAAAACTCCTATACATCACTTTACTGTAGGGTCAACAGTAAGAATGCAAAATTCGCCTATAAGTAGGCTATATACTCCAACTTCCCTCACCCCCACGAATACGAAAACTCAGGTTTAGATAAAAGACATGTCCCCTAACATCTCCAGCAAATTTCAGCCATTACGTATTATTTTTTAAGTAAATGGCCGTTTTGTTTCTTTAAATACTGTACTAATTCGATATGGGTGGTGGGCCATCACGTACCTACGCGATTTTTTTTATATGTTTCGTGTAAATTCTTTCTGGCATTGTATAATTCGGTGACTGTATGCCGTTTCTTTAACATAATAGCTGCCGGCGAAATCGAACGACTTCGCTTCGTCTGAAAGCGGCTAAAATGCACACACACTCCCGTACGCAGTGGCGCGACCACGAAAGGGGCTAAGCGGGCAGACCCGAAATTAGGAAATGAAAAACTACAAAATGAAAAAATGAAAAAGGAATGCATTTAACCCGTAATCGATGTCGGTTTATCACAATACTCCAGTCAAATTCCATATGCTTAAAACATTAACACCCAGTGGCGCAACGCACGGTGTTCCATGTGATCGGTCGAACACCTTTAAAAACGTTTCCAGTATATCTACAAAAAATATTTTGGTGCTTTTATTGTTGAAAAATTGCAGTAAAGAATGGATAGAATGATTTTACCGATAAAAATTTTACTTTTTCTAAAAAATAGAAAAATTTTCTCAGTAGGTCCAGCCAGACCTATTGGGTATAGAATATGCATATTGTATTAGGTGCCGACAGAAGGGTTAAATCGGGGCAATAAGAACGATTGAAAGCTATTAGAAGCACTTGTATTTTTTAATGAGAATTATAGTTGAAATAGATTGGATGCGTCAGCATCGGCATCGGCATCAGCAGAAAAATTTCAATTTATAACACACGCATTTGCCTTTGATGACCCACATTGATAGCAGGGGTTCTATACAAAATCCACAAGTCAAAATCCACAAGTCAAAATCCAAAAGTCATAATCCATAAAGACAAAATCCATAAAGTCAAAATCCACAAAATCAAAATCCATGAAGACAAAATCCATAAATTTTTGTACGAAGAGAGCCATAATGCTTATTGCGTGGGCTCCGATTCGGTGATGTCAGTGCGGATTTTGTTTTTTTTTACAAAAATAATCATGAAATGGTCCAAAACGTTAGTTTCCTGTGGCGGAGCTTGAGAAAGTTCAGCGTTTTTTTTTAAGTTAAAAACCAGAGGTGGCGGTGATGGTGAGATTGGAATTTTCTTTTCCCGGAAGGTGATTTTTCTACTGTATATTTGTAGCGTTTGATCAATGATCAGCAAAAAATCTGGTCCGGACACTTGGAATATTAGTTTTATACTTAAATACCACCAATTTAGCCAAACAAAAAAACAAACGATTCAAAACATGTAATCATTCCATGCAGAACAAGGGGAACTAAATATTGAATTTTTTTGGCTATAAAAACACAGAATTTTTCCAAGGAACCTTTTAAGAAAAAACCTAAAGTTATAAATGGATTATCAGAAAATTCGCTTAACTAGACAATTACCAAAGCCCGGAGCATATGCGCTCTACCTGAAGACACGGAGAAGAATGCACCCGGAGCATATGCGCATGCGCTTTAGCTGTCTTTACGTGAAGCGCTTACGGTCCAGGTGCATTCCTCCTTCCGTGTCATCGGCTAAATCGTATATGCTTTGGCAGAATCCTTCTCCGTGTCTCCAGGTAAAGCGCATATGCTCCGGGATTTGGTAATTGTCTAGTTAACGTAATAACATACATACATATTCTCAATAGTCAATTGTGAGAAGCAAACTGATGTAAATTCTTGCTTCTACTGCGAATATGAATTTTATGTATTTTGAGTGTGTGGAATTTGAATTTATGGATTTCGTCTTTTTGGATTTTGACTTTGTGAATTATGACGTTTTGGATTTTGTCTTTGTGAATTTTGTCTTTGTGGATTTTGACTTTGTGGATTTTTCAATTTTTTTTTGGATTTTGTCTTTTTGGATTTTGTATAGAACCCTACAAGGGGTTCTATACAAAATCCACAAAGTCAAAATCCAAAAGTCATTATCCATAAAGACAAAATCCATAAAGTCAAAATCCACAAAGTCAAAATCCATCAAGACCAAATCCATAAATTTTTGTATGAAGAGAGCTATAATGCTTATTGCGTGTGCTCCGATTCGGTAATGTCAGTGCGCGTTTTGTTCAAAGCGTTATGGTCCAAAACGTTAATTTCCAGTGGCGGAGCTTGAGAAAGTTCAGCGTTTTTTTTTAAGTTAAAAACCAGAGGTGAGAGCGAGCGGTGATGGGGAGATTCGAATTTTCGTTTCCCGAAAGGTGATTAAGATTCTTTTACTGTATATTTGTAGCGTTTGATCAATGATCAGAAAAATACGGACACTTGGAATATTAGTTTTATACTTAAATACCAACAATTTAGCTAAACAAAAACCAAAAGATTCAAAATATGTAGTCATTCCATGCAGAACAGGGGGAACTAAATATTGAAAGCATATGCGCTCTACCTGAAGACACGTAGGTCTGAAGGGTTAACCCTTCTGTCGGCACCTACTACAATATGCATATTCTATACCCAATAGGTCTGGCTGGACCTACTGAGAAATTGAGAAAGGGGGCATTTTTTTCGGTTTTTGCAATTATTTCAAAAACGGCAAGAGATACATAAAAATGGTCTGAGGAAAAAAAAACATGCATAAAATTACCTGTCCAATAATATAAAACACATTAGAGTTTAATTAAATATTTCGGCGCTAGCCTAACAAAATAAATTAGAATATTTTCATTTTAGACCTTTTTTAAAAGCTCCATAACTTTTGCAATAATGCTAGTTCAGCCGTAAAATTTTGTACAAGTATTAACAATAAGTTTAAGATCATTTTAGGGTAAACATTGAGTCGCTCCGGTCAAGGACCCCCATTATCCCCCCATTTAAATTTTTCAAAACGGCATATCCACAACTGCCCCCAAAATTGTAGCAGAGTGCTAAATGCTGGTTTGTTGCGATTGAAGGTCATAGTCACTCCACCTGCCAAAAATCAGCTCATTTGGATAAAAATTAAGGGTACCTCCCATACAAAGTGTTGTCTTTCATATTTTTTTCCATAATTATTTTTAAAAAATGGCTTCGTCCGAGGAGTAGTGGTAAAAAAAATTCGGGCATTAGAAAAGGCCATGGAAATGGCTTTCAAAAGTTCATGCCCGCTGAAATTACTACGTTTCCTAGTAAAGATCTCAAGTATACGCGTAACGAGTTTATCTTAATGAACCAGAATTTCGTTCGTTAGCATTTGTTGTGGGTAAACAATCCTTCCCGAAATTGTCTGCACGGGTACGAGTCGAAAACAAAATCAGCCCCCTCTTCCACAGTTAATTTACAAATTATGTACATACGAGTATATACTAAACTCGAAGAAAAAGTTCATTTTAAAATTGTTAAAAACAAAAACTTTTTCTCCAAAATACCCGAGAAAAATACAGAATACATAATAATATGCCGTTCGAATGTATAGTAGGTTTACGCATTTCAGTCACGTCGTCCTCTTGGAAAATTTCTCCCTAATATCCGCTAATTGGGTTTCTGAAAATAGTCGCGCGCAATTCCATGAAGTTCCAATGAATCTTCCTCCATTCGGGCGGATTACCGCTTCTGAAAATCTTGGTGTTTTTGGAAGTTTCTTAAAGCAAAATGTATCGCCAACTTGACAAGTCTTAACATTATGTCAATTTTCCTGTACATACATATTTACATGAATGGTCTGAAATCGTGTGCTCGTGCTCTAAGACGCTGTTTTTCACGCGTGCGACACTATAAGCAAAACAAAACGAAAATGTATGTACATAATGAAGAGCCATCTCAATTTCCATTTAATTTTCCGCTAAAGTACTCAACAGTCGCATAATCGTGTACGGAGATTAAAATCCTGACAGAAATATGCACATGAAAATTCGCGCGGGGTTGGCTTTACACGAGAAGGACTGTATAATCTCTGGAAGGATCGCTGCTTAGGTATTTAAGCAGCTACACGCAGCGTACACGGCCGTTTAAGTGCTCGTTAAATACGCTCGCGACTAATGTTAATGAAGACGGTGGTCGGTGTGTAATACAGTCGAACTTCCCTAAACGGACACTTCTAATAACCGGACATTTCTCATAAACGGACACTTTTATTTTCCCCAACGTTTTTCCTTATATTTTACTAGAAAAATAACTTCCAATAGCCGGACACTCTCATAACCGGACACGGACAGTACTTTTATACCCTTTCTGAACAAGCAAGTCTCTAATAAACGGACAGTTCCACAAATAAAATTCGAAATTCTTCCATTACAGAATTGTATCTCGAGCAAAGAAGTTTTGAAATTACTGGAAAATCGGTCTTTTGCGTAAAGCAAAATTCACTTTCCGGACATCGCTGTACAAATCTTGTTTATTTCTCCGTGTAGGTGGAATTTCTTAGAGATTCAGGAGTTCAATTTATGTCGCGGCATTTTATCGTGCAGTTTTCTATACATCGTGGTTTTGAATTTATTCGCAGCGCAGTCCAAATTAGTTTTATAAAATGTTATACCTTTGTGAAATATTCTCATAAGCGGACACTTCCAACAAGCGGACAAAATCTCAATCCCCAATGGTGTCCGCTTATGGGAAGTTCGACTGTAATACTAAGAACTTAGAACACTCCGCGCTATGCATGTATTTTGACATCATCTTTCCAATATTAAACTTTGTTAATTAATCTCTGTTTAAAATGCCCGGCAATTTTATGAATGGGTAAACTTTTCTAACAGGCTTTCGTCTCTACGAGTCGCCTTGCCGCCCAACAGCCCAACAGGGGATGTAGCGTGAAATCAGCGGGTGGTTACGGAAAACAATTAAACCTATCTGACACGTACACGCGACGAGTGTATTGTTTTGTAATGTCTAATGTGTAATGAGCGGTTGGGTAGTGTATTTAACTATTCTTGTGCCGAATATGTGCCGGGAGAACGGAATGTATATTTCATTCAGAAAAAATATTTTAATGCGAAGTATTCGTAATATGAACGTAATAATTATAATCCATTAAAACTTTACTTCTGAAATATGTTCGTAATGTTAACCCTCGGATGGTTCAGGTAAATTTTACATACGTAAATGGTTCAGTGGGGTCTGACAGACCCCAAGGCAAAAATCGCTCTAAAACTTAAATTTTTGCTTTTTTGGCTCATTTGTTTGAACTAGAAGTAACAGTGAAGCCTTTTGATGAAGTGGTATATAAAAAAAGTGGAATTCAGACAGTAGCTTTTAGTATGTGGAAGAAAAAATTAGGTGGTGTCAAATTTGAGGGTAATTTGAACTTATCGCAAATAAATCAATATAAAAACTAAAATTTTAACAAAATTTTATTTTTATTAGTGAAAACGTATTTAATACTAATTAGCAAAGATAAGTATACATCAACATTTTTTAGCTAAGGTTAAAATTTTTTCTTAAATCGGGATCCAAAGTTAGTCAATATTTAGAGCATTCTTCTTCACAGCTTTTTCCTCGATAGTCTTCGCAGATTGGTTTTTTGCACTCGTTGCAACTGTATTTTGTCTTCCGATCATTTGTTCGTGGGCATATAAAACATTTTTGTCCCTTTGGGGGACCATCTGACCACATTGGGGGACCTGGGGCATCAACCCCCGAAGGGGGGGGGGCATGCTGAAAAATGCACAAAATATCTTCAATATTTTGAAATGTGCTTCGGCGAATATTGCCCGTTGATTTCCTCCTTCTTAGAAGAGGTTCGACAAGTGTATAGCCAAGTTCGCTGAGGAAGCTTTATGTATTATGTAAAATACCCACCTAATTATTACGCTCATAAAAGTCATTAATTTATGTCTTGACTTAAAAAACATAAGTTAATGACACAATAGTGAAAGGAGATCCTCATAAATGAAAACCAGGTAAAAAACGGCATAATTTTGAATGAATTGAGTAAAAAAATTAAAAACCCTCAATTCAAAACACCGTAAATTTTCCATTTCTTTCAAAATTAACATATCTAATTTCCCAAATGTACTCTAATTACAAAGTTTCAACCCTTCCCGACTATTATTATTACATTTTATCGTTTTCCAAATAACATACTTTGAAAATTTCCCACAAAACGAGAAATGTACTTTTGTAAAAAAGACATACGTAAATGGTTCGTGGGGTCTGACAGACCCCAGAGCACTTTCAAAGTGCTATAACTTATTAACAAAATCACGAATTCAAACAAATTCATGCTCAAATGAACGTATGTGACACATACTTAAATTACATATGCATCAAATTACCATTCAACAAGTTTTTCTATGAAAACTTTAAGATTTAAATTTCTCTGGGGTCTGTCAGACCCCACTGAACCATCCGAGGGTTAAATGGATTTGTATTTGAAATGTGTATCGGTAAGCTCTTGTGTGATTGCTGTGATTTTCTATGTCATTTTGACAGTTTTCAAGATTTTCCCATTTCCAGGTAACAGCATGCCACTCCTAGCAAAGACTTGCAGAGAAAGAGAGAAACTTGCCACTCCCTTTTCTTGGCTCGAAAAGGCACTTGTAAGTTGCATATGAGTTTCAACCAGTTCATGTCGTGGACGAAACTAAGACAACTAGAATTAACTAAACCAAATTTTGTGGGGGTGGGGGAGGGAGTGTAGCAACGGGAGAAATAGTTACTATTAATATAACTTTATTTTCTAGAGAACTGATAAGCATTTTCCTGTTTAGTTACCTAAAACCATCACAGCCTGAACAGCTAGAAATCTGTTATCCGCATTTCGAAAGAAAGTCTCTAATGAGGCACATATGACTCAAGAAAAAAACATGAGTCACATGTGTCTCAAGAACATTGAATGCTATGAACAGCTTTATTGTGAAAACTATGCTATCTATATACAGGGTGTCCCAAACCCCAACGATAACCCGCTAACCGGTGATAGCGCATTTACTGTCCGTTACGGGAAAATATAAAAAAAACACAGTCTGGTTTTTTACAGTTATTTGTAATTAAAGAACAATTTTTCATCCACTGTAATTCCGAATCTTGATATTTCTCAAATTTTCTTTTGGCACTGCAACTGCATTGAAATACTCTTTTACCCCCAACCCCTGCAGTGGGAGTCAGAATATTTTCTCAAAGACCTGAAACCATATGGCATTTTTACCCAAAAATTGCAGCACTCAAAATACGAAAAGAACTCAAGAGGCAGGCCTGTAAAGTTCAAAATTAGTAAAATACCGTCCATTACCCTTCAAAATTCAGCTTCACAGACCTCCAGAGGTCTTTTGCTATTTTGAGTGTCGCAATTTTTACGTAAAAATGCCACGGTTTCAGGTTTTTGAAAAAATATTCTATCACGAATCGAGAATAATGGAGCAAAGGTCATACCGTTGTGATAACTAGAGACTATGCGCCAAATTTTAAAATTACTTGCCGGATGGTCCCCGTGCATTTTTTTTACAGTACAGTCATTTCAACTTAGACGAAACGATGAATTTGATTTGATCTCTCGGTTTCATAAAGAAGGTCACATTTCTCTCAAAAGAAAACATTTTTCAGCTTGAGGTTAATAGAGCATTTTGTTGTTGTTGGAGCGCCAAAAGAAAATTTGAGAAATATTAAGATATGCAGTTACAGTGGATGAAAAATGAGGGCAAGGTCTGTGTTTCCTCGATTTATTTCAATTACAAATAAGTGTAAAAAAAACGCGACTATTTTTTTTTATAATTTCCCCGTGCGTCTCTCTCTCTCTCTGGTTCCTTTTAACCCCTTGTGGGGCCCAGGGCATCAACTACGCCTACTTTCCACCTCGTTCTGTTCTGTGCCATTGTCTTTAGGTCTGACCACTGTTTGTTTAATGAAGCAGCCTCGCTATTAACCGATCTTCTCCACGTGTTTCTTGGTCGTCCAACACGGCATCTAGCATTGGCTCCCTGAGGGTTCCAATCTAGGGCCTGCTTTGCAATATTTTTTGGCCCTCTTCGGAGAGTATGACCTATCCATTGCCACTTTCGTCTTTTGACAAAAGTGTCTATCCAATCCAGGCCTGTGATACTCAGGAGATATCATTGGAAATAATCTCCGGCCAGCGGATTTGTAAGATGCGCCGTAGGCACTCGTTTACGAAAGTTTGCAGCTTAGTTGTTATCTCGTTGGTCACCTTCCAAGTTGAACAGCCATAAAGAAGCACAGATATTACAACAGAATTGAACATTCGTATTTTGGTGCGCCTGGAAATGTTGTTATTTTGCCAGAAAGGAATCAAAGTGAAGAAGGCTGCCCTAGCCTTATTGATACGCGATTGTACATCAGCGTCCACGCCGCCATCTGCTGTGACTATGCTTCCGAGGTAGCAGAATTCGTCAACTTTTTCGACTGCCTGGCTCGAAACACAAATTCCGCTTTGTCCCCCAGGATGGGAGCGTACGTACGTACGGACACTAAATGCGCTTTCACCGATAACCGGTTATCGTTGGGGTTTAGGACACCTTGTATATACAAGCAAAACGTGTTAGTTACACCATTTATAACTCCAGAACGGCTGGGCCGATTTCCATAATTTTTGCTTTGTTGAATTAGGCTCAGACCGGATAGCAGAATAACTATTAAAACATGCAAAAAATTACCAATGAGCAAAAATTCACAATTCTTCTCTTTTACGCCTACTTCTGCGTGTATTTCTTGAACATATCAACGAATTTCAGTAAATGGGCTCCACGTGATTAATCTCTACCCCAATTAACAAAACAACTATTGACATATACCTATGAGAAATTCACAATGAGCCGAATTATGAAGACAGTTATTATACCCTTCGCTCGTAGAATCAACGCAGGGTATATTAACTTTGTCATGAAGTTTATAACGCATTGAAGGAAGCATAGGTAGCATAGGTATATGATCAACATAACACGGGGAGTTGATTGGGCGATGTCCGTCTGTCTGTCTGTCCGTCTGTGGAAGCGTTTTACTCGGCGAATTTGAAAGCTATGAAAATGAAATGTTGCACAAACGCTTCTTTTTTCTGCAGGCAGTTTGTATGTTTGAATCGCTAAAATCGGACAATGGGGTCATGGGGCTGCCATACAAACCCAATCCCCCAATTTGGTTTTTCTAAGAAAAACTTTTTTATTTGTACACCAATTTCAACCAAATTTCACACAAATGTGTTTCCCTTGATGAGACAAAATATACGAAAGAATGGATCAATTCGGGGCTGCCATACAAGCTCAACTCCCCATTTTGGTTCTTCTAAGAAACATTTTCTACACCATTTTCACAAAACCTTAAATTAATGTGTCGTTATCAAAGCAACAAAAAAGGTAAAAACAAATGAAATCGTAGTACTGGCCATGCCCCCGTATCTCCCAATAAAATTTTCTGAGTAAATATTTTTATTTGCCCACTTATTCCAACCGAGCCCCACACAAATATTGTTTTGTCGACGCAGGGGAACTTCTGTGAAGACGGAAGGAAAATAATGGTTTTCTGGTTTTCTTTCTATGTTCAAAAGCATAAGAAAGTGAAGCGCCATGATGATTTTTTCTTGGTCAATATGTCCACATGTTTCAATAGCTATTCTATACTATTGTGGACAGAAGATGGAGAGAGGTTTGAATTTGGTGAAATCAAAAACGTTCAAGAGATGGCTTCAATAGTAGTCTCCTGGCCGATTTTTCAGGTTTGTAAAGTGTTGTTGTGCTATTGAGCCCCGCGAAGAGGGGACTTGAAATATGCCGTTCCGTTAAAGGAAAAACAGGAGAAAATTATCATTTTGTGAAATATAATCCGCCCTTTCCCCCTTTTTTTAAGGTTGCGGACCCCCAATCGGTTGGGACTTTTAATGCCATCATCTGGGGACCATCTCCAACCATAATCAAAAAAAAATCCGATGTAGGAATTTTGCCGTTCGATGGCCATATTTTGGTCCAATTTTCTTAGACTAAAAAGCTATAGAAATAATTTTATACATATTGGCAAATTTTGCAGATTTTTCGACAGATATTCGATGCGGTTGGTCAATTAGGTGGGAGGGGTATAGGGTGCAATTTAGCGATTTTCGCTAAACCATTCAGGTGAAATAGGCAAAAGAATTTGAGAAGGAATTGTTTTCATAATTTCGCTCATTGAGAATTTTCCGCATGTTGCAATACTACTTTTTCCAGTATTTAGGGCAAAGAGAGCAATAAGGTGGAGCGAATTCATTGAATTCCTCTAATTCTTCCAGCTGAACATCAGCTAATTGAGAGAGACTAATTTGGTGGGGTAAATTTATTAAACATTCACAATGAGTGCGTGCATTTTCCACATGTTTGAATGGTTATTAAACATTCACAATGAGTGCGTGAATTTTTGACACGTTTGAATGGATGAAAATTCGCGATTTCATTCAAGAGATGCCAAAAATGGGGAAATCAGCTGCTTTCAAGTTTTTTTTTTAGCATTTAGAGTACAAATTTTCTGCAATCACAGGATAAGGACAAAGGTTGAAAAAAAGCTTTGTAGAAATGTTGCTCATTTGGTTATCGGTTCAGGAGTGTCTGCAAATTTATATTCCAAGTGAAAACCAAACCATTAGGGGGTGAAATCTAGCGAGGTACGTAAATTCAAGAGATATTGACAAAAGTAGGCACAAGGTATTTATTCCATTGAGGATCAAGTTCATTCAGCACAGGACAGACCGGAGTGAAACGTTTGAGAGAAAATAATCTGTGTGTTCTCTTCGTCAGTGTTCGTTCAATACTTACTTTCCCATCAAAGACAAAGTCCTGCAGGATGAGGAGGCAAGGGAGGAATTTCCTGAAACACGTTTATAGCCGATCAAAAACATATACGCAAAAGTTGAGGAAATTGAGCCGCCTTCACATTATTTCCGGCCAATTTTTCGAATGTTTCATGAGCTATTCGGGCGGTGCTCATGAAGGAGATAACACAAGGTAAAGACAAAAGTATGCGAGAAAGACGTATTTACACAGTTTTGGTTGCTATCTACCCTCTACTGGATAAATAACAATTATTTAGGTTAATCTTAATGAAATTCGGTAATACGTTTAAGAAATATTGAGAAAAGCTTGTGAAAAACTACTAGCATTGTGAATTTTTCGAAGTTTTCAACACTTATTCTGCTACTATTCGGGGTTGATACAAACTCGGAAATTCGGACAAAATCTTTGAAAGTCATCTAAGACGTTCAGAGATTCAGACAAAAATTATGTGGAAAAGAACTCATTGTGAAACTGGACGGTGGATAACTCAAATCATTTTTTGAGCATGCAACATCCACCGTCCAACAACAATGTTTTTGTTGCTTTGTTTAAACCCGTTCTCTGACACATAGTTCAGAAACGCGGCCGTATCGAATCGGTGGCTAGCCATTGCCTAGCCCCATTTAAAAATGATTCGATACCAGGGTGCATTTCGTGTCCTATATAAGAGGATCGTACACCTTTGTCTGGTTGAGTCCGGTAATGCCTCTCCTGGTATTACATGACGCGCTGCATACGTAGAGGCATCTGATGAGAATTGCGGCGCGCCATGTAATACTAGTTCGAAACCGGCTCGAAATGCACTCTGTGTGCCGCAACTCGCTGGAGTATGCATATCATTGTGAATGATTTATTTTTATTTCTTAAATTTACTTAAATCTCCTAATCCGTTCAAAGTGGCTAAAGGATAGGACAAGAGCAGTCTTCAAAATTTTGCTTATCCGTTCAGGTGATTCTCCATGTTTCAGTAGTTTTTCGGTTTTCGGGTAACGTAAAATCCACGGGTAAACTTATATAAATACGCTCATCCATTAAAGAAATGGCCAAATGATCAATGTGAATTTTATGCATACATATTTCAATAGTTATTCTGGTATTTTGGATGGACACCTATCCGGTGCGGCAAATTTTCTGAAATGACCTTGCTACCTAATTTATACGTATAGCTAAAGAGCATATGTGGAAAAAAGCTACTTTCAAAATTTGCTTATTTCACATTGTTTGCTAATTTACGTAGTTATTTAACTATTCGGTGTAGATACCAATCCGGGGGTGTAACTTTCACAAAAGAAAAGCAGCTGCCTTGAACATTATTCCCATTGTGAATTTTATTATTCTATGTTATTTAGAGAAGAGACCGATTTGGCGTGACTTTTTTGAATGTTTCGATACTTATTTTGCCATTTACGCGGTGATTCAAATTTGCTCAATTCTGAGAATTACTTCAGGAGATATAGACAAAAGTATTTGAAAAAGAACTGTTTTCATCATTTTGATGTTTCCGTAATTTACTAAAATCCAGAAATCAATTTAAAAATTATACGAAAGGGAACTGGTTTTTATAATTTTGCACATTGTGAATTTTTTGAGTTTTTCCATAGTTACTCTGCTACCTATTCTGTTGGATTTCTTTTCGCTAAACGTTCAAAAAGTTAAGACAAAACTATGCGAAAAAAATGTAATTGTGAATTGTTGCTCATTGTAAATTTTCTGAATATAATATCTGCTATTCCGACAAGAACTTTGTGTAGACCAATCTGGCGGAGTTAATTTACAGAAAAACCGTAATTCGCTCAAGAAATAAAGACAAAGGTATGTAAAAAATAACTGTCATCATAATCCTGCTTATTGTGAATTTCTCATATGTATATGTCAATAGTTGTTCTATCTATTGGGTAGATAGAGACCAATCCTTAACGAAAATCTACTAAAATCCGTTGATATGTTCAAGAAATATACGCAGAAGTAGGCGAAAAAGAACCCGTTGTGAATGTTTGCTCATTGAGAATGTTACGATAATTCTGCTATTCCGTCCGGAGCCTAATTCAACAAACCAAAAATCATAGAAATTGGTCCAGCCGTTCTTAAGTTATAAATGGTGGGACTAACACGACTTTCTGTTATATATATACATAGATGACACCCGCCCATCATTGGTTTGGAGCTGAAAAGTAATAAAACAATATTCGGGCCCTTTGGACTAAAAATTTAAGAATTGGTGCAAATCTACAGTTGCAGATTGAGGTAGGAGCCAACCTCCTACAAGCAGGTGTTTACCGTTTTACGAGTGAAACCTGCATTTCATGTTGCAGTAATTTTTAATAAGGTATTGTAGCACAGTAAGTAAAAAAAGGGGGCTGGTTTCGAGCGCGGCTGAAATTTGGATACCCTTCGCTCTCCTTGGGCTAAAAGGTTTTTCGGGCGTACCTATGACTTGTATTAAATCCCCCTCCTCATTCGTTTTGAACTTTTTTCTTGCTTTGGTAAACCAACATTAATTCAAGGTTTTGTGAAATTGGTGCAAAAATTTTTTCTTAGAAGAACCAAAACGGGGGTTGGTTTTTTATGGCCACCCCATGAACCCATGGTCAGATTTGCTCAATTCTTAGATATGTTTTGTGTCATCAAGAGAAACACATTTGTGTGAAATTTGGTTGAAATTGGTGCACAATTAAAAAAGTTTTTCTTAAAAGAACCTAATTTGGGGTTGTTGGGTTTGTATGGCAGCCCCATGACCCCATGGTCCGATTTGATCAGTTCTTAGATACGTTTTGTGTCATCAAGAGAAACACGTTTCTGTGAAATGTGGTTGAAATTAGTGCACAAATAAAAAAGTTTTTCCTTAGAATAACCTAATTTGGGGGTTAAGTTTGTATGGCAGCCCCATGACCCAATGATCCAATTTCGGTGATTCAAACATACAAACAGCCTGCAACAATAATAAGCACGTGTGCAAAATTTCAGCTCCGTAGCTTTTATAGTGGCCAAGAAAAACGCGCTGCAACAGACGAACAGACGGACAAACAGACAGACAAACGAAAATAATTGACGAACATTCACGAACAAACGTAGCCGCCGGCGAACAAACGGTTACGAGCGTAATTTGAGAATGTGTGCTGGTTAACTTCACATAATTGATGAGTTGATATTGGCATTCACTCAGATGCACTTAACTTGGCATTCCGCCTTCAGGGCTAATTAGTGTGCTTCAAGCGGTTAGAAGGGAAGACGGAGAGAGAAATGTTCTATTTTAACAGTTCTTATATGTAGTATTGTTTTGCAGATTTTTTTCCCATCTAAATTTTTCGGAAGTTAATTTCCAAATAATATTGGGATGCGTCTCAATAAACATGTCCTGCCAAATATCCTTGCAAATTTCCTCCCATCCTTTAAAAAAAAATCATCTTATCCAATGTAAGAGAGTATCAATGCTAATGCACCTATGGGAAATGGGAATATGGCTCTTCAAACTACACATCCCAATTCGATATTATCGCTTCCGTCCAAAAATATCTAAATGTCCTCTAGAGACCAGGCATTCGCCGTCACTATGGTTTCATCAAAACTTTTTCCAACAGACAACATTACATCCCAGGATCAGAAAATCGACAATTTTTTCAGCTCTCTGATTTTTGAATTAACCAGCGCGGATGACAACGATGTCGACGTGCTGTGCCACTATACATTTACACAGATTATTATCGAACCGATACACGTTCCGGATTCAGTGAAGCCTTCAAACTTTCATGTCCGAGCGGAATAATTCGTTAGTCCCGAGGATACTGGATACGGTGTGCCTGTGTTGTGCATCATTCATCTTCATGTCACGTTATTTGTTGACTACAGATAGTCCTCGTACTTTCACAGCTCAAAGCTATGGAACAAAAAAGTTTTCAGTTTTTCGTAGCATTTCTCTCGGACTTAGTGTGCGTAAATGTGTATTGTCTTTCGGCATACCAAATTCGGGTAATCGAAATCGAATCAAAAGTGCATGAACATTGTTTTTCATGCTGGGAAAAGTTTTGGATAATTGAAGGGTACCGCGCCGTCGTCATCAACATCGTGTTGTGTATCCAGAAATTTCCATTAATTTGATTCCGTTATGGATCCATGTTGTTGTGCTAATTGAAGTAAATATTTCAACTCTTCCGAACCGAAGCCCTGAAGATATAAGCTAGCAACCACCAGATATCTACTTCTGGAATATCTGAACTTATTGTGACTTTCAGTGGTATCTACAGAATAAATTGCGGTAAATTTATTTGAAATTTTCCATCAAGAATCCTATTACGGATACTTTCGAATCATTCCGGATCAAAAGCATAGCATTTTACTCATATTTTTGTGAAAAGTTATCAAACAATTTCAGATTTCATTTAAATCTCTATAAACTAACGGTGCTTGCCGAGGCGAGACGACGACGACGGAGAGATGTTTTCCACACCTAAATCCATTTAACCGCATTTTCATTTGCACTTTTGATTTCGGACGAACGATTCAGCATAGTTTGGATTTGGATGTTGCAGAGGACGACTCAAATACCTTTCAGAGAATTTATTTGATTTGTTCAGCATTGAAGCTTCAAAGGATTTATTTACCCAGGAATCTGGAAATGAGGAGAGTTCAAATCGATTTTTCAGCAATTAATCCGTGTTGAATTCGAAGGGTAGTAAAAAGCGAAAAGTAATATTGAATTCATTTTTGAATTTTATTTCCAGGATACTTGTCAGCGTTTCTTTTCTGATTTCTTGACATTGTTCAACCTGTTTGTACCGCAGCAAAATTTTACATAAATTTATCCAAACTTCGGAAAAAAAGAGAAAGCTTAATTTAACTTAGATAGGACCTATAAAGTGTCCTTATGGGGGGGGGGGGGTAATTAAATACAGAAAAAAATTGCCGGAGGAGAGCGAAGGGTATTCAAATTTCGGCCGCGCCCGAAATTAGCCTCGGTCCGGACAGAACTTGTTTTATTCATTGACAGGACTACAGCCTGCCAGGTAACATCCCCGAAAAAAAATTTGTTTACCAAATTTTCCACATATCCTGTTCTAGTGCCTTTCCGAAAAAATCTTTAATCGGCACAATAACGAGTAAGATATACGCAATAAACGGTAAAATTTTCACCCTGACAGACTTAAGCGAGTAACCCATTTTCAGACTGGAGTCTACAGTTGCAGAAGGACTTGCTTCTACTGTCTCTCTCCGTGATGGGATTTTTATGAAATTTGAAATGAATGATCCTCTGGTGGTCCTTCTACAGAATCAATGTCTTCCATTTAGATAAGTGGATCGAATAACGGTAAATTAATAGGTAAAGTTAACAAAAGATTTCCAACAATTGCATCTTTCGGTTCATCGCTTTGACAATTTTTTAAAACACACTGCGACATTGGGACATTAGGATATTGGGACACTGGGAGACTAGGATCTTGGGGCAATGGGATATTAGGAAATTGGGACATTAGGGTCTTGGGGCATTAGCACATTAAGACAATGGGCATTAGGCACACTGGGGAAACTGGGATATTAGCACATTGGGATATTGAAACATTGGGATACTGGGACATTAGGGCACTGAGATACAGGGACATGGGGGCACTGGGATATTAGGATATTGGGGCATAATGACCTTGGGATAATAGGAAAATCGGACATTGGGACACTGGCATATAGGGACATTGGGCCACTGAGACATCGGGATATTGGGACATTGAGGCACTGCGATATTAGGACATTGGAACATTGGGATATTGGGACATTAGGACATTGGAACATTGAGAAATTGGGACAATGGGACATTTTTACATTTGGACATTGGGATATTAAGCACACTGAGGAAACTGGGACGTAGGGACATTGAGCCACTGGGACATCGGGATATTGGGACATCAGGATTTCAGGACATTGGGACATTGGAACATTGGAAGATTGGGATATTGGGACATGGGAAGATTGGGAAATTGGGACACTAGGACACTGGGAGACTGGGAAGTTGGGGTATTGGGATATTATGACATTGGGACATTATAACCTTGGGACAATAGGACAATTGGACATTGGGACATTGGTATATAGGGACAAATTGGGACATTGGTATATTAGGACAATGGGTCATTGGGACATTAGGACATTGTGACGCTGGGACATTTGGATACTAGGACATTAGGTACACTGGGGAAATTGGGGCCCTGGGACAGTGGGACATTCGGATATTAGGCTATTCGGACCTTGGGACATTTGATATACTGCGACATTGGGACAGTGACCACTGGGACATTGGGATATTGGGAAATTGGGACATGGGGTATTGGGACATTGGGATGTTGGGATATTGGGTCATTGGTAAATTGGGACACTGGTACATTAGGACATTGGGCCATTGGGATATTATCACATTAGGATACTGGAACATTTCGGACATTGGGGAACTGGAAATATTAGGAAATTGGGACATTAGGACCTTGGGACATTATGACAATTGGACATTGGGATTGATACTTTTCCCAAACCAAAAATATTAGTTGGCTCTTTCAGTATGCAAAAATATATGATATCTGACCAAAAACAACAAAGTTGTAAAAGTTACCCCGCCAAAGAAAAATTCATCTGCCGCAAAAAGAATACATATCACTCAAATCTGCCGCTCATGTAATTTTGTTTGAGGTGTAAATGCTGGAGAATTTTAAATGTACAGGACTACTTCTTAAAGTAATTTGGTGGGAGCTTTAACATTTTATTCAGTGCCACTTTGACGTCTCCCACCAAATTACTTTAAGAAGTAGTTCTGTACAAACTTTTCCATCATTTACACCTCAAACAAAATTACATATGAGCGGCGGACTTGAGTGATATGTATTCTTTTTCCGGCAGATGAATTTTTCTTTGGCGGGGTAACTTTTACAACTTTATTGTTTTTGGTCAGATTGTGTAATCATTTTATGTGTTTTCCTTGGAATTTAAAGTTAATGATGTACTTTCGCGAATTTTTCTCAACAATTCTGCATTTTTGTTCGATGGAATTACTTTTCCAATTATAATTGGATAACAAATAGTTGCCTACAGTTTGAGTGCGGACTTGGGAAACTTAATCCAAAACAGATTGTAACTTTTTTACCGCGTAGCCGAAATCCACTTAAGGATTTAAACAAAATTTGTCCAAGCTTTCATCTCGCTCACAAAAAAAAACAGCAAAATTTACAAACAACTTCACAAACTTCCCAAAAAAATAAAATAAAATTCAAATCCTTGAAACTTAAATCCTCAACCGAAAAAAACAAAAAAAAAACGTCAAAATCTTACAAACATTTGCATATAATAAAAGCGACATATATCAGTATCCTTCTCGACAACGGATCATCGATGGGCCTTTTTCGTATCCTATGCAAATTGATCCAAACTAAATGTTACACTCGGCAATATATCCTTTTTGCCGTATACAGATAAAAAATAAATTCTTCAACACTAAACAAAGCAAAAAAAAAAACGTCCCACGAACATAAATAGTTTCGGTGAATGAGAGACAAAAGCCGAAATGCAAATCCTTCGAGAGAAAAAACGGAGGACACTAATTTTCTCTTGATTTATTGGGGAAACCAATCTAAGGATATTCTCGTAAAGCTTTGAAATACGATAGTCATGGCGAATGACAATATGGTTGTGTTTGGTGATTTATTCTTAGAAAATTGTATGTAGATAAGAAATAAATCAAATATTTGGATACGATGTCCTTTGTGTGTATCCTTAAATTTTCTAAGAGGATTTTATGTTTTCTTTCATGAATAAATGAAATTTGGCGTATTCTACTTTACATAGAGGTCGATGACATTAGAAGTTTTTTTTGCTGGTTTACACAATTTTTGTCTATGATTTAACTAATGTTTCTGAAAGGAAAAGAAGAAAAACAATCGAAAATTAAATTTGATTTTTTTTTATATTTGTACACTTTAAAATTGTTCAATATTTGAACTGCTTAAAAAAAAATCCTTCACCGGTCAGAAGCATTATAAAGTCAAACTCCCATTATAGAAAAATGCTTTCTAATCATATTTCTTCGCGCGTGTTCTTTTCCATCATCTTTCAATTAATAGACCCATCGACCTCGCACCCTTTTCAATTCAATCTGTTTCTGAATTATTTCCGAATCAACTCAAATGAACGGCTACGCTATAGTTCATACTATAAGAACCCTCATTTTACCCAAAAAGGTCAAGCTCCGCTGTTTTTTTTCTAGACATCCCGTTTTCCCAATCATTTATAGAGTAAGGTGACCAGAATCCCGAAGACTCAATGCTGTACACATGCTTGCGTAATTCGGTTTTTAGGTAAATCCTCAGGCATATTTGTATTTCTTGAAGCGTTGTTTTTACGGATAGTGCGATTGCCACAAGAACAGATCACTAAGAAAATTTTGTTATACAGCGTCACATGAGCGGCTTAAACTTGAACAATACTGCATCATACTACCCAATATGCAGTTATGAAGGATTTTTCTGACAACCATCTCGTTCACTCAACCACCGGATTATCTTTCGGTATTACTTGACAGAGGCTGCCTCAACGTATTGACGTCCTACTTCCTTGCTCTGCAGAGCATTATCATATGTTGCAGACAAACTACTCTTTGAGACCTATATTTTTACCGCATCCATTACGGGAACGATTCTTAACATTTGCGCTCGATGTTGCAGAAGAACCTTTAATTTTAAGTTCACCCACAACAATATTTGCTACGTTGTGGCGAACCTACTCCTCTGAAATCACAGTTAAACAAGCAAAATTGATACAATTGCAAAATCGACCCATTTTTCGATCTCGTTAGCAGACCTTAAACGACTAAAGAAAATGTTTATTCGGTAGAAAAACATAGAAATAAGATTGGTGTTGACTATTCCTTAAATTCCTTATTAAGAACACCTGAGATTATTGCATTTCTCCTATGCTGAAAATAATAATCCTGACCACTGATCCCCTCCCCCTTCCAAATGCTTTCTACGCCACTGGTTCTCCTTGACAAAAAAACCATCTGCATGTGAAGGACAAACGTGTGTTTTAACACATAAATCTATAACACGAAATAGTACTTGAAATAAAATTAAACACATAAAAGAAAAAAATGATTTCAGAAATTTCAGATTTATGTAAGGACAGTCGTATGATCTGGCATCTGGCTATTCATGATGCCCGCATACTTATTTAAGAGCCTGGTTTCGTTTATTGAAATAGATAAACTGATAACTCATTGGGTCGAGAATTGTTAAGCCATGGTGATCGCCAGTGGCGTAACGTACGGTCTTCCATGTGTGCAGTGGAACACGGGCCCCCAACCCAAAGGGGCCCCCAAATCCGAAATCATAACAAAATTTTGTTTGATAGATCCTTGGGTTTTGGGTAACTGTTCTTTCGAAACACATGCATTTTTATTAATATGCCAGAAAAATGCGTAAGTGAGCTATATAATCTAGGATAGTAGCAAAATATTCAATTTTGGGTATGTTCAAGCTTGGATCTCTATAGGCGCGCACAGAGGATTTACGGGGCCCGTGGCATATAAAACAGTAGAAAACGTTGAGAAATTTTGCTAGTTCGAGAGCATAGTTACAGATAAGACTACAATGAGTTAACAACAATCAGAGAGAGACTTGAATAAATATACTATATAAGTTTATGGAAACTAAATAAGAAATAGTCATTTAAAAGGGATCCATCGTTTTCAGTTTCTTGGTTAACACTTTCTCTAGAAAACACACATAGTTCGAAGACACTCAGATTTTAAGAGAATACCGATTAATTAGATAAATTTCGGCAGAGTGTGCTGTTGATCTCAACACCTAAAATATATCAAGATCAGTGCCAATTTTAGATTTAGCAATTTTCATTTAAAAAAGTAGGTAAAGGGAAATCCTATAAGGCCCTAGAAATGCTTTGAATAACGCAAAACAACGCAGACGTATGCGCACTACGAGACCACTGTCCCTGCGGGGCCCTCTTCAACGCGGGGCCCGGGGCGAATTGCCCCTTTTGCCCCACCCTCTGTGCGCGCCTACATGTATTATAATCTGATTGCACCGGGGAGACGCAACTTAACTCAACAATCATCAGAACAATCCATAAATTATAAAGGTTGCTCATAATAATATTAAAAATTAATAAAGGTTCAACTTCAGGCGGTTCTTGCGTAAAATTGGTCCAATAATCAGCGCCCGGTCTAGGGAGGGGCGGTAATTTGTGTATCACTATCTAGACGGAAAACTATACATGAAAGCTGAAACTTATTTCCGGTAAAAAAAAGACTAAAACCCTTGTAAAATTAATGGTAATTAGCTCGAGGGCGTTACTGACAAAGGACTGCAACTCTATAAATTGCTGGAATAAAACCGTTACTTAATTTTAGATTTCATGATAATAAAATTGCTCTTTAATCGTTGTTTTTTGCTTTTGCAACAAAATTGTTAGGTGCACAGTTTTTTTAAAGTTGTGTTTAATGGCCTTCGAAAAATCAGCACCAAACGTTTTTAGTTAAGCAAACAAAGCACACGAAGGAAGGAATAACTGTGTTATTGTATCGTAACCTCAACTAGTCGTTAAGAACCTCAGGAAACAGATAAAATTTCAAGAAGCTAGAGTCTGAAGTGAGCAATTGTCCAGAATTTATCAACAAGATTGGTTGACTTAGAGTCTTGCTTCTTGACATACCCTGATGGTTTCTCCTCTCAGTTCATTTCACCCAGTAGTATTCTGTGAGATTACCGATATTGAGGCACTATAGGGGGATCAAATTGGCATTACTGAAACCTTAGAGACGTAAGATTTCCTTAGATTACCTTTTGGAATTGTCAGTAATATAGTGTTTCATCGGCAGAATACTTTTCCACTAACGATTTAGTAACACAACCGTCTGGGTTGTGGAGTCCTATATGATCTGATCTAAAATTTAAATAACGTGTTTCGTCTAGTAAAGTAATAGGTATGTGCGACTACCTGTCAAAAACGACAGGGCGATATTTGCGCATTTTTTTTTTTTGTTAAATCTTTTTAGGCGCATTTCTTAACGACTACTACATCGCCAATACGTCTTCCTCTGGAAATTACAGTCTAGATTGACGTTCTCAAGTTCATAATGATAAAAAAGGCTACATTCAGCACTCGGTGAGCATAAAGATTGAGTTGGATAGTTATCTTATTTATATTTTTTTCTATGAATAACTTTAATGAAATTTTAGATGACTTTTCCATACTTGAACCTAGACATGCTAATATCGATGATATAAATTCTAATTGTTCTTATTGTCTAAACAAACTCTTTATTGTTCACCAGAATATCAGAAGTTTAAGAGAAAACTTTACTTCTTTAATTGCCCATATCGATACATTTGCAAACGCTCCAGATGTCATTGTTCTAACTGAACTTTGAGATAAAAGATTATAGTTTACCTGGGTATACTTTTTTGGTTAATACAAACGAAAACTATCCAGCAGGTGGAGTGGGCTGCTTTGTGAAGGATTCTTTTGTCGTTAAAGAAATGATATGCGTTGAATTTTCTAGTGCAGATGTGCTTCAAGTTTCTATTTTAGTAAATAATGTTGAGTTTGTTCTTTTATGTATTTATAGGCTTCATAAATTTAACGTTTTAACGTACATGGACGAATTTTCGTCTTTATTGGAGAATCAAAAATCTACTAATTTGATAATTTCAGGGGACTTTAACCTCAACTTACTGAGTAGTGGTGAAACGATTTCAGATTATTTAGCGCTTCTGGCGTCACATGGCCTAACCAGTTTTATCAACGAGCCTACTAGATTGCCTTCTGGTTCATGCCTAGATCATTTTTACGGCAGATTGGCTGATATTTCAGTAAACTCCTGCGAAAAATGTTTATTTATTTTGGTATTACTGATCACTTTATTTGATTGCTAGTTGACCTTGGGATAAAAAAACATCCTTCTAGTCCTACGAGTAGAGAGGCTATTTTCGTGAAGAGAGTTGATTTCTTATAACTAAAAAATAAATTACTTCTTGAATCGTGGCAAGACGCGTTCTTAGAGAATGATGCCTCAGCATCATACTCAATTTTTATAAATTCTCTTTGTGGTCATATTTCTGACTGTACCATTACTTTGCCTGTAAAAAATAACTCAAAGAAACTAAAACCTTGGATTTCAAATGCACTTCTGAAAAACGTTAGACTAAAAAACAAACTGAGGCACAAACTGAGTAAACATCCTAACAATCGTCAGTTAAAAGCTAAGGTGAAAAAATTATGCCTTGAACTCAAAAAAGCCATACCTAAATGCCGTGATAACTACTTCAAGGACCGTCTTAATTTTGTTAAAGGAAATTTAAAATCAGAATGGAAAGCATTTTGAACCAATCGGTGCCTACCAATAAACCTATTGAACTACGAATGGATGGGTCTAGAATTTTCGACAAGTACAGAATCGCTAATGAGTTCAATGCTTACTTTACTTCTTTAGGATGTAATATATCATCAAGTACAACTACCTCTGGCTGCAGCTCGTGTTCCACTCTAGTAAGTGATTCTAATAACCAAGCTTCTAGTTTTGCCTTTGAACCAATCACTTCCTTTGAAATCTTGAAAGTAATAGGATCAATAAAAAATGCTGATGCCTGTGGCTTTGATGGAGTTTCAAATATCGTTTTAAAAAATATCGGATGCTTCATTGTGGATATTTTAGCAGTTATTTTCAACCGCAGCGTCTTTTCGGGAACTTTTCTAATGCTCTCAAATGTGCTGATGTGGTTCCACTGTACAAAAAGGGTTCGGCTTACGATGTGAGCAACTATCGTCCCATTTCACTTCTTCCGGCTATAAGTAAAGTGTTTGAAAAACTCATTAAAAAACGTGTAGTATCTTTTCTCGTTTCAATCAAGTTCTTCAGTCCGTTACAGTTTGGGTTTCAAGAAGGTAAATCCACAGAAGATGCTCTAATACACTTCTGCTCTAGAGTGTTTTCAAATGTTGACAAAAACCATCTCACGGCTGGATTATTTGTCGATATCACGAGAGCGTTTGATATGGTTAACCATAGTATTCTTTTGAAAAAACAAGCAGGATTCCGTGGTTTTTTTCTAAACTGGTACAAATCATATTTGTGTAATAGATCACAAAGAGTTAAAATCGGCGATACCAGAAGCGAAATAAATGTGTTGTTATTGGGTGTTCCGCAAGGCTCTGTTTTGGCCAATTTTATTCCTTGTATATATAAATTCGTTATTTTTCCAAAATTTCAAGGGCTCACTAACTGCCTTCGCTGATGATGTAGGCTGCACTTACGGATCTAAAAGTGCACTAAACTTAACAAGCGATATCATTTGGGATCTTAATTTATTTAGAATGTGGTTTGCTCAGTATCGGTTAACCATCAGTTCCAAAACTAAAGTCATGTCTTCAAGCCTAATAAATGCTCAGTTTTGGTTCCATGGTCCGGATTGTCAACGGTTCAAATTAAATGATTGCTACTGTGGTTACGTCTCACAACTACCTTCGTTTAATGGTTGACTTACTTGCAGTGACAATTGATTTGAAATTGAGGTTGTTAATACTTTTAAGTATTTGGGACTAACCCTCGATTCTAGGTTATGCTTTGTGGACCATACAGAAGAATTAGGAAAATATTTTCGTTGTTCTCTCAGGTACTTTTATTACTTGAAACAACTTTGTTCTGAAGAACTGTTAAAGAAAATTTATTTTAGTATTTTTCACTCAAAGCTGCAATATGGTATTGCTTGTTGGGGCGGTGCTTATTTTAATAAAATCAAACCACTTCTCATATTGCAGAAAAAGGTGATAAGAATTACATGTAATCAATTGTATTGTTCCGAAATTTGAAAATTCTTCCAGTGCGTCATTTGTACTGTTTTAAAGTCTTAAACATATTCTTTGCGAGATCTGGAAATCTAAATTTCAGACTAGTATCAGATTATAATCTCCGTAGAAACTTGCAGCATGTTGTAGCAATTCCGTTTTCACGTACCACTGCATTCCGAAACTATTTTCTAGTATCCTCCTGCCGACTTTTCAATAAGCTACCTCAGTCTGTTAGAGCATTGACATCAACTGGAAAGTTTCTAAAATTTGTTAAGAATTGGCTATTTGAATTCGATTTTCCTAATCTGGAATCAATGTTCTCTGATATTTTGGTGTGAAATAAATCCTTGACTTAGTAATTAATTGCTTGTATGTTGATTTTTTCTTTTTCCTTGAATTAAAACTTAGTATTTAATATTTGAAGATCACCCCACATACTTCATATTTCATTTAATTTTGTACTTAATCCTATTTGAAGTGACATTTATCACTATTCTAATTACTTCTTTTTAGAATTAGAATATAAAATGTTCCATTATTTCATATTATCCGAAAAATATATTTGTAAATAATATTGTAATTCTATTTTAAATTATGAAATAAATCTTATCTATCTATCTATCTAAAGTCAAACTCCCATTATAGAAAAATGCTTTCTAATCATATTTCTTCGCGCGTGTTTTTTTCCATCATCTTTCAATTAATAGATCCATCGCACCCTTTTCAATTCAATCTGTTTTTGAATCATTTCTCGAATCAACTCAAATGAACGGCTACGCTATACAGTATCATCATACTATAAGAATCCTCATTTTACCCAAAAAGGTCAAGCTCCGCTGTATTTTTCTAGACATCCCCTTTTCCCAATCATTTAAAGAGCAAACAATACCCATCAGAATTTGACGTTTTTCAGCGCCTCGTCGTCCTCAATAACCCGTTTAAGTTAGGACTATACCTTCCAAGTGACTGACTTTGATAAATTGAAACATTCATTCTATACACTGCACTGCCGAATCATATTTGCACTCCTTTTTCCGCGAAATTTTCCCGAATAAACCACAGGAAATAGGGAAATTTCAATCAATTGTTTTGTTTTCTAATAAACAACGAACGCGCTTCTTAAATGCGTCCCGGGTCCTTGGTGCTATGTCTTCGATTGACCATTCACCATTTAGAAAGTCTCAAACCCCCAAAAAGGTACATAATCGATTAGAAGCATGTTCCTTTGTCTTTAGAGGAATTCTAGTGTATGCGGTATCTACGGTCGTGCTGGTACATACTATAAAGATTGCGAATCAGCAAATGCATAAATAACCTTATCGCTCTGTCATGTTGGTCGCAACAAAAGCATAAGCGAAAGCGTTTTGATAAAAATCACGTAAAAACAATTCAAGCGACGTGTATACGTGAAATGTGTTGTGTATGGGGCTGAGGGGATGGTATATGTTTGACACGTGTAGATATATGCGTAGGCTATAATGAGAAGAGCTGCTAGTATAGTAGCAAAACACCAGGATCCAGGAATGCTCTTTGAGTAGGCCCAAGCAACGATACGGTTGATGAAGTTCGTTCCTTCGTTCGGGACTGTATAGAAAATGAAAATGTCTGACAGAAATCTTTGGAGATTACAACTACTATGTATGTTCGTGTCATACGCATTAGGACATTAGGTGACTTGTAATATGAAACCATGTAGAATTTCAGCAGAAACAAGGACGAACTATAGGATGCGAAGGTACGTAGTTGATGGGGAAAGTTATCTTCCCAATGAACGATAAGGACGTTACACATTAAATTGTCTATCAGAACATGAAACTTGTACACGTCAGGAGGATAACAGCAATTTTGCTGATAGACGATATTTACGAACTTTTCTTTCTGGTTTTATGATTTTGATTTAGTAGTCAATTAAATTTTTTTTTGTCGAACCACCGATTTTCGTCAACTAAATGAGAATACTCAGTAGGTATTTTGCGTTTTATTGCTGGAAGTCTTTTTTTCTGGGTCTCGGGAATCTGTCATGCAAACATTGCATCCTTAATAGGTAACATAGCACGTGTCTTTCGCATTCTTTGGCTACTCGAATAGCAAAATGCCTATGATCGAGTGTAATCTGAGCTTAGCCATGCTGACGATAAAACTAGGACCTAGGTTAGGTTAGGTAAAGGGGCCGCCTGACTAGCGCCATGCGCACTTAGACCAAAAATTGGTCCATTGTGATACCACCGTAGTTCCTACGTTCCGTTTAAAACCAGCCAGTGCTAACAATGTATTTGTTAAGCAAAGTAGGGCTCACATCTCGAAGATCATCTGTATCGTAAAAATACCTCCAACCCAGTGCACGCCTCCTTCTCTCGGATAAGGCCGGACATTTACAAAAAAAGTGATGCAGACTCCCTTCCTCCTCTTCTTCATCACAACTTCTGCAGAAGTCGTTGTAAGAAATTCGGAGTCTCCTGGCGTGCTCCCCAATAGGGCAGTGCCCCGTAATAACACCCACTATGTTGCGTATATATTTCCTGTCTAGCGACAGTAATATGGCGGAACGGGATGTATCTAGTATAGACCAGATCATCCTCGTCGTAGCACAAGTATATCCGCAGGCCCATCTTGCGTTGGTCCTACGTTCAGAAGCGGCTTCAATTATCGATGCACAGACGGCAATAGGTGTTTTAATCTTCTCGTGGTCGCCTTCAACAATACTTGCTACCGCATTCCGAACCAAATCGTCTGCGCAGCAATTACCTGCAAAGCCATTATGCCCCGGTATCCAGCATAGTGTAATGTTGAAGAAATGACCCATTTCTCTGAGTGCATAGCGGCACCCTTCAATAGTTTTAGATGTTGTAAATGCTGATTCAAGTGATCGAATTGCAGCTTGACTATCAGTGTATATAGTGACATCCTTACCAGTCACAACATGCCTACCTATCCATAAAAGCGCTTCCGAGATTGCAGTGATTTCTGCTTGGAATTCGCTACAAAAATTAGGGAGGCAAAAAGACAAGCTGATGTCGAGTTCCTCCGAGTAAATTCCAATGCCGACTCCAGCGTCTGTCTTGGAACCATCAGTGTAGATGGAAAAGGACCTGATGGACTGGGTCGTTTCATTGCTCCAGCTTTCCCTAGGCGGGATTAAGGTTAAATAGTTCCTACCAAAAAAGTATTTGGGAACAGTGTAATCAGTAGCCAGTGGCAGGCTGAAATTACGAAGTATCGTTGAGTGACCATAATCCAGGGCTCACCACAGACCAGTTTTACGAAGGTGTAAGGCCGTGTAAGCTGCTGACCGTTGGGCGTATATGTCCAATGGCAGCAGTCCCAAAACCATGTCTAGTCCGAATGAAGGTGTTGTACGAAGAGCTCCTGTAATCAGACGAGAAGCCAACATTTGCACTTTAACAAGTGAATTATGATAGACAGTTGTGCTAAGTGCGGTCCACCACACACTAACGTCATAAAGCAGAATAGGCCGCACAATAACTGTATACATTCAATATACAACTTTTGGTTGAAGGCCCCAGGTTTTCCTGATGGCTTTCCTGAACGAATACAGTGCCACCGTAGCTTTGTTCACTCTTTCCTCGATGTTAGGTTTCCATCTTAATTTCTTGTCCAAAATAAGGCCAGGAAATTTTTCCTTGTCAGATAAACCAAGTTGAATGCCTCCTAGCTTAGGGAGGTTAAAAGTGGAGATCACACGCCTTCTTGTGAACAGGACTAACTCCCTTTTTGCTGGATTGATCCCAACCCCGCTGAGACTTGCCCAGTCTGTTCGGATAGCCAGGGCGTTCTCCAAGAGTCCGCTAAGTGTGTCAGGAAACTTGCCTCTAGCGGCTATAGCAATATGATCAGCAAAAGCGATGACTTTACATCCGATTCTTTCCAAATTTAAGAGCAATTGATGAATCGCTACGTTCCAAAGTAGAGGAGACAGAATACCTGTGGAGTGCCTCTGCAAACATATCTACTAGCAGAAGACGAACCCAAGCTACTGTGAATACGCCTAGAAGTTAGTAGCCTATTAACAAGGGTACAAATTGAACCTTCGACCTGTAGGCTCATGAGAGCATCTGTTATTGCTCTGGGTTTAATATTGCTGAAGGCTCCCTCAATGTCAAGGAACGCCACCATACTATATTCCTTATTATGAAGAGATGCTTCAATGTAACTGACCAGCGAACGTAGAGCTGTATCAACCGATCTCCCTTTCCAATATGCATGTTGTGACATGGATAGTAGATTAGCAGGGACGATCGTTCGTATGTGAACATCAATTAGTCGTTCTAATAATTTTAGCATAGTCGATGAAAGGCTAATGGGCCGGAGGTCCTTTGGACTCGCATGCGAGCTTCTACCTGTTTTAGGAATAAAAGTAACTCTCACCTCTCTCCAGCTGTGTGGAATATGTACCAACTTTAGGCACGCTGTAAGTATGCGCTCTATCCACGGATAAGTGATGTCTGCGCATTGTTGCAGGTCCGCAGGAATAATGCCATCTGGCCCAGGCGATTTAAAGGGCTCAAAACTGTTTATGGCCCACATAACCTTCTCATGACTGAGAATGGATTCCGTGTCGCATGGCTCTATGCGAACTGTCTGTAGATCAGGTAAAGCAGCCGTTGAACTACCAGGGAAATGAGTGTTAAACAGACATTCGATGGTTTCAATGCTTGACGACGTCCAAGAGCCGTCTTCTTTTTGAAGAAAGCTTGGACTGGATGGGTTAAACGCCAAGACTTTCCTGAATTTAGATGTTTCGGAAGACCCTTCAATGTTTCCGCAAAAACTTCTCCAGGCTCTGCGCTTAGCTCCTCTTAACTCTTTTTTGAAAGAGCTGAGATGCCTTTTGTATGAGTCCCAATCCGATTCAAGCCTTGGGGCCTTAGCTCTATTGAAACTTCTTCTACACGTAGCTCTTAGCTCGGAGATCTTAGAGTTCCACCAAGCAGGTTTTCGCTTGCCCGACCGTGAAACGGCTGGGCACGAAGCAGTGGTCACAGTTTTAAAAACATCAGTGAAGAGGTTTACCATATTGTCCAGATATTGTCCATTGTTTGGAATATTTGGAAGGGAAGGTAATCCTACGAGCAGAGAGTCTCGAAATCTCTGCCAGTTAGTCCTCCTCCGGTTTAGGATGACTGGAGACGCCTTAGGGCACGCAGCAAGACTGAACTGTAGATATCGGTGATCGGATAAAGAATGTTCCGCCGATACTCTCCAGTCGTTTATTAAATGCAGGATATCCTCCGATCCCAGAGTGATATCCAACACCTCGTGCCTGTTTCTTGTAACGAAAGTAGGCTCGCGTCCTAAATTGCAAATAAGAAGATTCGTTCCCAAAAGATATTCAAGGAGTAATTCACCTCGTTCGTTGGTGTCCGAGCTTCCCCAGACTACATTATGCGAATTCGAATCGAACCCCAGGATTACACTAGTACCAGCAGACGTTGCTGACGCAACAGCTTCCTTTTGGTTTGGGGAAGGCAGAGTGCCGTCGTGTGGCATATATACCGAAGCAACCCAAACCACCTTATCCTGCAACTCTAGACAGACTAACACAAAATCTCTGTCGCTATATCTAGGCGCCAGGAACGCCTTGATGGTTTTCCTGATAAGAATACAGGATCGCGGTAAACCCTGTCCTGTAACGTAAAAATTATCAAAATCTGCGCACTTCAGACCCTTAATGAGATCATCTGCTACCCAAGGTTCTTGAATAAGCACGATGTCGTCTAAACCATGCGATAGACTACGGATAAGAGCAGCTGATGCTGCCTTTGCGTGGTGAAAATTAATCTGAAGGAACCTCACCATTACAACTTCTCAATCACCGTAATGTTCCCCTCTCCGTATCAGATCCGATCGAGTCTAATGTTGGGGATGGTTGAGACGCAGTGTCGAGGGCAGCCAGATCTGAGCATAGGGAGACGCAATCGTCTTCCGCAACCTCGTCCACAGACTCAGAATCTGTCATAGGCAGCCCTTCCGGAAGGGCATCAGCAGCCTCTTCAATGTGGGCGGGCACCGTATTGCAGGCCTTTTTAATGTCGCCCTTTTAAACTCTGAGTTTTAGCTTAATAAAGCCAAAACTCACAACTCCACCCGACTTGATGAGTGAGGCCAGTGATGACTTATTGATGAGAAAAATCGCACACCTGCGATCGTTGACAACGTCGTCCAACATAACGATTCGCCAATCGTCCGTAGGGATTTCTGGATTGCACATTTGAATAATGCTCAAGATTCGATCCTTATCGGACACAAAAAGTGGCAGCTACACACGGGCACGTGGGCGCGTGGGAATGTCTTCTTTGGCCACAACCTCCAAACTAGGACCTAGCAATGCATTAAAAGTTTTGATTCGAACGATACGTCAAAGGTTCAACGAGTTCATAGATGCTAAATGCGATCTTCCAAAAAACGACTTCGAGTCACATATGACTCATTAAGCAAGATGATTGCAAGGCAAATGTGGTAGTAGTATAAACAAAAATGCAAGTATCAGGGCATTCTGAAACAGGACAATATCCGTTGAAACAGATATTCCATTTCTAGCATTTTCAGCTGAAACGGAGCTTTTCCACGCTTCAGTATGTATACCGTATGTAGTACGAATACCAAATTCAATACAAAATAAAATCATTTATCATCTAACCTTGGTATGTAGAACACCACATTTTGGCGACGAGAATTTTAATTATATTTGAGTTGAATTCATCAATAAGAAAAACGAGACCGAGGCTAATTTCTGGTGCGGGTGAAATTTGAATACCTCTCACATTGGAGTGCAACTTAAGCTTCTTTTGCGTTAACAATTTCTACCGCAGCCCTATGACGTGTTCCGATTAAATCTGTTCCTGGATGCGTTGAGGCTAATCCAGGAACACATCTGGATGAATTTTGGTTAAGAATCAAAGAGAAAAAAAAACAAAAAAAAATCACTTACAAGAACCTAATATTTGGGGGTTGGTTTGTATGATAGCCCTATGACATAGTATTCCGATTCCATCCATTCCTAGATATTTTTTGAGGCTTTACTAGAAACACACTTGGGCGTTGGTTAAGATTGGTACATAAAGAAAAAAGAACCTAATTTTCAGAGACTGCTCCATAACCAAGCGAGGGAACTAGCCGCGACACCCTCACTGAACTCCACCAATCAGCCTGCACCTGCAAGCCAAGCGACAACGCTACACGGACGAGGTCTCTCCTGCCCTTACGCTAGACATACATACCATCTAAGGGGTATACCGTCAGGGGAGCACCTAGCCGTTACGGCCTTATCTCCCGGTCCTTCGGGCGGTTTGCACCTTCGGTGTTTTACTGACAAGGTGTTATTGTCATATGAGGATTTCTTCATCTGGTGAATGCACTTACCTTCAGAAACCCAAACCCGGGGCTGCATCACCAGCTCGATGTCTTGCTTAACAACCGACAGCCACCTCAAGACCAACGCCTTGATGGGCAGGGACCATGGTCCCCTGGGCGCGCCCATCCCCGAGGTACACCATTCGCTAAAGACTTCTCTTTAGCAGGTGGGATCCTCCTTCGGCCCCCTAATGGTTAGACCTAACGTTAAATTCAGATGTCCACATCCAAGGTTCGTTAGACCTGTGGCTACGCGTCTGCCTAAAACAGACTCATAGCGCTGCTTTTCACATCCGGGCGTAACCTTCAGTCTACTAGTCAGCAATGCGATTCGGGCCGTGTGGTCATCAATCCACAAACTAGTTAGATATAGGCGCGTAGGCATCTTCCACCAAGTCCGTTCTCCGTAACTAGCCCCTTCGAGGATCGGGTTATGCGAAGCCGCCAGCTCCGAAGGTCACATGATTAACCGTATGGTGAACCGCCCAACAGGGAACACCGTTTATCATGCTCGGACTTTCCTCCCGTAAGTCATGGGAGGGGGTCGGTCATGCCGAGAGCTACCCGTACATAACTAGGGAGCTCTAGAACGTTATCGCCCGAATGGTCTTTCTACAGATCCACGCCATGGCGTATCAACCATACCAGTGGCCTCCCTGCGCTGCTAGGTACGTGGTGTCGCAACTCACCAAGGATCTCTGTCCCAATACACAGCCTTTTTGACTAATGTCACAAGGACCTAGACCCCCTGCGTTGGCTTACGCTAGACGGTAAGCGGTCACGATTGAGGCGACATCGAATGGGGGCGAGAGGACTGACGCGAAAACCTCTAGGAGTAAGAAGACCTCAACAACCGCCGAAAGTAGCCGCTTTTCTGCCCCCTCTGGAGGCAACGGAAAAGTGAAAGCTTCCTACGCGAAGGTGGCCTCAAATAACAAGTGTGGCCATAATCCCCACCGACCCTGCGGAATTACGAGTATGAAAACGGAGCCACAGTGGAGTGGCTCACCAATCAAGCTGGCAGTATGAAACCATGGCCGGGAGCATCCCTAAAGGCGGTACTGAGCAGACCAGATTGCCAACGTGTTCTTCCCGCGGAACACGTAGTGCAATGCCGAGAAGACACAAAAGTCTCTGGACAACCAGCACGATGGGCTTCGCACCGCAGACTGGAGAGTGCTTCGTGAAGCGCGGAAGGGTGAAGGCATCTCAGCGACGCCGTCGATTGACCCGGTATCCTTCGCGGCCGTAATAAAGGCTGAATTCAGACTTAATTATAAATATTGCAGGGTCACCCTCCACCCAAGACTTGGAACCGGGTCAAGCCAAGTAATAAATCTGCTGCAAAACCTCAAGTCGGAACTGAGAGCTCAAGAGCATCGAGTAGCCCACGGACTACTCCCAGTGAGCAGAAGATTGCTGCAGCACCAGCGGTCGACGAGCTAGACTGCGCTGAGGACGATGACGTCCCATCCCCTCTCTCAGAAACCGTGATGCATATGGAGACGACTCCGATGAACTCGACGACTAGCGTGTCTCAGGACGTGCTGTAGGCCAACCTGCATCATTACTACAAAAGGGTTTAGAGGCACTAACTCCATACCTCGTAAGTATCTTCAGAAGCAGCTTTGCGCAAGACTACATTCTAAACTGGGAAACCGACGTAAAGAGGATCCCAAATCATACAGATCAATCAATCTTACCTCATTCATGCTCAAGTCAATGGAAAAAATCATCGATGAGCACATCAGAAATACGTAGGTTACTACAAAAGTTTTTGGAATAGGGATGTTCTAGTACGTTTTCGACAAATATGTTATTTTCATAGGAAAGATGGACCTTTTTAGCATATGCCTGCTCAGAACACTTTGATGACAAATGATACTCGTGTAACTAACTATAACACTTTTCTGGGTTCCAGATCACATGGGCATCGCAGGGAACCAACAGGCTGATGAGCACGCATAGCTGCATCACCGCCTTCTGCTGACCTGAACCCTTCTGCAACATCTCTTCATGTATAGTAAAGAGAACTTTCAAAGACCAAGAACGACGCAAGGCAACTGAGCAGTGGGATAAACTGCCTGGGGTCAGACAATCGAAAATGTTTACAGCAGGGCATATCCACAGAAAAACAGCTGAGCTTCTGTAGCTGAGCAGAGCTAAAGTGCGCATCATTTGTGGCATCCTAACAGGTCACTCCTGTCTGAGATCACATATAATAAGGATTGTGCAAGACGCGAGCTGTCGATTCTGCGAAGAAGACAACGAAACCTCTTTCCACGTCCTATGCAAGTGCGATGCACTGGCCCAGCGCCGCTGGTCACACCTCAGAGAGCCTTTCCAGACACAGACGACATAGCTTCGACATCTTAACTCCTTTCTCAGCCCGATCAACCTTGATCGTCAGGCATAGTCCTGCCAAACCGTGACTAGGGCGATAGCACAATAGGGCCATTAGCTTCAGTACTGCGAACCCCTTCGAGTTCACGCCTCCTACAATCTGTATCATCATGATCCCAAGGTCCGATTTGATTCGTTCTTGCATATATTTTGTGTCATCAATATAAATAAATTTGTGTGAACTTTGGTTGAAATTGCTGCACAAATAAAAAAGTTTTTCTTAGAAGAACCTAATTTGGGGAGTTGAGATTGTATGACAGCCTCATGACCCCATTGTCCGATTTTACCGATTGGGGGGGGGGGGGGGGGGGTTGAAGAGCGTAGCGAGTAGGGGGCGAAGCCCTCTAGGCTTTGTAATTTTTCTTATTGTAACTGTATGCCCTTTACGAAATACGAAATTATCTCTTATTTTCTCTGATTCCCCCTTCTGAGATTACCAAACTCATTTCAACCCAAAATATTCATCAGATCAAAACAACCAACCATTCGCAGACTTTCTATCCCGTCATACATCATTTGCTAACTTAGAACCGCATTAGCAAAATTCTCCAACCCCGACCACATCATCATTGCAAACAATCAATTATCCCCACGGGACACGAACCGAGCACAAACAAACAAATTAGATAAAAGGACAAAATCAAATCTGCGGCCCGTGCCTCTTAATTATCTTCGCATTGACCATATAATAAATCAATTGTAGTAATTCTGCTTACTTGACGCATAAGCCATCCAGGACATGCCGCAAAGCCGCCCTTCCGGATTTCCCGGTCCCCATCCAATGGCGCGAATAAAAGATCCACTCACATCGATAAATGAATAAATAAAGGGATTTCACGGGAAGAAAAGCTCAGACTAAATCAATTACATGTGAACTTTTCAGTCATCATCAGCCATATAAAAGTTTTGTTCGTTTCGTATCGGCAACCGTTACAATCTAATTTGGCCCGCAAAAGATAAAGCCGAGCTGAATCCTTGTGTTCGTAGAGTCGGTGTGTTGTGTACGCAGTCGACATTTAGAAGGATATTTTCGGGACATCAAGGGGTTGGGCGGCATCAGGGCTATACATAAGACGTCGCATTACTGAAACGAAAAACCCACAAAATTTATATCTCGGGCTAAGGATTTCACATTCAATTAAAATCAATAGGGATCCTCCGGAAGAATTATGCGGCTTTATCGGTATGTCCTCCAGTTGGGGACTAAGATGGATGGATGAATATGGAGAACGACCGTTGTTTGGCAGGGGTTTTGGAAAGCTCCTGTCGAAATAGGTGAATAGTCCGGACTTTTGGTTCGCCCGTACAATCATGTGTTTGCTGTCCCTCCGCTTAGCAGTACGTATCCAGTACGAACCCTTCTTGTTAGGCCTAATGAAAATATTAAATATTCATTGCATGGAGCCTTTTGCGGCCAAACGGGTGTACGTATATCTTCATTTCAACCGAAAAGTGCAATTTATGGAAGCAATTTTGTAGCTCATTTACAAAGATAATTAAAAGTTTATAGAGCTCTTGATTGAAAGTTGCACAGCGTCACAGAGAAAAAGGGAGAGGGCGACCATCTCCCAGCATCGTCATCTTCGACTTCGTTTCGTGCGGTCATGGCTGAGTTTCTGTCCTGGCTTTCTTGAGCTCTACCCGGAAGGAGAGTGTATGCGAGTGCAGAAAGAACGATACGAGGTAGAACACTTAAAGTAATACGAGTGGATAGTTAAAGAAAACTGCAATATGGAAATGAGCAATTAAAGTTTGTTTAAATTGAAAAAGGGAGAGCTAAAATGGAGACACTTAAACTCAGATGCTGCTGATTTATAATATTTTAATGGCACTCTTGTGTTTGATTTTTTCTATAAGCATTTGTTTGCTCACAAATGGCATGCGAAATGGTCTCGTTAAAATAGGTATATGACCGATTTGAGTGGTGTTTACATAGGAAAATTCAATCATTTTAATGATATTTAGTTATGGACTTGTTTGTGAGTTATATGGGATTTTGTTTTACAAATCTGACATAAGAGAGTTTCAGTTGAATTGGTATAGTGATATAAACGAGGTGAATGGATTTATTTTAGAACAAAGATTGGGGAAACTTGAGATAAAATTGTTGTTTCACTACCGTATCTCCTTCGGCAAGCATAGTGCACATGACTATCCACTCGGTAGTCGTCAATATTGGTTCTATAGGTTCTGTCATAAATAAGCGTTCTATCACGAATCAGTCGATACCTGCAACAATTCATTCATAGTTCATATCCGACAACTTTTTCCACACTGGATGATGCTACATACAAAGTGCACATCGCCAGCCTATCACTTGAAGAAGCGCACGCTTGTTTGCGCCTCGTCTCATATCGTGCGGCTCACCATCGCACTGAATGTGAAAGAAGCCTAAATGCAATATATTCGCCTTACCTCCTTCTTTGAGAGCCTAATTAGGACACCAAAATGATTTACCTGCAAGAAAAAAAAACACAACCATTAATCAGCATTATTGAAATTGAAGATTTGATTACAAAATATTAATTTTAAATAAATATTTGGTTATCCCTAATAAGATTCGGGTAAACGATTTTTGTGGTTTATTCAGTGGGCAAAGCCATAGGGCTTAGATTTTTTCGATTACTAGGATTGGCTAAAGTTTGAAGTTTATTTAAGCGCTGATGGTCCATTATATTAGAGTCCTTGACATATTCCAATGTAAGGTTTGGCTACGATTGGTTTATAAACAATCCCGCAAAATCAGGGTGACTACACCTAAAATTTCAGCTTCTCTTTTCGGAGAGGAAGTTTCCTTTACATCTCTTCTTTCGGCTGTTGAATTTAACCCTTTCATGCCCAAATTATGGATTTTAAGCGGAGAATTTTTCTAACAACATTATGTCGTTCAGTAGGCATCTTTTATGATAATTTATGGAAAAAAAATTTTAAGCGCTATAGTTAACAAATTAGAGCATGCTGCCATATGGCATCATTGGGACTAAAAGGGCACTTAGCAAGTTCCGTGTGAAAAATTAGATATTTGGTCGGCAAAAACCCAACATCGGAAATTTTTTTGCAGAATGGTTGGTGACGACCCCCAGATTATGGGAAAAGAAGTCCCAACCGATTGGGGGTCCGCGGCCTTAAAAAAAGGGGGAAAGGGGGAAATAGGGGTCATTTTTCGTTTTTTTTTGCGAGTATTTCAAAAACGACAAAAGATATGGAAAAATAGTCTGAGAATGAAAGAAACTACATAAAATTATCTTTGCAATGATATATAATACATTAGAGATCTATTCAATGATTCGGCGCTAGCTTAAACATAAATTAGAACTTTTTCATTTTATACTTTTTTTAAAAGCCCCATAACTCTTGAAAGAATGTTAGTTCAGCCGTAAAATTTCGTACAAGTATTCACAATAAGTTCAATATTATTTTGAGAGAAACATTGAGTCGCTCCGATCAACGACCCCAATTATCCCCCCATTTGAATTTGGCGAAAGGACATGTCCATAAATCCCTCCAAAATTAGAGCAGAGTGCTAAATTTTGGTTTATTGCGATTGGAGTTCATAATCACCCCACCCACCAAAAATTAGCTCATTCGGATAAAAACTAAGGATGCCTTCCATACAGCAAGCAACTAGCATTTATATGAATAGGGGACTTGCTGATTTGCCTTTCACGCCCAATGATGCCATGCCATATGGCATCATGCTCATGCAAAACCACTTTATAGGGTTTTACCAAAAAAAACATCGAAAAATCTTTTGATTTTCTCTTACAACAACCTATTTACAAAATAAAACCATTAAAATGGTTTGCATAAAATGATTATTATCGGGAAATATGGGGAAATGGATAAATCAGTTTTTCGGCTTTACGACAATCGTCAAACCTTTTCTAAAATTTCATTAAAAATCTCTCTCTCTCTCGATTACCGTAACTCCTAGTGGAGCATGGTGCGTTGATGACTACCGTGTGTCATCAACGTTACAAAGATAGTGTGATACGGTTGTCAGCCATACCACTTCCTAGTCGCATTGTTAGTTTATTATTCTACGAAAAGAGTATTTCTTATCATCTTCTTCCGACAGGCCATGCCGAGCTTAGAAACTTTTTTCTCTACGAATCTCTATATCACAGAGTGGCGACCGAACGATTACGGCCACAGAGCACGACAAAGAGCATTAAAAATAACAACCCAAAACCAAAAATTTCACGCTGGAAAAAATCAACTAAGTAGGTATCACACTATTGGGAGAGTCTAATATCACACAAAAAATTAAAATTTATTTATCAATGAAAAAATTTATTTATCAATGAAAAATCATTAAATTTCGTGATGCCATATGGCATCATTGGGAGCGAAAGGGTTAAAAATTTCGCGGGAGGTTTGAACTTCCTTTTCTACGTTAAAATTCAATTTGCATCCTTAACTCTGGAATACTAACATGACCGGTTAGGGCTTTAGTACTAACAAATATTCTCTCTCTCTCTGGTTCCTTTTAACCCCTAGTGGGGCATAGGGCATTGACTACGCCTCTTTTCCACCTCTGCCTATTAGCAGCCATCGCCTTTAGCTGGTCCCACGATTTGCCTATATATTTTCCCTCTGCCTCAACAGATCTTCTCCATGTATTTTTGGGTAGTCCCACATGACGCCTTCCATCGGTTGAGGATTCCAATCTAGAGCCTGTCTTGCAATGTTTTTGGCTCTTTTCGAAGTGTGTGACCTATCCACTGCCACTTTCGCCGTTTGATTTCGATGCCTATCCTATTTTGGCGAGTAATTTTAAGGAGGTCGTCGTTCGATATTACCTCAGGCCAGCGAATTCGTAGGATGCGTCGTAGGCACTGATTCACGAAAGTTTGCAGTTTGGTGGTAATGTTACTGGTCACCTTCCACGTGGAACACCCATATAAAAGCCCAGATTTTACATTGCTTTCGAAGATCCGGAGTTTGGTATTTCTGTGGTTTTGCCTGAGAGGAGTCAAACTAAAAAATACTGCTCGGGCCTTATTTATACGCGACTCTACATCGGCATCAGCCCAGGGCGGCTTCTTCATACGAGCTGCAGAGCTGCAGGAAACCTTAAAATTTTGTAAACTAACAATAAATTTATTAATCTTCAATTTATCGCGGAAAACCTAAAATAATTTTTTTTACTAAATTCAGTCTTAATGTTTCCATACTGCACCTAATTATATGCTTCTTCTTCAATGAAGGTTCATACATACCCGAAAAAATATGTAACTATACACGTCGACCAAGAAGCTCGACACTCAACACGAATCGTTTTGTGTTCTGTGTACGCGAAAAGCATCTCCCCTTCTCTCTTGTCCTGTTCTCTTGACTATAAAACTGAGTTGTCTTCTCGCCTGGTTATCGAGCAATTTGGTTCTGCAACGATGCAGCACCTTCAATGTTTGATACATACAGCTTATCGATGAGATTTTTTTCTTGTTATTGGATACGTATTACATATTTCATGTAAGGAATATTTTTTAACTATTGTTCATTGTGCGTGTCGTGTTCTTCTGTTAAATATTGCGCGTTTACACCATATTTTAATTCATTTGTGCTTCATTATAAAAATCAAAAGATGCGTATAGTGCATGATTTAATACACGTAAGGAAATTTAGAACGTACACTCTGGAAGAAAAAATATAAGTAAGAAAGCAGGGTAGACCAATCCCAAATATTTCTATAGAAGCTGCAGGCAGCAACGAAGTTTATAAAAAAAAAGTTGGATTTGCGGATGCAATGTGTCAAAAAAAATGTCCACTTTTGGGGGAGAGAAATTGTAGACACAGATAGGCGTTAAAGATTTAATTCACCTTTCCCAAACGATTAAAAGGCATGAAAACTCTCGACACTACCTATTTAATCAAATTTGAGGAGTTGAATCTTTTAGGAAAGGTGAATATTCAAGCACAACTTGGCACTGCCTCCTGGCGTAAGATAGAAAAACAAATGGAAGAGGTCTCACGAAATAGGAATGTTTTATCCAAAATAATAAATAATTGTATCTAATTTTATGGGACCTTTGAATTGGCACTTCGAGGGCACGACGATTCCGATAATTCCGACAACCCCGGCATATTTCGAGGCCTAGTCAAGTGCTCAGCAGAATTAGATAATGCTCTACAGGAGCATTTGAAAAATGCTACAATTTTTAAAGGTACTTCGAAAAGCATACAAAATGATCTGTTGCATTGCACGCTAAAAGTTTGTCGTGAAAAGATTTTGGATGAAATAAAAGAGTCCTCTTATCTTTCCGTTATTGCAGATGAAACGACCGATGTTTCTTCTAAGTCTCAACGTGTTGTTAGCTTTCGATACATTGTTAATGGAGACCCAGTGGAACGATTTTGGTGTTTCATGAATCCGTTGAAACGCGACGCCAAAACCCTTAGCGGAAATATATTTAATGTTTTGGATCCGTTATTGGAAACCTCCACAGACACAGATAGCATTCTTCCGATCATGATACAGAAAATGCAGGATCTCATAGTTCCAATGCTAGTACCACTTTTCAGAAGTTCACTGATCCTCAACTACGTACCCCTTTCATGGCGACGGGTTCGAGTAGTTTTCATCCCGAAGGTAGGCAAACGAGGGCATGAAACCGCGAAGGATTTCAGGCCTATTAGTTTATCATCCGTCGTATTAAAAACATTGGAACGTATTGTCGACCTCCATATCCGGCAAGGGCTGGACAATTCGGCGCTCTCAAGGTCGCAGCATGCATACGTCAGGGGCCGATCGACAGAAACGGCCCTCCATGAGGTAGTGCGAAATATAGAGTACAGCATTCAATATAAACAATACACGTTATGCGCTTTCCTCGACATAGAGGGAGCTTTCAACAATGTTCGTATAGAATCCATACACGATGCCCTTAGTGACTCAGGAGTTGAGCCGGAGTTCAGTAAGTGGATAGTCACTTTGCTGAGAACTAGGGTAATCCACGCGAACCTGGGAAGCAGCAATCTGACTAAATTCGTTCTCAGGGGTACACCTCAGGGGGGGGGGGGGTGATCTCTCCATTATTGTGGCTAATGGTAATCAACAAAATTTTAACTAAACTTGATGAAGAGGGCATAAATGTGGTGGCGTATGCGGATGACGTAGCGATACTAGTGTCAGGTATGTGCCTCTCCGTGATCAGTCAAATCATGGAACGAGCACTTAGACTGGTCCACAACTGGGCCACAATCTGAGGCCTTGGTGTGAACCCTAGCAAGACAAAACTGATGCTGTTCAGCAAAAAAACCAAGCTACCACCTTTTACCCTTCCAAAGTTAAACGGAGAACAACTCACACTATCAGACAGCTCAAAGTATCTTGGAGTCGTTTTAGACACAAAGCTTAGCTGGAAACTAAACATAGAGGAGCGTGTTAAAAAGGCCTGCGTAGCCTTCTACGCCTGCAAAAGAATCTTACACAAAAGATGGGGCACCAAACCAAAGGTGATATTATGGATCTACACAGCAATTGTACGTCCTATCTTAACATATGGGGCACTGGTCTGGTGGCCAGCCCTCAGTAAAGAGTACAATGTAACGAATTTAGGCAGGGTGCAAAGATCAGCATGTCTTAGCATTACAGGGGGAATGCGAACATGTCCGAGGGATGCTTTGAATGTAATTCTGCATCTTCTGCCGATCAACCTTTTTATCAAAGAACTAGCGGCTTGTGGTGCGGTCAGGCTTAAAGAGTCTGGTCACTGGATTGCCAAGCCATATGGCCACTCTGATATTATTAACCAACTGCCACAACATGCAATCGACGCTACTACGGACTATTCTATAACTACACTAAGTTTCGGGAAGAACTTCCATGTAAGATTTCCCACCAGAAGCCAGTGGACAGCGAGTGTGTCTGCCTAATCACGCCAGCATTTTCCAGGCTGAATTGTTTGCAATCATGAAAACTTGTCACGAACTTGGAAATATACAACATAACAAAAACATAGCCATCTGTTCCGATAGTCAGGCAGCTATCATGGCACTGAAATCCGTAAGATCATCCTCCAAGCTCGTTAAGACCTGTAGAGAAACGTTGAACAATCTTGGAGAAAGACACACAGTCACCCTACTTTGGGTGCCGGGACACAGTAACATACAAGGAAATGAAGCTGCAGATGAATTGGCCAGAATAGGGGCAACTCTACAAAGCTCTCATGCGGAGCACGTGAACATTCCGTTGGCAGCAGTCAAAAGTAAAATCTCCTCTTATTATCTCGCAGTTGCTAATCTTAATTGGCGGAGCCTTAAAACTTGTGTAATATCAAGGAAACTATGGCCATCGTATGACCGGAAAAAAACATCCGAGATCTTGATCAGACCGCGAAAAAATATTGCTAGAGTCACAGCGGTAATTACTGGACATTGGCCAATAGGAGACCATGCAGCAAGGCTGCGTATACCCCACAACTCGCACTGTCGCAGCTGCGATAATACAAATGAAAGAGAAACTCTTTTTCATTTCCTATGTGAATGCCCAGGTCTCGCCAGATCTCGTTACCGTGCGCTGGGTTGTCCGTTTTTTGGCAGCCTAGAGGAGGCGTCGGAGGCAAAAATCGGCGAGCTGCTTCACTTCCTTAACCTCTCTAAATGGCTCTAAAGCCCTGTTTACATGAGTCGGGTGCATGGTGGACTGAAGTGGAATTTTTCCAATGCCAAACGAAAAATTGTATGAATTTGAAGTTTGACAGTGGAAAACAGTCCCGATCTACTCTACCGTTTACTAGACTCATGTAAGGGACGCTTTGGTGCATCTACGCCCAATTTTATACTTCCTGTAACCCTCATCCTATAAGCAGTTAACGGATGTCTGTGGTCTCAAAACGGCGCATATCGTGCTAATTGGGCTCTGGGCAAGTCTCGCCTATGGCCACCACTTTTACCAACCAACCGAACCTATCAAAAATTTCTCGCCAATTCATGGCACCGCTTTATCCACCTAGTTTCGTCCACTCGATAGACTTTACTCTTCAGGAGCTACCTTAATCTATCGAGGGAGGTAGCTCGACTAGGGGACTGTACTCGGAGGGAAATCCGAGTACATCCTCTGTTATCATGTCCAGTGGTATATATACTGGTCAAATTATAACATGAGTACAAGCATTCAATATGCGATTAATTCAACATCTTTTTTACTTTTAATAGTAATTCGCACTCATGTTATAATTTGACCAGTATATATACCACTGGACATGCTAACAGAGGATGTACTCGGATTTCCCTCCGAGTACAGTCCCCTAGTCGAGCTACCTCCCTCGATAGATTAAGGTAGCTCCTGAAGAGTAAAGTCTATCGAGTGGACGAAACTAGGTGGATAAAGCGGTGCCATGAATTGGCGAGAAATTTTTGATAGGTTCATTGTTGACTCAGCATTATTAAGTAAACAATGAACCTTGAACTCATTCTAAATTAATTAAGTAATGGTGAAAGCTGGATTATCCAACTCCGAAGTGCGAGTATTTTTTGGAAACGACACATCGAACGTTACGAAGTTGCTCGTATTTTCCGAAATACACCCGTTCAAACTTTAAAGAAATTCTAAAATTTCATCAAAAATTCAAATGATAAAATCGTAAACGAATGAATTTTTGGTCGTTTTTATGAGAAGTGGAAATGAAAAAGCGGGAGCTGAACTGGATGACCCAGAAGGATAACGGCGAAATCGAATCATTTCATAAAGCATTAGAATCAGTTGCATCCTGCATTTTATCTCTATCTGCGTACTGTGACTCTTTGTGTGAATTAACCATCTGAGCCACAGAGAGGGAACACCGTCATTATACTGGCGTGTAATTTGGAAAGGATCTTGTCGCCGCGAAGCGGAATACCACCACACACATTTTAGAGTATCTATTTTTTTTTTGTGAATTGTGTAAAAAGGGCTTTTCATTTTGTTTTCTTTTACATATAGTGCACAGGAATTACGGTAGCATTCTCAACAATCGATCGTCGTCGAGCTCCACGTAAGTTTTTTTTTGCCTTCTTTCTTTCATGCATAATTTATTTTCAGTATAATCTGCAATTAATGTATTTTCTTTTCTTTAATTGAATTCGCCAGTTTTCTATTTTTTTTTATTTCTATTTCTTTTTTTTTTAAATCACATTATTATTGAATTACTTTTTTTGGCTAGTTTTTGCTTTTTGAAAATTTTTGTTAAAACTAGTTTTCCGTATTTGTCGGAGCCCTTACATTTTTATTTTTAATAAATCTTGTTTATAACGTAATGACTAGCTAAGTTTCCAACTATTTGAGATCTTCCGTGCCCCGAAGGATGGGTACATACCTTCCTCCTCCTTCTTCCTCCCCTCTTTCATTTTTACTTCATTTTCTTTTAGTGGCTTAACTAGGACCAGGTTGCTTGGTTCAAACCCCCACGACTCCGCTGGTCTGGACGGGACTGGTGCCACTGAACCTTAGCATTCTGGCCACATAAAAATAAAATATGCTGCAGTGACGGCGGCTCGGCAGAACCGTGGTTCGCAACAAGGTGATCGAATAACTTCCACCTGGTACCCTTACTTTTATGGTCGCGTAGAGAATCGCAGATTACGTCGTTGATAAGGAATAGCATTGGTGATAAAATACAGCCTTGTCTGACTCCATTATTCACCTCAAAAGGACTAGACAACTCGCCCTTGTGCAAGACGTGACATTGGGCTCCGTTATAGGACTCCTTTATGATTGCAATCAGTTTCTCTGGTATGCCTCTCCTACGTAAGGCTGTCCAGATACAAGGCCGGTCGACGCTGTCAAACGCCTTCTCGAAGTCAATGAACAATAGATGTAAAGGGGATTTCCATTCAGCGGATTGTTCAATAATAATTCGGAGGGTGTTGATTTGATCGCTACATGAAAAACCCTCACGAAAACCATTGTTCAAAGTGCGGTCGATCGTATTCTTGATCCGGTCCAAGATTATTTTGGCCATCAGTTTAGAGACTGCAGGTAGGAAACAGATTCCACGCCAATTATTGCAATCCTTGAGACTTCCTTTTTTGGGGACTTTAATAATGACGCCCTTCTTCCATTCTTGAGGGAGAGTCTCGGTTGTCCAACACTCTTGGAGAGGGGAATAAGAATATCCGCTGTAGCGTTGATGTCCGCTTTAAAAAATTCCATCGGGATACCGTCTGCCCCCGGGGCCTTACCTGCTTCCAATGATTGAAGGGCCTTAATTATTTCCAGCTTAGATGGTACGCCCGTGTTAATTCTGGCCATTTGCGGAAGACTTACTGTCTCCGGTGGAGATGGGCTTGAAGGGTTAAAGTTGTTCTTACGAACCTCCATGAAATGCTCTCTCCATCGGCGCAGTTGTTGTTCATCTGTGACTAGCAGAGACCCGTCTTTATCTTTCACAGGATGCTCATTGGTAAAAGATTTGCCAGTCAGTGGCTTTATGAGATTGTAAAGGGTTCCACTCTCACCACGGTAAGCCGCATCTTCTGCCTCCAAAGCTAACGCGTTGATGTTGTTGCGTTTATCACGTCTAACGCTCCTCTGCACTCTTTTTCGAAGAGAATTGTACTCGGTCCTCAGCTGTTGCTTGACTGAATTGTCAGTAGCCGAGTTTATTTGCTCTTTAATCCTCTTCCGTGCAGTTATCAGAGACCATGTATCATCACTGATAAATGGTCTCCTACCTCGCTGTAGTCTGCCCACAAATGTTTCGCCACACGATAGAAAAGCTTCCTTCACAATGTTCCATCTATCATCAATAGAAGAAGCATCTGGCGTTTGTGCATTAGCTACCTCGCGCAATGCACTAGAAACTGCGCGTATTGTTGATGGTTCTTTAAGCTTTTGCACATTAAATCGCGGTAATACACGCTCGTTTTGTGTGCGACAAACAGCAGCGGTTCGCAAGCGAATTTTTGCGATGACAAGTTGGTGATCGCTGCCTACATCAGCACGACGCTTGCCCTGACGTCCATGAGACAATTCCTTCATGTTTTGGAGATGGCTATATGGTGAATCTGGTTCTCTGTTCGGCCATCCGGAGATATCCATGTTGCTAAATGGCAAGGTTTGTGTTTGAACAGGGTGCCGCCAATGACAAGCTGACGAGAGTTACAGAACTCTACGAACAACTCACCATTGTCGTTCCTGACACCCAGACCGTGATGGCCCATTAGATGTTCCAATCCAACATTGTCAGACCCAATTTTAGCGTTGAGATCCCCCATAATAATTTTTATGTCACCTCTGGGAGCCTTGTCAAAGGTGTCGCCAAGCAGGTGGTAAAAGGCGTCTTTAGCATGCTGGTCGGCTGACTCAGTTGGGGCGTAGCACTGAATTATAGTAATGTTCCTTACTCTGGACTTGAATCTGGCAGTTATTATTCGGTCGGAAATAGGCCTCCAATCTAAAAGAGATTGGCGAACTTCCTTGTTCAAAAGGATGCCGACTCCAGCCATTCTGGGTGAGGCTTCAAGTTCACTACCAGAGTAAAGCAGCACAGTTTGGGAACTAGGTGATAAGGTCGTTCCCGATCCGTTCCATCTTGTTTCGCTCAGTCCTAATATCGAAATTCTATATGCGGTAATTTCCCGTTCGACTTCCGTGAGTCTTGTACTACTGCACTCACCCCACATAGTTCGAACGTTCCAAAAACCAATCGTAGTCCGTTGTTTGTAGCCAAAAGTCGTTGCCGGTAAATCAGTCCGTGGTATCCGAGGCTCGTTCAATGTTTTCAGTGTAGTTTAGTTTCACGTATGCAAGTTACAAACCTGCACACCCTATCCCTCAAGTCGCCTTCTACGACAAGCCGGGAACGCTGTGGCATAATTCAAACCCCAACACCACAGGGGTCAATTTATATTATTCTTCGTACATATGTATACAATTGAACGCAATCAATGTCGCGCGCAATTGTATAGATTTGTACGAGACCCAGGAGAGTTTTATTCTCCACTGCCTCTTTAGTCGCCTTCTACGACACCCCGGAGAAAGCGGTGGCACAATTTTTAACCCATGCCACAGGGCAATAATACGGGAATAAAAAGAAGTCATTCGGTGCCAAGTCAGGACTATACGGCGGATGACCCATCAAATCGATGTTTTGAGTGCTCAAAAATGCAGTTGTTTGAGCTGATGTGTAAGAGGTCGCATTGTCGTGGTGAAGAGTGATCCGTCTTCGGCGGTTGGTTTTCCTGATTTCTTGGAAGACAACTGGCAAACAAATGGTTGCATACCACTCAGAATTGACTGTTCTGCGCTGTAGTGGTATGCTTGCGACATGTCCAGTTTTTCCGAAAAAACAGACTACCATTTGCTTGGAAGTGCTGCGTGCGCTAACAACTTTTGTTGGATTTGGCTCATCTTGAAACACCTATACAGTCGACTGCTGTTTACTTTCGGGCTCATACGCGCAAATCCACAATTCATCACCTGTCACGATGTCATAGACGTGTTTCGAAGCACCGCGATCGTATTTTTTGAGCATTTCTTTCGACCAATCGACACGAGCCTTTTTTTGAGCGATTGACAAACTGTGTGGGATCCAACGCGAACAAATTTTTTTTGACAGTCAAATGTTCAAGCAATACTGAATGTATGCTGGTCCCAATAATGCCTAAGGTTGTCTCAATCTCACGATAGGTCACATGACGATCTTGCAATATCAGTTCGCGCACAGCATCAATGGTTTCCGGAACAACAACTGATTTTGGACGACCTTCACGAAATTCGTCTTGGAGTGAACTATGACCTCGATTGAATTCACCAAACCATCGATAAACACTGATCCTTGATGGAGCTTCATCGTCAAAAATTGAATTTAGTTCATCACTGTTGTAGTCTGGTTGGTCTAGCGGTTAGTGCGCACACCTTCGGTGCACAGGGTCATGAGTTCGAATCTCACCGTGGTTCATGGTGTTTTTCGAACTCACGACCTTGTGATGGACTATGATCTCACTCAGATGTAAAACGAGTACCCATTTATGGGGATAAATAACACTGCTGAGCGTGATGCTGATCTCATTACCTCAACAAAAAGCAGATAAGATCTTGGAAATAGGATGTCACTAACGCATCCTGCGGCCTTAGTCCAATGCTGGATTGTCGCGCCTGTTATTTTTTTTTATGCACTGTTGCTGAGTTAATCCACGTCGAAAGTTGCAAAAAATAATCGCACGAAAATGCTCACGATTTAATTCTATTATTTGGCCGAGATGAATCTTTTAAGTTACTGTACAAAACACAAATAGCTCTCGTACGTCAAAACGTTCTGAGTACGTATAACCTCAAAAATGTCAAACTTTACGATAGAGCTGTCAGTTGCCAGATTGCAACACTAGGGTTGTACAATCCCGTCCAATAAAAGGCAATCAAAAAATCATCGATGACACCCATGACAATCCTGCGCCTGCACATGCTTCGTTCACTCTTTCAGCTTACAAACAATCAACCCATCCTATAGAGCCATGACGGCTGGGGTTGATGTGTGTTGTCACAAAATACGCTCTCCTCTCATTGACGCTTGTTTCGCCTTTGAATCTGCTATGCTAGACCAGGTCTCGCCTCTACGAAAATTAAGGCATAGCAGAATGAGCAGAATTTCAACGTGTGTAGTTGATTGATGCGAGAGAACGAGCTGGGCGAAAAGCATGCCTACTTATTCCATAGTTCAGGCTGGAATCTGGTCGCTCTCTGCATATAAAAGGTTCGTATTCGTGCACACCTTTTGATATCAGTGTATGAAGGTTCAAAAGGCATAACGTGGTTGTGCCTATTTTGGCGATTTTAGGAGACGATGGTGAAGAAATTTAATTCATCGTGTTTAAGTAAATGATTGCAAACTTTACAGTTCACGTAAAAATCACCGGAGCGGTTGAAATAGAATTGAAAAAGTGTATTTATATTTGTTTCAGTCTCTTCCAGGGTAGGGAATACCTTAATGCCTCTATGGAGTGCACGCCACTGGTTCAACGCCGAATGAACTGATACTAGGTTGTTTTGTACCGCATTTTGGCACAGTTTCTTTTAGGTTTTTTTCTTCATTTAAGCCACGATTCGTTATTCATCTGTTTGAAGACTTCATTTATTCTGAAAGATACCCAGGTTTTCTCAGGGAAATACTCAGCCAATCGGTCTAGTAACACTAAGGTAATTTTAGACCACTGATTGGAGATTTGACGCCAGAACTAAAAATATTTTTTGGGTGCCTGCTCCAGAATGATTCTGTTTTTTTGAGAAATAATCGAATCGGCGCGGTTGAAACACTGAGCTCATTTTGGGATCGGGTTCCACTGATGGTAATCGGGAACACAATCTTGGATTTAGTGGCGATACTGAACAGGTGCTCAAAAAAACTGGAAAAGGCCGGTACTGAGCAGGTGCTAAAAAACCGGTGTTGAAAAAAACCGCTCCATGGTTGAAAAAAACCGGGATATCGGAGCTTCAAAATATTGGTATCAGTGTTGATTAAACATCGGTTTTAAATCGGTGTACCGGTGTAAGGAACATGCCTACACGAGGATTCGTGGAAGAGAATTGAAATATTAAAAGGATTATCCGTATATCGAGTAGTTCATCTTCAAGTATTCTGGGCAGGTTTTTTCTTTGAGTCAGATAGTCCCATAACTTTGACATAGCTACAGTTTGAATTTCGTCTACAAATGGCCACCTTAAATTCAATACATACAAATATGGAGGTCATTTTTGGAAGTTTACATCCAAATTCCTTTTAATCCAGTTCAGAGTTGTCCAATCCAGATCAATAACTGCAATAATCGCGAAGCGCATCATACTCTTATGAAAAACATGAAAATTACGCAAGTCCCCAATGTCCTTGAGTAATTGAAATTAACCCCTGTCGTCCAAAACAATCAACAACAATGTCGTATAGATTTATTTACTTTCAATTAAGCTTAAATGCGACTACTTTATTCAGAAGACCAGAAGCCTAGTTCCCATGCCAAGAATGCCGCCCAGATGTTCATATGAATAATACAAATCGCTCGGTGGATTGGTGGTGCATGTAATACGCCTCCATTATTGCTCTACAATGAGCTGCTAAATTGCTAATTCTTTCCCGGCCCTGGCCCGCTCTCTCCCTCAGCATGGTTCTGCGGTCACTTGGACATTACAATCGAATGTATCACTCGGACACATTCGGTCTCCTTTTGTTAATCATCTTAAACGGACGCATGACAATAATTAATTACAAACAACCGTTTCACCGTATCATGTTGTGCAATTCATTGTCGTTAATGAGCAGAATACTCGACACTGGTATGTATGTACTCGGAAACAGTAGTGTCGGCCAATGTAATGACTAAGTGCATGTCCAAAGTTCACAGGATCATTATTATGTAAATTCACTCAGACTAAGTGTTTTGTTGAGGCAAATTTCCACTCTAATTATATCCAGAGTATGGCTCGACAATGTAGAGAGTGGTGTATCCATGTCGACGACCGAGCCTCTCTGTCCCATAGTCTAATCGGTTTTGAGTTAGTCAGCCGGATTAGGTTTCATTTAATTTAATGCTCCTCGTCAATTCGATGGTTTGCAGCTAATCCTCAGTGAAATGCGACGTTACGCCCGTAAACATATTGAAGCGTGCCTCCCACCCGACCCGTTTGTCGTTGTTTGTTCATCGAACCGAATATACGCTCGTCGTCAACAAGCGAAATACCTCTTGAAACATTTGAAATTTTGCGCTTACAAATAAGCCTTTTCTCAGTCGCATTCTCTCTGGGATTGACCCAAGGGTTCCTAATCCGCTTTTCAAGACAGAGGATAGATACACTCGATATAAAAGAAACGAAAGACCATAAACAAGATGAAAGAACGTTGTCGATAGGCTGGCTTTTCTATGTCTAGTCTACTGCTTTTCAAAAGAAATACCTTGAGACTTGAGTATAATGAAAAATGTAAAAAGTAACTCAAAAACAGCAGGTCGTCGATTTTTCTTATGTCTCGTCACTAAATTATATCTGTGCTTCGATAACGTTCAATTCCTGCGTCGCAATTTCTCTTTCTTGTTCTGTACACTCCCGTAGCAGGTTGTTTTCGTTTACCCTTTTTAAATTAAACAGGCGAAGCCAGAGTTTCTGTTTTCCATTCACCAGTTCGTTAAGAATCACTCACTTTTCAGCGTACTCTCTCCTTTTCCTATTTATTTCCTATATCAGCATCTCATCATGTAGCATTTGACGTAGAGTCTATTACCCGTTATGAATCTACTTACGAACAAACTGGGAAAAAGGCAAATTCGATTCGTCGGAGAGTCTGTGAATTTATTTTCCAAAATGAAATCATCAAAATTTAAATCCTCCTTTGAAACCAGATGGAATCGGATTAAATTATTATTATTAGGTTTCGCGTCCATGTTGAGTTGAGAGAGTCAGACGAGATTAAAGAGAGAGAGAGAGAGCGAGATATCGCAATATATATGGTTTTCAGAAATTTAACGGGTTTGTTCTAAGGCAATATAGGACTAGGACAAGGATGGACGACGACAACTTTTTGCAATTCGTCGAGTTAAGATAATTGGATTGGATCCTTGTAGTCCTGCTATATGTCCCTTCTCTTGTAGCCGACTTAAGTAATTTGAATTATCGAGCCTTTTGTGTAAATGTACTGTGATTAATTGAGCTTTTATCTTGAATCTTTTTTTAAGCTTAAGATATTTTGTTGAAAATGGATTATTTGATAGGCGGATCATATCGATGATAAATAGGCAATTTCCAATCTTATATACTGTGCGCGTGTTTTTTATGTTTCTCCTCCTAAACTTTTGAACCAATTTGACTGAAACTTGTTTGTAGTCTGGCTGCTGTAGTGGTTAGTGTGCGCACTTTCGGTGCACAGGGTCATGGGTTCGAGACTCACCGTGAACGAATTCAGTTTATGGTGTTTTTCGAGCTCACGACCCATGTGACGAACTATGATCTCACTCAGATGTTAAACGAGTACCCATTTATGGGGATAAATAACACTGGTGAGCGTGATGTTGATCTCAACACCTCAAAAAAAAGCTGTTAAGTTCTTAGACATCGGATGTCACTAACGCATCTGCGGCCTTAGTCAAATGTTGGACTGCCGCGCCTGTTATTTATTTTTTATTTTTTGTTGCTCCACCTCAAAAAGTCGGTTCTTCTATAACTTCAATAACTTTTATGGAACAATCGTAACCGAGATATAAATGTGTACCTATCAAAGTCCCAAAGCATATGTAGAAACACACGAAAACGGACCATGAGATCATGGGGCTGTTGTCATAGACACCTCATCATAAAAAGTAAGTTTTTCTAAAAGAAACTGTTTCTTTATGGACTAATTCTAACTAAGACGTAGGATTTCAATGACTGTAAACTCAGCCCTGGGCGAGAACACTCTTACATCCTCTCACTCAGCGGTTGAGGTTATTATTTGCGTGCAGCAGTGCACAGCCAAAATCTTGAAGAGTCGGAGGCCGTTTCCGCTGGCACAGCTACTCGTACTTACTGTTCTGACTCGGCGATATCATTGAATGGGCATTGCCTTACCAGGCTGTAGTCTGCCCTGGCTGTCGAGGCTCTTAAGCCACTACGTAATAGAGAACGGTCGGAGGAGTCATTCCCTGCTCCTGCCATTGCTAAAAGGCACAAAGAGTGCACAAGCGCGACTAGTGTCCCTACCTTTACCCACATAGTTGTTTTCATCAAGCCGGGTTGGCTGCCCGAACTAGTGAAAAACACATCCATACGAAATGTACGTTTGAATATGGTCTGGTCAAAGAAAATAATTTTCCCAAATTGCACACTATTCTGGGGTACTTCCCCAGAAGCAATGAGCTAAAGACGGAAGACATCTTGGCATGGCATCAGCCTAGGGTCTTGGCGGCTGTTTTTTTACCGAGAGCAAGTCGAAAGCGAGCTTCTTCTACCAGCCGAAGTCCAATTACGTCTACCAGCCGTGGCCATGCTCAACCTGCCCACCGAATCTCAGCATCGTCATCCCGCGACCCAACAACGTATGTCAGTTGGAGCCCACTAAAGTCCTCCGACCGGGATTATGCACTGTCCATCGATCGAGGTCCGATAAGCCTAGCTCCCCCGATACTACTACCGCTAACATCAGCATTGACAAGCATGCTGGCTCGCATAACCGACACATTGGCAGCGAATCACAAATCGCACCTCAGAGGTCCCAGTATTCGTAGAAGAGGGTTCCACATCGGAACAACGATCAAACACCATGGCCCTAGTCGCGGCAAGGACGAACTAGGCGGGCCGATTCAGCATGACAATCGCAGAGACTTGTAAGCCGCTCCCATAGCAATAAATAAATACGGTTCAGTGCGTTAACCGAGCGAACCAAAAGATCGCCAACCATCCTGTGCAGGACTTTTAGGCCACTAACACAGCCTCGATAGCGCTGATACAAGGACCATATGGCCTTCATATTAATCACTGTAAGATTTTTTACGACAGGTCAGTGAACCGCCCCCGAGCGGCACTCGTTGTTGACAGTCACTAACCAACTTTATTTCCTGACGTATTTACATGCACGCTAGTCAGGAAGTAGGTTTGGCATCTGCTTACTTTCTAGCTGATGATGACTCCACCTGAAGTTTCCCCATTCTCCTGCTTGATCCACTACTGTAGGATCAACCACCGACTGATTGTTATTTATTGTGTCGCGAAAAACCACCATATTGGTGTGGGGCAAAATGGACGCTAAAATGCGAGGAAAGAGCCTTGACTATTTAATGTCTCAAAAATTTCAAAGAAAAACCCACCTACTTCATCGTGGCTCAGGAGAAGGTTCTTGACCTTACCCTTGCCAGTGAACCGATCTCGGAGTCCATCTCTGAATGGTATGTTTCGAGCGAGGAATCCTAGTAAGTACAAGCTGCCCGAAAAGACAAAGGCATTGGCGATTGACCGTAATCGCAAAGCCACCAGTACCAAACGTCAGCGTTAGGTGGAAGGCCGTGCTCCCAATTCGGGAAAGCAAGGCGCTTTCGCTAAAAAACCAACAGCCACAGAGATTCACAAACGGTATACCGAACCTATACACAGCACCTCAGCGGCCGGTGAATTTAGTGACTCACTGCTCTGCTCTGCTGGTCCATCCGCTTCAGTGTCCTGGCCAGTAACTACTGCCAAAAAGAATAAAGAGTGACTGCAAGGGACAACCAATGCCACCTCGCAAGCAGCAGTCGGTAGAAGCTGACCCTACACACGACCGAAATGTAGCCCCTGTGGCATCAGCAGACCCTTCAAGACCTGTTGTCATCCGTCTGGCATGAGCAGACTCTTCAAGACCTGTTGTCATCCGTCTGGTATCTGCCAGCAGGAACCGAGTTACCTACACACAGGTGACCCCATTCGTGAAGGTCGCAATAATGGCGTCAAAGTGACCCAGGCAGTGTTCTCATTCCAGAGCAAATGTCCATGGTTCAAGACGCCATCATAAACATTGTGAGCAACCCGCCCACCATCTCGCCTCCGGTTCGGATTCCTACTACTCGACTGTAACGACGAGGCCACTGCCGAGTGGCTCAGTAATCTTCTTCTTCCTTGCCTCGTTCTTTATACCGCTCCATGGTAATATCTCAGCATATTTCTACAGGCAGCTCTATCTTGGATCGTGTCATCGCCGAGACCAATGGGTTGTTGTTGCTTTTTCATTTGACACATGCGAGTGGCGCAGTAATATGACACTTTAAACCTGTTGGAAAGAGGCAGGCTGCGCGCTGCCACAGGTGACGACATATTCCGCTCAACGATGGCGACGCTCTACCTGTCGAGAAATACCGACACCCTGAGTGCAGTTACACTCCTGGGCATGCAAAATGAGGGGTTTGTGGACCCGATGTCGTCGGAGGCCATTGCCAGGCACCTTCCAGGAGTCTTACCGCTTCGGAAAAATTAAAATATTTCCGAACAAACTGAAAGCGAAACCATAAGGAAGATACGACGAAGACGACAAGTACTAAGTTCTACCGATGCCAGTAGCAATGCAGTCCATGAAACGAGCTCCTGCGAAGTGGCACTAAAGCACCGAATCTTTCCTGACCCTCCCGAACGAATGTAGGTGACAGACATATAACCTATGAGTGGGACGACTATAATGAACCGATTTTGACACATATATGCCTATTTTTGAATTTGAAGTATTTTCAGAAATATTAATGATTTAATTCAGTACAAAACATTATTTTTGAAAATCGCGCCAGATTCAGGAATGGACATATATGTGTTGGAATCACCGAACTGTCCAAACAGTGGATCGATTCAGTTGACACGGAATGGAAATGTGGCAAACTTCAGGGAAGTCTGGTGACGTCTGTGAACAGGAGGACACGTTGAATTGATTCGGGAATTTCGAGGGTTTAGAGTCAGGCAGAATAGCTCAAAAGTAGTTTGAAAAAAAAAAGTTATGGAGAAGAGACAGCAATCCGAAAGAAGCTGATTGCGGAAATATGGCTCCTGGCATGTTCAGTTTATCCGGCAGGTAATGAAAAGGGAGACGGCCTCCACATTTTTAATTGGCCCATGGGCGTCTCAGGTCAAGTTTTTTTTTAAGTTTTAGTGGGTATAGTTAGGCTGGGACCCGACACCATCCGGGTCCGCGGAGCACATATAAGATGGCACCTGTGCCATCCAGTTATGCTTTTTCACGCATTTCTCACCATTTTAACCCCCTTGTGTGTATCCTCTGCATCAGGCATGCGGTACCCCTTTAAGTGGCACAAACCCCACCCGTATCTCCCGAAACTGAACTACATCAAGTGCATGTCGCTGTTCGCTAATTGAATAGACCTATCTTCATGGTTGTACCTAACCTGTACGGTTATGGAGGCATTGGCTTCGTCCCCTGGGCATTTCTGATGGCCAAGCCTTTTCTTTACATGATGCAGAAAAAAAAACACGAACAATGGTGGCGCATTGGCGCAATGCAATCTGCTCCACACATCCTCAAATATATAGTTTCCGGGCGATTCACTAATGAATGGCTCTGATCCATTGGCCATTCAAATCTGGCCAACTATAGCAAGGGCAACCCCAATTTAGTCGTGTCATTTGCCTACTTACCCGGCGACTCGGAGATACCAGCGAGATGAGCTCCAAAGATTGGCCTTTCATTGACATGACCAATGACCAATGACCATCATGTACTATGGAGCAGCACAGGCGTCAACAGAAGAGGCGAGTACCTTTTGGAACTAATCATTTCTCGGGACTTGAACATCAGCCTACTTTTGTAACCAGAGCAAGGTAGGAAGTCCTTGACATAACGCTGTGTAGTAGGTTAATTGCGGAACGGACTCGTAAAAAAAATCACCGGGTGACTCAGACTCAAAAACCTTATCCACGATACCACACGGGCAATCGTGTCCTCCTACGAAGAATACTGCCATTAAAAGATAATAAAAGAACTCAAGTGCGTTTCGTACTAGAACAAGGAGCTAGCTCGTCTCAGAGAAAGGGTGAGGCAGCCATTTCACTGGGCCAAGCGCAATTAGAGCTGGGATATGTATCGCTCCACCGTCACGGAATGCAACAAAGGGATCAGAGACAGGGCAATGCATAGCTATAGCCTCCACTACTCCATATACATTTTGAGGTAATGGCAAAATTAGACGTCATTAGGACCATAGAATATGATACGATATGACTCTCCACTAAACTCAGTACAGGTAGGATGGATAGCAACCTTTTTAGTACGCCAACAGATTCACTGGTAAAGAACTGGTATAGGCGTAGTCATCTGAGCTGTTCAGTGCACTCCGCCCCAGCACAATATATTTTACACGGACGGCTCAACGGACAACGATCGATACAGGTTATGGCGCTGGAATCAGCGGCACAGCTATCAGTCTGTTTATTCCAACGGGGTTATAACCGACCGTCTTTGAGGCAGATATACACGCAATCGAAGTTTGCGCGAGAAATACCAGGAAATTGGTTACACAAAAAAAGACAATGTTGGCAGTAAATAGCCAAGATGAAAAAAAGCGCTCACCAGCTTCACTATCAGAAAATCCTCCTATGTGTAGGCTTCCATAACAGTCAGTCTGCGTCGACTATCATAAGGGAGTACCTTAGCCATAGGCCATACCTTCCTCACTTGAAGAAATAGCTGTTTATCCGGCTTAAGGCTGGAAAGCGACTCTCCGCAGGGTTGCCTCAAGCTTCCCGAATCCCGGTTTGGTTTACAAAACAACTATACCTCGAATCATACGTCCTTGATAGGTAAAGGCCATGGTCTCTCGGACACGCCCATCCCCGAGGAATACTATTCGCTTAAGACTTCTCAATAGTAGGTGTGATCCTCCTTTGGCTCCTTTGGCGTTGCCTAACCAACTGAACTTGCCACTTCAGGCTCGTTGAGCCTGTGACTACCAATCTACTTAAAAACAACGGGTAGCGCTTCTTTTCACTTCCAGAAGGCTCCTTTCGTTTACTAGGCAGCAATGCGATTCAGGTCGCATGGACCTCACTCCATAAATTAGCTAGGTATAGGCGCCAAGGTATTTGCACAGAGCTAGCCCCCCTATGGGCTGCCCTTCGAGGCTCGGGTTATGCGAAGCCGCAAGCTCCGAGGCTTTACACGTTCCTTTACAAAGGGTTCCTCGCCCCTCGGATTAATATGACTGACCATCTTACACTATGCGACACAGACTCACATCTCTGCGGTAAGGTTTCCTTAACAGTCTTGCACCTGTGCACTCTCTGCAATGTAAGGGATCGAGCTATCAAGGATAGCGGCTTTCATCATGTTTTTTTTTGCTCAAAACCCTACTATGAAATCCACTCTGCACATGTGGAAATGAGAAGAGTGATTGGGAAAGGGCCAAAGACACCTCACACTGGAAAACTCTTCCAGCGCTTCGTCCGGCTAAGTTTTTTCATGACTACTACTCACCCAAAAGTACGCTAAGTCTAATGAACCTGAACAGGAACCGGGTCAAGGTAATTTGCCCGATACCCGTCACGAGCACCGTTGCCGTTTCTGTGAGCCTGACGAGACAACATCGCACATTCTTTGTGTTAAGCCCAGCCTGGAATTTTTCAGAATTGCGTTCCTTTCGGAAGAGGATACTGTCCAGTCAAAATATCCCAATTCGAGAGTAATTGAGTAAGGCTAATTTTGGTTGTTTTCGATTCAGTAGGGCGCCAGGAGTCTAGGACTCATTTTGCTAAGAAAAATTTTAATCGGAAAAGTCCCAAAAAGGAGAAAAAGGACTCTAATTAATCCTTGATCAGAAGTGGGCATGTGGGGTGTCATATCAAAGGGGAGGGCGAGTACGTTACATAGACGGTGTTTGTTTTCTGTTTTAATTATACTCATCGGAATAAATCGCGTTTTTTTCGCATCTGTATCTTTCCAAAGCCATAACTACGCGAATAATTCAAATTGTCACTAGGTTTTTCTTTTTTAAGAATCTATAATAGCTGGAGATTCTACCATTAGATTTGCAAAAAAAAAATTGATCGGAAAGCTCTGAAAAAGGACACAAAAGGAGACTAATTAATCCTTGATCGATGATGAGCTACGGAAAACAAGAAACTAGTAACAAACGCCAGGTACGGAATGTACTCGACGTCACCTTTGATATGACACCCCGCATGCCCACTTCTGATCAAGGATTTATTAGTGTAATTTTTTGTCCTTTTTGGAACCTTTCCGATCACATTTTTTTAGCAAAATTAGTTTTAGACTCCCGGGACCCCACTGATTCAAAAACAACACAAATTAGCCTTACTCAATTTTTTTCTATTTGAAATGCTAATATGACTGGACTACTATGTAGTAAGTTAAGTCGATTTATCGAGAACAGTCGGTTAGATCTAATCTAATCTAATCTAATCTAATATAAAATGAGATCGTGAGGCCGCCATAGAAACCTAAAAAATAAGAGATCGAAGCTAATTTCGGGGACGGCCGAATTTTAATACCCGTCACATTTGAATGAAACTTAAGCTTCTTTTGTGTTAACAATTTCCACCGCAGCCCTATGACGTGTTCCGATTCCATCTATTCCTGGATGCATTGAGATTAATCCAGGAACACACTTGGATGAATTCTGGTTAAGATACAAAAAAAAAACAAAAATCCTTACAAGAACCTAATATTTGGGGGTTGATTTGTATGACAGCCCTATGACGTAATGTTCCGATTCCATCAATTCCTAGATACGTTCTGAGACTTTACTAGGAACGCATTTGGGTGAAGTTTGGTTAAGATTGGTTCATAAACACAAAAGTTTTTCTTAGAAGAACCCAATTTTCAGGGGTTGATTTGTATGACAGAGCCCTATGACGTAGCGTTCCGATTCATCTGTTCATCGATATATTTTGGGGCTTTACTAGGAACACGTTTCGGTGAACTTTTTTAAAGTCAGATTAAAATAGAAAAAGTTTTTCTTAGAAGAACTTAATTTTCAGGGATTGGTTTGTATGGCCCTATGACGTACTGTTCCGATTCCATTCGTTCCGACATATTTACAGCGTACACTAAAAAGAAACTTCTATAAAAAATTCTAGCCCGATAGCTTCAAAACTGAGGAACTAGTTTCCATTGCAACAGACGGACAGACAGACAGTGACGGGTATAAAAAACAAACTAACTATAGACCAAACAAAACTAAGAGCTATCCAGGTCACAAAGCTACCGAAATCAGTTCATGGCGTCATGGGGTGTCATAGAAACTCCACCTCCAAAAGTAGGTTGTTCCAAGGAAATTTGTTTTTAGGGATGAATCGTATAATCGTGTGGAGTTTTGTAAGCGAAGTCCGAGGAAAAGTGGCAGTTACAATCTGAAAACTGAATGCTAACTAAAAATCACTGAGCGAACAGACAGAATCAGGGGGTGATGGTGATTATTCCTATGTTCAATACCTCCGGATATTTAACGAATTTAGCTCTTGTTATTGGATTTCATTGCAACGAAAACCTCGTCATACTTCATCCATTTATTAAATGCGATGCACCATTTTACATTAACAATTGCTCCAAATAAATAATTCAACAAAAGATCTGCAAAATCTCAGACTCACTATATGCATTTCTTCATTATGTCCGTCTGTCTGCATGTCTTATCTTTCAATCAGCCTGTCCATTACAATGGTATGTTGATATACTCGTATCAACAGACCTCATACATTCTAATTCAAAATTTTTAGCTGCTCACGCTGTCTGCAAGTATTATACACAAAATTCCACGACATGACACGGGAACATTTCAACAAATCTTTCAATTTATTCGCCAAATCAGCAGATTGAAACAGATTCTTCTGTTCCACATACGTGTATAATAAACGCTGAATCGCACCGTTTTTACATACAAAACATACAATGAACAATGAGTACCAAGTTCATGAGTTTTGTGCTGACCATTTTATAAGCAAATCATCCGAACATGTCATCGCCGCACATTGCTGATTGCCACAAATAAACTAACAAATGAACTTTTGATTTAAATCAAGTGCTACACTAGTAAATATTGTACAATGATTATTTGTTTAATTGGCAATCGTGATTAATAGAGACCGGATTATATGCAAATGCATAACTGCATATGCATTTACATGTATTGCCCATTTTACTGGGTTTTTGCATATTATATTGATTATGCATTGATGATGCATATTTTCTAGTATAATTCTCGATTTGCACATTTGAAAATAGAGAAAAAGAAAGCATTACCATCAACTGCGGGTACTCAATTCTATGCCAACCTTGAGAATGTAGCATCTCCTAGAAAGGACTCCATCCAACTAATGAAAAGTGTACAAAGATTGAACGCTGAGCTACCTGCTATATTCGCAGAAAAACTCAAGGAAAAGTTTCACAAAATCCTTGATAACAACCCTGGAAACGAAGAAATATGTGAAATTGACAATTATATCAACGGTACCGGCAAAAAATCTGCTAATATGGCGCCTAAATTTAAATATTGTCCAGTGACATCGGCTGATGTTGAACGTTCCTTCTCAGACTATAAGACAATTAAATGACAGGAGACATTTTGTCTTTTGTCTTACTACGGAGCATTTCCCAAGTAACAATTTCATTCCTATAATACTTCGTAAAATACTCTCTTCTAACAATAATAGGGGCGTTTGACAATGTATAACCACTGAATAATAGTCCAATAATGGCATTTGGCGCCGTTTTTTAATCCAATAGTACCTTATTGTAGCACTAAATTATACTTCAAAAAAGGCGTACGTCATTTGCTTTATATCATCATTTTCTGTCATTAAACAAATTTGCAAAAAAAAAATGAAAAACAAAATTTCCGCAGCTAGCATCGAACCCGTGTCTGTTGATTGCCCGTCCTACAGGCTACCACTTAGCCAACCTCACATATAGTCTTCATTGCTCGTAAACGCTACAAATGGTTAGTTGATTCTCTAGAAATGCTTGACAATTCTTTATCGAATTTTCTGCAATGCACCCTATATCAATCAGGTGACGTTGATTAAATGCACACATTTCTCAATAAAATGCAGTCAGTTTCTCCGCAGAGATCACCTTAATTGGTTCCGAAGATAACAATGAGTAAGTGTTTCATGCAAGATTTCAAGGATTTCTATTGAAGAAATTATGTATTTCAGAGCACTTCATAAGTGTCAATTCATTAAAAAATCAGAAAGGCCATCCTTCTAAAAAACTACGGTGAAAAATTTATTGTATGACCATACGAATGTCACACTATAAAAATGAAACCGACTGTGCTATAGAAGAATATATGCATGTGTGAGTTAACTTAGATGAGAGACTATATTGCATGTGTGTGCTGCATCATCCAATAAACCATATGTTGGAGTGGAGTATTTAAAGGAGTATCTTTTTAGGTTACCGTTTAGAGACAGTTTTATCGAAGTCTTCAAATTTATTCCATAATGATAATAGAAGCTTTCCGGAAAATGCTTTAAGGATGTTTTATCGGATCAAAATATTTATTTAAGCGATGTCACACGATAAATTGATTTCGTGGTACTATATGATTGCCACAGTGTGAAGTGCTTCTTCAAAGCTAACGAATTGTTGCTTAGGTTTGAACAATATATAATCGTTAATTACTATAAAAACAACCAATCTTTGGCTGGAACCAACTAAAATGATTTTTCCGTGCTCTAGAGTACTAATAAAGACTGAATAATAAGTCTTTTCTTTCATTTTATATTGCATATTTTGTCATTTTAGTTGCATATTTCAAAGGTTTATTATGCATATTTGCATGCTTATTTCAGCCTTTTTAAGTTGCATATAATCCGGTCCCTAGTGATTAACATGGTACAATTGTTGCTTGCTGCTGCCTGGCTTGCTGCTCTGTGTCTATTTACGGTCAACTATGGGCGAGTAATAAGCGAAGCCAGCGAAAAATGATGAATGCCACATGAACTTCACTTTGCTGCCTTGCTGCATGTTGCATAATAAATTCATGCTCTGCCTGAATGAATGGAATGTATCTTGGGTAAATTAAATTTGAATGTTTATTTGAATTGGTTCCAAATTATTGGCACTTATTGATCTTGATTTATATCGCGATGGGCTTTGATACTGCGTAGGTGTTGAGAGAATTATATGGTTGAGTTAAATACGTTTATTTAGGAATTTAGGGAAATTAAGATGATGAATGTGATGCCGGAATATTTATAAAATCAGAATAATGTTGAGGTAAATATCATCTGTGTACTTTTCAATATTTTATTCTAAAGATATATGTAGTAGAGACACGAAACATACTCGTCAATTGCAGAGATATCTGCATTACAATAGAAATATCGTATCAAGTGAGCATTCTCAAATCAAAATTGACAGTAACGATTGTTGTCATGTTGTCAACATGCATTCAGTCTGTAATCAGTCAAACGTTTTGATGGGTTAATTATTGAACACTAATGGTAGTTTTCAGTATGTTACACAGTATACAGGGTGTTGTATGATTAGTGAGCAGGTGCCACCACGTGCCTCCTTCAACCCACCATCGACACACATTTTTCCAGTTGCGTAACGTTTTTCGAATTCCTTGCGTTCGAAATTGGAATGGGGTCCCCCACTTACGATTTTTGAACCGCAGGAAATATTGACAGAACTCGCATTTACAGCAGTCCACAAATGAGCAAGAGCAACGAAAATCTTCTGTTTAACCCTCTAACCGGACAATTTTTTTTCTTGGCGGAAAAATTATGGTAGGTTAATATTAGCATAAAAACCAAAGAAAACGAACCAAATAATGAATTTGGTAATTGGTTTAGTTTTTAGACACTAAAATGTGTAGCCCGCCAAAAGGCGGTCTATCCAGGGATCGGCAAAAAAAAGAGACTGCGCCTGGCCCGCTTGGTAGATTTGCGTACTTTGCCGTGTGTTCTCAATTTTGTTAAAAATACTCTAAAAAAAAACGGTGTTTGGTAGAAAACAGATTTATTATGATTTTTGCGTATTTATATATATATTGAAGGGTTTCAAATCTGTGGCTGGTAGATACTGGGAGCGGTTTCTATGGCGACCATAACTCTATATTCTTACTGACTAGCAGTGCGTCTTTAGTCAAAACTCTATCCCCCAGAAATTGATCTAAAATGGTTTGGGGGTGCTTTAACAATACTCGACATTGGTTTGGTTTGAGTACATACCTAACAATTATGTTTCCATTTATGTATTGGGAATTACACAGGTAGAAATAAGGAGCTTGCAAGATTGGGCCATCTTGTTTAGTCCTTAGCCCTTATTAGTTCTTTTATAAAGGATTTTCTAGATGGTGGATCGTGACAAAAATACATACATCTGTGCCCACTTTTGGGTAAGTTCCAACCAGTACTATTACTATTAAGTTTTTTTATTGTGAATTTAGAAACATTTTTGGGTGTTTCAAATACATATGCCAATTTAGGAGAAGGGGAGCATAACAGCATGATTATGGACAGTCATCCAGTCATCGTGATGTAGGTTGTCGTCTGTATAGCTACTTAATTGTCGGTTAAAGCAAATACCACCGCTAGCACTACCAGCTGCATCACAATACACAGCACCAGTTCGGGTATGTAAAAAATGGGACACTGGTTTTGTCGACCACTCACGAAACTGATATAGCGCCTAGAATTCCTGAGTCCTCTTTTGCAAAGTTGGATCTCACACATTCAATGCAGACTAGTATTGATTAGACTCTCCCTAGGAAGCATTAAATGATTCTCCTTCTCTGACTTCAATCACTTGTTCCTAGCTTCTTGAGTTTTCTTAGGATTGTGGATAGTCGTTGTTCCCAAATCTTTACAGCACGATATGACCCCATTTCATCTTGTAATTGATCCTGAGTTTAAATTAGTTATAACAGTTACTTCCGGTGCATATTCCTGTTTTGTACAAATGTCGCCTTTTCCCGTTTGTTGGCCATATGTAGAGTATCGGCCCCATAATTACAAGCGGCTCCATAGTCCCAATCGGCTTTAAATTTATCAGCTGATTCTTCAGAGCTCAATCGGATTTTTTAGCTGATCGATTGCTCTGGAAAGACGCTACAGCATAAAAAGATTCAAATAATATCGATTCACATCCTAGCAGTAATAATTTTGTTGAAAATTCAATGAAAATTATTTCGAAAAAAATACATGAGTATATACGATAAATGTAGAAAAAAGTTTGGGTTACCTGGATAGACTGCCTTTTGGCGGGCTTAACTTATCGGACCTAAAATGCATATTACTTTTCAAAAAATCAAAATTCACTTATATTGTTATGAAATAAACAATATTTCTCATCTATAATAATTTTTCTGTAGAGCAAAGCTAATAACAAAGAGGTGATTTTGTATTGCGAAATGCTCACTGTTTGCGTCAATAATTTATTTAGTCCATTTTCGCACCAACTCGCATTCAACTGGCAATAGAATAGGATAACGGTATTTGCCCGGTTTTCTGGAATATTAAGGCACTTGTACAGTACCAAACACAACTTCTTATAGCATTATTTGCCAAAAAAAGTCATCACATTAGGAGTTAGGTGGATGAATTCAGAGCCCGCCAAAAGGCGGTCTGTCCTGCTAGAGGGTTAAGGAACATATTCCAAAAGTTTTCAATTTGAGACAAACAATTAAATCTTAATAAATATACTGAATAACTTGTAAAGATAATCTATATGTCCGATTTAACAATGAACAAGTAAGTTAAATAGAAGCTTCGAAAAATGACCACATCTAAAGGTCCCTCTAGATTAGGCGCCAAATGGCTGCGCGTCCAAAAACTGGCATCGCGTGCAGCCATTTGGCTGCTACTTAGCATCCACACTAGCAGTAGCAGCCAAATGTAGACAGAAAATGACCTAACCAAAACTCCGAGAAGTTTTCCCTTAGGGGAAAAATCTTAGATCATGTATATGTCTACGTTATTGCTTACACAATAATTGCATCAGCCATTATCTTGTCACTCCAGAAGCCCAAAAATCCTTTCAAACCGATTACATACAGTACCCCAAATGTCGACTTTCGAGATATAACCATAATGCCATTCTCAGTTTCCTTAGAGAAGTGTCCTTTTTGGTGGTACATATCGATACCTTAAAGCACAATAGTGCTAAGTCCATTTTTTCGATTTTGAGATTTTTGCATCGTATTATTCCTTGTCAAGTTCTTCATCGAGTAGTTAATCTTGAAACAACATTTACCCAGCTAAGCCAAGGAAATTAACATTTACAAGAAACGCTATGTCCTAGGTTGATCGAAAAAAATTTGGACAAAAGTGCTAAGTCCAGTTATAGCGCTATTTTGTGCTAAGTTCATACTTGGAACAATTAGAAAGTTAAATTTGTGGTAGTAACTTCCATAAAACGAATGTTTACCATTATGAAACAGAAAGAGGATTAGCCAGGGTTGCTTCCTGATTCGAATAAGCCGGGTTTGGCTGCTGTATCTCAGGATATTAGGATGAATTGTTTGAAAAGTGTTTGCATTGGCATATTCTTTCTTTGAATGGTATTGAAATGGGTAAAAACTGACTGAAGGATCGTCTACCTCCGATACAAAGGTTCAAATGATCACTGGAGGTCAATGTAAGCCCTTACATCAAATGCTTTAATTTGGATTCTCTATTTTCTGCACAAAAGGAAACCTCCATAACATACATTTGGGTTTCTGTTAAATGCCAGCTTACATTAAGCGCGTTTTTTTTGTAAAAAAGGTGCAGGTTAGGGTATATAAGCACAAAAAAAACGATTTGGGTTAAAAGCTGTTTAGATCTATTGCACCAACCATGAACTTTGGAAAAAGCTGAAGGTTCAAAGTTGTGATAAATAAATAACCAGTAAATTAACATGTCTTACAAAAACAACAATGAACATTTAACCAATGGGTTTGGTATTAGCTCATGCTTTTTCGTGTTAGAGCGCCTCTGGTTGTCACATCTGTAACACTTCTTCCGGGTTAACTTTGGTCAGACGTACCCTCGATACATTACTGGGTTTATCTGGGTTATGTTGTTATTGTAACCCCATGTAGTTACCCTAAACTAACCTACACCCGAGCAAAAAAAAACACGCCTATTGAAATCTACAGTTCAGCGTGAAATCTGGCATTCGCATGTTCAACGCGTTGTATAACGACATATTTTGATCAGCTATACTCAACCACTGTGCTCCAAAAGATATACTTTTTAAAAGAACTGTTCAAAAACAGTTTGAATAAAACCATACTCCAGAAAATTAAAAATTGTTTTAGACCCAAGAATTGCTTACTATGTCCACAAAAAATGTTTGGAAGCTCTTTATCATGCAGGCTGAAACAAAGGTCCTTCGGGTATTAGCAAAACCAAAAAATAAACTTGCATTTATAACAACCGGAAAGGTACGATTGTACTAAATATCAAATTGGATTTTAACAGAATTAAACAGTGGTTGATACAGTGGATAGTGTGCTCGCCTTCGAAGCACAGTGTTGTAGTTTATATGGTAGTTGGTAGTAGCGGGATATTGTCTCATTTAGATGTTAAACAAGTGCCCAATTATGGAGATAAAAACCTCTGCAGAGCGAACTGTTGATCTAAGCAGTTTAAATCTTAGGGATTAGATGCGAATGGCAGCTATTTATTTATTTACGATTTGACGGAATCGACATATCTCGAGATTAAATTAAAGCTGACTGAAATCAAAATCGAGATCCAGGAAAAAAGGACTAATTTGAAAAAGATCTGCCAAATTAAAAAAAGTAAATGTATAACTATTATATACGTGCTTAATCCTAATGAGTGTCTTGCGTTTGCATTTCACCAGCTTATGCATGCAGAGAGTTGACAATATTCGAGTCTAAGCTTAACTGCATTCAAAAGAAAGGTGATGTAGTTTGGGACTGATTTATGGGATATATGTATGCATTTCTAGTTCATATACCTATTATTATCACTACCACCTGGTGAAATTAAAGAATTTGAATTTTTCTTCTAGTTTTCATATCACATATCATATACGATTGTCAGAGAAGCTTAAAGTCCGCCGAGGTTACTCCCAGCCCAAATATAAATAGCTCCGAATAAACATTTATTAATCAGTTGTTTGAAACGATGTGATTTTGGCAATCTTATTGAATTCACATCTCTAGTCGCAATTCCACTGCAGGAACTTTTGAGCAACACCTAAACATGCTGCACTTGTCCAACGGGCAATGGATCTGGGCAACACACGTGCGTTTAACTAAAAAAGAATATATCTTATAGCGAAGAATCAAATCAAATTTTGTCTCCGTTGACCAAGAAGCAACGTTTCTTGTGGCATTGGCTTCACCCAATTGAATGACGACTTAAGATGATCCGTGTCATAAAAGTGTGCCTAGTGCCGAGCAATGACAGAACAGTTACATCACCCTCCCCTCTCTTTAACCTCACAACTTCTGTAGTAGTAATTGTGATGAAGTTAAGTCTAAGTCTCCTGGCGAGCTTCATAATAGGGCCATGTCCTGTTATGACCCCCAATTAGTTTCCTGTTAAATGACAGTAGTAAGATAGAAAGGACAACGTTTAATCTTGACCAGATCATCCTTTGGTCATAGCGTGATCCACTTTCGGAAAGCATAAACTGATGAGACACATTTGCTTCATGGATACGAACTGGTGGAAATACAATAAATTGTTTGCGTCTCATGGTATGTACGTATTAAAAATATTCTCACTTCATCCACATTTTACAATATTGTAACGACAATACGAACATTCTTCCGTCAAGTCCATGGTTGGTATAAAATGAAGTGCTCAATAGTGCTAAGTCCGTACTTTTCTCTTTTTTCCAGATTTTCCTTCGAAATTATAACGATTGATTGCCAGATTTTAATATAATTATCTTTTTGACAGTGTAACCTGCTTAAAAAGCTAAAAATATTTGCAAAAATTAAGTTATCTAAGATGGGAACAAGGTTTGAAACTTTATTTTCGCTTTTTCTCCAAATGTTGAAAAATGGACTTTGCACTATTGTGCTCTAAGGTATCGATATGTACATAATATCCTTTGAAAACCCAAAATGAGATTGTGGTGATTTTAAATGGCTCAACTCACCGAATACTGTATTTTGATATGCATACCGACCTTAATGCATACCCAAAGAAAAAGATACATTTTTTGTCCAAGGACATCTTTCTCATATCAAGTGCCGACACCAAAATAATAAGGATCGCACCACTTAGCTTCCGTCCGAGTTTCATTCAAATCGCTCCAAAAGGGGAGCCAATCAGATCAGGACATCAGATTTCTTTTTTCTTTAAAAAATTTTAAGCGTTAAACGTTTTCGTGACGCTTTTTCACGGAACAACACCTAGTATTTCTCAGGTAGCCTCCGCAAAGACATAATGTCAAAATTTCATTTTGGTGATTTTTTAAAATTCAATTATCAGAAACGGACTCTGCGCGTTTGTATTATTACACGGCCATTCAAGAATTATTCATTTTCACACAAAAGAACGAACAAAAGTTGGAAAATTGTCACTTTGAATTTGACAAGCGGTTGGTTGAGTTGCCATATTGAATATCAAAACTGGACGCACAGCCAAATGGCGACATGTTTGGATGGAATGACAACAGCCATTTGGCTGCACGTGTCGCCATTTGGCGACTAATCTAGATGGACCTTAAGAGTGCGCCTACATGCCTGTTTCGTATAACAGTCATTGATCCTAGACTAGAAGTATGGCCAAATGAAATGTAAGCTGATAATTAATAATAAGGAACAAGCAATGTTATATCTTTAAAATTATGTATTCAACTTTTTTTATGTATAATAAATTTGTTGCCAGGGGTGTGTGTTGATGCTGGTGGACCGAGCCTGCAAAAATATAATAAGATACACTAATGAGTGGGGCTTCTAATTAGTGATGGGCAGTATCGAATAACTATCGAATAGTTATTCGATAGTTTTTACTATCGATAGTAATCGATAGTCCAAAATAGTTATTCGATAGTCTTACTATCGATAGTTATTCGATAGTTTTACTATCGATAGTTTTTCAATAGTCTTACTTCAATACTATCAAAACTATCGAATAGTCTTAGAAGTTGTATTACGTTGTCAAAAGGTCATTATTTGAAAATTTTTTATGTGATTATGCAACTTGACAAAGTTGCTCAAAAATTGGCTTACAGTTTTTAAGCGATGCAGATACTATCGATAGTACGGTAATAATTGTGCGTTAAGCCGATTGCATTTCCACAAACTCAGCTTTTTCTTATACAGCTTTTTCTTATGTTAATGGATAGTGAAGGTGTTTAGTGGCCCGAGGATTGTAGTTAAAGGAATAAGTAATTGGCAAAGTCCTTAAAAGTAAAGGTGCTTCACAACATATCTTAGAAATTGATAGCTTCTATCGATTGTATTACTGTTACTGAAAAGCACAATCGAATAGTTATCCAATAGTTTTTACTATCGATAGTCATAAATTGTAATTCGATAGTTCTACTATCGATAGTTATTCGATAGTTTTTTAAAACTATCGGAAACTATCGATAGTAAAAACTATCGATAGTGCCCATCACTACTTCTAATCAACATCTACTGTAACTACTCGCTATTGGTCGTAACAGAACAATCATATAACTTTATCACATATTTACTTCTTTGTAAGTGCTACTGGTGGTTCCACCCTGCCTGACCGGCACATCACTAAAGGCACATCCTCACAAAGTGATTAGGTGTTTCAGAGCCCCTGATCGGAGTGTGGCACAACTGTACCCACCGGCCTAATAGACACGTCGCTAAGGGCACATCTTCACAAAGCGACCGATACACTATTCGACTAGGTTCATCCACGCGAGACGATATCACGAACCGTATCACAACACCAGTCCAACCATGCAATAAGCAATTTACGTCAACGTGTCATCAGCGACACATCCTCAGATGATGCCACAATCAACTTGCCACAACCAGTTTCCTAACGATTTCCTCATTGTTACCGCACTTCTAAATACTCACCATGACTCCACCACCAAAGGCACGTCCTCACAATGTGATGGTGTCACTGGGTACAATCAAAATTTACCGACAATAACGAGTACGAGTATGTATGTATTACCTTTTAGCTACACTGTTATACAATTCTTCTAATTTACTCAGTAAGGCTACTTACTAATTTTAATACCCCAAATGGCACTACACTTTCGTACTCACTAAGCCTATTCACCACTTTAAGGTCTGGATAGACCTCGGGCGGAATGAAAATGAAATTTTTGTCCGCTGCGATTTTCTCAATGAAAATGCATGCTTACTGTCGTGGAACATGTCGGAAATGATTCCATAATCTACAATCCGAATATGGTTCCAAAATTTTTCTCGGCAATTTTATGTATTATCTTTCGATTCCCCGGTCATTTCACCGTGGAAAATATCTAACAGTAAGCATGCATTTTCATTGAGAAAATCGCAGCGGACAAAAATTTCATTTTCACTCCGCTAGAGGTCTATTCAGGCCTTTACACCTTTACTCTAAAGTCAAATCGAGACTCAATAGAATTCGCTGATCTAACCCAAATGTATCCTTCTTAAGATTCTTATCAGAAAGGGCACATTTATTCTACATATGCCTTGTATATTTATATTACGATGACCACACTGAGCGTCTACATACAGAGATACCCCGAATTGGTCATTCCATCAACGATTCTACTTAAGCATTCAACAAGGACAGACCTTGGTCTTACAGAAGTCGTTGGCGAATTTAATCGGACAATATGCAATTCGTGGTGGTGGTCAGCGCCCGCTCTAGCGTTTACGGCGCCCCGAGCAAGAGGACAATTTGCCGCCCCTGACAGATTGATAGTAGATTAGATTGAATCGGGTGCTTTTGGCAACTCTTGGTCGCATTAGCATAGATAAGGGGCATGAAGGGGATTACCCTCCTCCTCTGTTGTCAGACATTTTGTACGAGTATTTTTATAATAAGATATCTCAATTAGGCTCTCTACTATTTAATTAAACACAGTTTGTAGAAAAAATATCAAAGCGATCCAATGATCCTTCTACAGTATTTGCCTTGTGCTATGTTACTACCTTGGCTAGAATTTGGGTAACTGCTAGCATATACTGGCCTTAAAACTTTAAATTTAAAAACTTAAAATTTCTTCATACAAATGTTGGCCAGTTAAAAAATTAGTTAATTTGACATTAAGACAAACGTTGTGGGATATCAAGCCACATTACAAAGAGTTCAACATACCTTAGTGACATCGTGGCATATGCTCAACTAACTCTCTTAAACCAAGAATCTGTCATATAATTTCCAGGGAGATTTAGGTCACATCACATTTTACAAGACAATACGATATTGGCTGCCATTGATCGTTTCTTAAACTACCTGTTTGCTCCCCGAACTAAATGCGGGGACCTATTTTCATTTATCTTCAAAGCCTACGGCGCCTGCCGAAGCAGTCTTTGTGGGATGGCTTCGGGTATTTAGAAAGCTCTTTGACGATTTGAAGACTTGCTTTTTCCCTACGCAGAAAATGTGGATACTGCAATTTTCACACAAACAAACACACTCATTCTTTCAGCATCCAATTCTAGCTCGAGAACAAATCTGGACATTGGCGCTCGTCTCTCGGTATTCCTGAGAATCCTTTAATTCGATTATCATCTATACTCTGAGCATTACCTCATAGCTTAACTTCACATTTGTCAGCTTCTATTGGATGAAGGGAGTTGAAAAGCTTCTGATACAAGAAAGTATATTTTCGCTCTGTGTCGAAAGACCTCAATCGACCGAAGGAATTTCTTTTTTCAGCGGAAATGCATACCAAGAGAATGGTGGTGACAAAAGGTTTACCTCTCTACGATTTTACTGCATTTAATCCAAATATCGAAATAACGTCGTTTTTAAGCATCCATTTAAACTGTATTATTTGCTATTATTACTAAAATACGAATTAAAAACAAAACATTTTTGGGAAGCGCTTTTCGCCATTTTATTGATTTTCCATCTGCCGGGAAGAATAGTTATCTACGACTGCCTGGTCGATGTAACAGCGAGTAGCTTCGACGAATCTTTTCACGGATAGATTTGTGTATGCTTTTTATAAATAGGCCAATTGGAGAATTCTTGGAGAATAAAGTCAGAGCTAAATAAATCGAGCAACCTAGCCAAATCCCGATAAAAACATGTCCGGAAACAAATTATGGAGAGTTGTTATTGCGGCTCTGTCACTGTGTCCTGTGGCTCCATCCATTTTGTTGAAACGGATTACCAAGCTCAAAATTTGTCCTTTGAAGGCTAGATGAATCAATGCAATTGCGAAGAAATCGGGCGAATTGAAGTACAACGGCTCCGCAAGGCCGATGAAAGCTATCAAAAAAATAGTAATTAATTTAATTTGGCCATGGAATTTCTCGCAGAAGAGTTCTTTTAATGTGCTGACTGTTTAGTGCGATTCATTATTGTCTGTCATTCAACAGAATAATCAAAAATTTTAGAACTTCATTAGTGGACAACTGAGCGAATTGTCCTACTAATCATTTTGCAAGAGAACTAGCAAAATTTAAGCAATACCCTTACTGAGCATTTTAGGATTCTAAGTCCTGTATCAATCGTGGGTTCATCTTAAAACGCAATTTTATCGAATGATACATAAATTAAATAAGCCTTAACGCAAATTCTTGACTAAAAAAACTTAATCCGCCGTCTCCAAAAAATGGCCTCAGCGCTTGTAAAATGCTTTTGCGGGTGTCAATTTTCTGCTTTACGGTATTTTATTTTGCCTCTTTATCATTTAATCTGTCTATGGTTTACTTTCCATTTAACTGAAATTGATATTAAATTTTTCCTTCCGGCTTTTTAGATATTTTCTTTATTCGACTGCTAGCCTAAAAGCCGCCTCCAAAATTTGGCGCCCCGGGCGACCGCCCGGCTTACCCCCCCTTAGAGCGGGCGCTGGTGGTGGTACAGTTCCTCCAAAGATAAATGCGTCCTGTACGATAAACTGGTCCGTTTTCTGGACTGAAGAGTTTAGCTCAGGCAAATATTTTTAGATTTTATGAGATAAAAAAAAATGCTTCTTGACTTATTAAACGATTTTTCGGCCAGAAGATCCGCATCATTGTAAACATATTTTTCTTGGTTCATCAGTCCCTTTTCCCAGAAACCTATAGAAGCGCTGAAACTGAGACCAGCGGAGGGGTGGGGGTTACAAGCCGGGTGGTCACCCAGGGCAGCAATTTTTAGTAACGGCTTTTTGGCTACCACTCGAATAAAAAACAAGGCTAGTTTCGGGCGCAACCGAAATTTGGACACCCTTCGCTCTCCTCCGGACTAAAAGTTTTTTCGGACGTACCTACGACTTCTTTTTAAGGTTTTGTGAAATTGGGGGGTTGCGTTTGTATGGCAGCCCCATGATCCCATGGTCCGATTCGATCCATTCGTACATATATTGAGTGTCATCATTAGAAATATGTTGGTGTGAAATTTGGTTGAAATCGGTGCACAAATAAAAAAGTTTTTCTTAGAAGAAGCTAATTTGGGGGGTTGGGTTTGTATGGCAGCCCCATGACTCCATTGTCCGATTTAATCCATTCTTACGTATGTTTTCTGTCATTAATAAAAACACATTTCTGTGAAATTTGGATGAAATCGGTGCACAAGTAAAAAAAATTTTTTTTAGAAGAACCAAAATAGGGGGTTGGGAAAATGGGGGGGGGGGAAGGATCCGGTCTCCGAGTTTGTAAAAAGAGTCGAGCGAGCCCTAAAAGAAGCAGACGCGTTATTTGAAGACGTAGGTTGACTGCCAATGCCAAACCCAGCACTGCAGAGAATCTGTTGCCAGCCTAAAATATAGGTACATAAGGAAGGCAACGAGATGAGGGAAATTATAGCTCAAATTCACCGACGTACAATATAGCTTATTAAGGAGTACCAGAAGCTGGGTAATTCCAACAGAATTTTGTGCCAAACACCCATTAGCTCATCGAGAGGCTGCAGACCATCGAACGCGTCGAGGATGACGATGAGGTATTGGTGTGGTTCGATGTTAAGGCGTTTTTCCCCCAATACGCCCATCAGGTAATCGGTATTCCAACTCGAGAGATGCCCCAATCAATTTGGTTCAACCCAGTAATGCAAGAAGAAAGTTCGATCGGCAAGTCGAGCTTTTTAACGCTATTTACAAAAAATGCTAAAGCTTTATAGCGGTTAAAGATAGACGGGTCATGTGGAACATTAATTCTACCCAAATGAGTTGTGATATCATCCAGTATTGTATGTACCATGAGTCGTGAGACACCCTGTATAGTAAAGTACGGTTTAATTCATACTACCTGTCAAGTAAGGTTTTCTATTCATTTAACTTTGCAATTACAAAAAAAAATACATAAAATCATTTACCTTTTTAGAACGTCTAATTCCGCATTAATCCTCGCAAATATGATTTTAAAAGTAACCTGAAAAAAAATCAGAAAAATATTTTAATAATCAAGTGGACATTAATCAAGTTTATATAAGCACATACAATTTTCAAATAAATTTTCACAAATACAAATGAGAGGTAATAGTTTCTACGAATACGCGTAGATTGTTCACCAAAGAATCCCACTTCTGCCCTAAGTCAGGTTGTCTTTTCTTGTATCCCCCGAATCGAGCTTTCCTTGACGCAGAGATATTATAGTCCACCTAGACCCTGGAATGTTATCAGGGGCTTCATTGTATTGTTTTGGGTTTCTCGACCGTTTCCGTTTACATAGGTTCGGTTAAATAGGGTTTTACTGTACATAAATTTCCGAGTTCCATCAGCAGGTCGTTCATCATCACGCTAGACATAAAAGACCTGCCATTCGATGGAACTCTTTTAAAACAAAAATTGACCGCGATTCGCGACTGTTAAGTTAAAAGTATCTATGAGGCTGTCTTACCGGGCACGGGCCATCCACCGGTTTTGAATGATTGCTCCATTAAAAAACTTGGATTGCTGCTTTTCACCCAGGTGATCAGGCGGTTGAGCATTTCCTTGACTAAACCCGCAGTCAATTTATTATTACTCTTTAATGTTTATATGTGGAAAAAGGTATCATCCCTCTATGAAGATTCCAAATCCGCTATTCTAGCAAACTCTAATAAATTAAGTAAGCGATTCCCGGCAGCCACGGGCCAAATCAATTTAACACGACACAAACCAATCGCCTTTCGCTTGAGTATTCATTAACAAGGTGACAATCCCAATCACCGTTATCGCTCGCAATTACATCACTTCCGTTTATCAAACTCATCACTCAAAAATTCAATTCCCCCAAATCAAAATTAATGTAACATCGTTCCCATGCATTGTCTCAATGGCTTTCAATAACACTTTGTAAGTCCAATGTCAGTCCCAAAGACACTTAACGTCTTCACCGTCCATTTGTTTTCATACTACAAGATAGTTTCAAAAGGAAACCGTACCGTACAGGACCTTATCTCCATTCTCCAATAGATACCAATTATCTGATTGTAACAAATGGTCTTTGGGGCCCCCGTCCGACAATAAATGCCTCATGTTCAATGATTTGGAGATTTACAAACATGTATGTCCTGAGAAACAGGTATGTTCGACATCCGCCCCATTGTCCTGGACCTGGACGACCGTTGGACGTCTGACGTCTTGATCTTCGTCTCTTCGTATATTCCGAACATATTTGGGTCAATTGGAGCGTCAACCATCATATCGCATATAATTGAATTCTTCTTCATGTATAGCCCAACGATGGAATGTATGCGAATGCGAATATTCTAAAAGATCCGCACTTGACTTTTATCATGGAAATAAATCATAACTGGAAAGTGGATGTGGTGTATTCACTCAAGTAGTATTTCGTTTAGGCGATGACGACAATTTCGTCCTGGACGACCGACGACATGGGCTGGGACCGAACATCAACAAACCAGCAACAACAACACAGCGACAGGAGCAGCAGGATACTATACAAAAGCTGCTGGAATTCTCATTCTGCAGATTCTTTTGGCCCAAATGCCGCACTTGTCGACTTGTACACATAACAAGTCTGCCATGCCATGCGAACGAGTACTTTGGTACTTGAACGTACATATACAGAGCGAGGACGACGCGCCATTCAAAGTCATTCAGTCCGGAGGGAAAGTTTTCCAGGACATACATACGCTCATATGATAGTACTTTGCCGGTTACCATCATTGCAGCAATAAACGACATATGGGACTCGTATGCATACACATATGTTGTTCGGTTCGTTTTCTTTTGCTTTTCGTCCTTTTTTACTCCTTTTCATTTTGCAGAATTGTAAAGTTACCAAGTTGAAGTTATAACACACCCGACTGCTGGCACAGAGTGATTTGCTTTGCTGCTGCTTCTAGTACCATTTCGAATCCTGGCAGTCGTTTCTTTTTTTGGTTTCTTCGCTTTTCATTTTTTATGAATTTTGTTGTTTGGTTCTGCGGATGGCACAGGTGCGTTAAGCCAAGCCAATATCTTTATGGGAGTTTAGTCAAGTTTCGCATTATCTCCGAACAACATCCTCTCGCCCTCATCCACACACACACAAGCCCGGAGAATTATTATTAACTCCTGTCTAAACATTCGGGCGTCCTTGCTAGCTCAACTTGCTGCTTATGGCTTGTATGAGTACTCTCGTCTGCGTGCACTCTGTGTATTGCTGATTTTGCTATCAAGTCAACATGTTGACGTGAAAGTAAATCAAAATGTGACTAATCTCATTTCAGGATTGGTCTATATACCATACGACACGAGTAGACTTCATTGCCTGATGGCTGATGTTCGGTCCTTCAGTCCGTTGCCGAAAGGCTGTCAGATAAAATGTTGAGCACTTCCATGATGCGACTAAAGTTTTGCGCTGTCACTTTTAATGGGAAATACTCACAAGTTCAGAAAAAGAGAGGAAAAATGGAAAAGTACGACATACACAAGTTTTGAAAAGTATTAAAATACGTTTTAGTTGAGTTTTTGTAGTTTGAGTCGGATACGGATGGCATTTTAGCTACAGACTGTCAGTCAAACAACAACGAGGACATTTCCAGAATTAAGAGTTATGGAGGAGTACGCATCCCGATAAGCACTTCTTTTAGTATGTTAAATGTCAGAGCTATTAGTTTCAATTTTTAAAATTGTTATCATATTAATGGACATTGAAGCATTCTGTCGAGAGTTTATTTCGAAGCCAAGAATGTCCTGAATCTTTTATCGTAAAATCGTAAGATACCTATACCAAACCGATTAGTTTATGCTGCAAGAGTTAAGCACAATTCACACAAAGAAAATTAAACTATTTGCGACCCAAAGGTTAAACGACTGTTTTGTTGAATTGATAAGTCTTTCGGTTTTACACGTTCCACGCTATCTCGCGGGCACCTTGCACTAATAATCCAAACAAGCAAATAAGTGTAAAGGTTATTTCCCCCGCAAGGGGAGAATATATTCTTAATCTCAACACGCATTATATGCATCGTGTTATGTCGTGCTCTGTGGCCGTGATCGTTCGGTCGCCACTCTGTGAAATAGACACTCATAGAGAAACGAGTTTCCAAACTCGGCACGACTTGTCGCAAGTTTATTATTCAGAAGAAGATTATAAGAAATATTCTTATCGTAGAATAATATACTAACAATGCGACTAGGAAGTGGTATGACTGACAACCGTATCACACTCCGTATCAGTGTTACCAGTTTAGGGGAAAATCCCCTAAATCTAGGGGTTTTTCAACCTCTTAGGGGGAATTTTAGGGTGATAACATTTTTAGGGGAAATTTTAGGGGGAACTTAAAGAACCTTAGGATGAATTTGGGGCTTACTTTCCTAACACAAATCAGCAAATTCCATCAAAATTTGTGTCAGCGACAGTCGCTTTAACTTTTAAAATTTGCTGGCTGGACCAACAAATAGAATTGTTTACTTGTCCTGTACCTCCAGAATATCCTCGATTCGATATCGGTGGGAGATATTGTGGACATATTTACATATTGGGGAGTTCAACATCTTCTCTTATGAAACTGGTACGCGTTTTTTAGATTGCTAATAAATATGTAAATAGAAAATTTGTAATAATGTGTTCGTTTAGAAATTCGAGTGACTCCTTTTCTCTCTCGAACTATGTATTTTAGGAGCAATAAGAGGATGAGCTATCCTCAATTTGCCTTTTTTCATTTTTCTTTGATTATAGTTGGCTACGGACGGAAAATTCCCACTTCGATTAGCCCCGCTTAGAGCTACAGCTAGTAGCTGTCGTCGCTTCGCCTGTAGACCGATATATGTTTTCGCGGTACCATTAGACCCACATATGAAGCGTCTGAATCCATTTTTTGGATTCTTTGTTCTGTTAAATTCATACATTTTCTTTCATTTTGACAGAACGAAAATCCAAAAAAAAAATTGATTCGGTTTGATCGTGTGTGCTGAATTACGCTTCGTACCCTCGTCTTCATTTCACAATTTGCGCTCAGCATGAATCCTTTTCGGTGTTTTTCTGTCCTTTTTCCAATTTAGGGGGAAACCCATCATTTTAGGGGGAAATCGAGTTGAATTTAGGGGAAAATCACGCAGCCAACCTGGCAACACTGCTCCGAATTCAGTTGTCTTTGTAACGTTGATGACTACACACGCACCATGCTCCACTAGGAGTTACCGTAATCGAGAGAGAGAGAGAGCTATTTGTTCAGACTCTGATAATAATTCGATTGCGATTTCTTCGTCATATCGTTGATTTGTACCGACGTCATCTCCTTTTGATAATAGGATCAAGATCACCATATGTGACGATTTCGTCATCGACTTCAGCAAACGTTGACCAATCGCTCTACGCTGCATTAACAAGCTGGCTTCCCTACAATAGCCAACGGGCTAACGGTAAACTGAACAGTTCATCTTTGTCATCATTGACGATTGTCGCCAAAGCCACCTTAATTACAAAGCCGGGAAGCAGCAATACATCCACACAAATCAAGCCTATGAACATGTCGTATATACGTTGCACGATGCACTAACACAAGCACAGCACATACATATAAAAACCGTGTCTGTTCTGATAAAAATCGCGAAAACACGTGGAAAATTCACTTTTTGTCAGGATTTTTTTCTTTCACTGCATTCTAGACATTTCAATTCACGACACATGCACTTTTCGCGACGAAAATCGACCGGGAACCAATACTTTTCGTGTAAAGTTTGCCGCGACCCAACCCGATTGTAAACTTTCCATCTGCTTAAGCCTATGATTTGACGTTTAAGTATATGACCGTGTTCTGCTTCCGGGCTTGTATTAAGATGGCTTTGATTGTGGCATTTATATCTTCTAATCCACGTTTACCAATCGCTGCATGTTGAAAACATTTTGTATTATATCTGGTGATACTATTAACCGCGCACTTCCTACCATTTCGATGGCATCGAGTAGATTGATTTTGACGTTGTTTGATTCAATGTGGTTAGCCATACATAAACCTAACAACTTCCATAATTAGTTGGCATTTTATGATGCCGAATAACCGATGTTGTGTTTGGCGCTAAGAAAATTAGTCTTATATTTGAGAGATCCAAGTGAGGATGGACGGAGCAGTTATCCACCACTAAAACAATTTTGCGATTTTCACGCCTTCCACATACTCAATCCCTTTTGAAAAACCTCTGATGTCCCCTCCGCTCATAAGAAGGGAGAAGAAGGACGGTTGTATGTTCCTTCGGTAGGAAAACTACGAACCCACTTCTCTCCTTTGAATTTTAAAGTTTTATCAGGCAATAATTTGAAGAAACGCCCAGTTCCGTCGGCTAATGGGTTCCATTAGTGCCCAGTGGCAACTTAAGTTGCCAGCTGACCCTGCACTGTATTTTGTACTATAATAAAAAAACACGAAAATATGATCATTTCTCTATAGTACTGAAGAGATGACAACTTGTTTGATCTAGTTTAACATATTCTGTCCGTTATGTTTGCACATTTCGTGCAGGCGAAGTAACTGATTGATTTTGATGGGCATTTTTTAAACGAATTTCGGCAGAGGTAGTTATGCAAAAATGTAAGTTGAAAAAGTCCAGTTGGTAATATTTATGTGATCTATAGTGTTTTAGTATTAAGCGTAATGTGAGTGTGTGTTGAAATGCTTTATTTATTAAAAAAATTACAGGGCCGCTGCAGTAGATTGTCAAATGTCAGTGGTAACTTTAACTTTAAAGTAATAGAGCACATAAATATTACCAACTGTACAAAATTGGTGTTAAGTGTTTCTCGTTCGTTACAATTTATTAAAAAATTTTAACTTTGGGTCACGCAGACAAACTGGTTTGACGCTTGATGAAATTCTGAATGAATTAGAGGGTTCCGATATCGGAGATGTAGATTCTGATGCATCAGATGACGAAGTATTGGGAAATCTGGCTAGGCTACCACGAAGAATCTTAAGCACCAATAATTCCACATTGGCTATCGTTCGTGAAGAAGAAAAAGTTAGTGAAGGTCAGCCGAAGACAAAAAAGCCGCGGGTCCGTACACTCAGAGAAAAAAACGCACATTCATATTAAAAGCTCCACATTTAAATTGAACGCAGTATTCGTTTGAAAAATCTCGTTTGATTTGAACGAGTTCTCATTTACGCTAAAAGAATTTCTTTTAAAACAAAAGAGTAGCTAAGCCCCAAACGGCGGTCGTTTAAATCAAAAGATTCCGCATTACATAGTAATGTGTATGCATTCCTTTACGTAACAAATACACATACATAAAGGACGCGATGCCAAAATATCATTTGTTTCAACGTAGCACAACAGGTAGTTAACCCTCATCCAGCGGGATAGGTACAGGTGTACCTTTTTCGTTTTCAAAACACCGTAACTTTTTTGCTATGGGTCCGATCGGTCTGAAATTTTCTGACATCTCTACGATTTTAGTTTAAAATATGTATTCAAAATTTCAGAAATGTGTGACCACCCATCCCCAAGTTAGGGAGCAAAATTAATCTTACACCCTTTAACGGCGGCAAAGGTACATTTGTACCTTCATATATTTTGTATGAAAGAAAATTTACAAAAGACGAAAATAAAATATTTTTGGTGAATACTCATGCTTAGAGAGACTTATTATAGCATCAATAAGTTGAGAATCGAGTGATGTACAGAAGTATTTGATTTACGATTTTTATTTGTAATGATCAAGGTCTTTGGAGATATCGATCTATAAGGACTAGGCTAACTCATACAGCGGTTTTTGGTTATTTGACATCAATCTGAAGACTTTTACTGGCATACCAAACTTTTCGAAGTATGTAATGGCTTGGGGCAACCAATACAATGTATTACGCCTTCTTTCCCCCCATAACATCTAGTAAAAATTAGGTTTATAACAAATGCTAAAATTTTGGATGCCAACATTTTGGATTTTAGCGGTTGATTTTCTATACCACAAATTCCCATAATTTGTATTCCATCACCTAAAATTTATGATTTGTGTAATTCGGGACGTCCACCCGAGTTCCTTTTGAAGTTTCAGCAGAAGCCTCCAACCAGCAGAAGCCTCCAACCAAATTTCTAAATGGATGTTTGGGTGGTACATAAACTTGGTTGAATTGTACGTCGGTACCATAGATACCGATAACTGCTATAGAATATGCCACATGTCGGTTTCTTGTTTTAATTTTTCAATCGATCCTTGGATATAATTACATATACGAGAAAATATATTACAATTAACCAACAACAATCACAATTAAAATTTTAGATATTTTTCTACTACAGGAATTGGCCTGAGTTTAGATTTACAAAGATTAGAGACTGAGAATTATACTAGCCGATTCTACTTGCTTGTTGCTTGACAGGACCTTTCTTTCGTATAATAACACATTTACTCATTTTTCCAATATATTTATTGCTTCAAATATTGTTGTTTTATGGAAACGAGAATGTGATAATTATTGACGTTTTTTTTTGTTAGCGATAACGGGTTCTAGTAATAGAATAATATATTGGGGGCAGGGGGGTAAATTGTAACCAAAGACTCCACAATTCGCAAATCAAACATACCAAATTCTTCTAAAATCATTAATGACTTAATTTGAACCGTTTTCTACTTTTCATTTGTAAATCAATTTTAGATTTCTTCAAATAAAAATTCCAAGCAACCCATTTTTTCAATTTTCTTTTTAAAATTTTGTATATTTTCTAAATTTACCCACTCCAAAAATTAAATCCACATAAACCCAACTTCTTAAAACATTCACTTCGGCAAAAACAGTTACTATTTTGTGACTAGTCAACATAATATAACGGTTTTATGGTCAAAATTCATACAAATAGTGAAGATTTTCATACAAAATGTACTAAGGTACAGGTGTACCTTTGCCGCCGGCAAGCGTTGTAAAAATCTGCAGCTGGATGAGGGTTAATACTTCTGGCCGGTCCGATGAGACTCACGTGTTCATGTTCATTGTGTACAAATGTGTAGTGTCTAACAACAAACGTGTATGTCATTAGTTAGAATCTTCGTCGATGTTAAGAGTGTTTTCGAGAATGTGCTTTTGCATTCATCTGGAGGAATGGACGCTTCCACACGTGCAATTTAAGTTTAGCGGGTGTTAAAGTGTTATGTATTAATCATATTAAAATTAGACATAAATAAAAAATAAAGTGTTTTCCTGAAGTTTTCATAAATTTTATTATTTATTGATTTGTCAACCCAGGTAACAGTGAGTATCTAATCGAATGGAGAATGGACAATCAAACGGAATGTATTATTTTATTTCAGCAGAGTTTGCTTTAATTCCATGTAAAACTCAATTATTTTGAATGGGGTAATTTCTATGAAATGAAAACGGGATATGTTACTTTCGAAATACATATCGTTCCATTAAAAAGAATGCTTCGTTCAATTTAAATAACAAAAATGTTCAATATTAAAACCAAGACGTTTGATACAATTGCCTTTCATTTATTCAAAATGCGTTACCCGTTTACAATCAAAGAATAAGTGTTTATTTCAATGAAGAATACGTTTAAATCGACTGGCTCCTTCTTTTCAGGTAAACGCAAATTCTTTTAATTCAAACGCCTTTTTACAACTCATTATGCTTTTGAAAGAAACGCCACTCGTTAGAATTAAACGCATTTGGTTGTGGAGCCAAATCAAAAGCGCAAATCGTTTGAATTAAATATATTTCGTTCAATATGAGTGAATATTTCTCTGAGTGTAAGTTGAAGTGGACTAAAAGTTCATCCACATTCATCATACCATCGTTTGAAGCCAACCCCGAAGTTCCAGGAGAACATCAAGAGCATGTATTTTTTTAGCGAGGACTTGATTGAAATCATAGTGGTTCAAACCAAAATATACCCACAGCAAAAAGGAAACCACACTTTTTCGCTCAACAATGAAAACTTTTAAGTTTTCATTGGGATATTGCTTTTTAGTGGTTATCATACACTTCCCTCGAAGCGTATGTACTGGAAAACCGCTGAGGATTGTGCCTGTCCTACTGTTTCCAATTCTATGAGGCGAAATCAATTTGAAGATATTTTAAAGTATTTACATTGTGCTGACAATAGAATAGATCCTAATGGTCGAATGTACAAAGTACGGCCATTATTTAATGATCTTAACCAGAATTTTCAAAACGATGAAAGTATGATTCCATATTATAGAAAGCATGGATCTAAGCAGTTTATCCGACGAAAACCAATACGGTTCGGCTTCAAACTGTGGTGCTTCACGGATCACAACGGCTATATGCTTCATACTGAGCCTTATTGTGGTGCCTCTACAAAAATAGGCACTAACGGTTTGGGGCAAGGCGGAGATGTGGTGTTGGGTTTAGTTTCCTATTGCAAACTTCCGTCTGGTACCCAATTGTTGTTCGACAACTTGTTCCTTGCTTCAAGAGCTGCAAAAACAAGGTATTGGCGGTACTGGGACTCTTCGAGAGAATAGGGTTACCAAGGAAATGAAGCTTACCAATAAATAAGAATTTTTCAATGCGCCTAGGGGAGCATTCCCGATGGCCCCTACCGAAAATCTTCTGGCCGTAAGATGGGTAGACAACGCTGTTGTGACTGTTCTTACTAACTGCGTAGCCCTAGAACCCATTCGAAAGATTTCTCGATATTCCCGACAGCAGAAAGCGCGTATCAATGTCGACATCCTTTTTCCCGTTACCTGCTACAACCAATATATGGGAGTTGACTTGTGTGACTAATTTTTGGCCAATTGTCGCATAACTATTAGGAATAAAAAGTGGTGGTGGCGATTTTTTGCATGGTCTGTGGATATATGCTGCGTGCAAGGATTGTTGCTTTATCGCGTGACCCGATTACCCATTTAGAGTTTAGAAGGCAATGTTCCATGTATTTGTTAAAGTCGTACGGACGTAAGTCGTCAAACAAGCCAGGGCCATCATCTGCATCCGAAAATAGCTTACTGAAACAACCTTAGAGTCGACAAAAAGGATCACATCATAGCCAAAGGACCATCAAAATACTGTCGATGTAAGCAATGCGGACGGCTTACAACATTTATTTGTAAAAAAATGTACTGGGTCTCTTCACCCAGACAAATGTTTCGAAGAATTCCATTCCAAATAAATTTGTGAAAAATGATTAACAAAAATGATGTTTCTTTTATTTTTGTAGTGGTAAGTGCCCATTAGCAACTAAAGTTGCCACCTCAACACACCACCTTACCGAAAAAATCTTGTGGAACAAATAAAAAAACATTCCTTAGACCTCACGGACACAAAAATTGACGAACCATAACTCGTACCCACATTAATAGATGCACAGAGGTTTCACACCTTTCTGCACCGCTTATAAATAAGAAGAAGAAGGGGTCCACCTTTAAGAGTTCTGCAATGCGTTGTGCTTTGAATCAAGCGAGAAGTTAATTTTTAAAATCGACATGTTAGGTTCCACGGATTTTTATTTTTAAGGACTTTGACTCAAAACTGTCGTTTATTTGCCAGCGATTTTTCCACATGGTGAATATGGCTATCGTGCCATAAAGAATAAGAGAATATGGTCGAATATGGAACCCCAACTCTTTTGATAATTTTGCATTCGTCTCGTCATTTTCAAGTCGAGCGATTATTACTGCCATTTCTTATTAAATAAAAGTGCGTTTTATTGAAGGTGTACTATAAATAAATAAAACATGAAATATATTTATAGACCACGTTCGAAAAATTAATATGTTTCCTACTCCTACGTAAAGTTTGAGTGAAGGTAATTTAAGCTTTAAATGCGACCCTTGAGAAATTTTGATAAGTCTTTTCGTGCATTATATGTATTACGAAAAGCCGTTAGCCCAAGAGTCCATATATATAAAATTACCGAACCATTTCCCATTGACGAAGTGGAGAAACTCTGGCACTCCGTCAGAAAGACTTCGTCTCTAAGGTATAGTTGATCATCACTCTAGCAGTAGCCCTCTGAATTGCCTCAAGCAATACGAATTTGTTGTAGTGATCAAGAACTACGAAGTTGTGGGTGTTCCTCTTTTTGGACCGGGGAAAGGGTCAGATGAAATCCACAAAAAGAGACGCTGCATATGCCGATCAGTCTCTCCGGGTGCTCCCATCGGTGGTCTTATTCGGGAATTCGGAGTGTTGGCCCCTTGGCCAACAGTTGCGCCGAAATAAACTCAAATTGTAATCTTAATCTGGTTGTGTTATGATGATTTCATTCTGATAATGTTCATAAGTTATAATTAAATAGATACAATTAGCAATAAGTCTATAATTTCTTACCGAGAAGTTTTTCTCGCCGCAACTTCGCCTGGGTGACCTGTCGGAAGTGCCTTTCCAAGACTTTGACGTCTTGTCAAATTATGCCAAATATAGAAGAAGTCTGTAGTCTGGCTGGTCTAGCGGTTAGTGCGCGCACCTTCAGTGCAAAGGGTCATGAGTTCGAGTCTCACCGTGTCCCATGGTGTTTTTCGAACTCACGAGCTTGTGACGGACTATATGATCTCACTCAGATGTTAAATGAGTACCCATTTATGGGATAAATAACACTGCTGAGCGTGATGCTGATCTCATTACCTCAACAAAAAGCAGATAAGATCTTGGAAACTGGATGTCACTAACACATCCTGCGGCCTTAGTCCAATGTTGGATTGTCGCGCCTGTTATTTATTTATTTTATAGAAGAAAAGATTTTCCGGAGAAATCGGACAATAGAAAATACGGCCTGGCCGTTTAGTTTGGTTTGGTTTGTTTAATTTCATTCCACGGCATTTGTAACGCTCCAGAACTACAGTAAAAAAAAAAACTAGGACAAACCTTGTCCCAGATTAGGTACTATATTATGTGAATTTGCGATTCACACTAGATTTTGTCTCGGCATCACGGAGGCTTGATCATTTTGCACGTTACGCATTTGCCAATGTGTGCTTTTACATCGGATCGCATTTTCGGCCAGTAATAATAGTGAAGGGTATCCAAATTTCGGTTGCGCCCGAAATTAGCCTGAGCCTCCGACTCGTTTTTTATAAAACACAACAAAAATCACGATTTGTCAACCCATAGTTTAACTCTACTGCAATTCTATTATTTCGTTGGAATTTCATTATCTTGACAATGGCCGGGGAAAATGGAAAATGTGCATTTCCCCCTAAACCCTAACCTAGACAAACATTTTCCATTCACACTCAAACTCTGTCTCCGACGCAAATAGCCATAGTCCGAAACGTAGGGCCAACCCGGAATTGGTATCAGGATAACATGCAATTCCGAAACTATTTCGCTCAGATTCAGGACACTATTCGCTCGCACAGAAGAGGCTTTTTCGGCAATAAATTCACTTCACATGTCCGGCGGTAAATACTTCGCTTGAGAACTTTGTAACAGAGAGTTCCACAAGTACATACGACGAGTATGTATCGAGAGTGCTCTATTACTATGTATATAAATGCGGCGAGAGAATGTGCTATGCATACTCATGCATTTCGTATATAAAGGTATACAGCAAAGCGACAATGTTATGGCAGACCACACTAAATACTGACCCATTTCCGTTTCCGCCTTTCACTATACTGTCCCCGGGTATAATGCCCTATTCCAAGCCCCAATGTCCCAAAATAGGACATGAAGTTGTATGACCAAACCAAACCGATATTTCATTGCATAATCAAGTCACAGATGTGCGGTGTATATATATATGTAAATAAATAAATAAATAAATATGGTCGTCGTACGAGTGGTAAATCCTTGCAAAATTATTTCAGTTATTCCCTCTTTTTTTTTGCCGAAAGGTTGACTAGCCGGTTTAACATTTACTGTGACATATTACACAGGGCCTTTACCCACAGGATGAAGCGGGGTATTTATGGGATAGAAAAAGCGCTAATCAGGCAATACGCTACCGTCGTCAACCTCTCGAAGGGGTTTCTCTCCAATTTTGCAGTCAAGAAGGCGAAACAATTGCTTAAATGCAAGAAAAGTGCTATAATACATGAAGATGGTCCGTCCTGAATGAAGAATAACACAAGCACACAACTACAAACAAAAAACAGAGAGAAACTGTTACAAAGTGTTTGTCCCAGATTTTTTGTTACTGTAGTCCTGGAGCGCTACAAATGGCGTGGAACGAAATGAAACAAACCAAACCAAACGGCCAGCCCGCATTTTCTATTGTCCGGATTTCTCCGGAAAATCTTTTCTTCTATAAGGCTTTCAATTTCCGTCGGGCGTTTTTCTGTAGTCGTGCACATTGAAAGTTGTTTTCAAGACAACTGTAACTCTACTGTATAATACTTCAAGTTTTCCTTTTGAATTGTGGATTTCTCTTTCTTTTCTTTTTTTTTTGTGCTTCGGGATTAGAGATGTTTGTGAGTGTCTCTATAGCGTGTCCTTTTTTTTTCTTTTCTTCTTTCGGTGCCATATCCTTTTCGAATTCTTGTTTAGAGTCCATTTAAATATTTTCTATATAGGGATGGATACCCTTGGAATTACTGTAGGATTCGCGAAGACGAGTTTCGACGGTCGACTTACAAAACTTAGGATTTCTAATTTGAATGGGCGGCCAGCGTTTATGTGGCGGGGTATGTATCTGGTCGAGGATGACTGGCGATGTATTCTTTGGGGGATGCTTTTTGGAAAGTTAGGAAAGTGAGAAACGTTGTAACCATATATTGTAAATCAATGTTTTCTTGGGAATACTATACACATATTGTTGTATTGGTGAGAAGGATATTTTTAGATAATTTTCACGTCCCGTCGCGTCGCGTCCTATTTTTTCCAAAAGCTTGGCGAAACGTCAGAGTAAAAATAGGATCTCTTGAGTGAGATATATTCTCTATTTTACCGAATTTTTTCAGAATTATACCCGTTTTAACAGAATCCCTATTGTACTTTGTTTATTTAAAAGATGCGAGAGTTTAGTTTGGATTTTTTCCAGTTAAGAACCTTTTTTTGCGGTTTGGCAGCTCTAAATCGGTTTCTACAGTGCTCTGTTCCACTAATCCCAAGGAAGAGAGTGAATAAAGTACGTCGAGTAAAACGGATGCATTTGTATCGGAGTTTGTGTCGTTTTTTCGGTGCGAAGTTGATTTAACTGGGTGCCAATTCAAATTTCCATGCACTTTTTAGTCAATCAATTACAGGCGTTTCGGTGAATGTTTTGTTGAACTTTCGTTTTCAACTTGGACTCGAGTCTGCCCGCCGAATCTCTGCTGGAACAGTGAATCGGGCATCAATCCATGACGAAAATAATGGAAGTATGGCTCAACGACATCGACGATGCATCCTTTGCTGTCACAACTATAGGTAAATATTGTCGAAGCAATGATAAGCTACCATTGCAGCGAAGCTCAGCGCTATAGGTGTCAATTGCGAATGGGGCACGGGATAAAACTGACCCAAACAGCGCAATGACGTAGATCGAAAATAAGCGCTTCTAGCACAATGGTAACTCATAGACGTGGCCTGGTGGCGTATTTAGGAAGCCTTGTTCAACTCGTCACCTACCTACTTGGGGACGAGATCGCTCAGCCTGCCAAACCTTGTATAGGTATATCGTCCCGTTGGAAGTTATGAAATCGATCAGATTTTATAGCGGCTAAGTAGTTAAAAACCCTTGTTGGGTCCTTGTTTGGTCCCCTAAAATATGATGAGCTCGTGTCTACTTTTGAATGTGTTCACTGTCTAAAATATTGTAATGAAACCTTCTTTAATGTTCCACAGATTCAAGATTTTCCAGATTGCGTGGACGACCGAGAGCTCGATGGGAGCAATCAGTAGGTGAGGACGCCCATCAGATGTTGGGCTTCCGGAACTGGTGTCCATAAAGAATAAGTAGTTAGAAACCCTTGTTTGTCTCGTCCCCTAATATATGATGAGCTCACTTCACTGTTATTTCTCGAGCTCGAGCTCCCCGTCGTCCAGGCAATCTGGTTTCATTCACTCTAACTACTTAATCACTGGAAAAGCTGATCCATTTCCTTACTTAGATCGGGACGAGCTGAACAAGATTGTATGGCTGTTTTAGATTAAAAAAAAATGTACTCAAACCCCTATGCGAGCTGATTTACTTTTAGGGGACGAAATCGACAAGGGCTTTTGGCTGTTTAGGCATTAGAAAAGCGGCTCGATTTCGTCACCTGCCTGGGGAGCAGCTGAACGAGGTTTCTTAAATACGCGACCCGCTGTGGATGAGGGTTTCAATGAACATAGCCCTAGAAAAGCGCAGACGGTATGTGCATCTATCGCGGAAGGACTTTTGAATCAACCAGGCCCGAGTAACGCGAGGGAATGGCGAACTGCTTCTAGGCTCAGAAGTTTCTTGGAAAATATTTCGGAAACTAGTCGACCCGAAAGACAGAAGGCGTTACTTATTTGGATCATTGGTGTCGCGGATAGTCTCTCGGACCGTCCGAATGTCACGAAAAGAGGAGATCTGGGAAGGCAGTTTTACCACAAACAACCCCCAAGAGCAGTGCCGTCGCCTCATTATGCGTAAGCGCTCGAAGATTGGACGGTGCTCGCTGTAACTGGTAAAGGCGATGCGAACGGAGTGATACCACATTGGAAAACGGAAGGGAAATTGAATGTTGTCTTGCATCGACCTTGTTATGGATCCTGACTGCAGAGATGAGGAATGGTATCAAGGCGGGATCAGAGTTATGGGTTTCGTGAACCAACGATCTATAGATCTTTTTAGGTGATAATGATAGGTGTACCATGACTGACTGACTGACCTGGTGCCTGGTGGTTGTATCCAGAGATAACATTCCTAGGTACCATTCGATCGAGCCTCGAAAGGGGCAAGTGAGGGAGAACGGCCTTGTCCAAAATACTTGAGCGCCTATATCTAGCTAGTTTGTGGTTTGATGTCCACACGAACCGAGTCGCTTTGCTGCCTAGTAAACGGAAGGAGCTACCCGAAATATAAAAGTAGCGCTACTCGTTTGCTTTAAGCAGACGGGTAGTCAGAGTTTTAACGAGCCTGGCCTGGCAAGTCGACCTTGTTAACCAATTTCTTTAAGCGGACCATAGGAGGATCATACCTGCTATTGAGGAGTATTTAACGAACACAGTACCTCGGGGATGACTGTGCCCAGGGGACTATCGCCTCTACCCATAAAGGCATTGGACGCGAGGTGGTTGTGGTATTAGCGATTCGGCCAGCTAGAGTCGCAACCCACGAAAAGGTTCCAAGGGGAGGAATCCCTTTGGGGAAATTCCTTTCACAGCCATTTTCGCAAGGAAGAAACGTATGGCCTTTAGCTCAGTTACCCCCTAATGGCAGCGCCAGGAGACGCGGACTGACTGCACCCACTAGTTGAGAGAGGGAGCCTCGGATATTTTGTATGTGGTCATCACACGAAACAACACACAGTACGAAAGTCTGCAAATAGGGATGATGAAGTAATAAAAAGCCGAAGCCGCTGCCAAGTAATACCGAGAAGTGGTTCCGTAGAAGAAGAAGCTTAGGTGGTTTGATTTTTGTTGTTAAAAGTCCGAAATAACTGCAAGCGAGGAAGTAGAATACATTATCTTTTTTTTAAATCTCCAAACTTTCCAAAATCGATTTTGCTCCGCATAAAAAGAGGGGCGTTTCATATTTTGGGGAATTTTGTACTCGAGTATATTGGAAGATGTTTATCGAAAGCTCTAGAGTATACGCCTAGGAAAAGCACTCTGTGTTATGCTTGCCAAAAGCCAACGTCTTTTGTTTGAAGAAATACTATACACATAAGAAAACGTGATGAATAAGAATGATTGTTTTACAAGCAGATGTGTGGTTCAGTTGATTTGGTTTGTGTGCGCCGTGAATTTTGATATGCTTATTTCACCGGTCAGCGCCAACGGGCAACTCAAAGAAGCGCCAATGATGCCCTATTACAGTCGTATAAAAACTCTCGACGATTACTGCAACTCGCCATTAGAAAAAGCAAACAAAAGTGTTTTAAAAAACTCTGCGATGACGCAGACATGAACCCGTGGGGAATGGCGTACAAGGTGGTGATGAAGAAGATAAGGTGAAAAGCGCCACAAATAAAGTGCCCAACGCTGCTCCAAAATATTATCTCGGTCCTGTTCCCTCGACATGAGCGAAATGGTTCACATTTCTCCTATAACAGACGGGCAACTTGGCCAAGCTGCTTCAAAATTGGAGGAAGGCAAAGCTCCAGGGTCAGATGGGATCCCTAATAAAGCGTTGAAAGCTGCAATCCGTGTTGTCCCTCAAAAATTTTCAATAGACTGTTATCGGTGAGCCCAATGTCACGTCTTGCACAAGGGCGAATTGTCTAGTCCTTTTGAGGTGAACAGTGGAGTTAGACAAGGTTGTATTTTATCACCAATACTGTTCCTTATTACCATCCACGACGTAATCTGCGATGCTCTAGGCGACCATAAAAGTAAGGGTATCAGGTGGAAGTTATTTGATTACCTTCAGCACCTGGACTACGCCGACGACATTTGCCTTCTCTCAAACACACAGGATCATCTGGCTCAAATGACGCATGCTTTGCATCGTGAAAGTCGAAGTGCTGCCTTAAAAATTAATGCCGCTAAGACTAAATACATGAGCTTGTCATCAGGAGGGCAAAACACCATTTCTATCTCCGAACAACCGATAGAAAAAGTCGAGGACTTTAGTACTTACCTTGGAAGCGTAGTGACCGCGGATGGTGGGGCTGATGCCGATGTAGAGTCGCGTATAAATAAAGCCCGAGCAGTATTTTTCAGTTTGACTCGTCTCTGGCAAAACCACAACATCTCCAGAAATACCAAACTCCGGATCTTCTTAAGCAATGTAAAATCTGGGTGTTCCACGTGGAAGGTGACCAGTAACATTACCACCAAACTGCAAACTTTCGTGAATCAGTGCCTACGACGCATCCTACGAATTCGCTGGCCTGAGGTAATATCGAACGACGACCTCCTCAAAATTACTCGCCAAAATAGGATAGGCATCGACATCAAACGGCGAAAGTGGCAGTGGATAGGTCACACACTTCGAAAAGAGCCAAAAAACATTGCAAAACAGATCTAGATTGAAATCCTCAGGGAACCGTCGTGTGGGACGACCCAAAAATACATGGAGAAGATCTGTTGAGGCAGAGGGAAAATCTATAGGCAAATCGTGGGACCAGCTAAAGGCGATGGCTACTATTAGGCAGAAGTGGAAAAGAGGCGTAGTCAATGCCCTATGCGCCACTAGGGGTTAAAAGGAACCAGAGAGAGAGAGAGAGAGATTAAGGGTTTTGACTCGAACAACAACATAACCTCCAAAAAAGCCATTAGGTATTTTGTGGTTATGATAGATTCAAGACTGAACTTTGGAGAGCATTTGAACGTTTGTATGTGAAAAAGCGGCGGTAGCCACCGTGGCTTAAGCAAGGATTACGCCGAATAAAGGCGGTCCAAGAGCAAGCAGGAGATTATTGCTGGCCAAGGTTGTTACTTCGATACTAATGTATGTCTCGCCAGTTTGAGGTGCTTCGCTAAACTCCTCTGGGAACGCCCAGAAATTAAGCTGAAATTACCGTGCTAAATTAGGTGCGCGTACAGAGCGTGCTCTGTGTACCAAACAACTTTGCACGAAGTTGCTTACGTGGTTGCTGCAATAATCCCAATAGGAATTCTGGTTCAGGAGACAAGTAGATTGTATGTAATCAAGCGTAAAGGGGGAGAAGAATTTATTGTTAAAAAGCGATCAGAGTTATCATTCTCGATTGTCCTTTATTAAAAATTTTAACACTTTTTCCATGAATACTCTAAGGGCCGATGAACAGAACTGACAGGAAATCCTAATTGCTGTCGATGATTTGAAATTTTTAAACTCATGAAAAAATTCCTAGTTACAATCATGAACTTGAAAAAAAAAATTTCTTTCAGACAGAACCAACTTTCTTGGCGTCATATTGGACAGAAAGCTTAAAAGCCCTACCTACACTTCTAAGGAAACAGATTATCACAATCATTAACGTATTACTACTTCGAGATTTTTGTTTGACAAGATTTTATACAGATGATTCCATGACTGAATCTGGCATAGCAGCTGGAGTTCACGCCGAGGGGTTTGATTGGAACCTTTCAATCCGATTACCTACTCACTGTCGTGTTCTTTCGGCGGAACAAGGAACGTTTTTACTTTCATTAATAGCCAGAATGCGATACTCCTGAAAGAGTCTACTGAAAATGGGAAATCACATTCAAAATTGCCTGTGTTGGATCCCTTGGCCCAGCGGATATCGAGGAAATCATAAATGGGATGAACCAGTACGACGATACATTGCAGGAACAGTATCAGACAACCAACGACATATTGGTATAGCCGTCCATTCAAGTAAACCGACCACCAAGCAGCCCGCCAGAAGCGAGGCGAACTCAAGATGGATTAATGCAGATACAGGTCCAGGAAAAAGCAGCTTTGGCCTGATCTGAATTCCTCTAAATTATCAACATACATAACCTTCCGTATAGCGAAATTTTGGACATACCTACGAATTAAGTTTTAAATGACTAATTTCATTGATAGCAATGAAATATTAAAAATGTCTGGAATGCTAAACAAAAACGATTCTGCATGTTCATTTCGTGTGACAAAACAAACTTTTTGTTTCTTTCCCTGCAAATTATACAAACAATTGGAGCAATTCTCTCTGAAATAAGCGAAATGTTTTTTGCTCTTTACAAACTGACAAAAAACTATTTCCAAGTTAAAATATTTTCATAACAATAACAAACGCGACTTGATGCAGACTTTTTAATGACTAATTGCGGCGACTCGGGGGTTGTTTGGACACAGCACAACAATTCGTCGACTTCTCTATGTGACTAAATATTAAATAATATCTGCCATAATAGCTACTGGCTATGGGATATTGTAATGGCTCAAAAATTCCACCCCATAGTAGTATTCATATTCACACAGATTACACTGTGTGTAGTATGTATTACGTGCACCGTGTCGCTGTGCATAATAGCCTCGAAAATGAACAGCACTCCGTGTCGCGTCGTTTTCGTCGTGGCACAGCACAATGAGAATACATGGCTGAAAATCACGGCAACTATAGATTAAAATAACTTTTTGCGATTATTTTAAATTTTTGCCATTTAACTGCTGTCTCTGCTGTTTTTTCCGTATGTTGCAATTGCAGACAACTTGCAATATTGCAATGGTACGAGCATAAGACAACACAAGAATAATATGCATTTGCACTGCTATACTGCTAGTACATACATACTTGTGTAATTCGCGCAAATTATTCGCCAGTTAAGAGTTTTGTCGGACAGATACACATTTTCATTTCGCTAAAAAGGAACAGACATTATAAATTTTGGAATTTTACGTTATACATATAAATTATATGTTCCAGAGAACGCGACGCGACGCAGTGGTATAATATGGGAAAGAAAGAATTCTGTGGTCAAAAGTCAAAACAGCATAACTCGACTTATGTCAAAATTGAGTTACATATGCCATCTTGTTAAGCATTTTTTGTTTTATTTTGTAATTTTTTTTCGTGCCAATCGGATAAAAGGTTCCAAAGTTATTAATAAAAAACCTAACAGCATATCTCGCCACGATCAGAATTACAAAAGGTATAACAGCGTAATTCCCCATTATGTCGTTATTCCTTTTCGTATTTCGACGAAGGAACACTGTTTTACAAGTGTAGCTCGTGCATACATAACTACACTTTGTTATTCAGATTATAAATTCTCAAACTGAGCACACATATGTGGAGATATGTTATTAGTCAAAATGCACTTTCTTCGAATTCCAATATGTAACTAGAGTTATGTTTTTATTCCGTGAACAAGTCTGCTCCAAAAGGATAAATAGTACTATAATTATGCTATTATGCTACTAGTGTGATATGCTATATCATAGGAGTAACTTTATATTATAAGATTATGCAGAAGGTTTTCTGCATAATTATTTTACGAAATATGATTTGAAGATATCGACGAAGTAGCGTTCTACTTCTGTCCATTTACCAGGCTCGAATTACGTACTTCAAGTTTGAAGGCTGTCAATATGCCAGTGCATCGCTCTGCTTTAGCCCAGTGCGACTTTAAAATAGGCCAGTGAGTATATTCTGTCTTTTAACGCAGGTTAGACGGCATAAGTCATCCTCATATTCCAGCCTCACTAGCCTCGCTGGTACAGCAAATTCCAGCATTATTTCCTACAGTGCTATCGATACTCTTCCTTCAAACTAATTAGATGCCCCTGTAACACACACTTCGGCTTATTATTTTTTTTATCTTCGGGATTACTTCGTCGCTCCATATTTTAAGTAGTAATCTTGTGATTGTGCCCGTTCCACCGTGCTGCAGTAGTTCCACTGGGATTTCGTCCGCGCCTGGGTGTTTAGTAGGTTGAAGTTATTGAATGGCAAGATTAACTTCCTCTTATCTTGGGGGTTAAACGGTAGGGTCTGGCTAAGTCAACTACGCATCGCTTGTGTGGGGAAGTTTGATCTTATTTTGAGAAGCTGCTCAAAATACAATTAAAATGCCGCTGGGAATGTTACCATCCTTGTACTTACAGAGACTTGTCTTGGCTTGCTATCCACTCTTAATTGCATTTTTTAGCTTGTACGCATGTCTAATATTCTTATTAGCTAATCTGTGGTTAATTTGCTGCATAGGTTCTTGTCATGATTTTTACATTTCTTACATCTAATTAAATTCTTTGATAATTACCGAAGTCCGTTATATATTTCCTTTTCGGCTCGAGATATTCACCAGGATCTCCTAAACTCATTTGATGGTGTATTTGAGCTCTTGCGAACTCTTGGACGTACTGATGTTGTTTAGCATTGACGACCATTTTTCCTCAAAGGTGACAATGTACGTGGCCGCTATGACATCGTTTGTAAAATTGTCAACCAGCAAGTTTTTGTAAAAATGTTGCACCCGAAGGTCTTCTTCACTAAATAGTGATCAGAATCGCAGTTATCTCCTCGATAGGATCGGAGATATAAAATGGTGAAAACCCATCTCATGGTGCTTGATTTGGTTCACGGTGTATTGTATTGGAGATTTGACTGCATAAGAATGCGTCGATGCGTCGTTTTCGACCAGGTTTCAGCCGCTCGCTAAGTCGATATGTCACTGACCGATATAAAGGTTTGTCTTCGTAGAGACGACTCATGATTTGATCGCTTAGCGATTGAAGTTAAAGCACGCGCCGGTTTATTATCCACACAGACATGTTCCTTACTTTTAAGTCAATACTAGGAAAGTAGCATCATTCAAAAAATATGCAAACATGGATCGAAATTAGATGCAATATTACGATCGCTGAGCGATCATCACATGAATCGTCTCTACGAACATGTACCTTAATTGACTCCATAATGGAGGCTATAACCCCCAATAGTTCCTCTATGCTAGCTTTTGTTTCCAGATTTGGTATTAAAATGTCCCAACACCAATTTGTCGTCATTTGATGGAATGTAGTAAAACTAATCCTTAACTGCTTATTCTTTCAATTCGGTAGAGGAATGCACATTAATAAGTCGGAGATTACCGAAACAGGACTAAATGCAGATCGGAAAATGCGGATCGGAAAGTCCTAATGACACCTGGCTTAATCGGGCAGCGTACATTCCAGGATCCAAAAGAGTAGTTGGTTGTTCGTTTGCGGGGTCTTTTCCGTCCGTCCAATCCGAGGCTTTGTTTCAGGTTTCTTGACTTGATATTTTATAAGAATAAGTTTAATAAGGTTAACCGCGGAGGAGGGTCATCATGGGGATGCGTCGAAAATAGGCTTCAGTTTTTGATTCTATAGGTTTTCTGTCACCATATTACCTGAGACGCTAAAGTTGCTAATACTAAGGGCGGAATTCATAGTCCTCACTTATACTTAAGGGAATTCTTATTAATTATGCGATTCATAGTCGTTTATACTTAAAAACTAAATTTCAATTTTGCTATCACTAGATAACTTTTTATAATTTATTTGTCAATTACTATAATTGGGCTCCTGAAATGAATTATTTTATCGAATGTGGCAGTGCCTTTATAAGTGACGTTTTGCCCGAATAAGTATTCCCTTATACTTATTTCTTAAGGGAATTCTTATTCCTTAAGTGACGACTATGAATTCCGCCCTAATTGGCGTACCAAAAATGATATGACCTAGCCCTCTAAAGTTACATCGAGGAAGACATTAAGAGAAGGCCTTTGCCCCCTACTGATTAATTCATTGAAATTATTTAAAAATAAAGTGTTGTGCTATCAAAATGTAGGGCGGAATGCATAGTCCCCACTTAAATAATAAGAGTTTTCTCTATATAAGTGAGCCCTTAAGGGAACTTCGTATTCATAGACATTACTTATTTTTTCTTATGTTTTTTGGGGTGCTGAGCACGAATCAGAAGCTTCCCATCAACATTTTGTTGCGGAACAAAGTCAAAATCGCGAAATTCCCTAAATTTGTTGCTGTTTTTCCGTTATTTGGCCCCTAACTCTGAAACTATTTATTTCTGCGAAAAACTCTCCATTAATAGTTCAGAGAGCACATAATTGTGCGTCCAAAGAGACATAAATACTATAAATCCGTTGAGCGGCACTACTAAAATTGATAATTTAAATTTGCCATTTTTAACATAGTTCCATATTATGAATAAAATTTTGAGATTGAACGGTTTTTCATTTTTGGTCGCAACAGTTGCATTTATCTTGTACATTATGTATTTTGGGGTGGAGAACCTGAATTCGTAGCTTCCCACCAAAATTTCGTTGTAAAACAGGGTCGAAATTGCAAAAAACGCCAAAAAATTACTATCAACTGTAGCTTTACCGGTTAACGCATTTTAAAGATTAATGGCGCGTTGGACCCGCAATTATGTTTTTCTAACATTTTCATGGACAGGTTTTCGGAAAAATGTACACTTTCGGAATTATAAACAAAAGAACGGGAAAACTCCGAAAACTTTGGGTTTTTTCGCGGTTTTGACCCTGTTTCGCAACAAAATTTTGGTGAGAAGCTCCGGATTCGAGCTCAGCACCCCAAAAAACATAAGAAACAAAAAAAAATGCTCCACCACACTTTGCAATCTGAAATCACCTAGTTACTATACCTACTATAAAAAATATAAAGTAGTTAAAAATTAATAATTTTTTGAAAAATTTCAAAGTGCTTAAATAATAAGGATATGTCAACAAATATATGAATTGATATTAGGTTACTAGATATGTACCTTAACGAATAAGGGAACCCTTTAGGAAACCCTTAAGCGTTTGCATATTGAGTGACTATGAATAGCGTCAGTTCCATAAGGGTTCCCTTACGTATAAGTGGGGACTATAAATTATAGTACATATTTTATTTTATTTTTCATAATTTAAAAAACAACCTTATTCATGAAATCGTGAAAATAGAGTCAAAAACTTTAAATCGCGAGACCTCATAACTCAATTATAAGACAAACAGCAAAAAAGCATATCTGTACATAAACTGAATGCAATTCAGTTGTAGGATTTGGAAGAACAGCTTATGTGTAAATATCATAGTCGTGGCCTGAGATTATACAATGGAATAATGACATATCTCGAATTACGCTTTAAAATATGTTTTCCCTCAACAAGGAATAACAGCATAAGTAGATTTTTTCGCTATAACTACAAAAATATTATAGTTATCAACAAAATTATTATCCTATAAAAATTTGTATTTTTTTCACTCTATATATTGGTAAAACACGCCTTAAAATATTTATAAACTTTTATCACAGAATTTTTCAAAACTTTAAAATGCTCTCCTGAAAAATCAACAAATCGGACTTATGCTGTTTTACCTTTTGACCACAGAAATATTGAGAAGTATCGGATCGAACAGCAAGTTATAATTCGACTTTCATTTGATTGCAAAAATACTCTATTATTGTTAGTCTTATCACTAAACGGCCAGAAATGTTGGTATATAAACTATACAATTTTCGTATACATATAAATCCATAAAATGTTCAGATAAATATGTATTGCGCTCTAAAAAAAAGTCTACGAAAATATTATTAATTTTATAACAAAACGATACAATAATTTCAATACCAGATACTTATTCAAATGTATATGATAAAAGAGTAAGCCATATTTATACGATTTATCTTCAGTTTAATCTAAATGTTTGTTCTTTTTTTCCATTATAGGACATTTTCCCCTTAAATATTTTTTCTAGTAAAATAAGTTTGAGCCTCCTACGACTATGCCTATTTCAAGCCAACAAAATATAAACGAAGTGTATTTTGTGTTTTAGTGTGCTGTGTTGACTGGACTACAGACCAAACATTTTTCTTTCACACTTCTTGATTATTAAAAAATGTTAGATTAACAATTTTTAAAATATTCGGCTGTTTGAAGCTGAAACTGATCCATTATAGCGAAAAAAAAATTACTTATTTTTATCAAATTGTCGGTTATCTCAAGTTTACCGAATGAAAAATCCCTTATTTTTTTATGGTTATGCAAAATGTTTAACATGGATAAAAATTTTAAAATCCGAAGAATATAAATACAATTTAATCAAACCAAATGAAGCTACCTAGATTTTTAAATTTACTGAAACGCAAACCTTTAAATATCTCGATTCTTGAAAAGTTGGACTTACGCCACTTTCAAAATAAGCGCTCCATATAATGAAAACAAATAGTAATTAACAAAATAAATAAATATTTAAGTTGACAGAAAACAATAAAACTAAAAGTTTGAAAAACAGGGTGAAGTGTAAACGAATAGACGAAAAGAAAATGAAAATTTGTGTAACGAATTTACGCTGTTTTAATTATTTTGAAAAGAGGTGATTCGATCGGTCCATCGCACAGATTCATCATACCGCGGACCGAAATGCATTCAGAATAAATTAAAGGAAAATTTCACAAAACCGGAGTTTTTCTTTATATATAATTTGCCGTCTATAAGGTAGACAACGTTTGTTAAACCAAACTTAACATCAGACCACAAAAATTCGTTCGCGTTTAGTGATTAAAAACCAATAGTATAGTGATTTTAGCTGAAAAAATGATGAAACCCAAACATCAAAAAAAAGAGCTGACTTTTGATGCCAAATTGTTCTATGGCCTTACCGCATTACGCAGTAAAAAGTTAGACTTTTTTGCGCGTCACATTTGGGGTGGAGGGGGTGGCAAATAGGTGAAATTAGGATTTTTCGCCAATATCATGTTAACTGTAATATTTGCAGCAAAATGTTCTGAAGACGATTTAAACTACACAAAATTTCCTTTCTAATGATATATTATATCATATACCTTCTCTTGGCAGATTATATACTAGACCTTAAAACGTCCCTCCACCAAATATTACTTCGATCTGATTAAAACAAAGGGTACCTTCCATACAAAATGACCGGAAAATTGCCTACGAGCAAAACTTTAATTTGGTTGACTTGTTCCCTTATTTCTTAATAAACTAGTGGCATTGAATTTGAATAATTTGTATGGGAGGTGCCCTTTGTTTTAATCCGATCGAAGTAATATTAGGTGGAGGGTCTAATGGGACTTAGCCTTAACGTTTACCAAAATTTTTCCCGCCTGCTGTGATTCGGCGAAAAGTTACGGGCATGTCTTTTTATTAAATGTTAATAGGGAGTATTGGAGAATGCTTTCTTGGGGCAGCCTGAGTCTCCGCGTGGGACAGCTATATATTGTTAGGAATAGTTATCCCAATTACCATGGCTCCAATTTAATTACTTCAGGAGCTAGAGCACCAAATGTAACTATCAAAAAATCTAAATTACACCAAATGTTTTAAGTTCTAGTATATAATCTGCTAAGAGAAGGTATATGATATAATATATCATTAGAAAGGAAATTTTGTGTAGTTTAAATCGTCCTCAGAACATTTTGCTGTAAATATTACAGTTAACATGATATTGGCGAAAAATCATAATTTCACCTCTTTGCCACCCCCTCCCCCCAAATGTGACGCGCAAAAAAGTCTAACTTTTTACTGCGTAATGCGGTCAGGCCATAGAACAATTTGGCATCAAAAGTCAGCTCTTTTTTTGGATGTTTGGGTCTAGAGCTAAAGTCACTATACTACAAACAAACTTTTCGAAATATCACTCTGCCTATATGACCCCAATAAATGATTATAGGGAAGAATAAAATCCACTTCTAAATACTGCGAAATTCTCCCCGACATGGCATGGTTGAAACGGAGATACGACGATCTGCGGACTCCTCCCTCCTGATTAAAAGATTATGTTACCATTGCGAGTTATCGTCTATGTTAGACAGACAACAAAGCGAAAGAGGGGGAGGGGGGAAAGTCGCTCATGATTCCGGTCACATCGTCTAGGGTTGTAAATCACTGAATTAAAACGATATTTGGGCAATTTGACCAAACATATACTGCTGTACTAAAGCTTGCGACCAGCGAACCCATCTATTTCTAACACTATCTCACTAAAAACTACATACACATATTTGCTATTTTTAAATTAACCATAAAAGCTTCGTTTCTGATAGGTAATAGCCATAGCCAATGATCCATAAAAATGTACTATAGTTAATTAACCAGACCACCAGCGAAAAAAAAATGGCCGGACCATTAGCAAGATTGAAGTGTATTGAATTGAAAGCAGATTTCTGTTATGTTTACGCATTCAAATGATTTCTAACGCGAATGAATGAAAATGTTATCTCAATATTGGCCAGACGATTTCCGTCAAACAGTCGATAAAATTAAAGTAAATATGCAAACAGTGTTTTTTTTCTCTGTATCAAGAGAGTACTGCGGTGTGGTTGATTTTGCATTAAATGTATGTGATTTATTTGCAGATCTTTTCATTGAATGTTTTGCCCACTCTCCGTAATCGATCAGTTTGTACATAAGCGATAGATGATGATTTACCAATAAAAGTGAAGACAAACGTGCAAATTTTAAACAGATGATTCATAAGAAATATATTATAATTGATTGCTAATATTGAAAGCGTTTACAATGTAATGATATATTGAAAATATTGATTCAGTAATTCATTTAATTCTGCGTCAAACATGAAAACCACCCGCTTACGTGAACAATTTTATGTAACGAAACGTGAACATGTCCTGAAAGTTCAAAAGTCTAAAACATGGAGACTTAAATGACTGTGTACGTGTGGACATTATTAAACATTCACCCAAAATACATTCGCTATGACGATTGAATAGATTTTTAAAAAATGTTACAGATATCAAAGATTTGCTGAGACCCGCGAAACAGTATTAATAAAAAACGAGACCGAGTTCTAATCGTGCAAATAGCACGATGAGTGTATACCCTATACCAGCCATGGGCAAAGTACGGCCCGCGGGCCAATTGCGGCCCTTTGGGCTATTGAATCCGGCCCGCGACATGGTTTTGAAGAAACCCTAAAAATTACACATAGTGCGAAATATAATTTCTGTGGAGCTAGAATAGGATAACATGTTCCAACTCATTGCGTCTTAAGTTTGGCATTGTCGCATGTAATATTAACTAAGTTTGCATGCAACATCACGAACATCAGAGGAGTAGTAGTGTACTGCCTTAAGACTTTCCTACAGATCTTCTCAGTCACATCAACAATTTGAACTTTAAACTCCAAGAAAAAAGTCAATCAAACAATGATATCAGCAGTAATGCGATAGAATTTATTTTTCAAACAAATTCAAGAAAGACCTTACTCATTTCACAAGACTAAAAACTATTGCAGCTAGGGAAGACAAACTTAAGAGTTACGAAAGTTGTTGAAAGGAACCTTTCAAAGTTGTTGAAAGGAACCCCGACATTTATAGATCGCCATTTAATGCGGACTGTGAATCAAGTAGTTGCAAAGTAAGGCTTCAAATATAATACCGGCAGCAACAGCAGCAGCAACAGCAGCAGCAACAGCATTGCATGGCTGATTTAATTGTGCTTGACATTTCGCGCTTCTGCTGTTGCTGCCGGCATTCTATTTCCTAACAATGAATTAAAGCAACCCTTTCTCAATGCTTCTTAAGTTGAGTTCTACAAGGCCCCGTCAAACTCCCCAAGCAACAATTCGTTTGCTTTAAAGAAGCACTCCATACTGTAGCAATCATATAGTACCACAAAATTCATTTATCGTGTGACATCGCTTAAAGTAATATTTTGATCCGATAAAACATGCTTAAAGTATTTTCCGGAAAGCTTATATCATCATTATGGAATAAATTTAAAGATGGTGGTATAAAACTTCGATAAAACTGTCTCTAAACGTTAACCTAAGAACGTACTCCTTTAAATACTCCACTCTTGTGTTTATTGGATGATACAGCACGAACATGCAATGGTCTCTCTAAGTTAACTCACACACATGCATTATATTCTTCTATAGCACAGTCGGTGTCATTCTTATAGTGTGACATTCGTATAAAAATAAATAACAGGCGCGACAATCCAACTTTGGACTAAGGCCGCAGGATGTGTTAGTGACATCCTATTTCCAAGATCTTATCTGCTTTTTTGTTGAGGTAATGAGATCAGCATCACACTCAGCAGTGTTATTTATCCCCATAAATGGGTACTCGTTTAACATCTGAGTGAGATCATAGTCCGTCACAAGCTCGTGAGTTCGAAAAACACCATGGAACACGGTGAGATTTGAACTCATGACCCTGTGCACCAAAGTTGCGCGCACTAACCGCTCGACCAGCCAGACTACATTCGTATGGTCATCCAATAAATGGTTCACCGTAGTTTTATAGAAGGATGAACGTTGTGATTTAATGAATTGACACTTATGAAGGGCTCTGGAATACCACGTTTCTTGAATTGAATTCATTGAAATATTGCTTGAAACCAACATTTCCTCACTCCTTGTTAGCTTATGAATCAATTAAGATAATCTCAGCGATATTTGAGGTTGGCCGAGTGGTTAGAGCGTCGGACTGGCGTACTACAGTCGCTGGTTCGACGCTGGCTGCGGGAATTATTTTTTTTTTCTCTTTTTTTTTGCAATCGCGAGAAAATGACAGAAAATGATGACATAACACATGATGTATGTCTTTCTCGAAGCGTAATTCAGTGCTACAATGAGGTTCTATTGGATCAAAAACGGCGCCAGATGCCATTATTGGACTATTATTCAGTGTTTATACCCTGTAAAGTGCCCCTATTGTCGTTAGAAGAGAATATTTTACGAAGTATTATAGGGATGAAATTGTTACTTGGGTCAAGCTTTCCGAACCTGAAAGCTCACGCTCAGAAGATAATTGAAGATAAACCTTCGATAGAGCAGCCTTAGAAACCGATTTACTGACGATCAGCTAATCATCGTTTGAACCAGATTACGAACAACTTTTAGAATCCTAGTCTTATAGGTTGTATAAGACTGAAGTATGTATGTAAAAATTGAAAACAACATTTATCATTTTATTTTCACACAAAAATTAGAGAGGGACAAGAAATGTTTAATATCAAATGGAAAAATAATTAACTCCAGAATTCATGTGTGCTCAACAAGGAAAGAAAATTAAATTGAAAAAAAAAGAGACCGAGGTTTATTTCGGGCTGCCGAAATTTGAAAACCCGTCACACCTAAACGAAACTCAAGTTTGTTTGTGTTAATAATAATTTCGGCCGCATACTATATAACGTTTTCCGATTCCACCTGCTCCTAGATACGTTGAGGCTAAGCCATTTATTTATGTGGGGAATATGAGTTTTGCAGTTAGACTCCTCGCTTATAAAAATTTGTTTTTTAAAATTTGTTCGGCCCGCCTAGATACCTAATTTGTGATTTTATCTGGCCCTCCTCTTAGAAAGTTTGCCCATCTCTGCCCTATACCCATGTACAGACCTAGCAGGCACGCAAAACCCAAAATATTCAATTTCATATTTTTTATAGAGCAGGGAGTTGGGTCTGACCTGGCAGATCTTTATTATCTTATCAAGGCATCCAACGGCTACCATTTGATACTAATTTGAAGTTTTTGGCGACATTCTATCAACAGATATGGCTGAATATAACTTTGTAGGGGAGGTAGGGGTACGGTATCCCATCTTATGGGTATAGGGTATAAAAACACTCACTCGGCCCTTATTTATTTTATTGTACGAATATATTTTATTTTTTGAACATAATTTCTAACTTTCCCTAGTGCTTGGGGCTCAGAACTTTTCGCTGCAGATGCCCTGTGTGTTCCTAAGGACTTATTGCAGAACCCCATAGCGAATACTTCAGTCGGAGCCCGGTGCCCGGGTCCCATCGTAGAACATATAGACCGATATGTCCTCATTTTTCAGAAATTGCTATTTTACAAAATCATACTGCTCATTTTGACAGGGACTACCATACATCAATATATCTCGCGAATTTCGAATCCTATAGTAGTAGTTCTTGGTATATCCAGCTTGATGGAATTAACCTGGCTAAGTTAAATTAACCTAAGAACACGCAGCAGCGCATCGACAATTATTTAATAATGACATTTGTTTCTAATAAAGATCTGACAAAAACGTCGCATTGCATTGCATATCCGGTGTTTGTTTCCTGTTTCAAGGACACTAAGGGCTCTCGTCCACTGGAAGCGTAAACTTGAGCGGCGCGGCGCTCCAGCGGCAAAGCTTTCACAAAATGTGCGAAAAAAAGCTTTTACTAGTAAAAGGTATAACCACACACAATATTCAGAAAGCTTTTCCATTGTATTGAATGGAATTTTTGTTTATTTTGCATAGTTACGCCATATTTTGCTTGGTTACGCCATTCAAATTCGGAAAAGCTTTAAACGCGGGAGCGCCGCGCCGCTCGAAGCAGGTAATGGACGGCAGGCATAAATGGAATATTTCGAGCTTAAACGAAAAAATTACGGCTTTAAAAAAAACATATACGAGAAACACGAAAATTTTCCATTGGATACCAATTATCTCCTGTGAGGGTCATTGAAACAAGTAATACACGCCGGATATGGAATGTACTCGACGTCTTCTTTGATATGACACCCCGCATGCCCACGTTCGATCAAGGTTTGTAATTAGTGTCCTTTTATGTCCTTTTTGAGAGCTTTCCGATAATTTTTTTTAGCAACTTTAATGGTAGAATCTTTAGCTATTATAGATTCGGAAAAGTGAGAAACGTAGTGACAATTTAAATTACTCTCGTAATTATGGCTTTGGAAAGATACACGGGAAACACAATAATTCTCCATTTAATCTCGATTTATTCCGTTGAGGGTCCTTGAAACATGGAACAAACACCGGATAGGTAATGTACTTGACGTCCCCTTTGATTTGATACCCCAGATGCCGACCTCCGGTCAAGGATTAAAGAGTATCCTTTTTTGTCCTTTTTGGGACCTTTGCGATCTTTTTTTTAGCAAAATCAGTTTTAGATTCCTGGGAGCCGACTGATTCAAAAACCACAAGAATTAGCCTAACTCTTTTTTTTATATTTGAAATGCTAATATGACTGCACTATTTACCAGACTTTGGAGAACTCACCAAAAGCGTTTGATGCGACGAATGCCTCCTGCAAGGCCGCCCCTGCAATATATTCCATCCCAGCGTTGTGATGGATTTTCGAAAGTAACTGGCTATAAATTTTGGGTTTTCTGTTGGAGGAATTGATCTGGGAAACTTAAGGCTGCCTTAAGAAAAACTAGAGTGGTATTCACTTGTTAATAATGTATTATAAATAGCAAATAAAGACTCTCCTATCCGCTCTCCGGAGATCAAATCTCGGCGTGGTCCAAAATTTCCGTACATGTGCAAAGTTAGGCATACTTTTATCTGTTTCCTTTTCTGCCATGTTGCATTCTAAATATGCATTTTGAAATTGGTAAAAAAAAACATTTTTTGTGAAAAACTGCGTAACATAAAGGTGAACTGTCGCGGTTTAAAGGTCGATCCGCACTTTTCAGTCATCAGTCACAGCAATTTTCCATACAAGTTGACAGATTGTGAATTAACTGATTGACTGACAATCTGTTAACTTGTATGGAAAATGACTGTGACCAATGGCTGAGAAGTGTGGATCGACCTTTAGTCAGTTCACGTTTTCGCTGTAAATTTAAGGTGAAGTGAGTTGCGAATTTTTGCATATTTCTGATACATATAAAAGATAGAATTCTTTGGTTAGGTTAGGTTTGTTAAGGGGGTCGCCAGGAAGTGAAACCCCAGCGCACTTAGACTAGTGATAAGTCCATTGTGATACCGCCAGTGAGAAAAAGTAGCCTTAAAATTTAAACAGTTGTTTGGAAACAGCGTGTTCTGGCAATATATTTATTGAGCTGTATTGGGCTCGCATCTCGTGAGATCATCCACATCGTAAAAGTACCTAGAACCAAGAAACCTTAAACGTTTCTCCGCTAAAGCCGAGCAATCACAGCGAAGATGATGTACGCTCTCTTTTTCTTCTTCATCTTCACAGCTTCTGCAGTAGGCGTTGTGAGGAATTTTGAGTCTCCTGGCAAGTTCCCCGATAGGTAAATGACCCGTTATAACCCGAACCACACTTCGAATATGTACTCGGTCCAAAGACAATAGCATGGTGGAGCGGATAAAATATATCCGCCCACGGTCGAGGGTAGATGACGTATCACAAGACTCTGTGCGACTTATCAGGAGGTCAGAAGAGTCAATAGCTGAGCTTCCAGGAAATGTGTATCGAACAGACACAATGATTTTGATACATGAGGACGTCCATGAGCCACCCTTTTTATGAAGAGAGCATGGTACGGATGGGTTCGTCGCTAAGATTTTCCTAAATCTAGATATCTCTGAATACCCTTCTTTGCATTTACAAAAGCTTCTGCAATCGTTGCGCTATGCTCCTCTTAACCTTTTTTTTTAAAATAAATGTCTCGTAAAGAAGTGCCAATCGGATTCAAGTCTCGTGGACTTAGCTTTGTCAAAACTTCTCCTACACGTAACCCTTGATTCAGAGATCTTAGGGGTCCACCAAGAAGGTTTTTTCTTACCTCGCCACGAGTTGCCAGGATATGATTCAGCAGTCTTATAGCTTCCGTTAAAAGGTCATATTATCCAACTCCTGTCCACTGTTTGGCATTTGCGGTAGTGAAGGTAGCTCTGCAAGGAGAACCTCTTTAAATCTAGACCAGTTTGTCCTTCTGCGATTGACAGTGGGCGATTCACAATAGTGCGCTCCGCTAGACTGAACTGTTAATATCGGTGATCCAAGAAGGAGTGTTCCGCAGACACTGTCCAGTGTTTGATCAAATGAATCTTCCGGAGAGAGAGAGAGAGAGAGAGAGAGAGAGAGACAATCAGTTACGGAGAACATACGCTCTGCATGGGTTCAGTTGAAACTATATGTCTCTGGGACATAAATAAGAAATTAATTCAGTAAAAGAATTCAATAAGCGTGACATGTTTCTGAGCCAAAATAATTGAAGAAAAATATAATGACACTTTTCTCCAGAAGTCATCTTCGATAACATCAAAAGCCTAACCAACTTCCCTGCGCACCAATTCCCTGCTGTGCTTGGAATGTACAATGCAATTTCCATAGGAAAAATTCCAAAACATGTGCGGCACGACGAAACGTGACGACATGCCATTTTCTTCATTTCTATATACGCTTACGAATCAACCAGTTCTCAGCCATTTTATTGATATCCTGAATCTCCGCAGGCATCATAAAATATGTATTAAATTCAAAAAACCAAGCAAAAGCCGATTGGAATCCTAAGATCTCTTACTTCAACAATTTTTCTTTCTACTTTTTGAACAACAAAAAAAAATTGTTTGTGAATGATAAAAGTCCGCAAAAGAATTATGCACATACGTTGAAGTGAGGGTGGGTTCGAGTGCGCTCCGATGTATAGTACTATGTACTCAGAGTCTGAACGGAGGCCTTTATTGTTATGGAGTCCTTTACAATGATCCCAGCGTGCTTTCCAAAATTGTACATTTCGTACTGAATCAAAATCGCAATTTTTTGACATACATAAATACAGGAGAGATAAAAACGAAATCCTTCCTGGCTGACTCGTACGTTTCAAAAGAGCTAATATGTATGGACTTGTCAGATCGTTCTTGTGTCGTTTCTTTTTTTTTTCATATATTAGTAGTATTATTATTTTCTGAATATTTTTCTGAATGTATGTTGTACATACATATCAAAGAACCACTGACGGCTATTTGTACACAATTGAGCATAAAGCACAAAAAAAAGAAACGGAAATATATGAACACACAGTACTCTTCTGCGTATGATGATGTCTTCATTCGTAAGTTCAAATATGTTTTCTTTGCACAAAATTTGTCTTGAAAACGAGTAGGTTCTATATTTGTTCAATTGATGGGGCGCGTTTTGAAGGAAAAAAAATCACAAACCCAGCTATAGCACGAATAAAAGTGAATTGAATGAACGGAAGTATAAGCACCCGTGAGCGCTGAAAACTTTGACGAGATGAGAGATTTATTGGAAATCGTTTTCAATTCGTTACTTCAGTACATAAACACAGAAACGATGAACGTGAATCGATTTGTGATGGACGAATCGCATTGAAATCTGTTTGATTTAGGACTTTGCGAGATGGGAGTTCCTATATATCTTTGACATACCAAAAAGGGTCATTATTCGTTGGTTTTTGTACTGAATTTACCAGCAAAACAGATACAGGTTTTGGGGAAAAGGCTAAAGTTTTGCTCTGTTTTATATTTTTGATCGTTCCAAAAGACGATGATAGAGAAACATTATTATTGCCAAGGGTCAACTGTTTAATATAATTTATCAATGAAAGAAATTTACTAGAACGCTTCACTTACCAATTTGTATTACTAATTTGAACGTGAAGCCAAAACTGTTATGCGCTTCCAAATGACGAATATGGACATTTTATTATTCCATCCCTTTTACAGCATTTCTCCAATCTGTATGTTGATTATGAATTTCTTTCTGCTCTGCAGATATGCGATATGCCGTTTAGATGATGTTAACAGCTCATGTTGATATCAACATAACGTTCTGCCGAATTACTTATCCCCCCATGACTAATCTAATATCTATGAATTAATGAATGAAATATGGGTCGGACTAAATACCCGGAAGGGGTGGGCACTGCGACCAATAGTGGTCTATTGTGCTATAGTCCTTTTAATCTAAAAGACCCTCGACTAGCCTTATAAAGGCCAGTAGATCTTCCAGAGGAATGTTCCTAATCTCAGCAGAGCTTACACTGGTGCTCCCAATAAGAGAGTACCGAGAGCGAGCAACCGCTGGACAGTTGCAAAGAAGATGCATAGTGGACTCAATGTCCTCCAAACACAGGCGGCAGTCTGTCTCAGCTGACCTACCTATTTTGTTCAGGTGATACCTTACCCAGTGATGACCCGAGAGATAACCTACAAGCAGCCTTAAATTTACTCTGCTAAGGTGCATTACATTGTTGCCGCTGGTGGGGTTGAATAACGCTTTGGATTGGCGCAGTCCTGGAAGGCAATTCCAACGCTGCAGCTTTTTGGCGTTGATCCAATCCTTTATAACGGCTTTAGCCGATGACCAGCCAAGACCGCAAAAGGGTTCCGGTCCATAGAACGATGAAGAGGAGCCTTGCCACCTTGGTGGCCGGGTACCCAGTAGAGAGTAACTTTGTTGCCAGTGGCAAGTGCTGTAGCGTGTCATAGCATTCTTTGACCAACTTCGATGAAATGCTGTAGGAGGAAAGTGCATTGATGGCGGCTTGACTATCCGTACAGATTGCGATGTGGGCGCCTCTTAATTTTTTCAGTAAAATTCTTCCAGCGCAGGCCTCAATGGCGTGGATCTCGGCTTGGAAGACGCTGGGCCACGAACCCATGGCGATTGAGATCCGGGTGTTTGGTCCAAAGACCCCAGCACCCGTCCCTTGCTCCGTTTTGGAACCGTCGGTGTACCACGTTAAGCTTCCAGGTTCCAAACAAGGGTTGCCATTTACCCATTCCGTACGGTCAGGGATGAGGACCGAAAACTTCCAGCTGAAGCAAAGTACCGTTGTCATGTAATCTGAATTACTGCAGAACGGCGTGCTAGGTACTTGCAACATAATTTTCATATGACCAAATTCGCGAACGCGCCCCTCAGATGATAGGCTGAGTCTGAAGGCCTGAACAGCCGCACACTCCTGAATGTGTAGGTGGAGCGGGGTTAAGCCTATGATAGCTTCGATTGCAGCTGTGGGGCAAGTGTGCATTGAACCAGTAATGCCCATGCAGGCCAGGCGTTGTAATTTGTTCAGCTTCTTTACAGTGGATATCTGTGTGGTTTTGCGCCACCATACGAGTGCAGCGTAAGATATGATCGGACGTACCAGCTGGCGATAGAGCCAGTCCGTAATTTTAGGGGAGAGTCCCCAGGTTTTACCAAGTAGGTTTCTACAGGCCCATAAAATACGAGTCCCTTTTGTTGTCACATTTTCTATGTGGGTGTTCCAATTTAGTTTTTTATCTAGCATTACACCTATAGGTATTTAACCTCTTCAGAGTAATTGATCAGTGTACCGACTAGGGTGATTGGATTGTGTCTTCTAGTGAATGTCCGGATTGTGTCTTCTAGTGAATGGTACTAGTATAGTTTTCTGAGGATTGACACTCAAACCAACTTCCGCACACCAAAGCTGAACCAGGTTTAGAGCTGAGCCCATTACCTCACTCACTGTGCAGTCAAATTTGCCTTTGACTATGATAGTGATGTCGTCTGCATAACCAATGGCCTCGAAACCGTTTTCGCAGAGTCTAAGGAGAAGTTCATCAACGACAAGACACCACAGAAGCGGAGAGAGGACACCTCCCTGTGGGCAGCCTCTGACAGCGTTAACGCAAACAGAAGAGCCGCTAAGTGTTGATCTAATTTCACGTCCACGTAACATGTTCCCAACCCATGTGATCGTTGACGAAGGTATGTCTCTAGCCGTAAGGGCTCTAAATATACTGTCATAGCCTGTGTTATCGAAAGCACCCTCGATATCAAGAAAAGCACCCAGAGCAATTTCCTTGTCCTCGAGAGTACTTTCAATTGAGCTTACAAGTTTGTGTAGAGCAGTCACAGTGGATTTCCCTTTAGTGTAGGCGAACTGAGTCCTATGCAATGGACGGTCACAGTCCATCTTCTCCCTTATGTGCAGGTCCAATAATTTTTCCATCGCTTTTAGGAGAAATTACGTCAAGCTTATTGGTCTGTAGGATTTAGGTAGATCCTCTGGCTTGTTTCCGTGCTTCGGGATAAATACCACGTTAACCGCTCTCCACACACGTGGTACATACCCCAAGGTGTAACTAGCCTTCATGAGAGTAATAAGGGGATAAATAATTATCCCAAGGCAGTTTTGGAGCAAGGCCGGAAAAATACCATCCGCTCCAGGTGCCTTAAAAGGTTCAAAAGAGTTTATTGCCCAAAATCTAAATGAGATCATAATTCGTCACATGGCTCGCGATTTTAGAAACTATTCGCCGGCAGTAGGACTCGAATCCACGTCCCGATGCTTTGAAGGTGAGCACGCTAATCAATCAGGCTACTTATACGATCATGGTCCTGAAAATAATTTAACCCCGTTTCTATTATTAACATAGAAGTTCAGTTTAAAACACTATTACTCTTGGAATTTAGCCTTGCTTGTTCAAAGTCCTAAGTTTGCACATCCCACACCAAAATGGCATGAGAATAATGTTATCCTTTCCTTTGTACATATTGGCATTTTTCCGGTAGAAAACCAGCAATAATAAATCACATAAACATTTATTTGGCAAGGCACGCATTATTTTCAGCCCACTGTCTTGTTTATTCTCGCCGAGTGTCAAGTCAATGTAATAAATCCATCAACATCTATCCAGTTTTAGCTAATTTTGTGTTTTCGATATCTTCGAGGCACCATGAAAGCTCCAAATATGTTACTCATAAAGCATTATCCTAAACATTACCTACTTACTAGGTGTTAACTTATCGCTGTCCTGCAGGTAATATCGAATTCCAACAACAACTCGCAGCTTTCACAGAGTTTCAGGTTTCGCCCTGCAATCTTTCACGTGTGGTCCTCTTTCCGTCCTTCGCTCATAGAGTGAAAGCGTATATTAACTTTGTCATGAAGTTTGCAACGCATTGAAGGAAGCATCTCCGACCATATAAAAAGTAACATATATGATCATGATCAGCATGACTTGGGGAGTCGATTGGGCGATGTCCGTCTGTCTGTCTGTTGCGACGCGTTTTACTCGGCTAATTTAAAAGCTATGAAGCTGAAATTTTGCACAAATGCTTCTTTTTCTGCAGGCAGTTTGTATGTTTGAATCGGTAAAATCGGACAATGGGGTCATGGGGCTGCCATACAAACCCAATTAGGTTGTTCTAAGAAAAACTTTTTCATTTGTTCACCAATTTCAACCAAATTTCGCACAAATGTATTTCTATTGATGACACAAAACATACGTAAGAATGAATCAAATCGGACCATGGGGTCATGGGGCTGCCAGACAAACCCAAGCCCCCTTTTTGGCTCTTCTAAAAAACATTTTTTACACCAATTTCACACAACCTTATTTGACCACTTATTCCAACCAAACCCCACACAAATATTGTTTTGTCGATGCAACGGAACTTTTTTGAAGACAGTAGGAAAAGAATTGCGGGGAGGGATTAAATACAAGTCGTAGGTACGCCCGAAAAAACTTTTAGCCAGAGGGGAGCGAAGGGTATCCAAATTTCGGCCGCGCCCGAAATAAGCCTCGGTCTCGTTTTTAAACCCACTTTCTAACCTTCCGTTTGTCGCAATAAAAAATGTAACACGAGTAGACGCAATGCATCTATTAGATGCCAACTTTGGCATCCTGTTGTAAGGTAATGAATATCTTCATAGGATTTTTTTCTTCATTATCTGAATATTTGAAGCCTTGTCATACCGATAGCCAATATCAAAAGAAAAAAATCCGGTCTGTTAATAATTTTTGTTTGTTCTCTCTGCTCCCGCGCTTAAAGCTTTTCCGAATTTTACCGAGAGTGCATTCCAACTCTCACAACTGGAATTTGCTTCACTTTGACTGCACGCACAACAGGAACAGCACAGGCGCACAGCAAATTCGTGAGTCGAGAGTACATACGAACTCTCTTTACGAACTGCCTTGTAACAAAAACAAAACATAAGTCGTCATGCCAATAGTTTTTTCATGCTTCGCGCGACTCGTGCGATTGTTTCAATAAGTGTTGGATTTGACGCTTTTTGCCGCACGAACTTCAGGCGTTGAGAGCTACTTTTCAAATCAGGTGTATTAAATACACCCGATTTGAAAAGTAGAATACAAATTTTGTATTTTATATCTAACAATGGATATATGTATGTATGTAGATAAAAGAAATTAATAAATGCCGCTCATGGGCATTCCCCACTATGGGATATGCGGGATAGCCAATACCACCGCCGGGATATCCAATCAAAATTATGGGCTAGTATTTACCTTGATAATTTCCATTATATTGAATTTGAATTTGTTAATTTTGCATAGTTATGTTATGTTTTGCTTATTTACGCTGTTGGATGAAAGTGCGCAACGATTTTTTCAATCTAAGATGATGGCGTAACCAAGAAAAATATGGCGTAACTATGTAAAATAAATAAAAATTCCATTTAATACAATGGAAAAGCTTTCTGTGTATTGTGTGAATATAGACTATCAGAAACCCGGCCCTAATGTGTTAACACGCTTGGGTATCCAAAACGACTGAAAAACTTTTCAGTGTCATGCTTGAAATAGATAGCAGCATCAGCAGAATTTCATAGCTGAAAAAGATGCTGAATGCCAAGTTTTCTGCTCAACATTTTTGTCAGCAATGTAAAATGCATTGCGCTTGACGTTTCGCGATGCCGATGCTGCTGCTGATGCGCGTAATCTATTTCAAGCATAAGACATTTTGTTACCTTCAAATCGTGAAAACTGCCCACAAAATCGTATAATATAAATAATTTTCGCAATACTAATCGCTAATCTGCACACCCGAGCAACACTCCACTCTCCTTTGTAGATTACAAGCGATTACTTGTAAAAGCTTTTTTCCGGGAATTTTGTGAAAGCTTTGCCGCTGGAGCGCCGCGCCGCTCAAGTTTACGCTTGCAGTAGACGAGAGCCCTACATGTTCAAATCACTGACACGAGTGCTCGCAATGCATCTAATAGATGCTCGAGCCTGCTACATAAAGCCAAAGCGCCCCACAATTGACTAAACACTAAGATCAAAATGCTTCCGTACTCGGTATACGAAGCTACTCTGAGTTAGAAAGTGGAATTCGCAATAGAAAAGAAGTTATGGTCAAAAAAACAATGCGAGGCATCTGTCAGATGCATTGCGTCTAACGGAAGGTTAAACGCAGAGTTTATTCTCGATTCTGTCGTCTTCATTATTTTTCATATTTCTGAAAGTAGATCTGCGAAAGAAGAGTTTTTTTTTGATTTTGGATACATATATAGCGAATAGTCTTTCACACTATTTTATAGGCAATAAATAAGAATTATGTACAAAATTATTGAAATGCTTATTGTAAATCTATTTTTGAATTTGTCTAATTAACGCTCTGTGGCTCACTTGGTTGAGTCGCACTCTAAGATGCTAGTAATCTAGAGGTCCGGAGATCGAATCTCGGCGTGGTCCAAAATTTTCGTACATCTGCGGAGGCCAACGCCTTTCATTCAGGAACGCATTTATTTTAGAGATTATTAGAGATTTACTATGTATCATGGCTACACATATTAACTGAATTTATTAGCTGTAAATCCGTTACCGTTTTTCCGAGTCAAGAAACAATAATCTACATGAAATGGCTTCGATGAGCCAGTTACCCATCCAAAGCTTTCTTATGAGTTTTGGGAAAGTAGACTTTTGAAGCTATTCAGAGACACCCTGTTAATATGGTACTTCAAACTTCATAAGTGTTTTCGACAAACACGGTACTTATAGCGGTTTAGAAAAACGGAGGGGAAAAAGAAATATTAGCTTGAAACGCCCATAACTCGGTTACCGTTACTCCGAACTGGATAAAAGCAACTGATATGAAATGTATCCATCGAGTTCTGGGATTTGAGTACTCATACGTCCATGTCCGATAATAACTAAAAAGTCGACTTTTTCAAATCTCCGGGACACCCTGTTAATTTTGCCCTACCAACTTCTTACTATTTCGTGTTAAGGACTATTACACTGAAAAAAGGCTCTTCATAATATTAATGAATTTCATTCATTAAAAAATATTCATTGTATACATATATGCAGAAATCATTGATATTTCATTGAGATTTTCGGCATGGCTATGAAGGATTTCTTATATTTAATGAAAGAGATTCATTGGTTTCCACTTTCCATATTTCAGGTGAAATATCCATATAATTCGTAAAACAATGTAATTTTACATGAATTCAATGAAATAAATTTAGATTTAATGAAATTATTTCATTGAAATATATTTGCTAAAAGCCCCTCACATCTATGAAAATACATTGGACTAATGATATTTTCATCATGTACATATTTAGATTTTTTTTTATTTCCTCTTCTGAAGTTTCCACCAAAGCGCAATAATTTATCCATATCAATGAATTTTTCATAACATTAATGAACGCTATTCATAACTCTGACTAATACTTCATGTGTGTCTAGAAACCTTCAAAACGTATAGTCTGGTTGGTGTAGTAGGTAGGGTGTAGGTCTTGAAATCATAGGGTCCCGGGATCGAATCCCATTGTAGCTTGGTAGGTTCAATTTATGATGCTTTATGCCTTATGATGCGTTTATAGGCACTCCAGAAGCTTTTTTTTATTTGAAAATAAATGAAAAAAAACTATGAAACATCATAGGTAAAGTGAATAATTTTCATTAAATCAATGAAATTTTTCATTAAATCAATGAAAATTTTCATTACATATTAAAATAATGTAAAATCAATGAACTGAATTCATAGTAACAATGAAAGTATTCTTTGGCTGAAAATAAATGAAAAATTCATTGCATACACGAAAAATTGCATTACTATTATGTAAATATTTGGTTCAGTGATTCTACACATTCCTACCAAATTTCATGACGATCGATAAAGCCGTTCGCGTGTTATTTGGTGAACAAATTTTCAAATGTCCGGGACACCCTGTTATCTTTGCCCCACCAACTTTTAAGTATTTCGTGCCAAAGACTGTTCTACACATTCCTATCAAATTTCATGACGATCAGTTGAGCCGTTCGCGAGTTATTTAGTGAACAGACGGACGGACAGACGGACGGACAAAATCGATTTCATAAGGGTTTTTTGAAAAGTCTAAGAAACCCTAAAAACTATTTTTTTTTACCAATTTTCTGATTTCAATAACCTGTATTTGAGGAACCGTTAGGAATTCGGCATTTGTATGTTTTTGAAGTTTCTTTCTACAAAAAATTTCGGACCGATATCTTTCACAGTAAGAAATCAGCGGCTCTCAAAGTGTATAGAATTGATTTTGCAGTTTAAGCACAATTTTCCATAATCAAGTTTCAATGAAAACGCTGACTATAAATTCGCATAAAATTTTGTTTTATGATTTGATTTTCAATATTTAGGTTATAATAAATATGTTAGCATAAAAAAAATAAAAAAAAATTTGGAAATTTGGCACTATATCTTGGTCAAAAAAGTATAGAAGATGAAATCGCAGCGACTTCATATTTCATGATATCCTAGAATAATATGTTTGGAAGCATTTTGCAAAAATTTAAAAAAATCTGTTGAAGTTTTGAGTATGTTTTTGACGGTTTTCAATTTATAGTGCTTTTTGATACCCAATAGGTCTGGCCAGACCTATAAATTTTTCCCCCATTTTCGTCTTGAGCTAAAAAGTGAAAATATTAAATTCTCTGAAAAATCTCCTATTTGTAATGTAATAAAGTCACTGAAACTCAATTTGTACGGTAAACGATAACATTTTCTGAGATTTTGCTTTAAAAAGCCGTGAAGTTCGGAAATTGGGTACGACTAATTTTATCCCGTCTTACAACATCACCTAATCTAAACTGAGATTTCATTCTAGGAAATTAAAACGAGTTTTATTTGCTTTGTAATACATAGTATGAACTAAGTATAAGTGACTTACGATGGTGTTTCTTAATAAATTTAATTGAGATATTTACGGAAAAATAGAATGAAATGGAAAATTCCCTATTTCTTTCTATCCATTTCCTCAAATCTGCAGGCTAATATTGGGGTAAAATCTACCAACAAAGCGCCAAATATTTCCCCAAAAATATTGGAATTGGAAAATTCGATCAAACTTTCTGTACGGATACGCTATGGAAAAAGAGAAGCAAAAATAGAAGAAAATAAGGGAGAAACATGTTTGTACTAATACCACATCAAAATGTGTTTTCTTGAAAACGCTTTTATTATACATATCTACAAAAACGATTTTAATGATTTTATTGCTTATAAATGGCTATAAAGAATGGGTAGAATGATTATACTGATAAAAACTTAACTTTTTCTCAAAAATAAAATTTGTTTCTCAGTAGGTTCCGCCAGACCTATTGGGTATAGAATATGCATATTGTAGTAGGTGCCGACAGATGGGTTAATTTTAATCATTGAAGGTCAAATTGACCCTATTTGGATTTTTCACATTGAGTTTTAACAACTACCTCCACGTACCTCCAAGGGTTTGTTTATGCTACATTATTCCAGAAAGTCTCAAGATTACTAATATGTAAGAATCATAACCCCATAGAACCGCAGGCTACTTTTATGACCGATTTTGTTGTCATGTTGGCTGTTTTAGACACTATTTTTGAATATCTACTGTAAAATATGTTGGGTCCCTTTGAACCGGATTTAACCGTAGTTTTCACCCGATTGAACTAGTTTTTGGTGGAGAGTATAAAGGGACTCTGTCTTGACGGTCAGCCAAAATTTACCACTTTCTATCCCCCTGGGGAGGAGCTATGGACGTGTCAAATTGAACAAGTTCTAGTAGGCGAATCAGGCGTGTCCTTGGTCGAAGCACCTCAATTTCTATCAAACATCAACTTCATTTTGTTAAGAATATTTCCCTAAATTATGCTGGCTCAACTAGCATTTCTTGCAGAGTTACAGTAAAAAATGTAAATGTCAAAAAATGATAATATCCCATTTTATCCTTGCAAGCTAACTATGAATTAATGATATGATAAAGAGAACCCCTATTTATGTTAGGCACTTTCTGTAATATGAGCCACTTGGTACTAGTAAGAGACCCCGCAGAAGCAGTTCCCGCTTCATTGTTATAGTGCCCATGCAAAAGTCTTTTACATTTAACTCAAATTTATATTTTGACCCCGTGAATTTCTTATCATTGTTTAGCAATCTTCTTATAAATAAATCAAAAACATCTCAACAATACTTCTTCTAAAAAGAACATTAGAATTATCACACGGAATAAAATTCATTTTATTCCGCGCCCTAAAATAAAGGATTGGATCATCAGATGAATATCCAAAATCATAATTTACACCATTTGCATTCTTTTTAAAACATCGTCATATAATAATAGAAAAAAACGAGGAGCCTCGTTATCCAGAACAGCATTTTTCTGCCACTCACAGATTCCACTTTCATTTTCGTGTTTCCACTCGCACTGATAAAAAGGCAGCTCAAGGTACACCAGCAACAGCATCATCCTGGCACCGCGTGTATAGTAAGCTTAACAAATGGCCCCTAGTCTACTTGCCATATTTAACGTTCTTTTTGCCCCTTTTTTCCTTACTTTGAAGTCAGCACAAATTCAAAACACCTGATTTACATTTTACAAAATAATTTTTCTACCTTGCATCCACTTTATGTCTGAATAAAAGCGCGCACCATTAGTGGCGAAAAAAAAATGGCAACGGGAGGATGAACCCTTTTGTGGCATTCAGTGGTGTGTTCCAGCCAGGTTCCAGCATTGTAGCAAGTGGTCAAGATGGCCATAAAGCAAGATAAATGTTTTATTTCACATTTTTTCGTATAAAAAGGAAATTCATAAAGAGATTTCAGTTTTCTTTTCAAGAGTTGGTTCTTGCGTGGATTTTTTGAAGGACTCTAGTTGACGACGACGACGAGGAGTCGTAGTTGAACACAAAATGCCAGAGGATCTGACTGATGAATGCAATGCGTCGCCTTTTTGTAAAATATGCAGAAATTCAGTTTGAGTCCTTTGGATCAATTTAAATATTTATCGAAACTTGTTAATGCTGGACTTAATGGAAAAATAAGTTTTGTAAGAGCATTTTTTGTTCATTTCGTTTCCATTTTTGTTGTCGATTTAATCCTTGGAATAAAGTTTTCTCGTTCGCAACTAGGATTAAACATTTTTTTTTGTATGGACAACTTCCATACAAATTTACAATAAGTCCGCATAGTGTACCAATGTAACGAGAGCAGTCGACCCATTTACGATCAAACTTTTTTCCCTATGCTTCCATATTCGTCCGCACTTCTCTGCCTATGCATATCGTCAGGACTCTGAATTATTCCATTCCGTTCCATCCGGGGCCCCGTGTCGTTGCATCCGGATAGTAGGACACACTATAACTTGATAGCGAACAGAGAATTAAGTCGGCTGCTATGGGGGCCAAACAATAAATCGAATTATCATCATGTCGGTGAAATGCTTTTTGAGCATGAAATCGCGTAAAATATGTGACTGGTTTCCTGTACGGGAAAAATGTGAAAATGTGTTCGGCATAATGGACGAGTCGTGTAGTAGACGAGTCATCTCAACGAACTGGAAATATATGAAAACGAATTGAATTTTCAGCTTTACTTGCTGGCTATCCTTTTTTTTGTGACGGCCGGCCTAGCTAAATGCAATATGGCAACTGTCCGGTAATTTATTCATCAGAAGAGGATATGTATATGCAGGACGAGGACGATGACGCTGTTCGTTGAAATGTGTGGATACTGGAGACCTATTTCGAATAAAAATAGGACGATGATGATGATGACTGTCGGCTTATCCTCGTTTGCATTTTTAATTTCGCGAAGTTCTTATTTGCACTTACAGGATAATTCTATAGTGCAATTAAAATGTACGAGTGTTTAAATATGATAAAATCAAAACTTGTTTGTCGGTGTAAGTGCAATTATCGAATAAATCGGAGGGAAATTATCCGAACGTCGATTATCCGAACATTCGATTAACCGAACCGGGCACTCAGCTTCTTTTTTTGTGAAAGAAATTCAAAAAATTGGAAAATCAAGGATCTGAAGGAAGCAACATCTCATCTGCATCGCTCAATTACGTCGAATTGTTTATATTTGCTCAGTTCTAGTATTTTTACACGTTTTCAGTGTTTCGCTTAATTTCGCATTTGGGCTATTTTCTAATTTTTCTATGGAAGCTCGATTAACCGAACTTTCGTTTATCCGAACCACCCTTGTCGACATTAGTTCGGATAATCGACGTTCTACTGTACTTTGAAATTCAACTAAATTTAACGTTTTCTACTTTTTTCTTTACAGGTAAGTTCCTGATAACTGTTAAGGTGATTTGCATGGTTATAAAAATTGTAAAATTGACGAATTGCCAACGGTTGCTAGTGTCAACACATTCTATAACAGTAATGTGAACACAACTTTAATTGCATTTCAGAAATCGGTGATATTCCCATTAATCGTTGCTTTCTAAGAAACTTGTCAGCAAAACCTGCCACTGTCACTCCTGTATACATAATATTCCACAAAACTGGGCTAAGAACAGTAAAAGCAAGAAAAACGTATTCCCTTTGTCCCTCACTAGTCCCCGCAGGGGGGTCGGTGTCTTTGTGACATCAGCCAGAAATGGCTGTATGTAGTGGGACAAAGATCTTTGGTGAGTTGCGCCACCACGGACCTAGCAGCGCAAGGGGGCCCCTCGTACAGTTGATACGCCATGGCGAGGATCTGTACAAAGACCATTCGGGCGGTAACGAAACGTTCCCAAGCTCCTGAGTTATGTACGGGTGGCTCATGGCGTGACCTACCTCTTCCCATGACTTACGGGAGGGAAGTCACTAAAGGCCAAGCACGATTATCGTGTCCTCTGGTGGGAGAGTGCATCGTATGGTAAATCGTGTGAGCTTCGGAGTTGACGGCTTCGCATGACCCGAGTCCTGAAGGGGCTAGTTAGGGAGAACGGCCTTGGTGGTAAATGCCTACGCGCCTATATCTAACTAGTTTGTGGATTGATGAACACATTACCCGAGTCGCATTGCTGACTAGTAAACTGAAGGGGCCACCTGGATGTGAAAAGCAGCGTTACGAGTCTGCACAGGCTCGTAGCCACAGGTTCAACGTGAGGCTTAACCGATAGGGGGCCGAAGGAGGATCACACCTGCTATAGAGAAGTCTATAGCGAATAGTGAGATACGGGGAGACCATGGTCCTTTCCCATCAAGGAGTTGGCTTCGTAGTGGCTGGAGGTTGTTACCAAAGTCATCCAGCTAGTGATGCAACCCCGGGGTTGGGTTCCTGAAGGTGAGTGCATTCGCCGGATGGAGAAATCCCCATCTGACAATAAGACCTTGTCAGTAGAAAGCCGAAGGTCCAAACATTTAGCGGGACCGGGAGATAAAGACCGAAAGGTTAGGTGGTCCCCTGACGGTATACCTCGTAGATGGTTTGCTTGTCCCTCACTAGTGTCATAATTCAAAACACGATATGAGAGGTAGCTCCTAATTATCAATTCAATTTCAATTTATTTATAGATTCACAGGTTTATAATATAATCTTGATATTAACATATTTCAGGAAATTTCTGTATAAAACGCCCCTTAAAAGCAAGCTTGTGATTAGGAGCCCCTATATATGTAGTTCTTCTTTTGTTGCGTGAATACACTCCCAGAATCAGTGGCGTAACGTTTCCAAATGGGGGCCCTCGAGTTTAGTTTTTTAACCCGAAAACGTTGACAGAAACCGCATTTTAAGTACTCAACAAATGACCAAGAGCAACGAAAATCTTCTGTTTTAACAACATGTTCCAAACTTATTTGGTTATTTGAGACAACAATTGAAATTTAGTAATTAAATGGGAGAACTTTTAAGATTATCATGTTCTGTCGTAACAATCATTGATCCTAGACAAGAAGTCTTTATTCTTGATCTGAAGATCACATCAGCTAGCTCATGTGTAGAGCTTTGACGATTCTTACCAATTCGCACTACGACGTGGGTTGCTATGCTTTCTCTAAGGGCTCACCAGACGTGCATCTAGCGAAACAACTTTTGAAAATCGACTCGGCAACTTTACAGTAATTTGCCGCTAATTTGTTGTGAATTAGTTGTGGAAAAATAAATTTTGTCGCTCTTCATTTTCACTGAGAAAATGGGATCACGGAACAAGTCGGAATTTATACCGTTCCCCTCCGCTACTTTGTTGTGAACTAGTTGGGAAAGAAAAAAATGATTCCGGCAACACAACTATTCAAACTCAATGTCACTCTTCACCATCAGCGGGAAATTGGGTTTTCCTAGTCGTGACGTCAGCATGGCATAACCCCACTTTTCCCGGTCGGATGAAGTCTAAGGGGAAAATACACTTTTCCATATTATGGTGACGTCACTAAATAAAAAACACACTTTTCGTGATCCGATCGATTCGGGGAGTATGTCCATTTTGTGACGTCACCATACCTCGCATATTCCTCATATTCAAGCAAAACTCCCTCCATACGAATTCCTGTTACGTGTACGTAGAGTCTTCTTCCGCTCGCGTTTTTATCGTTATAGTGATCCGTGATCCCAATAGCTAGAGTCCCTCTCTCTCTCATGTACCTATTAAACGCTTCTCTTGTCTCTGTCTTCATAGATTCCAATTCATTGCACCACCAAGGTATTGGATCTTTTTCATCTATGATTGTAGCGGAGCAAGCCCGTTTATTTTCGCTATTCCGTTTCATGTCATACAGAATTCCAAACTGAATAGCCCTGTGATCAGACATGGTTATTCTGGTCACCACTCTCCCCGCAAGGGTCTGGATCCCTGAGACACAGCGCAGCTGTGTAGTGGGACACCGATTTTTGGTGTGTTGCAACACCACGTACCTGAGCAGCGCAGGGAGTATGGTATGGTTGATACGTCATGGCGTGGATCTGTACAAGGACCATTCGGGCGATAACCTACCCGAGCTCGCTATTTATTACTGACCTCCTCCCATAATTTACGGGAGGGATGTCATATATAGGCCAAGCACGATAAAGGTCATTCCTTGGTGGGGAGGGGTCACCATATGGTTAATCGTGTGAGCATCGGAGCTGGCGGCTTCGCATAACCCGAGTCTCGAATGGGCTATTTAGGGAGAACGGTCTTGGTGGAAAATTCCTACGCGCATTTATCTAACTACATTTATGTAGTTTGTGGATGACAACACGGCCCGAATCGCATTGCTGACTAGTAAACTGAACAGGCCACCCGGATGTGAAAGCAGACGAGTAGTCACAGGTACATCGAGCCTGGCACATACACGTCTGAATGTTTACGTGAGGCTTAACCAATAGGGGGCCGAAGGAGGATCATACCTGCTATAGAAAAGTCTTTAGCGACCTCGGGGATGATATCCATCCACCACTTCAAACAAACCACTAATCTCATACCATTCACTACGAAATTATCAAATCAAACTGTTTTCCAATTTGCCGATATCTTCATTTAGACACTAATCGGCAAGCTTATCAGGACGCCACTACGGACTACGCAGCAAAATGTTTCACAGAAAGATTAAAGCCACACGAACAATCCATCCGACAAATTATCCGTCTTCATGTTCGGTTAATATTTGCCTTGGAAGCTTTGCCTAAATAAACACATTGGCCGGTTTATCTGTGTGTAGTCCGCACAAAGTTACATGCATACATTACACAATCAGTGTTGTTTCATCTTAAGGACTTTAGGCTACCGAACATTAGACAATAATCCGCTTTGATTCAATGTTGTTGGCTTTATACGGCGGGCGGCGGCCGGCGGCCGGCGGCCGGCGGGGAGACATTAAGTCCCAACGTCAAAATAAATACACAAAATAATCACCCGGTTTAGCTGAATTGCTATCGTTGGCCGCGTCCTGCCGAGCTCTGCAATAATACACACAGGCAAATTCGATAAGACAACGACAGGGGATGAGAATCTCAATTTTTTCCCAAATATAAAGCGTTCCGCTTGGAACTAGCCATGTTCGATGAATACATACACTTATGACTAAGCTATCAAGGACGTCAATGGTCGTCTGATGATTTCCGATTAAAGGACATCGCATTCATGTCGGTAGTCTCCGGATCATGTTCTCATGTATGTGCTCGTATAGTATTCCTGCATGATCCGATAAAAAGATGGCATGAGCTGATTGTTCCCTCCGGAGAACGGATATATGAAACGGTTCGGTTGTGCTTCGAAAGAATAGTCGGCAATGGATTTACGACTACTGCAGTATTTGCATACACTGTAAAAACAAGGTTGAATTTTACATCGAAAACTCGTTGAATTTTACACCTTTTTCCTCGCAAAATTACAGTAAACGTTTATTTTTCAACAAAATTTCTAGTATACCCACAAAGTAGTGTAATATTACACATATTTTTTAATATTACTCAATTTTGGTGTAATTTTACACCGCATTTGGTGTGAAGATGTGTTATTACTTTATTCTTGTGTAACTTCACTTTTCAGTGTATATTTACCAATTTTGGTGTAAAAAATACACCTAAATTTGTGTAAAACTGACTTTTGTGCATTATTGCATTTTCCTGTATCTCACAAGTGACTTGTTCTGTGTGCAGTTAGTCTGTTCCGTCCGAAGTGCGTTCGTGTGAGCATCATATTATTGTTGTGTTGTAGCGCTTTTTTGCTCTTGAACCGAAGGGGGTGTGGCAGCTCTTGGCCGTTGCAATAACGGGTAGCTCCAGGACAATTTACACCGAAGAACGGGCTGCCGTAAATATTATTATAAACCCGGATGTAAATTTACATATTTGCTGGTGTAAATTTACATTTTTTTCGTGAAAATTTGCTTATTTCTGATTTAAATTTACTTAAGTCTAAGAGTAAGTTTACTTATTTATGTGTGCAAATTTACACCAATTTTGTAGTAAATATTTACACCGTAAAGCGTAAAATTACTCTCGTTCATATAGTGGTGTAAATTTACTACTATAATAGAAGGAAAAAAAGTTTCCTCCTATTATTGGAGTAAAATTTTTTAGAGTGTATATATATATGGACGAGTATGTGTATGGGAAAATCTATTCAATCGAAAAGAATCGCCAAGTCAAGGCGAATTGACTATTTCTATACATACTACGAGTATGTACTACACATAAGTTTTCCCCGATATTGTATGCTGTCCGGATGTGTGATTTTCTGATTTTATTTCATCTGCATATCTAAAACTATATCCGAGACCGACACGGTATTATACAACAATGATTTCTATATGAACTGTACGGACTAACAGAATACACAAAAGATGTAATAAATATCGTAGTAAAAGTCCGTGTTGAATTATTTCGACTGGTCGCAAACATAGTTGTGTTTTCTGCGTGTATTGCCCGAACAAACCCTTTTCAGAGGAAGTCTTTCCCGAAATTCACAATTTCCACTTTGGTTATTGCAAAAAAGGACGAAAGTAGGTACCTCGCTACATTCGTCCACATCAGGCTGTAAATTCTTTTACTCTGAATGCAAACCAACGGCAGACGCAAAGATGGCGTTGAAGCATACTTTGTATGGAAGAGTAATCAAAAAGAGTGCATGCATGCATTAACAAATTCAGAAAAAAAGATTCTTTGTAAAGATTTTATTCATTTGACTATAATACTGTCGGATGTTGCAACGGAATTACTACGTACGAGAATAATTAACGTATGTAAAAGATTTTTGTTGTGTGCTCATAGCATAAGCGAAATCGTTTAATTTCATTGATGACTTCGACTGTCGACAATTTGTATGTGAACAAAATGCAAAACTAGTTTCAAAGCGTTCAAACTAATAACTTGTCGATATTAACGGCTGCGATTATTACGAGTATATTAGCAACACAACATTGGCATTGGCGCAGTGAATGCCCATGCATAATGCCAAGCACACATTGCGGTGGTTATAGTATAGGAACATTATAAGAAAAGTTTATTACCTGTACGTACTTAAGTCATGGTCTGAGAATTTTTCAGCATCTTTTTAATCTGGCCAGCTTTTGTAATGCTAATAAGTTAAATTTATAAATATCTCTTCCAATAAGTTGTGAAGGAGACGGTGAACTTGACCATGCTGTCGATGAATGTGTATATGACCAGTTCTTTTGGTGATACAAAACAGTTGATTTTCAATGGTTTTCACATCTTTAGTGGTTTTTATCATCTTTCTTTCTAGCTACTAGTGATCTCAGAAAGTAGGGTTGTATACATGATTTCCTGCTAATTAAATTATCTATGCAACAATATGTATTTGAACTAGGTCAACCAGGTCAATGGCAGCTGCCGGTCAAAGGTAAAACTTTAACATTCGATTGCCTTTTATTTTTTTTTAGAAACGTGCTCGAATACCCATTTGAAAGGTGTTTTTGTGTATTTGATTAATATGTAGACAATAAGAGAACAATGATCTAATACTTTTACAATATGATGGATAATTCAAAACAGTGGCGGAATAACTTCACTCGAAGCCATCCCGCCTATACTTCTTTAGTGGCCCCTAAATACTGAGAGAAAATCAGAATGCAATCAATCGAAAACACGCTTGAATCAACTCCTTAAACATGATTTTGACGTTACAGTATTTCTACTAAAATTCCCGCGGATTAGCGAGAAGGTCCTGGAGGACATTTTCAATTTTTGATCGATCAGAATTTTTTTTTATGTAATTTTCAATACAAGCACTACCATGTATTCCAAGAGTTACATTTGCTTTTACATATAAAAGAATTTGGAAACATTTGGACCATCCAGCAAGCATTTATTTAAGTTTGAACATGTTTAGTGCGCCGTTTAGCAACAAGGTCCAGGCGGACCTTGCACATAATTGAACGAAAATACGACCGAATCATATCGAAATATTGTTTCCTTCCAACGCTCGTCTCAGACAACCGTTAGAATTGTAGCGCAAGTGATAAGTAGATAGCTGCCCAAGTTCAGCTTCATGGAATGATAAAAATCAGTCGAAAAAAAAGGAATTGAAAGCACTAACACTAAAGGAGTTCGATGCATTTGTGGGCATTCTTCTACAGGGTGTCCCGCATTGGGTGGTCAATACTGTAAGGGTTGATAGCGCAACTTGTTTCAGCAAGTAAATTACCAATACAATCGGATTTTTTATACCCTTCGCTTATTAAGCGTAAAGGGTATATTAACTTTGTCATGAAGTTTGTAACGCATTAAAGGAAGCATCTCCGACCATATAAAATGGGTTGGATACGATATCCCCAGTCACAAAATCCCCAAACCAAAATCCCCAAATCAAAATCCCCGTAATCAAAATCCCCGAAATTAAAATCCCCGTAATCAAAATCCCCGAAATCAAAATCCCCGAAATCAAAATACCCAAAACCAAAATCCCCAAACGAAATTCCCCATTCCCCATTCGAGGTGTGATCTAAGAACGCGCGCGCGTTCTAAGATCACACCTCAAATGGGGAATGGGGAATTTCTTCAGTCTATTGTAGATGGTAAATGATAGATGTTAAATGGCAGATGATAAATGGTGGTTAATGGTAGACGGATGGTAGCTTGTAAATGGTTGATGGCAGGTGGTAAATGGTAGATTGTAAATTGCAAATGGTCGATGGTAAATAGCAAATAGTAGATGGTAAATGGTAGGTAATTTAGACTATTGTAATTGTAATAGTCCTACTATGCAATAAAAAAATCACCGTCGTGGACTGATATATGTATAAGCTAATCAACGGCAAACTCTTTGAAGCGACACAGAACAAAATCAGATAATGTGCAGGCGAATCGGTTCCAACAATAAGCCAAGCAAGTTTTCCGCGAATATTCGTTCGGATGAGGACATGTCTCGACGATGTTAAAGAAAACCTAATATGTTTCGAACGATATATGCAAACGTTTATTCAATATAATGTACTCGAACATTTTGTTTGTGCTAATCAAAAAAAAAAGTTAGTATCGATTTACGACCCTCCTAGTGGCATTTACCATCTACCATTTAACACCTTCCATCTACCATCAACCATCAACAATTTACAGTCTTTCATCAACCATTTACAATCTACCAGCCATCGACCATTTTTTACTACCATTCATTTACCATTTACCAGCATATCTCGGGTGGTTGGGGATTTTATGATTGGGGATTTTGTATATGGGTATTATGATTATGGGGATTTTGAATATGGGGATTTTGATTTTGGGTATTTTTCTACGTTTGGGGATTTTGTGATTGGGGATTTCGTATGGTTCCCTATAAAATATGTATATATATGATCAGCGTGACGAGCTGAGTCGATTGGGCGATGTCCGTCTGTCCGTCTGTCCGTCTGTCTGTCTGTCTGTCTGTTGCGACGCGTTTTGCTCGGCCAGTTTAAAAGCTATGGAGCTGAAATTTTGCACTCATGCTTCTTTTTGTTGCAGGCAGTTTGTATGTTTGAATCGGTAAAATCCGATAAGGGGGTCGTGGGGCTGCCATACAAACCTACCCCCCAAAATTAGGTTCTTCTAGGAAAAACTTTTTCATTTATGCACAAATTTCAATCAAATTTCACACAAATGTGTTTTCATTGCAGACACATAACATATGTAAAAATCAACCAAATCGGACAATGGGGTCGTGGGGCTGCCATACAAACCTAGTCCCCCAAATTAGGTTCTTCTTAGAAAAACTTTTTTATTTTCTCATCGATTGCAATCAAATTTCGTGCAAATGTGTTTCTAATGATACCACAAAACATATGTAAAAATGGACCAAATCGGACTATGGGGTCATGGGGCTGTCATATAAACCTAGCTCCCCAAATTAAGTTCTTCTAAGAAGTTTTTTTTTTATTTATACACCAATTTCAACCAAACTTCACACAAATGTGTTTCTATTGATGACATAAAATATATGTATGAATAGATGGAGTCGGACCATGTGGTCATGGGGCTACCATACAAACCTATCCCCCCAAATAAAATTTTTCTAAGAAAAATGTTCTTATTTGCACACAAATTTCAACCAAACCTCATGGAAATGTATTTTTATTGATGTTACAAAACATACGCAAAAATGAATTAAATCGAACCATTGGGGCATGGAGCTGGCATATAAACCCAACCCCCAAATTAGGTTTTAAGGTCTTTGAAGAAAAACTTTTTTATTTGTAAACCAATTTCAACCAAATCTCATACAAATATGTTTTAATTGATGCCACAAACATACATACATGCCCCCCTCCCTTTTGTTTCTTCTAAGAAACCCACGACCCCCGCTTCCCCCAATAAATCTTCACCGCGGCACTAATGTGAAAATTCAAGGAAAAGCATGGAAGCGGGGAGAATTGAACACAAGTCATAGGAACGCCCGAAAAAACTTTTAGCCCCGAGGGGAGCGAAGGGTATCCAAATTTCGGCCGCGCCCGAAATTAGCCTCGGTCTCGTTTTACCGTTACCTTGTTATCGCTTTTTTTGTGAAAGTCATCGAAAATCGTGACTTGTCACGCAAAATCGTAATTTGCAGCACTCCTGATGACTTAATCCAAGATTTGATTTTAGTTTCAGAAACTACATAAAATTTCACAAAAACTGAAGTTTTTCCTGTTGCCAATATTATCGGCACTTTCAAGATACAGTTACTTAAACTTAATAGATATTTTAAAATAGATTTTTCATCGAAAATTCAAACAGTAATTTCACAACGGTGCTTTATACGTACAACTCTGCAAAGTTGATAAAAGTTGCTTCAGCAGGTTGGCTTTGCAACAGTATATCACATTTCATATTTACATTACGGTATTTTGGAATTACGCATATTGAATGTAAAAAAACGAGGTAATTATTTTGTTATCGGATTATTTAAACTGAAATTTTATTCATTTATTTTTTATATTTTACTATCGCAATTTTGAAAATTTGTTAAATAAAAATGAAAATAATGTTTTGAATATGAGAAAGAACCAATAACCTAAAAATATTAACTAATGATTAAGTGGGTCTGTTTTATGAATTGGAATAATGCTGCTGGAAGTGGCCTCCTCCATTTTGTATGCAGACTCGACACGTTCGGCGCATGGAAGAAACGTCCCGAAGGATTTCAGGAGGGGTTTCCTTAATGCTTGTGATCATCATTAATTCGCTGTAGCAGCTGTTCCCGGGAGGTAATCGGCTCGGAATAGACATTGCTTTTTAAGTTACCCCATAAATCAAAATCTATGGGAGTAAGGTCGGGACTTCTCGCAGGGCACGCAACTGTCCGAAATCTGCCAATCCACTTTCCGGGAAATTCGTTTTCCAAATATTCTTTGATAGGTCTCGCATTATGAACGGGCACCCGTCTATCTGCTATAAATAGCAAATATTAAATTTTAACTGTTATAAGTACCGTTGCATTTGCCAAACAATGTACCAAATTTCAAATATCTTACAGTTCTGGTCAAAATAATGTAGCGAGATTCTATCCCGAATTATAATTGCCTTTGTATGTCTTTTTCGAGTCAAGGGAAAATTGTTAACGATTCCACTGAAGCCATGATTTTTACCATTCAATGCGTGTTTACCTAAAATTCTGCAATGTAAATAAGAAAAGTGATATACCGTTGGAAAGCCAACATATTGAAGCAACTTTTATCAACTTTGCAGAATTGCACGTGTAAAGCACCGTTATGCAATTACTGTTTGAATTTTCGATGAAAAATCGTTTTTAAAATTTCTGTTAAGTTTGAGTAACTGTATCTTGAAAGTGCCGATAATGTTGGCAACAGGAAAAACTTCAGTTTTTGTGAAATTTTCTGTAGTTTCTGAAACTGAAATCAAATCTTGGATTAAGTCATCAGGAGTGCTGCAAATCACGATTTTGTGTGACAAGTCACGATTTTCGATGACTTTCACAAAAAGAGCGATAGCAAGGTAACGGTAAAAAAAATTTCGATTGTATTGTTAATTTTCTCTCTGAAACAAGTTACACTATCAACCCTTACAATGCGGGACACCCTGTATATGCTGGCCTCACAAATTCAAATAAAGAGACATTCAAGGAGCTGTGGGGCCCAACACATGCACCAATATACAAAGCTCATATAACCGATTTTTGGCAATAAAAAAAAAGAGGTTAGTTTCCAGCAAAACAGCTGCCATAAATTATATTTGGACAATGTTATAATAAGCTAATTTGGCAGCATCTTATAACCCACCTTGACTGTTGACGAACAATTGCTTCCATTTAGGGGGCGGACACGATTCACGCAATATATTCCTTCAAAGCCAGCAAGGTATGGGATAAAAGTCTGGTGGTTGTGCGAATCTAAGACTTCCTGTCATTTGAAAGGTATGATATATGCTGGAAAGTTGCCTGGTCAGGAGCGCGAAATAAACCAAGGAAGGAACGTTGTATCTAAATTATCAGCAAAACACCCCAACACAAGACGCACAATTTACCCCGACAATTTCTTTTCTTCCTTGGAGCTGGCACAATTATTGATGAAACAAAAAACAGTATTCGTTGGAACGGTCCGCTCAAATAAAGCATTTGTGCATCCGAATTCTTGAAAAGTCCTGCTCGTCCCGTGAATAGTACATTGTTCGGATTTTTCGAAAATGATGTCTCGCTATGCTCGTATGTGCCAAAGAAGAATAAATGTGTACTCGTTGTCTCAACAATGCACTATACTTGCCATGAAGATGAATCCAAAAAGAAAAAGACAATGGCCATCTTGGAGTATAATGCCCATAAATCAGGGGTGGGCACTATGGACCAGATGGTTATAGCATATACAAATAATACATATATGTATGTCCAAATTGGTACAAAATGTTGTTCCTATAGTGCAGTCAAAATATCCCAATTCAGGCCTCCTAATAGAAAAAAATAGAGTAAGGCTAATTTTTGTTGTTTTTGAATCAGTGGGCTACCAAGAATCTACAACCGATTTTGCTAAAAAAAAATTTGATCGGAAAGGTCCCAAAAAGGACAAAAAAGGATACTCTTTAATCCTTGACCGAAGGTCGGCATGCGGGATATCATATCAAAGGGGACGTCGAATACATTACATATCCGATGTTTGTTTCCTCTCTCAAGGAATAAATCGAGCTTAAATGGAAAATTTTCGAGTTTCCCGTGTATCTTTCCATAGCCATATAACTACGAGAATAACTCAAGTTGTCCCTACTTTCATCACTTTTCAGAATATATTATAGCTGGAGATTCTACCATTAAATTTGCTAAGAAAAAATTTGATCGGAAAGCTCTGAAAAGGACATAAAAGGACACTAATTTCACACCTTGATCGAACGTGGGCATGTGGGGTGTCATATCAAAGAGGACGTCGAGTGCATTGCATATCCGGTGCTTGTTTCCTGTGTCAAGGACACTAAATGGAATGAGTCGGGCTTAAATAGAAAATTACGGATTTAGAAAGATACAGATACGGTAAACACAAACAATTTTAAGTTGTGCCCAATTTTCTCCTTTGAGGGTCCTTGGAACAAGTAACAAATGCCAAATATGGAATATACTTGACATCCTCTTTGATATGACACCCCACATGCCCATGTTCGACTAAGGTGTGCAATTGGTGTCCTTTTATGTCCTTTTTCAGAGCTTTCCGATCAACTTTTTTCTTAGCAAAGTTAATGGTAGAATCTCCAGCTATTATAGATTCTGAAAAGTGATAAAAGTAAGGACAACTTGAATTATTCTCGTAGTTATGGCCTTTGAAAGATACAGATAAACTCGAAAATTTTCCATTTAAGCTCAGTTTATTAATTTGAGGGTCCTTGAAACAGGAAACAAACACTGGATATGTAATGTACTCGACTTCCCCTTTGATATGATACCCCGCATGCCGACATCCGGTCAAGGATTAAACGGTATCCTTTTTTGTCCTTTTTGGGACCTTTCCGATCAAAATTTTTTATAGCAAAATCAGTTGTAGATTCCTGGTAGCCCACTGATTCAAAAACAACAAAAATTAGCCTTACTCTATTTTTTTCTATTTGAAATGCTAATATGACTGCACTAGTGCAGTCAAAATATCCCAATTCGGGCCTCCAAATAGAAAAAAATAGAGTAAGGCTAATTTTGGTTGTTTTTGATTCAGTGGGCACCCATGAATCTAAAACTCATTTTGCTAAAAAAGATTTTGATCGGAAAGGTCCCAAAAAGGACAAAAAGGATACTCTTTAATCCTTGACCGGAGGTCGGCATCTGGGGTATAAAATCAAAGGGGACGTCAAGTACATTACATATCCGGTGTTTGTTCCATGTTTCAAGGACCCTCAACGGAATAAATCGAGATTAAATGGAGAATTATTGTGTTTCCCGTGTATCTTTCCAAAGCCATAATTACGAGAGTAATTTAAATTGTCACCACGTTTCTCACTTTTCCGAATCTATAATAGCTAAAGATTCTACCATTAAAGTTGCTAAGAAAAAAAATTATCGGAAAGCTCTCAAAAAGGACATAAAAGGACACTAATTACAAACCTTGATCGAACGTAAGCATGCGGGGTGTCATATCAAAGAGGACGACGAGTGCATTGCATAAGTTATCTCATGGGATTTGCCTGGTCAAATTCCTAGTCGTAAACATGACCTAACCCATTCCGCATATGAAACTACATATCGCCTTCCGGCAAGAATAGTGACATAACTCAAAATTTTTTCACTTTTTAGATTATGGTACTAACAGATAGTAAAATTCATGAATTTTATCCTGTAAAACTCACGAATAAATATTTTGTATAGTTTTCGCTAGAAACCGTCATGTGACACTATTGATGCCGCTATGAATGAAAATTATTGAGCGTGAATAGTGTCACATCTTTTTGTACTCAACGTGCGGTCGATAAAAAGTCGTCGTTTTACCTGAAAAACAATATTTTGTTTTGCGCCGAATTTAGAAATCTATCTCAAAATGTGCAGTACACTTATATTTCATATTATGTCTTTTTCATTTTTTATTTTTTTTTCTGTCCCTTTGTCAAAAATATATCCACGAAATACTTTGCAACGAAAAACTTCGCAGAATTTTTTTTTTCTCGTCTTTGTCTTTTGATAGTCTACTTAATTTTTTTTTCATTTAAGTGTACATCCACCTTTTTTAATTATCCATTATCTAAATAAATTTATAAATTGCTGACATAAAATGCATAAATCCTTTTTTGGGGAGAAAAATTAAATGTTGAATAAATTGCGAAAAGTTCGGCTGTAGCTACATCGTCAAATACTCAACTGGTTCATTTCTTGCATTTTTTGAAGTCCCTGAACAGATCAGAGAAACAATTTACAAACTCTTTATCTTTTCATTTCATTTTGCTATAGTTTGAAGTAATCTTTTCCTACCACTACCAGGATTGATAATGATACAGTCACTTTCATAACTATCCTCCAGGTTACTTGAAGATGAGTTATCTCTCCCTGATCCGACCAAAACTCGTCGATTTCAACGTCAGCGTCACTTTAACTAGAATTATTTTCTTCGTATTCAGGGTCAGCTTCTGTATTGTCGAATGGTGAAGTTGGCCGATTGGATAAAAACTCAAAAGGGTCTTCCAAACCTGATTGTGAAGACGATGCGGAAGACCGTTCCAGGAATGGAAGAGCTGGACTGACCTCGAGACATCTGCAATTGATTATTAGGTATCATTATAATATCACCGAAGACCAAAATACCTTACAAATGCAATATCTTAAAGAGCTGTGTGGTTTTTAATAAATTTGAACCCATTATCACCGCATTTACTTGCATGAACTGTAAAAACATCAAAACTAAAAGAAAATCGCTCAGCACAAAATACACAAAAAATACATTTTGGCGCTCAGAGTCTTTATTATACAATGTAAGGTCACACAACTCAATTATTAAGATCTTTCCTACTATGTATGTATGTAATTAAAAAAATACTCATATTCTTAGCAGAATTATTGAAAAAAAAAATCTGAAATGCGGCACTTAAGCCAATTAAATTTCTAGATTCGCCGTGAAATATTTACTGTTTCGCAAGTGAAACGACGATTCTTTAACGATCGCAGATTGAGGATAACAAAGATGTGACACTATTCTAGCTCAATGATAATCATTCATAGCTTCACTTCAAAATTCATGAATTTTAATCCCTAAAACTCACGAACAAATGGTTTGTATAGTTTTCACTAGAAACCGACAGGTGACACTATTAACATCGCTATGAATGATTTATCATTAAGCGAGAATAGTGTCACATCTTTGTTGTCCTCAACGTGCCATCGTTAAAGAATTGTCGTATTACTTGAAAAACAGTACTTCAATATTTTACGCCGAATCCGGAAATCAATTTGATTTATGTGTAGTATTTCAGGTCTTTTCAATAATTTTGCCAAAGGTGAGCAATTTTTGATTATTAATAGTATGAAATATCATAATAATGAGTTGTGTGACCGTTACATTGTATAATAAAGACGATTTCGGGCATCAAAATGTTACAGTTATATTTCATATTATTTTCTTTGTACTTTTTGTGCATTTTTCTGTCACAATCTCACGCTTTTCTTTTTGATTGTTTTAAAGTTCATGCAAGTAAATGCGGTAAGAATGGGTTGAAATTTATTATAAGCCACGCAGGTCTTTGTGATATTGCATTTGTAAGGAAGTTTGTTCTTCGGTGATATTATAATGATAATTATCAATTGCAGATGTCTCGAGGTCAGCCCAGCTCTTCCATTTATGAAAATCTACGGTCTTCCGCATCGTCTTCACAACCACTTTTGGAAGACCCTTTTGATTCTTTATCAAATCGGTCCACTTCACCATTCGACGATTCGGAAGCTGACCCTGAATACGAAGAAAATCCTTCTAGTGAAAGTGACGATGACGTTGAAATCGATGAGGTTAGGCTGGATCAGGGAGATAACTCTTCTTCAAATAACCTGGAGGATAGTTCTGAAAGTGACTGTATCATTATCAATCCTGGTAGGAAAAGATTACTTCAAACTAGCCGATGGCTATCACAAAAAGCAAAAAGACGTCGTAATGCGGGTAAACAATACATTACGGTAAAAACAAAGACAGTCGTCAAGGCACGAAAACTATTGCCACCATGCAATTGCAGACTGAATTGCATTGTCAAATTAAGTGAAGAAGTTCGCAAAGAGATTTTTAAAATGTATTGGGCACTTGGTAATGTTGATATGCAACGATCGTTCATTTCTGGAAATATAGAATTTTTAAAACCTTCTTATAGATATTGTAAAAATCCAGACAATCCACGCCAGTATAATAATTTGTATCACCTTTACAATGGAAATCAAAAGATAAGAGTGTGTAAATTGTTTTTTAAGAACACTTTAGGAATCAACGATAGGCCTATTCGCACTGTTATTGAAAAGAAAATGAATGGTATGACTTCAGAAGATAAAAGAGGAAAACATGGGCACCACAAAAAAGTTGAAGAAAATATGAAAATCGCTATACGTGAGCATATTAAGTCCATTCCTAGAATGGAAAGCCATTATACCCGCGCGAACTCCTCTCGAGAGTATATTTCAGGCGAAAAATGCCTTTCTGATCTATTTAGGGACTACAAAAATAAGCAAGAAGCGAAAAATGAGCCAGTTGCGAATTTGACGATGTATAGCCGAATTTTTCGCAATGAATTTAACATTTCGTTTTTCTCTCCTAAAAAGGATTTATGCGTTTTATGTGAGCAATATAAAAATTCGCCAAATGATTTGGAATTAAAAAAAAAGGTGGATGACCATTTAAAGGAGAAAAATTTAAGTAGGATATCAAAAGAAGGAGACAAGGAAAAAATTTCGGAAAAGTTTTTCGTTGCAACATTTGACTTGCAAGCAGTCCTACCATGTCCTTCGGGGGACATCTCACTCTTTTATTACAAATCAAAAATAAATTCCTATAACTTTACTATATCGCAGCTTGGGTCAGAAAGAGTAGAGTGCTATTTTTGGCATGAAGGAGAGGGCCAACGTGGTGCTAATGAAATAGGGTCATGTCTTTTACTGTATTTAGAGAAAATTTCCACAGAGAGTGAAAATATAGAAATAATATTTTACTCCGATAATTGCTGCGGACAAAACAAAAATCGGTATATTATAGCATTATTTATGTATGCAGTCTGGAAACTGAATATTAAGAGAATAACTCACAAGTTTCTTGTCGTGGGACATACCCAAAATGAGGGTGATAGTGTCCACTCCACTATTGAGAAGGAAATTAAAAAGGCCAAAAAAGGAGGCCCAATATATATACCTCAACAGTATTCATTGTTGATTAGGACTGCCAAAAAACGTGGATCACCCTATAATGTAAATGAAATGTCACATTAAGACTTTTATGATTTAAAGGACTTGAGTGACAAACTCGGATCTTTTACTAAGGACAGCGAGGGTAACAAAATCCAACTCAGCCAAATAAAAATACTAAAATTCGAAAAAGAAAAACCCTTCACATTTGATTATAAATATTCATACAATGAGGAAAACTTCAGGCAAGTTATTGTCCGACAATGTACGCGTAATCAGGGTAGAAACTTCAATTTAACGAAAGCCTACAACAGTAAATTACTTATTAATGAAAGGAAAAAAGACGACTGTCTGTCTTTAGTTAACTCGGGAATAATCCCTCATCATTATAAGTATTTTTTTGATTCCCTTTAAATTTTGAATAAATTTTTACTCGTCGTGCTTCCTGTGCAAAAACGACACAATATTAAAAACGGATTCATTTTAGGCATAAAAAACGACACATGTTACACTAACTATAATTTACCGACATTTTTTTTTTATTTTCTCTGAAGTAATTAGTAGTTAAGGTTATTTGTAAGAACTTTGTAAAAACAATAAATAAATTCAATCACACACTTAACCTGTTTTTCACACTTTAAAATCATGCGAAATTTGTTTTTGCTCTACTGTAAAAATTCATGATTTTGAGTTGTGTCACTATTCATGCCGACAGGCGTATAATAATCATTGGATTTTCCTAAAGATACGATATGCGATAGACAGGGACAATGGTTTAGATAAACATACGAGTCATAAACATACGATACTGGTAAACATCATAAACAGATATCCAGACAGACTTAATGAGTTGTTTATAATGATCTCTTGGAAGGATCATAGGATATATGTTTATGAGGCATATAAATGGTTCATATGTTATGTATTTTCCCTATGACATCATTAGGCTAAGATTTACTATATAAGAGAGTAGATCATAAGAAATACTTGAGTTGTAATAGTACCATCGGACTGTATAGTCCGACCCTGTACAAAAAAGATATAAACAGTAAAAATAACCCGAGTTATAATTTTTACTTAACTCATATCCGGTGTTTGTTTCCTGTTTCAAGGACACTAAATGGAAAAAATAATTTGGGCTTAAACGAAAAATTAAGGCTTTGGAAAGATACATATACGAGAAGCACGAAAATTCTCCATTGGATCCCAATTTTCTCCTGTGAGGGTCCTTGAAACAAGTAATAAACGCTGGATATGGAATGTACTCGACGTCCTCTTTGATAAAACACCCCGCAAGCCCACGTTCTATCAAGCTTTGTAATTAGTGTCCTTTTTGAGATCATTTTTTTCTTAGAAAATTTAATGGTAGAATCTTTAGCTAATATAGATTCGGAAAAGTGAGAAACATAGTGACAATTTGAATTACTCTCGTAAATATGGCTTTGGAAAGATACACGGGAAACACAATAATTCTCCATTTAATCTCGATTTATTCCGTTGAGGGTCCTTGAAACATGCAACAAATACCGGATATGTAATGTACTCGACTTCCCCTTTGGTATGATACCCCGCATGCCGACATCCGGTCAAGGATTAAAGAGTATCCTTTTTGGGACCTTTCCGATCAAAATTTTTTTTAGCAAAATTAGTTTTAGATTTCTGGGAGCCCACTGATTCAAAAACCACAAGAATTAGCCTTACTCTATTTTTTTCTATTTGAAATGCTAATATGACTGCACTACTCTGGGAATATTAACGGCAGATAACATTTTTCCTAAAATATGAATATGGCATATATTATATTATATTAATTAATTGGAAGGTTTTTTTCTTGCCATATTGTAAATAAGATATACTCAATAAGACACTTTATTATAAAAGGTGTCTGTTTAGAAAAGGTTTACTGTATATAAAAACAACGTATTTAGTGAGCTGTCACTGCATACGATTTGTTGTTGTTTTTTCATAGTAATATATAAATCATAGTAACCGTTCTCATTCAAGTACTCGTAGTATACGTTCTCTTTCGATTGATGACGTCATAGGAAAGATGGAAAGGTATTAGGTATTTTATACATTGAATTAACCTCGTTAACCTCACCAGATGGCACTAGTGTCGCTACCATAGAGTTGACCGATTAGACAACAGCAACCGATTAGACAACAGTAACGACATTCTGGAAGTTTCCGGAACAGTGGAAACGAGTAAATAAGGGCGTCGAATAGTATCGACGAGTCAGTCTAGCTTTAGCCGTGAATATTGTCGAGTCAATAACTAGTGAAGTACAGTAGAGCGTCGATTATCCAAACTAATGTTGGCAAGGGTGGTTCAGATAAACGAAAGTTCGGTTAATTGAGCTTCCATAGAAAAATTAGGAAATACCCTAAATGTGAAATTACGCGACAAACTGAAAACGTGTAAAACGATGAAATTGGCCAAAAACGAAAAATTCGAGGTAATTGAGCGATCCAGATTTGAGGTTGGTTTCGTCAGACCCTTGATTTTTCATTTTATTCGATGTCTTTCACAAGAAAAGAAGCTGAGGGTCCGATTCGGTTAATCGAGTGTCCGGATAATCGGCGTTCGGATAATCGACGCTCTACTGTAATTAGTGAAATTGCAAACCGTGTGTGTTCTAATAAATGGTGTTACAGTAACGCGAGTGTTATTCATTATTGTGTACGCGAAAATCGGTCGAACGCACTAGAAAGTCTAGAAAAGACTCGAAAAATATAACAAGATGTTAGTCTTCAACCAAATATACAGGCCGTAGGTACTTACTAGTTTCAATTAAGTGTAGTAACACTCGCAAACTATTTTGTTCGTGTTTTACAGTTTATGACAAAGGGGACTGAAAGTTAATCCGGTATAAACACCCTATATAAAGAGTACTAGTCTTGACACTCGATAATCCGGATCAATTATTGCAAGGGGTAATCCGGACCAAATGGAACGTCCGGATTAATGCAAAATTGTTTGAGGAAAAACAGTAAATAAGTAAAAAAGAGGAACAAAAGTCGATTTATAAACTTTATCTTTGAAATTAGTGAACATAAGATAGTCTATTTGCAGATATCGTTTTGGCACTTGCAAGGAAGAGGATTGGTCGGATTACAAATCGCAGCTACAGGTACAGCAAATACACAGCCATATGTACACACAACACAGACTTCACATGAATTTGCAAATTCAGCGTGGTCTACCGCGGCGGAAAATACATATCCATGCGAGCATCTTGGCGGGATTGTATTTATATCTATCCTTTTTGCGGCTGACAATTTTTTCTTTGGCGGAAACCTTTTACAACAGAGTTGTTTTTGTGAGATATAGAACTACATTAGGTCCTGACATACCCATAATAGCGATATTTTGATGTTGTCGGTGTCAATAAAAAAGACTGTTGAGTTTCAAACTATGTAATTACCAGAAAATACATTTAAATAACTAAGGCTAGGCAATATTTTCACAACAATTACAAAAGGATACAAAAGGGATTTTCATACAATTTATTGTAAAAGACATCATTTCCATCTTCTAAAAATTGAATCAGCAAATGCTCTTTTCAGGAAGTCCTTTCAATTTATCTTCCAAAACCGACATTGAACCAGCAATTAATTTCCCTACCAAACATATTTATCAGACCGAAAGGAGACCTTATTTATTCCACGGCATTCATCCTATATCCAAGCTCATTTTCATTTCTTTCGTATTTTCCAATCTAACTCATATTAGCCGGCAGATATCTATCGGAAATCATATACCAAATTTAAGACAACATTTTGCCCATGTCGCCGCCGATGTTGTCGTCGTCGTCGGCACTATTTTTTATTATTTCATTACTTAACTCCACTATGAATATGTCCGCATGTCCGGACATACAATATCCTTTTGCAAATAGGCCCCCGGAAACCGGGGCAACATTATTTTCAGCTCATGTAAATGCGTGTATGGGAGATGAGGAAAAATCTCAAGAATTTCATTCTCGCCCTTTAGCAAAAAGGCTTTGCCAGGCCAACATTCTTTTATCGCCTGCGCTATCATTTTGCATGATACACCACATAAGTCCGTTGACTGGGAGCACTACATATTCGTCTAAACGACATTCGTATACTCTCGTACGATTTCTTGGTTCCCGATATATTTTAGTTTTTCTTCGCCCGCACTTCCGGCTAAAGCCGCTTGGCAACCGACTCGCAGTCACAGCAAATTGCAGAAGAAAAAGGACCAGCCAGAAGGCACACGACTGTATATACGACCCCTTGCAGCATACTAGCAGCAGCAAGTGAGAATCGCTATCGAGAGTAAAATGCTAATGGCACTTTCGTCCTTGTCAAGTCCTCGTTTCGTTTCTTCTTTTTTTTATTTCGGTGTCGGGAGCGGGAGCTCTTCTCAAAATCGCTTATTCCAGCCAGAAAAATGCCATCAACTTACAGAGATAGTGTGCAGAGGGTGCTGTGCTAGTATGGTGGCGCTTCGGAACGAAATGAATGGCAAGGATAAAAACGACGACCGAAGAAAATAAAATCGAAATAATGCCGCGTGGAGAGTGTAAATTAAAGGGGTCGGTTTCCGAGTGAAGAAAGTCAATATCCGGGGCGGAGGTTTTTTTTTTAGACGCGACAAGAAGAGTGTGGGATGGGGTGTTCGCGTAAAAATTGCTAGTATAAGCAGTAAATGGTGAAGTGCTTTTCAGAGAATAGACAAGAAAGAAAAAATATAAAAGAAATCCCCGTCATTGCCAAAACACTTGGCGAAAATAAATGTTTCGTCTCAGCCGAAAAACGATGGGTCTGTCGTCGTCGTTTCGTAAAGTGAACGGATGGGTAAAAATCTAGAATCTAGATGGATGGCAATGCTTCAGAGTCCACGTGATAAATTATATCGTCTATCGCGCGCATTTTATTTTTGGAGCAGCACCACCATAGAGACGAGCACAATCGGAGGGAATATGGGGCGCTTGAAAAATAACTGCCGACTCATATGAATAAATTGGTGCCATCGCGCCCAACGACCACGACAACAACCCCCGGCCATACTACGAGTATGTACTCTGTGCGTAGTACGGGAGCCGTAATATGTCGTCAATTAGCTTGACAGCGGTCGGTAGAAGAAATTGCAAGGGCACGCTCAAATGATAGTTCAAAGCCAAACTCAATGATGACGGACACAGCTTATCGACACCGTGGTGCATTGCCATAATCCTTTCCGCATTTTAGTGTGAATGCATTGTGGGTTGGTACCCAATCGTCCCATCATGGTCCCAGCTGTTAGCTCATTGACACATAAATATCGCTTCAAACTGCGAACTGCGAAGGTACATATATTAGTGCGGGAGGGCCCTACGACAGTTATTAAGGTGACCAGATAGTCGCAATAAACAAAGCGAGACATAATTAGCAAATGAAAGATTCCCTAGGATACTCTGCAGTTTAAGCGGGATGTTCCAGTGTGTGGGATGTAAAATTGGTTGCTTCATTGTCGAGACTTAGGTATTTCGTCCTAGTACACCAGTGTCTCTCCGTACTTAACCAAAATGTACCCAAAAATACATAATGTGAACTTTGTCAAGCTCAATTTTAGGGTTTGACATAAGCTGGCCAGAAGCGACAGTCGACAGTGGTCCTTACGATTAGCAGTCTTAGGCAGTAATGCAGTTATACCCAGTCACCACGGAAGGACGTAATATGGCTATATGGTACCACCTGGATTCTCCGGTACGTTGGAACCCAGTAGTGCACAGCAACATACTCCGGGACAGCAGAATAGCCACCGCACGGTAACCCGCTTCTATCCACCTACACAGTGAATGTCCTCAAACCCACGACCCTCATACCTCAGGCCGGCAGCTGTTCCCAACTTCAGAGCAAGCCAATCAGAACTAATCGTCTGCACCACCGCAGGTGCATCCCTTGATCATCGGCCCGCCAACAGAGAAACGTATTATTCCAAAGTTAAGGCGTTTTCGACACGGCACCACCAAGAGCGATCCGCTAAATCAGACCAATAATGTGGTCAACGAGTTCCCGAAGGCGACTAATGTCAAGACGACACTCATGAACATGGAGAAGGCTTTCGAGGAAGCAACAACCTTCCAAAGCGGCTCGATACGTCAGAAACGCCACCTGGTGCAGAAGATCTAGGCTTGTTCTACTATCCGTTCTTATAAGGAGAACTTTTGTGTTTCCGATATTTTCCGCTATGTGTTGCTATATGGCGGACGGTAAGATAAGTGTCGCTAGTGTCGATAAGAAGAACAAGAAAATTCTTCTTGCGAGAGCTGATAGCGTAATGTTCCAAATTTGGAACTTCTGGGTTCGCTCAAACATCGGCCGCTGAATAATCAGCCTTCGGACAAGGAATCGGTGCAGGAGACGAACACTTTGATCAATTGAGTTCATTCATTCAGTTGAGCCGGAAGAGAATACCGAGAGGGCGCACAAAAGGCTTGTAGAGCACTAGAAGATATTGTCAAACGCCGAGGTAAAATGCCATTGAAGCGGGTGGGGTAGAGAAATAAGTATGGGGTATCTGGCGGGAATTATGAGAAGTGGGTTTTGAACCGGTTATTTGGTTGACATTTTTCTTGTCATTCAGAAAACCATAACCCCGAAGCAGCAACAACAGCTGGTTGATACTTTCATTGTCTTTGAGTCACATGAGCACACAGCGTTCCTCCCCGTTCACGTCTATGAGTCAAATGTGACTCAATAATTACTGGAGTTTTGGATGCCAGACGAGGTGGTAATACCGGCGAAAACCGGTCAGACAGTGAACGTGTTAACTTATATAACAACCAAGACGAACGCCTTGATAGGTGGAACCATGGTACCCTCTGAATATGCCCGTCTCCGAGGTACACTAATCGCTGTTGACTTCTGCATAGCAGGTGCGATCCTCTCCCGGGTTTCTAATGATTATAAGCTAAATGCTGACGTGTAGGCCTGTTCGGTACTCTGATTTCAGTAGCGGATACCGATTTTCTTCAACACCCGGTTCACCGACACCCGCAAGTTTTTTTCAGTACCGGTTTTTTTTTAAGCACAGTTTTTTCTTCGCATCAGCTCAGTATTCGCTTCTTTCAGTTTTTTTTTTCAGCACCTGCTCAGTACCGGTTTTTTTTAAACATCTGTTCGGTATCGTTTTTTTTTTCAGGTTTTATTGGCACCTGTTCAACAAGAAATGAACTGATACTGGGTTCTTTTGTACTGCATTTTAGCATAGTTTTTTTTCAGGGTTTTCCTTATTTAAGCCCCGTTTGAAGACTTTATCCATTCTCGTATTTTACTCGGATTTTCTCAATGAAATACTCGTCCTATCGGCGGCGTAACACTAAGGTAATTTTAGCCCGGTAATTCGGAATTTGACGGCAAAACTAAAAAATATTTTGTGGGTGCCTGCCTCAGAATGATTATTCTGCTTTCTCGAGAAATACACATCGAATCGGCACAGTAGAAATATTGAGGGCATTTTAGGTCCACACGCGATTTGACAGAACGTAATAATTTTTGGCCCCAAATTTGGAATAAGCGACGCAACATTGCTTTAGTGTTTTTGCCACGCGCCGATTGGACAAGTATTTTCCCATTCTGGGGCGGGCAACCCCAAAATATATTTTTTTCTTTGTTTTTGACCGGCCCAAAGTGGAATAAGGCTTTGAGACCTTACAAGTTTGCTTACCGCAGATTCCGTCCCACCAGGGTTATCGCAGCGAACGGATGGAAATGGATGTTGTTGTGTTTGCTGCTCCCTCCGCAGCCGGTTCTTCCGATGTAAATGGTCCCGGAGCTACACATCGTTACAATGGCCAAGAGATGCCAAAAGCTCCTTCGATTCAAGAGAAAAAAAGCTCTTGAATTGCTACAACAAATGTCCAAACTGAAATATAGGTTTTTGTTAACCTAGGTTGGCAGAGAAAACATGGTAGATCAAAGCCTTCCTTATGCTATGAATTAACACGAAGCAGTCAGAACTATGTTTAAACTACGATACTGTCTGTAGTACACAGAAAGCATCCTCAACTAATATTGAATCCTATTTAGGCGAAAGCAGACGCACACTGGCCATCTTACAAAGGAGGCCTCAAGCGGTCTCATATGGTAAGGTGACCAAACGAAGCACTCAAATGGAGAATGTATCACGAGATGGTGCCCATAGAACCAAGTTCTAATAATTCATCTGTCAAGTCACCCGTACAACGCTTGCTCTTCCACCTTGAACTCCCTTCGGCACAACCGAGGAAACCCTTTGGTTATCCCCAATTAGGAGTCATACCTCAACATGGGAGCTTTTGTTATTTAAGAAACTAAAGCCAGATAGCAATAGTAGGCTGTATTGGTAATTGGTAAATTATCCGAATTCAAGTCAATTACCAACGATGAAAGAGTTCACCAAATCTTTTTAATTTCGTTTTAGAGCCGCCTGGAGGCTTAAGGTTATCCAAAATTCACATTCAGCCGCAAATCTCAAATCCTGTTTACACTATAGTTGTAATCTTGTTCCACGGGTTGTCAGTACAGTAGAGTCCGTCTAAATTGCCATTCTGACAATCTCAAGCGCGACTATTCAAATTAATTTGTTGCAAAAAGAAGAATCTGTATGTCAATGATTTATGTTTGTCAAAAAGTGAAAAAAATCACATTTACGTGAACCAAACCATTGACAGGGCGAAATGTTGATTAGACGGCCTCTACTGTAGTCTTGATGGTTATGTTCAAAGGCGGAGTTTACCAAACTTTACCAAGATTTGTAGCGATTTTTTTGGAATTTTGATTAAAATCCCATTACAACATCTATGAAAATATACGGAAAATTGAATTTAGATTATCTAAAATTTTGAAATTTGGGTAACTGTGCAGAGAGTCTATTACATTCTGCCTGTGATTATCTCAACTGGGCCTTATATGTAATACATTTCATCATGGGGAGTTTTGTCTAACATCATTGCCACCTAGTAATAGAACTCGTGTAGTGCGCGTCGTCTTGAGCACTGTAAGCAAATGGTAGATTAAAGCAAATCCGCAGATAAACTGACTAGTAAATCTAGATGGCGTTGGTTACATAAATCTAGCCAAATACCAAATTTATATTTCTACAAACAACATTTCAGTTGTCAACTACACTTGGGGAAGATTTCACCTATACTGCATAACGCTAGTTATGGATAGGTGCGGTTACGTTAAAAGCTCATCCAAATGTGTGGCATTTTTTTACGCGTAAACTAGGATAAATCGAGGCATCAATCAATCGCAGTTGAAACTCAACAGCTCGACCATTGCTTGAGCATGAGTCAGTGATGTCAGCTTTAGTTACAGTTCCGTAATCGCTGATATTGGTTACTTTTATTCCAAGTAATCGTTACTTAGTATTCTTTACTTTGTAATCGTTGCTTTAAAAAAAACTACAACGACCATTGATACCTACTCGAATACGATGGCACTCGTAGGCAGGTACGAAGGTTTTTACTCATTGTTTGGGCTGTTTTACACAAATAAAAAACCCTTTTTATGGCGAGTCCGGTGACATCTCGATGGTATCGCTCGGCCGAAAAATTGCAGAGATATCGGCGATTTTCCAATGTACATAGTATAAGGTGACCAGACTCCCAAAGCCCAATGCTGTACACATGCTTCCGGAATCGGCAAATCCAGAGCCAGACATCCAGGTTCCAGGTCCGAGGTCTATGTCGCAAACATTTTGGCTGATTCCCACCAGCACTACTTCGCAAAGGTCGGCGAATTCTGAAAAGCGCAACAGACATGGCGATGTCTGGAGAAAGCGAAGAGCAAAGCACAGGATTTAAGTAAACTTAAGGACGAACAAGAGGTCTAAATTTCACCGTTCGCTGGACTGTCACCACTGCTGAGTGGTGGTTTCTGAGTTATCGGAAAATTTCGATTTAAAAACACAAATACTGTACTTTATCCACATATAATGGACATTCCCAACGAGCTCCCGTCTTCACAATTTCCCATTTCGGGACATAAACTATATGATTTATTTTCATCCCAGTTTTGAGGTGTTCCGGCCTGAAAAGTGGCGATGCCGAAAAGTTTGGGAACCACAATATAAAGCTCTGATACTCCACAGTAGGGAAAATTTGTACGAAAATTGGAATACTTAGCCGTAGTAAAAAAGCCAAAATTATTATCGATGAATGTTTTCAGGACTCAGTTTTTTTCGTTTCGCATAATTGCTATCTAATTTGCACCAAAATTTGATAAAAAAAACTGCCAATTTGAAGTGTAATAGATACTGAAATTATTATTCTGAAATTCAACATTTGATAACCGTGAAAGTGTAAGTAATCTTGCAAAATGATCCCCCTTCTCTCCGAAAGGCTATCTACGCCACTGCCCAACAAACCAAAATTTAGCTTTCTGCCCCAACTTTGGGGGAGTTATGGACATGTCGTTTGCCAAATTCAAATGGGTGGATAATGGGGTTCCTTAGTCGGAGCGACTCAATGTTTCACCCAAAATGATCTTGCACTTATTGTGGATATTGCCACAAAATTTCGTGGCTGAACTTTCATTTTTTCAAGAGTCAGCTTTTAAAAAACATCTGAAATGAAAATATTTTAATTTATTTTTTAGTCTATTGCCGAATTTTCCAAAAACAAATTTCGAATGGAGGAATAATCATATCAAGCTTTTGTGCAGCAGGCAAAGAAAAAATTAAGTGGAGACTACGAAAAAACGGTGCCCAAACCCTTACTATCAAAGGTCGTTCTGAACGGAGTTCAGAAAAAATACGGTATTGATTAGCTTAAAATCAGCAGTTGGACTGGGAGGTACGTCGACATCCGATTACCAGAAGGCAAGCCAGCGGGGGTATAGACTGGAGAAATTAAATTATTCTATTCGACAGCTTGTCCTAGTTCTCCAGTTCTAGATTTCTCAAGAATAAGAACTTCAGCGACATGAAATTGAAACACAAAATCTTCTTATGTAATTTTTCCCAGGTGTTTACAACCCTATTTAGCTGACTTGTTTGAGGCTCTACAAGGGAGCATACTTATAATTCGGACCTTCAATGGAGTAGAAACAAGAGGCAAACCAATAAAGACAAGTATAGAGCTGCCAAATATATCAATACCTGCCTTAAGTATCGCATTTTAAGTCAAAAACTTCTGAACAGTAAAACATATATATTTCAGGAGATTGTGCAATCGCTATCGTTTTCTTCAGAATGTGTTACATACAACCAAGAAAGTGCAGTTGGCTATCAACAAATCAGGAGTTTTACCTCAACATACGAAACTTTGCAGCTGATTAAAAAGTAAGACGCAGACAGCTATCGTCCATATATGGATCCAAGTCCGTTACAATGTTCACTAAATTGTTGGGTACCAATCCCTTACTTTTCGAGCCGACGCGACGCACTTGCGACTGGGTCCTTAACATTGACATCCTGCTTGACGCTAAGTTCCACCGCCATGTTTTTTAAACTTGCAAATTCCAAATGGCCACTTCAGATTGTATCCAGCGACGTTGGGCCAGAGCATCACACTCGCACAGGACGTGGATTGAGGTCTCGTCATGTTCTTCGCAGAATCGACAGCTCGCGTCTTGTAAGAGCCTCATTGTGCGCAGATGTGATCTCAGACAGGAGTGACCTGTAAGAATCCCACATATGGTACGCACTTTATTTCTGCCTAGCTGAAGCAGCTCAGCTGTTTTTTATGGGAGTATCCTGCTATGAGCAGTTTGGATTGCCTGAGCACAGGTATTTTGTCCCAGTGCTCAGATGTCTTAAGTCGTTCCTGGTCTTTCAACAGTCCTTTTACTATACATGTAGGGTTCTGGTCCGCAGAAGCGGGATGCGGCTGTACGTGTCAACTCATCCGCCTGTACGTTCCCTGTGATGCCGATATGACCTGGGACCCAGAAGAGTGTTAATCTGTTTTTTTACGACTAGTTTGTTCATCGCATTCAGGCAACATTGAACAAGTCTTGACGTAACAGTGTAATTAGTGGTTGATTTAATAGCCACTTGGCTGTATGAGAAGATCATCTGTTCATGCGTTCCGGCTGCATGCACAACGACCAGGCATGTTTTGTCCTCGAGACTTTATTGTTTATTGATTTGCCGAAAATTTGTACATGATGTGTGATCACAGCCAGGGAGGGGGATTGATCGCCCATATCGACGCCACTGGGTTAGGAATAGTAGTTAAGGTAAATCTGTCGGCGCCCATAGCCAGCGCCCGCTCTAAGGGGGAGCAAGCCGGGCAGTCGCCCGGGGCGCCAAATTTTAGGGGCGGCTTTTTATGGCTAGCACTTGAATAAAAAAAATGTATAAAAGCCGGAAGGAAAAATTCAATATCAATTTCCATTAAGTGGAACGAAACTACAGATGAAATAAAAAGTTGAAAGTTGTGTTTTGAAGAAGCATAATCCTTGGGAGGCTTTGAAGAGCCCACAATTAATAGAAGGTGCTGCATTTAGAATCCTAAAATGCTGAGTAAGAGTTGCGTAACTGTACGTCTGTGATGCTAGCCCCCGACCAATTGAACATTTAGTACATCTTCTTTTGACCAGCATTAAGGATTATATTTGATCTTTCTATGCATGATCCCTTGTTCTTACCAAAGGTGAGACCCACCTAATTTTTAAATAGAGGACGAAATTAGCTGGGGCTGTTCCGCTTCTTGATTCTTTCATTGCTATTATATGGGAACAGCACTTGGAAAGTTACCGCTGCAGTTACCAAGAAATTGCAAAGTTTCGTAAATACTTGTCTTCGTCGAATATTAAGAATTTTTTCGCCCGAAAGAATTTCAAATGAAGATTGGCCGTGGATTGGTCATCGTTGCGAAAGAGTGAGAACTGCATTGCTGGTCGCGCTATGAGATGGAACCCCTTCTCCCAAAGAGGCCGACAAAGGGGTCGTCCTAAAATCATGTGGCGCAGATCGGTGGATAGAGAGTGTGCTTCATTAAGAAAGACCTGGGGTCAGCTTCGATACATGGCCTGAAAACGTACGCAATGGCGAGGCGAGTAGATGTAGTAGACGCGCTATGCCCCACAAGGGGTTAGGGCAAATTAGTAATCTTATTATTGAGTTTATTTGCGGAACGTCGCACTTTAATTTCCGGAAGTAAGATCTAAATCTTTATTTTAGTCTATTGAATCGGAGGAGAGCACGTCCCCTAAAAAATATAGAACCTCCGGAGAAATTGATATTAAATGAGAAATAATGAGTCGTATAAACACTAAACACATCAAAGCGATTAAAACAAACTCTCTTGTGAGAAATTTCATGCCCATGCAGGAGTTTTGGAAACTTCTTTAAACCTTTGGCGGCAATTTGACTTCGATTCGCCCGATCTCCTCGTGGAGGGATCGCCTCAGTTGGTTCCAATTGCATTGATTCATCTGGCATTTAAAGGGCAAATTTCGAACAAAGTTTTTAGGGTTTCAGCTAGGTGAGGGATGGAATCACAGTCACATTACCAGAGCCGCAGTAGTAGTACTTCCTTTTTTCGGACATACTAAGTCAGGACTTGTCTTCCTCTGATTTACCTAGTTCTGACCATCATTTTTATAAAAATTCCCAGTATGGGCGAAGACTGGCTTTCCTCTAGACGTAAACATTTTTTCAACATCATCCCTAGCCCGGATTTTTTTTAGTAGGTCGGAGGGTATGTCATTCTCATTAAACTATATGAGAACAAAAATATTTTTAGAAACAGGGTTAAAAATTTGCGAAAGGTAAATCCAGGGTGACCTTAGTCCTTTTAACAATAAATGGCGTCTACATGAGTTTTAGTCTTGAATACATCACATGACCTTTGACACAAAATTTATCCCTTTCAGACGAAATGTTTTTTAATTTACTTCCCAAAGGAAACTCCGTGTGAGGAATCCTTTATTCTAACGGTAAAACATGGCGGACAAAAAAACTTTATAAAGTATACATTTAAGCCCAGAAGTCATGGAGTAATGAAACACGCACAATATGGGCTTTTTGGCTTCGAAATATTTTATTTGATCCTCACAAAGAGAACTTTGGATGTCACTTAGGGTATAATTTAAGTTTCGAAAGGCTAGGTCAGGCAAACGCGGATAGGATATGGATATGATGATGATGTTGATGACACCTACATGTGGTTGTTAAAGTTTCGGATAACAAATGCCTAAAACTGCAGTCTCAATAGAATTGTGATAAAATTCTTGTTTATCGGCTGCGCACAGTCTGCAAGGATGTTATGGGAAACTACTCATCTACTTTAACGACGTAAATATTATCTATCATCAATCTGCAGGGCATTCGGTGGCTCAGTGGTAGAGATGTCACTCTATCTCTGAGTTGACGGAGCATGGGTCAGACTCCCACTGTAACCATGGATGTTTGCGTTGTCCATAAAAATGCTTCTAGGACAGCCGGTTCTTCGATGCAAATCTTCCCGGAGCTACCAGTTATTAAAATGGCCAAGAGCTGTCAAAACCCCCTTCAATTTAAGAGAAAAAAATCCCATGAGGCGCTACAACAACAACAAATATCAATCTGCCTGGTATATCACCTAAGGGGCGGCAATTTGTCATCTTGCCCGGGGCGGCGTAAGTGCTAGAGCGGGCGCTGCCCATAGCACAGGTCTATAGTTTCGATGCGAGTGCCCCTTTCGCCGCGATCCCTCCGTTAGCACGCCCCTGTTTAAAACTAAACAGTACAGTGGCCGCCGAACATTGTTTGGCAACAAGGAGAACCATTTAAGGAAGCATTACACCGATTTCATGAACATGAGGGACCACATAAAGAGCCTTTGCATGTCCCTCTGAAGGTCATCTAAAGAAATGAATGCCAAGTTAAAGAGACCGAGGCTAATTTGGGGCGCGGCTGAAATTTGGATACCCTTTCGCTCTCCTCAGGCTAAAAGTTTTTTTTTTGGGCGTAGCTACGACTTGTATTTAACTCCCCCCCCCCCATTCTTTGCCTTTCGTCTTCACAAAAGTTACGTTGCGTCGACAAAACAATATTTGTGTGGGGTTTGGTTGGAACAAGTGGGCAAATAAAAATATTGGCTCTGAAAATTTTATTGGGGGATTCGGGATTGGGGTAACAAATGTTTCTCAGAAGAACCAAAATGGGGGATTTATGCTTTGTGTGATCGAGGGAAACACATTTATAAAAAAAAATTGGTTGAAGTTGGTGCACAAAAAAAAACGTTTTCTTAGAAGAACCTACTTAATTTGGGGAGTTGGGTTTGTATGGCAGCTCCATGACCCCATTGTCCGATTTTACCGATTCAAACATACAAACTGCCTGCAACAAAAATAAGTATTTGTGCAAAGTTTCAGCTTTATAGCTTTTAAATTGGCCGAGTAAAACGCATCGTAACAGACAGACAGACGGACAGACGGACATCGCCCAATCGACTCCCCAAGTCATGCTGATCATATATGTATACTTTTTATATGGTCGGAGATGCTACCTTCAATGCGTTACAAACTTTATGATAAAGTTAATATACCCTTTCACTCTATGAACGAAGGGTATAAAAAGAGGACATCTGGACACCCAATATACAAATTGTACAATCTGCAACCTGCATTATACAATCGTCTTGCACCCTAACACCAAATGTGAGACAACACAAAATTGCTCTATTCCCAGCCGTCCGTTTAGGAGCCCACTCGAACGAATTCGAGATGCACCATCGTTTGCAAGTGCAATTTCGTGCATTGTTTCTAATTAAGCGATTCGTGCAATTAAGACGATTATCGCCACAGATAATCACAGGACCGTGTCAGCACACATCCAATTGATGGAAGTGGTTAGACGACGACGACGACGATAGTTGCGCCCCATTATATTCGGTAATAGTGGATGAATGAATGAATGAATGCAAGCGATGCTGAAACTGATAGGACCGCATTCATATGGGGGGCCACCGTACAAAAGTGCTTCCCCCGGGCGATTAATGGATCCGCGTGTTATCGCAAACTTCCGATAAAAATGTAAATTTAGTTCGTTCCATGGTCATGCACACAACAATGAAAGATTTTTTTTTGTAAAATGGAAAATATTAATGACAAAAACGCTTACAGAATATAATTATTACGCTGATCGAGATACCGGATAATGGCCTCGCGTCTATCGTTAATCCAACAATGAAGCTGTACGGGATGACCGTTTCGGGGATTCCCCGGGTCAGGAATACGCCTGCCCGTGGCTGCTGAGCTCGATCTTTTAGAATCCGTTTCAACTTCCACTTGCAATGCAATCACTTTTCACCTAAATTGAACATAATTTCCGCGAGTAGGTCACTCGCCGTCGGACACAATCATCAAAAACCTTTCTCTGCACACAATTTTCCCCCCGGATGGAATATTATTTCGTGTTAAACTCCACTAAAAAAAAACAACGGTAAAAGCGCAAACTTTGCACACTTAATTCAAAACTATCACGATCCAGGGAACGACAGCAGATGCACCTCTTTAACAGCCACTCTTGCACTTCAGGTTACATAAATCTTCCCGAAAAACACAGGACCAGGATGCATACACGGGGCAATATCCACTATACAGCAATAACACACTCCAACCGTATCTCTATAGTCGCGCGGACACAATCCTGAACGGGAAGAAGTTAAAGAAACGGAAGCAAAACGGTATATATATGGTCACATCGCCCAGCACAAATAGCACTCTCAGCACTTTATAGTTACGAAATCACAACACGACACAAGGATGCTGCTGAATACCTTCTACTTCTACCATCTGCAAGATGAACGTCTTAAGTAAACTGCAAAAGAACGACGAGGACGACAAAGACGTTGTCCTGCAGTCCTCCACGATTCGAATCCTTCGGAAAACGGTTACGTTCCTCGGGCAAGAAAAGTCTGTCTGTGCGCCTTCAGTCTGTTTTGGGTCGGTCGGTTGCACACTACACCAGCACACGAATCATCCACACAACAACGGTACGGACACGGCAAGATCCCGACGAAAACTGCCACGGCTGGCTGGGAACAAAATTCGCGTCAGTTTACAAAATGTTAAAGCGAACCCCGAGCTGTAACTGTAAAGGATATACCCGTCGAGTCGCACTCATGGACCAAACTTACTTACAGCACAGCACTTGCTGTAAAGTGGATTTTGGCTTTTTCGCGTATTCCTACAACGGATCCATCTCCATTTCGTCTTCTGCTACTGCTACGCTATATGTCGCCCACCCGCACACAAGTTCCGATTCCGAATACGCGAACGGTACAGAATACAGAATAAACGTTGAATGTACAAACGATGTAAAAGTCTTCTTGCGTGCTGTTGACTTGGCCGTGCTGCTGTGCTGTTGAGTCGGTTGTTCTTGTTGGCGCGTCGAATTCGTTTCGTTCGGGCAAGCTTCAGCTATCGCGATTCGCGACTAATGTACAGGAACAGATAAAATGTACTCGACTCGTAGTACTATATGCAAAAAGCTTTATATGACCGTTAAAAATCGAAAAGGAAATTTAGCGCGCGCAATTTGTGCTACTTTTGCTTGCTTGTTTACTGCAAGAATGCTGTTGCGCTGGTAATGGAAGATTGTACTGCAGATGGTACCAAAAAAGCGATGTAACGAACACTACTTGGGGATGGTGGGTTTGATAAGATTTTCAGCATGGCAAGAATAAAAATAGATTGGGAAGTTTTCAATGAATTTGTTTATGATGAAATAGACCTATGCGTAAGCGTGATTTGAGATCAATGTCAAGGACATATTGTGCTGCACTGAATTTTTGTTTTGATTTCCTCAAATAAATCAAAAGAGAAACGAATTAAGTTTTGAAGGTTGAATACAATATTTTTAGTATACGGTTAAGTTAGTACTACTACATGAAATGTGTCAAGCAGAGTTGTTAATTTCCATGTAAAAAAAAAACATTTTTTTACACATTTACTGTAAAAAATGTAAAAATAGGTAAAATATGTAAAAAATCTAAAAAGCACGTAAAAAATAGAAAAAAATCATATACATATTTCGTCTTCCAACTGTTACTACGCGGTACAGTTTCGTTTGTGAATATTATGCGTAAAGCTGCCGTTTGTGTTTGTGAAAATAAATAATAAATACTCTGTAAAAATGAACCCAAGAAGATCGACCACCACCATGGGCGTAGCCAGGACTTCGGCCAGGGGGGGCGGGCAAGTCCAACTTGATTTTCTTAGGAGTTGACATTTCCGGTCTCAGAAATATTGCTAGAAAATTTTAGTAACCTGGCTTGGGGTTGGATTGGTGCACAGGGTCATGGATTTCAGATTCATCGTGAACGAATTCATTTTCGAACTCACGAAGTACGTGACGGACTATGATGTCGCTCAGATTGTAAACAAGTATCCATTTATGGGACTAAATAACATTGCTGGGCGTGCTGTTGATCTCAACACCTCAACAAAACAGCAGTTTAGATCTTGGAAATTGGATGTCACTCACACATCTGCGGCCCAAGTTTACTGGTGGACTGCCACGCAATTTATATATATTTTTTTTATTTTAGAGTCAAATTTTAAAAATACCGGCGTACAGAGGGCTGCGCCCGCAATACGAGTGTTTGGATACATACATAGAGAATAATTTTGAACATTTTATAGGCAAGAAATGAAAATTATGCACAATATTAATGAAATGCTTCTTGTAAATCTATTTTTGGATTGGTGTAAAAATAGATTTACTATGTATCATGGCTACACATATTAACTGAATTTATTAGCTGTTTTTTCTTTTGTTTAGCAAAAGTCAACAGTCTTTGTATTTAACGTATACATACTTTGATTATAAAGGCAATGACGTATATAAGCTTATGCTAACCAATATTTGTGCAAAGTTATATATCGGTACTTATCGCGGTTTAGGAAAACGGAGGTGAAAAATAAAGCTTAGCTTAAAATGCCCATAACTCTGTTACCGTTACTCCAAACTGGAAAAAAGCAACTGGTATGATACGTACCCATCGAGTACTTTGACTTGAGTACCCATACGTTCATGTCAGATAAAAACGAAAAAGTCAAATCTCCGGGACACCCTGTTATCTTTGCCCTACCAACTTCTAAGTATTTCGTGCCAAAGACTGTTGCCATTCTACAGTTTCCTACCAAATTGCATGACGATCGGTTCAGCGGTTCGCGAGTTATTTAGTGAAAAAATTTTCAAATGTCCGCGACACCCTGTTATCTTTGCCCTACCAACTTCTAAGTATTTCGTGCCAAAGACTGTTACCATTCAACACATTTCTACCAAATTTCATGACGATCGGTTGAGTCGTTCGCGAGTTATTTAGTGAACAGACGGACGCACAGACGGACGGACAAAATCGATTTCATAAGGGTTTTTTGAAAAATCTAAAAAACCCTAAAAATGGAGATGAGAATGATTTTCTTTTGCATTCTGATTACTTTCAACGGGCCTCCAATATCTGCCTTTTAGAGCGTAGTTTGTCTAATTTTCAGTGCAATTTTTTTATCTCGGACTGCATATTCCACTGACGAAATCGGTTTGTTTCGTCTGTAACTTTCATCTTAGCAAAATAGCATCGTCAGAATATTTATAAATCCTTTATTGATTGAAATATGGTTAACGGTTTTAATAAGATTTCTTCTAAATTTATCAAAGTATTAACAGTGGCTAAATTTTATTGCTGGTATGATTCAGCTAGAAAATAAATGTTGATTAAATAACTTGAAACAACCGCTCTGTGGCTCACTTGGTTGAGTCGCACACTACGATGCTAGTAATCTAGAAGTCCGGAGATCGAATCTTGGCGTGGTCCAAAATTTCTGTACATGTGCGGATTGGAAATATATAGTGCTTGCAACATTATAAACACTCCGAAATGATATGCAATGTAACGTTGACTCGAAATTGCCTATAAACGGCTGACTTAACGCACCATGGCCTCACATGTGGCTATACGGTATTGAAAAGAAGAAGAAAAACTTGAAAGACACTGAAATATGAGACCCGTTCTTTACAAGTTCCCTAGCAAAGCTGTATACCATATGTCACCCTTTCAGATGAAAAAAAAAGTTGAATTCCACTAACTTCCCGAAGGGACCTAATGGTTGAAATTGTGTTCTCCAGCTCAGAAGCCATCAAATGAAACAGGAAATATGGGATCAACGCAGCCACAGTAGCACACTCACAAGTTAAATGCGTTTGCTGGTACGCAGCCTCCGTCAGTTACGAGAGGCCACTCGCTGTCATCTATTTGTATGCACCTCCTGACTGCAAAATGTCCGGATCATGGCTTCTCCGGCAGCACTTGGAGTGGTGGAAAAGGCATTTTTTTAAAATGTTGTATAGTGCAGCGATTTTTTTACTACATCCATAAGGATTTTTGTACCATCTTAATCGACCAGGGGGGTGGGGCGACCGCCCCTCCCTGACCACCACCAAATTCCAAGGGTTAAATTTTACTAAGTTGAAGGCAAAAGGCATTTACAATATTTGCCACAAAGTAGGTATTGCGCCGCAAGTTCTCGGCTGTCTACACATAGGTAAATTCTAATTTTTTTGTTTGTTTGTTACCCAAACATTTTGGCGAATTTTCCTTCAGAAACCGTTGTGCCACTGTTGTTGTTATTGTTGTAACCACTGAAGAGGCGGCAGGGTGTCGAGAACGGAGTCTGGAACGTGCAAACGAAAATATTGTGGAAACTTCTGAAACCGATTTGATTCCGGTAATTTGTTGCGCTTTATGCTGTTGCTCACGTTCCGTGCAGACAGGGGCGTACGCAGAAAAATATTTCGGGAGGGGTTTTAGAGAAGAGGTTGATGTTGGCCGTGTAGGTTCATCACGAGTATATATATAGCTGCTAAGTGTGACTAAATCAACCTGAAAATTTTTTGTGATACTAGAATCATCTTCTGAATAGCAGAAAACATCTTAGCAGTACGTTTCCTTGATCAATGTCGGTTATATTGTTTGAGAGATTCATGAAATGCCAGGTGCGAAATGTTCTCACTTTTCGTCTATTGAAACGACTGTAGTAATGTTCTCCTTTTCTATTAATACGATCTACTTTCCAAAATATAGAAGAACGCTTGTAATCAGGGCCGGCCTTAGGAATCTTGTGGCCCTGGGCCCAATCGATGATGGTGGCCCCTACCAATACCCAAACAACATTTTAGCTACAAATTTCAATTTTTAACCCTCGGATGGTTCAGGTAAATTTTACATACGTAAATGGTTCAGTGGGGTCTGACAGACCCCAAGGCAAAAATCGCTCTAAAACTTAAAGTTTTGCTTTTTTGGCACATTTGTTGGAACTAGAAGTAACTGTGAAGCCTTTTAATTAAGTGGTATATAAAAAAAGTGGAATTGGGACAGTAGCTTTTAGTATGTGGAAGAAAAAATTAGGTGGTGTAAAATTTGAGGTTAATTTGAACTTATCACAAATAAATCAATATAAAAACTAAAATTTTAACAAAATTTTATTTTTATTAGTCAAAACGTATTTAACACTAATTAACAAAGATAAGTACATCAACATTTTTTAGCTAAGGTTAATATTTTTTCTTAAATCGGGATCCAAAATTAGTCAATATTTAGAGCATTCTTCTTCACAGCTTTTACCTCGATAATCTTCGCAGATTGCCTTTTTGCACTCGTTGCAATTGTACTTTGTGTTCCGATCATTTGCTCGTGGGCATAGAAAACATTTTTGCTTCTTTGGGGGACCATCTGACCACATTGGGGGCGAGTAGATGTAGTAGACGCGCTATGCCCCACAAGGGGTTAGGGCAAATTAGTAATAATTATTGAGTTTATTTGCGGAACGTCGCACTTTAATTTCCGGAAGTAAGATCTAAATCTTTATTTTAGTCTATTGAATCGGAGGAGAGCACGTCCCCTAAAAAATATCGAACCTCCGGAGAAATTGATATTAAATGAGAAATAATGAGTCGTATAAACATTAAACACATCAAAGCGATTAAACAAACTCTCCTGTGAGAAATTTCATACCCATGCAGGAGTTTTGGAAACTTCTTTAAACCTTTGGCGGCAATTTGACTTCGATTCGCCCGATCTCCTCGTGGAGGGATCGCCTCAGTTGGTTCCAATTGCATTGATTCATCTGGCATTTAAAGGGCAAATTTCGAACAAAGTTTTTAGGGTTTCAGCTAGGTGAGGGATGGAATCACAGTCACATTACCAGAGCCGCAGTAGCAGTACTTCCTTTTTTCGGACATACTAAGTCAGGACTTGTCTTCCTCTGATTTACCTAGTTCTGACCATCATTTTTATAAAAATTCCCAGTATGGGCAAAGGCTGGCTTTCCTCTAGACGTAAACATTAACCTTAGTCCTTTTAACAATAAATGGCGTCTACATGAGTTTTAATCTTGAATACATCACATGACCTTTGACACAAAATTTATCCCTTTCAGACGAAATGTTTTTTAATCGATTTACTTCCCAAAGGAAACTCCGTGTGAGGAATCCTTTATTCTAACGGTAAAACATGGCGGACAGCAAAAACTTTATAAAGTATACATTTAAGCCCAGAAGTCATGGAGTAATGAAACACGCACAATATGGGCTTTATGGCTTCGAAATATTTTATTTGATCCTCACAAAGAGAACTTTGGATGTCACTTAGGGCATAATTTAAGTTTCAAAAGGCTAGGTCAGGCAAACGCGGATAGGATATGGATATGATGATGTTGATGACACCTACATGTGGTTGTTAAAGTTTCGGATAACAAATGCCTAAAACTGCAGTCTCAATAGAATTGTGATAAAATTCTTGTTTATCGGCTGCGCAGTCTGCAAGGATGTTATGGGAAACTACTCATCTACTTTAACGACGTAAATATTATCTATCATCAATCTGCAGGGCATTCGGTGGCTCAGTGGTAGAGATGTCACTCTATCTCTGAGTTGACGGAGCATGGGTCAGACTCCCACTGTAACCATGGATGTTTGCGTTGTCCATAAAAATGCTTCTAGGACAGCCGGCTCTTCGATGCAAATCGTCCCGGAGCTACCAGTTGTTAAAATGGCCAAGAGCTGTCAAAACCCCCTTCAATTTAAGAGAAAAAAATCCCATGAGGCGCTACAACAACAACAACTATCAATCTGCCTGGTATATCGCCTAAGGGGCGGCAATTTGTCATCTTGCCCGGGGCGGCGTAAGTGCTAGAGCACAGGTCTATAGTTTCGATGCGAGTGCCCCTTTCGCCGCGATTCCTCCGTTAGCACGCGCCTGTTTAAAACTAAACAGAACAGTGGCCGCCGAACATTTTTTGGCAACAAGGACAACCATTTAAGGAAGCATTACACCGATTTCATGAACATGAGGGACCACATAAAGAGCCTTTGCATGTCCCTCTGGAGGTCATCTAAAGAAATGAATGCCAAGTTAAAGAGACCGAGGCTAATTTGGGGCGCGGCCGAAATTTGGATACCCTTTCGCTCTCCTCAGGCTAAACGTTTTTTTTTTTCGGGCGTACCTACGACTTGTATTTAACCCCCCCCCCCCCATTCTTTGCCTTCCGTCTTCACAAAAGTTACGTTGCGTCGACAAAACAATATTTGTGTGGGGTTTGGTTGGAACAAGTGGGCAAATAAAAATATTGGCTCTGAAAATTTTATTGGGGGATGTGGGATTGGGGTAACAAATGTTTCATAGAAGAACCATAATGGGGGATTTATGCTTTGTGTGATCGAGAATAACACATTTATAAAAAAAATTGGTTGAAATTGGTGCACAAAAAAAAAGTTTTTCTTAGAAGAACCTACTTAATTTGGGGAGTTGGGTTTGTATGGCAGCCCCATGACCCCATTGTCCGATTTTGCCGATTCAAACATACAAACTGCCTGCAGCAAAAAAAAGTATTTGTGAAAAAGTTCAGCTTCATAGCTTTTAAATTGGCCGAGTAAAATGTATCGCAACAGACAGACAGACGGACAGACGGACATCGCCCAATCGACTCCCCAAGTCATGCTGATCATATATGTATACTTTTTATATGGTCGGAGATGCTTCCTTCAATGCGTTACAAACTTTATGACAAAGTTAATATACCCTTTCACCCTATGAACGAAGGGTATAAAAAGAGGACATCTGGACACCCAATATACAAATTGTACAATCTGCAACCTGCATTATACAATCGTCTTGCACCCTAACACTAAATGTGAGACAACACAAAATTGCTCTATTCCCAGCCGTCCGTTTAGGAGCCCACTCGAACGAATTCGAGATGCACCATCGTTTGCAACTGCAATTTCGTGCATTGTTTCTAATTAAGCGATTCGTGCAATTAAGACGATTATCGCCACAGATAATCACAGGACCGTGTCAGCACACATCCAATTGATGGAAGTGGTTAGACGACGACGACGATAGTTGCGCCCCATTATATTCGGTAATAGTGGATGAATGAATGAATGAATGCAAGCGATGCTGAAACTGATAGGACCGCATTCATATGGGGGGCCACCGTACAAAAGTGCTTCCCCCGGGCGATTAATGGATCCGCGTGTTATCGCAAACTTCCGATAAAAATGTAAATTTAGTTCGTTCCACGGTCATGCACACAACAATGAAAGATTTATTTTGTAAAATGGAAAATATTAATGACAAAAACGCTTACAGAATATAATTATTACGCTGATCGAGATACCGGATAATGGCCTCGCGTCTATCGTTAATCCAACAATGAAGCTGTACGGGATGACCGTTTCGGGGATTCCCCGGGTCAGGAATACGCCTGCCCGTGGCTGCTGAGCTCGATCTTTTAGAATCCGTTTCAACTTCCACTTGCAATGCAATCACTTTTCACCTAAATTGAACATAATTACCGCGAGTAGGTCACTCGCCGTCGGACACAATCACCAAAAACCTTTCTCTGCACACAATTTCCCCCCGGATGGAATATTATTTCGTGTTAACTCCACTAAAAAAACGGTAAAAGCGCAAACTTTGCACACTTAATTCAAAACTATCACGATCCAGGGAACGACAGCAGATGCACCTCTTTAACAGCCACTCTTGCACTTCAGGTTACATAAATCTTCCCGAAAAAAAACAGGACCAGGATGCATACACAATATCCACTATACAGCAATAACACACTCCAACGGTATCTCTATAGTCGCGCGGACACAATCCTGTACGAAGTTAAAGAAACGGAAGCAAAACGGTATATATGGTCACATCGCCCAGCACAAATAGCACTCTCAGCACTTTATAGTTACGAAATCACAACACGACACAAGGATGCTGCTGAATACCTTCTACTTCTACCATCTGCAAGATGAACGTCTTAAGTAAACTGCAAAAGAACGACGAGGACGACAACGACGTTGTCCTGCAGTCCTCCACGATTCGAATCCTTCGGAAAACGGTTACGTTCCTCGGGCAAGAAAAGTCTGTCTGTGCGCCTTCAGTCTGTTTTGGGTCGGTCGGTTGCACACTCCACCAGCACACGAATCATCCACACAACAACGGTACGGACACGGCAAGATCCCGACGAAAACTGCCACGGCTGGCTGGGAACAAAATTCGCGTCAGTTTACAAAATGTTAAAGCGAACCCCGAGCTGTAACTGTAAAGGATATACCCGTCGAGTCGCACTCATGGACCAGCACTTGCTGTAAAGTGGATTTTGGCTTTTTCGCGTATTCCTACAACGGATCCATCTCCATTTCGTCTTCTGCTACTGCTACGCTATGTCGCCCACCCGCACACAAGTTCCGATTCCGAATACGCGAACGGTACAGAATACAGAATAAACGTTGAATGTACAAACGATGTAAAAGTCTTCTTGCGTGCTGTTGACTTGGCCGTGCTGCTGTGCTGTTGAGTCGGTTGTTCTTGTTGGCGCGTCGAATTCGTTTCGTTCGGGCAAGCTTCAGCTATCGCGATTCGCGACTAATGTACAGGAACAGATAAAATGTACTCGACTCGTAGTACCATATGCAAAAAGCTTTATATGACCGTTAAAAATCGAAAAGGAAATTTAGCGCGCGCAATTTCTGCTACTTTTGCTTGCTTGTTTACTGCAAGAATGATGTTGCGCTGGTAATGGAAGATTGTACTGCAGATGGTACCGAAAAAGCGATGTAACGAACAACTACTTGGGGATGGTGGGTTTGATAAGATTTTCAGCATGGTAAGCATAAAAATAGATTGGGAAGTTTTCAATGAATTTGTTTATATGATGAAATAGACCTATGCGTAAGCGCGATTTGAGATCAATGTCAAGGACATATTGTGCTGCACTGAATTTTTGTTTTGATTTCTTAAATTAAATCAAAAGAGGAACGAATTAAATTTTGAAGGTTGAATAGAATATTTTTAGTATACGGATACGTTATTATTACTACATGAAAAGTGTCAAGACAATTTCATTTTATTCTAATAAAAAGTTTACAAGACAAGATGTTCCCCTCTTTATTCGGTATACCAAAATTCATTATGTTGGCTTGGACTACATAGGTATAAAAATCTACAAGGAAGCCGAAATTTGAAACTCATGTTCCGAGAATAGAATAAAAACAACAAACAAACCAAGAAGACATCAACGTGTTAGACCCAGTGGGCCTGTGTACACGCGGCACAAGAGGCTATTTTCGGGCGCGGCAGAAACTTTGATTTTTCGCAAATGTGTCCTCTTTTATCTATCTATAGACCAGTGGCGGCTCCTCAGATGAGGCAACTGAGGCGGCGCCTCACCTTCATTTTCGTCGAGTTATACATTTTAATTTATCACAAAACATAATTAATCTAATATGATAAAAAAACCCTAAATACATCTTTAAACTCGCTTACAAATTCCTTTACACCAGTGGTTCACAACTCACAAATGCCTGCGGACCCATTTCCTTGAAAATGAAACACGGCGGACCACAACGTTATAATAATTTGGGAATCGGAGAGGTTGATTTACTCTAGAACTCAGACCTTCTTTCAAATTCCTTCCCGCATTTGTCTATTTTTTTTTTATTTTCTCCTTAACAATGGGAAATAAAACAGAGCTGGACTCCATCATCAACCCCCTTCCGTTATAGGAAATTCTGGAAGCGTGCATTTTAATCAATTAATTTAATTTCTTCATAGTCTCCAGAGTCTCCTTGCGGACCAGTCACGGGTCTCTCGTGGACCACCTTCGGTCCGGGGACCACCTGTTGGGAAACAGTGCTTTACACAATCATAAAGTCCCTAAAATATTTTTTGTACACCAATTCATACATGTGAGGCGATAATTTTTCCGCCGCACAATCCCGAACAACAACTCAACATGTATCAAAGCATTCACCCGATTCACGTCTGTCAAGTTAGCACTACCTCTTTAAAATTTCGACAAACGCTATAGTGCATTAAATGTCGCGATTTTGTCGTAATTAAATGGAAAAAGAAAAAAAATTGTCGCGACCCTCCTTCCCCTTAAAAACTACCCTTAAGTGCATTTGAACCAAATTCGAGTTCCAAGAATGTCCCCAATGCTAAAGGTGTCCAGTAAGATATCACAGGGGCTGCTTAAGAGATTTCCACCCTAAAAAAATTTGTCGCGCCCCTTCTTCCCTTAAAAACTACCCCCATCAAGTTAGCACTACCACCCCGGTAGCGGCCAATTCAAGCATTTCCGTAAAACAAAAAGTATCCAATTAATTGTCGCAGGAACGGAACGGCATATTCCACCCTTCCAAAAATTTGTCGCGCCTCTTCTACCCCTTGAAAACTACCCCTTCGCCAAACTCGAGTTCCAAGAATCGCCCCAATACTAAAAGTCTCCAGTAAATTCTCACTACGGCTGCTTAAGAGATTTCCACCCAGAAAAAATTTGTCGCGCCCCTCCTTCCCTTAAAAACTACCCCCGTCAAGTTAGTACTACCCGGTAGCGGCCAATTCAAGCATTTTTGTAAAACAAAAACTATCCAATTAATTGTCGCAGGAACGGAAAGGCATACTGAACCCTTCAAAAAATTTGTCGCGCCTCTTCTACCCCTTGAAAACTCTCTTAAGCTGCCGTTGTGAGAATTTATTGGACATTTTGAGTACTGGCGCGATTCTTGGAACTCGAGTTTGGCGAACTTTGGCTCAAATGCACTTAGGGGTAGTTTTTAAGGAGTAGAAGGGGCGCGACCAATTTTTTGAAGAGTGGAATATGCCGTTCCGTTCATGCGACAATTAATTGGATACTTTTTGTTTTACAGAAATGCTTGAATTGGCCGCTACCGGGGTGGTAGTGCTAACTTGTTGGGGGTAGTTTTTAAGGGAAGGAGGTGCGCGACAATTTTTTTCAGGGTGGAAATCTATTAAGCAGCCGTTGCGGAAATTTATTGGACACTTTTAGTATTGGGGCGATTCTTGGAACTCAAGCTTGGCGAACTGAGGCTCAAATGCACTTAGGGGTAGTTTTTTACGGGTAGAAGAGGCGCGACAAATTTTTTGGAGCGTGCAATATACCTTTCCGTTCCTGCGATAATTAATTGGATACTTTTTGTTTTACGGAAATGCTTGAATTGGCCGCTATCGGGGTGGTAGTGCTAACTTGACGGGGGTAGTTTTTAAGGGAAGGAGGGGCGCGACAAATTTTTTCAGGGTGGAAATCTCTTAAGCAGCCCCTGTGATATCTCACTGGACACCTTTAGCATTGGGGATATTCTTGGAACTCGAATTTGTTAACTGAGGCTCAAATGCACTTAAGGGTAGTTTTTAAGGGGAAGGAGGGGCGCGACAAATTTTTTAGGGTGGAAATCTCTTAAGCAGCCGTTGTGAGAATTTACTGGATACTTTTAGTATTGGGGCGATTCTTGGAACTCGAGTTTGGCGAACTGAGGCTCAAATGCACTTAAGGCTAGTTTTCAAGGGGTAGAACAGGCGCGACAAATTTTTGGAAGGGTGGAATATGCCGTTCCGTTCCTGCGACAATTAATTGGATACTTTTTGTTTTACGGAAATGCTTGAATAGGCCGCTACCGGGGTGGTAGTGCTAACTTGACGGGGGTAGTTTTTAAGGGAAGGAGGGGCGCGACAAATTTTTTCAGGGTGGAAATGTCTTAAGCAGCCGTTGTGAGAATTTAGTGGACACTTTTGGTACTGGGGCGTTTCTTGGAACTCGAGTTTGGCGAACTGAGGCTCAAATGCACTTAGGAGTAGTTTTTAACGGAGAGAAGAGGAGCGACAAATTGTTTGAAGGGTGCAATATGCCTTTCCGTTCCTGCGACAATTAATTGGATACTTTTTGTTTTACGGAAATGCTTGAATTGCCCGCTATCGGGGTGGTAGTGCCAACTTGACGGGGGTAGTTTTTAAGGGAAGGAGGGGCGCGAAATTTTTTTTTCAGGGTGGAAATCTCTTAAGCAGCCCCTGTGATATCTCACTGGACACCTGTAGTATTAGGGACATTCTTGGAACTCGAATTTGGTTAACTGAGGCTGAAATGCACTTAATGGTAGTTTTTAAGGGGAAGGAGGGGCGCGACCAATTTTTTTCTTTTTCCATTGAATTACGACAAAATCGCGACATTTAATGCGCTATAGCGTTTGTCGAAATTTTAAAGTGGTAGTGCTAACTTGACAGACGTCAAAGGGAGAATGTACGGGAAAAAAGATGCCAGTGAGGCGAAACAGAAATCGCCTCAGCGTGTGTATCTGAATCGAAACATTGCGACGATTTGTTCTCACTTTGTTATACGTATGCTTTGCGCATTGAAATGTAGCTCTGAAAAATGAAGTTGAGATAAGAAGTTACTGAGCATAGTTTCGGTTTTTTATTTTATGTGTTTTGGTTGAAATAGAAAAAGGAAAATATTAGATTATCTATGTCGCTTCTTGCATATGATTTGAGAAAGGCTCGATAATTGTGTGATTTTTGTCACTGTTCATTATTATTATTATTTAATATTTTGACGCCCACACTTTTCAAATCGATTTTGATTGTATTTTAATTTATGCCGAAACGCCAAATATTTGAAATGCGATTTCGGTCAGATTTTCTTATGAGTTGAAATTGTCGGTCGCGAAAATATTGTTAGGCAAATTTTAGAGACGAATTTTAAGAAAGGGCAGTCTAGCATGATTATTCTACACCATTAGACGAAAAATGGCTGATGATATTTAACTGGCCTTTAATTTCAGCTTTTTAGCTCGTCTATGTTCAGTGCTATTTTTGTCCCTCGGATTGGATTCCACTGCTATTCAAAAGAAATAGACCAAGAGATCAATTTGTGTCGTCTGTCAAATTTACCCCGGAAACGCTAACCGGTTTGTACTGTACTTCGAGTTTCCGCAAGTGTGCATTCCTTCACCCATCGATTCATGGCTACAACAATTCAATCAAAATTGTAATGTACAGTGTAATTATATTATACCCGTCACTATGTGAAAGGATATATTAACTTCGTCATGAAGTTTGCAACGCACAGAAGGAAGCAGCCCCGACTATATAAAATATCAGTAAAAGCTCCTGTGGACCGACACTGACGGTTCCAGCATTTTCGTCCGGCCACGGGCGATGTCCGCTTGCGGGAGAGGGTTAAAAAATATTGCTTCTATTTTCGAATTAATATTCCCTCAATAATTCAAAAGAAACATTTACACAATGAGAGTGTTGTTTCTATATGTAAGTGTTTTAATTCATTTTTGGTTTACAAACCTCCACACACGTTAACCAATAAAGTGTTCCAAGCCTTCGTAGTAGAAACATTTTAGCTTAAATTAGGGATGTCAAAAACCTCCCAAAGGTCCAGTTTTAGTTTTTTCGATTATTTTTGATAGCGGTTAGTCGGTGCGGTTAAAACCGAACAGAAAGTTCCAGATTTCCGGTTGACCGGGTAATTTTGTTTAATGATTCGTTTATGCTCATTCAAAATTGTGAAATTACGCTAAATATGTCTTGTTGCATACCCTTTTCATTACCGTAACTCCTAGTGGAGCATGGTGCGTTGTTGCAAACCTAGTTACCAAATTTTGCCCATATCATAGATTTTATTATTTTGCCAAAAGACCAACAAAAAAGTTCGATCAAATTTGAATTATGTATTGGAATTGATTAATTTATTTCTTAAGGCTTGAATGCCCCTGTCTCTGTAACAGCATTGAGATGCTCCTTCCAAAGTTGTGTCTTACCCAGAGTGACCACTTGACCCAGTCTGGCATTGTTACTTGCTAGTTGCAAGACACCCAAGCATTCGTAACGACTTCAGAGCGTTAAGTTAAACTTCTTCAAATTGGAAGTGTCGCCTGGTGTAGAGAACCTCGACTGTAAGTCTACACTTTAACGCGTGAATTCCTTAATAACCACAGGATGGGGATAACTCATACTAATCCTTCTTTCAATATGACTTGCACAATAGGATCCCATGCAATACCTGCTCTGTTCCAGAAGCGTTTCATCTCGTATAGGCAAAATTACCCTCCCATATGATAAGTCTCGGAATCGAAATTAACGTGGAAATTCTGATGTGCCAATACGATCAACAAGGGACCGACTATCAAGGAATCGAATTATATTTGTGTAATCTCCAGACGGTGATAAGTCCTTTGTCAAGGAAAATTATCCAATTTGTTTGCCAATAAACTGTTTTATGATTAACAGATTATAACACACAAAACAATACATGATACGCGATTCCCAAAGGTCCCATTGAATGAATGCAAGATTTTTTCTAGTAGACAAAACACTTGAGATTTTGTCCGCAAATATGAGAGAAAATTTAAGTTCCGGTTAACTGAAAAGTTGAACGGCCGACCGATTTAAAAATCGAAAGAGAAAAAAAAAGCCGAAAAAAATCTCCGTTATGGAAGTATGAGTTTTGGGTCTAACCGTCCTGTTTCTATAAGGAAAAAGTTGGGACTAAGAAAATTTTCCGGCTACGGGAGATGTCCGCCTGCGGGAGCTGTCCGCGAACGGAGCTTTCACTGTATATGATTAGCACGACGCGACGAGAGAAATCGATTGAGCGATGTCCGTCTGTCTGTCCATCTGTTGCAACGCAAACTAATCCCTCAGTTTTGAAGCTATCGGGCTGAAATTTTGTACACAAACTTCTTTTTAGTGTATGCTGTATATATGTCGGAGCGAATGGAATCGAACCACGGGGTCATGGGGTTGCCCCAGAAAGTTAGGCTCTTCTAAGAAAAAGGTTTTTTTTATGTACCAATCATAACGAAACTTTACCCAAGTGTGTTCCTAGTAATACCTTAAAACATATCTAGGAACAGATGGAATCGGAACATTACGTCATAGGGCTGCCATACAAACCAAATACTGAAAATTAAGTTTTTCAAGGAAAAACTTTTTCTATTTTAATCTGACCTTAACCAAACTTTACCCAAATGTGTTCCTAGCAAAGCCTCAAAAAATATCCGGGAACGGATGAAATCGGAACGCTACGTCATAGGGCTGTCATACAAACCAACCCTTGCAAATTAGGTTCTTCTGTGAATACTTTTTTCTTTATGAATCAATCATAACCAAACTTTACCCAAATGTGTTCCGTTCAAATGTGACGGGTATTCAAATTTTGGCCCCACCCGAAATTAGCCTTCTTGTTCTCGTTTTTCTTTAAATTCGGCCCAGGTACGTTACAACCGGGCTATTATGTACTCGTACTTTGAATATCCACCCATTGATTGATGCATATAATTGAATCAAATTCCAAACGCCCGCCGAAATTATTTTCCAACAAATTGTGCCAGGGTACGTTATAACCGGGTTGTACTGTACATTATATTTCCGTAACTGTGCCCACTTTCACCTATTCATTAATCCCTACATCCATTCATACAAAATTTTATCGCCAGGCACAATAATTTTTCAAACAGCACATTTTAGCCAACCATCTAGGCGGGGAACTAGCCCTTGTAATGAAAAACGTAGACGAAATGTTAGTAGGCAAACTCTGCAAAACATGTAAGGGGCACAAACTAAAAGAGATTCGGAACCACTGATTGGTGAATGGCGTAAACGTTTTTCCTTTATACATTTTTGATAGATACAATTCAAACGCAAGAGGTTTAAAAGAATAGTAAGGAAGCCGCTGATATTCTAATCCTGTTGCTTTTTGTTTAGTAATTTCAAAAGACAATTGTTCCTTGTCAGACTCACCTTCAAGTTGGATGTGACGAAGAACTCTTAATGATTGTAGTGTGTAATTCGGTTTCGCTGTGACGTCTTAGATCTTCACAAAACAGCAACATCTTGCTTCAGTTCTGTTAAAAATCAATGAAAGAATACATCAACATGTTAGGTGTATTCAATCGGCGATGAAAAAGCAATAAGTCACTCACCTGAATTATGATGAATAAGTAAAGTACATAAAATATCCATTTTAAAATAACAGCTGCGACTGGAATAAGTTAGCCCATAATGCATGTTCGATCATCTCTTTTTCATCATCACCTTTGATTGAAGGCTAATGACATTGGGAATGCATTCACATATAACAATAAACTACAACAAATCTGAAATTCAAATAAAATAAATTGTCAGCTTTAAAATAACCAGTTGCTTCGGTTATCTAAACAAAAGGGAAATTAAAAACTACTAGACATTTAAAAATATGTATTTCGGAACGGGGGGTGTGATAACGTCAAGCGAATTAATATCAATTGACACTATTTCCCACCCAAATGCGAAATAATGTCAATTGACATTAATTCGTTTTTAAAAATGAAATACCGTCAACTCCCAAAAGCAAAATAAAGTCAATTTTTGATATTGGCTTGTAAATCTGTTGCGATTTTTTGTTTTTTTTGCCTCACAGAAACTTTTGTCCCGGGACTTGGCTTCTCGGCATCACTTTACTTACTATGCGCACGTAAGTGACTAATCATTCAATCGAGTGTAAACTCTAGCAGATCGTAAAAAAAAAACTGAAAACTGAACGAAAGCTGAATACAATATTTTTAAAGTAAAAGGATCATTAAAATCACGCGCGTTACGTTTAACAAATCCTAACATACTATTTGCTTTTGAAATAATGTAATCAATGTGTTGGTCGAAAATTACACCAAGATCTGATATTTCGCCAACCCTTTCAAGAACACTACCTGTTAAGGAGTACTCAAAGAAGATCGGAGTTTTCAATTTATATATGCTAAGTACTTTACATTTATTAACATTTAAATTTAAATTTATTATCGTGGCACCAAAACTGCAGCTTTTCTAAATAGGATTGCAACTTAATGCAGTCATCTATGTTGCGTATTTTCATAGCGATTTTCATATCATCGGCATACTGGCATACATGCACGAATTTAAAATTTTTGGATGATATCGTTTACAAGAACTAAAAAGAAAAGTGGTCCTAAATGGCTTCCTTGCGGAACCCCTGAAGAATACTTTATAACAGAGCGGGATGTACATCCATTTAACTTAACCAATTGAGTCCTATCCGTTAGATAGGACGGTTATATATTTTTGAAAAACAGGTAATTAGGCACTTTATATTCAGTTTTTTTTTGGGTTATTGGTGTATGGAAAACGGGCGGGAAGTATTATTGCAACTCTGCAACCATGTAAAAACTTGATTGGAACGTTTTGAGGAAATATCTCAAAAAGCAGCCGAAACAAACTCAAGGCTTTTGTGCCCTTTTTGTAGACAATTAGTTGAATCCTCCACGAGAATATTTTTGTAAAATTTCATTTTTAGTCAAATAAAAAAGTTTGGTATTTAACAGAAAACATGCTTTTTATAAGGACATCAAATACGCCATAAAGCTTCATTCCGTGATGTGCTAACAAAAAATATTTTAAATATGCCGATCCACTGGGAGGGAACATTTTTTTTTTCAAAAGCGAATTAATATCAACTGATTTTATTTCCCTTTGGCAAAAGGAATTAATGTCAATTGTCATTATTTCCTTTTTACGACGAAATAACGTCAATCAGTGGCGGATTTACCAGTAGGAGCCTAGGGCGGCAAATTTCAGGGGGCGGCAAAATCCAGAAAAAAATGCTTTAGACTCTGCCGTGGAGGACTTTAGGATGTGGCACTTATCATCAGTTTGGGAATACGCGAGGCGTATTTTCACCCTCAGTTAGATACCAACATGAAAAGGCATTTGTCGCCAGCGTCTAAGAGCGTCAAACACTGAGGGAAGACCATTTAAGCTTAAATTCGAAACCAAGATCCTTCCTGTTCTTTTTCATGACTTGTTATGCTCAACCTTTGAACAACATTTGCTGCTTTGGCTTTTTGTCAGTTCGACATATTAAGGGCGCCACAAACCTGAAGATTTCTAGGCCGATCGATTGGGCAATCGATTGCACACAATCGATCAGCTGCCCGTACAGCACATACACTAGGCAATTTATCGGGCAATCTGAAATGAGACAGTCTCACGGTCCACAAGACCCAACACAAAATAGCGAACATTATACCATTTTTGGCGATGGAAGATGGACATCTAGTGCTACTTTGATGGAGAAAGACCGCCACAACCACAGCATGAAAAACGACCACAGGTTTATGTCAAAAAATCAGCAACTGAGAACACATATGCTTGTCATGACAGCTTGTACGGAAAATTGCATTGGCAGTACGTTCCACATCTCAAATCAAAAAAATGAATCCGATGATCGCATACATCTTCCGATTTATCACGCAATCAAAAAATCTGGCCGATCGATCGGAGGGTCTGTTGCGCCTCTTAGAAATTGTAAAAATTGATGTTAGAAACGCATAAATGGAATTCACTAAAAAAAATTAATCTGATAAGAATAGATTAACTTTGATCCAAAAAATAAATTAACTCATCTTGTGATTAAGACGTTCAAGTTTCAAAAGAGTTTTAAGCATGAAAAGGGCATCAATTCAGCTGAATGTCTTAGGGAAGAAGTTTACACTTTTTTAGATTATTTTTTAATTTCTCTTAAATTGATATATCTGTATCTTGGATGCGACTTTCATATTTGAAGCATTGGCAGCACTGTAGTTGTCAACTAGCCATTCCCAGAGAATACAGACTGAATGGTCAATTATTGATGATTTAGCCTGGATACTACAATATTTCAAAACGGAAAACTGAAAATGAATTCAAATTTTAGAGTTCTGCCATTCCGATTGATGGTGGTTTTGCTCAACCAAATTTCACTATCGATTTTGCCAATTGTCCACAACCAATGCAGGACACACAATCGCCACATAATATAGAGACAAATCAAGTTTCTTTTCAATTTTTGTTTTTGTTATAAGATATTCCTTTCCACCAGTCGCTCCAAATTTGTTCCAGTTCATATTCCCTTGTGAAGTCTTCTGAGCCTTGCGCTCCCCGAGAATATTTTGACCAAATTCAAAAATATGTGTTTTTTTTTCGTCCTTAGTGCGGCCATTACCATGGCTTCAGTGATACCTCGAGAAACGTAATTGCAATTACTGGAGCGACCACAATCCGCAAGTGCTCTACCAAGCATAATTATATCCTAAAATGACCAGCTGACTAATGCCGTTTATATAAGAAGCGCGAGCTTAGGAATCAATCTAAATCAGCAATATCAAGTGATTTTTGATTTTTTTTTCGGCTCAAATATTCTTAGCGGTGTTCATCAAATAGATTTGGTTAGAGCTTTTCTTTTCAAGCAAAGAATTTAAAATTTTTGGCAGATGTGTTGCAACAACGGATTGCCTCCGGGGTATTTTGAAATAATTTTGATACAAAATGGTGGCCTATAAGCAAACCATAAATAAATTCATAAACGGCATCAATATTTGAGCTTTAGGAAAGCTTAGGATTCACCACTTTAAACCGATTTTCCAGGCAGAAAATTTATTGCATAAGCTTTACGCTTTGCATATTTTTTTTTTATTTACACTCTGTGATTAATATTGAAGAATGCTCAGGACCCACGAAGCGGAAAGCTCGAAGATCATACGTACTTAAGTATAAAGTGTGAAATGAAAATAATTGGTAAATAAAGCGTAATTTTTTCCCGACAATAATATAATAATTAGTAGAGGCGGCTATATGTGAAAAGCCTACTGGCGGCAAATGGGTAAATCCGCTACTGACGTCAATTGACATTAATTCGTTTGACGTTATCACACTCCCCCTTTCGGAACATCAAAAATCAAATACATATGTACATTATGTATATCGCAGCAGATAATAAAAGGGTCCTTTTCGTCCCCCATTGTTGTTTTCATATGTCTACAGAAGTGGATTAATCAATCGATCGCATATATCGACACGATTGCATGATTTTTATGGAAGATTTCCTATTTAGAAACATCTTTCCAACGTTTTCTGCCACTGCCAGGTTCTACTAACGATAGAAATGTTTAGACGTTACATCTATAGATTCAAAACGTTCAGTACAATCGTACTGCTAAACTTCCCCACAGATACGATTCTTCCCCATTCGCCATGCTCATGATAGTTGACAACAAAAAGCTTTTCTACACGAATCTCTTACATGTAACTTTACAGAGCTTCTGTTACACAACAGAGTATTTTGTCTAGCGAACCATAACAGAATATCTACAGCCACCGCAAAGAACCTGAACATTTAGCGCCAATGCAGGCCAACCAACTATGTAGTAACATACTCGTATGAGGACATTCGGGGGAGCATTTTTTTATAAACTAACTCCCCCGTTGCATTGGTGTAGACAACAGAAGGCATCCAATTCTCAGAAAAAAAAAATGCTTTGCGTGCAAGATAACGATACTTCTTGTGTCGGCACGATGCTGGTTTATCTGGGTAAATAGTGCAAACCATGTCACTTTGCAGGAAAGATATGTTGTGGGATCCGAATCCGACCTCGCGGCTATATTTTTGCCCGGACCAGATATAAGTACACGACACGGAGCAGTGTGTGGCTGATGCTGATTTGCCCGAGGGAGCGCGTGACTAGAACATGGAGAACTCACATCGTTAAGGCGTAAGGGTGGTGTTCTGCGTGCTGCTTATGTTAGAACCCTACAGCCTACAACACTAGGTACCTACTTCTTTGCGTTACAAGTGTCTGAACACTGCACGAAACAAGCACAAGGCGATAGAGATGCTTTACACACAGTCCTTGTTGTATCGAGATGCAATGCAGAGCATACAACTCGTAGAATTAGTGCATTCCCGAAACAAAGGACTCGCTCCCATAATAGCAGTAAACTGAATAGAAAGTGTTGAGGACAGCATGTTCATACTAATACTTTATAAAGTGTACATGCTTGTCATATTTGATAGTTTCCAAATGGCCTTCAGTTCTTTTCAGCATCATACATGCATGCATCAATGTGCATCGGTCGGGCGCTGCGGTGGGAGGAAGTGCACAGGGGGATGTTTGTAATGCGACCAAAACTTAAATTGCACCAGTTTCAGATTTGCATTAGATATCCTTGACATTTAGTATGTAATCCGAGGCACGACACGACGATACAACACACAAGGCATAAGGGCAGCTGGGCCGAGGGGGATGAATGCAGGCAGAGTCATTTTTAGCATGATTAAACGGAGATAACTATAAATAGAGTTCGGGGGTGCTTGGGTGTGCAAATGCAGGATCGCATCCTCATAAGTTGGCTAATTTCGCCTGTGTGGTCCTCGTCGTGCATATGATAAATGCTAATGGGGGCGTGTGTTGTACAGGTGTGTATACTTGGTTTCCTCTCTCGGTTAAGGACGACATACTTTGTCAGCCGTACATAAAGGTAATCCGCTACCAGCTATAACGTTGTCACTTAAATATTTAATTATGTTCTGTCGGCTTATAGGGGTGCACTTGCTGTTGCTAGTTCGAGTGCTTGTATCAAAATTTATTTCACTTGTGACCACTTGATACAGTCATTATCGTAAATCAATCATAGCCGACGACCGCCCCGACGATTAGTAATGAAAATGAATTGTGAATTGTGTGTTGGAGTGGAAAGTAAATTAACAATAAAATGCACTCACTTGATTAGCACTTGAAAAGCGGCTGCAACGTGAGAAAATTTCTGTTTAGAAATGTTGCAGTTTTGTTGTTAGCTGGAATGTTTGTTACTATAATCGGATTGTGGAGCTGGCTTTGTGAATCAGAAAAAAAGCTGCTTGTATTCTGAAATGCACTGAGCATAATGTAAACTAATGCTTCCCATGCATATTGTTGTGAATCATAAATTATATTGAAGGTTTGTGTGTAGCACAGTTAAATTATGAAATCAATCGACTTGGTTCCAATGATGCTTTTGATGAATTAGCAGTGGTGTAACGTGGCAATTTTGCATCTTTGCCATTCCAAACAGCTTTTTAATAGGCATAGTACAGAAGTAAGTAAAAGCAAATTCTATGGGGGTGAGTATTTAAGATGACACTGAAAACTTAAGAGTTGTTTTCTGACTCAGTTAATGCGCCTGAGTGCTGCATTAACATCTGCAGCGTCTCAGGTTACTTAACGTGATAGGTGACAGAAAACATTTAAGTCAACCACTAAAGCAGCATCTTCGAGGCATGCCCATGATGGCCTTTACTCAACGATTAAACCCTATCATGGTTTAGCGATGTGCCGACAACTCATCCTAAGAAAAACTTCAAGTCAAGGAACCTGAAACAAAAGCCTCGGATTGGACGGATACAAAACAACGACGACCCCGCAAACGAACAACTGATTACTCTTTCGGATCCTGGAATGTACGCTCCCTGAATAGACCGGGGGCCTTAAGGGCCCTCCTGGATCAGGTAGAACAATACAAGCTGAGCATAGTTGCAATCCAGGAAACTAAATGGCTCAAAAGCGAGATTAACGACCTCAATTCGCACACTATTTTTACGAGTGGTAAAGAGGAGGGCAACAAGGAGTTTGGAGTAGCTTTCATCGTGAATAAGCAGCTCAAGGACCACGTTATCGGCTTCAAACCCATCAACGAGCGGCTATGTGCGATCCGCATTAAGACCCGTTTCGCTAATCTCTGGCTCATTAATGCGCATGCCCCTACAGAAGTAAAAGAAGACGCGATTAAGGACGAGTTCTACAACGACCTAGAAACACTCTTCGACTCACTTCCATCAAACGACGTCAAGCTGCTGCTAGGAGACTTTAACGCCAAAGTCGGAAATGAAAGCTGGCATAGGGGAACTACTGGAGGTCATAGCCTCCACGACGAAAACAACAACAACGGTCAGCGACTTATCGACTTCGCGAGCGGCAGAAACCTGGTAATAAGCTCTACATGCTTCCCTCATCGACGAATCCACAAGCAGACCTGGAAGTCTCCAGATAAATACACCGTGAACCAGATCGACCACGTACTGACCAGCAAGAGATGGGCTTCTAATGTCCTAGATGTTCGATCCTATCGAGAAGCCAACTGCGACACCGATCACTATTTGGTGAAGACGACCTACAGGTGCAGAATCTCTTCGGTGCACCTAACGAGAATCAACCCTGCCAAGATCTTCGAGGTTGACAATTTGATTGATGATGCCACGGCGGCTGCGTATACAACAGCACTAGAGGAAAAACTGTCGCCCATGCTTGATGACATTAACAATTTAGGCATCCATGAGTTCTGGGAGGAGCTCAAAGACAGCATCAAGGGGGTCGCAGAAGAGGTCGTGGGCTATAAAGGCCGGCGCAGACGAGCAGACTGGTTCGACGAAGAATGCAGGGCCTCGATTGAGGCGAAAAATGAAGCCTATCGCCAATACACACAACGCGCATCCCGAGCCAAGAAAGAAAGATATAACGAGCTTCGGCGAGTATCTAATAAGTTAATTAGACGTAAGAAACGCAAACATTTTGACGAGCAGTTACAGCAAATAAACCAAAGATTAGCCAGTAAGAACATTAGACAGGCGTACAAACTTATAAATAATGTTAAGAACGGATATCAACCCAGGACAAGCCTATGTAAGGACAAGGATGGTAACATCATCAGCGACATCGAAAGCGTCAACAAACGATGGGCCTCGCATTTTGAAGAGCTCCTCAATGCACCATCAACATCCCCCGCGGAGCCAGCTCTTGAGCAGTTAGCCGAACCAGGCCCTCCCGTTCTACCCCCAACAGTAGAGGAGGTGAGTCTTGCCATACAGTCGCTTCAAAATAATAAAGCGCCCGGCGCTGACGAGATCCCAGCAGAACTGCTGAAGCATGGTGGAACGTGCCTGACCAACGCAATACATGTGCTACTGCTGAAAATATGGAACGACGAGGAAATCCCCGAAGATTGGCGCAAAAGCATAATCTGCCCAATCCACAAAAAGGGTGACAAGCTGAAGTGTGAGAATTACAGGGGCATATCATTAGTTTGTACGGCCTATAAGATATTATCTAAAATTCTTGAAAAGAGAATTAATCCGTACGCAGAACGAATCATTGGCGAGTATCAAGGCGGCTTCAGACCTGGTCGATCAACGACCGATCAGCTTTTCACAGTGAAGCTACTACTCCAAAAGTGCTGGGAATATAACATCGACGTATACCAAATCTTTGTCGACTTCAAGCAGGCATACGACAGTATCGATCGAAGTGTACTGTACAACATTATGCTGAATTTTGGTATACCGGCAAAGTTAGTGCGACTCACAAGGATGACGATGACTAATACCGTCTCGCAGGTCAGAGTGCAGAATCGACTCACTGACCTATTTGAAACTCGTACTGGACTCAAGCAGGGCGACGGGCTGGCGCCGACGCTCTTCAACCTTGCTTTGGAGTATGTAATTCGAGCCATGAATATGGACAGCAGCGGAACGCTACTCATCAAGTCGACTCAATTAGTAGCGTACGCCGACGATATCAACATCATGTCTCGAAGGTTGGGTGATGCAGAAAGCCTTCTGCATAACCTCAATAACGCCGCAAAGGAAGTTGGACTACATATCAACGAAAGCAAAACAAAGGCCATGATGCAATCGAAAACAAGGACGCCAGCACATTCAAGCATCACAGTGGGGGACCTTAATATCGAGTATGTAGACAACTTCAACTATCTGGGTTGTAACTTATCAAAGGACGCCAACGAAACCGACGAAATTAAGCGACGGATACAACTAGCCAATAAGACATATTTCTCGGTCCTCCCTATAATTAATTCGAAACTTGCGCACAGGAACACGAAGCTCCGCGTGTACAAAACGATCATCCGACCCGTGCTATGTTATGGCTGCGAAACATGGACCCTCACCCAAGCCTCCGAAATTTTGCTAGACCGATTCGAACGAAAGGTCCTTCGGCGAATTTTCGGGGCCGTTCGCGAGCGAGGCCAATGGCGTATCCGGTACAACCATGAGTTGTATCAATTGTACGATGAGCTGGAAGTATCGAAAATCGTGAAGCTTCAACGTTTGCAATGGGCGGGGCATGTACAACGGATGGACGATAATCGCATGCCAAAGAAAGTGATGAACGCACAACGAATTGACGGAGCGAGGTTGCGTGGACGACCGAGAGCTCGCTGGGAGAACTCCGTAGGTGAAGACGCCCAACAGCTGCTGGGCTTCCGAAACTGGAGGACGAGGTCACGTAACCGCGACAATTGGAGGTCAACGATTCAGGCGGCCATGGCCCGACGTCGGGCTATCGTGCCACATTGATGATGATGAATTTTATTTTACTTTTGGAAGCAGGTTAACTTCCATTCGAACGACCGAACAAATTTTCGGGTGCTAAAGGGGTTAAAATTTGACCCGCTCTGTGGCTCACTTGGTTGAGTCGCACTCTACAATGCTAGTAATCTAGAGGTCCGGAGATCAAATCTCGGCGTCGTCCAAAAGAAGAATGGTCACGATCCATACAAAATTTACCCAGTCCCGGCACAAACGAAACCTATCTCAGGAATTTCGTTATTTTATGTACATCAATTATTATATATATTTTTTTAAATATCAGTGGCTAAGTTTGTTTGTTGTGTAACAAAAGTTCTACAATATCCCTTCTGAGTTCCAATAGACGTACAGAAAGCACATATCGCCGACGACTACGTAGTGCATGTTCACACACAACACACCACGCAACGCAAACACGCTAAGTCCGCTAGAGCAGGTAGAAACCCTAACTGTAGATATCTTGGTTTTTAAGGGAGAGTATGCGAATTAGATACGAGTAGTATGTAGTAGGTATCGAGCTAGCATACGCGAATGATTTTGTTAAACCTTCAATAGACCAGGTCTTTGGTATTCGTACTATTTTCAGCTTTGGTTGCTCGATATAATTGATGCAATATACATTATACTCATTTACAGGGTGGGCCAATTATAAGTTCGTTTTTAAATCAAAGATTAGTTTGACAGCTCTTTTTCGCTCAAAATCTTTATAGAAACTCAGTATCATACCTCCGCAAATGAGTCGCTTTACGCCTAAACAACGTTGGGAAATATTGAAAATGTATTTTCAAAGTGAGTGCTGTCTAGCTCAAAGCCAGTTACAGAGCCATGTTATCCGTCTTTTTTGTTTACTGAAATTGAATTGACATGGATTTGGACGACCTCTGGTTCATGCAGGATGGCGCGCCATGCCACACAGCCCATGCCACAATCGATATTTTCAAAATTCAAAAATAGTATTATCAGCCGTCTTGGCGATGTCAATTGGCCGCCTCGGAGCTGTGATTTGACTCCTTTGAACTTTTTTTTGTGAAGGATCGATGTTATGCCAAAAATCCAGAAACGATTCAAGCACTTAAGGCCAATATCATCCACGCAATCCGTGAGCTACAGCTCGAAACCATCAACAGGGTCTTGAAAATTACTGCGACGCCAGCCGGGCCAGCCACTTGAATGAAGTTGTGTTCTATCATTAATGGGAGCTTACTTACTTTCTAATAAAGCCATAAGACGTTTAAAAAAAAATAATTTTGTTCATTTTATTGCATTTTTCAAAACAAACTTGTAATTGGCCCACCCGTTATATACTCATTTTATAATGAGTTAGCCACAGAAATCTGAAAAAAGAAAACCTGATAATTCATGTATATAAAATAACAAAATAACTGGCATATATTTCGCTTGCGCCGGAGCTGGGTCACAAATGACCATTCTTCTTTACTGTTATTTACTTTTCCTTTGCAAAAGTCAACAGTCTTAATATTTAACGTATATAAGACCCTACCGACCAATCTTTGTGCAAAGTTTCATATCGATCCCTATAACGGTTTAGAAAAACGGAGCTCGAAAAGGAAGTTTAACTTTAAACGCCAATAACTTTTTTACCGTTACTCGAAACTGGAAAATTTTAACTGATATTAGGTGTACTCGTTTAGATCTTTGATTTAAATACCCATACGCCAATCTCCGATAAAAACTAAAAAAGGCGACTTTTCAAACGTTCGGGACACCCTGTTGTCTTCTTCCTACCAACTTCTTAGGTATATGTGCCAAAGACTGTAACCATTCTACACATTCCTACCAAATTTCATGACAATCGGTTGAGCCGTTCGCGAGTTATTTAGTGAACAGACGGACAGACGGACGGACGGACAAAATCGATTTCATAAGGGTTTTTTGAAAAAAATTTTCTAAAAAACCCTAAAAAAAGAGGAAACTTTTGATGCCAAATTATTGCACACCCTCCCCTCTATACGCACTAATTTGAGCATCTCATTAAGTGGTGACGAAGAGGGGAAATTTGAGTTTTTCGAAATTACATGAAAAACTGTTAGTCCTATCACAAAATGGACGAAAGGACGAAATAAACTCCATTCAATTTCCTTTGTAGTGGTACATAATACTCTAGACGATTTCTTGGAAAATTATACCCTAGACCCAAAAGTATTAATGTGGAATTTATATTTTTTGATAATAACATTTCGCACTGTAACTTTTAATAGAGTACAGTTAGAGTGATAATAATTAGTGCCGATGTTGCCAATTAAATGTATAGGGTGTTTTTTTTTTATAGAGGTGTGGTTTTCAAGAAGAAATAAAACGCATATAATTTAATGGTATGGCCAAGAACTTAGCTTTATTATAAAGATAAGGGTTTGCCATTATGTTTTTAAAATGATTTCGGGCTAGTGGCCGCCGCGGCTGGCTCGAATAAATTCCAGCCGAGAGGCCACTTTTTGCAGCAATTGGGCCGTATGTCAGCAATAACGCACCGAATATTCTCTTCCAAAACGTCAATCGTCTCGGGCTTATCTCCGTAGACATGCGACTTCACATAACCCCATAAAAAATAGTCCAGCGGTGTTAAATCGCACGATCTTGGAAACCACGCCACGACGCGAGATAATGCGCTCACCAAAAGTTTCCTTCAATAAATTGATTTCGTTTCGTTTCGTTTCGTTGGCTGTTTGGCATGTAGTGCCGTCTTGTTTGAAGAAAAGGTCGTCCACATCAACATCCTCCAATTCAGGCACGAAAAAGTCATTACCCAGGGCTCTATAGCGTTCCCCATTGACTGTAACATTATGGCCGGCTTAATTTTTGAAGAAATATGGACCAATGGTTCCCTCTGCCCATAGAGCACACCAAACAGTGACTTTTTGAGGATGTAACGGCCGGCGTCTCCACAATGGCTTGTGGATTATCATTACTCCAAACGCGATAATTTTGTTTATTTTGTTTAATAACATACCCATTCAACCAAAAGTGAGCTTCATCGCTAAACAAAATTTTCTTGTGAAAATCGGGATCGGTGGCCATCTCGTTTTGGGCACGATTTGCAAACGTTGTTCCGGAGTAAGTCTATTTATTATGAAATGGCAAACTAAACTGAGCATAAATAAAAAAAAAACAACTCCGAAAAAACTTATGCCAGATTGAAAACCGCACATGTAAAAAAAACGCCCTATACTTAACTTATACCAAAAATAAGCTGGCTCTGGCCAAGGACACCTCCCACGCCCCAGTTAACATTTCTCAAAAAGGCATGCCTAACTTCTCTCTAAATTACGCCAGTTTAAAAGTTTATTTTTAATTTCGATATATCTGACCATTCCATGACTGGATTATTGTTAGACTTGGGACTGCCGAAAGTGAGAAGATGCCAGAGCAACAACCTTAAGGCCTTGAAAAGGGTTGATTTTGTAAAATTAAAAGAGCTGCTGTTTTTAGAATCTTGGGAGGAATCATTTGTAGAGACTGACGCTTCTACTTCATATGCAAAGTTTATTACATCACTTTGTTCGCATATTGCAGCGTGTACGTCTACCTTACCATTGAAAAGTAATAGGTATTACAAAATTGAAACCATGGATTTCCGACTCAGTTTTAGGAATGGTTAATTTAAAAAATAAACTCATTCAAAAGTTAGCAAAACGTCCAAGTGATCGAAAGTTAAAACATAAGGTAAAAAAACTTCGTGCCAAACTGAAAAAGAAAATCAATATTTGCCGTGATAGTTTCTATAAAGCCCGTCTTGCGTCTGTTAAGGGAATTTTGAAAGGTGAATGGAAGGTTGTAAATAGCATTCTGAATAGAAGTTCTGTAAGCAGCGATCCCGTTGCAGTTAATATATGTGACTGTTTAGTCACGGATCAATTGTTGGTCGCTGATGCTTTCAACAACCATTTTACATCACTAGCAGGAGTCTCTACAGGTGACCATACTCGTCTCTGCCTATGTGATGCTATTTACAATACTGCTTTTCAAAATAGATCCAGCTTCGCCTTTGATCCAATAACACCTCTTGAAATTTTACGAGTCATAGGTTCATTGAAAAACTTGAAAGCTTCTGGTAATGACCACATTTCCAACTTTGTTTTAAAACAAATAGGGTGCTTTATTATTGAAATTCTGGCTGTTATTTTCAACCGTAGCATTTTCACTGGAACCTTTCATAGTGATCTTAAATGTGCAGATGTCTTTCCACTATTCAAAAAGGGATCGAAAAATGAAGTGTGCATTTATAGACCTATTTCACTTCTCCCAGTGATTAGCAAGGTTTTTGAAAAACTTATGAAAAAAAGGGTTGTCTCTTTCTTAAACGTGTCTAATTTTTTTTAGTCCATTGCAATTTGGATTTCGGGAAGGGAAATCGACGGAAGATGCATTTTCTAATGTTGATAGTAAGAAAAATACAGCGGCTTTATTTGTGGACATCACAAAAGCCTTTGATATGGTCAACCACAATCTTTTGCTAACTAAACTTGAACGGGCAGGTTTTCGAGGATTTATGTTAGACTGGTTTAAATCATATCTCACAAACAGGTCACAAAAAGTAAAAATTGGCGAGATCAGCAGTAAAGCTAAGCTTTTAACTTTAGGAGTCCCTCAAGGTTCCGTTTTGGGGCCCGTACTGTTTTTAGTGTACATAAATTCCTTATTTAGTTTGGACTTTAAGGGATCGATCACCGCTTTCGCGGATGATATTGGATGTGTCGTGGATTTTTATTCGGAAACAATTAGAACTACTTGATTGAAATTAAAAATCCACTTAGCCGATTTTTAATCAAAAAAAATGTAATCTAGCTAATTTTTTTTAATGTTAAAAAATTAAGTTTCAAAATAAAAATTATAAAATATACATCATTTCTCTCAAAATATATAATCCTCAATTATATAACATAAATATATTTATGTATATAAAAACTCAAATATAAAAAGTTTTAATATATAAACATAAATAACATAAGCAATTAACTCAAAAATTTATGTAGAAGAATATTACATAAATAGGTAATAACCGCTACATAATTGGTGACCCCGAACGAACAAACGAACCGTCTCGAAAGTTCCTACAAATATTGGATTATTACAAATTAAATGAACGTATTTTAAAGGAAATGATTAGAACGATATAAAACAAGAAAACAGAAACTACTCACAAGAATTAAGATATTTGAAAACGAATTCAGACTTAAATAAAAATTTCAATAATCAAGAACTGAAGCTGAAACTGGATGGAAGGCTGAATCAACAAAAAAGATTATTCCATATTAAAAGGCTATTCAATAATGGAATTTTAATTGGAAACGAAAATTAGCATTCAAATTACAATTTCTTGGATATATTTATTGAATTTTATCAGTGTAAGGTTAGTGGATTTTTTAAATTTTGGCAAGTTTTGTTAATTAGTAGTCCGAAAATGCCATCGACAAGGAGCAAATCCACGACTTCTGCCCTCCCTCCGCGTAGCTCCCCGTCGGACGAGGACATGGAAATTGAAGTGGAAAATAATATTCCGCCATCGGGCACTAATCAAATTTCTAATTGCGTTGCAAAAAAATATTTAAAAAAATTTCCCTTTTGGTCCAAAAATGTAGTTGGATGGTTTACATTACTGGAACGGAAATTAACAGCGTTTGGCATAGATAGTGAGATAGAGAAATTTAATACTGCATTAAGTATGTTTTCACCGATAGATTTGGAAAACATGGATGGAGTTTTTGAGAGACTCCGAGATGTCTCTATTTACACCGATTTTAAAAACGCTGTAATAAATAAATTTAGCTTATCGGACTCATCAAGAATCCGCAAATTAACCCATTAATGCCTGATGTTACATATATGTAACAGTAAGACATCCTTCGTTTCAAACGCCTGCTAAAGGAATAGGATATCAATTCGGCACTAAAAAGTGTTTTATCCTGTACTGGATACTATTAGCAATGCGTAGAAATCAATTTAGCTGAATTTGATTCACTATTGTGGAAGTTATAGAGGTTTCTTTCTGATGGATTTTTCGATGTGGACGAAAATCGTCACGATGGCAAAAGTAGTAGAGGAATTTTATTTTTATATTTAATTGTATGAAAAAAATTGGGAAAAAAATAATCGTATGTCATTACATGGTCTTTTTGAAACAATACAAAAAATAAATGAAATAAATATTGTCCGTAGTTTACGTTTTATAAGTACTTTTATAACACTGTTACATATATGTAACATCCGTCCTGATATGGGGAAAGTGCACTATTCGTATACGAGGTGTATGAGTATGTACTTTTTTAGTGTTTTTTTTTATTTTATATAATTTTTACACTATTGACGCGATAGTCCGGATAAATTTAAAAAAAAATGAAGTCCGGATTCTCTAAAAATCCGGATTAACGAAAGTTCCGGATTTTAACAAGACATTTTTATCTAGGAAAATAGCATAAATAGTCGTCATAAATGTTAAAATTTAAAAGAAAAAATGCTATTATTTAGGTTTTTCCTTAAAATTAGTAATGTCACATGATTCTCTAGACCCTTGTGTCAAGGAGTCAAGGCTTTATTTTCATGAGGCCAAGGATTAGTTATTCTATTTAATTCTGCTAATATAATATTTGAAAGGATATATTTTGAGCTACGAAAGAAGAAATGGTTTCTAATGTATACCAAATTATAGACAAGGAGGAATTATAGGCTCTTTATTTAGTCCTTTCTAGACAAATTGGGCGGATGGACAAATTGACAAAAAAAATTAAACAATAATTTTACAATTTACTGGTAAATCTGCCATAATCCTCAAAGTCTGTACTGTAGTTCTATAAACTTTTTTCCTATTCACGACTGTCAAATCTATTAGTTCTGTGGGTGTTCAAGAAACTTCTCAATAAAACAACAACAACTCCACATGCAAAAACACATATATAATAAAATAAAATAATACAATATTTGACATAATATTTTTGTAAGGCTGCTCAATTTTCGCACACATTTCGTATTATTTCTACGTTATTGTTGCATTATCTACATTCCAAACTTCATGTAAAATATTGGCTTTCATATATTTTTCGCTCTATTAAAAAAATTTTACTGAAATGTTTTCTTTTTGAAAAAAAAAATCAAAAATATACTTTGAATACACTTTCCCCGTATCATGCCTGATGTTACATATATGTAACACACTCGAGTACTTCGAGTGTCTGATGTTACATATATGTAACAGTGCCGGGAGCCTGAACCCGGCATCCGGGGAAAAAATTTTTTTCTACAAAATGTGTTTTTAGCCATTTTAAGCCGACGTGGAAAATTTCAGCTCAATCGGTAAGATTTAAGGGTCTCGTCGTTAATGGGTTAATAACCGGTTTAGAATTGGGTGATAGAAAACCCAGTCAACTATTAAACGAAATGCAAAATCTTGCTGGAATAACATTCGATCAAACTGTACTTCGTTGTCTCTGGCTGGAAAGACTTCCTACAAATATTAGAACTGTAGCTGTAGCAGCAAAAGGTTCATTTGTTGAAATTGCTGAAATAGCAGATAAAGTTCACGAAGTTGTATCAAGACCTTCCGCGTTTTCTGTTTCTGCGACGAGTGCAATTTCGTAAACACATGAACGGGAGTCTTTTCAATGCCAGATTGATACATTGTATACTAAAATTAATCGAATTATGGTTCGGATCAATTCAATTACGAAAAATAACTCTAGACAGACAACACGTCCAAATTCAAATAATCATTCCCATTCAAATTCAAGTAATCGTTCACATTCAAAATTAAAAAATAAAGTAAACGAGAATGGGCTTTGTCGTCAGGGACGTAGCCAGGATTTGGTTTCGGGAGGGGTCCAACGCTCAATACCGCAGGTAAAGAAATTTTTTTAAATTAGAGTTTTGGTATTGATTCTACAGGATATAGTATTGTCCGATCATACAGGAAAAGTCACTTCATTTATTAAGAGAAAAAAAGTGGTTTCAAATTTTTGAGACTATATGAAACCTTTCGCAATTTCCAGAAGAACCACGCCTCCATTGATCATCTAGATTTCGAACTATTTTATTTGACCAATAATGTATTCACGAATTACACTGACTTAATATTTAGGGAACGTTAGAAGAATTCCTTTTTTATCGACACCAGCGACACTTACCTTGCCATCCGCCATATAACGGGCAATAACGGAACCACAACAGTTCTCCTTATGAGACGGATAGGAGTACAAGCCATATTTAGACACCCAAATCGTTGCTTTTATAACAGTATTAATAATAATAAAATGCGCACTTTGAAACACGGTTGCCTAATACACTGCGAAAAAATCGTAACGTTCATTTATTTTAAACCCTAAAAAAGCATAGTTCGTGAAAATTTAGAGTCACGAAAATCGTGACTTTGACACGGTTTTTCTGCCTATCCAGTACGGGGCAGAACAACTTCACATACAAATTCGAACATGAAGTTGGTTACGAGTTTTTCTATATAAAACAAAACTGTTAAATTTGTAATGAATTTGAGCTATTCTGTCCTGTACCCGTTAGAGAAAAAAAACGCACCTACCACAATGATCTCACGTATCACGGGAACCTTTAAACAGATTGAAAAACGGAAGATTTGAATTAAAAAATTTATAAAAATTTTAAAATTTCTTACGTGAAATGCTGTTCTTTCATCAACGAAGGCGTTTGCGGAAATAGCCTCTATTGTTTTGGCAGCTGATATCTACATGACAACGGGTAGCTCTTTAGCGCTTTACATCGAAGAACCGGCTGTCGTATATAGGAGCATTTTGATAAAGAAAACACAAACATCCATGGTGGCAGTGAAACTCGAACCCACGCTCGGGCAATTCATAGGAAGGGTGTCTTCTTGATCTACCCAATACCCATGTCACACTCCGTCGAATTTTTTCCCGAGGCGTTCATGGATTAGCGATTTTGTTGAAATAAACCACACACAATGAAACAACCAATGGAATCTTTCAATGAACATATCAAACGAACTAAAGTGAATCATTAGTTTTTAAGTAACGGCCATTAATTGAAATGACATAAAATCTATACATATGAATGTTTACCCTCGTCGTAGGCCGAATCATCATCATCATCAATGTGGCACGATAGCCCGACGTCGGGCCTTGGCCGCCTGAATCGTTGACCTCCAATTGTCGCGGTTACGTGACCTCGTCCTCCAGTTTCGGAAGCCTAGCAGCTGGTGGGCGTCTTCACCTACGGAGTTCTCCCAGCGAGCTCTCGGTCGTCCACGCAACCTCGCTCCGTCAATTCGTTGTGCGTTCATCACTTTCTTTGGCATGCGATTATCGTCCATCCGTTGTACATGCCCCGCCCATTGCAAACGTTGAAGCTTCACGATTTTCGATACTTCCAGCTCATCGTACAATTGATACAACTCATGGTTGTACCGGATGCGCCATTGGTCTCGCTCGCGAACGGCCCCGAAAATTCGCCGAAGGACCTTTCGTTCGAATCGGTCTAGCAAAATTTCGGAGGCTTGGGTGAGGGTCCATGTTTCGCAGCCATAACATAGCACGGGTCGGATGATCGTTTTGTACACGCGGAGCTTCGTGTTCCTGTGCGCAAGTTTCGAATTAATTATAGGGAGGACCGAGAAATATGTCTTATTGGCTAGTTGTATCCGTCGCTTAATTTCGTCGGTTTCGTTGCCGTCCTTTGATAAGTTACAACCCAGATAGTTGAAGTTGTCTACATACTCGATATTAAGGTCCCCCACTGTGATGCTTGAATGTGCTGGCGTCCTTGTTTTCGATTGCATCATGGCCTTTGTTTTGCTTTCGTTGATATGTAGTCCAACTTCCTTTGCGGCGTTATTGAGGTTATGCAGAAGGCTTTCTGCATCACCCAACCTTCGAGACATGATGTTGATATCGTCGGCGTACGCTACTAATTGAGTCGACTTGATGAGTAGCGTTCCGCTGCTGTCCATATTCATGGCTCGAATTACATACTCCAAAGCAAGGTTGAAGAGCGTCGGCGCCAGCCCGTCGCCCTGCTTGAGTCCAGTACGAGTTTCAAATAAGTCAGTGAGTCGATTCTGCACTCTGACCTGCGAGACGGTATTAGTCATCGTCATCCTTGTGAGTCGCACTAACTTTGCCGGTATACCAAAATTCAGCATAATGTTGTACAGTACACTTCGATCGATACTGTCGTATGCCTGCTTGAAGTCGACAAAGATTTGGTATACGTCGATGTTGTATTCCCAGCACTTTTGGAGTAGTAGCTTCACTGTGTAAAGCTGATCGGTCGTTGAACGACCAGGTCTGAAGCCGCCTTGATACTCGCCAATGATTCGTTCTGCGTACGGATTAATTCTCTTTTCAAGAATTTTAGATAATATCTTATAGGCCGTACAAACTAATGATATGCCCCTGTAATTCTCACACTTCAGCTTGTCACCCTTTTTGTGGATTGGGCAGATTATGCTTTTGCGCCAATCTTCGGGGATTACCTCGTCGTTCCATATTTTCAGCAGTAGCACATGTACAGCGTTGGTCAGGCACGTTCCACCATGCTTCAGCAGTTCTGCTGGGATCTCGTCAGCGCCGGGCGCTTTATGGAACGTATTGCGAATGCAATTCTGCGTAGAAGCTGTCATGACAATCATGTGTTCACAGTTGCTGATTTTTTGGCATAAGCCTGTGGTCGTTCTTCATGCTGTGGTTTTGGGCTGTTGACCCTAAATTTAGCAATAAATATCACACTAATTCGTCTATAAAAGCGAGCTATGCTACCAATACATGCCCGAAGATGGGCTAATCAGCTGATTTTGAACTTGTTCCGTCCTACTCTGTACACTGAAATTTTGTGTTTAAGAAATGTTAAATAGTGGTGTGCGACTGCGAATCATGCATCCCTTTCGACGAAAAATGTACTGAGTCGCACCCCTTTGGGATATGTGAGGAATACCCTTATCTAAGGTTGCAGAGAAAAAATGACGCTGACTGAAGTTAAAATTGCTACGGATATCATTATAGTGCATATTGGTGGAACATAAGGGATCACTTCAATAGTACATATAGTACATAATACATAATATTAATGGATGTTGATAAAACCGATGAACACGTGGATGTGTTCAAATTAAAAAGCAACAGCAACGCATTGGCCTCGGGCATGGTTAATCCATACAGGAGAAAGCTTAAATCCTTGGGGTATATGTATACATTAAACAGACAGCAGATAGATTTGAATTTTCTGTGTGCTCGCTTATCGTCATAATGGATGACATAGTATAAGTTAAGTTTAATGGCATACATACCCACGTTTATTTCCAATATATTTACCTCGGAACTACTTTAATAAATGTACCTGACAGACCTGACAGGGGTCTCTTCATTGGATTTGACAAAATAGCTCCATCAGGCTTCAACTTATAACATTATCGTCTTGGTCCTATGGTCTCTCAAAAACACATTCAATTCTTTAGAATCTCTCGTCTAAAACTTCCTTCCTTAAACCACAATTTTCTCAAAACACCTACACACATGCCAATCCTTTTTAGCCTTTCTTACATAAACCTCGTCACTATCTTACCTGTACCAGACCCGAATCCATTTAAATTCTACATCATGCGATGGTAATAAACGCCTCCACCTTTTTTCTTGGCACCATTCAAAATTGTGTTGCAAAGTGAGAAATAATAATCTCTGTATGGACGACACTTTGGAATTTTAAGAAGAAAATGGAAAATTGTCACTTGGCTACGTGTGTGCCACATACCCAGGACCGGGTCCGGGTACATCAACCCTTCTGTCGACATTTTCGGTAGTTTCATGCATATTAGATAAATATTCACATAAGAAAAACGGAAAGCGTATTGCGAGTAAATTCGTCCCCGAATGGTGACATTCTGCACAATTTAACAGAGCGACCGTCATTTACTTAACCAAACAACAAGGCTGGAGTCGTCTATCTGTCGCTGTGTGTCACCATTCCAGGACTTTCTTACGAAAGTTAGGTTCGGTTCCCTCTATTTACATATTGAAATAGATATGTACGCTGTGTGGCATGTATAGAGGTTTTTAGTATTCTGACTGAAAGAAATTGCCAACACGTGGACCACAGCAGCAATATATTAATAAGTTACCACATAATGCCACATGTATCAGAGTATGTCTGCAACCCAGAAAATCATCCCTTACAACTGAGAGTGTTTTTTTTTTGCAAGGCGGAGAAAGTTGTCTGAGATAAATTCAAGGACACAACCCTACCTATACGGACGACACAACGGATGGGACGAACGGATGTCCGGAGCAAGACATCAAAAAGAAAACTGGCACCAAAGAGTTAGTCAACTTTTATTTTAGTCATCATACATAAAAGTTTCCAGCATTTTTGTTTGTCGTTCGTATTACAACAAGGATTTCGCCTAGAAATCATCCGAGGAGGAAATTAGGGTGGCACACTCTGGCAATAGATATATCCAGTTTCATAGTTCCCAGTTCAGTTCATCAAAGGAAATGATGATGATCATGATGATGTCCTGTCGGCACTGTGTGCGGTTTATAAAAATAGATTTCAGCCGAAATGGTTTCATTTTGCTTCTAAGTAATTTAAAGAAAAACATAAAAATTCGCGAATAAGGTCAAAGTTTTAACACAACTAAACAAGATACGATTCAACAAGGCTTCCAGTTACATGAGTTACGTGTGTATGACAGGATTCGGGGGTGTTCTGTTCAGAATTGTTATTAGCCTCTTGCTGTTCTGAGAAAAGAATTCGATTGAAGGGTGTCTTCGTGTCGTGACCCAATTGTTAAATGACGCGTGAATTAATAAAAATCGTTGAATTAGCTCGTGAGGGTCAATGCTGAGAGCTGGAAAAATTTCTGTACAACTCGTATAAGTCACTTGCAAGGGAAGAAATCGAAATTGATCATAAATCAGGACTGAAATGGTAGCCAATTGATAAAGCCGATTTATTAAAGAGCGCTCTTAAATTTGCAGTTGAACAATTGTTTGGCCATAGAGGGAGAGATTCCATAAAAGCCTGGAGTGTCATTAGCTTTTTAATAGTTTTCTTAAGGCATAACATAACATAACTGGTCGGTAAAAATTCTCGGAAAAAACTAGGAAACGTTATAATATTTGCGTGGGATAGTATGTATTTTATTTATTTGTTTTTGTTTGGGGTTAAAAGTACCAAAAATATGTAGCTTTTAGGAGATTGAAGTGAATAATAGGTAAGGTAAACCTATAACGGTCTCTTAGCGATTAATTACACATTAGCTAATTTCTGTAGAGAAAGCTCATTTTCTCCTGCGAATTCGGTAGTGGAAACTAAAAAATGAGCTTTCTCCCCAGAAATGAGCTTAGGTTGTTCAATCGATTAGCTAATGTATGGTGACTCTAAGAGGGTGAGCTTATATGCCATATGGAATGCGTAGTCAATAGGGTGCTTTACAGTTAGTGTTCGAACTCTGAATCTCCAACTTTCTGAATCCCGATGGATTTGTAAGTTTACCCCCTGATAAGTTGAGCGAATTGGTTTTAAGGAAAACCTTAACTGGTGAAAACGTGCATATGCACGGCGGAAACTATGGAGTAACTGAGTAATGTCCGCGCCGGTTTCATTTTGACTTTAGAAATGAAACCCAGCTGAGAGGTGAAAAAACTTACCAAACATTGCGATCTAGAGCCTCGAGAACTTGAAATCTGCTGCGGTTGCAGCTAACTAGCCAGCTAACTAACGGGCTTCGACATCCGTCGACTTAAGATCTATATAGCGGTGTCGCGGATGGCGAAAGTCTCACATACACATGTAGCTTTATGTTTGTGGTAACACACCGACTTCGATAGAAAGAAATATTTATTTCCAAAAACAAAACAAAAACAAAAACTCAATGCAATATGCAATTACGCGTTCAAAACTTTTTCCGGTTTTTTCAACATACGTGGTGTCTACGGAAGAGGAGTCGAAACAGATAGAATGAACTGTTCATTCCAAAAGCTCAACCGCAACGCAGCACCATAAGAAAAGCTCCAAAAAATGCCCACAATTTACCATCAGGCTACTCAGTATATAGATACAGTCACAAGGAGAAAAAAAAACGCTAAAGAAAAACCAGGAAGTCCTAGCTCAGAGCTCCTAACCATAGGCATGTAATAGCTATTCAGCGACGCCAGAGTAAGACTGAGCTTAAGGGCTTTTCGGATGGAATTCAACTCTTTGCCAATACCCCCCAGTGGCGCAACCAGAATCTTGTCCTGGAGGGGGCTAAAGTCGTCCATAGTACCGGACATTTGAGTTCGCCTCCAGAAGGTTGAGTGATGGTGCTATTTTTCAGTAATTGCGCTATACGGGGGGGTTTGAAGCTATCATTGCATTCACGCTTATTTTCTATAAAACTGAAATGGAACGTTTCACGAGTAAGTTCCTGGGGGCAGCTGGGTATTGTGAAACAAATGTCGCACCGTAATTGGAAAATAAATTGTGAATACCCGACACTACATGAGAAAATGGGAATTCAGGCACAAACAGAATCTCGGTCATAGTTTAACTTATGTCTTTCTTATGATCAAATGGCTCCAAAGACAGTGAAATCATTGACAGGACTCTATCTCGCAAAGAACCAATTTATTTTTCAGTTCAATTTTTTACTTATTTTACTCAACAACTTCCTCGAAATATTTTTACGAAAATTTGTGCAGAAATATGTTTTACCGATGGCTCCTTTTTAATTTAACATTCATCTACAATTTCAATTGCAATGAGAAATTCACATTTTTAGTCGAAATGTCTCACACATGTTTCAGCTGTAAAATATTTAGAGCTCGGTAAAAATTGTATTATCGAAGCAGGCGAATTTTTTGCGGAGCATTTAACTATGTATGTATGTACATACTGTATATTTATTCAGAAAGACAGATTTTTTTGCAAAAACCACTAATCAGCCATCCGCCGTTGTCTTCTTTTTTGCGCAAAATTTCAAAAATTCTGGTAAGGATATTTCCTCTGATACAGACCATTGAAGCTGATGAATAACCTATGCTCCAATTCATATTTTTATCAATTTGCACCGAAATATATTGCTTCATATTTCGGTTTGCAGTTTTTTCTTTCACCATTTCTGTGTCTGGGAGGGGCTTTAGCCCCCTTAGCCCCTCCCGTGGTTGCGCCACTGATACCCCCGTTCCCGTACTTATTATGAGGAACTTGCTGAAAAGTCCTCTAATAGGGCATCCGAGAAACAAAAACGCTCGTCGTAACATTTTATCAGGGTTTTATAACGTACTTACGAAGTCCCAGAGGGTATTATTAGCCTAAGGAACAAAAATGTGGGGCAAATTCGTTGGTTTGGAGTAGGGATGTCAAAAACAGGACGGTTAGTCCGAAAACCGGTACTTTCAAAACGGTTAACCGGTTTTTTAAGGTATTTTCATCCTCCCGGTTTTAACCCGGACGGTTGTTTGCCCATCCGGTTAAAACCGAAAAAAAAACTTTTCAAATTCATAAAATTTTTATATTTTCTTGATTTGTCAGTCTGTAATTCTATTGCTTGCCTTCTATGACAAATTTCGTATTTCCGAACACTCTCCTTAGTGCTATTATTCCAAGAACCATCGCTTCGTCAAACTACCGCTCCTTTCATTTTTCCTTTCCAAGGCAGATATTGTTTACGTTGCGTGTCACACGTGTATCTTTTGTGCGTCGTGAACAGTGTTGCCAACTGGAAATTTAGAAAACGGCTAAATTTAGCCGGAAAACCGGCTATATATTTTTCAAAAACGGCTAAAAATCCGGCTAAATAAATTTCAGAAAAACGGCCAAAAACCGGCTAAATCATACAAAACAGACACATTACGAAAAAATATAGTAAAATACTGATTTTAATAATTTTATTACTTTTCTGGAGTACTACCCGTAAAATATGATTAAAATTTAACCATTTTAGGCGCAAGACACATATCCAAATCATCATGACGATAATCCATCATGATGATGAAAGTTCAAAATTGGGGCGACACATATGCTTTCGTCATTAGAATTCGTCATTTACTTTCGACGTTTGTGTAAATGATGAAAATGTTCCTCACAATTGCTATATTTTGATGAATATTCAGTTCAATAATTTGAGGACACACTTTCCTGAAAGAATATGATTAGAAATGTGAAGATGAAGATGAAGATTGATAACCAAATTTAATATTTTCGTAAACATTCTAGTTCTTCAATTTTACAACAGATGGGGTCCCCAGTCATTATTGAGCAAATGATGGTCTTGTAGAGTCTGGCAATGACGTTTGCTAACTCCACCTCGACTCACCAGAGGCGCGCTGGAGTGTATAGAGATAGACGCCACATAACAGGATAATCATTCTCGTACTTTCGGGCAACGAGTCCAGACGCGTTTTAAATCGTTTTTGTAACGTCAAATAATAAAATCAGTTATTATTGTTAAACCGTGTCTTTTGATTGGTAATTGTGTTGGCAATAAGTGTAGAGATATTACTACGCCACGACGAGCGTTCCTTTGTCATCTCTACAACTGGTGACCCCGAGAATTGTGAGCACGACGCCAGCGGAGCCCCCCGAGAATTGTGAGCACGACGCCAGCGGAGCCCCCCGAGAATTGTGAGCACAACTCTGAGAAGTGTGAACCCAACGCTAGCGGAGTCCCCCGACGTTACTCGGAAAGGCGGTAGCGGAGCCCCCTTCTCCGAACCACGCCAGTTTGAGCCCTGTCTCCCACATTCATTCGTGCGTGCGTCGCAGCAATGCGCACTACGCGCTTCGCAATTTGTGCCTTTTAAAAAATGCAAACCATGCAAAATCGTGTACGCGCATTTAAACGGTGACAGGTTACCAACCGAAAATTTGTGGCCGCGCGTGATTGTTCTTGTCGGTGCGCAGTCAATTGTGTTTTGTTGTGCCGAGCGAGCAGCACACAACATTTTATTTTTTCTTCTCGCGTGTTACAAAATAAAAACGTAGCGGAGCCCTGCGACTCCTCCGGGCGAACTGCGCATGTTGACATAGCACAAATATTTCGGATAGTGTCGATCGTGCCGTGTTTATTCGAACACATAAAATTACCGCGTCGTTTTCGTTGTTTCAGACTAGATACTTTTTCGTCATGCCGGTCGACGAAGAAAATTTCGCGGATTGCGATGGTGGTGACGCTACTCAAAGCGCGAATGTCCCGGATAGCAGCGAGATTGGAAGTTTATCGGCCTTGAAGGTGCCCCAGTTTTGGCGAAACCAACCATCCTTATGGTTCGCCCGTGTCGAGGCTCAGTTTAGGGCACATCGTATAACAAAGGACGAGTCACAATTTGACAAAATCGTGAGCGAGTTGGATGCTGACGTGCTGTCGCAAGTGGCCGACATTGTCGAGTCCCCACCGTCTGAAGGCAAGTACAGCACTTTAAAGAAAAGAATTATTAGCGTGTACGCGTTGTCCGAAGGCGTTAAAATGCGCGAATTATTGACGGGTATGGAACTTGGCGACCTCAAACCGTCACAATTTTTGCGGGCGTTGAAATTAAAAGGCGGTAGCAAGGTCTCGGAGAGTGTCTTAAAGTCACTTTGGCTACAGAGATTGCCAACCAATGTACAGGCAATTCTCAGTATCTCCGAGACATCTGATCTAGATAAACTAGCCGAAATGGCCGACCGGGTACTTGAGGTCCATCACCCACCGACTATCGCTGCAATTTCGACAGCAGCCCCTGCAACTCTCGAATCCATGAAAACTGAGCTGGCAGACGTGCGAGCTAGCCTCGAACGAGTCAAATTGGGGCAGTCGCGTAGCACGCATCGTAGACGTTCTCAATCCAGAGACCGTTTTCCATCCAAACCTCGCCAAGTGCAGACACTGTGCTATTATCACAGAAAGTTTGGTCCGGCAGCACGAAATTGTCGATCGCCGTGCAACTGGGTCCGGCCTGCGGTCACGGAAAACATGTACCGTCGTTGGGAGAAAAGGCGGCTAACAGCGACGTGTCCAAACACCGCCTATTTATATCAGACAGACCAACCGGACACAACTTTTTGATCGACACCGGCGCAGACGTGTCGGTAATTCCGCGCTCTCGATACGTCAAATCCACAAAATCTGAGTTTAAACTTTTCGCTGCAAACGGGTCGAGTATTGATACCTATGGATTTCAAGTCCTTAACGTCAGCCTAGGTCTTCGACGCTCCTTTTCTTGGAGATTTTGCGTGGCCAACGTTGTTAGGCCTATAATTGGTGCCGACTTTCTGCGACACTACTCCTTGGTTGTGGATATAAAAAATAACCGTCTGCTCGATCCAGTAACCAATCTAGCCACACCTGGTAAACAAGTTATTGTCACGCACGACTCAATCTGCACGATTATCCGCGACTGTCCTTTCAAACAGCTTTTCGACGAGTTTCCCGGTCTGACAAACCCGTCACAGCAGAAGAACAGCGTGAGTCATAGCATCGTTCACAACATCGTCACTTCTGGCCCACCCGTCGCACAGCGGCCGAGGCGCTTAAACCCTGAAAAGCTTAAAGTGGCCAAACAGGAGTTTGAGTACATGCTGGAAAAAGGATTCTGTCGACCGTCCGAAAGTCCTTGGGCGAGCCCTCTCCATTTGGCTCCCAAAAAGGACGGAAACTGGCGACCATGCGGCGATTTTCGCCGACTCAACGCCGTGACAGAACCAGACCGTTATCCTATGCGCCACATCCAGGACATAGTCGCTGGCCTGGCAGGAAAACGAGTATTTTCAAAAATCGACCTACTCCGCGCATTCCACCAAATACCCATCGCCGATGCCGATATACCAAAAACCGCCGTAGTCACCCCATTTGGACTATTCGAATTCACGGCGATGACATTCGGCCTTAGGAATGCGGCCCAATCATTCCAACGTTTCATGGACAGGGTATTAAGAGGTCTTGATTTTTGTTCCTGCTACATCGACGATATCCTTATCGCTTCTGAGTCGCAAGAGCAACACACGGAACACCTGCGACTGGTTTTCCAAAGGCTTAGCGATTACGGTTTAGTCATAAACGTCTCGAAGTGCGTGTTTGCAGTAAACGAGCTGGAGTTCCTAGGACATCGAATCAACGACGCTGGTATCTTACCACCAGTTTCCCGGATTGAAGCCATTAACAATTTCAAACGTCCAGTTACTATAAAGGACCTTCGACGATTTTTGGGCATGCTGAACTATTATCGGCGCTTTATTCGCAATGCCGCCAATCTTCAAGCGCCGTTGCACGATATGCTGCACAATACAAAGAAAGGTGACAAGAAACCAATTGCGTGGACTCCCGAAACCGAAAATGCTTTTAACACCTGCATTTCGAATCGAATAAGCCCTTAGCACTGGTAACCGATGCTTCAGACGCGGCCATTGGAGCCGTCCTGGAACAGCAGCAAGGCGATCGTTGGCTACCCATAGCATTCTTTCAGCGGAAGCTGTCACCGGCCGAACGCAAGTACAGCACGTATGACCGCGAGCTACTTGCTGTGTATAGTAGCATCCAGCACTTCCGGCATTTCTTGGAGGGAATCCCATTCACCATCAAGACAGATCATAAACCGCTGATTTTTGCATTCCAGCAGAAATCAGAAAAAGCTACATCGCGACAAATCCGATATTTGAACTTCATATCTGAGTTTTCAACATCGTTAGTACACATTCGAGGGGATGCGAACGTTGTAGCCGATGCCTTATCGAGAGTGGACGAAATTTCCTTGCCTGGAGACTTCTCGACCGCCGAACTGATCGTCGAACAAAATAACGATCAGCAACTTCAGCAACTTCTAGCATCCAACCCCACTTCGCTTCTACTGGAGCCAGTCATCGTTGCAGAAGGCACACTAATTTGCGACACGTCTAAGTCCATCGCCCGACCATTCGTTCCAGCATCCTTGCGAAGACGACTGTTCGAAGTATTCCACAACACTTCGCACCCTGGAGGTCGTGCAACACTTGCAGGAATTAACCGCAAGTTTGTGTGGCCAGGCATGCGCAAGGAAGTAATGTCTTGGGCTCGAAACTGTGTGCGGTGTCAACGAGCCAAGGTCGGACGCCACACGAAAAACGAGTATCAGCCATTCGAAGTCCCTGATGCGAGATTCCAGCAAGTCCACTTGGATATTGTGGGGCCGTTGCCAGTCTCACGCGGATTTCGATACTGTCTAACAATTTTAGACAGATTCTCCCGTTGGCCAGAGGCTGTTCCGCTAGTGGACCAGTCAGCGGACTCCGTTGCTGAAGCGTTCCTTAGTTCCTGGGTCGCTCGATATGGTGCTCCACATGTTATAACTACGGATCAAGGAGCGCAGTTCGAATCAGCGCTTTTCACCGCTCTTGCTAAGCTGTTGGGGACCAAGCGCACTAGAACTTCGCCTTACCACCCTGCATCAAATGGCGCCATAGAGCGACTGCATCGGTCCTTAAAGGCAGCCATCATGTGTTTAGACGATAAACACAACTGGATCGATATTCTTCCGATGGTGTTACTCGGACTACGAGCCAGCGTCAAGCAGGACTTGAACGCGTCCGCCGCGGAAATGTTATTCGGAACACCCTTACGCCTACCGGGTGAATGGTTCTTGGATGTTAACACCGACAGCGATCCTCAGGTTTTCCTCGACAAATTTCGACTGCGTTTAAGGGAAATCCGTCCGTCGCCGATCATACACCGAAGCGGTAGAACACCATTCGTGCATAAAGAGCTAAACACGTGCACACACGTCTTCGTCAGAGTAGACGCAGTACGGAGATCTCTTGAGAAACCATTCACCGGCCCTCACCGACTAATTCAGCGAATTTCGCCAACCGTATTCAAGGTGGATGTCAACGGACGACACGTTAATCTCTCCACAGAAAGGTTAAAGCCAGCCTTCTTGGAGTATGATTACGACAGTGGAGATCTATTTGGCCAACAGCAGACGAGCTCGCAGTTTACTGAGCAACCCACGCATTTACACTTCCGTCAGGTGACACAGCCACCTGCGGCTTTCCAAAGGACGTCGCAAGAGCAGGTGACACAGCCACCTGCGGCACTTCAACGGACGTCCCAACAACAGCAGGTTACACAGCCACCTGCGGCTTTCCAAAGGACGTCGCAACAGCAGGTGACACAGCCACCTGCGGCACTTCAACGGACGTCCCAACAGCAGAGGACACAGCCACCCGCGACGTTTGAACAAACATCGCAACAGCAAGAGCTAATGCCACCTGCGGCTCTTCCATGGTCAACGACACCCACACCGCAGGATCTTCAGCAGGAAAACATGCCACCTGCGGCATCGCAATCGACACGAGTTCATCTTCAGGCAAGTCGATTGGTTTCGCAAACGCCAGAGGAGCGAGACTGTAGCCAGGTTTTGCCATCATCGGGTCAATCATACCGTCGAATCAACATTCCACCTGCGGCTCATCATGCACCGCAGCCGAATCCTGCCCAACCTACCAGGACAACACCATTCACGCCGGATGTCAGGTCGTCTGCAACGACATCAAGCGTCCGACTAACTCGGTTGGTTAGAGTACCAGAAGTGCAGCGAACACAAATACAACCTAGACGGACCCGTCGACAGGCATCATCTCCATCGCGTGCATCATCGTCATCGCCTGCGACTCCGCCACCAACAACATACTCCCGGCCGCTTAACCGGCGAGTGTATCCGCCCGCGCCCTTCCGTCGGAGAGTGACGTTTCGCAACGTGTGACTCCATCATTCACGGGGGAGTTATGTAGAGTCTGGCAATGACGTTTGCTAACTCCACCTCGACTCACCAGAGGCGCGCTGGAGTGTATAGAGATAGACGCCACATAACAGGATAATCATTCTCGTACTTTCGGGCAACGAGTCCAGACGCGTTTTAAATCGTTTTTGTAACGTCAAATAATAAAATCAGTTATTATTGTTAAACCGTGTCTTTTGATTGGTAATTGTGTTGGCAATAAGTGTAGAGATATTACTACGCCACGACGAGCGTTCCTTTGTCATCTCTACAGTCTTAATGTGTAATTTGGAACTCGTGTTAATGATGATAAATTTGCGTCATTCGAAAATATGTGTGTCAAGCTTGTTATTCATTTTCGAATTTGAGCCCTCCAAATTTTATTTTATTTTCCATAGTTACGAAATTTATAACTGTGTATCACGAAAATTCGCCATTATTAGCACGAATTCCACATAACACATTTTGACCATCATTTGCTCAATAATGACAGGCGACGCCATCTGTTGCGAAATTGACGAACAAGAATTTTTGCAAATATATAATATTTTGTTATCAATGTTTACACAATTCTATTCAAATTCTTCAAGAAAAGTGTGTCATTAAATTATTGAACAGAATATTCTTCAAAATATCGCTGTTGTTAGGGACATTCTCATTATTTACCAAACCGTCAAAAGTAAATGACGAATTCTAATGACGAAAACATATTTGTCACCTCACTTTCGAACTTTCATCATCATGAATGACGGATTATTATCTTCATAATTATTTGGATGTGTGTCATAGCTATTATGTTCCATTGTTGATGTTCCGCAATTACGAATTTGATACTCCAAAGATACGAAATTGATTTTCAAAAGGTGATAGTATAGATTTTTGATAAATTTGTTGCTACAAACCCAACAACAAAATGTAATGCATCTACGGAAATGTGTAGTTTCTATGAATCGTCAGACGTTGTGCAAGTAGCTTGCCTAGTAAACTACAAAAGCTAGATTTAAGTGAGTATATATTTCGGGGACAATATACCCCCTTTTTCAGCATTTAGCTTTTGTGCTGAAGAAGGGGGTAAGTTGCCCCCGAAATATATACACACTACAAAGTTCCGGCGATATTATATCAATATCTATGAATCGCGCTAAAAGGTTTTCATCCTTGTAATCTGGCATGATTACGTTATCTGTGGTAAAGAAAATGTGCAGGTACCCCCATGGTCGAAAAATTGCTCAGCAAAGAATGTTATCTAAGATACTGTCTTCCATTTTGCAAATTATTCGGCATATTGGTGGCTAGTAAATTACATGCTTAGACTAGGTACTAATATCGTCAGTTTTCGTGAAACCCATTACCCTAAATTTATTGAAAAAAGTTCTCCGCGCCAATTTTTTCCCAGGAGACATAGGTGGGCATAGTAGGTCCTTACCCTAATACACGACAATAAGTGTATGTAGAAATAATTGGACTGCGATTAATAATTTTGTTTGTGAATATTGAAAAATTGATTCTAGATTCAAATTTAAAAAAATCATAAAAAAAATTTAGCCGGAAAAACGGCCGAAGAAAATCAATTCCAGCTAAAAATCCGGCCGGCCGGAATTAGAAATTTCTTCCGGCTAAACAGCACGGTTTCCGGCTAAATTTGGTCGGAAAACGGCAAAATTGGCAACACGACTCGTGAATGTATATACAGGGTCCGCCAATAGGGACGCTCGATCTTTGACAGCTCATGGCGGCCATGTTGTTTGTGGTAGAGTTATCAAACCTAGTTGTTATTATTCAGTGTATCTTCACAAATCACCATGAACCAATTCAGCCGCGAGCAACATGTGCAAATCATTAAAACTTATTACGAAAATCATTTATCGGTTCGAGCAACGTTCCCCGCGTAAACGGCGAACGATACAGATCCATGATAACGAACTTTTTCTGGCATGAAATCGACAATATGGATGTCGAGGATATGTGGTTTCAGCAGGACGGCGCTACGAGCCACACAGCGCGCGCCACAATGGATCTTCTGCACGAGGAATGGTTATCTCGCGCGGAGGCGACATCAACTGGCCACCGAGATCGTGCGATTTAACCCCACTAGACTATTTCTTGTGGGGTTTTCTTAAATCGCAGGTCTACGCAAACCAACCACAAAACACTGATGACCTCAAAGTCAACATACGCCACGCCATCGATGAAATACAGCCCGATTTGTGCGCCAGAGTCATTGAAAATTGGACTTCTCGTATGCGCGCCACCAAGCGAAGCCGAGGTGGCCACTTGAACGATGTTATTTTCCGTACATAATGCCTTCGAATACTCTTTCAAACAAAAAATAAATTTCATTTATACCTCTCACACAACTTGATTTATTTCATTTTAAAGTTCGAGCGCGCTTATTGGCGGACCCTATATGTATCAGATCAGTGCATTTAGAGTTCATTGTTATAGGAAGACGAATCGGCAGTTGCTACAACGTCCGCGTCCACATCGATATCCGCGTCCACAAAAAAAATTTATCGAAAAGGTCCCAAAAAGTACAAAAAAGGATACTCTTTAATCCTTGACCGGAGGTCGGCATGGGGGGTATCAAATCAAAGGGGACGTCAAGTACATACATTACATATCCGGTATTTGTTCCATGTTTCAAGGACCCTCAACGGAATAAATCGAGATTAAATGGAGAACTATTGTGTTTCCCGTGTATCTTTCCGAAGCCCTAATTACGAGAGTAATTCAAATTGTCACTACGTTTCTCACTTTTCCGAATCTATAATAGCTAAAGACTCTACCATTAAATTTGCTAAGAAAAAAATGATAGGAAACCTCTCAAAAAGGACTCTAATTACAAACCTTGAGCGAACGTGGGCATGCGGGGTGTCATATCAAAGAGGACGTCAAGTACATTCCATATCTGGCCGAAATTTTTCCTTTTAGTGTCCTTGAAATAGGAAACAAACACCGGATAAACAATGCACTCGACGTCCTCTTTGACATGACAACCCGCATGCTCACTTTCATTCAAGGTTTGTAATTAGTGTCCTTTAATGTCCTTTTTCAGAGCTTTCCGATAATTGTTTTCTTAGCAAACTTAATGGTAGAATCTTAACCTATCAAAGATTCGGAAAAGTGAGAAACGTAGTGACAACTTGGATTATTCTCGTAGTTATGGCTTTGGAAAGATACACGGAAAACATACAATAATTTTCGATTTAATCTCGATTTATTCCGTTGAAGGTCCTTGAAACAGGAAACAAACACCGGATATGTAGTGTACTCGACGTCCCCTTTGATTTAATACCCCACATGCTGATCTCCGGCCAAGGATTAAAGAGTATCCTTTTTTGTCCTTTTTGAGAGCTTTCCGATCAAAATTTTTTTTTGCAAAATGATTTTTAGATTCCTGGGAGCTTGCTGATTCAAAAACCACAAAAAATAGCCTTACTCTATTTTTTTTCTATTTGGAGGCCTGAAATGGGATATTTTGACTGTACTATATACATTGTCTAGCAATAAAACTCAGTTAACTATTTTTGAAACATTATGAATACTTCTGACAATTTTATTTGATTATCTTTTTTGTTCAACATGTTTCTCTTTTAGGGCTCCATTACACAGTCATATTTCTATACGAACATCAGCTTAACGAGTGTGTATGCATTATATTGCTAAAATTCTAAGCATTTCAATGAAAAACCGGATTTTAGCGAAGTCAAACTCATTTTTTCTACATTGTTCTCCTAGTGTTGCCAACTGGAAATTTAGAAAACGGCTAAATTTAGCCGGAAAACCGGCTATATGTTTTTCAAAAACGGCTAAAAATACGGCTAAATAAATTTCAGCCAGAAAAACGGCCAAAAAACGGCTAAATCATACAAAACAATCACATTACGAAAAAAATATAGTAAAAACTGATTTTAATAGTTTTATTTCTTTTCTAGAGTACTACCCGTAAACTAGGCTTTAGGAGGTTTTCACACTTGTACTTAATCTGGCCAGATTACGTAATCCGCGGTGTGGTGAATTTAAAAATATATGGAATTTGACAGCTCAAATTAAGTAATTTGCACAGATTACGTAATCTGGCCGTAAGTGTAAAAACCTCCTTAGGCAGATTTCTTAGTTTTACTACGTATACGCTCCAATCGCTGGCATTACAGTCAAAATTTACTTTGTTCGGAGTTAGATAGCTCAACTAGTCAAAATTGTTGTACACAGTTACAATTTCTTGGTAAAGTCCATAACCACATTAGGTTTTTTTGGAAATTGTGGAACATAAAATTCCTAAAAGGAACGTCCAATGCGTAACTATGGGCAAGGGCAACCGCATTTATGTATGGATATCTTACCATCATCGCACTTGAACAATCTTATATTTTGATTAAAATTTAACCATTTTAGGCACAAGACCATCATGATGATGAAAGTTCGAAATTGGAGTGACACATATGCTTTCGTCATTAGAATTCGTCATTTACTTTTGACGTTTGTGTAAATGGTGAAAATGTACCTCACAATTCCGATATTTTGATGAATATTCAGTTTCAATTTGAGGACACACTTTTCTTAAAGGATTTGAATGGAAATGTGTAAAGATTGATAACAAATTTAATATTTTTGTAAACACTCTTATTCTTCAATTTTACAACTGATGGCGTCCCCACTCATTATTGAGCAAATGATGGTCCAAATGTGTAATTTGGAACTCGTGCTAATGATGATAAATTTGCGTCATTCGAAAATATGTGTTTAAGCTTGTTATTCATTTTCGACTTTAAGCCCTCCAAATTTTATTTTATTTTCCATAGTTACGAAATTCATGTTCCATTGTCTCATTGTTGATGTTCCGCAATTACGAATTTGATGCTTCAAAGATATGAAATTGATGTTCCAAAATTATGAGCTTGGCCGAAAAAATGGTATAGATTTTTGATAAATTTGTTGCTACCAACCCAACAACAAAATGTAATGCATATACGAAAATGTGTTTGTGTAGGTTCTATGACTCGCTTTGTGCTAAAGAAGGGGGTAAGTTGCCCCAAAATATAGGTATACACACTTAAATTTAATTTTTGTAGTCTACTGGGCAAGCTACTTGTACAACGTTAGTGTTGAACTTTGTAGTTCCGGCGATATTATCAAAATCTATGAATCGCGCTAAAAGGTTTTCACTCTTGTACTGAATCTGGCATGATTACGTTATCTGTGGTAAAGAATTGACACTTCGAAAAATGGATTAAACTTCAGGTACCCCCATGCTCCAAGAATTGATCAGCAAAGAATTTTATTTAAGAAACTGTCTTCCATTTTGTTTATTATTCAGCATATTGTTGGTTAGTAAATTACATGCGTAGACTAAGTACTAACATCGTCAGTTTACGTGAAATTCATTACCCTAAATTTATTGAAAAAAGGCAAGTCTGCGCGGCAAATTTTTCCCAGGAGACATAAATGCAAGTTTTCCTCTAGGCGGACATAGCAGGTACTTAGGGTAGGGCGGGGCTAGTTGAGCATAGGGGCAAGTTGGGCAATCGAAATATCTCCGAAACTATTCATCGCACGCAAAATCTTTATATAGCGGAAATAACGAGTCGCGGGAGTAGAACTTATCGCACAAACGTCAGTAGCGACTCGCCGATAAACTGAAGTACACGCGCGCATTGTTTATTTTGTGACCAAAAAGTGAAATAATCGTAAACCTCAATATTTCGTCTGTAATAGTCAAATATTATCCTTCTTTAATCAGATAAGTGTTAAAAGTTCATAAATTTATTGTACTTTTGATATGTATATAGTTTCTGGGTATAATACTAACCGTTTTTTTATAACCTCAATTTTGTTTTAAAATTTCGGGTTGGGGTTAGTTGAGCAATAGTTGCTCAACTAACGCCAACCCTACATTTTGAAGCTATAGTTGCTCAACTAACCCCAACCCTAAATTTTGAAACAAAATCGATTTAGGAGGTGTTCACACTTACGGCCAGATTACGTAATCTGTGCAAATTACTTCATTTGAGCTGTCAAATTCCATATATTTTTAAATTCACCACACCTCAGATTACGTAATGTGGTCAGATTAAGTACAAGTGTGAAAACCTCCTTAAGTTTTGTTGTTTTGTCATTTAAAGTCTATAAATAAAAAGTTGATTATGAAACGGAAAATTTATTTCATGCCTAGTTAACATTTAACACATGGTTCGGCTAAACTTTCTATGTGCTCAATTTGCCCCATACCCTAGCTCAACTTACCCCACCTATGGGGTAGGTTGAGCATATTTGACTTTCTTCATGTAAACAGATACAGCTCCATAATTTGACTTTTTAGAAATAATTTTGTGGGGCACATTTGCAAAGGGATATACTACCAATCTATCAGTATGCATAAGAATCCATTAAGACTTACAGTTGAGGAGCTATAAACGCTCAAGTGAAAAATTGCTCAACTAGCCCCGCCCTACCCTACCCTAATACACGATAATAAGTGTATGTAGAAATAATTAGCCGGCGATTAATTATTTTGTTTGTGAATATTGAAAAAATGATTCTAGTTTAAAAGTAAATAAAAAATTCATAAAATAATTTTAGCCGGAAAAACGGCCGAAAAAAATCAATTCCGTCTAAAAGTCCGGCCGACCGGCATTAGAAATTTCTTCCGGCTAAATTTGGCCGGAAAACGGCTAAATTGGCAACACTGCTCCTAACCATATCTTCATAGACTTCAGCTATGGCTGAAAACCGGTGCTCGGCTAGCAGAAAGCAGGAATAGTCCCCTATCACCATAACTTGAACTTGAAATCAACTAAAGAACAGCAATGTAAGCCCTGGTGAACCCCGAAGCTTTCCCTGTAAAGACCACAAATAAAAAGGAAAAATATAACGCAAGCTGTAACCAACTCAAGGTTTAAAATAAAAATAAATAACAGGCGCGACAATCCAGCTTTGGACTAAGGCCGCAGGATGTGCTAGTGACATCCTATTTCCAAGATCTTATCTGCTTTTTGTTGAGGTAATGAGATCAGCATCACGCTTAGCAGTGTTATTTATCCCCATAAATGGGTACTCGTTTAACATCTGAGTGAGATCATAGTCCGTCACAAGCTCGTGAGTTCGAAAAACACCATGATCCACGGTGAGATTCGAACTCATGACTCTGGGCATCGAAGGTGCGCGCACTAACCGCTAGACCAGCCAGACTACTCAAGGTTTACAACAGGAAAATAAGGTCTACCGAATGAGCTCGTTCCTGCTTCTGTGACGGTTTTATGTGCACTAATTTAAGAACCCTAAGCTTACATATACAACGCTTCTCACAATAAGCATCTTCTCTCAACTCCCAGTCCTCCGATGAGGCGATATTCCAATTCCAATTGGTTACACTTACCAAGACTCTCCCACTCTCACAGATTGCACAATAGCAAGGGTTTCCCGGAGGCTAACAACGTTTAACCCTTCTGTCGGCACCTACAACAATATGCATATTCTATACCCAATAGGTCTCGCTGGACCTACTGAGAAAAAATTTTTATTTTTAAGAAAAAGATAAATTTTTATACGTAGAGTCATTCTGCCAATTCTAAAGTAGCTTTTTTAACCAATAAAAGCTTTTATATCATTTTCGTAGATATACTGGGAACATTTTTAAGTAGACATATTTTGAGGTGGTATTAGTACAAACATGTTTTTCCCTTATTTTCACCTTTTTTTGCTTTTGTATTTTCATAGCGTATATCTAGTGGAAAGTTTGATAACCTTTTCCAATTCCAATATCATTGGGGAAATATATAGCACTGCGTTAGTAGATTTTACCCCTGTGTTAGTCTGCAGAATTAGGGAAATAGGTGGAAAGAAATAGGGAATTTTCAAGCGCAAAAATCATTTTATTCTACATTTTTCGTAAATTTCTTGGTAAAATCTATTTAGACAGATGATCTCAAGCCAGTCATACTTAGTCCTTACTATTACAAAGGAAATAAAATTGGTTTGAATTTCCTAGAATTAAATCTCAGTTGATTAGGTGATGTTATAAAACATAATAAAATTAGGCATACCCATTTTCCGAACTTCACGGCTTCTTAAACAAAAATCTCATATTTTTTTATTGTTTATAGTGCAAATTAAATTTTAATGATATAATTACATCATAAATAGAATAATTTTAAAAGAATTTGATATTTTCACTTTTTACTTGTTGAGAAAAATGGGGTGAAAAACTATAGGTCTAGCCAGACCTATTGGGTATCAAAAAGCACTATAAATTGAATTTCGTCAAAAACATGCTCAAAACTTCAAACATTTTTTTCAAATTTTTCCATAATGCTTCTAAACATATTATTTTAGGATATCATGAAGTATGAAGTCCCTGCGATTTAATTTTCTATACTTTTTTGACCGAAATATAGCGCCGAAGGTCTGGCCAGACCTTTGTGCCGACAGAAGGGTTAAATCGTCCAATTTGGACTTTTGAACAATTTAATCTGCCAGCACTGATGGAAGCTTTTCAGCTCTTTCAAATAAAAGGACATGTAGAAGCCTAATGGTACAGGCAACATACTCTCATCCTTATGCTATGATTACCCTAGGCTTCCTTCAGAGAGGTTCCCTATCTGCTAAACTTTAGTGAAGTAGTCTGGTTGAAGAAAGTATAATACAGAATTGAAAGCAAAGTTGGTTTGTCAGGATGCCTCATTATTACAAAAAAAAACATTGTTGTTGGGCGGTGGATATCTCAAGCTCAAACAAATTGTTTGAGACAACCACCGTACTGCTTGTCCATAGTGGAAAGCCAAAGTGGAGTATCTGTGTGGCCTATTCGCGGGAAGTGCGTGACCGAGACGTGACATTCTTACAAAAGGACTCAGCCAGGTTCCAGCTAAGCAAGACGACAATACATATCCTTTGTTATTGCGCTGCTCAATCTCGTCGCCACTGAACCTAGATCATACTTTAATTGCTTCGCTAAAGAAAACCTTAACAAGAAAAGATTTTATAGATATCAAATATGTGTCGGATTTGTCAGAAACAAAAAAATGATGAGCACAACATCCCATCAAAATGGTGACAATATAAAACTAAATTAAATTCGGATGAATTTCAGTTTCTCACAACTTTGTCTATATCAAATAATAAAAAAAAAACGAAGAAAATTCTCCTAAAGCTCCTTTGGACACTCACCATCAGACAAGTAGACATCTCGTACCAAGGATATAATCGAAAATTTCTCCAGAACAATGACTGGACATTTTATTCGTGCCACTAAGAAGCAAAGTTCACTGTCATCCTTTCGCATGGAACTTATACGAGTATGCGGCTCGGGACACTACACGATAGTTGTTATCCATATAGTACTCTCCCTTGCCTGCTATTCCTATCATATCGTCTTGGTCTTGGGCCATTCCGTCGTAAGCTACTTCTTGGCCCTTTTCGTTATAGGTTGTCTATAAAATGTCAACTTATTAATACCCACGGCTTCCATTTTGCACAGATAGCCTGACTCGATAGCTGGTTTGCGCTGAACCAACATCGAACATGCCGTTGGGATAGTGATAGGCGAATGCAATTTATGTGCGGAATTTCATCAGTAATGGAGATACGACTACTTGCCGAATGTTGCTCTATAGAGAGATTCACCTAGGTCTGGCCTCGTATAGAACAGAAACTGCGATGCGGTCAGATCCTTTTGGCAACTTGTCCTGACATGCAGTTGGGCGATTCAGGGCACGTATTTTCCAATATTATACGAGTATGACTTCTTGATGTCATTTCCGCAGGGATCAATTCTCAAATGAATAAAGTTGAAAGTGGCTCTTTTGAGTAGACTTTCCCAGAAAATTCTGATTCGTCTTCGCCGATAAGAAACGCCGCCGGACGCCGGCGGCTACTCGTATATTCTTTAACTTTTCCAATTCCATCGATAAGTGACTTGCAATGATTGAAACTAAGTGGAAGCAATATCGCAAAGTGATTTTGCTATCATTCCATCTAACCGCAACCCCCGTGATTTATGATTTACAAAATATTCTGATTTGCTTGGGGCAACATACGGATACTACGAATACTTTACTTGTATGTGTAGGGCCATAAACGTATTCATGATTGTGTGATTCTTATTGGCAAATCATTACTATGAAGTTTTCCATAGTAATTGCGGTCATGCCAATCGAATAAGTAAGTGCGTTGAAAATGCTGCATGGAAATTGATTTGTGTGTACAGTACACTATATAAGGAGAAGGGGGGTCTGCTCTTGGCCAATGTCAATGCCACTTGAACCGGCGTCCGCGATTGTTACGTCACTATAGCTTTTACAAAAAGTTCACTGTGTTAATGAAGAAGATCAATTACTGCTACGAGTAAAATGTTTTCTTAGTGAGTTGTGAGTTATTGCCTAAGTCCAGGCCGTACCACATATCTGATGTTGGGTGATTCTATTAATAGATTTGGAAATTGAAATTTCAAGCGATTTGTGTCGATTTACAATCAATCGAAATGCCAGCGTGCTCTTTCATCTGGCTATTAAATTAGATAAGGGTTTATCCGATAAGAAAATGGAAAATTGGTGTGACAAAATTGTGTTCCATCATTAATGGGAGCTTCAGTGGCGTAACGTACGGTGTTCTAAGTGTTCGGTGGAACACGGGCCCCAACCACCAGGGGCCCCATAGCCGCCTAGTTACGAAGAATACCAAATTTTGGACTGTTTTGTGGATTTCTGGGTCAGTTAGAAGTGTTTTACTTCGCTACAAAGCAGCTTTAAGCTAGATTTTCAAGGAACATTTTAGTGCTATGGTGAGGTGAGAGGCCCCGCCAAGTGTGACGTCCTGGGTGATTGCCCGGCTCGACAACCCCTAATGCTGCTTATGGTTGTTAAATTTGCCCGCCCTGATTAAATTCGGGATATTTTAAGCCTTCTTAAGGCGGACCCCTAGGAATTTTAATTCACAATAATGTAATCCTAGTACATGAGCAAAAACTCGAACTATCAAAAAGGTTAAAAAAAATCACACATGCTGATCTTAAAATGAGCCGAGGAACAAAGCCTTGAAAAATTCATACAGCTGTGAATAATATAATAGCAGTGGAGGTTACGTTTAACTTATTTCTCTTAAAAAGTGTTATTGAATATTTTTACAGCTACTGGTGGCACCTATAAAGATTGTATAATTGTGAATAACGTACAAATTTGTACTTTCTGGAAATGATATATTCGTCGTGGTAGGTTAACAGTACTCTCCTATCCAGTGGCGTAGATAAGGGGAACATCAAAAGAATCAATCCACCATCTTAGGTCGCACATCTTGCCCTTGCGATCGTGATATCGTGTACCTGTTTGACAAAAATGGTATTAATTTAATTTCAGCACTGAATTACGTAAAAACGAGACCGAGGCTAATTTCGGGCGCGGCCGAAATTTGGATACCCTTCGCTCCCCTCGGAGCTAAAAGTTTTTTCGGGCGTTCCTATGACTTGTGCTCAATTCTCCCCGCTTCCATGCTTTTCCTTGAATTTTCACATTAGTGCCGCGGTGAAGATTTATTGGGTGAAGCGGGGGTCGTGGGTTTTTTAGAAGAACCAAAAGGGGGGGGGGGCATGTATGTATGTTTGTGGCATTATTAAAACATATTTCTATGAGATTTGGTTGAAATTGGCGGACAAATAAAAAAGTTGTTCTTCAAAGAACCTAATTTGGGGGTTGGGTTTATATGCCAGCTCCATGCCCCAATGGTCCGATTTAATTCATTTTTGCGTATGTTTTGTAACATCAATAAAACTACATTTCCATGAGGTTTGGTTGAAATTTGTGTGCAAATAAGAACGTTTTTCTTAGAAAAATTTGATTTGGGGGGATAGGTTTGTATGGTAGCCCCATGGCCACATGGTCCGACTCCATCTATTCATACATGTATCTTATGTCATCAATAGAAACACATTTGTGTGAAGTTTGTTTAAAATTGGTGTATAAATGAAAAAAAAAATTCTTAGAAGAACTTAATTTGGGGAGCTAGGTTTGTATGACAGCCCCTTGACCCCATAGTCCGATTTGGTCCATTTTTACATATGTTTTGTGGTATCACTAGAAACATATTTGCAAGAAATTTGATTGCAATCGATGAGAAAGTAAAAAAGTTTTTCTTAGAAGAACCTAATTTGGGGGACTAGGTTTGTATGGCAGCCCCACGACCCCATTGTCCGATTTGGTCGATTTTTACATATGTTGTGTGTCTGCAATGAAAACACATTTGTGTGAAATTTGATTGAAATTTGTGCATAAATAAAAAAGTTTTTCTAAGAAGAACCTAATTTTGGGGTGTAGGTTTGTATGGCAGCCCCACGACCCCCTTATCGGATTTAACCGATTCAAACATACAAACTGCCTGCAACAAAAAGAAGCATGTGTGCAAAATTTCAGCTCCATAGCTTTTAAACTGGCCGAGCAAAACGCGTCGCAACAGACAGACAGACAGACTGACGGACAGACGGACAGACGGACATCGTCCAATCGACTCAGCTCGTCACGCTGATCATATATATACATATTTTATATGGTCGGAGATGCTTCCTTCAATGCGTTACAAACTTCATGACAAAGTTAATATACCCTTTACGCTTAATAAGCGAAGGGTATAAAAAACGGTTCCTCAAATTACAGATGCTAAATGGTTGGTAGCTCTTGTAAGAGGTGAAAGCAATGCCAGTAAATGTATCGTCATTAATGGGGGTGTCCCGCTCTGTGGCTCGCTTGGTTGAGTCGCACTCTACGATGCTAATAATCCAGAGGTCCAGAGATCAATTCTCGGCGTGGTCCAAAATTTCCGTACATGTACGGATAGGAAATATACCTATAGTGCTTGCAACCTTATATACACTCCGAAATGATATGCAATGTAACGTTGACTCAAAAATTGCCAATAAATGACTGAGTTAACGCTTCATGGCCCCACATGGGGTTATACGGTACTGAGAAGAAGAATGGGGGATGTAATACCGACATTTAAAGTAAAACTTCGCTGCAATAACATATGGGTCGGGAACCCCACACAAATTTGAACACACTCGCCTTTTTTTTTGCAACAATCAGGTTATACACGATCCCCCAGTCCTTTAAATTGAATTTCTCTTGTAAGGACAAAATCTGGTACCTCTCTGAAAAGCTATCAACGCCACTGCTCCTATCAATTTAGCCTTAAAGGTCTTATAAAAATTTTATTTTGCGGATTTCAGTTTTAAAACATCAAAAAGTATTTTGGTTGTGGCTTTTTGGTAAACGGCAGTGCAAAAATATTGGCTAATGGTAGATTATTGAGTAGGGGCCCCCATTTCGTTTTCGAACACAAGATTTTTTTGAAACGTTACGCCACTGTGGAGCTTATTTACTTTCTAATAAAGCCATAAGAGATGGACAAAATTTAACTTTGTTCATTTTATTGCATTCTAAAAGCGAACTTGTAATTGGCCCACCCTGTATATTATCAAGTTGGTGCGAAGCTAGTCAGCAATCCACGTTACACAGAGGAACAGCATACGCCAAAGGATGCGTGGGCAAGAGGGTGCTTGTCCGCTATTATACGAACTCTGGAAAGTGTCGACCTCCAGTTTCATGGGTTTTTCCTTATACGTTGAAACTCTATTCATCTCGTATATAGGGAAAACCAAGACGGGCATGAGAGAAAACTCAGCCCGGCGTAATACACATACGATCATATATTCTTGCATATGTGCAAGAACGTATTGTTATATTTTGCTCGTCTTTTCTAGACGTTCCAGTGGGTTCGACAGATTTTCGCGTACACAGTAATGAATAACACTCGCTTTACTGTAACACTATTTATTACAACACACATGGATATATACACGTTTTACAAATTCACTAATTACTGACTCATGGGCGTAGGCAGGATTTCGGTCAGGGGGGGGCAAGCCCGAAATTTTCTCAATATCAAGATTTTCTTAGGATTCGAAATCGTTGGGCGCGAAAATATTGTTAGGTAAAATTTAGAGTATTTTAGCTGGTGTAATGGTTAGTGGCCGCACCTTCTTTGCACACGGGTTCGAGACTCACCGTGAACGAATTCAGTTAATTTGTTTTTCGAACTCACGCCCCTTGTGACGAACTATGAACTCACTCAAGATGTTAAACGAGTACCCATTCATGATTGTTTTTTTTTTTTTTATTTTAGGAAAGGACAGTCGAGAATGATTTTCAAGACCATTTAAAGAAAAATTGCCCCTGAAAGTGTTTAGACTTTTACTGGTTATTCTGATTACATTCAAATGGCCTCCGTTTCTGCTTTTTAAAACGTAACTTGTTTATATTCTATTTTTGGCTTTTGGGCAGCATATTCCACTTGCGACATCAATGTCCGTTTTGAAATCTGGCTTTGCTTGGTTCTACAGGATCGCATCTCCTGCTGAAACATACCGAGAAGCCTCTTATCTCACATCCACAGCATCCATAGAAAAAAACATTATCCGACAGTCGGCTGGAGACATTTAGGGCTACATGCTTTTTCACTTCCTTAAAATGGAGCTCTTAAGCTGTTTTTCCTTTTCCAAATAGGAGCCCAAGCGCTCAGTTATTCCACTGAGAGCCCTCTTTAGCTGCTCAACTCAGCTGCTCCTCTACACTTCTACAATAACATCGGGAGTCCTAGCTAACCCTCCCCAGAACGGAATCCCACAGTAAAGTTTAAATCGAAGTTGGGCAGGATTCCATTCTGATGGTAGTTTTTTGCTCATTCGACTTAAGTTGCCGGGACGCCGTGGAGCTTGCATGATGAAGTTTTGACAATTAAGTACTCTCGATCAACGATCTGATCGTTATAGCTCTGGATCTCGAGATGGAGTCAAATGCAGTCGACTTAAAGAAAAAATTAAACAAGACCAAAGTGCTAAATATGAGTCCAGCTTACGTACGTTGTCCTCGACGCGGCCGCACGACAGCGACTCGCTCATTCCATAAAAACTCGTTTCTCTCTCATTTTAAAAACGAGTTTTCATATGGAATGAGCGAGTCGCTGTCGTGCGGCCGCGTCGAGGACAACGTACCTTTAGTCTGAAAGGGAATTTGACTCCCCCATAAATATTAATTCATCTATTTAGACAATATCGTTGCCGCGGATGGTGCTATCAAGAGCATTCCATAGTCAAGTTCTTGTCCAAAATTTTGCAAACCAAATTGTAAAAACCAAAGCTGTTGAAAGGGAGCAGTACTTGGAGAGCGTACCTAAATTACTGGTCGATGCAAACAGGCCGACAAAATTTCACGCTAGTTCTCTGAATGCATAGAGTTCGACTGAAAAACTGTGGTCAAATTAGGAGGCATTGCGAGAAACCGTATACGTTATGGGACGTAAGTGCAGTCGATTCTCTATTTTCCACAAGTGGTTTACAGCCCTTATACATACACCTGCAACTTGGTTGCCAACCTAAGTTGGCAACACGCAAAACAAAACCGTTGTTGCAAGTGTGTAGTTAGGTACCTGCAACCTAGGTTGGCAACGAAGTTGCAGATGTAGAAGGCCTGTAAGGCACAAGAAAGTCGTCCACTGCACTTTTAAAGCTAACAAAATTTTCTTTAGTTTGAGTGCAACGCCAGCTTTGTAGGTACAAAGGATCCCAAGATACAGCATTTCGAACTTTTATTACAAAAAAAAAAAACAATGTTTAAAGTGCTGTACGAGTATTTTGAGATCCTTTGCACCTACAAAGCTGGACTCAAATTAAAGAAGGTTTTATTAGCTTTGAGAATCAAGCAGACGACTTTTGGAAATCACAAACCAAAATATGAAAAACCTTCGAAAATTTTTAGGTTTTTTCAGGGTCACGGGGTTAGGATAGGTTTTCGAAGTTGCAAACTTGGTGGTACACTTCTGGTATCTACCCTAACAGTATCCCCAAAAAAAAGAGCCGAGCTATTTTTTGCGACCTAAAATCATAAATTGACTGACCTATAAGGGAATCCTTATAAATTTTACAGTTCATAGTCCCTCGTATTTAAAAAATAAATTTAAATTTTGCAGCTACTAGATACTTCTTTATATTTTATTTGTCAGTTACTTTAATTAGGTTTCCGAATTAAATTATTTTATTGAATGAGGTAATGCATTTAAAAGTGACGTTTTGCCCCAATAAGCATTCCTTTATAATTATTCCTTAAGGGAATCCGTATTCCTTAAGTGAGGACTATGAATTCCTCCCTTAATGTTCATGTTTTAGGGCTTTCAAGACTTGTTCACGTTTCAGAGTAGTAGCTCACATAAAATTGTTCCCCTTCACGTTTGGCGAAGTACACGTTTACCCGAGTCTACTGTATAGACATGAAAAGAGCTATCCATAGCGCTCAGGATTGCTGTAAATCTGGACGAAATAGAATAGAATTAGGTATGTCCATATGTATCTATGTAGATGACTATGTAAGGAAGAAGAACGGCTTGTAATAAATTGATATGGAAATGTTTGTGTGGTTTTCGGAACATGGAAACTGCAAACGAAAATGCGAAAAAGTGAATCTGAAAAAAATTATCCCTGAAATATTTTTTTTTCTTTCAGTATTATTAATATTCAATTCAATAAAAAAAGTTTCACCGGCCAGGGAGGGGCGGTCGCCCCCCCTGCCCCCCCCCCTGGCTACGCCCATGTACTGACTAGTTATTGATCTGACATAATCCCCGAGTAAAACTATACTGACGGACTAATTCTAGTCGACGCCTTTATATACACATTTGAACTGTTCTGGAAACTTCGGTGATGCACTTTCTAGCAACGGCCAGTAAGTTGTCTCGCTAGTGATACTAGCGCCATCTGTTGCCAAGTACGGGAATACAATTTGGGATAGCGTAGCGCCATCTGGTGCCAAGTACGGGAATACAATTTGGGTTGACGTATCCTAGACACTTAACAGTATGCACGTATCTATGGTCGAATGGGTACGAAACCACACAAAAAATCGGAGTCCTAAGTCCCCGGGGTGTTATTGGATCCGTGTCCATCAGGGGAAGATGTCCAGTGACGCAAATGGACATCACTAACTGAGCAGCCGGATACATGGCGCCCTCCGGTAAAATCTAGCCTTACTGCAACAAGCGGGGCTCTGGTGTGGCTAACCTCATTTCCCTAGCTACTCGTGGGAAGAAGATGATGAATTTTAATGATAAAAACAAAACCAAAGACGGGTATGAAGGAGCTTGATCCAGCTTCAGACTTTGACCAACCAGTGAGAGGAGATGGAGGCACTATGACAAGAGAAAATCCCTACAAAAGAAGTTCGAAGCTTCAGAAGTCTCCTCAACAACAGGCGCTGATTGTCTCGAATTCGGCATCGGAAGAGACACGAGTTGAAAGAGACATGTTTGCCAAATTGGAAGAGCTCATTAAGGAGGCTCTGAATCGCGGAATCGACGTCCACCACACATTCGGCCATAAACGAGAAGCTCAGGAATGTACGAGTTATGTACAATGCAGTCAGAAAGCAGATCTATGGTAAAAAATGCTAAAAATGTACTGCACATACACAAGGAAGTACAGACTTCACTGGGGGTTCCAACAGTGCCTGACCGGTTGAAACGCAGGCGCAGACAAGGTGCTTCATAACAAAAACTCCCAAGTCGTCGTGAACCCAAGCTCCTTGGCGAAGGTCGAGCCAAAACGAGTCCTGAAAGAAAAGAAGAAGATGGTAATTCCCCAGTCTGAAGGGATGACATACGCGGCAATTATGAAAAAAAGGGAAGTCAGAACCAAAGCAGAAAGATATGTGCGATAATGCTTCCCGCATTTGCCGAACGCGTAATGGAGAGCTTCTGCTCCAGATGAAAACTCGTGGTGGAGTCTCGGTTCACATATTTAAGTTGACAGTAACCAACTTGCTGGGACTTGATCCAGCCATCGTGAGAATCTTGCGGCAGGAAACGCGAATAGAGGTACTCGATCTCGACGAGGTCATAACAATGGAGGATGTTGGCACGTTTGGAGGTCAATCTCCAGCCAGGGGCTGTAAAGTCGCGAATAAAGGCTTACGGTGGCACTCAAATAGCAGCCATAGACTTGCCTACGAAAGTATAGCAAACAAAGTGATGGAGATCGGCAAAATTAAGGTGGGATGGACGATTTGTCGAATAAATTTGCAATTGTCCCCGAAGAAGTGCTTCAAGTGTTTCGCATTTGGCCACTTTACCCGGGAGTGCAGCAGTAAGCACGATAAAGTCAATCCTCATGCTGACGCGCTAGTGTATCACACGAGCTTACACACCCCTGTTATAATTGCAGGGGACTTTTACGCGTGGACTAGTAAATGGGGCAGTCGTGAACCAAAAAAGGCGCGGACGGAAGCTGCTGGATGCGTTCTCACGGCTCGATATCGGTCTGATGAACTCAGGGGGTGTTAGTTCCTTTAGGAGAGGTAGTGCGACGTCTATTATAGACCTTTGTGAGCAGTTCACTGGTCCCGACTATAGTGTGTCAGGCAGCGAACATTTTACTCATAGCGGCCATCAGTCGGTCATATTCTCGATGTTAAAGAGACCGTCGCGAGTGTCAGAAAAGGGCTCCAACTGTGGGGTTGTCTACGGGAAGTTTCAATGAGGCATCGTTGATCGAGACCCTGTCGCATCTACGCCCACTTAACGGACCAGCGAAACACAGGGCTTTTTGTTGATCAGCTGAAAATAGCCATTGATGCCTCCATGCTAAGAAAGAGCTCACTTAACAAAAGGAGAGAAAACTACTGGTGGACTGAAGACATCGCAAATAGGCGACGCGAGTGCCTCTGTCAACGTTCGGCACAATCGACGGCGTATCCTGCTCTTCTCCAGAGAAAATGTTCAAAAGAATAACATATAACCGTTTGTCGGAGGTCGTTGAAGAACAGAACTGCTTATCAGCAGTCACGATGGTAACCACATTGACCCTAGATGTTAAAATCGTTTTTAACTCTGCGAAATGAGAGTGCATTAATGCCGCTTTAGAATCAATGAACGTGCCGGCATATTTAGCAGCGATAATTAAGAGTTACCTCTCACATCGCGTCCTCAGCTATGATACTGGCGATCGACACTTGTCCAGCTCCAGGTACATGGTAACGGCTGGCGTTTCCCAGGGTTTCGTTCGCGGCCCGCTTCTGTGGAATATCATGTATAAGGCCATTCTGGAGCTCGCTATGCCAACGAGATAGCTGTCGTAGTTGTCGCACGGGACTCGTTGGTCAAAGTGTTTGCAACCGAGGCGATTGCAACTGTTAAGCTATGGTTGGAAACAGTTGGATTGGATTAGAAAACCGAGGTGATCCAAATCAGTAAGCTCAGAAAAAAGTTTTCTCTCAAAATCAGAGTTGGAGAGTTTGTTATATCCTCTAAGCATGCCGTTAGGTCGTGCTTTGTGGCCGTGATCGCACGGTCGCTACTCTGTGAAATAGACACTCATAGAGAAACGAGTTTCCAAGCTCGGCACGACTCGTCGCCAGTTTATTATTCAGAAGAAGATGATAAGAAAATATTCTTATCGTAGAATAATCAACTAACACCTAAGGCGACTAGGAAGTGGAATGGCTGACAACCGTATCACACTCCGAATTTAGTCGTCTTTGTAAGGTTGATGAGACTACACACGGTAGTCATCAACGCAATGAAGAGAGAGAGAGAGAGAGAGATGCCGTTAGGTACTTGGGGTTATGATCGACTCTAGACTAAGTTTTGGAGAACACTTGACGTACGTATGCGATAAGTCGACAACCGCCACCGCGGCTCTTGCTAGAATGATGCCAAACATAGGTGGTCCAAAAACGAGAAGGAAACTATTGCTGTCGAGAGTGGTAACATCCATTATTATGTTATTTGCCTCGCAAGTTTGGGCTGGAGGACTAAAATTTGCCAGTAACTCAAAACCCTTAAACGCTGTCTATCGCAGGTGTGCTTTGAGGGTATGTTGTGCGTACCGAACTATACACCACATGAAGTCGCCTATGTCGTAGCTGGGATGATACCTTTGAATATCTCGGTAGATGAAATAGGCAGACTCTATAGCGGTCGTCATCGCGTAACTCCGGAAAGGCAGCCGAGGTAGAGAGAGATAGAACCAACTGAATCGATGAGGAGTCCGATGGACATACCCCATACGTGACATTAATACGTGGGTAAGCCAAAAGCATAGCGAAGCAAGTTTTTATTTGACGCAGTTTTTAACGGGTCACGGAGGATATAGGCAATACCTGTATCGTTTCAAGCTGGACGACTCGCCAAAGTGTCCAAGGTGCAAGGGAGTAATTTTTGAGTGTCCCCGATTCGGTGAAACCCGAACTGAAGACGGCACTGGGAGACAACATAAGCCCGTCTAATAGAGTGGCTCTCATGATACAGTCACTACGCAACTGGAATGGAGCTGCAGAGAGAGGAGCGCAGACGTAAGTCTGCAAGTCGCACTGATGGCTGAGTAGCCGGTACCGTCCCCACGAATTAATACCGAAAGGTGGTCCCACGGAGTGGAAGGGTCATCGAGGAGGTGTTTGTGTTTAGTCGGTAAAAATTCGACATAAATGTCTACGATCGTAACGACGCACGCAGTATCTATCTATAAAAAAGGTCAAATATAGATCAGCTCTTAGTTGACAGTCTCTGCCGATGATTTGGATGCCGAAGAAGCGCCAATGTTTAAGATAAGTTAGACACGAGAAAATTATTGTCGTTTTGATTCTTTGTGGTTTCCTCTTTGTTTCCAGGTATCGTGAGAAAATAGTGTAGGCCAGCTCGAAAATTATGCAAAGTTCATCGATCACCTCTGGAATACGTATCATTTGTAAAATGCATACGAGTGGCGGTGTACTTGCGTATTTCGAATTGTGTGTGTTTTCCACATTATTGTCCCAAACAGCCCTGGTGCAATTCCTTTACAGTACAGTTATTTGAACTTAGACGAAGTAGTGTCAATTTCTTAAAAACAAAACAGTTACTTTTTGGGTAGGGCGTCAAGGTATGGAGCATTTTGTTTCCATTATAGTGCGAAAAGAATATTTGAGAAATATTCAAATTTGAATGAACAATCAGAACAAGACATGTTTTTGGTTTATATTTATTTATTTGGTTTATGCGGCCCAGAAAGGGTTGTCTTCTGACGAAAAATCGAAAAGATCAAGTCTCCCATATAGTTTCTCCCTTATTTATCGATTCGAGATACCTATCCGCCATACAGAAAATTCTATCTACTAATAAACGCCTCTGCAAATGACTAATTAAAATCTTATAACAGAATTATGGTGAGACACAATTCCAGTGACAAATACATGATTCGAAAAATTTGCTCCTTAAAAGAAAGATTCACCTCTAAATTGTTGTTATCACAACATAAAAAATAAATACGAAAAAGTTCTTAGTAGTCATCGCTACCTTGAAACTTTTTTTTCACCAAACGAAAAAAAAAACTAAGTAGAGAAATTCAAATTTTCTCCAGTCGTATAATATCATCATGTCGAAATGTAAAAACCCTGGAGACACCTTGTCTCTATGAAGAAGTATACAGGACGAAAAAAAATCATTTCATCATTAGACCCATCTTTTGTTTTACGAAAAAGAAAGAAAATCTTAAGAAAACCCTATAAACTCCTCGTCTTTTCAGGGGAGCACATAAAAAAGGCATAGTGTCACCAAGAGCTATACACATAAAAAACAGTTGTAAATCTTCCCATCTGCCACAATCCGGATTCTATGATTTTTCTTCGTCTATATACGGAACGAATCTAATGAGAACAATGCCAAGACATTTTGAACGTAATCTAAACAAAACCCTCCCGCACACACCCCCTTGCGATGATTCACTAGACTCTTCGGTGTAATTTAAAAAAGCTAATCACATGACTGATAAAACGTTGGCGGTTTATTACGAAGAGCAATGTCAACGACAATTTATTCAGAAGTCTTGGCTGGGCTCAGTTTCATTTCGGCTCTCACAACTCTCATTCTCATCTCATCTCAGAGCTCCTCGGCCGTCATTCTGTTTCATCTTGTGACAGTTGTGAATTACACGGGACGCTTTCTCGTCGTCTATTGTTTTGCAAAGTGAAATCCTTTCGAGCACTTTCAAGGAGGTGAGATGCTCCCTGCTGCCCGACATGCCTGTGAGAAGTTCCTTGAGATATTCCCAGACTTTCCTGCGCTTATTCGAAGGCTGGCTGTGTCATGTAATTACGCACGACCCAAGACAATGGTGGAAATTTTAAGGTTCATTCGAAATAACTGCACGTCGAATAGTCCTTTAATCTATGCCAAATCTACATCGATTCCGAATTAGATGGGAGTGGATCGTAAAATAAAGCCCTTCTGTGTGTTTGGGTGTACTGTCTTTGCCCGCTGAAAATTACACGAGCTCGTAGGTCTGCAAATAAGTTAGCGTATTTTATTGTCAGTCCCGGAAATGTCAGAGGGTTGGAGATGAATTAGCCGTTCGTGTTGTCATTCGGTGTATATTTAAGAGCGGGAGGGTTGTATAAAATTTGTGATACTTAAGGAAAGACACGTTGATAGAAAGGTGGTATTGTGATCGTAAATTGAGCACTTTTAAAGCTTGTTGGATAATTATAGTAGATCTATGACGATTTGTTCCACTTAGGTGAAATGGAGAAAATGCTTTTGGGCTTTCTTTTGGCACTGAAAAAATCCCATGTCAATCTACCTACTAGTCAGCAATGAGACGCATGCAGTATGAGTATCAAGGTAAAAGCTAAGTTGGGATCCAAATTGCGGTAAACAAGAGACTGGATCGGAAGCCAACTAAATTGCTAATGAGAGGCCGAGTACGTACCCTGGTACCTCCGTATAAGTCTAGGCGACACAAGGGCCAGGCACGCAGCTCAATCTGTCAATTTTGTCGCAAAAATGTTAGTATCTGCGTGTGAGGTGTCCACGTTGCCTAGCAGAATACCTTTATAGGCTTCGTAGAGCTAGACGAATAGTGCACTTTTTTGGGAGTAAGAAGCAGTGGTCTGGTATATTTTTGGCATAACGGAGCGGTTTAGTGAGGCAACAAAAAATAGAGGAATAAGTAGCACTTCTTGTATACCATTACAATAGAAGAGAAAGGTCTTGCACCTACCCCTTGTCTAGACACCAGATATTAGTTACTGTCTGGTCATAACAGTATATTATCAAAAAAATCAAAGAATTCCTATATGTACGATTTAGGGTAATACGGTACATACACCATATAAATCAACACTTTCCACCGCATATGTGACACACATATCACATCACTAAAAGAGTTCTTAATTGCTTATCAAATTAAGTTTATCCAAAAAACAAAAGCACTTCAGCGTGAGACAACGCTACACACAAGCGACTAAGTTGCCTGAAAGGACCGTTTCGCCGCCGTTGACGACGACGATACATTATACCAAGAAAACGAGTGTTGTCGGTAATTAAAGTTGACAGAATGAAAGATGCTGCGAAGATGTTGCAAAAGTCGTTTCATACATTTAAGTGAATCGAAAATGTCACTGCTTCAAACTAGCAACAACCGAAGACAACGAGGTCGATGCGTTGGTGAGAGCCGAGAGCATAATAGAGAAGTCTCTTGAGTAGGTATGTACAGAGCATTTAATTCTGGGATATGGGGTGTTAATAGGTTGACTGTTTGAAAAATGTATTTTCGAGTATTATTTGGCGTGAGACATTTTTTTACAGTTACGATCTTGGAAGGGGAACAGTGTGCCATAATCCTGGAAGATGATATGCGACAAGGTATAGCACTCTCGTTATATTTGCCTTTGGCTTTATGACAAGCCCGTTTTGGAACCGCCAACAGAAAGCAAATAAGTATGTATCAAGAATTCACTTTGTAAAGGCTAAACTGTGGGGAACTCTTTCTAGAGAAGGTTCATCATGCTGCTAGTCATGCCTTAGGTGCCTGAGGAACTGGCGAATCGGAATCTCAAGGTTACTGTCTATAAACCAAATGGTCTTCGAAAACGACAACGCATTGGTCTCAGCAATGACACGATCGAAGATAAAGCTGCCTGTAGAAATAGGCTGAGATATTACCTACACCGCAGGGCGAGTGACGAGACGCCACGGTATAAATAACGAGGCAAGGAAGAAGAAGTGTTAGGCTCAGTCATCATACTGTTCCCGACGAAGTGCACGTTGTGAGATAAATCCCCTGGGTATCATGCGCCCCGCGCCCATCGCAGTAAGGGCACCAGGGCGTTATTGATTACCAATAACGGAGTTACATATGGCGATTTAAAAGAACAACTAGCCTTACCGAAGTATGGCGGGGCGGATCATACTTTGCCCCAGGTACAAAAGTCAATAGGACTCTCGAAACAACAGTGGTATCCACTACTTTGAGCAGTTCCCCGACTGAAAACGAGAAATCCACATAGCTCCGAACAGTCAAGTAATGACGATGATCAATGCACCCAATGAAGTATTCCAGCGGAGTTATATCTCTTGGGTATTTTCGAGCCCAAACCAGTCCCAAAAAATTGCAGAAAGCACGAAAGAAGAATCAAAAGCTCACCGAACCAAAATGAGTGAAAATTCTGCTGAGACTCAGGCACTGTATGTAAGCGCTTTTTCAAGTTCCTGGCTCAAGGTAGACAAGGGAGCTAGCGGCGAAGTTCTAGTAGTGTTCCACAGACGAAGTTTTAGCTGCCATAATGCTAACGCTAACGTTGCAAGAGGCAACGAGCGGAACCACAGATGGGTGGTCAGACGCAAAGACCTCGGCGAACGAAGCCGCCTCAGGAACGGAGAAGAGAAGCCGCTCGTCTACCCCCACTGGAGCCAAGAGTACAGTTAAGGCTTCCTATAACAAATTCGCATACCACCTCATCGCGGTGTGAACACAATATCCGCCAACTTGACAGAACTGCTTACTTCAGATGAAAAGACGTTCGTTCCAAACGTGCAATTGGCGGAGAAATTCATAATGAAAGCGAATCAAACTTTAATTTGGGAGCATCCGAATCTAACAGGGACACAAATTCTTCAAGCTGCAGAGCGAATCCACAGTGAAGCAGCTCACAAGGAGGCCAGGAAGCATGAAACATCTTTATAACCGTACAGGCTAGACGCATGAATATAAGGCTCCTCAACCAGCAAGTAGCTGCATGCGCTGCAACTCAGCTTTGGAAGTAAAGGGACCTCTGTGCGACTCCCATGTTATCTTACAATTTAAACGGAACTCGAAGAAATGAGGAGAAATTAGGTGCCACATTTATTTGCTCCGTGGATCCGGGTGGCGGCGCGCGGATCTCGGGCGAACTATTCCTACTTGAAAATTGTAGGGTGCCTCCAAAGGGGGGGGGGTGTCAAGCAGGTCACGACTCGTCTTAGATAAGATCTGCAAAGATAATTGAGGTACATCGACCGGTGATCTATCTGGCAAATATTTGTGCAATAGAGACCATGGACATGGGTTGTTACACGAAGCACGTGAAGGGTAAGTCATCTCGGCAACTCCGTCTCTCCACCCGGTTTCCTACACCAAAATCATCAAGGTAGGAGTTCAGCCTATAAACTTGGCAGTATCACCCTTAACGCAGAAAACTTGAAGCGCATTAGTCTAACAAGCGACACAACTACGATGTGGAGATCGACTACCTATAGGATGACGACCAACGTCCCATCTCCTCTCTTCTGAGAGAAGAGAGATTTAGAAACTGAGGAAGTGGATTTAGTAACGCCACAGAGCCACAGCCATCCCAAGGACGACTCCGACGCACCTTCTGATAAGCACAATCCTAGGCTAACTTGGATCACGCCATCACTGCATCGGATACGTTAGTCGCCATAGATTTGCCAGAGAGAGCCTGTGTTTGGTACTGATTGAGGAACCCTGAACAAGTAAAAGTACATAAGGTAAGCGAAGTCTCAATTCTATATGATACAAAATTACAAGGGGACGACGCAGCACCCCTTTCATGGTGATTGGTTTTCGACAGCCATCTCCAGGAACAGAAATTCTACTAAACTTAAACTCCTGTTGATGTAGATACAATTCTCCTCTACTGATTGAGAGTCAAGTCAAATACCTTGATGTCATTCTGAAACGCAAACGTCTCTGTTACAAGCTGTCGAAGTTGCAGTAAAAAAAAACACCACAACACTTTGGATATGCAGACAATTTGTAGGGAGAACATGGGGTGTGAAACCTTCTATCATGATTTGGATAAAGCAATAGTTCCCTCGACTACGGTGCTGAGGTCTAGTGAGAGAGAGACCATTAACAACGGAGGGCAAGTCCGACGAAATACAGAGACTGGCTTGTCTCATTATTACCGGTACTTCTCGTTCCAGTCCCGCAGTAGTCCTATATACTACCCTACTATACCCTAGTAGCTATTTCAAGGCCGAGACAATACTAGTATTGTATTGGCTCAACTCATGGTGAACAATGCCCTCCGACCACCTCGCAGAAAAACTCTCTTGATACACGAGCTGGTGCGGTAGACACAGGGTATCTCTACCCAGGGGTCACCTTTAATCATCGTAATTTAGGCAGAAGTTTACATAATAGAAGCTTGCTCTGGACTCTGTATGGGCTCCAGCTATGCACGAAAACCTATTCCAGTAGCCAAATGGGTATCAAGTTACTTATTTAAGTTACACCCTCATATCAAAACCTGTTTCGTATTATCTAATGGCGCTAAATCAACTGGGTTCCAATAACTGAGTAACACTGTTCTAAGTTCCAAATCATATGGATGTGACAGAGACCGCACAGACTGACAAGTTGGCATACACGCCGAAGAACACCACTTCTGTGGATCAAAACAGAACCATTCTGTGGTATTTCTACCCGCACCTGCACATGCAGTAAGCAGACGCAAGTCGAAGACTGAGAACGACTGACAGTTTCTGGGGATTTGAAACTTACCTGTGGTTAGGCAACTCAAATTATTCATAGCCGGGTATTCCCATAAAAGATGACCCCATTCGACTAAGTACTCCACTACCGAGAGGGAGTGTTTAGTGGTGGCTTGGGCAGTGGAGAAGCTTAGACCGTACATAGAGGGGATGAGTTCAGCGTGGTGACAGATCACCACCCACTGTTCTGGTTGAACAATCTGAAGGACCTAATCGGTCGGTTAACGAGGTGGGCGGTTCGAATTCAGCAATTCGACTTTGAGGTCGTACTACATCGAAAGAGCAAGGAGGGCCCGATGCACTATCGAGGTCAACTCGTAGAGTTGAATCTGCTGTTGTGGAATCAACCTTGGAGAAGCCTGGTGTAGACCGTTGGTTTAATCGGATGACAGAAAAGGTGAAGATAGATCCTGGTAAACATTCGGATTGGCGGTTGACTGATGGGGCGCTGTGGAAACATGCTTTTAATCGTTTTCCTGATTTGATGGGGAGGGAAGTATGGAAGCCAGTAATTCCGGGCCGACATATTGACGAGATATCACAACGAAAATACTGCCGGACATATATGGGATCTCGCCGGACTCACGATCAGGTAGCACATGATTTTTACTGGCCAAAAAAGGTGACCGTGAATATGTAAGAAGTTACGTAAAGTATGCAAAGCTGTTAAGGTGGAGATGGTATCGAAAGTGGGCCAGGTTACACAACCTTGGGAAATGGTATGCGTCGATTTGATCGGACCGTTGCTCCGTTCCTCTCGAGGGTTCACGTACATCTTAACAGTGGTGGATTATTGACATTTTTATTTCTTGACTCTGGCACATAAATTCGAAGGTTCGAGGTTCAACTCACGTTCAACTTTCGTTCAGCTTTTGTTGAACGACCCAAAAAGTGTAACTTTCAACTTAGGTTCAACTCACGTTCAACTTTCGTTCAAATTTTGTTGAACCACCAAAAAAGAGTCAAATTCGAAAAGCAAATCGTCACGAAAAACATGAAAATGTCCTACTGAGTTGCGGACTTTACGCAAGCTGTTTTTCTTGTTTTACTAAGTTTTCACTCGTATTACCGGTCCGTTCTACCACCACCGCCGAGGCTACCCGATTGTTGGAGGAATATTTGTTTTTGTCGTTTGTGACAACGGTGCGCAGTTCCACAGCGCGAAATTTAAGGAACTGCTGGAGGTGTACGGGAGCCAGGCGAGGCTTACAGCGCTGTATCACCCACAAGCCAATCGACGAAAAGGGTGAACCAAAACATCAAACGCATGCTACGATCGTACGTATAGGAAAACCATCGAACCTTGGACAAGGATTTGACTAAGAGAGGTTGTGCCCTACGTACAATCATCTTTTTTTTCGCTATTTTTTGTATGAAACAAATCTGCAGGCAAAATTTATTAAAATTATTGTTCGATGTCATGAACATGAACAGTTTATCATGACATCGACTATTAGTGCATATGCTATCGAGCTCTTCAAACGATGCAATAATGGCAAATACGCCGGGAAATTTCAACAAAAATTTGGCCAAACTTCGGAAAAATTAAGGGAAAGCTGGATTTTTGCATGAGCCTTCCTTTCAAGGTCCTAAATAAGACCCCAAAAGTCCCCGTCTCTACAAGTGCCACTAGCGGTGCTACAGAGGGTCAAAGACCCTCGAAAACAGGTTTTTCTGAATATCTCGATAACGGTAGTATACACAAATTTGTGTATTGCAAATTTGAAGCTCTTGTGCTTTTTCAATAAACGATGGAAATACCGAATACGTTCGGGTACTCCTAACGGTGCCAGGAGGTTTAACTGTATTTTTAACAATTTTTCAAGAAAATCTCTATATCGGTAGCTCGTACTAAAAGCTTTTGTATGGAAAATTTGTAGACTATAGAGTTTTCAAGAAAGCGGTCAAATTTCATATCGATACGTGCAGCCTTAAAGGCGCTATGGGGGTTCAAACCTTAAAAAAAGAAGTTTTTTGGGGTTTTTCGTGAATTGCGCTAAGACGGGGGAGTGTGCTCTCTAGTTTTCTGGGAGAAGTTTGTAGCTTATGTGGCTGTTAGTAAGACGCCAAAAGTCCCCAAAGATGGGGGCCCCCCTAACGAAGTTATGAGGGTCCAAAGATTCAATTAAGCAGTTTTTGGGGAATATCTCTATAACGGTAACGTCCACGGAAAACTGTTATATGGCAAATTTGTAGCTTATACAACGCTCAACTAAATATCCGAATTTCAGATCGATGCGTGCAATGCTAAGGGCGCTATGAGGGTCTGAACCGTATAATAACGGTATTTTTCGGTTTTTCGTGAATTTCTTCAAAACGGGGCCACATTCGGGAGGGAGGCCTATAACTCATCTATGCGAGCACCCCCAACGAAGCTATTAGGGGTCAAAGTTAAACAAAAAACCGCTTCTCGGATTTTTTTTTAATAACGGTAACCTCTTGAGAGAACCAATCTTTAATAAATTTGCAGCTCATGTGGATGTTAATAAGGGGCCAAAAGTCCTTAACGATGGAAACCCCCGTAGGGAAGTTATGAGGGTCCAAACATCCAAAAATTCAGTTTTTGGGGAATATCTCTATAACGGTAACGTCCACGGAAAACTGTTTTTTGGCAAATTTGTAGCTTATACAACGCTCAACTAAATATTCGAATTTCAGATTGATGCGCGCAATGCTAAGGGCGCTATGAGGGTCCGAACCATACAATTTCGGTATTTTTGCTTATTTTCCTGAAATTCTCTATAACGGTAACGTATAACAGAGGCAGTCTGTAAAAATTTGTTGCTTGTATGGTTCCAAATAAAATGCTCCACCGATTTGAATGCGCCTGAGGCAACCATAGGTGCATTACAACGTTTAAACTATCTAATTTTTGAGGAAGGTATGTGTAGTATGTAGTGTATGTTTGCACGTATGGTTGCCTCAGGTGCATTCATATCGCTGGAGCATTTAATTTGGAACCATACAAACAACAAATTTTTACAGACTGCCTCCGGTATACGTTACCGTTAAGGAGATTTTCACGAAAATAACCAAAAATACCGAAATTGTAAGGTTTGGAGCCACGTATTGATCTGAAGTTTGAACATTTACTTAACAATTGTAAACACTTCTAATTCGCCATATAAAAGTTTTCGGTGCACATTACCGTTATAGATATATTTCCAAATAACTGCTTATTTGGATGTTTGGCCCCTCTAAACTTTGCTAGGGGGGCTCCCATCGCTGGAGACTTTTGACGTCATACTAACAGCCACACGAGCTAAAAATTTGCCTCAGGCAGTTTCCCTCTAGAGATTACCGTTATTAAAAATTTTCCGAGAAGCGGCTTTTTGTTTAACTTTGACCCTCATAACTTCCTTGGCGGTTTACGGGTAAATGAGTTGTTTTGGCATATTAATTTGAAGTTACAGAAGCTTATTTGTTGCTTACAGGCTTCCATCCCGAATGCGTTCCCGTTATAAAGCAATTCACGAAAATAACGAAAAATACCGTTATTGTGGGTTTCAGACCCTCATAGCGCCCTTAGTATTGCAAACATCAATCTGAAATTCGGATATTTAAATAAGCGTTGTATAAGCTACAAACTCGCCATATAACAGTTTTCGGTGCACATGACCGTTATTGAGATATACCGAAAAAACTGCATTTTTGGATGTTTGGACCCTCATAACTTCCCTAGGGGGGCTTCCATCGTTGGGGACTTTTAGCCCGTTACTAACAGCCACATGAGCTACAAATTTATTTCAGATTGGTTCTCTCAAGAGGTTACCGTTATTAAAAAAATTCCGAGAAGCGGTTTTTTGTTATCTCTTTGAACCCTCATAGCTTCGTTGGGGGTGCCCGCATAGATGAGTTGTTTTGGCATTTTAAGTTGAGGTTACAGAAGCAACAAATTGGTACAGGCCTCCCTCCCTGAAATTCGGATATTTAGTTAAGCGTTGTATAAGCTACAAATTCCCCATATAACAGTTCTCGGTATACGTTACCGTTATAGAGATATTCCCCAAAAACAGTTTAATTGAATCTTCGGATCCCCATAACTTCGTTAGGGGGGCTCCCATCTTTGGTGACTTTTGGCGTCTTACTAACAGCCAGAAGCAGAAGCTACAAATTTCTCCGAGAAGACCATAGAGTACACTCCCCCGCCTTAGCGCCAATCACGAAAAACCCCAAAAAACACCTTTTTTTAAGGTTTGAACCCCCATAGCGCCCTTAAGGCCGCAGGTATTGATATGAAATTTGACCTCTTTATTCAAAACTTTATAGACTACAAATTTTCCATACAAAAGATTTTAGTAGGAGTTACCGTTATAGAGATTTTTGTGAAACATTGTTAAAAATACCGATAGACCTCCTGGCACCGTTAGGAGTACCCGAACGGATTCGGTATTTCCATTGTTTATTGAAAAAGCACAAGAGCTTCAAATTTGCAATACACGACTTTTCTGTATATGCTACCGTTATCGAGTTATTCAGAAAACCCTGTTTTCGAGGGTCTTTGACCCTCTGTAGCACCGCTAGCGGCACTCGTAGAGACGGGGACTTTTAGGGTCTTGTTTAGGCCCTCGAAAGGAAGGCTCATGCAAAAATCCAGCTTTCCCTTAATTTTTCCGAAGTGAAATGCCAATTTTCCTGGGGTAAAAAATATAGGTAATAAATGGCCTAATAGACTTAAGCGAGTAACCCGATTTCAGACTACAGTCTACAAGAAACTATCTGTTCCCGTGATGCGATTTTTATTATGAAGTTTATCACGCATGATCCTCTAATGGGCCTTACAAAATAACAAAAAGCGACATTTCGATCAGGCGACAGAGAGTCCTGCATATTAATGCTTATCCCAAATAGTCCTTCAAATTAAGGAAACCGCATTTTCGGGGCGGATTTAAGTAGTATCAATCATTTTTGCTGTTGATGAATTTTTCTTTGGCATCTTTCTTTGGACATCTTTACAACTTTTAGTTTTTTATGCGATTGGTTGTTACGTGGTTGAACAGTTATTTATTTGATGGTCCCTATTGGATATAACGTATACAGATTGAGGATAATCACCTACATTTGCGTTCTTCATGTATAGCATCATCTCATCTCAAGGTGAAAATCCATATTAGTTCAAAGCTCATCATTGAACTTATCCTTGGTGAAGGCATCATACTAAGTAATGTAACTACACTTCTAGCTGACTCATAGATCCTTATAAAGCATCCAATTAATTTCCGTTGATATAAGCTGCAATTACATTAATCACACCCATAAGCATCAAACAATGTCTTTGAGCTGAACAAAGCCGTCCGTAATGAACATTTCCTCTCAACGTACACGCAGCCTATCGTCATCTTCTATAACGAGCCCACCCTCTCTCTTCTCTCATCCACTTCAACAATTCGAAGCTTCATTAAATGCGCGGATCATAGACCTCTAGTAAACTAACTTGATCCATATAGAGAGAGTGTAGATTTCTAATCTATAGACTTTGAATACGCGAGCACCTCATCATAGATAGCTCACACCCCTTTTCGTCAACTTTAAATTGAAATTCAAATGTTTGCAAACTAATTTCCTTCGCATCACACTCTATCTCAATGCTACACAGAGTGAATCCTGACGCAGAAAAAAACGAGACTCTCTTTCAGTACGGGTGCAAGATTTACTGAAACGAAAAGGAAAGAGAAAAAAAACGCCGTAAATCTGAATTTGAACTTTGAACCAACTTTTCTGACACCGAGACGAGAGAGAGAGAGTGTTCAACACCGTATCCTGATTGTGAGCTCGCTGAATTCATCATGCTAAAGAGCTCGGTTACGTATTTAATTAATTCATTTTTCATTTCATAGACGGTTTGGAACGTGAGAGGGCACCCTGAGCTCAAGTGCGCTATGCACATACAGAGCTAAGGTAACTATAAAGCGTAGAGCGTACAAGAGGTGGATAGAGAAGGACCGTGATGTGTAGAGGCTTTGGTACTCTAGATCTAGAGTAGCGGGCCATCTATATATGGACGTATAGAGAACTCGAGCAGGCTTTGGCTTCCTTGCAATAATACAGACTGACTAAGCCAAGGAGCACATCCAGGCCTAGCATTACCTATTTTCTCGCCCACACTATGTGTCGCCCTATCTCTACTGTCTCTGTGTGTATGTATTTCTCGCGCTAATTCATCCTGAAGTTTAATTAAAATTATTCCAGAGAATCACATGGTACTGTGCGATACGATTTCAAGGAGCGAAAATTGAGCCTCTAATTAGTGCTGCCGGCTGGCTGTTTGAGGGATGGGATGGAAGGGAATGGTTCTAAAGTTGGACTCGTCTCCGGCTATATTGCACAGACATATGTACATACCTCTTATATCTTCGAATCAACGCTTCAATTGAAAGATAAATTTTCCTGTCGCTTTTCATCGTGTAACGTCGTCGTCGTCATTGTCGTTTGTATGAAACAACGTCTCCAGATTGTGCCATGACCGGCCGGCGGTGGCGGCGGCGCGGGTACAAAGTTCTCTCTAATGAGCTCGCAAGCCTGCAGCAAAGGCAGTTCGAAAAGTGCGGATGAGATGAAGGATACGAAGATGATGCTGGATTTTTTCACGTTCGAAGACGAGAGTATGAAGAAATGTAATCGGGAAGGATCTATACGGTCATTTGAGAAGTTCGACTGAGAATTTCTTCATTATTTATTGTCTTATGACGTGCGACGAGGGATACGCATTTCGTGAAAATTTAGGGCAGTAGGATGAAATTGCGAATATGGGGATAAAATTGGAACGCTTTAAAATAGGGAAGCACGTTAATTTTAATCAGAAAAAAAAGGAATGATGTTCAGCGGGTAGAACGCGTTGCGGTAGTGGTAGTAAGCTGTATTTTGGCAAGGGGCTAGATGCTGATTCGTATTGTTGAAATTCATAGTAATCTATTGCCTGTATAACAGTTTCAGTTTCAGAATTTAGATGTGATTCAGAGTTGTGTACACACAATCTATACCTACGTGTTTGGCCACTGCCATCTAGATCACTGTTTCCCAACAGATGGTCCACGGACCGGGGGTGGTCCGCGAGAGACCTCTAAGTGGTCCGCGGGAGACTCTGAAGACTTCTTAAAACAAAGTTATATTTTCTTGTGACGAATTAAAGTCATGTGCCAACCACGCGATCTCATCATCATGTAGCAGATTATCCAGTAAATACTTTGCTACTACATACTATGCCTGTGATTTATGGGAAGGCAAAATGGGATGCTTAAGTTGCTTATAGCCCAATTCCGAAATTATTCAAACTTATTATCAAAACTCGATTCAGACTGCAAAATTTAAAGAGTTTTTTTCGAGTTACTGGATAACTTTCGATTGGAGTTAGCTCTTCCAGACAATTAGAAGTCACAAATTCCTGCGCAAGAAAAATCCCAGCTGGTGAGGCAGGTGTTGACTCGAACAAAACAATTTATTTCCTTCCCCCAACCAGGTAAATCTTAAATCATGCTTTCTAACAAGATGGCGTTAGTTTAAAAATTCAAGCCCAATGACAAGCGGTTGCGTCAGTAGTTTGTGGACTGCGCCTCCCAAGTGATGGAAGCCGAACCTAATTTTCAATAAATCATCTTCCTCAGACTAAAGCACCAAGATAACGTAGTCTGTTATGCGAAGGATTTTTATATTATCAGTGGTTTTCCACTTTAAGGTCTGGTCCGCTGCGATTTTCTCAATAAAAATGCATACTTAGTGTCGTAGAACATGCCGTAAATGCTGGGGAAAATAAATAAGCTAGAATCCGAATGGTTCCAACATTTTTCTCGGCCACTTTATGTATTATTTTTCGATTACCCGGACATTAGATGATTTTGACGATGAAATGACCGGGTAAGCGAAAAATAATACATAAAATGGCCGAGAAAAATGAAACCGTTTTCGTATTGTAGCTTATGGAATTCCCCACCATTTGCCACATATTACACAACAGTAAGTACGAATTTTCATTGACAAAATCGCAGCGGACAAAAATTTCAATCTCATTCCGCCCGAGGTCTATCCAGGCCCTTAGGTAGGAAGGCCTACTTTAAAACTAGGAAATAAAAAAAAAATAGGAACAATTTGTGATGGGAGAATATAATGCCTCGAGAAAATTCAATTCATTATCATTGAATGGTGGTCCGCCGAGATCCATTTTCAGGCAAAATGGTCCGCAGTCGTTTCTGAGTTGGGAACCACTGATCTAGATAGACAGGCCGGATTATCAGCTGATCTGTCAGTCGTCGTGCAAGACAAGTACTGCCATGGTGAGTCATGGTCCCCATGGTCAACGCCGTCTATATATTAAGGCCGCAATGTAGAATCTTAGACGTCAAAATCAGCTTATAATTTTTGGTTATGTTCGCCAATGTTGCACAGTTTTGTTATTGCTTTTTGTTACGTCATATGCTTGTTGTTGTTGTTTGTTCGTGTAAATCCAAAATTTAAGAGCTAAACTATGACGTCATTGTACAGCTGAGTTGCGGCTATGATATTTTTAGATGGCATTGCCATGGTCCGCGCTTAGTACTGCCAAAGTACGGCTCGGTACAATCCACAAATTGTCCACAATCCAAATGTCAGTGGCAGTGCGTTGATTTTTGAGATAAATATGGTAAGTACGATGTTGATGTATACTATTTTACCACTTGCACATAAAAAACACACGAAAGCAAACCATAACCTTTGTTTCGTAATAAACGCTCGGCACGTTTAAACTTTTGGGTTCCGAAGCACTGGTGTTTGTAAGCTCTAGAAATGTCAAATGTCACTGGTCACGAACGCACTTTGTCCACTCGTGGACGAACAAATTTCTGCAGTTCGGCCTGTCTATCTAGATGGCAGTGGTTTGGCACTAATTTTTTTCGTTCAAATTGTTTCAAATGTCAAACAATTAATAAAACTCCCCATACATTGAGACGGTTTCCGCTAGAAAATTACACTGTTTACAAACGTAAAAGGAAATCCTAATTGCTTTTCAACTTGCGCGGCTCTTTGTTCGGCCGATTCCTCGATGGAACCTACCTGCAGCAGGACTGCTAAATACGTCCTCATCAAAACGCCTAGCGGACCATCCAACGCTGCTGTGTAAATTTGCGGCATGCACCACAAATCTGAAAATACCTCGAATCAAAAGTGGTTACACCGAAGCGGGATATAACAGCTGTAAATAAAAATGCAATAACCTCGGTTGTTACAACTCCGCTTAGTTCTGCCGTTATTCCCTTTTGTAGCGAATAGTCTCCGCAGAAGTGCAATGAAAAAACGAATCAGTCACCGTTTTGTTACCAATTTCGGATGCAGCATTTATCAGAATAGAACGATTTAGGGCTAACTTTGCAATGGAAAGCGTGTCAATGTATGGGCACCTGATCTAAAGCAATTTTTGCTCATTTTCACGTCTTTTGGAATCAAGTTTTATGGTACAACAAAACCAAACTCTTCGCACACACAAGAGGGAACTGTTGTTCCAACTGAACAAACGAGAGGGGGATTCAATGGAGATAAGTTCATTGTTACCAATGTACTCGTACTGGAGGCAATGGACGTGAAGAATCTACGCCAAGAAGGCAAAATTGAGTGCTTCGATATTGATGAATGATGAGGTGTCAACGAACTGACTATGCAAGGGAATGTATCAGCAAGCACGACAGGTCCAATATGTTCTTTAAGACCGCAACGTGTCAAAGGAACCCCAACTGTTGTATACTATGCCAAGAAGCCGGGACGAAAAATGCCAAGTAGGGATGTCAAAAACCGGACGGTTAGTCCGAAAACCGGTACTTTCAGAACGGTTAACCGGTTATTTTCGGTTTTTTTCTCCTCCCGGTTTTAACCCGGACGGTTGTTTGTCCATCCGGTAAAAACCGGGAAAAAATTCTTTCAAAATTCATACAATTTTTTATATTTTCTTCATTTTTCCGTATGCAATTGTATTGCTTGTCCCCTTTGAAAAAATTTCATTTCCAAATTTCAACTCTTAAACATATTTTCGAACACTCTCCTTATTGCTATTACTCGTAGAACCATCGCTTCGTCAAATTACTTCTCCTTGTATCTTTGATTCGATTTTGCATACGATATATCGTATGCAAAATCGTTCGTATACAACAATAACAATAGCAATACGAGTGGAAATGCATGTTTTTACTAAATTTCTAAGCAAATCAATGAAAAGACTCGGTTAACCGGCAAACCGGTACTTCGAGCCCGGTTAAAACCGGACGGTCTAACCGGCTTTGCAAAAAAACCGGAAAAAACCCTTTAAACAGCTTGCGTACAAGTCCGCAACTCAGTGGGACATTTTCATGTTTTCAACAAATGCTAATGTACAGTACTGATGCAACCTCGAAATGATTTATACATTATTATATGGTTCCGATTTAACACGCTCCGTGGCTCAGTTGGTAAAGTCACACTCTATGATGCTAGTAAATTGTTCGTCCTAGTCCTGATCATTATCGATAGCCGCTCTCACTCGTATATCGTTCGCTTCAGAACTTTCACGTAGAAACGATTCATCCACTGTCACGCCATGTTCGCGAAACAGCGGTGTATGGACGAGGTAACGCTTTCACCGTGCTTTTCTTCACGAAACCGCTGTACGCAGACGATTTGTGAATTTGATGTTTCTTTATATGTACGTTGAACGCGTAGTCGTCGTCGAGTTGTCGCGGTAAAGCCTGCACCATATTGTTTACCTCGACCGGAACGTTAATTACTTCACCGACGATCGCTTTCGACCCTTTAACGAACCGCAATCGGCGGATTTGCATAAACGGAAGGCGCGGTGAGATGAGTCGGAAAGCGGATACGTTTTCGGCCGGAAATTCGTTCGCTATTAAATGTGCGGCGCGAACGGGCGCTGGTCGTAAATCTCGGTCGAATCACAGTCGGTCGCACACCGAACACGAGAAACCAAAGCGATTCGACGTGAAGCGTTTCTCGAATTCTACTTCGGCGAGAGAATGAGGCGGCGGAACGTACATTTGATGTACCTCGCGAATTTCCACTTCCTCGGTGACGTTTTCCGTGGTTGTCGTATTCGCACGCAGTTTCTTGCGTAAACGATATTCACTCGCCCGCTCCTTGTCCGAAAGAGCCGGTTGCTTACGTTTCCGCAAATTTCGCGCGCGATATTCACACGCTAATTCGGTGTTCGATTTTGCATTGGGTTTATCCACCGTCGATTTCTTTCGCGCACGATATTTACACATTCGTTCGACGACCGATTTCGCGGTTTGTTTACGCGTTTTTAGAAATCTCGCATACTTCTCGGCAAGAGTAGTTCGTGAAGAGTACGGTGTATCGCGTACGAAATTAAGGAACACTTCGGAATCCATAACACTTTTCGCGGAACACAGTGTACAGACGGCAACGAATTACACGAGACTAATTAAAAATCACCACTATGAAACTATCATGTTATACACACAATCACAAACGTCAACTTCACTTATAGTTATCCTATGGACTAATTCGTTGACTTCACTAATACAGTATGAACCAAACCGTTTAGCGAGATTATTGATCTGACGAACTACCTGAACTTTCTTTATTGTATAGGCATGGGCAATGTTCACACTATTTCTATTGTAGTTTATCTCTCTTAACCCTCGGATGGTTCAGTGGGGTCTGACAGACCCCAGAGAAATTTAAATCTTAAAATTTTCATAGAAAAACTTTTTGAATGGTAATTTGATGCATATGTAATTTAAGTATGTGTCACATACGTTCATTTAAGCATGAATTTGTTTGAATTCGTGATTTTGTTAATAAGTTATAGCACTTTGAAAGTGCTCTGGGGTCTGTCAGACCCCACGAACCATTTACGTATGTCTTTTTTACAAAAGTACATTTTTCGTTTTGTGGGAAATTTTCAAAGTATGTTATTTGGGAAACGATAAAATGTAATAATAATAGTCGGGAAGAGTTGACACTTTGTAATTAGAGTACATTTGGGAAATTAAATATGTTAATTTTGAAAGAAATGGAAAATTTAGGGTGTTTCGAATTAAGGGTTTTTAAATTTTTTACTCAATTTATTCAAAATTATGCCGTTTCTTACCTGGTTTTCATTTATGAGGATCTCCTTTCACTATTGTGTCATTACCTTGTGTTTTTTAAGTCAAGACATAAATTAATGACTTTTATGAGCGTAATAATTAGGTGGGTATTTTACATAATACATAAAGCTTCCTCAGCAAACTTGGCTATACACTTGTCGAACCTCTTCTAAGAAGGAGGAAATCAACGGGCAATATTCGCCGAAACACAGTGCAAAATACTGAAGACATTTTGTGCATTTTTTCAGCTTGCCCCCTCCCCCTTTGGGGGCTGATGCCCCAGGTCCCCCAATGTGGTCAGATGGTCCCCCAAAGAGACAAAAATGTTTTATATGCCCACGAGCAAATAATCGGAAGACAAAATACAATTGCAACGAGTGCAAAAAGCCAATCTGCGAAGACTATCGAGGAAAAAGCTGTGAAGAAGAATGCTCTAAATATTGACTAACTTTGGATCCCGATTTAAGAAAAAATGTTAACCTTAGCTAAAAAATGTTGATGTACTTATCTTTGCTAATTAGTATTAAATACGTTTTTACTAATAAAAATAAAATTTTGTTAAAATTTTAGTTTTTATATCGATTTATTTGTGATAAGTTCAAATTACCCTCAAATTTGACACCACCTAATTTTTTCTTCCACATACTAAAAGCTACTGTCCGAATTCCACTTTTTTATATACCACTTAATCAAAAGGCTTCACAGTTACTTCTAGTTCAAACAAATGAGCCAAAAAAGCAAAAATTTAAGTTTTAGAGCGATTTTTGCCTTGGGGTCTGTCAGACCCCAATGAACCATTTACGTATGTAAAATTTACCTGAACCATCCGAGGGTTAACTGTTGAATCGTATCCAAGTAAAGACATGAAATTTTCGTAACGCTTTTTCGTAACGATTTGCTTTTCGAATTTGACTCTTTTTGGGTCGTTCAACAAAAGTTGAACGTGAGTTGAACCTAAGTTGAAAGTTAGACTTTTTGGGTCGTTCAACAAAAGTTGAACGAAAGTTGAACGTGAGTTGAACCTAAGTTGAAAGTTGAATTCAAGTTGAATTCGAGTTGAATTCGAGTTGAATTCAAGTTGAACCCAAGTTGAACCCAAGTTGAACCCAAGTTGAACTCAAGTTGAACGTTAATTGAACCCAAGCCCAACCTCTGTTGAACCTTGAATGGTACCCAACACTCACAGGGTACCACCTAGCCCAACTTCCGTTGAACCTTGAATGGCACCACCTGTAATGCCAAAAACGTAACGCTTTTTCGTTATGATTTTCGTGACGCTTTTCGAATTTATGTGCCAGGTCAAGGCATAAAAATGGCCGGTTTTTGACATCCCTAATTTCAAGTAACACACTGGCAGTGCTAAATGTCCATAATACAAAAACCTGCGGGACACAATTGGGGTCGCGGACAAAGACAATTTAGCAGTAATTTGGGCCTGCGGAGACTATTCGCTACAAAAGGGAATAACGGCAGAACTAAGCGGAGTTGTAACAACCGAGGTTATTGCATTTTTATTTACAGCTGTTATGTCCCGCCACGGTGTACGAGTACGCTCTCCAAGCGGAGGTCTCTGCGATTATGGAAGCGCTAAATTAGTTGGGTAGTCACGTCGTAACTAAAAAGGACGTTACTCTGTATACTGAAAGTCAGGCTGCAATTTGATTAGTCGAGTCGGTACTAACAACATCAAGAAATGTTAAAAAGTGCCGCCTTGTTCTTAAAGAGATAGATTAATTGGAGATGTTGTATATGGTCAGGTATAGGCCTGTGACCTGTGTTACTGTCTTGAATGCTAAATTCCAAACAAAAATTATCTACATGTCAACACTAAATAAAAGTCAAGCTGGTCTACCGGTTAGTGCGCGCATCTTCGGTGCACAGGGTCATGAGTTCGAATCTCACCGTGAGCCATGGTGTTTTTCGAACTCACGAGCTTGTGACGGACTATGATCTCACTCAGATGTTAAACGAGTACCCATTTATGGGGATAAAAAACAATGCTGGGCATGATGCTGATCTCATTACCTCAACAAAAAGCAGATAAGATCTTGGAAATAGGATGTCACTACACACATCCTGCGGCCTTAGTCCAATGTTGGATTGTCGCGCCTGTTATTTATTATTTAACACTAAATAATAAAAATCTTATAGGGTATAATAAAGGATGACTTTTGGTTCACTTGAAGGGTGAATTTATCGCTATTCCAGTCACTGCTCAAAATTTTGATCTCTGATTCTTTGCCAGGGCCCTCAAAGATCATGCATATCAAATTTTGTGAAGATCACATCACAAAGGTATTGCTGCTAAATTGAGCCGATCAGTTGATCCCTTCACGAGATATTAAGTGAACGGAGAAGAAAACCATAAAAACGTGGGCCACCTCACGTTTATGGTTAAAACGAACAAATAAAACACCTTAGAAATACCCGATCCGTTATTAAATGCCAAAAAAAAATTGAAAAAAAAAACCGGTACGGAACAGGTGCTGAAAAAAAAACCCGAAGAACTATGTTTACTGAAAAGGTGCTAAAAAAACGATACTTGCAAACAAAACGGGTGTTGGTTAAAACAAAACTGGTACTTGAAAAAAAACGGGTAAGGGTTAAAAAAAGGCACTTGAGAAAAATCGTACTGAAAAAGAGCGGCTCATGGTTGAAAAAACCCGGGTGTTAAAAAAAATTCCGGCGGGTGCCGGTGCACCGGCTGTAATACCGGGTTTTGTAGAAAACCGGTATCCGATACTGAAATCTGAGTACCGAACAGGCCTAGCCGTCTCTATGACGTGATTGAGAACTGAGAAACAACAAAATATACAACTTCACTCTCATTAAATGCATCAGAGAGGTTAGGTATTCCAAGAGACATATCTTCTGTTAAAATATCTATCAAAGCGACTAGGCTCTAAAAAGTGCTGCCAGCATGGGCGTAGCCAGGATTTCGGCAAGGGGGGGGGGGGCAAGTCCAAAATTTTTTCATCATGATTTTCTTAGGAGTTGACATTTCCGGTCTCAGAAATATTGTTAGAAAATTTTAGAGTAACCTGGCTTGTGGTTGGATTGGTGCACAGGGTCATGGGTTTCAGACTCACCGTGAACGAATTCATTTTATGGTGCTTTTCGAACACACGACCTACGTGACGGACTATGATGTCGCTCAGATTGTAAACAAGTATCCATTCTCAACACCTCAACAAAACAGCAGTTTAGATCTTGGAAATTGGATGTCACTCACACATCTGCGGCCCAAGTTTACTGGTGGACTGCCACGCAATTTATATATATTTTTTTATTTTAGAGTCAAATTTTAAAAATACCGGCGTACAGAGGGCTGCGCCCGCAATACGAGTGTTTGGATACATACATAGAGAATAATTTTGAACATTTTATAGGCAAGAAATGAAAATTATGCACAATATTAATGAAATGCTTCTTGTAAATCTATTTTTGGATTGGTGTAAAAATAGATTTACTATGTATCATGGCTACACATATTAACTGAATTTATTAGCTGTTTTTTCTTTTGTTTAGCAAAAGTCAACAGTCTTTGTATTTAACGTATATGTACTTTGATTATAAAGGCAATGACGTATATAAGCTTATGCTAACCAATATTTGTGCAAAGTTATATATCGGTACTTATAGCGGTTTAGGAAAACGGAGGTGAAAAATAAAGCTTAGCTTAAAATGCCCATAACTCTGTTACCGTTACTCCAAACTGGAAAAAAGCAACTGGTATGATATGTACCCATCGAGTGCTTTGACCTGAGTACCCATACGTCCATGTCAGATAAAAACGAAAAAGTCAAATCTCCGGGACACCCTGTTATCTTTGCCCTACCAACTTCTAAGTATTTCGTGCCAAAGACTGCTGCCGTTCTACAGACTCCTACCAAATTGCATGACGATCGGTTAAGTCGCTCGCGAGTTATTTAGTGAACAAATTTTCAAATGTCCGGGACACCTTTCTATCTTTGCCATACCAACTTTTAAGTATTTCGTGCCAAAGACTGTTACCATTCAACACATTCGTACTAAATTTCATGGCGATCGGTTGAGTCTTCCGCGAGTTATTTAGTGAACAGACGGACGGACAGACGGACGGATAAAATCGATTTCATAAGGGTATTTTGAAAAATTTAAAAAACCCTAAAAACGGAGATGAGAATGATTTTCTTTAGCATTCTGATTACATTCAACTGGCCTCCAATATCTGCCTTTTAGTTAGTAGTTAGTTAGCGTAGTTTGTCTAGTTTTCAGTGCAATTTTTGTAGATCGGACTGCATATTCCACTTGCGAAATCAGTTTGTTACGTCTCTAGCTTTCATCTTAGCAAAATAGCATCATCAGAATATTTATAAATCCTTTATTGATTGAAATATGCTAACGGTTTTAATAAATCCTTTATTGATTGAAATATGGTTAACGGTTTTAATAAGATTTCTTCTAAATTTATCAAAGTATTAACAGTGGCTAAATTTTATTGCTGGCATGATTCAGCTAGAAAATAAATTTTGATTAAACAACTTAAAAGACCCGCTCTGTGGCTCACTTGGTTGAGTCGCACTCTACGATGCTATTAACCTCGAGATCGAATGTCGGCGTGGTCCAAAATTTCTGTACATGTGCGGATTGGAAATATATAGTGCTTGCAACATTATATACACTCCGAAATGATATGCAATATAACGTTGACTCGAAATTGCCTATAAACGGCTGACTTAGCGCACCATGGCCTCACATGTGGCTATACGATACTGAAAAGAAGAAGAAAAACTTGAAAGACACTCAAATATGAGACCCGTTCTTTACAAGTTCCCTAGCAAAGCAAAGCTGTATACCATTTGTCACCCTTTCAGATGAAAATAAGTTGAATTCCACTAACTTCCCGAAGGGACCTAACGGTTGAAATTGTGTTCTCCAGCTTAGAAGCCATGAAATGAAACAGGAAATATGGGATCCACTCAGCCACAGTAGCACACTCACAAGTTAAATGCGTTTGCTGGTACGCAGCCTTCGTCAGTTACGAGAGGCCACTCGCCGTCATGTATTTGTATGCACCTCCTGACTGCAAACTGGCCCGATCATGGCTTCTCCGGCAGCACTTGGAGTGGTGGAAAAGGCAATTTTTTGAAAATGTTGTATAGCGCAGCGATTTTTTTACTACATCCATAAGGATTTTTTTACCATCTTCATCGACCAGGGGGAGGCGATCGCCCCTCCCTGCCCCCCCCCTGGCTACGCCCATGGCTGCCAGTGAATGCGAAAAAGAGTGACGAGACTATATTATTAGAAATACAGTTATCACACGAAACTCTCACGTTATCAGCCTAGCTAGTGCATTTCGCAGTGCTTCTTTGAAAGTTTGAGGAAGGTAAAGTAGACAATCGGTTAAAGCCGCGTTGCTATGGTGACTCCGCACAACATACGCCTCGAAGTAGCTAACCAGGTTGAAAGACCAATGTGCTCCATAGCTGGGAAATGGTTTCCTGAACGAGAATGCATACTCTAGAAGAAACACATCGTTTTTGTTTCTAAACCGTGACGATAATACCTCCAAAGTCCCAAGACATCTGACACACGGCGAGCACCGCCTTAGATGTTCGCAGGTGTACGATTGAATAAATCATGTCAGAATGAGAGTGGGGCTCATATTTATGAAGGTACCGTAACTCGAGAAGACCTTATGTTGTATATGTATGTATATATGGTTACCAACTACCCACCAAACAAAATGATTCGCCGGGGATCTGAAGACGATTTGCCAAGACGAGAAATTTGTTCGCGGCGAACTCGTGTTCAGATCGCAAACAGATTGCCTGAGAAGAATATGGTACTTCTATGGCGAATTGCCCCGGTGAACCGAAAGCAATACGCCAATATAATTCGAAAGCGATACGTCGCGGCGAACTAAATACGACACGCATTTACGACTCGTAGAAGTTTTGTCATTACGAAGCGTAAATTTTGCATTTGGGATTCGTAGAAGTTTTTCCATTAACAATTTGCATTGATGATTCGTAGAAGATGACTTTTGCCCGACCAGATTCGAATTGGTGTTTATTTTATTACATGTGAACAGTAGATAACTCGATAACTCGAAGCTGAAGGGAACTTTTATTTCGACTTATGGAAATTTTGAGGTATCGAGTTGAGTCATTGAGTCCAAATCAAAGAAAATTCGACATATAGAGTCCAGTCTTTTATAATTTAACTTCGAGTTATAGAATTGCTTTTTTTTTCATCATAATGAAGAAAAGTCTGATTCGAATTTTCATCGCCGCCGTGAATTATGCTCGAAAGATACGCAAATTGTTCGCCATGATGAAGAAAGCTCGTACTGACTTCGAATATTCTTCATCATGTCGTACTATTTGCGTAAAATCCGACGATAGTTCGTCTAGTCGAAGAAGACTCGAATCAGACTTTTCTTCATTCCGGTGAAAGTTCGCCAAATTGTTTGGTGGGTAGTCAGTTGTCATCAGAACGTGGCTGCGAGCACAACTACAAACACAAACACTTACATTTATCAAATAAACGTATTATACATACAAATTGCATTATAGTGTATTGTTGGCAAAAGACACAACAAGTGGCGCAGTCGCAAAGTTCGAAGTACGCAATATTTCGTGAAAAACAAATATATTTGTGGCGGAACGCGAGTGTTCGCATAACCTTAACAGTAAGATTACTGTGCAGTTCAGCAAGAAGTTTTCAATGCCGGACACCGCGAGCGATCAAAAGTCTGCAATAATGCTGGTGAACCGACCTGTATCGTTCATGGGATCCATGGAGCCTTTTAATATCGATAACCCAGAGGAGTGGACGAGCTATCTGCAGCGATTTGATTTTTTTCTTGAGACGAACGACATAACCTGTTCGGACCGTAAGCGGGCGGTCGAAGATTGTTTAAGACGATCTGCAGCTTGGCCGCCCTCGTTCAGGTAAATAATTTAGCATACGACAGCATAACCTCTAAATCAACTTCCTAATTTATTCCACGGATATCTGTTTGGATTGCACGCTACAATTTCTTCAAGACGAACCAGCATCCAGACGAGGTAGCGAACAAGTTCATGGCGGAGCTGCAACACCTCGCCAATGAGTGTCAATTTCAGTCGTTACTCGACAGCATGTTGATAATACAATTCATCTGTGGTCTCAACGATGAGTCAGTTCAACGTCGTTTGCTTCAGGAGAAAGAGGACGTCATCACAAAAGATTTCGCTATCGATACTGCAACAGCGTCGGAGAGCGCAAAACAACAACAACAGCAGATTAAAGAAGAATTCGTTCATCGTGTCAAATCAAACGACATTTCAATTCAACGTGAAGAACAGCTGCGTCTTTGTTTTCGCTGTGGTACTAGTCATACTGGATAATGCAGATATACTAACAGCATCTGCAAGCGCTGTCAGAAGAAGGGACATTTAGAGAAGGTTTGTCTCTCTGCGGCGAATAAAGAAGAATCGCGGCGTGGCCCACAATCGGAAAAAAGACCTGATTTCAACCGAAAGTCGATAAACAATATTAAAACAACATCTACTAACCAACAGTTTGCGTCCGTTACCATCGGTGGTCATATCGTCCGGTTCGAAGTTGACAGCGGATCTCCATATACAATTATTTCGGAACACTTGTTTAGGAAAATTCTTGCCGAATATACGATTAACAGAAAAAAAATTAACATTCAGGATTTTCAAGGAACCCGGATTGATGTTATAGGGGAAACAATAATCGATATTAGTTATAACGACACGATGATTGCTGGTCTGCCGTTGTTAGTGGTTAGCTGCAATTCTACCCCAATTTTAGGTAGGAATTGGTTCCCAAAAATGGGAATATCAATTGAAGGGGTACACCGAGTGAAAATATGCCCGACAGTAATTAGAAAAATTCTCGGACGTATTCCAACAGGAGCTGGGAATGTATTCAGGACCACCGGTTCAACTCGAGTTCAAAGAAAATGCACGACCTGTCGCTTCTAGGCCAAGAAACGTGCCTCCTATGGCATTGAGAGAGTCCATCGAAAAGGAACTTTCGAAACTAGAGGGTCAAGGAATATTAGAGCGAGTCGATTATTCAGACTGGGCAACGGGCAGTGAAGAAAAGTGGCGGCTCTATTCGCATCTGCGGAGATTACAAGTGTACGGTTAACCCACAGATAAAGCCTTACGCTCACAAAGTACCTTCAGTAAATGATTTGATTGCTCGTATCGAAAATGGCAAAATATTTGCTAAGCTGGATATGTCCCAAGCATACCAATAATTGTCAGTCACGGAAGAACCGGCAAAGATTCAGGCCATTTCCACCCATAAAGGCACGTATATCGCCAAACGCCTTCAGTTTGGAGTCGCAGCAGCACCGGGCATTTTCCAAAGTTTGACGGAAGGCATGCTAGGCAAACTGCAAGGCGTCTTGCCATATTTTGACCACATAATCATCATGGCCACTGATGAATTAGACCTGGCTGTCAAGTTACGTGGTGTGTTGAACATTTTCCAACAAAATGGTCTACGATTGCGAAAAGACAAATGCGTTTTCTCATCACACTCAGTTCCATTCATTGGTTACAAAGTGACGGCAGATGGAATAAAGCCGATTTGCAGCAAGATTGATGCAATAAAGAACGCACCGTTACCGACAAACAAGAAAGAAATACAAGCCTTCTTGGGAATGATAGGATTTTATCAGTCCTTTCTAAAGAATAAGGCTACAATTGCAGAGCCTCTACATCGCCTTTTAGACAAGAATGTGGAATGGGCGTGGACAAAACAACACACATCGACAGTAGAGAAGTTAAAAAATGCACTATCTTCCGATCAGGTATTGGTGCATTACAGCTTACAACGGTCAGTAGGAGTTGTTGCTGATGCTTCACCGTTCGGAATAGGAGCAGTTCTGTATCACACAATGGAAAATGGATTAGAGAAACCAATTGCTTTTTACTCCAGGACGTTAACAGTTGCAGAGAGAAACTACGCACAAACGGACAGAGAAGCAGTCGCGATAGTATCTGCAGTAAAGAAATTCCACAATTTTTTGTTTGGGCGGAATTTTACAATTATGACCGATCACCGGCCTCTATTGGGAATTTTGAGTCAGAAGCATTGTCCTGAGATTATTGCACCACCCATGCTGCGACGACGGATTTTCCTTTCGGCATACAATTACGAGTTGCAGTACCGACCGGCGAGCCAAATGTCAAATGCAGACTATCTTAGTAGAGCCCCTGTCGACAGTGAGAAGATTAATTTTATCGACAATAAGGATATTGTCTCGTTTACTTCAGCCGAGCTAGCAACTCGTTCCGCGAAGGACCGCATTTTGTCAGAGGTTTTAAGATACGCTCGAGACGGGTGGCCTGCATCATCAAAAGCATTAAGTACGGAATTAATCCCTTACTACGTAAATCGAAATGAAATCTCAATTCTTGACGGCTGCACATTGTGGGGAGCAAGAGTCGCTATTCCAACGTGCGCACGGAAAGATATATTACGTACATTGCATGTAAGTCATCCAGGTGTAGTTAAAATGAAAACATTAGCCAGGCAGTACGTGTATTGGCCATCCATCGATAAGGCTATTACTAGTGGGACGCTGCGCTGCAGCAAATGTCAAGAAACTAGATCGGATCCCAGGAAAAGTGTATATCCATGGGAACAAGCATAGAAGCCTTGGTCTCGTATACACATTGATCATGCAGGACCCTTCATGAATAAAATATTCTTAATTGTTGTGGACGCCTACTCACGTTGGGTAGATGTTTCTATAGTGCCATCGACAGCCTCTGCTCCAACGATCACAAGATTAAGGGAGTTGTTTGCCACACACGGATTGCCAGACTCAATTGTTTCGGATAACGGACGCGGGTTCGTATCTGAAGAGTTCAGCCGATTTAGTTCGCGTAATGCAATCTAACATTACCGAATTGCACCATATATGGCTTCGTCAAATGGTTTGGCAGAACGAGCTGTACAGTCCGCCAAGAACTTCCTAAAGAAACTGTCCCCAGAAGACAACATCCGTGAAGAATTAGCTTGCTGCCTGTTGGTTTTCCATTCCACGACTATTTGTAATGGACAATCACCGTCAGAATTACTAATGGGTCGCCGTATTGAAACTTACTTTGATAAACTGCGACCGAAAAAACAATGAACATTCATAAATGGCAAATTTATCGAAATGCAGGCAGTGTGGGCGAGGAAATATCAGTCAAACAAGAAAACCTGGGTGAAAGCAAAAATCCTACGTCAAACTAGTTTTCGTGTTTACTCCGTCGAATTCGAGGATGGCGAGATACACAAAAGGCACGAATTTCAGTTGCGGAAACGAATTCAGGAGGAGGCCGAATTCATTATGCCACAGAGAGCGAACCATAACACTAATTTGGAGTTGCAGGAAGCGTCGAAAGAGCCAGACCATAGTCGATCATCCGATGATACAACAACAGAGAAGGATTCAATGTGCGAAGAGCAAGTAGGGGTTTACAGCGAGTCAAACCTCCAGTCTACCAATGCGAATCCAGCAATAGCGATTAGCGGAAACCAGACGTTGGTTGAGAATGAAACTTCAACCCAATCGAATGCGGAACTGATGCTGAGAAGAACGACGAGACTCAGAAAACAAACTTCATTTTTCCACACTTCTTCATAATTCATTCATAAACAAATTAACATATGTATATACTTTTAGTTTGTTTTATCCCGGCCTCATAACTCTTGAAAGAATGTTAGTTCAGCCGTAAAATTTCGTAAAAGTATTCACAATAAGTTTAGTATTATTTTGGAAGAAACATTGAGTCGCTCCGACCAACGACCCCCATTATCCCCCCATTTGAATTTGGCGAAAGGACATATCCATAACTCCCTCCCAAAATTAGAGCAGAGTGCTAAATTTTGGTTTATTGCGATTGGAGCTCATAATCACCCCACCCACCAAAAATTAGCTCATTCGGATAAAAACTAAGGGTGTCTTCCATACAGCAAGCAACTAGCATTTATATGAATAGGGGACTTCCTGGTTTGCCTTTCACGCCCAATGATGCCAAATGGCATCATGCTCATGCAAAACCACTTTATAGGGTTTTCCTAAAAAAAAAATCGAAAAATCTTTTGCTTTTCTATTCAAACAACCTCTTTACAAAATGAAACCCCTAAAATGATTTGCATAAAATGAAATAAACGCACTGTTTGGGCTAGACACTTTAAAAATAAGTTTTCGATATTTCCCAACGTTGTTCAAGCGTAAAGCGACTCATTTCATTCCGCGGAGGTATGATACTGACTTTCTATCCAGATTTCGAGCGAAAAAAAGCTGTCAGTGTCAAACAAACCTATTATGTTTTAAAAACGAACTTGTAATTGACCCACCCGTTATTGTTCTTTCGACGCCATGGAACTTATGTGAAAACGGAAGGAAAAGAATGGAGGGGGAAGGGGAATTAAACACAAGTCATAGGTACGCCCGAAAAGAACTTTTAGCCCGAGGAGAGTGAAGGGTATCCAAATTTCTCCCGCGCTCGAAATTTCCCTCAGTCTCGTTATTAAATTTAGTAAAATGTTTAGAAATAATCAATGATTTTTTTTTGTCATTAAATAAAATATTTATAGTTAATAGTTCCAATTACGGAAATATTTAGTTAAGTTTAGTTTAGTTCCAATGATATTTTGACCGTTGTTCCAAAAAGGATATTTCTTCGGCTCCAAATCATATAGCCAGAATTTCTTAGGGTCTATGAAATTTTTCATTAATTGGAGACGAATTCTTTTTATGTGTAGATATCATTTCCATTCTAGATTTTTTTTGAAGATCTTTTTCGTCGTATCATAAGAATCACAAAAGTTGTGTAGGTTAACACTATGTCTACATAAATTTCTCCGGTGATCATATAAGACTGTACCGCATCATCTTCACCTAGCACCTAGTTCAATGTCAAGTTCCCCTGTTAAAATCCATAATGGTTGATTAAATTTTTCATTTAATCTTGTTCAAAATGTTGCCGCCGACATACTACTTTAAGATAGATCCCGCACGACAAAAAAAAACTGCTGCGGCTACTTAGCATTGCGCCAATGGATCTACAAATAATCAAATCAAATACTTTTTAAGTGCGAGGAATCATCTCCTCGATTCGTTTATGTGTACCCCAAGGTACACACAGGACACAGCTTTATCTATAGAGAGGAAGACCCCAAGTGCTCTTGACTTTTACCATTCATAGACTAAACCATAACCTCCTCTTGCCGACTCTCCTTGCGATTGCTTCGAATGCATGTAATGCACTCACGCAATAATCTGGATAATGAAAAATACATTCATCGATTGCCTCCATCGAACCACATTAAAAATTTCCAGGATTCAAGATGAACATACAAATAAAACCCCTAATCAGAGTGAAATTCCGATTGACTATGCTAAGCCCTACAAAATTTAAGTACATCCCCGACTACGAGTGTATATACCGACTTCGAATTGCGGGGGGGGGGGGGGGGATCAAAACCGCATTATCCATTCATCCTCATCGTCAAATAACTCTTGAGGAATCGACCTTTATTGAGATAGGAGTATATCCTTTTCTCTATACTCGAGTATATTGCTATGCCGAGATATTTGTAGCTTTGTGCTATATCGTGCCCAAGTAGCTCATCGACGGCCCCGGTACTAACTAAGTTCTGGGTCTACGATTGGAAATAAAGGACGAAAATAATCTGTCTCATTAATGGGAAATCTTTTCGGCTTTGATTTCAAGGCTTCCTGACGGGCGGCCTGCAGGCATCGTCCTCTTGAAACATTCGTGCCCTCGCCACCGCGTGCTACTTTTCTGTGCGGTAGGTACTTATGGTTAGGAACTTTTGACTTCGACTCTAGTTTGTGTCCTTGCACTGATGTAGAGTTGCAGGAGCTTTCAGGGACAACGTAGAGAGCGAAAAGCAGCAATGTTGTAAACGAGCCCTGTCGCTGTCTGTACCTTGCACACAACACTATGCTAGTTCTGTTGTTGCTCTGCTGCATACTGGTGCACCAGCGTGTACATCTTTTGCAAATGCCTGGCGTGTTCGCCCTTGTCCTAGTTACGTCTCAATTAGAAACTCAATGGGTATGCCATTAAGAGTGGAACACCGGCTACTACTGCCATTGGGATTGGGAACGTAGAAATGTTTTATGAAGAGAATATTTTCGAGAATACAATATAAACAGATAGTCAACACAAGTGGGCGCAAGCGTCGGCCATGTGCACTCTATAGAGCACGGTGCCATTACGTCTATATTCTTTAGCTCGTCTATTCAGACGGCTTGCTGTAGGTTGCAGGTATATCCTTTCCCATATAGGATAGGCTTCAGCCAACACTCTATTTTTAACGCATCGGTCGTAAGCCTAAATGTGAAGCACTCACTCTGCATGCTTTTGTTCGCACGCTGACGATGAGTCCTTTCCACAGCCAAGTTACATTGCGTCTGCATCATCGTCGCTTGAGCCCGTCCCTGATGTATACTGAACGGAACCCCTGAAAGAGACCTGAATTGAATGGAGTGAAAAGTCCTTTTGTTTTTGTTGGAAATTAAAATTTTTCGGGAAAATAACTTCGGTGGCGAGAGAGGTTCTCCACATTCGGTACAAATGCATTTGGTAAATTGGAAGTGCATTTTATCGGGAACTTTGGCCTCGACGTTGCAATGCAACGCATATTGTCTTTAATTATTTACATAGCTGGTACTAGTGATGTGTATAAATTTTTAATTTCTCAATTTAAAGGTTCGGCGTTCATTAAAGAACTGGAGTAATGCAAACAGACAGAATGTCATCATGTTATAATTTGCAAACAGAATAACACTGTCTGATGATGTATTGGAGGACTGCAAATTGTGGTTTGTGAGTGTGGCAATATGTTATGGGCAATGAACTCTACCCTAAAAGAGAAAATGGTGCTGGGCATCAGCTTGTTCGATCAATGAATTGTTTGATATGCCAGCAGCAGCAAAAACCCTAGAAGTCCGCTCCTAATTTTGAGCGCCTATCACCGTTTCCTTACTTTTATGTAGGGAAGATAAAGAATGTTGGGCTGCATATTAGGAGTATCTATCGATATTTTTCACAATTTCCAAACTTCCGAAAAGTGTAATGTGCCTCGGACCCATATTTATAAACATCCCTTGAAACTTGTCTTGACCAGGGCCGTGGATAGAAAATCCGGGCCCGGGAGGACAATGATTCCGGGCCCTCCCCTTCCATACGATAAAAAATTATAAATCGAAGAACATTTTTTTTTTACATTTCGGTTCTTAAAAAATTGTATATTTATATTTTTTACCTTATGACTATGATCTCACACAGATGCTTAGAAAAAGCATAGTAACCCATGCCATGCGTTAGTCCAGAATGGCTATGTGATCACACAACCCATATGTGTTTGACTCCAAATTTATTACACTACACTCCACGAAATTATTCAAACGTCAAAATATTGTCGATGCAATTATTAACCCTTCTGTCGTCGCCTACGAGCTATTATGCCTAAGGTGTAGCTGAATTTTCTGTGAAATCAATCATAATTTTTGAAGAGGTTTAATTTTGGCTCTTGAAACAGTTTACATACTATGTCTTACGATGATGCGCCGTTTTTTCGTTTCTTTAGACATAGTTTACATTTCGCCGAACGTTTGATCGCATTTGTGGCCGTCGCACAGTGGGGCGAAAAACCCGAATTTTGGAAACAATTATAAAAACATATCAATTTTAATGTATTTGGCCATTCTAAATCGAATGGAATATGTTTCACGCAGATAGGATCAGCAGTTTTAAAGTTATTTTGATTTTAAGGGGGGAGGGGGGATCATTTTTTAGTTTTTCTTAATTATTCCAAAAACTGTAAAAGTTACAGCAAAATGGTTCGAGGACACATGAAACTACACAAAATTACCTTTGCAATGACATATAATACAATTGACTTATTCTGATAAATTATACACTAGACCAAAAAATGAAATGAGGTATTATCATTTTTTGACATTTATGTTCTTTACTGTAACTCTGCAAGAAATGCTGGTTGAGCCAGCATAATTTAGGGAAATATTCTTAACAAAATGAAGTTGATGTTTGCCAAAAATTGAGCTGCTCTGACCAAGGACACGCCTGATTCGCCTATTAGAACTTTTCAAACCGACACGTCCATAGCTCCTCCCCGGGGGGGGAAGCGAGGGGGTAAATTTTGGCTGAACGCCAAGAAAGAGTCCCTTTATTCTCTATACTAAAAACTAGTTCAATATGATGAAAACTACGGCTATCTCCGGTTCACCCTTTGAACCCAACATATTTTACAGTAGAATTAAAAAATCGTGCCTAAAACAGCCAACATGACATAACAAAATCGGCTATAAAAGTAGCATGGGGTTCTATGGGGTTATGATTCTTACATATTAGTAATCTTGAGACTTTCTGGAATAATGTAGCATAAACAGACTTTTGGAGGCACGTGGAGGTAGTTGTTAAAACTCAATGTGAAAAATTCAGTTTGGGTCAATTTGACCTTCAATCATTAAAATTAAATTTTATTGTTTTCCAATTTTTTTTTTTACTTTTTTTTATGCTAACATATTTATTATAACCTAAAAATTAAAAATATCTTGCGAAAAACAGCCTTAACTTGCTCCAGAAAGTTAGCTGAGTTTACGTAAACTGTTGTCTCCAAGAATTGCACAATAATAAATTCTAATTGCCGCACATTTTTCGGATACAGATGTATGACATCGTATATTGATGATGTATTCATATTAAATCATCTCCAGAGCTCTGGAAATTCGTTGAAGAAATTTGCTGATTTCGTTCCCGTCCTCTTTTTGTATTGAATTGTAGAGCATCTTATTATCCTTAATCAGTGGCGCTCAGGGGCTCACTTGGTTGAGTCGTACTCTACGATGCTATAGTAATCTAGAGATCCGGAAATGGAATTTTGGTGTGGTCCAAATTTTCCGTACATGTGCGGATATGAAATATACACTCCCAATCAATAGGATAGTTCCACTTGTAAAATGGCTGTATCTCGGTAAGTGATAACGGTATTTTCTTAAAACTTGGTGACAATTTTTTCAGTATCCTGCTTGTTCTTCGCATAACATAAGGTCTCAAATCCGGAGTCCCGTTAGGATTTTCTTACGATAATTCTTAAAAACAATACAAATAGTTAAGTCAATAGGATAGTTCCAGTGGAATAACGGTACGAATAGATAATTTTACTTTGAAAAATTTAGCTGGTAATAAGCAGAACTTTATTTAAGTAATTTAAGCTCAAAAAGTTAATCTGGGATAGAATTGTATAGGTTTTAACGGTAAATTAGATTAGTTTCGCCCCAAGCTCCTTTAAACGTTATCACAAGATCTTGAGTGTACTTAAACTATCGTCTAACGGTATAGATCTTCCTTGTCATTCATCCCCACACATTTTTAATGGTATTTAGATCTAGGAAGTATGGGAGGTCTTTCCAAAACCTTGATTAGTTGGTCTTGAAACCAATCTTTTATCAGTCTTGCTCCATGATTGACGCTATTATCTTGTTAAAATCTCAAAGATGTTGCATGGAAAATGTCGGTGATTCTAAGAATTATATTACCCAGAATATTTTTATAAGAATGGACGTTGTGAATATCCGTAATTTCTACAAGCTCAATAGTTCCACACCGATAGTCAGCCCCATACATCGACATTTCTTACTCTGAGTGATGTGTCTACAAAATAATTTATTTTTGCTCAAATCGTGGAAATAATACCTGCATCCATCTGAACCAACGAGATTCAATCTTTTCCGTCAGTAAAAATAACGCGTTTGACCAATCCATACAGTTTCTATATTGGGGTTGAATACCTTGGTATGGAACTATTGAGCTTTTTTAAATTAGAGGTATTTAGAGTACCCAGGCTTTTACAGATATTCTTCCTAATGTGTTGCCTAAAACTTTCGACATTTTTCATGCCATTCCTATCAGATTTTAACAAGATAATGACACCAATTATGATGCAAGGCTGATGAAGGATTGATTTCAAGACCAACTAATCAAGGTTATGGAAAGACCTTCATACTTCCTAGATTTAAATATCATCAAAAATGTGTGGGAATGAATGACAAGGAAGATCTATACCGTTAGACGATAGTTTAAGAACACTGAAGCTCTTTGGCGAACGTTGAGAGGAGCTTTGGACGAAATCAGCTTAATTTGCCGTTAAAACCTATACAATTCTATCCCCGATTAACTTTTTGAGCTCAAATTACTTAAATAAAGTTCTACTTACTAGCTACATTTTTTGAAGTAAAATTATCCTTTCGTACCGTTATTTGATGATTAATTCCACTGGAACTATCCTATTGACTTCACCGTTTGTACTGTTTTTGAGAATTCTCATAATAAAATCCTAACGGGACTCCGGATTTGAGACCTTCTATTATTGAAAGAACAAGCAAGCTACTGAAAATATTGTCACCAAGTTTGAAGAAAATACCATTATCACTTACCGAGATACAGCCATTTTTCAAGTGGAACTATTCTATTGATTGGGAGTGTATGTATAGTGCTTGCAAAATTACATACACTCCGAAATGATATGCAATGTAACGTTGAATCGAAATTGCCTATAAACGCCTGAATTAACGCACCATGGCTCATCATGGGGCTATACGGTACTGAGAAGAGGAGAAGTGGCTCGATCCTAATTTTTGGGAAACGAAAAACCACCCCTTAGCTGTTGTACCAGGCAAATTGATAGTAAAGATAGTATGGATGGACATCGTTGTTGTAGAATCGATTTCAAGGATTGTTTCCTCTTGTCGAGTGCTTGTGGCAGATCATGGTCGTTGCTCCGAAACGATTTACGTAGTGAAACCAGCTGACGAAGGAGCATTTTTATAGAGACAACACACAAATTCATGGTCACAATGGGGTTCAAACCAACGTCTAGCTATCATTTATACTATGAAGCGCAATTCACCACAGTTCAGCAAGGCCTTATAGAGTTTGTTTGGGATTTCAAAGTTAAATCTTGTAAAGCTTAATGTAATCGAAAATAAATGGGAAATTTTGTTTTCCACTGAAACACTCAACACATTTTTAGAAAACTCTGCTTTCAAAAATATTGTTTCAAAAAATGGTGTTCGCATTCATTACCAATTTCCTGCATTTGCCTTCCATAAATTCCTTGGAAACTACATAGAGAAAAAAAACTTCAATTAGCCGGATTTCGTGCGTGGCTTATTTTCATAAATGCAATAAGGTTAGACCTAGTTAAATCGAGGAGACGTAGCCAAATTCCGATATTAGCATTCCCGACCACAAATTAGGAGCTCTGACAATGTGTTATGTGTGGTTTGATTCCTCACCTTGCTGAAAAGAATGCTAGATGAATCAATGCAATCAACTGATGAAATCCATCCACGCGAAGGTTTGGCAAATTTAAGTAAAATTATGCTGCGAAAGGTCTATGAAAATAAAGGAAAATGACTCCAAAAAATTAATTATGAAATGAATGCCTTTGTTTCCACACATTTCTATCAGAAGAGTGTGTTTTAAACGCATTTATGTGGTCAGCATTTATGCGACTCCCTATTTCTTATTTCATACGAACTTCCTCGGGAGTTACTCCTCTAACACAACAGACTAAACAGAAACTTTAGATCGGATCTTCCGGAAATCAAATCGCATTTAAATGAAACAATAAAATTGTACGTGCTATAATTTCGTCCTCTATTCGAAAATCAGGTATAGCCCTCCCCTCGGCAAAAATTGGAGATCATGCAATTTCCTTTATTCTGGTGAAAAGAAAGAGGAACTAAATTTTCAATTGGAGGACGAAATTAGTACATACGAGTAATTCTCAAATTAGTGTCTTTTTTTTAAAGAATAACTGACATAGCATAGCAGCGAATTGTCGCGCTTTGTTTTCTGAAAGTAGGGCGGGTGCTAGCATCACAGACTTAAAATTTACGCAGATCTTACTTAGCCTTTTATCCATTCTAAATGCAGCACCTAATATGTGGCGCCCTGGGCGATCGCCCGGCTTGCCCCTCTTAGAGGGGACGCTGAATTTAAGTGACCAAAATCTCGGTGTTGGTACCTTGAAAAGAACTTAGCAGCAGCGCAGTACGTACACAAAATGATCGCCCGGAAAAGTCCTTCTAGAAAAAATGTCACTCCTATTTTTACTTTGAACACACATTTTTTGAAAAACGTTAGTGGTTGAAGAAGTCGAATTTTCTAATTTATTTACGTAAAAAGTTATACATGCACTTTCAAAATGCGAGGGCAGATTGAATTCAGACATTTAGTAAAGAACGATCATGTTGATTTGTTGATTGAATATGATGATTCGGGCCCCAGTCCTAACAATTCAATATTAGACTTGGGGCCACAAGCCTAATGCAGAATGTGTAATACTAAATGCTAGATACAGTTCTAATAAGGTTTCTTAGTTAAGGACCTCAAAATAGAAATTCGTATGTAAAGAAAACACTAAAGCACAACTTTTGTGTCCAATTCCGGGCCCCTTTGGAATCCCGGGCCCGGGGGGAATCACGCCGTTCCCCCCACGCTCTCTACAGGTCTGGTCTTGACCTTAGGTTTTCTTGTCAGAAATCCGATATCGTACCATACTTAAACCCAGATTTGCATGTCCTTTAAAACTTTCCGTGACTTTAGCTCTTTTTAACCTTTTCATTAATTCAAATCGAACGCGGTGTACGAGTATAAACCAAAATGTTCAAATAAAGAAAAAACAACATTTTAAGGAAGAATTTGATTAGCGCATAGCTGAGCGAACTGACCCACTATGGTTTTCGGAAGTAGAACGGGTGCTAGCATCACAGACGTATAATTTACGCAACTCTTACTCAGTATTTTAGGATTCTAAATGCAGCATCGTCTCCCATGGACTTTGTATCTTCAAAACACAACTTTCAAAGGAGAACTAATGATAGAGTTGATAAACAAATGCATCTTTAACGCTTTTTTAATTAATTAAGAAATTGATGTGCTTCTCTACCTTTTAAAAAAACTCATATGCCTAATTTTATTTTGCCCACTGATATTGAATTGTTCCTCCTGGTTTGTTCACCTTTTTTATTCGAGTGTTAGCCAAAAAGCCGCGCCCGGGGCGCCCCCCCCCCCTTAGGGCGGGCGCTGCTTGATATATGTAATTAATAATAATTAGTAAGGAAAAAATTAACTGAATTAAAGAGATCCGTTTATCCGCTCAAGGGATATACATATACGAATCGGAGAAAGTAAGGTACCCTAATAATTTCCCAGATGGGTCACGAGCTATTATGTTATTGAGGGTGGTGGAGAGGGACTTCTAAATTTGTTTTCTAGGAATATACAACTTTCCAGAAATCCAAGGATAAGGCCAAGAATGATAAGGAGAGCTTTGTCAATAGGTTGCTTGTTGGGTTATCCATCTGCAAATTTCACCTATTCCAGGTGAAAACCAGTCAATTAAGATGGTCCAATCTACGGAACTCCGCCAAACCGATTAAGAAATATTCACGAAATTAGGCGCAAATAGTACAGAGGGTCAATAGCATTCAGCAGAAGAGGGTGGATTGGAGCGTTTGGAAGAAAATGAGCTGCCATGAAAATGTTCTTTTAGTCATTTTTCCTTCAATTCTTATTCTTCCATCGAAGGTGGAAGTCCATCAAGTGGGGGACGAGGGAGGAATTTACTAAAATTTACTTCTTCTTCTTCTCTGTACCGTGTACCTTGTGGGGCATGAGTGCGTTCACTCAGCCGTTTATAGGCTTTTTTGGAGTCAACGTTTCATTCTATATAATTTCGGAGTGCATATAATGTTGTTAAGCACTATATGTTTCCTATCCGCATACGTACGGACATTCGGACCACGCCGAGATTCGATCTTCGGACCTGAAGTTTTGATCATCCCTACCCGCTACCCATAGGCAAATGGCAAGGTACTATCAAAGCCCAGGAGTAGGTATGGCATAATTCACGATGGATGAAAACGGGGGGCACAAGTGTTTTAATCCAGAAACCGGACTTAAATCGTCATGATCTCCTGGTCAAGATCCATGACATCGAGGTCTGCGTCCTTGTATCGGAATAACATTGAAATTAGAGGAAGAAGGATACAAAGCTTTACAGAACTGGTTGTGCTTCATTTCGATGGTGTCATAAAAACCCCAACCAGTAAAATTTTCGTTCCCAGAAACCTACCACTGGTGAACACCTCTCGTAGCCGGACAAATTTGTTGGTACGAAGTTTTTCCTTTAAACGGAGTGGAGCAATATGATATGGGTACTCACCCACAAAGGGCACGTTTCTTAGGACACGCTTGGACTGATGTTGGGTCACAGCTTCTTGACATAGTTGGTGTTTTCATTGAACGTTTCTGGTAGCGATGGTAATCGACGAGGTGCATGCATGGTACCACAGAGAAACGGTCTTTAGGTGAGAATATCTTCTCAGGTCACTACTGAAATTAGCGAGAAGTACCTTAACCTATGAATGGTGTGTTTTCATAAAAAGTGAAAACAAAGACAGACATGAACGAGCGTATGGTGTAATGCTCCTTCTGACTCCCGGCATTTAAAAACTCATCTTAGCAAAAAAGACTACCAGACTAGAAATAGGTGCAATAGTGTGACCCCGTTAAATCTAATGTCTGCTATTTAGGGTATATGATTCACAGCGCGTGGAAAAAATATTCCTTTGTCGGTTGGTAAACTAAATGGCGACTATGAGGCAAGTTAGATAAGGTCTGGTTCAGGGGCAGTTAGGTTAACTCCTCTTACTATTATACTAAGGTGACCAGATCCTTGAATGATCAATGCCGTACATACCAGCCTACATAGAATTAAACAATTTTTTGGAAGGAAGGAAGGTAGGTAGTCGGTTCTTTCTGTTTTGTTATTGCTTAATTATTTTGACTCAAGCCAATGCGCAAATACCTGTTCTTTTGCAACGTCCGATCTAATGAATAACATTAGTGGTGTTTTATTGCTATTGCGGTTAAATCTGACTTAAAAAAAAACGATCGCGTTTAACTTCCCGGTTAAGACCAAATAGCTGACATCTGGCAGGGGTAAGTGTCATTTTTTTAATGGAATTCGCTACCTAAAACGACACAGGATGTAGCAATAAAACGAACCTATTATAACAATTTGATAATTGAATAATTGTATTGGGCAGTTCTAAGAGGACACAAATTGTGTTTCAGTTTAGAAACGGGGTCCCAAATTCCATCAATTATTTTAAAACAATTTTCTAATATCATAAAAAAAAATTGTCGGTTCTTTTTCGTTTAAATTAAATCGGCTTGCACCTCGTGAGATTGCGTGATATGAATATTTCTTGAGGTTCTGTCGCTAAAGTATTCGCAGGTTCGGCCAATTTTAACGAGCGTTTTTAAATTTTTGAGCCGTTTCTCTGATGACTTCAGCTTCATTTCTCTGATAATTATAGTGTCTCCCTATGTAAATTACTGTAAACTTCTACGGACACATCCTTCGTTGCAACTGACGCACCTCTTTGGTAGAGGCGTAAAGCCGCAGTGTAAAACTCGAAGGCGGGACTGGGCAGGAAAAAAATCGAAAACTTACTTTTAAAATATAACTATAAATCTATCTGTGTCATCAACGACCTCAGGATTATATACTTTAGAAATGCGGTTAATAATTATGTTCTTCATAGAAACTTTAGACGAGAAGAAAAAATGCCAAAATTTGGTTGATCGATCAGTAATCACTATTTATAAATAAATTTCGACTGGTCGAAACATTGTTGCACCAGATATCCAGAAACATTAAGGTCGCCCTAAACAACCTTTGGGGGTCAAAATTGTTAAGTTGAAGCATCAATTCACTTCGGGCAGAGAAACTTAATATGCGAAAAGGCAAAAAAATGGGATACTTGGGTTGAAATTATGTATTATGTTTACATCCAGGTCATTTCCTCACCAAATACAGGATTTCCGGTTCTTTAAAGCTTGGCTTTCCTTTTAAATTAATCTCAATTCAAGATGTTCTTGTCCCATAGCTTGAAAGATGCGAGCGCGAATTATACTGCAACCGTGGCAGATAACTATCAATTTCGGCAAAGCCAACAACTTTTTCCAGAACCGAATTTTGGGACGAAAGAATTTATATACCTATATACCTCAAATAACCGCAAGTTGTTGTAGTATAATAGATGAAGATGTCTTAAATACATGATGTAAGCTTGCATAAGCCACCAACTGCTTGGCGAGTTTAACACTTTGGCTGCCAATGCATCACCGGTGAACACGGCACAATTTATTCCTCATGGGCCAACGCAAAATTTTCCTGTTTCAATTATTTCCCGCCGGAAATATTTTGTACACATATTTATATGCCTAAAAAAGCCATATTCAAGGGGTTTCCCGACCGTGTTCACCGGTGATGCAGTGGCACTGGGAAAGTATATGTCATTATTATAAACACAAGTGCATCACCCGTGAACACTTGATTATCTAGACAGATTGCGGTTCAGTTGATTTCTAGACTTCGAAGAAATACATCGTGAGTGAAAATTAATTCACAAGGAATAAGAGAAATGTTACAAAATTATTTTTCGGAAAGTGAAGATTTCCTTCTGCTGAAGAAAGCTCTTCCGAAGAAAGTTTAGATAGTGAAGTTCCGATGAATAACGATCCAGTTAATTGTTCGAGGAATTCCGAGGAACTGTCGGATTGGATATCGTCTGCTACTGGAGAGAGTTTAGTGAAGCTCGATAGTTTGATTATTTCACGTAGAGAAGCTAGTGGAGTAGCACTTCAAAACAAAAGTCCTTTTGAAATATGCCGACTCCTTCTGACGGATGAGATTTTAGAAATTACGATTGAATAGGAATAATCGCCTAAGTACGTGAAAGGACACCGACCGGACTGAATTTTTGAAATTTCTAGGACTGATGATATACATACATGGGTCTCGTCAAGTACTTAGCAATGACAGATCTTTGATAAATCAATTCGTTGTTAACACTATGTCCCGTAACAGATTTCAGATTCTCCTAAGATTTTTACATTTCGCCGACAACGAAGATAGTGGTTCGACTTCTTCAAAAACCTATAAAGTGGACAGAATTATTGAAGAGCTGCTTTACAATTGTAAAGTTTATCGGTCAGCAGCCGAACAATTGGTTATCGACGAAAGCATGATACCCTTTCGTGGACGCTTGGGATTTACACAGGAAAATCAGACACAATAACTGGACGCTCTCTGTCTTGTAATGTTTGTCTGCATTGGAAATTGGAAAGCCACAAGGGAGGTGAACCATATATGTGCCTGAAACATTTTCAAGATTTTCATTAAACCTGAACTAAGCTTGTGAACCATCATTTGTTTGTTTTTTTTTTCTTATAGTACCATGAATATGTTTTAATATTTTTTTTTAATTTTTACCTTTCTACTAATGAAAATAAGAAAAGATTTTTTTTGCTTTTATGGAGTTACGCACTTTGAAGGTATTTTTTTGGTACTTGGCAAAGATGCGAGTTTTTTCCAATTGAAGTGTGATGCAAAAGACAGTTACTGAAAGTATTCTGCCAGTTTTATTATAATATTTTGTTTTTCAAACCCGTAAGGACAACAAATTTAAAAATCTAACTATGCATCACCGGTGATGCATTGGCCCCTGGGGAATGACACTTCCCGTGTTCACCGCTGATGCACTGGCCCCTGGGGAATGACACTTGCCGTGTTCACCGGTGATGCATTGGCAGCCAAAGTGAAGTAAATTTCTCAGACTTAAGTTCAACACCTCTCATTTGTGCTGATACACTTTGTTTTTCTTAGACCTGGCCGCACAAACCTGTAGGGTGAGCCGCATGCGACCTGCTTGCTTAGAGGCTAATAAGTCTGGCCTATATGATATCTCTAATGTTCGTAGCGTTTTCCAAGGGAAGACATCAATGGTATACAATCTATCTGCTTCAGGGACGTACCGAACACACATTTGTTAGGGGGGTGAAAAGTAAAATTTGCCGACTACATTTGAAAATTCACCAATTATAATTAGAGGTACGGAAATTTCGTTTTTACGCAATAACGAGATGCGAATTTCGGCAAAAATTGTTCCGGAGATCATTTCTTATTCGTAAAATCGCAGTTAGAGGATCAGAATGGACAACATGTTGTGGGAACATATGGGAACCGTACCCATTGTTAAATGCAGAGAGTTTGCTGAATCATGAGCAAGATGGCTTGTCGAACACCGAAAAACCTCTTTAGTTGTAGGTTTGATGAATGAACTTTGTTTTCTGCAATGCGTTTTTTTTTAGAGAGAGCTTTTCTCTTGGTTCGGCGGGCCCCGAAATCGCAATGAAGTTTACATAAAGATAAAGGCCGCATATGCCGCAGTTTCTAGTTTTGCCGTTACTGTAACTCCTTGAGGAGTGGTCTTGTCGACTAGTATCTACGTGTGTTGTTTGAATTCGCTGATGCAGTTGGTAGACGTTTTTTTTTTGTGCAACGCGAGTCTTGAAAAGTTGTTTAACTGTGAATCTACATAATTTCTATAGAGTTGTAGAAAATTAAAATAACTACAAGAAAATTTACAAAAGTAAGTGTTTATGCAAATTTCAGCGAAATTTCTAATATCCAAAATTAGTTTATGTGAAATTCCTGTTTTTTATTTGCGAAATTTCGGTATATCTAATTATGATATATTTTTTGAGCGTTCATGTAAACATCAGAAAATAAAAGACAAAAACACGAAATTTGATTCAACCAGTTAAGTTGTGACCCACCATAACTTAATTTTGGACCATCGCTCCACAATTCGATGTAAATCCATTTTATCGACAATATCCTTTGCAGAAAACATTAGCATCGAATTGTTGATTATTAGTCTTAATTTACTAAATGATTGCTCACTCGAAGCTAAGGTCACTGGACATGTCAAAATAAGCTGAATAACCTTGTAAGCTATCAGTCCTTAGTTTGAAAGCCTCTCTCGCTATCATCCTAAAATTTTGACACTCGAAGCAATTATCAAGAAGAATTTGAATTTCAGCATGAAGGCATTCCTGTCGGCCGAAATTTGAAATATGTCTTGAAATGGTTGGAGCAGTTTAGCTGTTTTTTCCAATTCTTCTGTGGAATTCGAGATAAAAACGTCAAGAAGGATTTTTGACTCTTTTCGGTAAAATGTTGCAAAGTCTATTTCGGCTGTAGTTTGAGATGATTCGTCTCCATTTTTTCCGGAGCACGACGAGTTCGGTGTTGTTTTTTGTAGCCAGATTCAGGTTCAATATTTATTTTTCTAAGAAAATCGTGGAGCTTTGAACTAACGCATTGATTTCGCTGTCGTTGTTAATGTCTTTAAAATTCTTTATTGTACTGCGAATGAGTTTCACAGCGTCAATAATGTCAAGGTCCTGAGCTTCCAAATTTTCAGTCAAACTTTTAAATTTAAACATGAGTTTTATGTTTTCATGCCGAATACCTCTGTTAATAAGTATGCACATCCGATTACATACTTTTAGTATTGTAACTTCAAATGTTTATATCCTTAAACATCGACAGGTATTCTTTTGTAAATTTATTAATGCCGAAAATCGCAATCCAACATATTCCCACTGAGGTCAAATTTGCCGACTACGGATGAAAATTGAAAATGTTAGAGGGGTGAGACACCCCCCATACCCCCCCTTAGCTACGTCCCTGATCTGCTTATTTTAGATAATTTCCTGGGGTCATTTATCATGGGAATTGGAGCGTCTTCGAAGAACTGATTTATTTTGGATCAACTATATTTATTTGTGGCTAGCACTTCGATCTTGATAAGAGATTGCGACGGAACTACGGATAAAACGTGTGTTCAAAATTCTGAGGATGTCCTTTCTGATCTATCGAGGGAAAACATATTTGGCAGTGGCGCAACTACGGGAGAGGCTAAGGGGGCTAAAGCCCCTCCCAAGCCCAAAAGTTGCGAAAGAAAAATTTGGGAAATTGGAGAACACTAATTGCACTTTACACTGATGCTTATTGTAAATATTTCATTATACGTTTTGACGAGGAAAAGCCAAATCGTTCATTGCTTTTTTTGCACGAGTATGTAGAGTGCACTTCAGAGTATGCTTAACAGATTTTATTATCCTTCAAACCTTTTAAAGTTTCTTAGTGATTTGTCACACTTAGCAGCTATAGGATATACTACCGCGGAACTTCAGGACCAACGTCAACATCTTTCTAATAACCCAGTGGTGCCCAATCTTGTTCAGTCCGCACCCGCGTTTGCGAAATTTGCTGAGACTGGCGCCACTCGGAAAAATTTTAGCCAAAAACCGAAAATGGGAAATCTTTGCATTTCCACCATTATAATATAGTGTAGTGCTAGCTCGCGGACTTTTCCGTTAATTGCTTTATTTTGTTTATAACTTCGGAAAGCTGTCAAAATACGAAGACATGGTTCGCCATAAATTGAGCAATCACACACTGATCTTAGAAGTCTAGTTTTTTTTTTGTAGTATAAATTATGACCAAGTCCAATGCACAGATTTAATAATAATCCAAATAGGTACTCGTATGCCCACACGTAAGTCAGAAAAATGTTCAATAATTTTTCATTCCTGCATGGAAAAAGGACAATTTATTGTTTGTTAGTGAAGTTTTGAAACTTTTGGACATTTTTGAAACGTACGCAACATGATTTCCGTCGGAAGTTCGGCTGTCGTCATAGCAACAAGACTTATTTTTGGTGTGGATTTGGATGTTTACTGAAAATCGGATTTTTTTTTGCTCAACGTTACGTCGATAAATAAAGAAGTGCTATTACTGGAGCTACCACAATCTGAAGGTGATCTGATAAATGAAGAGATTATCAAATGAAAATTATTTCAGCACGAGCCTTAAGGTCAATATCAATTGATTTCGGCCCAAAATGTTTTCAGCGGTCTTCTAGCCAAAGTATAAAAATAAATTCATTGTTACAGCGATATATATAAGTTATACTCACGCCCCCTTCCCAAAGCGTCACGCCTCCCCAGGGGGCGTCCCGCACAGTTTGGGAATCACTGATATAACCCCTCACAAAATATTTTGCTGCATATGTACCTGTTACTAGGTCCTAAAAGTTAATAAGATTTGGGATTATGACAAAATGTAATTACTTCTTATCATTTGATCACATGTATGGATTTATGTTTCAGTTTTGTTTTGTTTTCAATCAGGTTTTTATAAAAATGAGAGATATAATGTAGTATGACATTACGCATTTTCACAACGCTATGCAACGAAAAAATAAGGGTGAATGCAGCAGGACCTAGCAACACCACCCTATAGGGCCATTATGGGAAAATACAGCCATCACCTGCAACAACATCCTCAAATGACCAGAAATATGGATGGTCTTAGCCCCTTCTAGGACAACATCCTGGTTGCGCCACTGATATTTGGCATACATTCTATCGCATTGATGAGGGCCAGTGAAGTTTCTTCCCCTGACGTACTTGATATAATGTCCATCGTTATACTTTTTCCCGCTATACGATCTTCTGCTTACCTATTCCTCTATAGTTAAATCTCATGCTTACCACATGTCCTTCACTGTTACTACTCAACTAGTGAAACACCAACGTGAGTATATGATTGTACGCATCCTGCGAGACTTAAATCCTTAAATGGGTCAAATGAGTAAACAGTTATGCCATGGTGTGGTGTAGTGTGCCTTTCTTGATATCAATCAGTATCCTCTCTGTCTAGATGCAATTCAACTTTGTCGAATTATGATTTTGTCCTCTTATGGATGACAGCTGCTCAAGTTTTCAGTCCTTTAGTAAGTGCACAATGCTGTACATTTCGTTGTACACTTTTCAATGCTGTACGGCAGGTGGAAATGCTGTACAGTACAGCGAAATGCTGTACGTATGGTCACCTTTCTTATACCCAAAATCGATCCATTGTGACACCATCAAGATAAATGTACCTTTTGTAAACGGTTATGCCTAAAATCAGCCCGTGCTCGTAAGGTTTTTCTGACTACCGAAGAGCTCACATCACAGAAAACTTCAATATCGAGAAAATTCATTGAACCAAGAAAACGTCTCGGTTTGTAGACAAGAGTGGAATCATCAAATCTTCACTCTCCTCACTTGACCACTGAAATACCGAACCTTTCGTGTATTTGTTTTCCTCATTAACCGTTCCGTATTAATCCCTACGCTATAATCACCATTAAAACTACCCTCTTTACCATGATGGCTCTCTCTCTCTCTCTCTCGCTCTCCACCTGAATGTTTACACATTTTCTTTTCCCCACCAAACGATTAAGCGTTCATTGTCGTCACTTATATCCTGACCACCTTGCCTTCATCGTCATTATCCTCATCCCCGGAAGACATTAGGACGCATCATAGCATGACACCAACCGGAAGTTTGATTTCCTTGATGCTTCGCCATAAAGTCCTGGTCCAGGTGTATAGAACTTATTTAAGAGAGCGCGAGGAGAGCGTCAACTTATCTTATCGCCGTAACACCTCAAATCAAGCATGCGGATGCTTTCGGTCTCCATCATAATTTTCCCTTGGGCGCATCTTTACCCTGGAGGGTTTTTTGTTTTTCATTGCTTTTATAGAGACATGAAACTTTTTTCGTTGTCTATTGTATGTTTTGTTTCGAAAAAAAAACTCCCAAGAAAAAATTCCTGTGTTGGATGATAATTATCATGTTGCGAGCAAGTTGATCGAGAGCACGCAAATGAGATGCGAAGCAAGAGGAGGGGAGCAAATTCGAATTTCCATCTTTGATTCGTTTCCTGAAGAAACTCAAGTTTTTCTTCTCCTTTTTGTGTTTTGTCGTGTTCAATCAAATGGACTGACTTAGTCGTATAAAAGGCAGGATGATTTCCTAGTAATGAAGGCCAATGGCAATAGGATGATAAATTTGAAATGGCTGGGGTTTTGTGCACACCGCTATCGTTTATCACCTTAACATTTTCCAAGGACGAAACTATCCCAAATATTGTACCGCACACACAATCAACAACCATATCTCATAAGGGATTTAATTAAGACCTCCAACGAGGGCTATCTGTTTCCATATTCTGCTTTAAATACATTTATGATTTATCCCCCCTGGCAGCCATAGCCTTACCATATGTGGATACGGCTCCGACTTTGTTCCTGTATGCTTGTTTCATGTATGGTATAACAAACCGTTTACAATTCCATTTCGTTGAAAACCCCAAAACCCAGATATACACTCACTATCTACGCAACTATTATTCCTCTCCTTTCAATATGCTGAAAGCCAGTGGAAATGAAGTCCTTTGTGTGGCTTTGAATATTTCACTAGCGTATTCATAATGTACTTCATTTAGATAACCAAAGAGAGTAAAGACTCGTTCCAGGCATATTCTCATCTGTTTTGCGTTCACCTTGCTTGCAGGATAATCTCATTCTCCGTCATGTTCTCATTTTTAGATACACACGCGAAAACCAAGATATCAGTCGGTAACAGGTGTAAGCTTTCGACATTTATACGAGTGTGAAGAATCATCCGCTGTGAGACTTTCATTTGAATTTCTATATGGGTAATCAAAATCGCATACTGAAAAATACATTAAACACGGTAGAAAGGACCTTGCAAGAGTCGAAAGTTACAGCTCAGGCGCAAAGTGTGTTGCGGAGGTATTTAACGTTTTTGGTAGACATTGGCAAATTGCTATACGACGGAATGAATTTGAATATTTCCAAGAATTGCTGTAGTATCCTACGTACTCATATATGCATTGTCTCTATTTTTGTTATTGTGAATTGCCGGAGAAAATTTCAACTGGAAAATTCATGGAACAGATGGCGCTTCAATTTAGCAGAGAATGGAAAATTTGTACGTGTGCATACTTGGAGGAATATAATAATCAAAGTGAGAAAGCATAGAATTTCTATTCTGATATGAACGAGGAAAGCATGTTTCAAATGGGAATTCTTAGCCAGAGGCTTATAATATGCTTTTGGCTTCAGGGAGATGCCGTCATATTCTGTATTTTAATTAACTCTGTAAATTTACTTGTATTCTTGATTTAAGCTCAAACAAACGATACTACATTTTATTAGCGAAATAATACCTGAAATACCCCTTGGTAAATTCGAGAAGAATTTGTCCCTTGAATGAATCATTGATCATTGTATTTCAAGGTGTATTGTAGAATGAGTGCTGTATTTACATCTGCAGCGCCTCAGGTTACTTAACGTGATAGGTGACAGAAAACGTTTAACTCAACCACTAAAGCAGCATCTTCGAGGCATGCCCATGATAGCTTTTACTTAACGATTAAACCCTATCATGGTTTAGCGATGTGCCGACAACTCATCCTAAGAAAAACTTCAAGTCAAGAAACCTGAAACAAAAGCCTCGGATTGGACGGATACAAAACAACGACGACCCCGCAAACGAACAACTGATTACTCTTTCGGATCCTGGAATGTACGCTCCCTGAACAGACCGGGGGGCCTTAAGGGCCCTCCTGGATCAGGTAGAACAATACAAGCTGAGCATAGTTGCAATCCAGGAAACTAAATGGCTCAAAAGCGAGATTAACGACCTCAATTCGCACACTATTTTTACGAGTGGTAAAGAGGAGGGCAACAAGGAGTTTGGAGTAGCTTTCATCGTGAATAAGCGGCTCAAGAACCACGTTATCGGCTTCAAACCCATCCACGAGCGACTATGTGCGATCCGCATTAAGACCCGTTTCGCTAATCTCTGGCTCATTAATGCGCATGCCCCTACAGAAGTAGAAGAAGACGCGATTAAGGACGAGTTCTACAACGACATAGAAGCACTCTTCGACTCACTTCCATCAAACGACGTCAAGCTGCTGCTAGGAGACTTTAACGCCAAAGTCGGAAACGAAGGCTGGCATAGGGGAACTACTGGAGGTCATAGCCTCCACGACGAAAACAACAACAACGGTATGCAACTTATCGACTTCGTGAGCGGCAGAAACTTGATCACTTCCCTCATCGACGAATCCATTAGCAGACCTGGAAGTCTCCAGATGAATACACCGTGAACCAGATCGACCACGTACTGATCAGCAAGAGATGGGCTTCTAATGTCCTAGACGTTCGATCCTATCGAGGAGCCAACTGCGACACCGATCACTATTTGGTGAAGACGACCTACGACGAATCTCTTCGGTGCACCTAACGAGAATCAACCCTGCCAAGATCTTCGAGGTAGACAATTTGATTGATGATGCCACTGCGGCTGCGTATACTACAGCACTAGAGGAAAAACTGTCGCCCATGCTTGATGACATCAACAATTTAGGCATCCATGAGTTCTGGGAGGAGCTCAAAGACAGCATCAAGGGGGTCGCAGAAGAGATCGTGGGCTATAAAGGCCGGCGCAGACGAGCAGACTGGTTCGACGACAAATGCAGGGCCTCGATTGAGGCGAAAAATGAAGCCTATCGCCAATACACACAACGCGCATCCCGAGCCAAGAAAGAAAGATACAACGAACTTCGGCGAGTATCTGATAGGTTAATTAGACGCAAGAAATGCAACATTATGGCGAGCAGTTACGGCAAATAAACCAAAGATTAGCCAGTAAGAACATTAGACAGGCGTACAAACTCATAAATAATGTTAAGAACGAATATCAACCCAGGACAAGCCTATGTAAGGACAAGGATGGTAACATCATCAGCGACATCGAAAGCGTCAACAAACGATGGGCCTCACATTTCGAAGAGCTCCTCAATGCACCATCAACATCCCCCGCGGAGCCAGCTCTTGAGCAGTTAGCCGAACCAGGTCCTCCCGTTCTACCCCATCAGTAGAGGAGGTGAGTCTTGCCATACAGTCGCTTCAAAATAATAAAGCGTCCGGCGCTGACGATATCCCAGCAGAACGGCTGAAGCAAGGTGGAACGTGCCTGACCAACGCTGTACATGTGCTACTGCTGAAAATATGGAACGACGAGGTAATCCCCGAAGATTGGCGCAAAAGCATAATCTGCCCAATCCACAAAAAGGGTGACAAGCTGAAATGTGAGAATTACAGAGGCATATCATTAGTTTGTACGGCCTATAAGATTTTATCAAAAATTCTTGAAAAGAGAATCAATCCGTACGCAGAACAAATCATTGGCGAGTATCAAGGTGGCTTCAGACCTGGTCGTTCAACGACCGATCAGCTTTACACAGTGAAGCTACTACTCCAAAAGTGCTGGGAATACAACATCGACGTATACCTACCAAATCTTTGTCGACTTCAAGCAGGCATACGACAGTATCGATCGAAGTGTACTGTACAACATTATGCTGAATTTTGGTATACCGGCAAAGTTAGTGCGACTCACAAGGATGACGATGACTAATACCGTCTCGCAAGTCAAAGTGCAGAACCGACTCACTGACCTATTCGAAACTCGTACTAGACTCAAGCAGGGCGACGGGCTGGCGCCGACGCTCTTCAACCTTGCTTTGGAGTATGTAATGCGAGCCATGAATATGGACAGCAGCGGAACGCTACTCATCAAGTCGACTCAATTAGTAGCGTACGCCGACGATATCAACATCATGTTTCGAAGGTTGGGTGATGCAGAAAGCCTTCTGCATAACCTCAATAACGCCGCCAAGGAAGTTGGACTACATATCAACGAAAGCAAAACAAAGGCCATGATGCAATCGAAAAGAAGGACGCCAGCAAATTTAAGCATCACAGTGGGGGACCTTAACATCGAGTATGTAGACAACTTCAACTATCTGGGTTGTAACTTATCGAAGGACGCCAACGAGACCGACGAAATTAAGCGACGGATACAACTAGCCAATAAGACATATTTCTCGGTCCTCCCTATAATTAATTCGAAACTTGCGCACAGGAACACGAAGCTCCGCGTGTACAAAACGATCATCCGACCCGTGCTATGTTATGGCTGTGAAACATGGACCCTTACCCAAGCCTCCGAAATTTTGCTAGACCGATTCGAACGAAAGGTCTCTTCAGCAAAGAGCTAAAACGAGTCCCATGACATTGCAATCTGTACTAGAATCAATGCAGACCGGCAGGGGCGTACGCCGAAAAGTATTTCGGGAAGGGTTTTGGCAAAGAGGTTGACGTGCAGCACGAGTGGTTATCATGAAGCTCCTAAGCACAACCAAATTACTGCGATTGTCAAAAGGTACTTCTAAATTTATTTGAAAGTTTGTTTGGTTACTAAATATTACTACATGAATTTGTATTCAAATGTCCTACTTGCACACTTTACTCATTCTACCTATATATGGCGAAAAGGATATTGGCATGATGCCAATTTCTATTTCATTTTCTATGATGCTGAATTCCTTGCTCGTTGCTAGATAGCTTTGCAGATAATTTGTATGATGGTTTGTTGTTGTTGTTGTAGCGGCGCAAGAGAGGGGTGGGGAACTTGTATCATCATTCATAAATCGTAGGCATCCTCTCCTCAAGGTCAAGACCTAAGAAGATCGCAACTTCGATGGGGTTCTCCCATAGTGCGATAGGTGTTAGATGCGTAGGTGCGGCAGTGCAGTCAAATATATGATCCACGTCGTGTGGGCTGGCTCCACATGCTGGACAAATATTTCCAATGCTGTTGTCAATGCGTGACCAAAACGAACTTAGTCTGGAGCAAAATCCAGAACGAAGCTGAGCCAAGGTGGTACGTGTGGCTCTCGGTAGTTGTTGTTCGTCAGCTGAGATGTCGGGTGGTCGAGCGCGAAGGACGCGGTTTACGGATAGCCTATTTGTGGCTTTGGTTACCTCGCTGGTGTGCAGTTGATTAAGGGCCGCCTTGTATGTGTTGGAGTTGTCGAAAGGAACTCGTTTAAACCTTTGGACTTCCCTTTCCATGTCCCTTAACGAACGTCTTACATGACGTGGTGGTGGGGTTTTGTCCATGAGGTCATGATTTGGGTGTAGGCTTCGATGACAACCAACAAGATATTGCTTAGCCAGGAGATCATTGTGTGCCTTGAGGTCTAGCAGCTTAGTTTCTTGGTGCAGGTGGTCTTGAGATGACATGCGAACGCATCCAGTAATGGTACGCATGGCTGCATTCTGGCATGTTTGAATCCGTTTCCAGTTGGTTTTGCATAGGGTATTTGTCCATATCGGTGCTGCATAATTTACCACAGAACGACTGACGGCTTTGTAGGTGGTGAGTAAAGTCTGCTTATCTGTGACCCATTTACTGCCAGCAAGAGACTTCAGGATCTTGTTTCTGCCCTTCATTTTGTCACTAATGTTGTCGGCATGGGTGTTGAATAGGCCGTGATTATCAATTGTGACGCCAAGAATTTTGGGGTGACGGATAGTGGGAACTTCAGTGTCATTTACTCTGATGTTAAGCCGTTGGTTCAATTCTTTGTTGTATGTGGTAAAGAGGGTGGCCGAAGATTTGGGCGCTGATAGCATGAGGTTCTTGTTGTTGAAGAAAAGGTTGAGCACTTCCAAGTAACCGTTAATGAGATCGCACATGTCGGGAATGTCGTTGCCAGATGTCATTATGGTACAGTCGTCAGCATAGGATACAATGTCGATTCCTTCAGGTGGGGTGGGAAGCCCTGACATGTATAGGTTGAACAAGGTGGGGGCAAGTACCCCGCCTTGTCGTACGCCTTGTTTTATCCTTCTTAGTTTAGATTTCCCATTTCTAAACTTGGTGCTGGATTGACGTCCGGCAAGGTAGTTTGCGATCCATTTGACTATATGCGGCGGTGTAGATGAATTGCGGAGATCCGTCAGTAGGAGCGAGTGGCTCACCGTATCAAACGCTTTCGACAGATCTAAAGCCACAAGAATGGTACGCTTAAACGGCGGGGGCTGGTCGATCCCATTGAAGACCTTCGGTCTAGTGCAGTGGTAGTGCTGTGCATTTTTCGGAAGCCGTGTTGGTGATTAGCGAGTTGTATGTGCGTCGCAAGAGTCTTGTGTATCAGCGATTCCAATATTTTCACCACAGGGGATAAAAGCGTGATTGGTCGGTAGGATTCTCCTAAGGAGTGTTGTTTACGAGGTTTGGGTAACGGTATGATGCGGCCTCTCTTCCAAATTTCTGTTCGTAACGAAAGGTTCATCGTGGCAGTGATATACGAAGAGTGTCTGCCAGCTCTCGAGGAGGCAGACCATAAACTACGCTTCGGCATACGTAATGCTAAGCTAAAAGTGTTCCGATCGAATTCGGAGGACGACCAGGATCCGGTGGACGGAGCCAATGACCTACTAGAAGAAATGAACATTGAGGCAGCGGAGGCAGTAGATCAGCATGAAGGTAGTGCCAGGGCCGGCGCGAGCCTCTGCCGCGCCCTAGGCGAAAGTTGCATATTGCGCCCCTTGGCTAGGGAAGGGAAGTGTGGGGGGAGGGGGGGTTAGTGGTTTATTTGGAAGTTCCGGATTCATTCAAAAACCTTAATAGGAGGCGAATTCATATTTTTTATTACACAAACTTAACAAAATTATATACACAAATAAAAAAATATAACGCAAAAAAAAAATAAAAAAAAATATCAAAAAATTAAACAGTTCTGATTCAAAAGAAAAATTAAACGCTATAAAGTAACATGTTTTTTCGTACTCTTATAATAAAATTAAAGCCTTTTCATTTAAAATTTTAGGCCCGTATTTATGAACATTCCTTAACTTAAGGAGACTTTTTTGTCTGCTTTGACCAGGGTTGTGCTTTGTTCCTGAGTCACCGCCGCTATGCGAAAGTCCACAGGTCAAGGAGACCTTGGGTCAAGGCTGCCGAAATTCAATAAATTAAATGTCATTGCCATACTTTTTCATAGAAAAAAAAGTCTCCTTAAGTTAAGGAATGTTCATAAATACGGGCCTTAGTCTTTTGTTGCCTAATTTGGTTTTAAAACGACACTTTACGTGCTTTACATTCAGCAAATTTTGAAACTAATTCAGATAACTCGATGTCTCGAGATATTTCATGCTCAATAGATATTGTCGCTAACCCAACTAATCTTTCCTCCGACATAGTTGAGCGCAAGTACGTCTTAATTAATTTTAATTTAAAAAAACTGCGATCTCCACTTGCAACAGTGACAGGAAAAGTCAGCAAAATTCTTAAAGAAATGTAAATATTAGGAACAATACTCTGCAGATTATGTTGTGCAATAAACTGAAGAACTTCGCATGGGTTCATTGTTTTAGGAAGTCTTCGCAATATACATAATAGTTCTGAAAATAGATCATCTCCATCGATATCTTTGTTAACGTTATGCTTTAAGGCCTTTTCAAAATTTTGACACTGTAACCGAATTTGATTTTCATTTTTAAATTTTAAATTGTAAATGTCATAAAGAAATCCAAATAATATACAATATTCTTCCATCTGCAAAAAACGGTCCTGGATTGCATTTATAGCTTTATCTAAAACCGGAAAATAAAACGCTACTTTATGTTTGGTTTTCGGGTCTGTAACTGGGTTATCTTCTGCCTCGAAACCAAATTGTCTTTTAATTTTTCGCTGCCTAACAGGTACACTTGGAAAATCCGTTTCCACTTCGAGCTCTGTCGCAAGAACTTTAGCATCTGCCAATTTTTGTTTGTAGCTTTCATCAGATCTATGTACAGTCTAATAGAAAATCTTTAGTATTTTGAGCTGTTGCGTACACGAAAATATGTCGGCATTCTTACTTTGTAATAATTTGCTAGTGACGTTAATTTCGAAAAGGATATTGTACCACGTTACGAGTGATACTAAGAATTTAAATGAACTTATTCCATCTGCAATGCCCTTCGCTTCAACGCGTGTCTTATTCCCACTGTAAGCTGAAAGGTTTGGGTCTTCGAAAATCTCAATAAGTGCATCGTATATTTTGGATATTTGAAATCGCAAAGGCTTCATTGCATCAATGCGACTCTCCCAACGTGTTTCACTTAGAGGCTTTACAGTTAACTCTGTTATATGTTTTTTAAGAATTTGCCAACGTTTTGTCGAACCAGCGAAAAAATTGTAAATTTGTTGAACCATATTAAAGAAATTTGTAGCTTCTAGACAACAACTTGCAGCATCATTGACAACTAAGTTTAAAGAATGGGCGCTGCAAGGAACAAAAAAGGCTCGTGGGTTTATATCCAGTATTTTCCGTTGAACACCATTTATTTGTCCTTTCATGTTACTCCCGTTGTCGTATCCCTGACCTCGTAAGTTAACAATCTGTAATCCCATTTCTTCAAGTTGATAGATGATTGTTTTCGATATAAAAGCACCAGTTGTTTCCTCCAGTGGAACAAACCCAAGGAAATGCTCTCTTATGACTACTTTGGGTTGTTGCATTTCCAGACTAATTATATCGACAAACCTGACTATAATAGTCATTTCCTCTATGTGGCTGACATCGGGGGTACAATCAAGGATAATTGAATAATATTTCGCTAATTTAGCATTGTTTACATTTTTTTTCTAATGGCTCGAGATAGCAGCTGCATTAATTCATTTTGAATATCTTTGCCAAGGTAATGGACAAGCAATTTGCCATCTTTAATTTTTGGCAAATGTTCATTCATCACAGGATCGAATAATGCAAGATATTCAATGAATTTTAAGAAGTTGCCATTATTAGGGTCAAATAATTTATCGGTTGAACCCCGAAAAGCCAAATTTTGTTCACCAAGCGTTCTTACCAAAGCTATTAAACGATGTAAGATTTGTTTCCTATAGCCTTCTTCCTGGTTTACTTTGTTTTGGAGGGCAGAGTCAATCGTTTTATTTTCCCGCAGACGTAGCTCAAGTTCTCGCCACATATGATAGTTATCAATATGGTTTGCATTGCGTTCATGTGAAGAGAGGATTTTACTTAGATTTTTCCAATCATTACATCCTTCACGACTTAGAGATGTTTCTCGTTTATTGCTGAATAACTTGCAGCAAAAACATACAACTGAATTATTTGATGGGGAATAAACCAACCATTGTCTGGATACTTCTTCTCCATTGGGCATTTGTCTCTTAAAGTGAACTGTAGTAAACCTGCGGTTGATGTTGTCTTTGGGGAATCGACTATCTATATTTTGGCGAGGACCGCGTGAGATAATAATTTGGCGCATATTATCATTTATCGAAACAGGCCAAGTACCAGGATCTCCATAATCAATAGACGCTGTTTCCTCATTGTGAACAGATTGTAACGCTTCTATCACCGAAGTCACGGTTTCCTCTTTGTTTGACGATTGTTTTTCAGTGGCTGGTGGGGTAGTCAAAGTACTGCATTCAAGTATTTCCGGTTGATTATCTTTTCTTAAAAACCCCATAAGTGAGTTTTTAAGTTTAGCGACCACCAATAATTGCTAGCGGAAAAAGGACAACTTCTCTATTGATAAATATTACTTTTATATTACATTATCAGCCAAATTTACCTAATTTTCTAATAAACTTCACTATCTTTAAAAAGGTTGCAAACTAAAAACTTCACTCTGTCGAAAATTTTAGATTACTGACGTAGAACAAATTTATTAAAACCAGCAAACCTCTTTTACCAAAATTCTGCACATGCATTATTTGATCAACGATTTGGTTCGAATTTTTAAACAACATTTCGTCGACGCTCGGTCCTTTGATAATATTTAAGGCGCGATAAACATGTTCATGATGCTTGCAAAAGTTTTCCTGGCCCACTTGAAACTATTTTGCGCGCGTAATGCAATTTGTATGCACCCGAGTCTCGTATTGATAAAGCAAACCAAACATAGAAATCAAATTTAGAAGAGCATCATCAACACAATTCTCGGGCGCATACAATTATCATTTCCCGCGCAAAATATGTAGGTACCGCTTTAAATACCGGGTGTTATACACTGGGAGACATTCCAATAAGAAAAGCCTTTGATTATAAAACGCCTGCATCTTAGCTACTCGTATATTCAAATTCAAAGAAATGTACGGCTTGAAAGTTAATGATTATTTCAAATATTATAAGATGTGTGATATTTGTCTTCGCCGTAAATGTTTTTACGCCCATGAGCGTGGCGCCCCTGAGTATTGTATTCTTGAGCTTGGCGCCCCTGAGCTTTACGTCCCTGAGCGTGGTGCCCCTGATTTCGGCGCCCCTGAGCGTGGCGCCCTAGGCAACCGCCTACTTTCGCCTATCGACGCGCCGGCCCTGGGTAGTGCAGATTAATCTACAGCACTCGAAGCTTGCCTCGGATAACTTACTAGTCTTCTTAAGGGAGGAAGACATAGACATAGCACTTGTCCAGGAGCCCTGGGTTCGCGATGAATCCATCAGAGGGTTGGTCGACAAGCAGTACATTCTCTTCTACAATAGCGACAATCCGGACCAAGGTAAACCAAGGACTTGTATTTTAGTAAAAAAATGCATTAATGCTTTCCTTTGCCCGCAATATAGCACATCAGACCTAACAGTTGTTAGAATAGAAGTTACAGACATGGGTGAGCTGTTTATCTCATCAGCTTACCTGGCCCACGGAAGGCCGGCGCCTCCAGAGGAGCTGGAGCTCCTAACTACATTCAACACCTCGAGGAACTCAACCCTTTTGATAGGGTGCGATGCCAACGCCAGACACACCTTGTGGGGAAGCACCGAGTTAAACGGAGAACAACTCACACTATCAGACAGCTCAAAGTATCTTGGAGTCGTTTTAGACACAAAGCTTAGCTGGAAACTAAACATAGAGGAGCGTGTTAAAAAGGCCTGCGTAGCCTTCTACGCCTGCAAAAGAATCTTAGACAAAAGATGGGGCACCAAACCAAATGTGATATTATGGATCTACACAGCAATTGTACGTCCTATCTTAACATATGGGGCACTGGTCTGGTGGCCAGCCCTCAGTAAAGAGTACAATGTAACGAATTTAGGCAGGGTGCAAAGATCAGCATGTCTTAGCATTACAGGGGGAATGCGAACATGTCCGAGGGATGCTTTGAATGTAATTCTGCATCTTCTGCCGATCAACCTTTTTATCAAAGAACTAGCGGCTTGTGGGCGATCAGGCTTAAAGAGTCTGGTCACTGGATTGCCAAGCCATATGGCCACTCTGATATTATTAACCAACTGCCACAACATACAATCGACGCTACTACGGACTATTCTATAACTACACTAAGTTTCGGGAAGAACTTCCATGTAAGATTTCCCACCAGAAGCCAGTGGACAGCGAGTGTGCTAACAGGAGAATACGATTTCTCCTTTTTTACAGATAGATCAAAAATGAATTGTGGTGTGGGTGCAGGAGTTTTCTGCGGCATACTCAATATCTCAGAATCCTACCGTCTGCCTAATCACGCCAGCATTTTCCAGGCTGAATTGTTTGCAATCATGAAAGCTTGTCACGAACTTGGAAATATACAACATAACAAAAACATAGCCATCTGTTCCGATAGTCAGGCAGCTATCATGGCACTGAAATCCGTAAGATCATCCTCCAAGCTCGTTAAGACCTGTAGAGAAACGTTGAACAATCTTGGAGAAAGACACACAGTCACCCTACTTTGGGTGCCGGGACACAGTAACATACAAGGAAATGAAGCTGCAGATGAATTGGCCAGAATAGGGGCAACTCTACAAAGCTCTCATGCGGAGCACGTGAACATTCCGTTGGCAGCAGTCAAAAGTAAAATCTCCGCTTATTATCTCGCAGTTGCTAATCTTAATTGGCGGAGCCTTAAAACTTGCGTAATATCAAGGAAACTATGGCCATCGTATGACCGGAAAAAAACATCCGAGATCTTGACCAGACCGCGAAAAGATATTGCTAGAGTCACAGCGGTAATTACTGGACATTGGCCAATAGGAGACCATGCAGCAAGGCTGCGTATACCCCACAACTCGCACTGTCGCAGCTGCGATAATACAAATGAAAGAGAAACTCTTTTTCATTTCCTATGTGAATGCCCAGGTCTCGCCAGATCTCATTACCGTGCGCTGGGTTGTCCGTTTTTTGGCAGCCTAGAGGAGGCGTCGGAGGCAAAAATCGGCGAGCTGCTTCACTTCCTTAACCTCTCTAAATGGCTCTAAAGCCCTGTTTACATGAGTCGAGTGCATGGTGGAGTGGAGTGGAATTTTTCCAATGCCAAACGAAAAATTGTATGAATTTGAAGTTTGACAGTGGAAAACAGTCCCGATCTACTCTACCGTTTACTCGACTCATGTAAAGGACGCTTTGGTGCATCTACGCCCAAATTTATACTTCCTGTAACCCTCATCCTATAAGCAGTTAACGGATGTCTGTGGTCTCAAAACGGCGCTTATCGTGCTAATTGGGCTCTGGGCAAGTCTCGCCTATGGCCACCACTTTTACCAACCAACCAACCAACGATATACTCTATGGCCGGTGTGTCGAGGTGTTTGAGCATGATCATTGCTATGCCGTCTGGACCAAAGCTTTTGAGTTTTTGGCATTCTTTATGGCCATTGCAACTTCTGTAGAGGTGATTTGGAGATGTTCATCAACTTTAGTGTTTCGGATGTCTCGTGTGATTTTGCGCTTGAGTTTATCCGTAGTTGGGTGTTCGACGAATTGTTTATTGAATAGGTTTGCGCATTTATTATCGTCGCTCACGGTTGAGTTACCAAACTTGATAGAAACCCTCCCTTGAGTTTTAGTGGGGTTGGATAGGTTTCTAACCGTGCTCCAGAGTTTGCTCACACCAGTGTTTGAATTTAGTTTTCTGAGATGTGATTGCCATATGCCTCTCCTGTGGTCGTTGACCTGTTTGACTATGATGTCATTAAGGTCGTTTATCCGTGGGTCACTTGGGTCTGCACTTCTGAGTTGATCCCTAGTTTTTGCCAATTTAGCCGCAGATGTTGGGAAGTTTGGTTTTAGGCTGGGAATGCGGCCTGCTGGAATGTATCTCTTAGCTGCAGTGAGAATAATTCGTCTAATTTGTTTTTGAGCCATACGTACATCACTTGGGGCGGTGAGACTAGCAAAAGCCTCGTTGTTGAACCTTTTAAAGCTGTCCCAGTCAGCTTTGTTGAAGTGGGTGTACGTCTTCTTATCGGGATGGATGAATTTCGACGGCAAATCCAGAGTCAGAATAATTGGCAGGTGATCAGATGATGTTGTGAGGATTGGTTTCCATGAGATGTCATTAATAAGTCCAGGGCTGGTGATGGAAATTTCAGGTGAACTTGTGCAGGATCCAGTGATACGGGTCGGTTTTTCGTCATTTAAAGGGCAGAAATCCGAATCATCCAGTTGGTCGGCGATGATTTTACCTCTGGTGTCGTTTTGAAGGTTGGAATGCCATAAATCGTGGTGGGCGTTGAAATCACCAAGTAGGAGGCGATATTGTCCGTTTAATAATATTGACTTTGTAACCTGTGGGACAGCTGGAGACAGGTGGAATATATATGTTGTAGATTTCAAAGTCAATATTTCCTGATTTGACGATTATCGCTTGCTGCTCCAAGGTGTCATCGGCGGAAGTGACATCAACGACGCTGTATGGCAAATTATTGTGGATGAGCAAAGCCAAACCTCCTCCTGCGTTCCTATCACGGTCTTGTCTGATGACGTTGTAATTCACATATGACCTGAGTGAGTGACTAGAGTTGAGTTTGGTTTCCTGTACTGCCGCTATTTGGATGTGGTGTCTGTCCATGAGTGCTGCTAGTTCAGCGATTTTGTGCTGGAGTCCATTACAGTTTAGTTGGACTATCCTCGTGCTGGTGTAATTTGCATCAACGATACGTGGAGCTGGGGTCAAATTGGGTGGAGCCGGCCTCACAGCATTTGCAGGGGTGGAAGGTGATGATGGTTGGGAACCTTGGTTAGGCAGCTGGTGACTGGAAGAGCTTTGCCTTCTGTTTCCACACCGGATCGCTCTGTAAGATGTTGACCATTGATTGGTGTTGGTGAGTCCCGAGCAGTTCTTGAGGTGGACCCATTGTCCGCAGCATGTGCACTTAACTGACGATTGGACATTGGACCAAATTCTGTTGACGCAAACCGAGCACATCCATGGACCAGGATTCGTCTCGATGCCGGCACGTGTTAGAAGAATGCGGAGCAGCTGGGCCGGCCAGAACTGCTCCACAAAAGAAAAACCGGTGAATGAATGATGATACAAAGTATCCGACCCCTTCTTGCGTCGAAGGGGGTGCAAAATGATGATGGGTGCAAAAGCTCCGTCCTTCTGTCAGTTAAAATTATGTGGTACTGAATATCATATTTTTCGAACATCCAAAATAGTTCGGATGGATGGAACCCCCAAAAAACCCCTACGGCCTGGGTCTTTAGGACACCACATTGCCAGACTCGTACATCATATCTAGTGGTTAGTTTTATCGTATAGACAAAGTACACTCCATTTTCTGAAAGCTTTTACATTTAATTAAATTGTATTTTTGTTTTTGCTTGACTACGCCATTGTATAACATTACGTAATGATTTTTCAACTTCAGTTGATAGCGCTACCAAGCAACATATGGCGTAACTATGCAAAATAATCAATCTTTTAATTCCATATAATGTACAAGCTTTCGGAAAGTGGTGTGCGTGGTGCCTATACGATAAGACTAATCACTATCACTAGATAAGATGTATACGCGTAATCGGCCCTTAATTGGTATGCAAATGCTTTCTTTGACTTAATGGCATGCGCTGGCGTAATTTTTTGAGCTTTTTATAGAACACACCAGTATTGAGGTAAGTGAAATGGCTGATCTTCCTTACTTATTGGTCCCGAGCCCTTATGTGAACTAGGACGAAGAGATGCCAGGTTTGTGATAAGCAGATGGGAAACTAATCTGAGCTAGGTACTTGAGAGATATGTCTGGTTTGCTGAATGTGAGCTAATAGGCACTTGACAAATAAGTCCACGTCCACTTCCGTGCTTTTGTGAAGATTTTAAATCCATACAGTTTACATCGTATCCAGAAGTTATAGTTCCAATATTTGTAACAATCTGCAAGTTTTTTTTCAAGACCAAACTTTCCATGGTCTCTGAACACACTTCCACTTGTCCGTCAGCAGTCTTCCAACTTAACCTCAGAATAATAATAATTAAACGTCGAGAGTTGAATCTTTAAATCTGTCGTGTTGCATGTTGCATGCTTCTAGAGTATACAAAAAATTCAACAACAGCTCTTTTGGCACAATGATGTCCTGGGCCCCTTGATATCTCTTTCATATGTAAAACTAGTCACGAATTCGTGCACCTGTTCACAAACTACTTACCTGGCTGTATGCACAGAAGTGCACAAGAAAACGTGTATCCTTTGCTAAAGTTACGCAGAAAATAAGACTAGAACAACGAGAGACGAAGTGGGGTCTGCCCGCCTTTCAAGGGACACACGTACGACATTATTCCATCTCACATGCATATGCATACATACAAGTTTCATGCTGTCAAAGGAGGAAATGAAAAGCGCTCTCCTTGTAATAAATAACTTGACCATGACATCATTTTCGCTTGTTTTTAGAGGCTCACGAGATTTTCAGATTTTTTTCTCCCTTCGAGATTTTTTTTTTCTGTTCATAAGCTCTACGGCATGAAGTCCTTCAGAACAAGACAGATTTATGTTGCTAGGCCTCTAGTAGTGGACCCATCATATGTGAGTGTGCACGTACATAACTCGTACAATCGTTGACGACTACTGTGTGTGCCACTCAACGTGGCAAGGGATGCTTGAACGAAAAAAATGCCTGCCAGCTTGTGATTCTTCGACCTATGATGAAGATAAAACGTCCATGGTTTGAAGAAGAAGTGATGGCACTGCCTGAATGTTCTCTGCCTGTCACGGACTTAAAGGTTAATAAAATACTCTTGAAAAGATTTCGTTCCCGTTTTTTTGTTCACGGTGAAAGGCCTGCGTAGAGATTGAGCCTTTTTCCTCGACTATTGACACGGCCAATTCACGGACAGTTTCAGTTCTTAAATCTAATCAAAATCTCAGTTTGAAATTAAATACCCCAGTACAACTTCAATAAATAAAATGTTCAGGACAATGAAATAGGAATTCAACACAAGGCAATTTTTGAAACCTCTCGCCATCTCTCTCTCTCTCCACTCCACCCGTCAAGTGGATAAAAGATTAATTCTGCTCTGAAATTGTTCGCACACAGGACTTTTGATAGCCCGCACCTGAAGGAGCTTCTTTTGTTGATGATGTTATTTCGTTGGAAAAAAAGACCGAAAAGAGGAGGCTGTGGAAATATTGTGTTTAGTATTCGACCGTTTTGTTGAATTTTTCGTCGACCTTTTTTTTTCTGGTCCTTCGTCGGTATGAATTGGGGAAATATTTGAAAATTTAATAGAGCACGGTTGAATCGTCAATTGTTCATGCATACCAAAGTGGGTGTTTGACGTGCTCATTTTACCCTGAAAATATAAGCGCTCTCCGTTGCAAGTACCAACGGTGAATAACAATATGGAAAAGTTTTCGGCAATTTGTTGAACTCGATCCGGTGGCGATGTTGGCACTATGGTGATTTTGGAATTTCATGAAATGCTAAAGAATTTTGCCTTTTTGGATAAGTTTAAGGCCGAATTGAGGATTCCGGGAAGTGATGAATTGTGTTCATACTAAAATGTCAAATAATTGTGTTCGATAAGGATTCAATATAACCAAAGTGTCGGGATACCTACACCCATCATAAGTACTCTCTGACTCTCAATTGACTCTCTTTTGGATCCATAGAAAATGTACAGGATATTCCGGTCTTAAGGGCTCCTATCATGCATCAGGTAGAGCATAGTATAGGTGGAGGACGCATGCAACAATTCTATCGTGAGAAATTATCGCCTGCAAAGCTATAAATGAGCGGCTGTGTTCGGTCAATGAAACTCTTCTCGACTCACTTCACAACAAACGACGACATGCTGCTGCTGAGAGATTTCAATCTCGGAAACGAAACCTCACATAGGAGAGTCATTCGAGAGTGAGTGAAAGCAACAGGTTTGGTACCTCGTGGCTCACGTACTAAATAAATTTAGCGAGCTCCCGGTAATCGTCGCATGCACGCTCCGTTCAAGTTCCTATGGTCCTTCTCCGCCAAATCCTTAATTTTTTTTTTTAGTTTGTTTTAAGTGACACATTTAGTGAGATTTGGTTTAGGATCGGAACATAAAGACAGCTTTTTACGAGCATCATTTTAAGGTGGGGTTTCTACGGTAGCATCATAACCTCCTCTACCGACTCCCTCCGTTTTTACATTACGACCTTATATTTGTTAGGAACTTGTTGGCATCAGTGAGGTAGTTGCACATCGGTAACCCTCGCCCTCTATCGGTCGAGATTGTCGATGGAGCGCCGAAACGAGATATCTAACTGACAATAACGGCTGGTGCTACGGTTTCGGCAGATAGGCCTCTCGTTGGAATAGCTTTGGGCCAACGTGTGAATCGATCGATGATTGTCACTAGATATCGATATTTGTTGGATTGTGGTAATGGTCCTAAGATATCCACATTCAGATGATCGAAACGCGAATCTGTTGGTGAGTAGTGTGATGTGTCGGTGAATTTTAGATTTCTGGCAGGTAATGCATTGTTTCGACAATAATTGTGTGATGTCTCGTCTCATGCCTGGCCCGATGAGCTTATTTGTAGCTCGGCCTCCGGGATGTGGCAAGTTGTGCATAGCTTGAAAACGAGCTTCCGATGTGGCTTGGTGATAAATGGCCTTGCCGTGTTGCCGACGATCTGACAGTATAGCATTTTGGTTGAGTTGGGAAACGGTAGCTTGGTTAGTGAAATGCTGTGTTTTCCTTCGAAGATCTCTTTGATTTCAGCGTCTGATTCTTGTTCACGGGCCAGTTCATTGAAGTCGATATATTGCCGTTGGATTCCTTCGATGCGCACCAGGAAGTCAGGAACTACATTGTCTTTTCCTTCTACATGGTGAATGTCAGTCGTAAATTGACTGTGTAAACCGTGCAGATCAATATGCTTTCAATATCTTTGGTGAACTGTTTTATGCTTTGATTGATCGCCAGTACCTCTCGAGAGTACGCGCTCCAACTTCGCTGAGCGTTGTTTAACTTTTTCGAGTAGAAACGAAGCGGTTGTACCGTGTCGTTTGACATTTGGTGGAGCACGCCGCCGATACTTGAGTTCGATGCATCAACTGATAGTACCAAGTGAGCATTTTGCAGAGGGTGTGCGAGTAGTACACAGCATCTGAGAGTTGCTTTTTGAACCGTTCGAATGCTTCTCTTCCTTCCTTTGTCCACTGAATATCTCGTTTGTCGTTTTTGTTGTTTCCAGGGATTAGATGCTGGTCGCGATATCTTGAGTTTCTTCTGCTCCCCGGATGAATCGTCGGTAGAAGTTAATCATAGCGATAAAAAGGCGCAGCTCTTTGGCGATTCTCGGTAGCTTGAATGACGTTAAAGCTTCTTCAGATTTTCTGGCAATAGTGCGATTCCGACTATGTGTCCGAGGAATTTCACTGACGGTTGACCGAACTTGCATTTGTCTAATTTGATTGACATTCCGTGTTGCTTGAGGCGGCTGAATACGATGCGCAAGAATACCATCTACGAGGTTTACTGTCTAAGGGTCACCTAGCCTATGGCTTTATACCCCGGTCCTTGCGAAAGCGGTTTGGACCTCCAGCATATTTACTGACACGGATCTTGATGTCAGATGGGGATTTCTCCATCCGGTGAATGCATTCACCTTCAGGAACCCAACCCCGGGGCTGCATCACCAGCTCGATGTCTTGCTTAACAACCGACAGCCCCCTCGAGACCAACGCCAAGATGGGAAGGGACCATGGTCCCCTGGGCTCACCCATCCCCGAGGTACACTATTCGCTATGGACTTCTCCATAGCAGGTGTGATCCTCCTTCGGCCCCCTATTGGTTAAGCCTTACGTCGAATTCGGGCATGCACACCCCAGGCTCGTTGGACCTGTGACTACGCGTCTGTGCAGACAACGTAGCGCTGCTTTTCACATCCAGGTGGCCCCTTCAGTTTACTAGTCAGCAATGCGACTCAGGCAGTGTGGTCATCAATCCACAAACTAGCTAGATATAGGCGCGTAGGCATTTTCCACCAAGGCCGTTCTCCCTAGCTAGCCCCTTCTCGACTCGGGTCATGCGGAGCCGTCACCTCCGAAGCTCACACGACTTCCATATGATGCACCCCCCCCCCACCAGAGGACATCAAAATCGTGCTAGGCCTTTAGTGCTTCCCTCCCGCAAACTATGGGGGGAGGTAGGCACGCCAAGAGCCACCCGTGCATAACTCAGGAGCACGGGACCGTTAATGCCCGAATGGTCTTTGTACAGATCCTCGCCATGGCGTATCAACTGTACCAGGGACCCCCTTGCGCTACTAGGTCCGTGGTGTCGTAACTCACCAAAGATCTCTGTCCGACTACAAACAGCCTTCCGAGCTGAGTGTCACACGGACACAAACCCCCCTGCGGGGAATACGATGCGCAGATGTTTTTCGTGTTCTTCTTCGTTATTGGAGGCGATGCAGATGTCGTCTAGGTATGGTACTACGAAATCGAGTCGACGCAGTACGCCGTCGATGTGTCGTTGAAACGTTTGTCCGGCGCTGCACAAACCGATAGTCACGTAAACAAATTTAAACAATCCGAACGGTGAAATGATTGCCGTTTTCGGAATGTCGCTCGGGTTGAGGGAAATCGATCGTTGAAAAAAAAAATATTTTCCCGAGGCTCATCGTGTTTAGCCGACTGTCTTTAGTTGTGTTGTTGTGTATATTGGCAATTTGTTTGCTACGTTGACCAATAGTTTCCCATGGCATAAGAAATCGGCGCCGCTGATGGGACTCTAGATGTCTACTATGCTGAATGTCCAATCGAAATTGCGGCGTAGTCCAAGATTGACTTTGATGCGTTTCTTGCCGTAGGTGGTGATCGATTGGCCGTTTGCGGCGTAGCATTTCGCCGTGATGGGTTTCAGATTTCATTATTGTTAATTTGTTTGCAGTGGGTGGTATGACAGTGTTGGTGTTTGCTCCATTTTGTTTGCTCTACCATACAGTATGAGCGATCACAGCATCATTGAGGTTCGTATGACCTTCAATGATGCTGAGGGTCGCTCGGGTGGTGGCGGTGGTGGATCGGGTGAATCAGGTGGTGGTAATCGGGATATGGTGGTGGGTAATCCTTTGTTTAGGCGTTGGTCCCAATATGGCTGTAACTGGGCAGTCTTTAAGGCTCGAATGAGGGAAGCGTTCGACCGCTTTCCCTTAGTCGAGTTCTCATTGGCTCCCCTTGATGTTAAATGTAGGTTTGTGGTCGAGTCTATGGCTGCCGTAAATGACGAGGTGCTTGGGGTACACCGTACGGTGGAGCCCAGGCAGATGGTGGACTAGAGACTTAAGTGTCAAGAAGCGCGACGTAGCTCGACTTTGAAGGCGCTTACAGCGAGCCAGAGCACGCCATCATATCGATCTGCACGACTATATCACTGCCCACCGGCGTGCTATAGTCGAGTATCGCGATATGATGGCTAAGCATAAAACCGATCATTGGCAGCGTTTCGTCAGTGCGTCTTCCAACGACCCTTGGGGTAATGCCTACAGGGTCTATCGTGGAAAGAAGTCGGCCTGCGATATTTCTACCCTCGAGGTAGAGGGTAGACGTATGCGGTCCTGGAAGGAATCTGTGAGTGTGCTACTTGATAGTTTCTTTCCTGCTGCTCCGCCTGGCGGTGTGCCGCTTTTCCAGACTCCTGAGCAGGAAGAGATTCCTGCTCTTGAGACTGGGGAAATAGCGGCTTGCATTGCTAGGCTGAGAAGCAGGAAATCTCCTGGATTAGATGGGATGACTGGTGGGATGTGCAAGCACATCTGGCACGTCGTCCCGGAATATCTTGAGTGCTTGTTCACAGATTGCTTCCGACAGCGTCTTTTCCCGACGAGTTGGAAGTCTGCCCGTATGGTGGTAATACTGAAGGACCCTGACAAGGACAAGTCCAAACCTCAATCTTATCGGGGTATTAGTCTTCTTCCAGTACTTGGTAAAGTACTGGAAGGGATTCTTGTTCGGAGGATGGAGGAGAGGCTTGTCGGTCAGATGTCCGACAGTCAGTATGGATTCCGAACTGGCAGATGTACTGACGATGCGTGGCTCTTCATCAGGGAGTCGGTATCACACAGCTCGTGTCAATACGTCCTTGGAATCTTCATTGATTTCAAGGGTGCCTTTGACAACCTGCTGTGGGATGCTATTCTGCGAAACCTCGAGGCAGTTGGCTGTCCTGAAATAGTTCTTTGGAGGAGCTTTTTCTCCGACAGAGAGTCTTTTGTCTTTGAGCCTATGACATGGTGTCGCTGGTAAAGGCCGACGAGAAATCGCCGGTCTGCTGGAGGAGTGTGTCCTGTCTAGATGGCAGTCTAGATGGGAAACAGCGTTGCATGGGAGAACTACCTACGAATACGTCAGGCAGGTTAGTGACGTGAGAGGTAATGCTGACTTAGACTTCAATCTAAGTCTAGGATTCCTCATCACTGGTCACGGATCGCTCAATGCATGGCTTCATTCGCGCAATTTAGCTGATGATGCAGCATGTCCCATGTGTGATCATCTGGGCGAAGATTGGACGCATGTACTATGCCATTGCCCGGCGTACGCGGATATCCGGAATTTTGACGCATTCGGCGTCTCTATCGAGGATGGTTCTCTGAACGTCTCTCGTTGTCTCTTTAGACGAGAATATGTCCTGGCTCTAAATGCCTTCGCCAAGGAGGCATTTAGTCGCCGCCACAGGCACCTTCACCAGGATGCTGTATAACGATTTCAGCTCTGGTCTGTCTGGCATTGCCCTTGGCGATGTCGTTGTTTATGTAGGGTTCACTTTGGTTTGAACTTGGCCGTAGCCGGTATGAGCAGGAGGGACCCCTCACTGGGAGAAAGACTATACGTCGATACTAGTGGGGACCCACGGGAAATGACTATCCCGCTCTACCCGAATAGTTAGGCGACCACTCCTACGTGCGTGTGCAAGGCGCCCACACTGCAGCAGTGGCGTAAGGCCACTGCGAGTCCGGAGCAGAGGTCCCATATCTGTTAGCACGGGGTGTCGAGATACCAGCCAAGGGGCACCGATGGGCGGCAATTCCCCTATCCGACACATGAGGTAGGCCCCCATGAGGGGAGTATCGTGCGGGCTGTGGTCTCACAACGGCGTGGAGTTGTGCTACAGCCGGGTGCCGGGACCCATAGAACGGCAGAGGTAGTAGAAAAGCGTCGCATCCAGCAGTATGTAAACGCCAAGCCTTATCACTTGGTAAGAAAAACTGCTACCTTTACGGGACGCTGATTGACGTTATCAATCCGTTTGCCTATTCGAGGCCGTGTGTTAAACCTTCACGGCAGGCACGGACGTAAAACCCTCTTCATGGCATTTATTGTTTTTGGAACTTACCTTCAAGGAGTGACGCCCCCGCGTACCCAGTTAAAGGCTAGCTGTCCTGGATTACAGGTAAATCCTACTGTAGCAGTGCCTAGCACTGTGAAATGTCGATCAAAGCATTATAAATTTGGTAGCACGGGTAGTCGGGAGCCCTGGAGAATTCACACCCTCCACCCGACAGTTGAGGTAGGCCCCCTTGTGGGAGCATCGTGCTGGTTGTGGTTTAATGCCCATATCGCGGGAAGAGTGTTTTAACAACATCAGAGCATTCGGCGTGGAGTTGCGTTTTCAACCGGTAGCCGTGACCCCAGATCGGCAAAGGTTTGGAAAGTGCCTCGCATCCAACAGTATGAATGCCGGTTCCTGCAAACTGGTATAAAACTGTTACCCTTTGTGCTTGCACATTGGGGGGCGTCAATTGCGCATCGTACAATTCGTGTGAAGACCGTGTGTTAAAGGCGTACCGCCAGGTGATGCACGTTAAATCTTGGATATCATCCTAGGGTGATATCCTCCAGGGACTTGTCTCTATGGAACTATGGAGCGCGAACGATGGATACGATTTTGTAGTTGGTGCAGTATTTGCTGAATTTTTGCATGCATTGTTTGCATTTCCGCGCGTAATGATGCAAATGTCGTCGGATGCTCCAGCGTGTGTGCGTGTATGGTTTCATTGTGTTGACCACTTAGCCAGATAATTGTTCCCAGATGTGGTCGAAAATTTCTGCTTTCTCGCTCAGTCTTCTGCTGACGCTATCACGGTGCGCACTTGCTCTCGTTGCCAGAGTGTTTCCAGTAAATTGTCCGTTATCGGTGTATGAGTAATACACATTCGCATTTGGGTTAAAAGGAGAGATAGCTTTTGGTCGCCCATTCCACCTAGTAGTTTCGTTATCTTGGTGTTGCTGCTATCTGCGAACTCCTCGGTATTACGTTTTTTGAGAGTGTAACTGTAACTTTACGATCTTGGCCATCACTTTTTGTTGGAAGTTGGCCGATAACTGTAGCGGAAAGACTAATAATTAATGTGTCAAACGAGGATTCAAACCATAGTAGAAGTATCTGGATTGAAAACGGAAAACTTCAGGAATGGACAAGATGAATCTACACAGAACAGAGCCGGATAGTACGACTATAAAAAGGCGGTCGGTCGTGTATGAGAGTCAGTCCAGTTTTGGAACGTGATAGTGTTGACAACAAAAAGACGCGAGTGAAGTTCATCGGCGATAGTACGCAATATTAATTATTGTTAGTCACGTATAAAATAAAATGTTTAATTTATTAAAATTCAAATTCGTTTTAGCTGATCCATGAACGCTCTCATATGACAATATTGTGTATCATTGCAAAAAAGATAATTTCATGAAATCTAATACGTCCTCGGAAGATTTCGTTATAATTTTTACGCTTTCTATCACCATCGTAGAAAACTTAAAAGTGAAGCCCAAAAGTGTATTCCAAATTTATTCAACGAATTGTTCTCCCTATAATAAATACGATTAGTAATACTATAGCCTACCTTTGCGTATTATCACAGTATAAATCGAAAGCCAAAATTATTCGAAACCTCAAAAACAATTCAAACACCAATATCCAATTGAAACCCTATCGCATAGCAGGTATATTTGCCCATTCAACAATAGAAATCAATTTAGATTCCGGAAATTCCGGCCTGCCTGCAATAAATTCGTATCCCTCTGTCTTTATGGACTTGACTGCGCTATATTGACTTTACACCATTCAAATATAATTCACCTGTTTTAAAACCAAACACAAATATTTGCCATACACATATTCAAATCAAATATAAATTCAAAATTCAGTCAGCGTCAAAGGTAAATCTTGCGTAATTTTCGTGTAGTACGTACGCGCGGGCCGTGGTGTGTTGTGTTTATTCCACAATGTGAATATCATTGCCGCGCGCCGAGAAGCCGTGCGCCGCCCGTGCCTATTGGCTCAATAAAATAAATTCCATAAAGCATAATCATTGATCCTGAACCATCAACAGCCCCGCCAACATATCGATACATGTTGTTGTCCGACATGTACGTATGTACACATTTTGCCATATCTTGCAACATAACACGTATCCAAACATTTCGTCCTTGTATATTGCCTACTGATATCCTGATTTTTCCCCGTGTACATATACAACTCTCTGGAATAAATCATGCAAATAGATTATTTTACGATGGTGCTGATATGTGTTATGTTTTCTTGTTTTCCGTTTTTGTTATTCTTCCTCTTTGATTCGGAAACATTGTCCTCGACAATGGAGGAGGAGGTATACGTGTATTCGAATGCGTATGTTGCGAGCCTGGGAATAACTTTGACCGTAAATCAGGACCCCGGACCCATACATATATAGACAAAAAGGCGAATTTCTGCTTAGCTGTATACTTCGAACATGTATCCTGAACAAAAGTTGTGTGTGACCCAAACCAATTTCACATTGAGGAGCGTACGAGCCAATCCATATCGCAACCATTCGATCCTTTTGGATCCCGAGATTCCGAAGGTTCGGCATCGGGCTAATGTGTCGCCGGGGAAGTGTTAAGCGGAAAATATAAAATTGCTTTTCTCGCATTGTATTTGTCGGCCGTCGTCGCCGTTGCTTTTGCACTTGTTTTGGGTCGCATGTAATGGAGGTCAGCAGCATTCAGGCTCGGCGGATCCTTGGAGGCCAATATCTCGAATACATAGTACCGTCGCATATATGGCGGGGATTAGAACAAGATTTTTATTTTGTGGTGGAATTTTGTGGTTGGTTTGTGTTAACAAGGATGGTTTTACGATTTCGTGTCGGTCGGTGTATATCTTTGGGTCAATTGAATATTGTCAATTCGATTAGGTTTTCTGATTGAATTTCAGTTTTGGTTGTTACGCAGTATCGTGAAATGGAAGTGGAATTCCCTGCAGCAAAAAAGGAATCGTCATTCAATGAGTATATCGTCAAGGAGTCACCATCATGGTGTTGTTTTTATCATTTTTTTCGAAGTTATAGATTAGTATAGAACTGAATGTGATATCTGTGACATGTGTAAGACTAGTCTCCCTCTTTATCCAAGTCAACATCCTGACGCAGTTACATATGTCACTAAAGTGCTTAAAAATATAAAACCAGCTGAAGGAAATGTTGCCTAAAACTACACTTGTTCCCTTCAAAGAGCGTCAAGTGATTCAATCTTTAACGCTCAATGAAGGAACTCTACTAAAGCAATCACGATAGGCCCAACACCTGCTTTAAATGCAGAGCAAGGCCTCAGAAACTTTAGCCTACAAAAGAGAGAATTTACATGTTTATTCTAGCTGAAGCATCAGCAGCTGCAAACATAAGCGCAGCCGCTAAAAAAAACTAACGATCAGTTTTAATGGCCCTTCGAAGGCAAGGCACAGTCCAGATCTATTGGAATTGCAAGGAATTTTAATTTTTCGGTGGCTGACCCATCACCGTGTCACGTTAAATTGGCTTTGGAGCGGTCCTGGAAGGCACTTTAAAACCAAAATGCCCTCGTTATAATCGGGCGAGAAACACGAGTTAACAACGAGCCTGATCAAGACCGACTACAGCGCAGCTAGCTACAACCGGATTTAGGGTCCCTTTAAACATAACGGGGTTGATAGGTTAACGCGTTTTTTGTTGCTGGAAATATTTTAACGACAGGTACCTCCTCAAACGCGTTGATTATTATCTTCTGATCAAGCTAGGCCTTTTGCTAAAAAAAAAATTTATAAGTACGATCTAAAGATTCTCGAAAATAAATTTTAAATCGACGAATCTTCGTATCCAATTGACCAATTTAAAAATGTTCACAAATTTGCAGATCAAATTGACGAATCTTCATTTCAAATTAATGAATTTCCAAGTCATGTTGACGAATTTCTATTACAAATCGGCGAATTTCCATTTCAAATTGAGTAATTTTAATTCACATCGCTGAATTTTCATTTCAAATTGACGAAATTCCATCTCAAATATACGAATTTTCATATTTAATTGACGAATTTCAAGATGATATTGACGAATTATCATGACAAATTGGCGTATTTCACATCATATTGACGTATTTATATTTCAAATTTATGAACGTCCAAACCTTGTTGACGAATTTCCATTTCGAATTGATTAATTTTCATTTCTATTTTGTAAATTTCTATTACAAATTAGCGAATTTCCATATCAAATTGACGATTTTTTCAAAATGAATCGAAGCGCATCTTTTTTTTTTTACGACATCTTACGTAGATACTGTAATTGCAGTTATGCTGGATTCTTACCAGCTAAAACCAGACCACCTCTCTCGCCACAACCTCCGTGGGACCACCTTTCAGTATTACTTCGCGGGAGTAGGCTATGGCTAATTAGCCTTCAAATCGATTTGCTGGCTTCCGTCTAGCTTTCTTCTCACTGCAGGACTTTGTGGATGTTGCGCGCAAACTTAGCCACTACTTCCCAATCGTGTTGTTTCTCCAACATACGTACCACCACATTTTCTGGACTTAATACATCGCCCACTTCGGCATTCAGGTGCAAGCGCCCTGTTTCGAATTTTGGACAGTCGAAAAACACATGCCTTGCGTACTCTGGGACTCCCTCCAGCAACGGCAATCGGGCCAGTTATCCAACTTGAAGCAATACAAGTAATGCCAGTATCCTCCGTGACCCGTCAAGAATTGAGTCAAGAAGTGGTTCACCTCTCCATGTTTGCGATATCGGGGATCACATAGTGTGTCTACCTGCCGGTTGAGGCTTCGTCCCATCGCCGTAGCCACTGTCTCAGGTTTTCCTCTCTTTCCATACTTTTCCGAACTTCTAACTCTGCAGAGCTTTCGTTACGACGACCACGTGCACCTTTTTATGCGCTTGCTGATCAAAAGGGCCTCTATTTTTTTTTATCAGCAAGCTCTTGGCCGACCGTTAATAACCAGAGCTTTATGGTCGTAATCACGTCGCTCGCGTAAACCTCAACGCACTCTGGCTTCTTTGCTACAACAACTACTGCGATGTCGTCTGCAAACGCCACTATAGTCACTCCTATATAGGCATTGGTTTTTCCAGGATGCCATTGTACATAATGATCCAAAGCAGCGGGCCGAGAACTGACATCTGTGGAATTCCTGCAGTAACCTTATACTCCCGGGGCCGATCACCCCTATCGTATTGGACGACGCGATTTGACAGGTAACTCCTTATTATAGATGCGAGATAGTCCAGTACATCTATTCTTTGCAAGGCCGCGTGAATGGAAGCCCAGTTTGCGGAGTTAAAAGCGTTCTTAACATCAAACGTCATCACCAAGCAACAAGTACGACTTTGAAGCGATTCCTTTGCCGTATTGGTAATCCGCCCGCGCCCGTCTGAAACCATATTGTCTGTCCGACAAGCCCCTTTCTCTTCTACCACTGATAGAAGTCTGTTGAAAATGATCCTTTCAAATGATTTTCCTAGCGAGTCGAGTAGGCAAATTAGCCGATATGAGCTTGGCTCTCTAGCCGGCTTATTTGGCTTTCAAAGAGCACTAACTTTGCCGCTTCTATATCCATGGAAAGGAGCATTCAGGTAAGCAGGAATCGAAGACTTCGATAAACTTTTGAGTAATGGCACGGATTGCTACCTTCAGCACCCCATTTGGGACTCCATCCGGGCCTTATTCTCCTCCAGTCTTGAGACCGCTTGCCAAAGTTCATCCTCTGTTATATCAGGAATGTTAACCGCCTGCCCTGAAAAACGTGGACTTATGGGTTGTAGCTCGTGGTGAGGAAACAGTACCGATACGATATTACGGAGTATCGCTGGACACTTTATTTGTGATGTTTTTGGCCCTATTCTTTCATTATCACCCTATACGCAATTCCTCACGGATTTATGTCTGCATCGTCACCGAGTTGCCTGAAACTTATTTTTTTGCTTCTTCTGATCGCTAGTTTTAATGCTCTTCGATCATTTTTATAGGATTCTAGGAGGGCTGCACGAGCACTACCCAGAGTCACTCGGTGGCACTGAAGTCTAAGACCCGCTATTTCTTCCAACCACCAGTAATTTTCATTCTTTTGCCTAGATGAACGTTTTCGGGGCATGGAGGCGTCGCAAGCCGCTGTCAACCGTTCTGTGATCTGAGCTGATCTGATCTGCGCATGACCTTCAATAGGGCCACTTTGAAGGAAGACTTCTTTGAAAACTGTCTTGTCAAACTTCTTTGTAGACCACCCAACGAAGCGGCTGTTGCTCCTTGGTCGATACACCCTGCAACCTACCGCAAACAAAATTGCTTGGTGGTCGCTATGGGCCTGTCTACACGCGCAACAAGAACAAGATGAAAACCGTTTTTTTTAGAAGAGATTCGTGAGGAGCAAGGCAAGGAAAAATGCAATTTTCATATAAAAACCGGTTTTGTTCTCGCGATTTTGTTCCCCGTATAGTCTCACGCTATGAGTATAAAGCTTACTAACTTGCCACTCTATCGCCGGTGCCAATGAGCTGTTGTCAAATGTAAGATCAATGATGGATCCCCCGTTTCCTTTTGTGAAGGTGTTTCTATCCCCTGAGTTCATAAGAAAAATATCCATCCTCGAGAACACATCCAAAAGTGCGCGACCACGCCTATTCGTCACACGACTACTATGCGGTGGCCTACGCGTTGAAGTCTCCCGCAATTATCCCAGGGCTTTTTGTACGTGCGCCTTGCACAAGGCCGTCAAGAAATTCCTTGAACTCTAGATCATTCCACCATGGCGGAGCGTAGCAGCTGTACACATATAAATGTCGTTGATCTTTGCTCTTACAACTCCTTTGAGAACGTTTGCCATCCCTTGCTGGAAAGGGTAGTCACCGCACGTCCAGATGGCCACTTGGTTATCCTTATATGTGACCCAGATTGATCCCCCACAAATTCTTTTATTTATCGCAGATAATAGCGACATCGATAGTCTTCTCCTTCACCGTTTGCAGCAAAAGATTCTGTGCTGCCCGACTGCAATTTAACTGCAAGAACTTCATACAGAAATTTGCCTTAGTGCTTCCCGATAGAAAGGGCATCTAGTCCCCCCGTTTGATGGTTGCAGCTTTACCTCTCTGCCTCCTTACACAATATACTCGCTATCACAGGAGGTTGCCTTGTGACCTTGTTTCCCACATTTAAAGCAAGTTCTTGACCTATCGTGTTGGCTGCTGCAGTCCTTCGCGAAGTGTCCAAAAGCAAAACACCTGGTGGTATGTGTTCGGGACCAAAAAAGGTCTTACGCGACAATTAGTCCAACCCATGTCCAAGACAATTTACATCGAAGAACTGACTGTCCTAGGGCATATTGTTTATGAAATAGGGGAAGGGGTCCTCCCTGCTCGTTGTGTGAAAGACACAAACCTTCGCCTTCTTTTTATTTCTACGAGTATTAATAGGGTACATTTAAGAGGCGATGCTTTGTATCCCATCTCCCACGGATTGGCAGCGGCTTCACCACCGAGCTACGTAAAGCCAATTCGGTAGTAGACAGCTCTTGATTGCAAGTTTCAGCAGTTATCGCACGATTTTATATAGGTCAGCAGTAGATTAGTGTATGCACCGCTATTGGGCATAACCGCAACATTTTGAGGCTGTTTTATCGGAAACACTCGATTTTCTCGGTCAGTCAGAAGTTCTCTGGCAGCGCCTTAAGACAGCCGCTTAGGGTATAGGGCAAATTCGATCTGGTTAGGTCGTTAAGAACTGCTTAACTGCCGACACCTTCTATGAAACCCGTCAAGACTAACACTGGTTCCCCTCCCTTAACCGACAGGAGGGCTCAGCTCATTTCTTCTTCGGCTAATGGGTGTTGATCGCGAAGCGTATAACTCTCAACAAACCGTGTGAGTGTTAATAAAAAGTTGCCTTTAACCCTTAAATGCATGGGGTCAGAACCCATTATCGTAACTGACCTCCTTTTATGTAAAATCGGTCACTGAACACGGAATCAGCCTTTATTTTCCCAGGAAATAGCCCGTTTTCCCAGAAAAGCGAAAATAGTAGAATTTGCATTGTGTACCAAATATGGTACGCCATGCATTCAGGCCATATGTTGTAAATGAAAGACATTTTTTAAATTTTATTTAATCTGCCTCTTACTTTAATAGGAACAGTGCAAAAAGAAAGGATAATGTTTATTGAGAGTTTTGATAGAAATTATAGTGGAAACTCGATATAATGAACCCCTCTTCATTAAAGGAAAGGCAAATATTCAGTTTTTTAAAAGGGAGCTCGGGTAGGTGCGTTACTAGTTTCCTATTCCTTATTGAAATTTGTCTCGATGCCTATTTGTGACATATCCTGGAAATTGATGGAAAGTGGAGTAGGTTTGACTACCCCTACATCCTCTACAAACCTAAATTAAGCCATATCTTTTGATAGAATGTCGTGAAAGACTTCACATGTGTGTCGAGTGGTAGCTGTTGGATGTCCTTATAAAATATTGAAAGTGCGCCAGATCCGACTCATATACCCCTTCATCCCCTACAAAAAAAAATGGAAATTATTATTTTGGGCTTTGCGTGCCGTCTAGCTCTGTACATGGGTATAGAGTATTAGAGTATGTATGCTATTAGTGCGATTAGAACTCGGTCTCGTTATAAATATTTTATACAATAGTTCGTTATAAACATGTTCTACTGTTAAACGTATATCTCGAGACTTCTTTTGACTTATCATAGCTCATGGGATTCCTTTCTTGAAAAGTAAATGGATTGGATTGACTTTGCTAGGATATGAAAATGGAAATGAACTGCTGCCTGTTTTATAACCCAAATTTGTGCAGGTCCCAGGACATGTCCACAAGAATTACATCCATGTCATTTTTATACCCTATACCCATAAGATGGTATAGGGTATATTGTTTTTGTTACGACGATTTATGTAACACCTCAAAGGAGCCACCGGAGGTATGGCAAAGTATATATATAAATGATCAGGGTCGGTCCCTGATTCGAATAAGCCATGTCCGTCTGTCTGTCTGTCTGTCTGTCTGTCTGTCTGTCCGTCCGTGTGTCTGTCAGTTCGCACGATAACTCCCGAAATAATGAAGCTAGCGTTTTGAAATTTTGGTCAGATGATTGTTTCGACAAAAGCTTGGATGGTATTGAAAATGGGCCAAATCGGACCAAGGATTCCCCTACCTCCCATACAAATGACCCCTCCATGATAGTGTAATTTGCCCATATTTTCCGACAGGATATCGCTATGGACCTGACATTTTCATCAATGCCTTATTGTGACATATGCTTGAAGTTGGTGGAAAGTGCAGAACGTCCGACTTCCCCTACCCCTACCTCCCCTACAAAGTTATATTCAGCCATATCTTTTGCTAGAGTGTCGCGAAAAACTTCTAATAAGTATCAAACGGTAGCTGTTGGATGCCTTCATATAATATTAAATATGTGCCAGGTCCGAGCCATCTACCCCTCCCTCCCCTACAAAAAAGATGAAATTGAATTTTTGGGTTTTGCGTGCCTTCTAGGTCTGTCCATGGGTATAGGGTATACACTCATCGTGCTATTCGCACGATTAGAACTCGGTCGCGTTTATTTATCCGATGTGGTACTCCACATAGTCTTCCATATGAAATGGTTGACCCCAGAAGCACATTTTCTGAGGATCCTGACCGTGGACTTCCAAGACAATACTTGTCATAATCAAATGGTTTAAGAAAATAGATATCAAGACGCAGCTGCTTGAGTCCTGGTGAAAGTCCAAGTATCTTACTAAGATGTCAAATACGGAAGCTCGGTTTTTTAGTAGCGTGTCCTAAGGACAAAACAAAAGCTGTGAACAATTTTTTCAGTATACTTGCTAGCTAAAATGAACTGGGATTATAAGAAGCAGCTACAGAATCGCTAAGGCCTGACCGGTGTGCTATAGAAAACAAAATGACAACAACGATCCTTCTAAGTCAATTATAACAGCTCCGTTTCCTTGGATCCTGAACAGAACTGATTAACCTAGCTTTCATAAAAAATGGCAGTAACTATCCTGGAAAAATTGATCGGTGACATAATTTGTATGAACATTTAGGTTATTTGGACCTGTTCTGGGCCCAATAAAACGCACCATCATGTTGAAAAAGCTGATAATTAAAATTTTATGAACATATCCTACTCTACTCAAGACAAAAGGAGAATAATTTCATCAGCTAACAACGATCGGAATGTATGTATAGATATTTCTGAATATGCCCCAATGCATGGTGTACCATATATGGTACGTTGCAAAATTGATGCAAACAATACCTTTAGTGACTTTTTTTGGTCAAAATCTCAAAAGAATGTCAAGAACACATTTCAATTTACTCACCACTATTTTTTCTTTTCCAAATAACGGTGAATTTCGCTAAATTTTTTAGCTCTTAAGAATAGCTTTTAAAATTCCACAAAAAATAACGATCGTCCACTTTTGACGACCCACAGACAATTCAAGGGAGGCTTCGGGAAGCCAAAATTGAATTCATGTGAAACCTTGTTTTGTCTACTTTAGGAAAAAGTAAAAAAAGAATCAAAAATTTAAAAATCGAGAGACTTTTACAAGAATCTAGCCATGTACCATATATGGTACGCTATGCATTTAAGGGTTAAAATCGGGCCATTCAAAACAATACAAGCGGTTGGTTGGGCCGATAGAGCATGGGGTCACAGGCGTTCCACAGGGATCGTATCTTAGCCCGCTGCTGTGAATCATCTACGTCCACGTGTGGTTGTGTAAAGGCATCCTAGAGTACTTATAACGCCTAAGCGGGTCACAATGGTAAGGTTTTCAGATGATATCACGGTTTAGCTAGAAGCAAAGGATCCAGAGTGTATCAAAGAGCGACCATCGTCCTACAGCTTTCAGTTTCAAACCGGTGATTATCAATCTGCCAACTAAAAATGGAAGTTTTTCCCTTAAAAATAGGCGCAGTAAAGGAGGGTTTCCGAATATCAGAGTAGAAGTGGATGTAATAGCATAGCCTTAAAGCGAGCCATTAGGTAATCGGATTTTATGGTCGAATTGAAGCTGAACATTTGAAAGCATCAGAAAGCAGGTACCTGTGTACAGGACGGTTTGCAACGATTATGCCGAATATATAGGTGGCCCGATATTGCATGGGGGACTCCTGATAGTCAGAGTGGTTACATTTTTAAGGTCAAAGATCTGTTCGATACTCAGATTTCAGTACAGGATACCGGTTTTCTTCAACACCTGGTACACCGGCAACCGCAAAACCCCGGTTTTTTTTCAGTACCGTTTTTTCAAGCACCGGTTTCTTTCTGTTTTTTTAGCACCTGTTCAGTAAAGTATATTAGCACATGTTCCGTATAATTTTTTTTTTTAGGTTTTATTATCATTTGTTTAACACCGAATGAACTGATACTAGTTGCTTTTGTACCGCATTTTTGCACAGTTTTTAAGGTTTTTCATTTAAGCCACGATACGTCTCTTATCTGTTTGAAGACTTCAATCATTCTGAAAAGTTTCCAGGGTTTGTCAAGAAAATACTCGTCCAATCAGCGTAGGTAAGGTAATTTTATACCGCTGATTCGGATTTTGACGCCAAAACTAAAAAAAAAAACAACAATTTTTTTGGGGTGCCTGCCCCAAAATGATTATTTTGTTTTCTTGGGAAATTCTAGTCGAATCGACGCCGCGCCGTAGAGGCACTGAGGTCATTTTAAGTCGTTGATTCCGCTGAACCTAAATTTGAAATCAGGGACCCAAAATTACCTTAGTGTTTCTACCATCCCGATAAGACGAGTATTTCCCCCGAGAAAAGAGGAGAGGCATTCTGGGGCGGGGCAACCCTAAAAAAGATTTTCTTGTTTTTTGCCTCAAATTTGGAATCAGCGACCCAAAATTATATTAGTGTTTTGTCGCGCCGATTGGAAGATTATTTATTTCCCTAAGAAACCTGAAAAAAAAAACAGTGTTGAAAAAAACCAGGACCGGTCCATGGTGGGATATCGGTACTTCAAAATATTGACACACGTGCTGATTTAATACCGGTGCACTGGTGTCAGAAACAGACCTAGTAATGCGTCACTAGTTTGGGCGAGTTCACTACAGTTCATTTTCGTAAATCAACTTTACGCTGGAAACAATTTATCGATTGCAGACACTACAAAACCAAACATAGAGCTGAACTGGTTTCCTACCGGCGAGGAATAGATCACTTTTGGCAGTTGTTGGGACGGGTATGTCTTGTCACACATCGTCGTGTGGCTTTTGGATTTTCAGTATTAGAAGCAAAATTTACATCGCACTAAATAACCTTCATTGATGATCTCTTCAACCACATAGCTTCAAATATCCCAAAATTACTCTCCCGGCCATATGTCCCAATCGGCTAACACATTTATTTAAAGTAGTTTCATTTGTTTTTGCTCTCCGTTGTCCCACGAACCGTGTACACATCCACCATAATGAAGCTAATGGATACTTGAGCGTCAGGAACAGATGTGTTCCCAAATAAGGACTCTTTCATCGCAAGCACGCAGATAAATCTTCTTAAAGTGCCGAGATAGATACGATGAATAGTCGACGAGACCAAGACACATCTTCTTCCCGCCTCTTCATTTAAAAGTAATAATCTCCATGAAATGAGAGACCCCTTGTACGTACTATAAACGCCAACAGCTATTGCATTTTCAATTTCACGAGTAATAATTATTATCGAAAAATGTTTTCAGATTCATCACCATCGATTGAATTCTCCGCACCGTGCACAAAGAGAAAGGGAATGGAATTGCTTCGGGGCTCAACTAGTTCCTCATCTCTCAGTCGTCGTAGTCGTTCAATTGCATCCTCATATCCTTTAAATTCGAGAATCCTTTCTTCCCGAGTAGATCGATATCATCAGCATCAGTACAGAGGACATAAGTACGTAAAATGTATATGGATGTTGGGAGGGCGATAACGAGCAAAAGAAAACGAATACTTCGCTCGGTCTTTTTTGTTTTGTTTCGCTCCAAGGCGAATAATATGTATTCCAACGGAGAAACGACCGAAACGACAGAATAATATAGGAAAAACGTAGGGAATGCCATTGTATGACTATCATCTACATCTAACACTAGAATACGCACAAAATGGGAAAAGATGGCTGCAAGAAATGAAACATAAATGTGAAAATTATTATGGAATGCTCTGGGAAAAATGTGACAACACAAAAACAAAGAGTTTGCTCCTCGTACAAGAAATAGAGAAAAAATGAAGCCATACCCACGCTGCCTATATTTGCGGGAGAAATGGGAACACAAATATATCCTTACATACTCATGTGAACTTGTTTCGGTTCCAGGGCTATATCGGAAGGATAAAATATGGGTGACAGAAAAGATATACCTTTGGCACACAGAATCACACACAATCGCACCGATGCCAGATAAACTTTAATAAAAGTTACGTGTGTACTTTTGTAACGAACTTTTCTTGTAGTTCTGAATGTCGCTCGCAACGATATTGACTGCTGCAATAGAGAATCCGAGGTGCGCTGCCGAGGGGCTAAGGACCCCGATATGTGTGGATTTGACGAAACAAAAGGTAGAGGAAGGAGTTTTATATCGGAATTGGATTCAATCTATAAGTATGTAGTTCGTTGTCGTAGTCGTTCTCGTGATGAAGTGGGAAATTGATTACGAAAACAATTTCAGAACGAAATGTCGATGCAAACTGAAAATGGCAGCTAGAAGATTATTGGGTATTATTTTTTGGGAATATTTATTTGATTTTGAACATTTCTTCTTTTTTTGTGTGTGTGGTAGATAGTGCGGAATTGAATGAGAATTGTAATGGATGTTTGCGACTAGTTTGACACAATAATTCAATCGATTTGGAACAATGAGGATTATTAGGAAAGCCTGAAATAAGTGCAATATTTCGAGAGTCGTGTGTATTATTTAAATATGTATAATACTTGGTGTAACGATTGGCGTATTCGTCTGCGAAGCATTGGATAGGGGTTTCGAATCCACTTGTATGATCGCGTTTGAAAATAAGACGTGGCCAATGAATTCACTTTGATTTGCCTAAACGCAGTTAAAAGTTGCCGTTTCGGTGGTGATGTATTTTTACTCTTGCTGGGTTACTGTCATTGCTCTATAGCACAAAAAAACTTAAGATAGAAAGAAAACCGGCAGAGGGTTTAAGACTTTCTCGAAACACCACCAGGCTTGAGTTAACATTTATAGCAATAACGTAATCAGGCTGATTGACTATGGTCGAATAAATACCTCAAATCAAACCATCAATTTTAGCGGACAGTTTCACGGCAGAATATCTTGGTACACCACTGAAAGCAACGTACACTCAAGCATCGTCCCGCAAGACCGCATGCATCCTACAGCACAAGCACAACAACAAGCAGCATGCAAAATACCCACACAACAAGCACGAAAAGCTATAAAAGGCGAGCCACGAAACGAGCCAGCAGCATTCTAGTATTGGCATCGAAGCACCCACAACTGGAACAGCTGAAATTGTTTCACTAGGAATAACTTGAGAATAGGAGTGGTAATTGAAATCAATCACTTAACGTATGGCCAGCAAAAAACGCTATGTATAAATTGGCGCACTACTTGGTGCTGTAAATAAATCGTTATACGGAACCCATTAGATATAGTTTTGAATAGTGATGTAGTAAATCATCAGAAAGTTTGGCATGTTTAACCCTTCTGTCGGCACCTACTACAATATGCATATTCTATACCCAATAGGTCTGGCTGGACCTACTGAGAAATTTTTTTTTATTTTTTAGAAAAAGTAAAAATTTTATCGGTAAAATCATTCTATCCATTCTTTACTGCAATTTTTCAACAATAAAAGCATCAAAATAATTTTTGTAGATATACTGGAAACGTTTTTAAGTAGATATATTTTGAGGTGGTATTAGTACAAACGTGTTTCTCCCTTATTTTCTTCTTTTTTTGCTTCGCTTTTTGCATTGTGTTTATCTAGTAGATATTTCGATCGAATTTTCTAATTCCAATATCTTTGGGGAAATATTAAGCACTTTGTTGGCAGATTTTACCTCGATATTAGTCTGCAGATTTAGGGAAATAAGTGTGAAGAAATATGGAATTTCAAGGCAAAAATCATTTAATTCTAAATTTTTCGTAAATTTTTTGATCAAATCTATTTAGAAAGACGTTTGCAAGTCACTCATACTTAGTCCTTACTATTACAAAGGAAATAAAACTGGGTTGAATTTCCTAGGATCAAATCTCAGTTGATTAGGTGGTGTTATAAAATGTGACGAAATTAGGCATACCCATTTTCCGAACTTCACGGCTTTTTATAGAAAAATCTCAGAAATTTTTATCGTTTATAGTTCAGATTGAGTTTAAATGACATTATTATCTCAGAAATTTTTATTGTTTATAGTTCAAATTGAGTTTAAATGACATTATTACATCATAAATAACAGAATTTAATATTTGCACTTCTTACTTCAAGAGAAAAATGGGTGAATAACTATAGGTCTGGCCAGACCTATTGGGTATCAAAAAGCACTATAAATTGAAAATCATCAAAAACATACTCAAAACTTCAAACCATTTTTTCAAATTTTCGCAAAATGCTTCCAAACATATTATTCTAGGATATCATGAAATATGAAGTCGCTGCGATTTCATCTTCTATGCTTTTTACACCAAAATATAGTGCCAAAGGTCTGGCCAGACCTTCGTGCCGACAGAAGGGTTAAGCATAAATGTACTCGAAACGTTTTAATGTACATACGTATGAGTAAGTTGGAAAATCAATTTGGACAACAAAAATAAAATGTGCACTGTGATTTTCTACCAATTTCGGGATGACTTATCTTAGGAGAACGTTTTTGATAGGCTTCATTCATCCTTTTCAGATGTAGCACTAATCATCCACATCATTTATACATAAGTGGTTTTATTAATTCAAACATGAACATAGTCAGCCCAAGAACGAAATTGATGAAAGTCTTCCAAAAACGAGGTTTTTGTCAGAAAACATTGATGTCGTGTGTAAACTGCCCAGCCAGCCAAAAACACATGTGCAATCTATCATTCATGCGCCACGCGTCAGTTGAGATACCCTGGTCATTCATCACGTTTTCATACAAACAGTTTATGTCGATGTCCTCCTATATCATCTATACATGCTTTTGCACCTTATTACGGGTAATGATTACAAAATCGTTACTCATAAAGATGGTGTAATATTTATGTATCATATATGTTCAATGCATCGCTAGTAAGAAACATTCATGATTTACGCGAAATCAATGAATGACTTATTATTCGTGACAAATGAAAAATGCACGAAATTAATCCTATGTCAAAATGTGGATTAAATTTTGCACCATAAGGAGCAATGGCTTCAAAGCGGGCTAATTTATGATTTAGCGGGAATAATGTTGACGTATACAGTATACACTTCTGGCCAAAATAAAATTTTCCAGCTACTAAGCTTTCTAAATTTTGTTGTTTGCAAAAGTGTTGTGTGATGGTCGACTTGAATACCTATTAAAATTGGCACACACACCAAGAAAGGGACTCCGTTTTGATCCGGAGAAGATCACATCGTTCAACTCAATGATCTACCAACACGCAGGCAGAAAACACGACAACAAGATAGAAATATGGGCAATTTGCTCCGACCGTTAGCAGAAAATCGAGGCCAGTATGACCCAGGCCGAAAGGCGGGCTCCATCGGGCCGCTATTCGATGTTGTCAAACAGGACCTCAACCTTAGGTCCGAATTTCATTCACACGATTAAACCGGTACCAGAACTAGGTTGGCTACTGCGAAACCCAATTTTCCGCCAAAGCCAGTAATCCAGATTTAGGTGGTCAGTTCGTGAGATGGTAGGATGAAGGTGCCATCATCAAGGGAAGTGCTGAGTGCTCACAGTACATCTCCGCGGTGACCGCTAGTAACTTCACTTTCGTGAAGGCTAAACCGTGGGGGCCGGTGGTTGTAGGATCTCTTTTCGGACAAGATTCAATATGCAACTGAGTATGTATTTAGGCATGCATAGTGAGCCGACGAATCGAGATCTAAAATCCCAGCATACACCAGATGGCTCTGTAATCACACTATTTTTGATGATGTGCACGTTGGTAGATATGCCTAAATTCCCGGTGTTTCAGGCGACCCATGCCCTTGTTGTAGGGGGAAGGTAGACAGGGCGCAAATTATCATCACTAACGGAACTCCTTGGATACCGGGTTATCTCCAAGGATAGCTATAACTTTACCGAAGTAAAGCGGGGCAATCTTTCGGCGGACTTTATTTACCCTTGAAACCAAAAAACAACAACAACCCAAAACAAACAGCACTCTCAAAGCAAAGGTGGCATCCACTGTTTTGAGTAGTTCCACTAAGGAAAAAGGGATGGCTAGTACTTCCGAATTGTTCTGTGACCATATTATCGTTCGGTCGCCACTCTGTGATATAGAGATTCAGAGAAATTAGTTTTCAATACTCGGCATGGCTCGACGCACGTTTATTATTCAGAAGAAGATAAGAAATTTTCTTATCATAGAATAATAAACAAAAACTCAACTAGAAAGTGGTATGGCTGACAACCGTATCACACTCCGAATTTAGTTTTCGTTGAAACGTTGACTACACACGGTAATCGTCAACGCACCATGCTCCACTAGGAGGCAATCACGAGAGAGAGTATTTCCGAACAGCCACGGGATGTCAATGATCAAGCCACCCAACGTTGCGTCCCACAGGAGCTCTACCTCTCCGACATTGACGAGCCAAGACCAGGCCGCGCGAACTTTAAAAGAATAAATCTCAAGCTCTTCGAGCCAGGAGGCGTCAAGGATCCCCTGACTCAGGGACTCAGCGGCGCGGGATGTAAGCGCTACCTCAAGTTCCTTGCACAGGGACATGATCCAACAAAAAAAAGAGAGAGCTAGCGGCAAAACCATCTTTGAACTCCTCCCCCAGCATGCACCTCAAGCAAAGCGACAACGCTCCACGGACGAGGTCTCACCAGCCCTTACGGTAGACAGTAAGAAGCTACGGGTGAGCCAAGGCCAAGGTAGCATTATCTCGATTGAAAGCAGCACCGGAGGAGGCGAAAGGAGAGACTCGAAACCCTCTACGAGCAAGGCGACGTCAGATACGGCCAAAAGAAGCCACTTTTCTGCCCCCCACTGGATGCAAAGGAAAGGCGAAGGCTTCCTACGCCAAAGTGGCTTCAAACACTAGTATGGCCATAATCTCCACCAACCCAACTGATTTGTACACGTCAGACGACGATACAGAACGTGCTGTTGGCGGAGATTCTGCCTTAGAGTGCAAAGCAATTGAAGCCGAAATTCGCCGGCATAAGATTCAGACCAGACCACATCCTTTTCGAATGCGAGAATGGAGCCACAGTGGAATGGCTCATAAGGCTACCAGGTAGTATGGCACGATGGCCGTGAGAATCCCTCCAGGCAGTATTGGGCAGCGAAATTCAACGCAACCAGACCGCGAATGTTTTCTTCGTGCGCAGCACGGAATGCAATGCCGATAAAGCGCTCAAATACCTGGACAACCAGAACGAGGACTCGAGGCTCACGAAGCACGTAAGGGCGAAGGCATCTCAGCCACGCTCTCAATAGACCTGGTCTCCTTCGAAGCAATCAAAGTTAAGTTTGAATTATAAATTCCACCCGAAGACCTGGAAAAGTTACAAAACCAGGAAGCGACACAGCTGAGAAGCCTGCTGAGAGATCAGCCGCATAGCAGAGCCCACCGAGCAGGAGATTGTCGTACTACCAGCAGACGAGGGTGCATACCACAGCTAACTGAGTGGAGTAACTACAAAATCTCTCTACGAGAGAGGTTATCCACCATCAACAAGACTGCCTCCAGCTAGCTTAGTCTTGACAGCTTGGTCTCCAACGTCACCAGGGCAGTGACCTCATTTGAGGAAAACTGCCCCTCAGAAGAACAAAAGAAAACAAAGGAATACCCTGGTGAACTCCAGATTTTTGCACGCAGGCTGAGCCATGGAGCGGATGCTGTCGCACGATCTGTATGGATCTGTATGCAATACTCTGTTCCCGTCCCGGAAGAGTACTTTGACATTGGGCGCCTATGAAACTCTCCGCATAGGTGACACGGGGACTGGGTGCAAGGTTGGAGCTGGTGACTGAGGAGAGAGTACACCTGCGGGGTTTAGGATCCTTTTCTTGCAACCAGTGAACCGCTCTACGGAGTAGCGATCCGTTAGACTTGGCGAGAAGATTTGCATGCCTGGCATCCAGGATCGCAGGGGTGGAGTTTTGTGAAACCCTACGGAGCTTTCATTTGAAGTGAAGTCGTCTACTTCGCGACTCAAAGAGAGGGAAGAACGGACGGATTGTTTCGACACTACTATAGGGGAAGGGTAGGGTAGTAGCGGGGGCGTAACGCTGGCAGTGGCATCGGCTGTGGTCCGAAAATTATCGTCAGAATTATCGCACGATAATTTACATGCTACCTGAGTGAGTGATTGGTTCGGTTGTGTTGTGATCTGTAGGTATATTGAAACCAGTCGCGCTTTCATATCATTGGTGCCCTAGCTAGTGTGGTGTTTGTATTGGTTTTTGCGTAGGTGTGGTCGCTGTATTCGCGGTGCGGTCACTGTATTCGCGGTGTGGTCGCTGTATTCATACGATAATCGCTAAGCGATTTTTAATCTTGAAGCATTTTGGAGCGTTATTCACATTTTGTATAAGGCTGTGTTTCTAGTATCGCCTATAGCTTATAAAAACCCCATGAACAGCACTTAATACTCAGTCCTTAAGCAACCCACACGATGATCGCTGTGCATGATTGACAAATATTTTTTAGGGAACAGTGTTATTAAAAAAACGAAAGGAACATGTCGCCGTACAATAAGAGATATATAAATACTGCTCTGCGACTTATAAAGGTATGTGCAGATCGCTCAGCGATCCTAGTTATGTATCCAATTTCTAGTCATACTAACATATTTTATGAATGCCGCTCCTTTCCTTGTATCGACTATGACCTAAGAACATATGTTTCAATTTAAAATTGATTAATTAATTTAATTAGATCGCTGAGCGATCATCACATACACTCTATGAAATTTTTACTCTTATAATAGAAGGAAACTTTGTTTCCTTCTATTATAATAGTGAAATTACTCTGCAATCTAAATTTGCAAATCAAGTGTAATTTTACATAAAAAATGTTTAAAAAAGTACTCCAATATATTAGCAAATTTACACCGCGCTATGTGTAAAAACACTCCGTAATAATAGGAATATAATGCGGTTTCACTCTTTTTTCGTTGTAAAGATTTAAGTGGCGAACCTTTATAAATAATATAGCTACCAATAAAACTATTTAAGGCTATATAAAATATAAACAAGTATCGGTCGAGTTTTGCTGATCAGTTTTTCGTCTACATGGGAGGTTGCAATATGGTCTTTTTTGTGCGATCTGTACACTTGTTCTTCTTCTCAGTACCGTAACTCAGCCGTTTATAGGTAATTTTCAGTCAACGTTACTTTGCATATCATCTCGGAGTGTAATGTTGCAAGTACTAAATATTTCTTATCCACACATGTACGGAAATTTTGGACCACGCCGAGATTCAATCTCGAGACCTCTAGATTACTAGCATCGTAGAGTGCGACTCAACCAAGTGAGCCACAGAGCGTGTACACATGAGTTCTAAATGCAGAGAATTTTTGGAAAAATGTGGTACACTGTGCTAAGTACAGCCGATTGAAGTATGACAACTGGAGAGTACGCTACAAAAAATGAGTAAAACTTCATCTGCACGTTGTAAAAATACACCACAAATCCGAATTATACACATAAACGTTGTAAAAATGCACCAGAAAATCTGAATTATACAGAAGTGTAGCGTAAAAATACATTTCACACCGACTTTGGTGTAATTTTCTTATTTTACACAGAAATTGTTGAAAAATGCACTCTGTATGTGATTATAAGCGGGAAAAAGTGTAAAATTACCGCATTTTCAGCGGAAATTTAAATTCACTTTTTAGAGTGTAGGTCGTCTCTACCGCAAACCTTAGAAGAACAATAGTCACTCAGCGATCATTGCATCAGTCGTTTCGATCAACAAAAACCTGAAGCAAGCCCCAAACACTTGTTTTAACCCTCAAAAACAGGTTTTTCTGAATATCTTGATAACGGTATCATATAAAAAAAGTGGTGTATGGCAGATTTGAAGCTCTTGTGCAATAAACTATGGAAATACCGAATATGTACGTTCGGGCACTCCTAACGGTATTTTAAACATATTTCACGAAAATCTCTATAACAGTAACTCTTACTAAAAACTTTTGTATGGAAAATTTGTAGTCTATGTAGTTTTGAATAAAGCGGCCAAATTTCATATCAATACACCCAGCCTCAAGAGCGCTATGGGGGTTAAAACCTTAAAAAAAGGTGTTTTTTGGGGTTTTTCATGAATGGCGCTAAGACGAGGGAGTGTGCTCTATGGTCTTCCAGGAGAAATTTGTAGCTTCTGTAGCTTTCAGTAAGACGCCAAAAGTCCCCGAAGATGGGAGCAACCCTTACGAAGCTATAAGGGTCCAAACATTCAATTAAGCAGTTTTTGGGGAATATCTCTATAACGGTAACGTGTACTGAAGACTGTTATATAGCGAGTTTGTAGCTTATACAACGCTTAACTATATGTTCAAATTTCAGATCGATGCGTGCAATTCTAAGGGCGCTATGAGGGCCCGAATCGTACTATAACGGTACTTTTCGATTTTTTTTTGAATTTCTTCATAACGGGAACGTAGTCGGGAGGGAGGCCTGTAACAATTTGTTGCTTCTGTAACCTCAACTTAAAACCCCAAAACGGCTCATCTATACGGGGACTCCCACGGAAGCTATGAGGGGTCAAAGTTAAACAAAAAACCGCTTCTCGGAAATTTTTGAATAACGGTAACCTCTTGAGAGAACCAATCTGAGATAAATTTGTAGCTCCTGTGGCTGTTAGTCAGGGGCCAAAAGTCCCCACCGATGGAAGCCTCCCTTGAAAAGTTATGGGGGTCCAAACATCCAAAAATGCAGTTTTTTTTGGGAATATCTCTATAACGGTAATGTGCACCGAAAACTGTTATATGGCGAATTTGTAGCTTATACAACGCTTAATTAAATAACCGAACTTCAGATTGATGCGCGCAAGTCTAAGGGCGTAATGAGAATCGGAACCATACAATTTCGGTATTTTTGGTTATTTTTCTGAAAATTTCTGTAACGGTAACGGAGACAGTCTGTAGAAATTTGTTGTTTCCTATGGTTCCAAGCAAAATGCTCCACCGATTTGAATGCACCTGAGGTGACCATACGTGCATTATAATGTTTAAACTAACTAATTTTTGAGGAAGGTACGTGTAGTATTTAGTATGTAGGGTATGTGTGCAAGTATGGTTGCCTTAGGTGCATTCAAATCGGTGGAGCATATTATTTGGAACCATAGAAATAACAAATTTTTACAGACTGCCTCCGGTATACGTTACCGTTAAGGAGAAATCGTAAGGTTTAGAACCTCATAGCGCCCTTAGTACGTACGATCTAAAATTTGAACTTTTAGTTAAACGTTGTAAAAACTTCAAATTCGCCATAAAGCAGTTTTCGGTGCACATTACCGTTATAGAGATATTCCCAAAAAACTGCTTATTTGGTTGTTTGGACCCTCATAACTTCTCTAGGGAGGCTCCCATCGTTGGGGCCTTTTGACGTCATACTAACAGCAACACGACCTACAAATTTGCCACAGATGCGTTCCCCCAAGAGGTTACCGTTATTCAAAAATTTCCGAGAAGCGGTGACAGCCTCAGAAGCTACAAATTTCTCGCCATTCACGAAAAACCCCTATAGCGCTTTTGGGGCTGCGTGTATTAATATAAAATTTGGTCGCTTTCTTCAAAACTCCATAGGCTACAAATTTTTTATACAAAAGTTTTTAGTACGAGTTACTGTTATAGAGATTTTCGTGAAATATATTAAAAATACCGTTAGACCTCCTGGCACCGTTAGGAGTGCCCGAACGTATTCGGTATTTCCATAGTTTATTGAAAAAACACAAGAGCTACTGTTATCGAGATATTCAGAAAAACCTGCTTTCGAGTGGCTTTGGCCCTCTGTAGCACCGCTAGCGGCACTCGTAGAGACGGGGACTTTTAGGGTCTTGTTTAGGAGCTTGGAAGGAAGGCTCATGCAAAAATCCAGCTTTCCCCTAATTTTTCCGAAGTGAAATGCCAATTTTCCTGGGGTATACATATGTAGAGTGTTAAGGTTTGTGTTCATAGAGACGACTCATGGGATGATCGGTCAGCGATCGCACTTAAACAATCAGTTCCTAGCATTTTATGCGTATATTTTCTATACCGATATGTTCCTTTAGGCCAGAGTTAATACAAGGAATGTCGCCACATTTGAAAAATATGTAAATAGGGCTCGGAATTGGATGTTAAACTACGATCGCTGAGCGATCATCCCATGAGTCGTCTATACGAACACAACCCTTCAAGAATTCTTCTAATTTTCAGGTAACACAAATAAACAGTAATTGACAAAACTACCGATGTTCCTCAGCGACAGCGTTCAATACAAAACTTAGGTAAGTTCATTTCGGAACGAAAATAAGGTAGCTTTCTGGCTGCGGTAAAACTCTAAATGCCAAAACGGTATGTCGGTGAACAAAGGGATTAGCAGATTATGTTAATTGGTAAAACTAGCTGAAAGTATTTTTGGTAAATCCGAGTCAATGAAGCGAAAAGCATGTAAAAACTATAAACCAAAAAAAAAAGTATACGAAAGTTAAAGGAACAGAGCAAATATAGACAAAAGAAAAACTTCCATCTCAATTACCCAAATGAGAGTTGTTAAACAAATACCACCCGACAGCAAATATAATTATCTCAGAGCTTATCATTATCATGTCTCCCGTTCCGTCATCAACTCTGATGAATTATGCCATCAGCCATCATATTCTCCCATTAACATATTCACCATAGAACGTTCTTTGTCTATACTTTCGCGTCCTTTCTCAATCCTAGCACGTCCTGACCCCGAAGGCCAAGTATCACCTCAATAAATTTCTCGTTATTTACGAAAAACTTGAAGTCAACCAAGAGTATCACACAGAAAATCCTCACTTGGGGGATTTCTATGTCGTTCTTTGGTGCGAACGGACGAAACGGACCTGTTCGGAATCTTAATAGTTCCGAAACGTTTTCCATCGCACATCTCTCCCACGGGAAGTTGGTTGTAGAGTGTAGAGAGAGGCATGAAGTCTCTCCAGTGCCATTGATGCGATGTGGATTCTGGGAGTCTATACGGGTGAAGAATTGTATTGAAATTGAATACATACTTAGATACCGCGCCGTCATCCGAGTATGCTGAGTGCTGCAAGTATTTACTTCAAAGAGGATCTTTCCAATTGCATAATCCATCTGCATCTTTCAAAAGTTGTGAAAAGTATATCTATTGCTCTGTGCTCTGAAGCGATGAATATTAAGGCTTTCCTCACACGGGACGACTGAAATTTTTGCAACTGAAAGTCATGCCTACTCGATTGCACAAAACCGTCGCATGTATCCTTTCGGCCCCAGATAGTGTGAGATGTGCCTCAAGCTGAAATCGAGACGGACGACGGCAGCCTGCTGGAAGAAGTGTAATGTAATTTGTACGAGCTGACAAAGAATCAGACTGCACTAAAGTAAATTCCAAGAAAATAAGATTGCCCAGTGATAACGAGGAACGAACAAGCAGCTGTAACTTTTCATCTTGAAATTATAAGTTGGATGGAGTTGCACTAGTGCATGGCATAGCATGGATCGCATTAGCCGAACTCTTTCTTCGTCCATGGGGGGCATACGCGGAGGCAAGCAAACAAATTGAAAATTATGCTGTAGTTACAAAATTCACAAACTTCTTTTCAACTCGTCGACCCCGCGTGTTCCTTGCTAAAGACTATGCACCACTCTTTCGTTGATTTCGGATTTCGTGAGCCCTTCGTTGACTGGCTGACACGACAAAGGACGTCGACGAAAGGATTTGATGCGAAAAGTTGGCAAAATTCCGACTAGGAGCTATGTTGTGCCGATGAAGTTATATTTGTACGGAGTATACATGACCAGCAGCACAAGAAGACCTTCTGTTCTCTTTGGTACGCGCGCGATTAAAGTGTTTTCAAACTACAAAACTTATTGTCAGAAAGATTTTCCTCCCGCCGAAGCGCAAGCACGAAGAGAACCGTTTAGTTTAGCCGTTTGAAGGGCACAGCAGGCGGTGGCAATTGTCTCCAGGAAATTCAGTCAGTTTGTCTAATTAAGATGTGAGCGATTTAATTATCCTGCAAATTAGTTCTTTAGTTTTGTGAAATGTGCCAAAGGGTATACATAGGAGAGCTTTGATTTAATTTTCAGGGCAGATTATTTGCGGTTTGTTTTCCACAAAATGTGTTATTTAAGTGAGCGGTAAATGGAGAGAGAGTGTAAAGAGTTAATGCGGTCGTTTATTATGTTATTTTACTTACCCTAGGATTAGGGACGGTCCCTCTTAGGGTATCTCATAGTTGCAATTCCAGTAGTGGGATAATATCGGGTGGTAATAGTTTCCCAGGTTTCTGAAACACTTTTGTGCAATCCTGATTTCAAGGAGGGTACCTTGGCAGGTGGTGCCTATGAAACTATTTACATAGGTAATCAAGGGTCACCTGGATGAGAGATTGGTGTCTCAGGAGAGGGGACACTTACTGAGTTCAGGATCCAGCAATCTAGGAAAAAGGCCTTGCATGCTAAAAAAAACTACTGAATTTCCAGGTGAGAGTGAAGGATGCTTCGCTTCGCTGCCTAAAGAGAGAAAAAGTCATAGGGATCAATACGACGTTTGTATGGAGAAGAGGGCAGTGTAAGACGTGTTGGAAATGGTTTAGAATTATTTGAAGAAACTAAGGCCCGTATTTATGAACATTCCTTAACTCAAGGAGACCTTGAGTCACGAATGCCGAAATTCAATAAATTAAATGGCATTTCCCATACTTTGTCATAGAAATCATTTATATTCAGGAGTCAATGCATCCTTGATTTAAGGCGAAACTCAAGGAGACCTTAAGTTTTCAATAGGCTTGAAATATTATATTTCAAGGAAGGTGACTTCAAGTAAGGTTGACTATAGAAAAATTCAAGGTCTCCTTGGGTGTCTCCTTAAATCAAGGATGCATTGACTCGTGAATATAAGTGATTTCCATGAAAAAGTATGGAAAATGACATTTAATGTATTGAATTTCGGCATCCTTGACTCAAGGACTGCATGAGTTAAGGAATATTCATAAATACGGGCCTAAATCATAGCGAAACGTAAATGAGAAAGAATTTGAATGTAATGCATCTACTCCTTGCATTTATCAGTTTAGCGCATCACAGTTGCACGGCAGAATTTATTTAGCTCCACACATAGATGGTAGCGTGTATCTGATAGGCACCATATCGCACTCTGCTTTCAATACATACAAACAAGATTGCTCCTATATAAGAACTGCGCTCGCACTAATCTCTCTCTGTTATTCTGACTGTTGAACAATAAACATCGAACAGAAGTAAGACCTCTCGTAGTTTATTTTTTGGATAATCATCGGATCATATCAGGTTATGGTCCCCTTGATTCCGTTGATTCTCTAATTAAATAATAAAAAAGTGAAGAAAACGTGCTCCAAGTGATTACCGTTTAACAATGGCAAATGCTAATTTGTTTCCGCAAATCGGCCTGTTGAGTCGATTGAAAGGCCGAGATAACTTTGATTCCTGGAAGATTTCGGCACAAGCAGCATTGGAATTGTCGGATCTTTGGCAATATGTTGGCACAGAAGCCATCGAGAAAGATCCAACAAAAATTGCTGAAGGCGAAATTGACGCTGATGATGGATAAAACGAGTTACAGCCACATTCAAGGCGCGAAAATGGCAAAAAAAAATGTGCGTTGTCCACAAAGAAGAGTGGACAGCTTCGTTCGAGTGGAGGCAAGTAGAATAGCGGCACGAACAGCAACGGCAACAAAGAACAAAAGGCGAAATGTTTTTAGTGTGGAAAAACAGGGCATCCCAGATACAGCCTAGTACTGACATCGACAGTGAAATTTATGGCCGCTGCGATTTTTTCAATGAAAATGTATTCTTACTGTCGTGGAATATGTGGGGACTGCTGGGGAATTCCGTAAGCTACAATCCGAAAACAGTTCCATAATTTTTCTCGGCCATTTTATGTATTTTTTTCCGATTCCCCGGTTATTTCATCGCGAAATGTGAAATTACCGGGGAATCGAAAAATAATGCATAAAATGGCCGAGGATAATTATGGAACCGGTCTCGGATTGTAGCTTATGGAATTCCCCACCGTTTGTGACATATTCCACGACAGTAAGTATGCATTTTTATTGATGAAATCGCAGCGGGAAGAATTTCACTCTCGATTTTAATTCAGCCCTTAAGGTACGTTGTCCTCGACGCGGCCGCACGACAGCGACTCGCTCATTCCATATAAAAACTCGTTTTTCTCTCATTTTAAAAACGAGTTTTTATATGGACTGAGCGAGTCGCTGTCGTGCAGTCGTGTCGAGGAAAATGTACCTTTAAGAAGGAAAATACCGATACATTGCTTATCTGTTTTGCGGGACTTGTGACGAACAAGAACAATCGAGATTGGTTCATCGATTCCGGTGCGACTAGTCATATGACGAACACAAACGAATGCCTTATGAACGGTCGCGCATTATCAATACCGAGTATAACGGTCGCGGACAATGAACGATATGATGTGAAGGCGACATGAAATTGTGTTAGGATTGCGGCAAGAAACTATCGGTGAATCCAGTGACTGTTCCAGACACGTTGTAAGTTATCGGTTTTGCAGCTAGTGAACAAAGACAAAGACTGTTTGTTGTTTTTCGACAAGAATGTTTGCGTTATTCGCCGTGGAGACGAGGTAGTTAAGCGTGCGATACTCACGGAAAGTATTTATAAATAGGTGCAAACAGAAAAAGACCATGGATTTGTTGCATCGTGTAGCGAAACGCAATCATTGTGACATTGAAGATTCGGGCATGCTGGATACGAAAAAATGCGAAATCTCAATGGCGGATCGACCGTCAATGGCATCGCATTATCGAGAGTTCAGCTTTCGCATTGTGATGTGTGTGTGCAAGGCAAGCACGCACGACGGCCGTTTGACAGCATTGACAGCAAAACGAGTCAGCTGTTGGAGCTTGTTAATTCTGATGTGTGTGGACCAATGCAGCAGACGTCATTCAGTAATTCGCTATACTTTAACACATTCACAGATGACTTTAGCAACAAAACATTCAGGTACATGATGCAACGTAAATCCGAAGTCATCGAAAAATTCAAAATATTCAAGGCGATGGCTGAGTGCGCGACTAATCAAAAATTGCGCAGCAATGGCGGCGGTGAATACGTGAATAAGGCGTTTCAAAAGTTGCTGGATGAGTCTGGCATTTCTCAGATTTCTCAGCCGCTATGTCTTTTTTGTGGAGAACAACATCTAGGTAAATGATTTTCCCAATAATTGTCAATATCTTTCGAAAATACACAATTGAAGTGGAGGAATTTGAGCGAATTGAAAATGAAAATGATGGGAAAGGCACTGGCGATGGTGGTCAAGCAAGCCAGCCGTGTGTGGTATGAAAAGTTAGAAATTACGCTGAAGAAATTTGGCCTGAATCGTACAAGATCAGACGCTTGCATTTATCATCTCGTCGGAGACAGACGAATTTTCATCGCGGCAATTTATGTCCATGATCTCATCCTTTCAGCAGATCTCATCCTTTCAGCATCTGATGAAATGCTTTAAAATGAAGAACATCGGTCCAGCGAAACTCATCCTCGGGCGGATTACACCGAGGGATATATCGATTGACCAAAGCCAATACATCAACGACATTCTGGAATGTTTTCGCATGGCCGAATGCAACCCAACGTCGACGCCATGTGATGTCAATCAGCGACTGAACACCGCAATGCTGGCTATGGTCCAATAACGGAAAACCCATGGTCGTGGGTTCGAGTCTCGCCGTGAACTAATTCAGTTTATGGTGTTTTTCGAACCCACGACCCACGTGACGGGCTATGATATCACTCAGCTGTTAAGCGAGTACCCATTTATGGGGATAAATAACATTGCTGAGCGTGCTCTTAATCTCAACACCTGAATAAAAAACCAGCTCAGATCTTGGAAATTGGATGTCACTCACACATCTGCGGCCTGAGTTCAATGTTGGACTATCGCGCCAGTTATTTCTATTGTCAGAGGTCAGAGGAGAAGCGCGGCCTGCAGAGGTTCCGTAGGGAATCTATTCTAGACCCGGTCCTGTGAATATTGTCTACAATGCCATGCTAGAGTTCGGTAAGTGAATGGCGATAGTCGGTTTCGCGGACGATATACGGCAGCCGTAGTTGTCGTAAAAGACGCGCGGAGTTCGTCGGTATTCTGGGAACCGAACTGGAGCTAGCTGTGCATAATAATTTAATTATACCAAGCGCTGAAGTTTTCTCTACTAGGATTACAATCGAATCGAACACTTGAACAACGTGGGCGGTAAGATAGCAAACACCATCATATAGGTGTGTGACGAATAATGCAGGTCGCAGAAAAGTACAGTCCTGCTGTCGATGATGGTAATATCCATTCTGCTCAAGCCACGCAGGTTTAGATAAGTGAACTAGGCCTGCAATGCAATCACGATAAACGTAAAGCCCATATCGTTGGTGTGCAATAATGCTTGAAGCACAGAGCCGATGTAGAACGCATCAAGACGCACATTTTGCAGAAAAGCTCAGAGTCCTAGCTATCATACTAAGATACAGCCTTCCAAAGGTGCCTGAACAGTGGAAAGTTTGACAACTCTAGCTGCTCTAGTTAGCGAAATAGTCGCACTTTTATGTTTTTGTATAAAAAACGCATCGGGGAACACATTTTGCAGAGAAGCTCAAAGTCCTAGCTATCAGCGTTTGGAAGATACAGCCATCTAAACGTGCCCCAAAAAGTGCAAAGTTTGACGGCTCTAGCTACTCCAGTCTGAAAAATTTCGAAAATTCGATGTAGAGCGCATTGGGGACCACATTTTGCTGAAAAACTGTTCATAGCAGGGTATTCCCATAAAAGAGCGGCTGAGCTGCTTCAGCTAAGCAGCATTAAAGGAAGTACTATCTGTGGGATTCTTACAGGCCACTCTTGCCTGAGATCATATCTGCGCAAAATGAGGCTTTTACAAGACGCGAGCTGTAGATTTTTCGAAGAAGATGACGTGGTCTCACTCCACGTCCTGTGCGAGTGTGATACACTCGCTGGATACAATTTGTAGTGGCGTATCCAGACACGGACGGCATAGCTTCGACTTCAATTAGCAGCCTCAACTCTTTTCTTAGCACGATCAACCTTGAATGTCAGGCATAGTCCTGCTCACCTGCGACGATAGCATAATAAGCCGCAGGATTATTTGGTCTACTGCTGCTTTTTCCATCTGTGTCCTATTTCAGGCTCAGATCGTGTGAAAATCCAACCACAAACTAGCTGGGTATAGGTTCTTTTGCCATTTTCCCGAACTAGCCCCTCGAGGCTCGGGTTATGCAGAGCAAGCAACTTGGAAGTTTTACCCGCTCGCTTAGCGCGGCTTCGTCAACCACCGAGAAAGCTCTGTGAAACGTGCTCGATTTAAATAGCGACTAACATCTAGAGGGAGAAGTCATGCCTTGCCCTACATGACTCAGGTGTAGCGAGAGCGTCAACGACCGAAGGTCTTCGTTCAACTCCCTGTGTAGCTCAGGTCCATGGTGAGGCTACTCATTAAAGGTTTCTGTCTGCCGGAATACAGCACCCACCCCCTCGGCAAGCCAACCGACAGCGATCGTCGCGTCGAAACACTGGCGAAATATCGAAAAACTAGACTATATGATCAAAGACGTAATCTTGCAAAGGCATCCAATACGAGGCCGTTTAGGAAGGGATGGTTCTGTCCGTCAGAAGTCTGTCGGATTTCTTTAAGCAGTTGCAAGGTTTTTTCTAGAAACCCTATACGATCTCAGCCCGAGCTTAACTTACATAACTACAAGCATAACAAATTATAATTCATCAAAGTCCATTTTCAAATACAATTACTTAAATAGGTCGAATCCGTTTTCAAATGGAATGCAGCAAAAAACCAGACATCTACTGATAAATGATCGAATCAACATTGATACACATAAACATCCATTCAATTCGAATATTCAACAATTTTTTATATTTTTCTCTCCATGAATTAGCAGAACCCTTTTAAATGAATGAGTAGGCTGGCGCTCAGTGACGGATTGTAACAACCCATATGCCGATCAAATACCAGCAAAATCCCTCTGACACCCACACAACACCACGTGCGTGTACCAGACGCAACTCTTGTATCCTCTCGTCCTTTCTCCACCCATTAAACTTTCACATTATATGCCTTTATTAAAAAAATGGCCTACTCAAATATGAATGCAACCCTTTAGTAAATCCCAATCCTATTACCATTCATCACAATTTCGGTCATACACACGCGCGCACATTCCCGGGCCTCCAATCCTGCCTGTAGGTACACCTTAAGTGCCAGACCGGGTCCCCATCCAGATACGCACAAATTTCAGGATGAATCATTAAAAATGCAAATTGTAGATTACCACAAGAATGGTCTGCACTTGATCAAAACACTTTTACTGAATGTTCGTCCTGATGGGAGGAAAACTTGGACGTTTATTTATTTACATTTTTCTCAACGTTTTTTTCTTCCTTTTCAGTCTGTGCCGGAGACTTTGTATACCTTTTCTCCGGGAAAAGTTTCGAGCCGAGGCGACTAGTCATTTTTTATATCGCCCACCCACACGGAATGGTCAAGCCCAAGAAAAACTTTTCCCTCTAATGGGGGGCTCAAGCGTGTGCGTGTGGGCGAGGATACATCCATGTCGAGTCCATTCAAATCTATCAAGGAGCCAACGCCAAGGAAACTGTGTATGAATGAAATTTCCTTTGGTTATATGATGATGATTCCTTGTTAGGTCACATATATAGGAAAGACTATACGACGGAGGTTTTGATGAAACTTCAAAACACGGATGAAAAGGTACCGCACCACCACTCACACGAACAGATCCCTCCATTATAAATCGTAGACCATAGATTTAAAACTTTTCAAATGACGTGCATGTGGGTACATGTACATGGACTAGGCTATATCTCCGGCTATCTTTATAGAAAATTTCCAGGATATATGCGGATGACTCTTAACTTTTGCGCTTCGGTTCGGTATAGGAGCGTGTGAGGCTTTTAAGCGCTGAGGCCACTGAGATGACTGGTACCATCATACATACTTCTTGTAACTGGGTCATAGAATTGAGAGATGAGCCGGATTCCGGTCAAAGTTTCTTATGAGAATCGATTATATAGGTGTGCGGTCTCGATCCTTGCGTTCAGGATTATAAATGGACATAGCTCTTTGTGTCAGTTGCAGGAGATGGGAGACGAGCGTTTAGCATTTTGTGTATAGTGTACGTGACAGTTTTAGAGGCTTTTGGAGAAGTTGCTTGTAATGGTGGCTGGATGGCATATAACAGAGAGAAATCTTCCTAAGGTTTATGATTTCAGAAACTAATACATAGTAAGTTCAGCAATATTTAGTTATTCAACAAATAATGCTCTCTGATAGGCAAACAGAAAACTTAGGATTTATCGCGAACGTGACCATAATCGTTCGAAATTCGAACGGAGTTGTAGCAAACGCGACAAAAACCTAAAAAGTTATATGTTTAGGTTGCCGAGAATTTGACCTATGAATTAGACTAAGCTGACCAGACGTACAGCATTTTGCTGTCTTCTTCATTACCGTAACTCCTAGTGGAGCATGGTGCGTTGATGACTACCGTGTGTAGTCACTTTTACGTTTGATAATCGTCCATTTTTGATAACGCGGAACCCTTTCCGATCTCACTGAAATTTGGACACTTCTCCGAATTTCTCGGTCCACCTATCCGCATTCGGAAGCTTTAGCTGCCCAAATCACACTTCTGTGTTTTCTATCAAAAATTGTCCATAACTTGTAAATTGTCCGGCATTTTGAATTTTGGCATACTTGTCCCATATTTGGTGACCATTTCAAGGCTTAAGCTGCCAAAAAATATTACAATGAGGTTTAGATAAGATGTATACCTCTGGCTCGTACTTTGGTATACTTTAATTCGGTCAGTCGCGCATTAGAGAATTAGCTGTTGCGAAATAAGATAAGGTGAAGTGCAAACGCAGCGAGCGGTGAGCTAAAGCAAGGCAATTCATTGGATTTAGATCTCTGGCTCGTCCATACATTTACTCGGATCCTAGGGGTCCCCCTTGACTTCGCTCAGAACTCACTCTAACACGCTAACATTCTTGCGACCAGCGCTGGTAGAAAGTGGATAAGGCGAGGTGAAATAGCAGTGAGTGGTAAGCCAATAGAAGGCAATTAGTAAAATATAGACCTTTGGCTCGTACTTAGGATTACTCAGATCCTATAGCTAACCCTTCGCTCCGCTCAGATCTCACTATCTGTCACCCTTTTCAAAATTCGCCAAAAAGTTGATACATATCGCTAGGAAATAGGATGAGGCGACCGCAGTGAGCTATGAGTTAATGTAAGGCAATTGGTAGGATTTAAATCTCTGACTCATCCATACGTACATAATACTCAGACCCTGTACCTCGCCCTTCTTTCCGTTCAGATCTCGCTCTGTCTGTCGCGCTATTCAGTATTCGCCAGCAGGTTTGTGACGTAGTGCTGTTGCGGAACAGGATAAGGCGAGGTTCGAGTCCAGCTAGCGGTGAGCTAATGAAACGCCGTGAATTTTAGACCCCTGGGTCGTCCTTCATTTTTACTTAAATCCTGTGCCTTGCCCTTCGCTCCATCCAGACCTCGCCATGTCTGTTGCACTTTTCAGAATTCGCCTACATTTTCGACGCAGTCTCGGTGCTAAGAATGAAATGGCGAGGTGCGAGCGAGGCGATCGGTAAACCAGTGGATGCCATTTCGTGAAATTTGATACTATGACTCGTCCGTATGATTACTTAGATCCTGTAGCTCGCAATTCTCTGCGCTCAGACGTCTCTCTGTCTATCGTGCATTAGAGAATCACCCAAAATGTTTGCGACATAGAACTCAGACCTGGAACCTGGATGTCTGGCTTTGGGTTTGCGTGAGAACCGAATTCCGCAAGTATGTGTACAGCATTGGGCTTTTGGGAGTCTGGTCACCTTAAATTAGACACACTATAATGGCCTTGAAGTTTAGCTTAAACTCTCGAAAATAAAATCGATTGTAACGAAGAAGGGCACAACTGGTGCCCGAAATGATCATTTACAAGAAATAAAACTAATCGCGGCTCGGGAAACACCACTCATTTTCTGTTTAAATTAGTTGTACAGGCGAGGAAAACATCGGCACAACTGGAAGTTTTAATACTTCTCAAGTTTTCTATCCATCTGCAATCGTTAGCTTTAGAGCCAATCAGATTATTGCTTAGGTAGAGAAATAAATTGCTGGTGGAGAAATAAATTGAGCTGTCCCAGGCATAGAAAAAAGGACGCCACTGAAACTTGATATATCAAAATTGTCTACCACAAAAATAACCCTTTCGCTCCCAATGATCATGAATCATGAAATTTAATGATTTTTCATAGAAAATGCAACGAATAAATTTAAACTTTTTGTGTGATATTAGACTCTCCCAATAGTGTATTATAAGCTGACCAGACGTACAGCATTTGTACATATTTGGTGAACATTTCAAGACTATAGCTGCCAAGGTTACAACCGTCAAATAATGAGATTTTAATTCATTTTACCAATGACAAAACGATTGAAAAATCAGCCACTGTACTCCGATTCCTTTATAACCTTCTATAGGAAAATGTATACTAAAGAAAGGACTCGGCATGTGTGTTAGATAAAGTTTTTTTCCCACATTTCCTTAGAGTCAATTTAAAACGGCATTAAGAGCCCAAGGAAACGGCATGTCATCTACCATGGAGAAATGCATACTCTCTCTCTCTGGTTCCTGTTAACCCCTTGTGGGACACCTACTTTCTACCTCGTTCTGTTCTGTGCCATGGTCCTTAGGTCTGACCACTGTTTGTTTAATGAAGCAGCCTCGCTATTAACCGATCTTCTCCACGTGTTTCTTGGTCGTCCAACACGGCGTCTAGCATTGGCTCCTTGAGGGTTCCAGTCTAGAGCCTGCTTTGCAATATTTGTTGGCCCTCTTCGGAGAGTATGACCTATCCATTGCCACTTTCGCCTTTTGACAGAAGTGCCTATCCAATCCAAGCCTGTGATACTCAGGAGATCATCATTGGAAATACTCTCCGGCCAGCGGATTTGTAGGATGCGCCGAAGACACTGGTTTACGAAAGTTTGCAGCTTAGTTGTTATCTCATTGGTCACCTTCCAAGTTTATCAATGTGGCACGATAGCCCGACGTCGGGCTTTGGCCTTCCAAGTTGAACAGCCATAAGGAAGCACAGATATTACAATAGAATTGAAGATTCGGGTTTTGCTGCGCCTGGAAATGTTGTTATTTTGCCAGAAAGGAGTCAAAGTGAAGAAGGGTGCCCTAGCCTTATTGATATGCGATTGTACATCAGCGTTCGCCCCATCATCTGCTGTGACTATGCTTACGAGGTAGCAGACCTCGTCAACTTTTCCGACTGCCTGGCCCGAAACACAAGTTCCGCTTCCTTGTCTCACTCCACTGTGCACCTCAACAGGATCTGAAAGCTTACCCTTGTGCAAAACGTGACATTGGGTCCCTGGTAAGATTCCTTGATGATGGAAATATTTTATCTGGTATGCCCCTCCTACGAAGAGCTCTCCAGATATACTCCCGATCAACACTATCGAACGCCTTTTCGAAATCAATGAACATGAGGTGTAATGGGGATCTCCATTCGGCGGATTGCTCAATAATAATTCGGAGGTTGTTTATATGGTCGCTACATGAAAAACCCTCACGAAAGGCAGCCTGTCTATTGCTTAAAGTGCGATCAACTTCACCTTGAACCGGTTCAAAATAATTTCAGCCATCAGCTTGGAGACAGCTGGAAGTAGGCAAATACCGCGCTAATTATTACAATCCTTAAGGTTACCCTTCTTCGGTATTTTAATAATTACGCCCTTTTTCTATTCTACTGAAAGACTTTCGGCTTCCCAACTCTCTCTGATGAGGGGAAGCAGAATATCCGCTGTAGCATTCGAATCCGCTTAAAATAATTCAACCGGAATTCCATCTATCCCCGGGGCATTTCCGGCGTCCATAGATTCGATAACCCGCTTTAATTCCGCCTTAGATGGTGGTCTGGAATTAATACTGGCTACTGGAGGAACGTCTTCTTCTGCCGATGCAGTCCCAAAACGGTTGTTAAGAACCTCAAAAAAGTGCTCTTTCCATCTCTGAGGTTGCTGTTCTTCAGTAACAAGCAGTAACCCTTCTTTATCTTTCGCAGGATGGTCCGTTGTGAACGATTTACCAGTTAGTGGTTTAATTAGCTAAAATAGGGTACCGATTTCACCACGGTAAGCCGCATCATTTGCCTCCTTCGCTAAAGCGTTGATGTAAGTACGCTTCTCACGCCTCACACTTCTCTGCAAGCCTTTTTGTAGTGAACGGTATTCAGCTCGAAGTTGATTTTTAGCTGAATCATCAGCAGCAGAGTTAATCTGTTCCTTAACTCTTTTGCGTGCTGAGATAAGAGACCAAGTAGCATCACTGATAAAAGGTCTCCTACCTCGATCCAATCTTGCCACAGTCGCTTCGCCACATGAAATAAAAGACTCCTTTGCAAAATTCCATCTATCTTCAATTGTAGGATTCTCAAGAGATGTTGCTGCACAAGCTTTCTCGTGCAAGGCGGTCGAATATGCACGTCTAGTTGAGGAATTTTCTAGCTTTTGCACATTAAATCGTGGCAAAATTGGCGTGTTTTGAGATCGTTGTATTGCTGCCGTTCGTTAGCGAGATTTCGCGATAACAAGATGGTGGTCGCTGCCAACATCAGCCCCCAACATCAGCTTCGACCTGACGTCTAAGAGGTACTTTCTCCCATGTCTTAGAAACAGCAATATGGTCAATTTGGTTCTCTGTTCTGGCCATCAGGAGAAATCCAAGTTGTTAGGTGGCAGGGTTTATGCTTGAACAACGTTCCGCCAATGACTAGTTGCCGAGAGTTACAGAACTTCACGAACATTTCGCCATTGTTGTTCCTGTCGCCAAGCCCGTGATTGCCCATAAGGTGTTCCAAACCTAAATTATCAGTACCGACTTTGGCGTTGAGATCCCCCATTATGATTTTGATGTCACCACTGGGAGCCCTATCAAAGGTGTCGCCTAGTCGCTGATAAAAAACGTCCTTTGCGGATTGGTCTGCTGGTTCAGTCGGTGCGTATCACTGAATAATTGTGATGTTTCGTACTCTGGATTTGAATCTGGCTGTGATGATACGGTCGGAGATAGGTTTCCAGTCGTGCATTCCTAGTCAACAGGATTCCAACGCCCGCTTGCCGCGGTGAATTATCGTCTTCACTTCCTACAGTGCGAGAGCTTAGTGATAAAGTCGCCCCCGATCCGAGCCATCTTGTTTCACTCAGTCCTAGTATAGCGATGTTGTATGCGATCATTTCCTGTTCGACTTCTGTGAGCCTTGTGTTATTACACTCACCCCACATCGTCTGAACTTTCCAAAAACCGATCGTAGTCCGTTGTTAATGGCCAAAAGTTGTTGCCGTTGAATCAGTCCTAGGTATCCGAGGCTTGTTTGATGTTTCGAGTGTAAAGAAAATTTTCGGGTACGCGGGATACAAGCCTACATACCCTATTCCTAAAGTCGTCTTTTACGACAAGCCGAGATCGCTGTGGTATAATTCTAACCCCAAAACCGCAGGGGTCAATTGTTTATTAAGTTTCGTACATATCTGAACCCTTGAGCGCAAAACAGAGTTGCTGCGCGCACAATTGTAGAGATATGTTCGAAACTCGGGAGAGTTTTATTCTCTCCTGTCTCTTTAGTCGCCTCTTACAACACGTCGGGAAAGACGGTAGCACTATTTTTGACCCATGCCACAGGGATATTCAGAATTAAAACTACAGCCCTTAAAATTTTTTGTGCAAGAAAATATCATTAAAGATGCCTACTAAACGACATAATGTTGTTAAAAAAAAAATCTCCGCTTAAAATCCATAATTTGGGCATGAAAGGGTTAAAATAAGTATTTAATGAAAGTCTACACAGTAACAGTAAATCTATTTGCATTCAGTGAAGCGTCAAAATTGGAGTACCTACCTACAATCATTTCAAATAATTCACACATCCTGTCAGAACTTATACAAATTGATTGCGCGTTGATAACATATTATCCATCAGCGAGTCTCCTCCCGCACCCTTAATCCACTCCCTTTATTATTTCGCATCTTTCGCATACATTCAATACCGTTACAATTATTCAGGATCACCCACCCGTTCGGTGTAAATACATTTTACATAATAAATATCCAGCAAACTGCAATCGAGTCCATAATCCAGATTAAAGTGCATACGAGACGAGAGAGAAAGAGAGAGCTGAACTGTGTACTTGCCACCGACATGTACTCGTATTTTACTCCTTTTTCAAATCCAATAAATTAGCCTAATTAGTGTATCACTCGTTCACCTGAATTGGCATTCACTGGCAGACGATATTGCAGTTACCGGATCAATTTGCAGCGTGGCAGCAAGTCCTTTCTCCCTTCTACCGGTGATGTCGTACTGTATTAATGCCGTCTTTATAGGATGAGGCTCTATGGGTTCACTCTCTCTCTTTCCTCTTTTCAGAGGCAGTCAGGCAGTGAGGCAGTCATTGCTGCCTGGCTGCACAACAACAACGTTTATCCTGTCTGAAATGGTTGTACAGGCGGAGTTCGCATTGAAAACTTTATCGATAGATAATGAATGTAGAATTCAACTACGAGTACAACATACAGTCAGGACATTCGTACACAGACTACGACAGAGTCTGGTTTCGAGAAATTCATGTCTACGCGGCAGAGCTTTCATGTTATCCAGGCATAGTCATGTCGGGCAAACCCCGAGACCGGGACCCGGGACTAGTAGTCAAAAGAGATGGATGAATGCAAGATGTTTGCTTGAATTACACAACCCGAATGCTGTATTGAAAATATATATGTACAAAATTTTCGCTCCAAGTCAGTGGGTATTGTTTGGTTTGCCGGGGCTGAAACTAGTCGAAACGGAGACGCAAGATGCCTGAGAGGAAGGCTTCTATGGTTTCAAGACTCTTTTATTGTGCGCTCGATTGCATCCCCGATGAAATGGATTGAAAAAGGATGAATGCAACCGAATGTAACACTTGGATGGATTGTTTACATTTTCAGGTGGTTGTGAGACCGGGTTTTTGGATGACGATGACGGTTTTATCAGGACGACGAGAGAGGTTTACATGTAAATGGAATGGAGAAAGATGCAGATTAAAAAAATACGGATAGAGGAATGATAGTGCTGGTTTTGTGATTTCTTATGGCAATAGGATGAATAGAAGGTTTGGAGATGAGAAATACTATGCTTTCAGCATAATGACATATTTCTTAATGACAGAAAACTTAAATAGGTTTCGGGAAAATCTAAATTTAAGTCATCAGTCATCAGCCTATTGTTTCATCTTTGATTAATTTCTCTTATCTTGCAATTATCGTAACCCTGCGCACGTCTATGTCGAATGCAACGGATTTTATCCTTTGAAGTAGAGCGTTTTCGTCCAGATATGCAAATAATGACTTTTCCGGAGGGGCTTACTTAGTTTGCTGAAAAGCGCGTGGGGCTTCATACTTATATTCCGTGGCAGATCGCGAGGCCTATAAAGCGCCTAAGATTATGCAACTTCGTCGCTCTTTGATGTGACAGTCCTGGTAGTAATAACGGAAGTTTTCGAGGACGGTCAGACAGTCACGGAATTTAGCTAAACCTTACGGTAATTCTGAGTCTTCAATGCCCAGTAATCCTTAGTTTGGTGCCAACCTGAAATTTTACGCTTCAAGAACAATAAACTGTCTCAAGGGCGTTTGACACATCGGTAGATTCCTTCGCTGATCATAAACTAAAAGGTTGCCAGGCGCCAGAGATCGACTAACAGGCGACGCAAGAATCACTGGAGTTGGAAGTGTTTTGTTTCAAACGGATGAAAAAACTGAATAATGCGCAGCGTAACTATAGCGTTACCGAGCTGGACTGCTTAGCTGCGGTGCAAAATGTTAAGAAGTTTAGGACATTTATAGAAGGTTTGCCCTTCATCATCACAGACCACGCAAGACTCGAGTGGCTTATGAGTCTTGACTTGAGTGGCAGACTAGCACGCTGGAGTCTGAAATTGTAAGCTTTCAATTTCACCGTTTTGGGCACCCAAAACATAGTTCCTGAGGCACTTTCATTCAGGGCACATGCGAGGGATGTCTGTTGCCTCCCGGAATACGTCCATGTAGACGCCATCCTTCCTGATTCTACTTTCCAAGAACCTGAATACCAACACCTTCGTCTGCAGGTACAAAGCGGTCCCAAAAAGTTTGATAACATGTTTGATAAGTTGATACGTCAGGGATGATCGCATCTATACCAACCAATGTGCTTCCGAGGAGACAGCTGACATTCCCAGTGTAAAATTGTGGGTCCCGGAAATTTCTAGGCCTGGTCTGATCATTACCCTCGAGGATCTCTTTGCGGTATAAGGAAAACGGTCGAAGTGCTTTAGCGGTATTATTACTTGTCTAATTTAAGGTCAAACCTGGCTTAAAAGCCCACGACATTCGCTGACCTGGCCGGGCTCCGAACCATTGAGTTATCAGCGTCTTCGTCATATAAAAACGAGACCGAGGCTAATTTCGGGCTCGGCCGAAATTTATAATAAACATATTTACTCAGAAAATTTTATTGGGGGATGCGGGAGCATATGGCCGCATAGTACGATTCCATTTGTTTTGACCTTTTAGTTGCTTTGATAAAGACACATTAATTCAAGGTTTTGTGAAATCTAAGTAAAAAATGTTTCTTAGAAGAACCAAAATGGAGGTTGGGTTTGTATGGCATCCCCATGACCCCATTGTCCGATTTGATCCATTCTTACATATATTTTGTGCCATCAATAGAAATACATTCGTGTGAAAATTGGTTGAAATTGGTGCACAAATAAACAAGTTTTTCTTAGAAGAACCTAATTGGGGGGGGGGGTGTTACGTTTGTATGGCAGCCCCATGACCCCATAATCTGATTTGATCCATTCTTAGATATGTTTCTACCCCGTAAGGGGTAGATAAAGGTTGAAAGGATTCGGCCGATTCCTATATCTTCTTCAGTTGTGGCAAAACTGCGGACCCTTAGCTATGCAGGAGGAGCCTCATGGGTTAAACGGTTCCGGCCAATTCCTATGTTTGTCCACGGGGCGTTACTTTACCGCATTATCCGAGTAATCACGGAGAGACGAAAACTTTCATGGCATCGTACAGATTGGGCAATGTATTTGCGAACGGATGTCCTTTTCCCTCTCTCCCTGCAGGAGGAGCCCCATGGGTTAAACGGTTCCGGCCTATTCCTATGTTTCTCCACGGGGCGTTACTTTACCGCATTATCCGAATAATCACGGAGAGACGAAAACTCTCCTGGCATCGTACAGATTGGGCCATGGCCTCCCTCCCCCGTTCGCGTAGACATAGTCAAATCGGTACGAGGCTAATTACAAAAATCACTCTGGAAAGTGTCCATCTCCAGTTTTATTGTACCCCCCTATGCGGAGATATTCTGGTCTCCGTGCTCAAAGGCTAAGCGACTTGAATGTCGTCTCCGCATAGGAAGGTACTTAGACGAACACCTAATCCACGGTGGAACAGCGTACGCCAAGGGATGCGTGGTCAAGAGGGTGCTTGATCGCTAGTATGCGGACTCCGGGAAGTGTCGACCCCCGGATTCATCGAGACTATGGGAAGGAAACCCTAAACAACAAACCAAAAATGGAAGGTGAAAAACTGACCAAAACCCAGTGCCGGCAGCTGTGGGAGTGAGCAAGCGGGCTCCCCGTCGTCGATATCCCTCGACTGCAGTGTTACAGCAGTGGCGCAACTGGCTGCCGTAGCATGTAAAGCTACAGGTGTAAATAAGATAAACGTGAATACTCATCCGAAAGACGCAGCCTTAGAATCGGATGCAGAAGAGAAAGAGCGAAGTGGAGGCACTCCGACAGAAAATCCATTCGGAAGGAGCTCGAATCTACAGAGGTCTCCCCAACAACAACCCCTGTCCTTGTTGTCAAAGGGCGACGTGAGCGACGAGAAGCCAGCGGTCCAAATAGATATGTTCGGCAAACTGGGGGAAATGATCAGGGATCTAATGGATGTAGTCCATTAGATCCCTGGAGTCAAAACCCAATATACATGGTGTTGTTAAGGAGAGCGTCAAAAACATACGCATTATGTATAATGGTGCCTGGGAACAATTGGGCGCAAAAAAGGTTCAGGGGAATGACAAGGAGGTTCAAACCTCTTCTAAAGCCACCAAAGTGTTGGCAGCTGAGAGATCCAAAGGTAGGCGAGACGTGGGGGAGACCGCCTTTCCGCAAGTTCCAAAAAGGAAAAAGGAGCAGACTTCGAAAAGGCGACTTCTGAGACCCAAGCGAAGGAGGTTGCGAAGCGTAATCTCGCTTCGCAGGAACTGGGCACTTGGACAAGACCGGACGCAATGCTCATTTCGCAGCCCGGAGAGATGTCCTACGCGGATATTCTCAAATAATATAAATTCGGAGCCGAAACTGAGGGAGATGGGCGAAAACGTTTCCCGGATACGGCGTACGCAAAAGGCAAAAGAGGGAACTGTTGTTCCAGTTGAAATCCCACGCCGGGGACTCAATGAATGGGTATAAGTCCATTGTAACAAGCGTGCTCGGACTGAAGGCTGCAGACGTGAAAACCCTACGCCAAGAAGCCAAAATCGAGTGCCTTGATCTGGACGAAGCGACAACGAAGGAGGAAACATGGCCAGGTAAATCACAGGAAACATGGCCAGGTAAATCACTACCTAACCCAATTCCTTACAGGCCACGGAGGTTATCGACAGTGTCTCCACAGATTTAAGCTGGACGACTCGCCGGAGGGCCCTAGCTGCAAGGGGGGGGGGGGGGGGGGTTGAGGATGCGAAGCACGTGCTTTTCAATTGTCCAAGGTTGGCAGAGACTCGCAACTAACTGGAGTCCAACCTGGGAGATAGCATTAGTCCCCAAAACTGGGTAGGTTTTATGTTGCAATCGAACGAAAATTGGGAGGCAGTGAGCAGAGTGGTCTGCAAAATCCACAAGGAGTTGCGCAAGGAGGAAGCGAGGCGCAAGTCTAGCATGCAAAGTGTCGGCTAATTAGCCACAGCCGTCCCTGCGAAGTAATGTCGAAAGGTAGTTCCGCAGGGGCCCACGGCACGTGTAACGATTCTCAATTTCATGCTCGCCGCCGGATTGAGAATTCGGAAAGGTGCAAGTGACTGATCGTGGTGACGTCACCATGATCTTGAAAAAATGAGAGTAGCATCTTGCGAGCGGTCAGCGGTAAGAAAAACGGGGCGTTACTTTACCGCATTATCCGAATAATCACGGAGAGACGAAAACTCTCCTGGCATCGTACAGATTGGGCCATGGCCTCCCTCCCCCGTTCGCGTAGACATAGTCAAATCGGTACGAGGCTAATTACAAAAATCACTCTGGAAAGTGTCCATCTCCAGTTTTATTGTACCCCCCTATGCGGAGATATTCTGGTCTCCGTGCTCAAAGGCTAAGCGACTTGAATGTCGTCTCCGCATAGGAAGGTACTTAGACGAACACCTAATCCACGGTGGAACAGCGTACGCCAAGGGATGCGTGGTCAAGAGGGTGCTTGATCGCTAGTATGCGGACTCCGGGAAGTGTCGACCCCCGGATTCATCGAGACTATGGGAAGGAAACCCTAAACAACAAACCAAAAATGGAAGGTGAAAAACTGACCAAAACCCAGTGCCGGCAGCTGTGGGAGTGAGCAAGCGGGCTCCCCGTCGTCGATATCCCTCGACTGCAGTGTTACAGCAGTGGCGCAACTGGCTGCCGTAGCATGTAAAGCTACAGGTGTAAATAAGATAAACGTGAATACTCATCCGAAAGACGCAGCCTTAGAATCGGATGCAGAAGAGAAAGAGCGAAGTGGAGGCACTCCGACAGAAAATCCATTCGGAAGGAGCTCGAATCTACAGAGGTCTCCCCAACAACAACCCCTGTCCGTGTTGTCAAAGGGCGACGTGAGCGACGAGAAGCCAGCGGTCCAAATAGATATGTTCGGCAAACTGGGGGAAATGATCAGGGATCTAATGGATGTAGTCCATTAGATCCCTGGAGTCAAAACCCAATATACATGGTGTTGTTAAGGAGAGCGTCAAAAACATACGCATTATGTATAATGGTGCCTGGGACCAATTGGGCGCAAAAAAGGTTCAGGGGAATGACAAGGAGGTTCAAACCTCTTCTAAAGCCACCAAAGTGTTGGCAGCTGAGAGATCCAAAGGTAGGCGAGACGTGGGGGAGACCGCCTCTCCGCAAGTTCCAAAAAGGAAAAAGGAGCAGACTTCGAAAAGGCGACTTCTGAGACCCAAGCGAAGGAGGTTGCGAAGCGTAATCTCGCTTCGCAGGAACTGGGCACTTGGACAAGACCGGACGCAATGCTCATTTCGCAGCCCGGAGAGATGTCCTACGCGGATATTCTCAAATAATATAAATTCGGAGCCGAAACTGAGGGAGATGGGCGAAAACGTTTCCCGGATACGGCGTACGCAAAAGGCAAAAGAGGGAACTGTTGTTCCAGTTGAAATCCCACGCCGGGGACTCAATGAATGGGTATAAGTCCATTGTAACAAGCGTGCTCGGACTGAAGGCTGCAGACGTGAAAACCCTACGCCAAGAAGCCAAAATCGAGTGCCTTGATCTGGACGAAGCGACAACGAAGGAGGAAACATGGCCAGGTAAATCACAGGAAACATGGCCAGGTAAATCACTACCTAACCCAATTCCTTACAGGCCACGGAGGTTATCGACAGTGTCTCCACAGATTTAAGCTGGACGACTCGCCGGAGGGCCCTAGCTGCAAGGGGGGGGGGGGGGGGGTTGAGGATGCGAAGCACGTGCTTTTCAATTGTCCAAGGTTGGCAGAGACTCGCAACTAACTGGAGTCCAACCTGGGAGATAGCATTAGTCCCCAAAACTGGGTAGGTTTTATGTTGCAATCGAACGAAAATTGGGAGGCAGTGAGCAGAGTGGTCTGCAAAATCCACAAGGAGTTGCGCAAGGAGGAAGCGAGGCGCAAGTCTAGCATGCAAAGTGTCGGCTAATTAGCCACAGCCGTCCCTGCGAAGTAATGTCGAAAGGTAGTTCCGCAGGGGCCCACGGCACGTGTAACGATTCTCAATTTCATGCTCGCCGCCGGATTGAGAATTCGGAAAGGTGCAAGTGACTGATCGTGGTGACGTCACCATGATCTTGAAAAAATGAGAGTAGCATCTTGCGAGCGGTCAGCGGTAAGAAAAACGGGGGAGTCGAGTTTGAGACGTTACGAGAAGAAGATCGCGCCGAAAAGTACATAAGAAAGTGCACGTTTTGAAAAAGTGAATTTAGTGGAGAAAATTATAATACTTAAAAATAAAGTGGTTCGAACTTAAGAAAGAAAACCGAAAAAAAAAAACAAAGAAGATAAGTGCCGCGTGATGTGTGCTGATTGAGTGTGCGGTATGTGTGTTGTGCATGTGAGATGTGTGAATGGTTGCACGTATGTGTGATTGCGTCATGTGTGAATGAATGTGTGAATGAGTTCCCCGTCCCCCATCCGTAGGCGCGTCAGGGTGGATTAGGAAAGTCCACCCCTAAAATTATAAAGGGCGGTTTTCAAAAACTTCTATTAGCCGTGGAGACCGCATGGTCGGGTAACGGTTTTTTTATAGCGGGTACAGATGGCCGGTCCGTTAACATCTGCGCCCGGAGCATATAGTGTACTTGAGCTGGCCGGCGCCAGATTCGATTCTTACCTTTTTTGAGCCCCATTTTAACCCCCAGTGTTCGTGATTCTTTTATAGGCACGTGAATTTCCCTAATGAATGTGGTGGATAAGGGGCTACAAGCGGAGCACACCCCGCCCGTTTCTCTTCCCGACTAGAGCTGCTACCAGCACGTGCCGCTGCCAGCTCGTAGAGGAGCCTCGCCTTCAAGGCCGTTAAGGCTCCGTCCTCTTCTCGCGCTTCGGTGCGACCACCATCTTACACACGGAATAGCTGTTTTGGGGTTTAGTCAGTAAAAATCTTGACATATCTCTGGGTCCTAGTGACGGCTACACAGAGAATCTTATGAAGATTCCCCTGACTCTCTATAAAAAAAAAGATATAATTACCGTATTATTTCCGAAATTGAATAACTCGATATTTCTCCCGCTGGGACTCTTCTCCTCCAAACAGATAAAAGTTGCGCGTAGTTCCCATAGAGCTGGTAAGTTGCCACGCCATAAATACTACAGACATGCACCGCAGTTGGGGTATAGAATGGAACGATAAGTCACAATTAGTAAAAAAGACATGTTTTGTGTTATCAGAAGAAACACATTTGTGTGAAATTTCGTTGAAAATGGTACACAAATAAAAAAGTTTTTCTTAGAAGAACCAAATTTGGGGAGTTGCGTTTGTATGGCAGCCCCATTGTCCGATTTTACCGATTCAAACATACAAACTGCCTGCAGCAAAAAAAAAGCATTTGTGCAAAATTTCAACTTCATACCTTTTAAATTGGCCGAGTAAAACGCGTCCCAACAGACAGACAGACGGACATCGCAAAATCGACTCCCCAAGGCTGGTCATATATGTATGGTCGGAGACGCTTCCTTCAATGCGTTACAAACTTTATGACAAAGTTAATATACCCTTTCACTCTATGGGCGAAGGGTATAAAAATTGTTGCAATACTAAAATAACGGGAAAATTAGGAACAACTTGAAGTGAATCTACGGAAAAATGAGTTTAACTGATTTAATTCCCTTAAAGAGAAAAGTACAAGGAGAAAATCAAGTAAAATGTTTTTTTTTCGGTCTTCATTAAAACCGAATATTTTGCTTACAATTTTATTTAGTCCTTGCTCTTCTTCTTCGCATAACATTAGCTATACACGTGCGTCAAGCAGATGGGGTCTTCTAGGCAGACACACACTATTTGTATTTTTGTTAAACCTGTTGCGGATTTTCGGCAATGGCATTCAACGATCCATTACTAACTCTCTCTCTCTCTCAGAAAAAAGAAACAGGGCAGAACATCATGATGTACACGAAAACTTTTATCGGCACACATTTCCTTATTTCCGGAATACAAATTGGATAAAGAATTCTTTTTGCAACGTGCCTCCTTTTTTTTGTGCCATCTTTGATGGCATTAATTTTCTTTTTTTCCTTTTCTCTTTTTTTTTATATTCAATTCCATTCTGTGTATCCTCCAAATTGATGGCGGCAGGGACTTTTAGCGTATTTCACAGTTAGTTACGTCTTCTTACCGGCTGATGTATCTCTGGACGAAGGGGATTATTTCTAGGCGTGCTCATGTATGTATGTACAAGTTGATTTCGACGTTATTATTGCGCTGTGGCCGTGCTGTGGGTGGATGGAAAATATACGCATTGGGTCTACTGTACGGACATTTTCGTTCAATTGATAGGATGATGTTGGGATTCTCAGATCCTTGCAGGTATCTTGTTATCATCAACATGAAACACGAAGCTCCGCTTGCTTCTTTCAGTCTGTATACGTATAAGTACATGCCACACTCACAGCATCTTCTTATGGATCGTCCTTGCTCACTATATCTACTAAACGGATTTGCTAAATTTGCTTACGTTAGCATGCGAACAAGCAGCTTGTGAATTTGGAACAGCAGAAGAAAAAAATGGAATAAGAAAGGAAATTCCCAATAATTGCGGATCGATGGCTAACGACATACACAATCTCCCTCGTCCTTCAACTCGTACACACATAAATGTTAATGTACAAATATGAAGATATAGAATATAAAAAGATTTCGCTTCTTGTGATGTTCGCCCAAGAGAGTGTATGACAAAAGGATTCCCCGGATGACGGGAGCCAGAGAGCCCTTACGGCGGCAAAAAAAAAGGCCGCGGGGAACGTTATGTTTGTGCCTCTCTGATGATGAAACATGACGAAATTTATGAGGCATTTAAGAAGAAAGCAAATTGCTGATAAGGGAAACAACAACGAGATTCGTATACGCGTAAATCCTCGTATACATTTTTTGACCTTATCACGTTCAATTATTCAGTGTCGTTGAAATGGAAGAAATTGCAAAAGAATTTCCTTTTTGAACAAGGAATTCAGAGTTTAAGTGTTTCTTTAAAGATATTGGTGGCTGCCGAAGCTTTAATTTGTGCTGATAAAATATTTGGCAGAAGGGTGACAACAGTGATGAGAAACTTGTATATTCAGCGACCAAACTTGGAGAACCTAAAGCTTGAGGCATGCAGAAGAACACATAGAAGGAACGATTCCCGATTATTGGGGGAATCCAAGGTACCGATCTGCTGCGCTTCTGTCACTCCCGATTTTGCCAACCCCCGATCAGTGTGTGCTGCATCAGTCGCCTCTGGGAACGGAAACCTAAATTATAGGAGACGTTTTTTTTTTCGAGGTAGGAAATTTTCGCGGAGTTCTGAACGTTACGCTCCTGTCGACTAACGAAAAATTTAAGATTTGAAAGTGCAAAGTGCCATAACTGGAGACATTTTAACCTCACAGAAACCCTAAGACGATAGCCTCGAAGGACCTCGGGCGGAACATGATCGTGTAGCTGGCAGGTGCTTTAATAGTCACTTGGCATTCAAAGAAGTTGACGTTCGTCTACGTAGCTCGCACTGAAATGTGTTACGCGTGTTTCTATAGTGGCCTGAAATGCAGTGGTAAGATTGGGTAGAGTTACCATATGCTGCCCTCCACCCACCACACCTGCTCCTGTTTTATACGCTCGTTTGTTTTTGACCCATCGGAAAACCATTTGCTGGTGTGCAACTGTAAGCTTAGCCAAGCTTTTTGCTCCATTATATTACAGGTTGGAAGCGACAGCTGCATGAGAACTCTGGGTAAGGAGGGTATTTATCGCGGCAATGTATTTTCAAATTGACATCGCACGCCGTAAGTCGAGTCAATGCTAGTTTTGCCGCGGCCTTGAGGTAAATGTGATTTGGGTGACTAAGAAAGTGTAGTAGAACCGCCTTCGTCTTCGTTTTCGCCGTGATCTACAGGGTAGGGTTCTCCTACAGTGACAAAGGAGTAAGATCAGTAGTCGGAGTCTGGCAATGAAACAAAAAAAAACATCGTGAGGCGTACCAGCGGAGTTCAAGCAGACGTCTTTTTTTCAGAGATGGGGAACCTTGCGTAGATACTGCATGCCGTTATGTCGGATTCTTACCGACTAAACCTGAATACCTATTTCGTCACCGCTTAACCCTGAGGGACTACCTTCCAGTATTACTTCAAAGGGTCAATTTAGGCTCATCAGCCATAACCACTAGTATGACACTTGCGTCTACACTCCTCCCTCTGTAACTCCATGTCGACCGCACAAATTACCCTGCTTACAGAATCCCAGTCATTTGCTGATAGCAGCATCAGACCCACTAGGCTCTCGGAGCTAATGTTTTCTCCCAGCTCCGCTTCGAGTTCACGGCGAATATCTCCAAATCTGGGACAATCAAAAAAGACATGTTTCGCATCCTCCGCCACTTCCTTGCATCTCGAACATTCTGGCGAGTCGTCTAACGTAAACAGATGCACGTATTCCTTTTGTCCCTCACTAGTCCCCGCAGGGGGGTCGGTGTCCTAGTGACATCAGCCAGAAGTGGCTGTATGTAGTGGGACAAAGATCTTTGGTGAGTTGCGCCACCACGGACCTAGCAACGCAAGGGGGCCCCTGGTACAGTTGATACGCCATGGCGAGGGTCTGTACAAAGACCATTCGGGCGGAAACGTTCCCGAGCTCCTGAGTTATGTACGGGTGGCTCATGGCGTGACCTACCTCCTCCCATGACTTACGGAAGGGAGGTCACTAAAGGCCAAGCACGATTATGGTGACCTCTGGTGGGGGAGTGCATCGTATGGTAAATCGTGTGAGCTTCGGAGTTGACGGCTTCGCATGACCCGAGTCCTGAAGAGGCTAGTTAGGGAGAACGGCCTTGGTGGTAAATTCCTACGCGCCTATATCTAACTAGTTTGTGGATTGATGACCACACTGCCCGAATGGCATTGCTGACTAGTAAACTGAAGGGGCTACCTGGATGTGAAAAGCAGCGCTACGAGTCTGCACAGGCTCGTAGTCACAGGTCCAACGAGCCTGGGATGTGCATGTCTGAATTCGACGTGAGGCTTAACCAATAGGGGGCCGAAGAAGGATTACACCTGCCAATGAGAAGTCTGTAGCGAATAGTGAACTACGGGGATGGGCGTGCCCAGGGGACCATGGTCCTTACCCATCAAGGCGTTGGCTTCGTAGTGGCTGGAGGTTGTTACCCAAGTCACCCAGCTAGTGATGCAACCCCGGGGTTGGTTTCCTGATGGTGTGTGCATGCGCCGGATGGAGAAATCCCCATCTGACAATAAGACCTTGTCAGTAAAAAGCCGAAGGTCCAAACATTTAGCGGGACCGGGAGATAAAGGCCGAAAGGCAAGGTGCTCCTCTGACGGTATACCTCGTAGATGGTTTGCTTGTCCCTCACTAGTGTCATAATTCAAGACCCAATATGAGAGGTAGCTCCTAATTATCGCGGCTAGATAGTCGGGAACATTAATCTCTTGCAGAGCGGCGTGAATACACTCCCAGTTCGCAAAATTGAACGCGATTTTGACGTCTAAAGCCAGAGCGGCGCAACAAGTACTTTTACATTGTAATTCCGTCGCTTATATTAGTTACCGCGTGGTTATTGCGTCTACCGTAGATCTCACTGCTAAACGCCTCTGCTCCTCCACTAATTCTGACAACCGGTTATTTATAATTCTTTTCCGGTAGTGTCGAGTAAACAAATTGGGCGATAAGAGTTAGGCTCACCAGCATTTGGTTTGGGAATAAGCCCCAATCTTTGCTTTTTCCATGATTGCGGTAAAGTCCGTTCATCTAAGCAGGTTTCAAAAACGTCAATGAACTTTCCGGGCATCATCAGAATTGCTGCCTTCAACGCCCTATTAGGGACACCATCAGGGCCTGGTGCTTAACCATCCTCAAATCTGGATGCTGCCTTTAGAAGTTCGGACTCCGTAATCGGGGCTATGATGCCACTATTCGGTGTAAGGCATTGTCTCGCAGGTTCCAATGCATGCTGTGGAAACAAAGTGGAAATAATATCTTTGAGCAATGCCGCACATTTAAGCAAGCTCTCTGTTCAATTTTCTTCATACCACCCTATACGCCTCACAGAGCTGTTCTGATCTACGGGCTGCTTCATAAGCCTCGAGCAAATCATTGTAGGCTGTCGTTTCTGTCGAGCGTTGGCAAAGGCTTCGAACTTTGAAGCATTCGCGTCGCCTACTAGCGATCTCCTCAGTCCACCAGTAGTTTTCTCTCCGATAAGAGATAGAACTCTTTCTTGGCATGGAGGCGTCACATGCTACTGATAGTTGAGCAGTTAATTGCAAGGCCTTCTGTTCCGCTAATCCATTAACTGTACCTATATCACACAAAGTTTCCAGGAGCAACGCCTCGTCGAAGTGTCTCGTAGACCATCCCACTTTGGAACTATCATTATGCCCACATGCAATTTACCCGCTATCGAGAATAAAACTCCGTGATGGTCGCTGGGCGTATAATGCGCGCTAAGTTTCCACTCCATCGCTCTAACCAAAGAACTGCTCACGAATGTAAGGTCGAGGATGTACCTCGTATTTCCTCTTCTAAAGGTGTTGGCGTTCCCCAAATTCATTAGAACGATGTCAAGCCGAGAGAAAACATCTAAAAGCTTGGACGGACGTCCGCGCTTATTTGTTTTACGACTGCCCCATTCCCATGCCCATCCGTTGAAGGGAGTGTGGGTACTTGCGTCGTGCACCAGTGCATCCAGAAACCCCTCAAAATATGTATTATTCCACCGTGGTGACACGTAGCAGCTATACACGTGTACGCCGTTGATCTTCGCTCCGACCACTCCGTTTAACCATTCCGATGTACCTTGTTGGAACGTATAACGTCCGCAAGTCGAAATTGCTACCGCGTTGTCCTTAATTGCGATCCAAACCAAGCTACGCAGATTTTTATGTTTGACACAGAGATAATTGCAATGTCGATGTTCTTCTCTTTAATCGTCTGTGATAGCAGATCTTGTGCGGCCTGGCAGCGGTTGAGGCAGGTTCAACTGCAGGAATCTCATTTAGGGATTTAGTTTTATTGCCTTCTGATATACTGGGCACTTAAAACCACCAGTTTGCTGCTTATAGTTGGCCCTGGTTGCCTCCTTGCACAAAATACAAATGGGCTCTTTGTCGCGGGATGCCGCTTTGTGGCCATCCTCTCCGTATATGAATCACATATTTGATCTATCGTGCTGGCTATTGCAGTCTTTCGCCAAGTTGCCAAGTTCTAAGCACTTAAAGCATCTCTCTTGGAGACAATTGCCATTTTAACCGACACCACCTTAACTTTGCCTAATGGTGATGGAACCTTGTTGGCCACGTCTGCCGGCAGTCTTATGGTTGCTCTTTGGGTGCCACCGCATGCCTTCCTCAACGACTTCACGGCGTCCAGTTTCTCAACGAATGACGCCGGAACATCATCGCTCGTTATGACCTCATCGAGATCAAGAAATTCTATTCTCGTCTCCTGCCGCAAAGCTCTTATATTAGATGGATTCAGCCCTAAGAGGCTGGTAACGATTGCCTTGTATCCATCTACCGAATCTCTATCGCGGGTTCCCCGTTCCTTGTTCGACGAATTCGAGAAACCTTATCACCCATTTCTTTCAGCCGTGGTTTGGACTTCACTCTCTACAGGATGTCGACAAAAGTCGTCTCTTCTGACTGATCATGGTGTCAGGTCTTGTCCTCAGCTTCTTAAATTTTTTTCTTCTTCCCCCTTTTAGTTTCCAACCTGGTCCAGGGTCCCGGGTTTACTTCCAATGGGGGCCTTCCAGTTTAAGCCCCTCCCTCCTGTCCATCCACTGTCTTTTTTTTTTGGCAGACGTTTCGGATGCTCCTTTGGTAAGACAGGTGGTGGAAGCGCTGAGAGAGCTCGATTTGTACCTAAACTCGCAATAGGCCACTTTACTTCAACTGTGTGTTTCCTCATCGAAAGGGTTCCACTTGCATCCCTAAACCTCTCTCAAAATCCCTATGTAGAAATACATAAATCTTTGTATACCAATTAAAATCTCTCAAACGTTAGACCTAATCTTGTAATATATTTTCGCTAATGATAAAGAATATCGTCCTACTGAAAATTTGAAATCTTTCGCCCAATCACGCGCTCTCAATTAGCTCAAAACGTGAACACATCATCCTTTCGGTCCCCCTCCGTTCCATTCATTGTTTGACGTAAATTGCTCTTTAGAAACTATGCCATTCAATTTTCACTTATTAAATTCTTCATATTACACAAAACACAAAAGTAAATGTCTCTCATTATCCTTTTGCGCTTTAATAAAGACAAATGACGAAATATTGACGCTAACGACTCAATGCCGAGCACACACCTAAATCTAACGGCCATCAAGTGATAATTACGAGCATTATCCTAATTGAACAAAAGGCTTATCCTTCGCCCACCTTCTGTCCGTATAAAGACTCCCGAGGAGATTTCCTCTCGTCAAATTTACGTTTCCTTCCTCTCGTTATTTATTCCGCACCTCGTTACGGTCTCTTTCATTTGAATTTCCTCACGTAATAAGTTGATGCTCCTCCGCTCGTTACGACATTTTCTTGTTCTTTGGCTTATTTTTTGATATAATTTCTATAGGTCCTGAGAAATATTTCCACTTTCTTAGCCATGGACTATTACTAGAACTAGAGTATCCGTGTAGGCGCCTCAAAATCTTTCTCCCAAAATAAGACGAATTGCCCCAGCCTGGCTAATTTTCCTTTATTTTCTTTTTTTTTCGGTTGTGTTGCGTGGCGTCGTCGTGGCAGCGGAACCGAGGAGCCACAACTGAAATACAAATGCCGGCAATAAACCTCGTCAAGGGATTCTTCTCTCTGGCGCAAATGATGGTCCATTCGGACGATACTATTTGTAAGATATTCCATAGGCGGTTGATGATATTGAAAATACGAATATTGGATAAAGCCTTGCTGGCTCTTCAGGGTTTTTGACCAAGACCATACCTTTGTCTGTGTACGCCACCAGCAGCCGCGTCGGATCAGGCTGAAAGGTTCGGACAGGACTCATCGTCCTTTTGCAGCAATTGGGTGTTTGTTTGTTGTTCGTTTGACTGCTCATAGAAAATGGCCTCGTGAAAGGGGCTACAGAAGGAGTTTGTTGGCTACACTGCGGCTGGGTACTGCTGCCGTAGTCCTAGGGTATTTAATGTAACGGCTGGCGTCCGCGGAGATGAATGGCACGAAACGAGACACAAGTTCCAGGAAAATTTAATATTGAATTATTAAATTTCATTTATTAACACGCAACTTTTTGTGTGTAGAATTCTGTTCTATACTTCTATAAATAAAGAAGATGGGGTGGCGAAGCAAGTGTACGGATTTATGGAAAGAGATTTAGCTGAGAAGCTAAACTTTATGGAGTGGCGTAATTTCATTTTGTATAATGTTTGACGAAAAGGCGAATGTCGCATTTGTTTCTGTACGAATTGATTTGGAGAACTCGAATTTTTCTGCGGAATTGCAGCAATTTTCGATTATAAAGAGAACGAATAGCGCTTTAAATTATCATGGTGACCATGGATTGGAATTTTTGATGCTGGACATCCGGAGATGTTCAAGGGATTCCTTACAATCGTGCAGGAAGGGCTAACGGAAAGGCTCCTCACCGAGTAAGCCGTGGTATGCGCTTGCTGTATTGAGCTGGGTTTGTGCTTGTTATTGCCCCTTGTCCTATACATCAAGAGGGGATCACGAACTTGAACACGAACATAGGGGATAAGAATTGGCGACATTCGAATGAATAGGCTGGTGATGGCGTGACAGTAGAAGGACGAGACTTTCAACTGACAGGATAGTCAAAGCCTTTCCGTGGTGGACAAAGGACGCGGTTACGCAACCCATTTTCGTATTATGGGTGCTCCGCCGTACCTTGTGGCTTGCTGTGGAGCCGTACGCAGCGAGGGGCATGCGGGCGCTTCTTGTTGCGCATCCTCAGCTGGCATGCCATACGATGACCAAGTTGTGGCCATTTGGCACCCACCTCGGTTGACAAGTTGCATCCCCACGCAATTTACCCACCACGGGAAGGCCATTGCAACGACCGAAAGAATTTACGATCCGCGGGGTAAAGCCTCCTCATCCCGATCCTTTTTCCATCAGCCTGGATCAATTAAAAATGAAATGCGGCCATTCATTCCTGTTGAAATGTAAAGCACTTTTGTAATCTTCTTGGAATTGATTTAGTACGACAACCCCATTGCTTATTTTCTCTTAATTCTCCACTAATGAATTCAACAGTTATGACAATTCTATAAATACCTGAATTTGTAACCTTTTATTTTCTACTCTGAATATAGTTATCGTTAAAGACAGAACTGCGTTTTTCTGCTTTGAGCAATAGGTTATGGGCCCAGGCCCATCCGCCTTTTTTTTGATCGTGTGATTTAGATCGGGAGTTGAGAGAAAATCTCATAGTCGTGTTGCGTGAATTGAAAATCGTCAAATTTAATTATCCTTCCGCCGATCTAAATTTTTCGCGAGTTTGTGAAACGCGTACGAAAAGTCGCGGAAATAAGATTCAAGCGGTTTCAAAAAAAACCCGTTGCGTGAACTGTTCGGCAGATAGTGCAGTTAAACCCCATTCCCTGAAAAATTACAGTTTCGAAATGGCAAACGCAATTACGAGAATCGAGCCCCTTAATCCTGAAAACTATGATACCTGGAAATTACAGATGCGTGCTATTTTAATCAAAAACGATTTGTGATCATATGTTGATGGAATTAAATTATGCCCGAAGGACGACAACGAGGAGTGGTTGTTAGGCGACCAAAAAGCATGTGCGGACATTATGCTTTGTATAACTCCGGCAGAGCTTGGGCAAATCGCAGAATGTAAGACATCGCGGGATATGTGGCTTAAATTAAAAACCACATACCAGTCGAAGGGGTCTGCGCGAAAAGCGGCGTTATTAAAAAAGGTAGCATTGTCGAGGATGGGAGAGTCTGATAAAATTCGTGATCACTTAAATGAGTTTTTTGATGCCGTAGCCAGACTTAAAGAGATAAACGTATCAATTGGAGACGAGTTGCTTGCTATACTTTTGCTATATAGTCTGCCAGAATCGTACGAAACTTTTCGATGTGCATTGGAAACCAGGGACGAGTTGCCATCTCCAGATGTACTTAAAGTGAAAATTTTGGAAGAGAGTGAGAGTCGTAAATCAAAAGTTTGCGATACACAAAACGTACTCTTAGCTAACAAATATCGCTCAAAAAACTTAAATTGGCGGAATGGTAAGCAGCATAACGCAAACACATACAACGGAGAAAGCAGAGTCAACCGCAACGGTAGATGTTTCAAGTGCAACAGAGAGGGACATTTTGCCAGAAATTGCAGAGTAAAACCAAGTGCGCGATATGCTAAAGAGAACACTAACACTAAAAAGCGAAATACTGATGAAGCGTTAAACATAGTTGAAGCCTGCTCATACGTTGACGATCGTTATGGATGGTGTTTGGATAGTGGGTGTACAGCTCATTTGAGCACAAATAGAAACAACTTCGTAACATTCAACAAAATGGAAAAGAAATTACAATTAGCAAATAATGACATAACTAAAATAACTGGTGTTGGTAATATGGAAATACGCGTTAGAAACGAAAATAATGAAAAGAACTTAAACTTAGATAGTGTTTTCTATGTGCCAGATTTACGAACAAACTTATTATCTGTCGCGAAAATAACCGATAACGGACATGAAGTGCGATTTAATAAAAGTGGAGCCAGAGTTTTGAATAGAAAACAAGAAGTTATCTGCGAAGCAAAAAGACTCGGTAATTTGTATTTCGTGAAGAGTGAAAATGAGAGTGCTAACGCCATTGAAACAAAATCGAACAATTATTTATATCAATGGCATTGTAAAATGGGCCACTTGAATGCCCGAGACTTAAAATCCCTCAAAAATAACAATTTGGTGCACGGACTTAGTTTTGGAACAAATCAAGAACTTAGAGACTGCGAAATTTGTATCAGTGAAAAACAAGTGCGGAATCGTTTTGAAAAAATAACTGAACCTAGAACGAAAGACTTGCTAGAGATTGTACATAGTGACGTGTGTGGTCCTATGCGAACACCATCGCACTCCGGGAAAAAATATTTCGTGACATTCACGGATGACAAATCGCGGTACACCGAAGTGTACTTTATTCGAAATAAAACTGAGGTGTTTAACGTATTCAAACAATTTAAAAAGGAAGCTGAAACTTACACCGGAAAACAAATAAAAACCTTGCAAACGGACAACGGTAAGGAGTACGTTAATCATGAATTCAACGAGTTTCTAAAGGAAAATGGGATTAGAAGACGATTGACTGTTCCCCACACGCCCGAACAAAATGGAATTTCAGAACGGAAGAACCGAACTCTTCTCGAAATGGCGAGATGCATGTTAAAGCAAGCCGGTGCCCCACCAATTTTTTGGGCAGAAGCTGTAAACACGGCTAATTACGTGCGGAATCGATGCCCAACGAAGTCACTAAATAACGAAGTGCCCTACAAAGCCTGGACGGACAAAGTACCGACTGTTAAATATTTTCAGATATTTGGTGCAAAGGCATACGTCTTGAGAAAATCTGGACAAAGCAAATTCGAATCGAAGTCAGAAGCTCATATGTTTCTTGATTATTCGAAAGAATCAAAAGCGTATAGACTGTGGTCTCCATCGAAACGAAATGTTGTAGTAGGACGAGACGTTGTTTTTACCGACCATTTTTTTCACGAAAAGCAGTACCAAGATATTATTGACACAACCGAATCTACTATAGACTTCAATCTCGAGCAACGTACAGAAGGGGAGCCCACCAAGAAAGAATCAATCGTCCTTGAATTCGAAAAAAATGCCGAAGAAAAGGATGGTGTGTACCGAAATTTGCGAAGCAGATGCAGGAACAGCAACGACACATCTGACGAAAATCCGTGTTCAGCTAATAAAGACATCGAATTTGATTCAAACGAAGACTTTGAGGAATGCGAGATGGTATTCAACGCTGTTTTTGATGAACCTAATACAATCACGGAGGCGATCGACAGTGACAGTGATGGTACGAGGCATTGGCGGATGAAACTTTGGCACAAATTAAAAACAAGACTTGGGAAATTGTTCAACGCCCAGCAGAACGGAAAGTGATCGGCAACAGGTATGTTTTTAAAAAGAAAGATATTTTGAAGAAAAAGGTGCGGCTAGTTGCGAAAGGCTACGCACAACGTCCTGGAGAAGATTTTCACAACACTTTTTCGCCAGTTGTAATATTAACATCAATCAGATTACTAGCAGCACTAGCCGCGAAATACGATTTAGAAATTCACCAAATGGACGTAGTCACAGCATATTTGAACGGCGAACTTGACGAGCTCGTATACATGGAAGTACCCGATTACTTAGTAACTATCTTGGATAAAATGATAAAGGGAGAACCTGTAGGAACGGAAGGATCGAGTTTTGTCAACATCGAAATGCTTAAAACAGCGAGGGCTTGGTATGAATGTTTAAACAACGTAGCCGATCCTGTTTGTCTTTTGCGGAAAGCATTATATGGTTTACGCCAATCGGGACTATCGTGGTACAAGAAACTGACTGAAAAGTTAAAACTTTTTGGAATGAAGGCAACGCAACGAGATCCGTGCCTATTTGTCAAATACGAGGGGAAGAACATATTATTAATTACCATTTATGTCGACGACTTATTAATTGCGTCGCAGAATAGGCGTCTTATAGACGAAGTCAAAGCATTTTTGGAACTTGATTTTGCAATGAAAGATTTGGGACTAGTCAGTACATGTCTCGGAATAGAGTTTAAACAAGATTTAAAAAATCATAACATATTCTTGTCGCAACAGAACTACGTGATGAAAGTTTTAGAGCGTTTCGGAATGACGGAGTGTAAACCAGCTAAAACACCAATGGAATTGAATTTGAGTTTGTCGAAGCCGAATAATCCTGACATAGCTATAATGAAGAAGTATCCTTATCAAAGTTTAATAGGCGCCTTAATGTACTTAGCAGTAACAACGCGACCCGACATTGCATATACCATCAATTATCTTAGCCAGTTTAATTCGAGCTATAGCACCGACCATTGGAAAGCTGCGAAAAGGGTCTTACGTTACCTCAAGGGGAATATGAATTATGGCCTTTTCTATAAAGGGGATAATCTTGAACTATTCGGCATAGTAGATGCTGACTGGGGGGCCGATATAATCGATCGTCGTTCGTATTCAGGTTTTGCTTATATATTTTCAGGTGCTGCCATATGTTGGGAAGCACGAAAGCAGAGAACCATTGCTTTGTCTAGCACTGAGTCGGAGTATCTCGCCATATCTGAAGCAACGAAAGAAGCACTGTATCTGAAAGGACTCTTCGAGGAACTTGGACTGTCTAGCGGAGCAATCAGACTGTACAACGACAACCAGAGTGCACAAAAGCTGATAGCTAGTTTTGGTTATCATCCGAGGACAAAACATATCGATATCCGCCACCATTTTATACGAAACAGCATCGAAGACGGAGCTATTGACATCCAATACATGCCGACCCATGAAATGCCAGCGGACGTATTAACGAAAAGCATTTCCACTATAAAACATGAAAATTGTATTTTGAAATTAGGAATTACTAAAAATTAATAGCTAAAGTACTTTAAGAAGGGGTGTTGGAATGTAAAGCACTTTTGTAATCTTCTTGGAATTGATTTAGTACGACAACCCCATTGCTTATTTTCTCTTAATTCTCCACTAATGAATTCAACAGTTATGACAATTCTATAAATACCTGAATTTGTAACCTTTTATTTTCTACTCTGAATATAGTTTTTCGTTAAAGACAGAACTGCGTTTTTCTGCTTTGAGCAATAATTCCGTTAAGGTAAATGCTCTTATGAACCCAGCGTTCTGGCGGCCGTTAATTATTTGGACAGATTCCGAAGGGGGCTTTAACGTCTATTCCTACCGTGAAGGTTTACCCTCACACCTCGAATAGGTCAAACGGATTGATTTTGGGACGTCAATCAGCGCCCCTGTAGCGGTAACAGTTTTTCTTGCCAAATGTCAAGGCTTGGCGTTTACATACGGGAAGATGCGAGGCCTTTCTATTACCTCTGCCGTTCTATGGGTACCAGCACCCAGCTGTAGGGCAACTCCATGCCGTTGTAAAACCACAGCCAGCACGATACACAGCGGCAACGGCGAACCCCTCCTAAAATGGAAGACTGCTCCCTTTTCTAACTACCTCGATATCAAGCGGAGGGACCCCCCTCAATACCTGCATGGCGTCAGTAAAACCCGTACGAAGCACAGGTTGGCAGCCATACACTATGATGACTAACCCCCAGTCTTTGCGCAAAACACGTCTATGCATACTTACCACAGAGAGCAAGCAACACCTACCGGTGTTGAGGGCTCAACAGTTCGCCGAAAGTCACTTCCAAGTGAGAGAGGCTCTGCTCATCCGAACAATCGGGAGCTTCCTCAATGAGAATGAGCTTTTCAGCATCATTTGACTGTTTTCCTGGTTGAGACTTTAACGTCCACATCGGCTCCCTACTCATGTACAATATTCATGTCATCCATTATATAGTTATAGACCTGCGGTCCTACAATGGAGCCATACAGGCATCGTCACATCGCCCTTTTCATGGCGACGTTATTTACCCCAGCAACCAGAGTGTCTCTGTCTAAGAAACAGCTCTTCTATTGAGCTATTTCCGGACAGCCAGTTACCTCAAGCTTGTGCAAGACGGCACTCTACAGCTGTTTGTCAAACGTGCCCTTGAATCTACAAATATTCCAAGGAACCGATTGGCACTACTGTCTTTAAATGCCCCATTGCCAAGTACTGGCGGTGACCAATTTCCCTTTGCATCATGGCTGACTTGACGTAACAGCTGTTAGGTCGAAGCTAGTCCACTCACGAATATGACGATTTTTTACAAAAATCTCCGATTTGATTAATTTCAAATTATTGGTATTTGTAAAAAATTATCATTTTCGTGAGTGGACTAGCTTACACCCAACAGCTGTTATGTCAAGTCGGCCATGATGAAAAGGGAAATTAACCACCGCTGCCATTTTCCTGACAGTTGACAGGTGATTTTGGCCAGAGTTTGGGCTGTTCCAGTTCTTCTTCTTTTAGCGGTACAGGAAGGTGTGAACCGCTGTGAATCTATATGGAGTTCGCCGTCGTTTTCGTCCGAGATCTCCAGTGACAAAAACGTGGCAGCTGCAATGGGGTTTTCCCATAGTGAAAGGAGGGTGAAATTAGTGGGTGCAGCTGGGCATTGAAACAGACGGGCCACATCGTGAGGCGTGCCAGTGCAATTTGGGCATACGTTTTGTATATTTGGTTCTATGCGAGATAGATACGAATTGAGGCGTGAGCAGAAGCCTGACCGAAGCTGGGCTGAAGTCCCTCTGGTGGCTCTCGGGAGCCTAATCTCCTCAGGCGAAATAGGTGGTGGGAGCGCTGAGAGCTAAACTCGCAATAGACCGACTCACTTCCTCAGTGTGAATCATTGCAATCGCGGGCCGGTATGATTCTTCGTTTAAAGGATCCCGTTTGTAACCCTGGACCTCTTTCTTAAGGTCATGAAAGCCACGTTTGATGTGGCGTGGAAGGGGAATTCTGTCCATAAGGTCTCGATTAGGATGATCCTCTCGATTGCAACCTACAAGATATTGTTTTGCAAGTAGTCGATTGTGGTCACGTATTGGCATCAAATGTGTCTCCTGATGTAGGTTATCCTGGGCAGACATCAAAAGGCACCCTGTGGCTGTGCGTAGAGCAGCATTTTGGCAGACTTGGATTTTGTTCCAGTTTGTGATGTGACTTTGCGACCAAACTGGCGCCGCAAAATCAGCCGCTGCTCGACCCACCGCTTTATAAGTGGCTAGCACAGTCTCTTTATCTTTGCCTCAGGTGTTGCCAACCAGTGCTTTAAGAATTTTGTTCCTACTGCGCATCTTTTTACATACCGCTTCCGCGTGATGACCTCGTCCTACTGGCGACCATTGCTTCATTGCAATTCCAATCCTCTCCGGGGCGGACCAATTGCCAAAACGCCTCCCTGGCAAGAGCCTCGAAGGTCTCGATGCAGAAAGGTTGTGTATGCCTGTATTTATGTATGAATGTTCAAGTTCCTCGAGAGGAGCGACTTTTTGCCTTTGAAAGAGTCTTGTAACTTACCTGAGATACCTGAATGAATCTGCCCTTCATAGTAGCGAGGCATCAGTCTCTTTCCAGTCAGTCTCTTTTTTTATATCATTTGTTTTTAGCAATCTGTCTCATATTATTTAATAGACATTAAGTGTGTCGCAAATGTTTCTGCCTTTAGATCGTCCTTTCTAGCCCAACTGTTATCGTTCTTCCTAACAGCTAGTAAAATAGAGATATATTGTGCCATAGTCCTTTAATTTAAAAGGTTATCAACCGGTTTAATAAAGGCTAGAAGATCCTTCAGCGAGGAGCTCCTAATCATTCTGGAGCTTAGTAAATCACATCCAAGGAGTGATCTCCTGGACTTGGCGATCGCCGGGCATTCCAATATTAAATAAATGGAGGATTCGTCTTCCTCCAGGCAAAGGCGATATTGGGTCTCCCTTGAGATGGCCCGAAATGACCCGTAAGAAAAACTATTAATAGTCAAAGGTCAGTTCTGTGCACACATTTAATATTGGAGTAGCTGAAGGGGCATACTTGTAACTCTTAGGCCACGGTGCGTTGTCCAGTAGTTCAACCTCAGGCCCGAAGACCAATTACCAATCACGACTCTAGCAGCTCTCCAGCTAATTCCACAAAAGGGCTCAGGTCCGATGAGTATAGAGGATGGGCCCCCTCTTGCTCGTTTGTCCGCGTATTCATTTCCCTCAACGCCTCTTTGGCGTGGAACCCAATAGATTGAGACAGATAAGATAACGCCCTTATTGCCGCCTGGCTATCAGTGCAATTAGCGATACGTGCACCACGGAGACCTTCCAGGATCTCCCTGGCACAGATTCCGATGGCATGAACTTCGGCTTGGAAGACGCTGGGCCATTTACCCATTGCAACAGAGATTCTGGTATTGGGTCCAAAGACTCCAGCACGTACACCGTGATCGGTCTTAGCGCCATCCGTGAACCAAGTGATGCTTCTAGGATCAATGCACGGGTTGCCATTAGCGATTAGCCTATTCCACCCGATCTGGAATGTGAAGTGGCAAACTTCCTGCCGAAGCGCAGTTCCGTGATCATATTATCTGATACCAGGCAGATTGATAGGCCAGGAACCTGTTGCAGGATACGCATGTGTTCCCGATCACTAATACGAGTATCAGACGATAAGTGGATTTTCAAAGCGCTTAGGGCTGAAGTTTCCCGTATGAAAATGTGCAGTCGCATAATTCTCCATATAGCTTTCATGGCTAGGGTGGAGGTAGTACTGAAAGCTGCAGTGATACCAAAACAGCCAAGTCGTTGGAGCTTATTATAGCTCTTGATGGTGTTGCGTTGCAGTGTTTTGGCCACCACACTAGAGAAGCATACGTAATTACGGGTCGTACTAGCGTACTGTATAACCAAACCAAAACCACTCCGTCATTCTGGGCAAAAAGCCCCAAGTTCCCGCAAGTCTACATTACACGCGTGGCCTTAAAAAGAACATTTTCCAAGTGGCTATTTCAGTGTAATCATCGAGTGTTATGCCAGGGCATTTCACCCCTTTGGAATAGGCAATAGGCACCCCCTTAAGTAAATTGGCTCAAGTGTAGGAGTAAGTTTCTTTGTGAATGGTACTAGAAGTGCTTTGTGTGGGTTGATACTGAGCCCTGTTGCTACCTATAACGCCCCACCAAATTTAAATAGCACTTTCTGACATTATTTACTTTACCATTAACACGTACTTTCCCAAAGTACACCTCAACTCTAAACCCCCTAAACACCCTCTAAAAATGTCCGTGTTAAAGGTCCTTAAATGTCATAAGCCTGCTTCCGCTCGCCACAATGTTGGGGTATAGGTCGCATTGCCAAGGGCAGGACAGTTACGGACAGATGACCATCAGCTCGTCTGCTGTTCCCCCTGTTATACCTGTCCACAGAATCAGAAGTATACAGAATGTTCAGCTCCATACATCGAAGTGTCCTAAGTAAAATTTCGACCTGGACGCACGGTGGGTCCATAAGAGAAAATATTTAGATGCCTTAAGCGAAGAGAACGTTCCTTCTCAATGTAGATACACTTTTGCTTGTTCCTCTTCTTTTCATGCGCTACTTCGATAGATATTGTGTGAACGAAAAAAACTTATGCGTGTACATGAATGTGAATGCGATAGAGATAGCGCGACGACGACGGCCGCGTCGATATTCGTATTGTGTAATTAGCGATGGATAAGGATAGATTGGCGGGTGCGGGTGTATGAATTGGCGAGGACGATACGTGATGTGTTGATATATGGTGCGGCGATAGTGCCGCGGTGACGGAACATTGATGGGTGCATGAAATGAAATGTGTGAATTCCCATTCAGATACATACATATGACCCATATCTCCGGCGCGACGCGCGGCGGCGAAGGATAGTTAAGATGCGTAAGTTATGTTTGCATATGAATTGGGAAAAAATAATGAATAGGCGGCAAATTTGTCCAAAAGATGCTGTTGTTCAGCTAGAAGTGCCGCAGTGGGATAGTAATGCGATATTTTAAAAACTGTAGGTTTTCTCAGCGTATTCAAGTGGTTGTTTAAAAAAAAACTTACGATCATTATATCATAAAAAAACACTGAAAATTTAGGGACTGAAGAAATTATTTTTTTTTTACATTTATGTGGTTTTAACAAAAAAATATTTATTTTTGCTCTAATTAATTTTTTATAGGTATGTTATATACATATGTACATTTGCATATATTATACAAAAACTAATAAATTTATAGAAATATGTGGTATATATGTAATGGTTATCCACGGTTAGAAGTTGCAAAAAGAAAGATATAAAAAAATCATATGAGCGTTATACGAAATTCAAGAGTGCCAGTGAATCTAATACCATTTTTTTTTTAAATGTTACACCTTCTTACTGGACAAAATTCTTCTATCATAACTTCATAACATAAGTAGTGAATGAATTTTTTATACGAAAAGCAAACAATAAATATTTTACTATCATCTACGTACCATTCGAAAATTATTATAAAGCAGGATCCATTTCTTAAGAATTGAACCAGAAATGTAGGAACGTGCGCTGAGCTAATACATATAAAAATCATACGGGATTTATATTTATACATGAGACTCGTGGATTTATTTTTTTACATAATTTATTGAGTGAATATGTAGATTAAAAAATTTGAAAAAGTTATTTACTAAGGTCAATGTCAAGGTGCACAATATGGTTGTGATAAAAAAAATTAACAAATATTTACATGCTTTTTATAAATAGGCTGCTATTTAATTATAGTCAAATGAAAAACGAATTACATATTATATATGTATGCAAAAATTATTTAGCTTTTCTGTGATTTCTTCTGACAGTGCTTTAAGAATTATACATGAAAATATGAGCTATTTACATATCCACAAAAATTATAATAAATAAATGAAATTCATACCTAGATTTGGAATAGCACATTCAAACTTAAAGAGTGTCGAAGAGCAGGAGAAGGCACATTAAAAGTGACAAAAAGCGTGCGTTTTGGCGTGTCCTTGTTCGAAGTACACATTCCAAATTATATTGTGGGTCAACTGCGCTTCCATATAAGTATGTCTGGCAATTATTATAATTCCACTTGTACTTTATTAGGAATTACAGTTCTAATTTAAATTCAAAAACTCAAAAAACTGAAATATTTTTTTGATTTAGGCTATAATTTACAAGGAAAGCGTTAGTATAGTGATTTTAGCTGAAAAAATGATGAAACCCAAACATCCAAAAAAAGAGCTGACTTTTGATGCCAAATTGTTCTATGGCCTGACCGCATTACGCAGTAAAAAGTTAGACATTTTTGCGCGTCACATTTGGGGGGGAGGGGGTGGCAAAGGGGTGAAATTATGATTTTTTGCCAATATCTTGTTAACTGTAATATTTACAGCAAAATGTTCTGAGGATGACTTAAACTACACAAAATTTCCTTTCTAATGATATATTATATCATATACCTTCTCTTGGCAGATTATATACTAGACCTTAAAACATTTGGTGTAATTTAGATTTTTTGATAGTTACATTTGGCGCTCTAGCTCCTGAAGTGATTTAATTGGAGCCATGGTAATTGGGATAACTATTCCTAACAATATATAGCTGCACCACACAGAGACTCAGGCTGCCCCGACAAAGCATTCCCCTATACCCCCTATTAACATTTGAAAAAAAGACATGCCTGTAACTTTTCGCCGAATCACAGCAGGCGGGAAAAATTTTGGTAAACGTTAAGGCTAAGTCCCATTAGACCCTCCACCAAATATTACTTTGATCTGATTAAAACAAAAGGTACCTTCCATACAACATGAACGGAAAATTGCCTACGAGCAAAACTTTAATTTTGGTTGACTTGTTCCCGTATTTCTTAATAAACTAGTGGCATTGAATTTGAATATTTTGTATGGGAGGTACTCTTTGTTTTAATCCGATCGAAGTAATATTTGGTGGAGGGTCTAATGGGACTTAGCCTTAACGTTTACCAAAATTTTTCCCGCCTGCTGTGATTCGGCGAAAAGTTACAGGCATGTCTTTTTTTCAAATGTTAATAGGGGGTATAGGGGAATGCTTTGTCGGGGCAGCCTGAGTCTCTGTGTGGTGCAGCTATATATTGTTAGGAATAGTTATCCCAATTACCATGGCTCCAATTAAATCACTTCAGGAGCTAGAGCGCCAAATGTAACTATCAAAAAATCTAAATTACACCAAATGTTTTAAGGTCTAGTATATAATCTGCCAAGAGAAGGTATATGATATAATATATCATTAGAAAGGAAATTTTGTGTAGTTTAAGTCATCCTCAGAACATTTTGCTGTAAATATTACAGTTAACAAGATATTGGCAAAAAATCATAATTTCACCCCTTTGCCACCCCCTCCCCCCCAAATGTGACGCGCAAAAATGTCTAACTTTTTACTGCGTAATGCGGTCAGGCCATAGAACAATTTGGCATCAAAAGTCAGCTCTTTTTTTGGATGTTTGGGTTTCATCATTTTTTCAGCTAAAATCACTATACTAACGCTTTCCTTGTAAATTATAGCCTAAATCAAAAAAATATTTCAGTTTTTTGAGTTTTTGAATTTAAATTAGAACTGTAATTCCTAATAAAGTACAAGTGGAATTATAATAATTGCCAGACATACTTATATGGAAGCGCAGTTGACCCACAATATAATTTGGAATGTGTACTTCGAACAAGGACACGCCAAAACGCACGCTTTTTGTCACTTTTAATGTGCCTTCTCCTGCTCTTCGACACTCTTTAAGTTTGAATGTGCTATTCCAAATCTAGGTATGAATTTCATTTATTTATTATAATTTTTGTGGATATGTAAATAGCTCATATTTTCATGTATAATTCTTAAAGCACTGTCAGAAGAAATCACAGAAAAGCTAAATAATTTTTGCATACATATATAATATGTAATTCGTTTTTCATTTGACTATAATTAAATAGCAGCCTATTTATAAAAAGCATGTAAATATTTGTTAATTTTTTTTATCACAACCATATTGTGCACCTTGACATTGACCTTAGTAAATAACTTTTTCAAATTTTTTAATCTACATATTCACTCAATAAATTATGTAAAAAAATAAATCCACGAGTCTCATGTATAAATATAAATCCCGTATGATTTTTATATGTATTAGCTCAGCGCACGTTCCTACATTTCTGGTTCAATTCTTAAGAAATGGATCCTGCTTTATAATAATTTTCGAATGGTACGTAGATGATAGTAAAATATTTATTGTTTGCTTTTCGTATAAAAAATTCATTCACTACTTATGTTATGAAGTTATGATAGAAGAATTTTGTCCAGTAAGAAGGTGTAACATTTAAAAAAAAAAATGGTATTAGATTCACTGGCACTCTTGAATTTCGTATAACGCTCATATGATTTTTTTATATCTTTCTTTTTGCAACTTCTAACCGTGGATAACCATTACATATATACCACATATTTCTATAAATTTATTAGTTTTTGTATAATATATGCAAATGTACATATGTATATAACATACCTATAAAAAATTAATTAGAGCAAAAATAAATATTTTTTTGTTAAAACCACATAAATGTAAAAAAAAAATAATTTCTTCAGTCCCTAAATTTTCAGTGTTTTTTTATGATATAATGATCGTAAGTTTTTTTTTAAACAACCACTTGAATACGCTGAGAAAACCTACAGTTTTTAAAATATCGCATTACTATCCCACTGCGGCACTTCTAGCTGAACAACAGCATCTTTTGGACAAATTTGCCGCCTATTCATTATTTTTTCCCAATTCATATGCAAACATAACTTACGCATCTTAACTATCCTTCGCCGCCGCGCGTCGCGCCGGAGATATGGGTCATATGTATGTATCTGAATGGGAATTCACACATTTCATTTCATGCACCCATCAATGTTCCGTCACCGCGGCACTATCGCCGCACCATATATCAACACATCACGTATCGTCCTCGCCAATTCATACACCCGCACCCGCCAATCTATCCTTATCCATCGCTAATTACACAATACGAATATCGACGCGGCCGTCGTCGTCGCGCTATCTCTATCGCATTCACATTCATGTACACGCATAAGTTTTTTTCGTTCACACAATATCTATCGAAGTAGCGCATGAAAAGAAGAGGAACAAGCAAAAGTGTATCTACATTGAGAAGGAACGTTCTCTTCGCTTAAGGCATCTAAATATTTTCTCTTATGGACCCACCGTGCGTCCAGGTCGAAATTTTACTTAGGACACTTCGATGTATGGAGCTGAACATTCTGTATACTTCTGATTCTGTGATGAGGGTTAGGTAATGAATTTAGGAGTGGGGAGGTGCCTTGAACCAGCCAGTGTTATTTAGGAAATACAGCAGTTCCCCTAATTTCACATTAGCTGCATCCCCCAAGCTACCTAGAAAAGCCCTACCGAGCGTCCTATACCGGGTTCTGGCAAAACCCGGGCATTCACACAGAAAATGAAACAGGGTTTCCTTCTCATTTACATTACCGCAGCTGCGGCAATGGGCGTTGTAGGGGATGCCCAGCCTGGCTGCGTGAAGCCCCATTGGCCAGTGCCCCGGGATAACAGCAGTAAGCTTGGCGATATCTCTAAGCGGTTTAGTCAGAATCTCAGAAGTTCTTTTCTAGTCGTAGGAGGGCCACATCTTCCTTGATATAACGCAGGTCCTCAGATTTTGCCAGTTGGAATTAGCAGACCTTAGATAGTGGGTGGATATCTTACTCTTAACAGCTGCCATCGGGACGCAAACACGCTCCGCATGAGAGCTGTCAAGGGTGGCACCCATTTTGGCTAGTTCGTTAGCCCTCTCGTTACCTCTACACTGAAATTTCTATAGGGACGCTGATTGACGTCACAAAATCAATCTGCTGCTTTCTTTTAGAGCCGTTCACTAAAATCTTCCGTGGCAAGTGGGCACTTTAAGCCTACGCAGCGAGTTCCACTCTGGGTCACTGGACACCCGGACATCGGAAGGAAACTATAGCAGCGAAGAAACAGATGAGTGGTCCTACGGCAACTGCCTCTACGGGGCGGACCGCACCTGTTTTCTACGTAGAAACGGCCAAGAGTTGCCAAAACGCCTCCCTGGCAAGAGGCTTGAAGGTGTGGATTCGAGTTATGTACAAAGATGCCAGGGGTATAACTATCGCCGAATGTCTAGACGCCTCAGATCTTTGTCCACTCAATTAAGACTCGCTGACTCGAGTCACAGGCACTTGCAGTAGTTCTCCTGACCTAACTAAGTGCCAGTTCTCTCGTCCGATCACCTCCCAATCATTATAAGAATTGACAAACCAGCAAACCTGACAAAGTCTGAGAAGCGTTTGTCAATCACAAGAAAGCCGATTGGGAGTGTTTCAAAGCATACTCGTCGGCGAAGTTCATCGAGCTACCTACACCAACTAGCGTTCATAAGGCCGAACGAAATATTAGGAACGTCATTACCAAAGCAGCGGCACGTTATATTCCTGCAGGACGTATCCCGAAAGTTTGACATAATTTCCCTACTAGTGCCGCCAGATTAGCCGATGAACGAGATAACATCAGACGCGCTCACCCAGGTGATCCCAGAATTCAGGAGCTTAACTCCGAAATCAATCGACAAGGAAAAGACTATCGGAAGGCGAAATGGAAAGAGCATCTCAATGAAGGAAGGAAAGGGCAATAATGCCATCAAATTTGGCCATAAGAGCACCAGCGATCCCCTTCAGTGTTCAATAAACAATTTATTGAACATCCCAAGTCCGACGGCTTAAAGCGTAAAATTCGAAGACGGATTCGCAGTAGAAATATTGACACTATACCATCGTATACTGCGAACCAGGTTAAAAAAGTCATTGAGAATGCTAAAAACTCAAAGGCCCTCGGACCCGATGGCATTTCGATGGCCATGTTGCAACATCTCGACCTTCCAGCCATTGAGTATCTCACGGCAGCCATTAACTTGTCGATCTCTATGCTTGCCATCCCTGAAATCTGGAAAACAGGACGGATTGTCCCATGTCTGAGGCCAGGGAAGAGCGCTGGTCTCGGCGAATCCTACCGACCCATAACAATACTGTCTTCTGTCGCAAAGACGCTGGAGGCCCTTATTCACCCCACTCTTGTTAAGCATGCTAAGCTAGAACCCCACCAGCATGGCTTCAGGAAAATGCATAGTACCACCACTTCCCTCGATGCGATCACTACACGCATCCGTGACGGGCTAAACCAACGACGTCCTTGCCACAGATCGATTCTTATGGCAATTGGCCTAACGAGTGCATTTGACAATGTCAATCACTCGATGCTTCTCGCGAACCTGCTTAATATGCATATCCCTGCACAAGAGATCCGTTCGATTGCCAATTATCTAGCTGGTCGGCATTCCTTCACTGAGTTTCGAGGCAAACGTTCTAAGCTAAGGAAAATCAAATTAGGAGTTCCACAGGGTGGAGTACTCTCCCCCACTCTGTTCAACATCTACATGTCCGGCCTTCCTACACCACCGGAAGGAATCGAGGTGATCTCCTACGCAGACGATTGCTCCGTACTCGCCACGGGGGAGTGTAAGGATGAAATGCGCCTCCTAATTAATTGATATCTTGAACGATTACAGGCTTTCTTCCAAAGCCGAAACCTCACCATCTCCGCGTCTTAATCTTCTGCGACATTTCTTACCACCTGCTGTCGGGGGATTGTCGGTGGGAGGTTGATGTACGTATGGGCAACAATCCAATTCCCGCTAATCCTAAAATGCTCGGGCTCCACTTAGAGAGCATGATGACGTCAGCTCATCACGCAGCATCCGTTTGCTAAAAGAGGCGCAGTAGGAATAAAATCCTAAAAGCACTAGCTGGTAGCACCTGGGGTAAGGATAAAGAAACCATGCTAGTCACATACAAAGCGGTGGGTCGAGCAGCCGCTGATTATGTTTGGTCACATAGTCTATGTGATACCAACTGGTCCAAAATTCAGGTCTGCCAAAATGCTGCTCTACGCACAGTCACAGGTTGCCTCTTGATGTCTGCCCAGGATCACTTACATCAAGAGACAAAATTGATGCAAATACGTGACCATAATCTCCTACTGTCGAAACAGTATCTTGTTGGTTGCTACCGTGAGGATCATCCCAACCACAGTCTCATGGACTGAATTCCTCCACCACGACATGTCAGGCGTGGCTTACGAGACCTAGAGAGAGAGGTCCAGGGATACAAGAGGGACCCTTACGATGATGATGCATACCGAGCTGCCATCGCTCGGATTCACACTGCAGAAGTGAGTCGGTCTATTGCAAAATTAGGTGCGAATAGAGTATTCTCAGTGCGCCCACCACTTATTTCGCCTGAGGAGTTTAGGCTCCCGAGAGCCACCATAGTGACATTAGCTCAACTTCGGTCGGGCTTTTGCTCGCGCCTCAATTCGTACCGTTCTCGCATAAACACGGACATTCAAAACATCTGTCCAAAATGCGCTGGCACTCCACACGATGTGGGCCACTTGTTTCAATGCCCAGCTGCGCCCACTGACCTAACCCCTATCTCACTGTGGGAAAACCCTATCGGAGCAGCTATGTTTTTGTCCCTTGACATCACGGACGAAAACATCGACGAACCATAACTCGAGTCCACATAGATGCACAGCGGTTCCACACCTTTCTGCACCGCTAAAAGAAGAAGAAGAAACAGATGAGTTTGACTGAGCCTCATTGGTATACCGCAATTAACCCTCACCTTTATCGCCGGTAAATACATATCTATGGGCTAAATTCCAGCCTGAATATGGATAAACCAGACGAAATTCAATACAGTAGAGTGTCGATTATCTGAACACTCGATTAGCCGAAACGGGCAAACAGCTTCTTTTCTTGTGAAAGACATCGAATAAAATGAAAAATCAAGGGTCTGACGGAAGCAACCTCTCATCTGCATCGCACAATTACCTCGAACTTTTTATTTTTGTTCAATTCTAGTCGTTTTACATGTTTTAAGTTTGTCGGGTAATTTCACATTTGGGCTATTTTCTATGGAAGCTCGATTAACCGAACTTTCGTTTATCCGAACCACCAAACATAGGTTCGAATAATCGACGCTCTACTGTATTTCGAGAATCGTTCGTGCGTTACCCAAAAAAGAGCAATGGTACGGCCTTTTCGAATATAACGGGATTCTATCAAACGATCAGTTCAATATATCTCAGTATTCTTTTTATTTTACTTCAATTTATTTTCAGCATATGTAAGCTTATCCCACTTTAATATTTGAATCATTTTTCAATCGAAAATCCCTCATGAAGACGGATTTCCTGTGCCTATATCAATATGTCTTTACAGAATAAGTCAAAGGCAAGGTAAAACTACACCCGGGACAGACTATTTCCATTAATCCAGAGCTAACTACCCCAAATATTTACCCTCTATAACCTAAACATCCAATTGCGGCTCAAGTTTCCATTTCGGTCTCGGTTTCGTCGTCGTCGAATATATGAGGACTCCTAACCGACTGCTGGGCTGCGTATATGGGCTTTCAACGTCAGTTTATACGGATGAGTGCCGCTAAAAGCCTACACAGACATATATTAATGTATCTGCCACGGACCTGTGAAAACTCCTTCAATATACAGTTTTATATCCGGGTGAACCACTTTTCACTTCACCTATACATTAACCTGAGCGGCTGACGTGGCAGGGTGGGCGCATCCATGTGATGAAGAATGGTCATAAATCTAAAAACTTTCACTTTGTGTGAAATGCTCCACCATACTGCATACTCCGGTTACCGTAAAGGGTAAAACTTGTAGACGCGACGAGGATAATGACGACGGATGCGAGAGTAGGTCCTTATACCGTTATGTGGGTGCATACATATGTCGGAAGGTAAAACTTCATTGAATATCCGTCTCTGATGAATCTTACATCCTGCGAAATTCCCGAATTCTTGTCGAGACAAGACCCGGTGCGGGATTAAACACTTTCTTTTCGCCCAAACAAGAATGTTACCGGGACGATTAAAACACCACCCGAGTTCAGGTTCAGAGCGTAACGTATGTATAAGACAAGGATACGCGCTGCTCTGGATCCTGGCTGCTGTCTGTGCGGTGTGCATGCCTGGCGGAATCCGAACCAATTCATTTTACATTTGGCTCCCACTTCTACACATGCTACCTTATCCGTTTCTGTTTTGTTTTTATACTATATTTATCCTTGGCAATAAGAAATATATTTGCGAAACGGTGTAGTGCAGGAGCGCTACACATATGTGTAATTATTTTTCAATTTCGCCATGTAATTGAAAGTTGTGCGAAGCACTTGAAGCCCCGGAAAAACGTAACATACACCGTATATGTACCGTCACGTTCAGCGAAGCGGCGCAAATATTAGTTACGGTCTACGACGGTGAACTATAGTCCTGGGGCTCCTGAGCTCCTGTCCGGGTGCACAGCACAGCAGCACATGGATATGATTAATTCATATAATACAAATCCTGTACACAATTTATTTTCATCGTTCGAGAGAAGATTGAGCAGAAAAATGCCATAATTTTTATGTCGGTCATTTATTTTGGTAAAAGTCCTCGTAAGGCTCCTGGAAAAAAACTCTCAGGTTTCGGTGGACCTATATCTTGAATTCTGACTCCATTCCGACAAGCGTGTGTACAAACATAATACTAAATCTCGGTCCAGGAGGCAACACGAAAAAACTCAATGTCTTCTATAAAAATTCATCTTTTTAGAGATTTTTGTTCGTAGGTCCTGCAGTTCCATCAGGAGCCGGATAGTAGTCAGATGTGAAATCCTCTTTGAAGTCACCTCAATGTCTACCTTCATTTTGCGGCCCAGACAGACGTAGGTATATCACGCTTTCTCATATTTCCCAAATGGCTTTTATCGTCAGTTGACTTGCAGTACTCGGTACGTACGTCGTTCCTAAATATGAAATGTATCTGATTGTGATTGCCCGTACCGGCTACCATATGAATAGTGGGCCCCGCTGGCGCCGCCCAGCCCAGTGTGGGTAGTTTTTATGAGGGTCGCTTTCGCATATTTTGGATATGTGTGATAAGAAGTGATAAAGAAGAAATTATTTTAGCTCAAGTTAGAGCTTGGGAGTTTTTGGGTAGCCATGTATGATGATACGGTATGATTTGGTCATAATGGAAAGGCAAAAGGTATACCTGCGAGTACGTACAGTTACAGTTGGATGATTGCATAACCGACCGAGTGACTACAATAGTCCGGCGGAAAATTGGTGTTATTCAGTGACGTATGTGTGGGAAGATAGGTTACACTACACGAAATTTAATCTGGGGATGAAGATGCAAACCACTTCTACGAAAAATGGTTGGCATTATACCTGAGGCTTCGCACATTATATGACAACCATTTACATTCAGGTTTCAAAAGATTTGTGTGCACCAACAGGCCCCTAGGATCAATATTTAGCGAGATACATGCATTTTTGTGTTTTCAAATGAAAATTTTCGAAAATGGGTTTTGAAAAAGTCGATGTAGAGCGCATTGAGAGCTACATTTTGCTGAAAAAATCAGAGTCCTACCTATCACCGTTTTCGAGATACAGCCGCCCAAAGAAGACCCAACAGGTGCCAAGTTTTATGCCCCTACGATCAATATTTAGCGAGATAATTGCATTTTTGTGTTTTTTCGATGTAGAGCGCATTGAGAGCTACATTTTGCTGAAAAAATCAGAGTCCTACCTATCACCGTTTTCGAGATACAGCCAAAGAAGACCCAACAGGTGCCAAGTTTTATGCCCCTACGATCAATATTTAGCGAGATAATTGCATTTTTGTGTTTTTTCGATGTAGAGCGCATTGAGAGCTACATTTTGCTGAAAAAATCAGAGTCCTACCTATCACCGTTTTCGAGATACAGCCGCCCAAAGAAGACCCAACAGGTGCCAAGTTTTATGCCCCTGCGATCAATATTTAGCGAGATAATTGCATTTTTGTGTTTTCAAATGAAAATTTTCGAAAATGGGTTTTGAAAAAGTCGATGTAGAGCGCATTGAGAGCTACATTTTGCTGAAAAAATCAGAGTCCTACCTATCACCGTTTTCGAGATACAGCCGCCCAAAGAAGACCCAACAGGTGCCAAGTTTTATGCCCCTAGGATCATTATTTAGCGAGATAAATGCATTTTTGTGTTTTCAAATGAAAATTTTCGAAAATGGGTTTTGAAAAAGTCGATGTAGAGCGCATTGAGAGCTACATTTTGCTGAAAAAATCAGAGTCCTACCTATCACCGTTTTCGAGATACAGCCGCCCAAAGAAGACCCAACAGGTGCCAAGTTTTATGCCCCTAGGATCATTATTTAGCGAGATAAATGCATTTTTGTGTTTTCAAATGAAAATTTTCGAAAATGGGTTTTGAAAAAGTCGATGTAGAGCGCATTGAGAGCTACATTTTGCTGAAAAAATCAGAGTCCTACCTATCACCGTTTTCGAGATACAGCCGCCCAAAGAAGACCCAACAGGTGCCAAGTTTTATGCCCCTAGGATCATTATTTAGCGAGATAAATGCATTTTTGTGTTTTCAAATGAAAATTTTCGAAAATGGGTTTTGAAAAAGTCGATGTAGAGCGCATTGAGAGCTACATTTTGCTGAAAAAATCAGAGTCCTACCTATCACCGTTTTCGAGATACAGCCGCCCAAAGAAGACCCAACAGGTGCCAAGTTTTATGCCCCTACGATCAATATTTAGCGAGATAATTGCATTTTTGTGTTTTCAAATGAAAATTTCCGAAAATGGGTTTTGAAAAAGTCGATGTAGAGCGCATTGAGAGCTACATTTTGCTGAAAAAATCAGAGTCCTACCTATCACCGTTTTCGAGATACAGCCGCCCAAAGAAGACCCAACAGGTGCCAAGTTTTATGCCCCTAGGATCATTATTTAGCGAGATAAATGCATTTTTGTGTTTTCAAATGAAAGTTTTCGAAAATGGGTTTTGAAAAAGTCGATGTAGAGCGCATTGAGAGCTACATTTTGCTGAAAAAATCAGAGTCCTACCTATCACCGTTTTCGAGATACAGCCGCCCAAAGAAGACCCAACAGGTGCCAAGTTTTATGCCCCTAGGATCATTATTTAGCGAGATAAATGCATTTTTGTGTTTTCAAATGAAAATTTTCGAAAATGGGTTTTGAAAAAGTCGATGTAGAGCGCATTGAGAGCTACATTTTGCTGAAAAAATCAGAGTCCTACCTATCACCGTTTTCGAGATACAGCCGCCCAAAGAAGACCCAACAGGTGCCAAGTTTTATGCCCCTAGGATCATTATTTAGCGAGATAAATGCATTTTTGTGTTTTCAAATGAAAATTTTCGAAAATGGGTTTTGAAAAAGTCGATGTAGAGCGCATTGAGAGCTACATTTTGCTGAAAAAATCAGAGTCCTACCTATCACCGTTTTCGAGATACAGCCGCCCAAAGAAGACCCAACAGGTGCCAAGTTTTATGCCCCTCGGATCATTATTTAGCGAGATAAATGCATTTTTGTGTTTTCAAATGAAAATTTTCGAAAATGGGTTTTGAAAAAGTCGATGTAGAGCGCATTGAGAGCTACATTTTGCTGAAAAAATCAGAGTCCTACCTATCACCGTTTTCGAGATACAGCCGCCCAAAGAAGACCCAACAGGTGCCAAGTTTTATGCCCCTAGGATCATTATTTAGCGAGATAAATGCATTTTTGTGTTTTCAAATGAAAATTTTCGAAAATGGGTTTTGAAAAAGTCGATGTAGAGCGCATTGAGAGCTTCATTTTGCTGAAAAAATCAGAGTCCTACCTATCACCGTTTTCGAGATACAGCCGCCCAAAGAAGACCCAACAGGTGCCAAGTTTTATGCCCCTAGGATCAATACTTAGCGAGATAATTGCACTTTTGTGTTTTCAAATGAAAATTTCCGAAAATGGGTTTTGAAAAAGTCGATGTAGAGCGCATTGAGAGCTACATTTTGCTGAAAAAATCAGAGTCCTACCTATCACCGTTTTCGAGATACAGCCGCCCAAAGAAGACCCAACAGGTGCCAAGTTTTATGCCCCTCGGATCATTATTTAGCGAGATAAATGCATTTTTGTGTTTTCAAATGAAAATTTTCGAAAATGGGTTTTGAAAAAGTCGATGTAGAGCGCATTGAGAGCTACATTTTGCTGAAAAAATCAGAGTCCTACCTATCACCGTTTTCGAGATACAGCCGCCCAAAGAAGACCCAACAGGTGCCAAGTTTTATGCCCCTAGGATCATTATTTAGCGAGATAAATGCATTTTTGTGTTTTCAAATGAAAATTTTCGAAAATGGGTTTTGAAAAAGTCGATGTAGAGCGCATTGAGAGCTTCATTTTGCTGAAAAAATCAGAGTCCTACCTATCACCGTTTTCGAGATACAGCCGCCCAAAGAAGACCCAACAGGTGCCAAGTTTTATGCCCCTAGGATCAATACTTAGCGAGATAATTGCACTTTTGTGTTTTCAAATGAAAATTTCCGAAAATGGGTTTTGAAAAAGTCGATGTAGAGCGCATTGAGAGCTACATTTTGCTGAAAAAATCAGAGTCCTACCTATCACCGTTTTCGAGATACAGCCGCCCAAAGAAGACCCAACAGGTGCCAAGTTTTATGCCCCTAGGATCAATACTTAGCGAGATAATTGCACTTTTGTGTTTTCAAATGAAAATTTTCGAAAATGGGTTTTGAAAAAGTCGATGTAGAGCGCATTGAGAGCTACATTTTGCTTAAAAAATCAGAGTCCTACCTATCACCGTTTTCGAGATACAGCCGCCCAAAGAAGACCCAACAGGTGCCAAGTTTTATGCCCCTAGGATCAATACTTAGCGAGATAATTGCACTTTTGTGTTTTCAAATGAAAATTTCCGAAAATGGGTTTTGAAAAAGTCGATGTAGAGCGCATTGAGAGCTACATTTTGCTGAAAAAATCAGAGTCCTACCTATCACCGTTTTCGAGATACAGCCGCCCAAAGAAGACCCAACAGGTGCCAAGTTTTATGCCCCTAGGATCATTATTTAGCGAGATAAATGCATTTTTGTGTTTTCAAATGAAAGTTTTCGAAAATGGGTTTTGAAAAAGTCGATGTAGAGCGCATTGAGAGCTACATTTTGCTGAAAAAATCAGAGTCCTACCTATCACCGTTTTCGAGATACAGCCGCCCAAAGAAGACCCAACAGGTGCCAAGTTTTATGCCCCTCGGATCATTATTTAGCGAGATAAATGCATTTTTGTGTTTTCAAATGAAAGTTTTCGAAAATGGGTTTTGAAAAAGTCGATGTAGAGCGCATTGAGAGCTACATTTTGCTGAAAAAATCAGAGTCCTACCTATCACCGTTTTCGAGATACAGCCGCCCAAAGAAGACCCAACAGGTGCCAAGTTTTATGCCACTGGGATGAATATTTAGCGAGATAATTGCATTTTTGTGTTTTCAAATGAAAACTTTCGAAAATGGGTTTTGAAAAAGTCGATGTAGAGCGCATTGAGAGCTACATTTTGCTGAAAAAATCAGAGTCCTACCTATCACCGTTTTCGAGATACAGCCGCCCAAAGAAGACCCAACAGGTGCCAAGTTTTATGCCCCTAGGATCATTATTTAGCGAGATAAATGCATTTTTGTGTTTTCAAATGAAAGTTTTCGAAAATGGGTTTTGAAAAAGTCGATGTAGAGCGCATTGAGAGCTACATTTTGCTGAAAAAATCAGAGTCCTACCTATCACCGTTTTCGAGATACAGCCGCCCAAAGAAGACCCAACAGGTGCCAAGTTTTATGCCCCTCGGATCATTATTTAGCGAGATAAATGCATTTTTGTGTTTTCAAATGAAAATTTTCGAAAATGGGTTTTGAAAAAGTCGATGTAGAGCGCATTGAGAGCTACATTTTGCTGAAAAAATCAGAGTCCTACCTATCACCGTTTTCGAGATACAGCCGCCCGAAGAAGACCCAACAGGTGCCAAGTTTTATGCCCCTAGGATCAATACTTAGCGAGATAATTGCACTTTTGTGTTTTCAAATGAAAATTTCCGAAAATGGGTTTTGAAAAAGTCGATGTAGAGCGCATTGAGAGCTACATTTTGCTGAAAAAATCAGAGTCCTACCTATCACCGTTTTCGAGATACAGCCGCCCAAAGAAGACCCAACAGGTGCCAAGTTTTATGCCACTGGGATGAATATTTAGCGAGATAATTGCATTTTTGTGTTTTCAAATGAAAACTTTCGAAAATGGGTTTTGAAAAAGTCGATGTAGAGCGCATTGAGAGCTACATTTTGCTGAAAAAATCAGAGTCCTACCTATCACCGTTTTCGAGATACAGCCGCCCAAAGAAGACCCAACAGGTGCCAAGTTTTATGCCCCTAGGATCATTATTTAGCGAGATAAATGCATTTTTGTGTTTTCAAATGAAAGTTTTCGAAAATGGGTTTTGAAAAAGTCGATGTAGAGCGCATTGAGAGCTACATTTTGCTGAAAAAATCAGAGTCCTACCTATCACCGTTTTCGAGATACAGCCGCCCAAAGAAGACCCAACAGGTGCCAAGTTTTATGCCCCTCGGATCATTATTTAGCGAGATAAATGCATTTTTGTGTTTTCAAATGAAAATTTTCGAAAATGGGTTTTGAAAAAGTCGATGTAGAGCGCATTGAGAGCTACATTTTGCTGAAAAAATCAGAGTCCTACCTATCACCGTTTTCGAGATACAGCCGCCCGAAGAAGACCCAACAGGTGCCAAGTTTTATGCCCCTAGGATCAATACTTAGCGAGATAATTGCACTTTTGTGTTTTCAAATGAAAATTTCCGAAAATGGGTTTTGAAAAAGTCGATGTAGAGCGCATTGAGAGCTACATTTTGCTGAAAAAATCAGAGTCCTACCTATCACCGTTTTCGAGATACAGCCGCCCAAAGAAGACCCAACAGGTGCCAAGTTTTATGCCCCTCGGATCATTATTTAGCGAGATAAATGCATTTTTGTGTTTTCAAATGAAAATTTTCGAAAATGGGTTTTGAAAAAGTCGATGTAGAGCGCATTGAGAGCTACATTTTGCTGAAAAAATCAGAGTCCTACCTATCACCGTTTTCGAGATACAGCCGCCCAAAGAAGACCCAACAGGTGCCAAGTTTTATGCCCCTCGGATCATTATTTAGCGAGATAAATGCATTTTTGTGTTTTCAAATGAAAATTTTCGAAAATGGGTTTTGAAAAAGTCGATGTAGAGCGCATTGAGAGCTACATTTTGCTGAAAAAATCAGAGTCCTACCTATCACCGTTTTCGAGATACAGCCGCCCAAAGAAGACCCAACAGGTGCCAAGTTTTATGCCCCTCGGATCATTATTTAGCGAGATAAATGCATTTTTGTGTTTTCAAATGAAAGTTTTCGAAAATGGGTTTTGAAAAAGTCGATGTAGAGCGCATTGAGAGCTACATTTTGCTGAAAAAATCAGAGTCCTACCTATCACCGTTTTCGAGATACAGCCGCCCAAAGAAGACCCAACAGGTGCCAAGTTTTATGCCCCTAGGATCAATACTTAGCGAGATAATTGCACTTTTGTGTTTTCAAATGAAAATTTTCGAAAATGGGTTTTGAAAAAGTCGATGTAGAGCGCATTGAGAGCTACATTTTGCTGAAAAAATCAGAGTCCTACCTATCACCGTTTTCGAGATACAGCCGCCCAAAGAAGACCCAACAGGTGCCAAGTTTTATGCCCCTACGATCAATATTTAGCGAGATAATTGCATTTTTGTGTTTTCAAATGAAAATTTCCGAAAATGGGTTTTGAAAAAGTCGATGTAGAGCGCATTGAGAGCTACATTTTGCTGAAAAAATCAGAGTCCTACCTATCACCGTTTTCGAGATACAGCCGCCCAAAGAAGACCCAACAGGTGCCAAGTTTTATGCCCCTACGATCAATATTTAGCGAGATAATTGCATTTTTGTGTTTTCAAATGAAAATTTCCGAAAATGGGTTTTGAAAAAGTCGATGTAGAGCGCATTGAGAGCTACATTTTGCTGAAAAAATCAGAGTCCTACCTATCACCGTTTTCGAGATACAGCCGCCCAAAGAAGACCCAACAGGTGCCAAGTTTTATGCCCCTAGGATCATTATTTAGCGAGATAAATGCATTTTTGTGTTTTCAAATGAAAATTTTCGAAAATGGGTTTTGAAAAAGTCGATGTAGAGCGCATTGAGAGCTTCATTTTGCTGAAAAAATCAGAGTCCTACCTATCACCGTTTTCGAGATACAGCCGCCCAAAGAAGACCCAACAGGTGCCAAGTTTTATGCCCCTAGGATCAATACTTAGCGAGATAATTGCACTTTTGTGTTTTCAAATGAAAATTTCCGAAAATGGGTTTTGAAAAAGTCGATGTAGAGCGCATTGAGAGCTACATTTTGCTGAAAAAATCAGAGTCCTACCTATCACCGTTTTCGAGATACAGCCGCCCAAAGAAGACCCAACAGGTGCCAAGTTTTATGCCCCTCGGATCATTATTTAGCGAGATAAATGCATTTTTGTGTTTTCAAATGAAAATTTTCGAAAATGGGTTTTGAAAAAGTCGATGTAGAGCGCATTGAGAGCTACATTTTGCTGAAAAAATCAGAGTCCTACCTATCACCGTTTTCGAGATACAGCCGCCCAAAGAACACCCAACAGGTGCCAAGTTTTATGCCCCTAGGGTAACGAGATAATTGCACTTTTGTGTTTTCAAATGAAAATTTTCGAAAATGGGTTTTGAAAAAGTCGACGTAGCGCGCATTGAGAGCTACATTTTGCTGAAGAAATCAGAGCCCTACCTATCACCGTTTTCGAGATACAGCCGCCCAAAGAAGACCCAACAGGTGCCAAGTTTTATGCCCCTAGGATCATTATTTAGCGAGATAATTGCACTTTTGTGTTTTCAAATGAAAATTTCCGAAAATGGGTTTTGAAAAAGTCGATGTAGAGCGCATTGAGAGCTACATTTTGCTGAAAAAATCAGAGTCCTACCTATCACCGTTTTCGAGATACAGCCGCCCAAAGAAAACCCAACAGGTGCCAAGTTTTATACCCCTAGGATCAATACTTAGCGAGATAATTGCACTTTTGTGTTTTCAAATGAAAATTTCCGAAAATGGGTTTTGAAAAAGTCGATGTAGAGCGCATTGAGAGCTACATTTTGCTGAAAAAATCAGAGTCCTACCTATCACCGTTTTCGAGATACAGCCGCCCAAAGAAGACCCAACAGGTGCCAAGTTTTATGCCCCTAGGATCAATACTTAGCGAGATAATTGCACTTTTGTGTTTTCAAATAAAAATTTTCGAAAATGGGTTTTAAAAAAGTCGATGTAGAGCGCATTGAGAGCTACATTTTGCTGAAAAAATCAGAGTCCTACCTATCACCGTTTTCGAGATACAGCCGCCCAAAGAAGACCCAACAGGTGCCAAGTTTTATGCCCCTGGGATGAATATTTAGCGAGATAATTGCATTTTTGTGTTTTCGAATGAAAATCTTCGAAAATGGGTTTTGAAAAAGTCGATGTAGAGCGCATTGAGAGCTACATTTTGCTGAAAAAATCAGAGTCCTACCTATCACCGTTTTCGAGATACAGCCGCCCAAAGAAGACCCAACAGGTGCCAAGTTTTATGCCCCTAGGATCAATACTTAGCGAGATAATTGCACTTTTGTGTTTTCAAATAAAAATTTTCGAAAATGGGTTTTAAAAAAGTCGATGTAGAGCGCATTGAGAGCTACATTTTGCTGAAAAAATCAGAGTCCTACCTATCACCGTTTTCGAGATAAAGCCGCCCAAAGAAGACCCAACAGGTGCCAAGTTTTATGCCCCTAGGATCAATACTTAGCCAGATAATTGCACTTTTGTGTTTTCAAATGAAAATTTTCGAAAATGGGTTTTAAAAAAGTCGATGTAGAGCGCATTGAGAGCTACATTTTGCTGAAAAAATCAGAGTCCTACCTATCACCGTTTTCGAGATACAGCCGCCCAAAGAAGACCCAACAGGTGCCAAGTTTTATGCCCCTGGGATGAATATTTAGCGAGATAATTGCATTTTTGTGTTTTCGAATGAAAATTTTCGAAAATGGGTTTTGAAAAAGTCGATGTAGAGCGCATTGAGAGCTACATTTTGCTGAAATAATCAGAGTCCTACCTATCACCGTTTTCGAGATACAGCCGCCCAAAGAAGACCCAACAGGTGCCAAGTTTTATGCCCCTAGGATCAATACTTAGCGAGATAATTGGACTTTTGTGTTTTCAAATGAAAATTTTCGAAAATGGGTTTTAAAAAAGTCGATGTAGAGCGCATTGAGAGCTACATTTTGCTGAAAAAATCAGAGTCCTACCTATCACCGTTTTCGAGATACAGCCGCCCAAAGAAGACCCAACAGGTGCCAAGTTTTATGCCCCTAGGATCAATACTTAGCGAGATAATTGCACTTTTGTGTTTTCAAATGAAAATTTCCGAAAATGGGTTTTGAAAAACTCGATGTAGAGCGCATTGAGAGCTACATTTTGCTGAAAAAATCAGAGTCCTACCTATCACCGTTTTTGGAGATACAGCCGCCCAAAGAAGACCCAACAGGTGCCAAGTTTTATGCCCCTGGGATGAATATTTAGCGAGATAATTGCATTTTTGTGTTTTCGAATGAAAATCTTCGAAAATGGGTGTTGAAAAAGTCGATGTAGAGCGCATTGAGAGCTACATTTTGCTGAAAAAATCAGAGTCCTACCTATCACCGTTTTCGAGATACAGCCGCCCAAAGAAGACCCAACAGGTGCCAAGTTTTATGCCCCTAGGATCAATACTTAGCGAGATAATTGCACTTTTGTGTTTTCAAATGAAAATTTTCGAAAATGGGTTTTAAAAAAGTCGATGTAGAGCGCATTGAGAGCTACATTTTGCTGAAAAAATCAGAGTCCTACCTATCACCGTTTTCGAGATACAGCCGCCCAAAGAAGACCCAACAGGTGCCAAGTTTTATGCCCCTGGGATGAATATTTAGCGAGATAATTGCATTTTTGTGTTTTCGAATGAAAATTTTCGAAAATGGGTTTTGAAAAAGTCGATGTAGAGCGCATTGAGAGCTACATTTTGCTGAAAAAATCAGAGTTCTACCTATCACCGTTTTTGGAGATACAGCCGCCCAAAGAAGACCCAACAGGTGCCAAGTTTTATGCCCCTGGGATGAATATTTAGCGAGATAATTGCATTTTTGTGTTTTCGAATGAAAATTTTCGAAAATGGGTTTTGAAAAAGTCGATGTAGAGCGCATTGAGAGCTACATTTTGCTGAAAAAATCAGAGTCCTACCTATCACCGTTTTCGAGATACAGCCGCCCAAAGAAGACCCAACAGGTGCCAAGTTTTATGCCCCTAGGATCAATACTTAGCGAGATAATTGCACTTTTGTGTTTTCAAATGAAAATTTCCGAAAATGGGTTTTGAAAAAGTCGATGTAGAGCGCATTGAAAGCTACATTTTGCTGAAAAAATCAGAGTCCTACCTATCACCGTTTTCGAGATACAGCCGCCCAAAGAAGACCCAAGAGGTGCCAAGTTTTATGCCCCTAGGATCAATACTTAGCGCCCAAAGAAAACCCAACAGGTGCCAAGTTTTATACCCCTAGGATCAATACTTAGCGAGATAATTGCACTTTTGTGTTTTCAAATGAAAATTTCCGAAAATGGGTTTTGAAAAAGTCGATGTAGAGCGCATTGAGAGCTACATTTTGCTGAAAAAATCAGAGTCCTACCTATCACCGTTTTTGGAGATACAGCCGCCCAAAGAAGACCCAACAGGTGCCAAGTTTTATGCCCCTGGGATGAATATTTAGCGAGATAATTGCATTTTTGTGTTTTCGAATGAAAATTTTCGAAAATGGGTTTTGAAAAAGTCGATGTAGAGCGCATTGAGAGCTACATTTTGCTGAAAAAATCAGAGTCCTACCTATCACCGTTTTCGAGATACAGCCGCCCAAAGAAGACCCAACAGGTGCCAAGTTTTATGCCCCTAGGATCAATACTTAGCGAGATAATTGCACTTTTGTGTTTTCAAATGAAAATTTCCGAAAATGGGTTTTGAAAAAGTCGATGTAGAGCGCATTGAGAGCTACATTTTGCTGAAAAAATCAGAGTCCTACCTATCACCGTTTTCGAGATACAGCCGCCCAAAGAAGACCCAACAGGTGCCAAGTTTTATGCCCCTAGGATCAATACTTAGCGAGATAATTGCACTTTTGTGTTTTCAAATGAAAATTTTCGAAAATGGGTTTTGAAAAAGTCGATGTAGAGCGCATTGAGAGCTACATTTTGCTGAAAAAATCAGAGTCCTACCTATCACCGTTTTCGAGATACAGCCGAACAAAGAAGACCCAACAGGTGCCAAGTTTTATGCCCCTAGGATCAATACTTAGCGAGATAATTGCACTTTTGTGTTTTCAAATGAACATTTCCGAAAATGGGTTTTGAAAAAGTCGATGTAGAGCGCATTGAGAGCTACATTTTGCTGGAAAAATCAGAGTCCTACCTATCACCGTTTTCGAGATACAGCCGCCCAAAGAAGACCCAACAGGTGCCAAGTTGTATGCCCCTAGGATCAATACTTAGCGAGATAATTGCACTTTTGTGTTTTCAAATGAAAATTTTCGAAAATGAGTTTTGAAAAAGTCGATGTAGAGCGCATTGAGAGCTACATTTTGCTGAAAAAATCAGAGTCCTACCTATCACCGTTTTCGAGATACAGCCGCCCAAAGAAGACCCAACAGGTGCCAAGTTTTATGCCCCTGGGATGAATATTTAGCGAGATAATTGCATTTTTGTGTTTTCAAATGAAAATTTTCGAAAATGGGTTTTGAAAAAGTCGATGTAGAGCGCATTGAGAGCTACATTTTGCTGAAAAAATCAGAGTCCTACCTATCACCGTTTTCGAGATACAGCCGCCCAAAGAAGACCCAACAGGTGCCAAGTTTTATGCCCCTAGGATCAATACTTAGCGAGATAATTGCACTTTTGTGTTTTCAAATGAAAATTTCCGAAAATGGGTTTTGAAAAAGTCGATGTAGAGCGCATTGAGAGCTACATTTTGCTGAAAAAATCAGAGTCCTACCTATCACCGTTTTCGAGATACAGCCGCCCAAAGAAGACCCAACAGGTGCCAAGTTTTATGCCCCTAGGATCAATACTTAGCGAGATAATTGCACTTTTGTGTTTTCAAATGAAAATTTCCGAAAATGGGTTTTGAAAAAGTCGATGTAGAGCGCATTGAGAGCTACATTTTGCTGAAAAAATCAGAGTCCTACCTATCACCGTTTTCGAGATACAGCCGCCCAAAGAAGACCCAACAGGTGCCAAGTTTTATGCCCCTGGGATGAATATTTAGCGAGATAATTGCATTTTTGTGTTTTCAAATGAAAATTTTCGAAAATGGGTTTTGAAAAAGTCGATGTAGAGCGCATTGAGAGCTACATTTTGCTGAAAAAATCAGAGTCCTACCTATCACCGTTTTCGAGATACAGCCGAACAAAGAAGACCCAACAGGTGCCAAGTTTTATGCCCCTAGGATCAATACTTAGCGAGATAATTGCACTTTTGTGTTTTCAAATGAAAATTTCCGAAAATGGGTTTTGAAAAAGTCGATGTAGAGCGCATTGAGAGCTACATTTTGCTGAAAAAATCAGAGTCCTACCTATCACCGTTTTCGAGATACAGCCGCCCAAAGAAGACCCAACAGGTGCCAAGTTTTATGCCCCTAGGATCAATACTTAGCGAGATAATTGCACTTTTGTGTTTTCAAATGAAAATTTCCGAAAATGGGTTTTGAAAAAGTCGATGTAGAGCGCATTGAGAGCTACATTTTGCTGAAAAGATCAGAGTCCTACCTATCACCGTTTTCGAGATACAGCCGCCCAAAGAAGACCCAACAGGTGCCAAGTTTTATGCCCCTAGGATCAATACTTAGCGAAATAATTGCACTTTTGTGTTGTCAAATGAAAATTTCCAAAAATGGGTTTTGAAAAAGTCGATGTAGAGCGCATTGAGAGCTACATTTTGCTGAAAAAATCAGAGTCCTACCTATCACCGTTTTCGAGATACAGCCGCCCAAAGAAGACCCAACAGGTGCCAAGTTTTATGCCCCTAGGATCAATACTTAGCGAGATAATTGCACTTTTGTGTTTTCAAATGAAAATTTCCGAAAATGGGTTTTGAAAAAGTCGATGTAGAGCGCATTGAGAGCTACATTTTGCTGAAAAAATCAGAGTCCTACCTATCACCGTTTTCGAGATACAGCCGCCCAAAGAAGACCCAACAGGTGCCAAGTTTTATGCCCCTAGGATCAATACTTAGCGAGATAATTGCACTTTTCTGTTTTCAAATGAAAGTTTCCGAAAATGGGTTTTGAAAAAGTCGATGTAGAGCGCATTGAGAGCTACATTTTGCTGAAAAAATCAGAGTCCTACCTATCACCGTTTTCGAGATACAGCCGCCCAAAGAAGACCCAACAGGTGCCAAGTTTTATGCCCCTAGGATCAATACTTAGCGAGATAATTGCACTTTTGTGTTTTCAAATGAAAATTTCCGAAAATGGGTTTTGAAAAAGTCGATGTAGAGCGCATTGAGAGCTACATTTTGCTGAAAAAATCAGAGTCCTACCTATCACCGTTTTCGAGATACAGCCGCCCAAAGAAGACCCAACAGGTGCCAAGTTTTATGCCCCTAGGATCAATACTTAGCGAGATAATTGCACTTTTGTGTTTTCAAATGAAAATTTCCGAAAATGGGTTTTGAAAAAGTCGATGTAGAGCGCATTGAGAGCTACATTTTGCTGAAAAAATCAGAGTCCTACCTATCACCGTTTTCGAGATACAGCCGCCCAAAGAAGACCCAACAGGTGCCAAGTTTTATGCCCCTAGGATCAATACTTAGCGAGATAATTGCACTTTTGTGTTTTCAAATGAAAATTTCCGAAAATGGGTTTTGAAAAAGTCGATGTAGAGCGCATTGAGAGCTACATTTTGCTGAAAAAATCAGAGTCCTACCTATCACCGTTTTCGAGATACAGCCGCCCAAAGAAGACCCAACAGGTGCCAAGTTTTATGCCCCTACGATCAATATTTAGCGAGATAATTGCATTTTTGTGTTTTCAAATGAAAATTTCCGAAAATGGGTTTTGAAAAAGTCGATGTAGAGCGCATTGAGAGCTACATTTTGCTGAAAAAATCAGAGTCCTACCTATCACCGTTTTCGAGATACAGCCGCCCAAAGAAGACCCAACAGGTGCCAAGTTTTATGCCCCTACGATCAATATTTAGCGAGATAATTGCATTTTTGTGTTTTCAAATGAAAATTTCCGAAAATGGGTTTTGAAAAAGTCGATGTAGAGCGCATTGAGAGCTACATTTTGCTGAAAAAATCAGAGTCCTACCTATCACCGTTTTCGAGATACAGCCGCCCAAAGAACACCCAACAGGTGCCAAGTTTTATGCCCCTAGGATCAATACTTAGCGAGATAATTGCACTTTTGTGTTTTCAAATGAAAATTTCCGAAAATGGGTTTTGAAAAAGTCGATGTAGAGCGCATTGAGAGCTACATTTTGCTGAAAAAATCAGAGTCCTACCTATCACCGTTTTCGAGATACAGCCGCCCAAAGAAGACCCAACAGGTGCCAAGTTTTATGCCCCTAGGATCAATACTTAGCGAGATAATTGCACTTTTGTGTTTTCAAATGAAAATTTCCGAAAATGGATTTTGAAAAAGTCGATGTAGAGCGCATTGAGAGCTACATTTTGCTGAAAAAATCAGAGTCCTACCTATCACCGTTTTCAAGATACAGCCGCCCAAAGAAGACCCAACAGGTGCCAAGTTTTATACCCCTAGGATCAATACTTAGCGAGATAATTGCACTTTTGTGTTTTCAAATGAAAATTTCCGAAAATGGGTTTTGAAAAAGTCGATGTAGAGCGCATTGAGAGCTACATTTTGCTGAAAAAATCAGAGTCCTACCTATCACCGTTTTCAAGATACAGCCGCCCAAAGAAGACCCAACAGGTGCCAAGTTTTATGCCCCTAGGATCAATACTTAGCGAGATAATTGCACTTTTGTGTTTTCAAATGAAAATTTCCGAATGGAAATTTTGCTGAAAAAATCAGAGTCCTACCTATCACCGTTTTCAAGATACAGCCGCCCAAAGAAGACCCAACAGGTGCCAAGTTTTATGCCCCTAGGATCAATACTTAGCGAGATAATTGCACTTTTGTGTTTTCAAATGAAAATTTCCGAAAATGGGTTTTGAAAAAGTCGTTGTAGAGCGCATTGAGAGCTACATTTTGCTGAAAAAATCAGAGTCCTACCTATCACCGTTTTCGAGATACAGCCGCCCAAAGAAGACCCAACAGGTGCCAAGTTTTATGCCCCTAGGATCAATACTTAGCGAGATAATTGCACTTTTGTGTTTTCAAATGAAAATTTCCGAAAATGGGTTTTGAAAAAGTCGATGTAGAGCGCATTGAGAGCTACATTTTGCTGAAAAAATCAGAGTCCTACCTATCACCGTTTTCAAGATACAGCCGCCCAAAGAAGACCCAACAGGTGCCAAGTTTTATGCCCCTAGGATCAATACTTAGCGAGATAATTGCACTTTTGTGTTTTCAAATGAAAATTTCCGAAAATGGGTTTTGAAAAAGTCGATGTAGAGCGCATTGAGAGCTACATTTTGCTGAAAAAATCAGAGTCCTACCTATCACCGTTTTCGAGATACAGCCGCCCAAAGAAGACCCAACAGGTGCCAAGTTTTATGCCCCTAGGATCAATACTTAGCGAGATAATTGCACTTTTGTGTTTTCAAATGAAAATTTCCGAAAATGGGTTTTGAAAAAGTCGATGTAGAGCGCATTGAGAGCTACATTTTGCTGAAAAAATCAGAGTCCTACCTATCACCGTTTTCGAGATACAGCCGCCCAAAGAAGACCCAACAGGTGCCAAGTTTTATGCCCCTAGGATCAATACTTAGCGAGATAATTGCACATTTGTGTTTTCAAATGAAAATTTCCGAAAATGGGTTTTGAAAAAGTCGATGTAGAGCGCATTGAGAGCTACATTTTGCTGAAAAAATCAGAGTCCTACCTATCACCGTTTTCAAGATACAGCCGCCCAAAGAAGACCCAACAGGTGCCAAGTTTTATGCCCCTAGGATCAATACTTAGCGAGATAATTGCACTTTTGTGTTTTCAAATGAAAATTTCCGAAAATGGGTTTTGAAAAAGTCGATGTAGAGCGCATTGAGAGCTACATTTTGCTGAAAAAATCAGAGTCCTACCTATCACCGTTTTCAAGATACAGCCGCCCAAAGAAGACCCAACAGGTGCCAAGTTTTATGCCCCTAGGATCAATACTTAGCGAGATAATTGCACTTTTGTGTTTTCAAATGAAAATTTCCGAAAATGGGTTTTGAAAAAGTCGATGTAGAGCGCATTGAGAGCTACATTTTGCTGAAAAAATCAGAGTCCTACCTATCACCGTTTTCAAGATACAGCCGCCCAAAGAAGACCCAACAGGTGCCAAGTTTTATGCCCCTAGGATCAATACTTAGCGAGATAATTGCACTTTTGTGTTTTCAAATGAAAATTTCCGAATGGAAATTTTGCTGAAAAAATCAGAGTCCTACCTATCACCGTTTTCAAGATACAGCCGCCCAAAGAAGACCCAACAGGTGCCAAGTTTTATGCCCCTAGGATCAATACTTAGCGAGATAATTGCACTTTTGTGTTTTCAAATGAAAATTTCCGAAAATGGGTTTTGAAAAAGTCGATGTAGAGCGCATTGAGAGCTACATTTTGCTGAAAAAATCAGAGTCCTACCTATCACCGTTTTCGAGATACAGCCGCCCAAAGAAGACCCAACAGGTGCCAAGTTTTATGCCCCTAGGATCAATACTTAGCGAGATAATTGCACTTTTGTGTTTTCAAATGAAAATTTCCGAAAATGGGTTTTGAAAAAGTCGATGTAGAGCGCATTGAGAGCTACATTTTGCTGAAAAAATCAGAGTCCTACCTATCACCGTTTTCGAGATACAGCCGCCCAAAGAAGACCCAACAGGTGCCAAGTTTTATGCCCCTAGGATCAATACTTAGCGAGATAATTGCACTTTTGTGTTTTCAAATGAAAATTTCCGAAAATGGGTTTTGAAAAAGTCGATGTAGAGCGCATTGAGAGCTACATTTTGCTGAAAAAATCAGAGTCCTACCTATCACCGTTTTCGAGATACAGCCGCCCAAAGAAGACCCAACAGGTGCCAAGTTTTATGCCCCTAGGATCAATACTTAGCGAGATAATTGCACTTTTGTGTTTTCAAATGAAAATTTCCGAAAATGGGTTTTGAAAAAGTCGATGTAGAGCGCATTGAGAGCTACATTTTGCTGAAAAAATCAGAGTCCTACCTATCACCGTTTTCGAGATACAGCCGCCCAAAGAACACCCAACAGGTGCCAAGTTTTATGCCCCTAGGATCAATACTTAGCGAGATAATTGCACTTTTGTGTTTTCAAATGAAAATTTCCGAAAATGGGTTTTGAAAAAGTCGATGTAGAGCGCATTGAGAGCTACATTTTGCTGAAAAAATCAGAGTCCTACCTATCACCGTTTTCGAGATACAGCCGCCCAAAGAACACCCAACAGGTGCCAAGTTTTATGCCCCTAGGATCAATACTTAGCGAGATAATTGCACTTTTGTGTTTTCAAATGAAAATTTCCGAAAATGGGTTTTGAAAAAGTCGATGTAGAGCGCATTGAGAGCTACATTTTGCTGAAAAAATCAGAGTCCTACCTATCACCGTTTTCGAGATACAGCCGCCCAAAGAACACCCAACAGGTGCCAAGTTTTATGCCCCTAGGATCAATACTTAGCGAGATAATTGCACTTTTGTGTTTTCAAATGAAAATTTCCGAAAATGGGTTTTGAAAAAGTCGATGTAGAGCGCATTGAGAGCTACATTTTGCTGAAAAAATCAGAGTCCTACCTATCACCGTTTTCGAGATACAGCCGCCCAAAGAACACCCAACAGGTGCCAAGTTTTATGCCCCTAGGATCAATACTTAGCGAGATAATTGCACTTTTGTGTTTTCAAATGAAAATTTCCGAAAATGGGTTTTGAAAAAGTCGATGTAGAGCGCATTGAGAGCTACATTTTGCTGAAAAAATCAGAGTCCTACCTATCACCGTTTTCGAGATACAGCCGCCCAAAGAAGACCCAACAGGTGCCAAGTTTTATGCCCCTGCGATCAATTTTTAGCGAGATAATTGCATTTTTGTGTTTTCAAATGAAAATTTCCGAAAATGGGTTTTGAAAAAGTCGATGTAGAGCGCATTGAGAGCTACATTTTGCTGAAAAAAATCAGAGTCCTACCTATCACCGTTTTCGAGATACAGCCGCCCAAAGAAGACCCAACAGGTGCCAAGTTTTATGCCCCTACGATCAATATTTAGCGAGATAATTGCATTTTTGTGTTTTCAAATGAAAATTTCCGAAAATGAGTTTTGAAAAAGTCGATGTAGAGCGCATTGAGAGCTACATTTTGCTGAAAAAATCAGAGTCCTACCTATCACCGTTTTCGAGATACAGCCGCCCAAAGAAGACCCAACAGGTGCCAAGTTTTATGCCCCTACGATCAATATTTAGCGAGATAATTGCATTTTTGTGTTTTCAAATGAAAATTTCCGAAAATGAGTTTTGAAAAAGTCGATGTAGAGCGCATTGAGAGCTACATTTTGCTGAAAAAAATCAGAGTCCTACCTATCACCGTTTTCGAGATACAGCCGCCCAAAGAAGACCCAACAGGTGCCAAGTTTTATGCCCCTGCGATCAATTTTTAGCGAGATAATTGCATTTTTGTGTTTTCAAATGAAAATTTCCGAAAATGGGTTTTGAAAAAGTCGATGTAGAGCGCATTGAGAGCTACATTTTGCTGAAAAAATCAGAGTCCTACCTATCACCGTTTTCGAGATACAGCCGCCCAAAGAACACCCAACAGGTGCCAAGTTTTATGCCCCTAGGATCAATACTTAGCGAGATAATTGCACTTTTGTGTTTTCAAATGAAAATTTCCGAAAATGGGTTTTGAAAAAGTCGATGTAGAGCGCATTGAGAGCTACATTTTGCTGAAAAAATCAGAGTCCTACCTATCACCGTTTTCGAGATACAGCCGCCCAAAGAACACCCAACAGGTGCCAAGTTTTATGCCCCTAGGATCAATACTTAGCGAGATAATTGCACTTTTGTGTTTTCAAATGAAAATTTCCGAAAATGGGTTTTGAAAAAGTCGATGTAGAGCGCATTGAGAGCTACATTTTGCTGAAAAAATCAGAGTCCTACCTATCACCGTTTTCGAGATACAGCCGCCCAAAGAAGACCCAACAGGTGCCAAGTTTTATGCCCCTACGATCAATATTTAGCGAGATAATTGCATTTTTGTGTTTTTTCGATGTAGAGCGCATTGAGAGCTACATTTTGCTGAAAAAATCAGAGTCCTACCTATCACCGTTTTCGAGATACAGCCAAAGAAGACCCAACAGGTGCCAAGTTTTATGCCCCTACGATCAATATTTAGCGAGATAATTGCATTTTTGTGTTTTTTCGATGTAGAGCGCATTGAGAGCTACATTTTGCTGAAAAAATCAGAGTCCTACCTATCACCGTTTTCGAGATACAGCCGCCCAAAGAAGACCCAACAGGTGCCAAGTTTTATGCCCCTGCGATCAATTTTTAGCGAGATAATTGCATTTTTGTGTTTTCAAATGAAAATTTCCGAAAATGAGTTTTGAAAAAGTCGATGTAGAGCGCATTGAGAGCTATATTTTGCTGAAAAAATCAGAGTCCTACCTATCACCGTTTTCGAGATACAGCCGCCCAAAGAAGACCCAACAGGTGCCAAGTTTTATGCCCCTGCGATCAATTTTTAGCGAGATAATTGCATTTTTGTGTTTTCAAATGAAAATTTCCGAAAATGGGTTTTGAAAAAGTCGATGTAGAGCGCATTGAGAGCTACATTTTGCTGAAAAAATCAGAGTCCTACCTATCACCGTTTTCGAGATACAGCCGCCCAAAGAAGACCCAACAGGTGCCAAGTTTTATGCCCCTGCGATCAATTTTTAGCGAGATAATTGCATTTTTGTGTTTTCAAATGAAAATTTCCGAAAATGGGTTTTGAAAAAGTCGATGTAGAGCGCATTGAGAGCTACATTTTGCTGAAAAAATCAGAGTCCTACCTATCACCGTTTTCGAGATACAGCCGCCCAAAGAAGACCCAACAGGTGCCAAGTTTTATGCCCCTGCGATCAATTTTTAGCGAGATAATTGCATTTTTGTGTTTTCAAATGAAAATTTCCGAAAATGGGTTTTGAAAAAGTCGATGTAGAGCGCATTGAGAGCTACATTTTGCTGAAAAAATCAGAGTCCTACCTATCACCGTTTTCGAGATACAGCCGCCCAAAGAAGACCCAACAGGTGCCAAGTTTTATGCCCCTACGATCAATATTTAGCGAGATAATTGCATTTTTGTGTTTTTTCGATGTAGAGCGCATTGAGAGCTACATTTTGCTGAAAAAATCAGAGTCCTACCTATCACCGTTTTCGAGATACAGCCGCCCAAAGAAGACCCAACAGGTGCCAAGTTTTATGCCCCTGCGATCAATTTTTAGCGAGATAATTGCATTTTTGTGTTTTCAAATGAAAATTTCCGAAAATGGGTTTTGAAAAAGTCGATGTAGAGCGCATTGAGAGCTACATTTTGCTGAAAAAAATCAGAGTCCTACCTATCACCGTTTTCGAGATACAGCCGCCCAAAGAAGACCCAACAGGTGCCAAGTTTTATGCCCCTACGATCAATATTTAGCGAGATAATTGCATTTTTGTGTTTTTTCGATGTAGAGCGCATTGAGAGCTACATTTTGCTGAAAAAATCAGAGTCCTACCTATCACCGTTTTCGAGATACAGCCGCCCAAAGAAGACCCAACAGGTGCCAAGTTTTATGCCCCTGCGATCAATTTTTAGCGAGATAATTGCATTTTTGTGTTTTCAAATGAAAATTTCCGAAAATGGGTTTTGAAAAAGTCGATGTAGAGCGCATTGAGAGCTACATTTTGCTGAAAAAATCAGAGTCCTACCTATCACCGTTTTCGAGATACAGCCGCCCAAAGAAGACCCAACAGGTGCCAAGTTTTATGCCCCTACGATCAATATTTAGCGAGATAATTGCATTTTTGTGTTTTTTCGATGTAGAGCGCATTGAGAGCTACATTTTGCTGAAAAAATCAGAGTCCTACCTATCACCGTTTTCGAGATACAGCCGCCCAAAGAAGACCCAACAGGTGCCAAGTTTTATGCCCCTACGATCAATATTTAGCGAGATAATTGCATTTTTGTGTTTTCAAATGAAAATTTCCGAAAATGAGTCTTGAAAAAGTCGATGTAGAGCGCATTGAGAGCTACATTTTGCTGAAAAAAATCAGAGTCCTACCTATCACCGTTTTCGAGATACAGCCGCCCAAAGAAGACCCAACAGGTGCCAAGTTTTATGCCCCTACGATCAATATTTAGCGAGATAATTGCATTTTTGTGTTTTTTCGATGTAGAGCGCATTGAGAGCTACATTTTGCTGAAAAAATCAGAGTCCTACCTATCACCGTTTTCGAGATACAGCCGCCCAAAGAAGACCCAACAGGTGCCAAGTTTTATGCCCCTGCGATCAATTTTTAGCGAGATAATTGCATTTTTGTGTTTTCAAATGAAAATTTCCGAAAATGGGTTTTGAAAAAGTCGATGTAGAGCGCATTGAGAGCTACATTTTGCTGAAAAAATCAGAGTCCTACCTATCACCGTTTTCGAGATACAGCCGCCCAAAGAAGACCCAACAGGTGCCAAGTTTTATGCCCCTGCGATCAATTTTTAGCGAGATAATTGCATTTTTGTGTTTTCAAATGAAAATTTCCGAAAATGGGTTTTGAAAAAGTCGATGTAGAGCGCATTGAGAGCTATATTTTGCTGAAAAAATCAGAGTCCTACCTATCACCGTTTTCGAGATACAGCCGCCCAAAGAAGACCCAACAGGTGCCAAGTTTTATGCCCCTGCGATCAATTTTTAGCGAGAAAATTGCATTTTTGTGTTTTTTCGATGTAGAGCGCATTGAGAGCTACATTTTGCTGAAAAAATCAGAGTCCTACCTATCACCGTTTTCGAGATACAGCCGCCCAAAGAAGACCCAACAGGTGCCAAGTTTTATGCCCCTGCGATCAATTTTTAGCGAGATAATTGCATTTTTGTGTTTTCAAATGAAAATTTCCGAAAATGGGTTTTGAAAAAGTCGATGTAGAGCGCATTGAGAGCTACATTTTGCTGAAAAAATCAGAGTCCTACCTATCACCGTTTTCGAGATACAGCCGCCCAAAGAAGACCCAACAGGTGCCAAGTTTTATGCCCCTGCGATCAATTTTTAGCGAGATAATTGCATTTTTGTGTTTTCAAATGAAAATTTCCGAAAATGGGTTTTGAAAAAGTCGATGTAGAGCGCATTGAGAGCTATATTTTGCTGAAAAAATCAGAGTCCTACCTATCACCGTTTTCGAGATACAGCCGCCCAAAGAAGACCCAACAGGTGCCAAGTTTTATGCCCCTGCGATCAATTTTTAGCGAGAAAATTGCATTTTTGTGTTTTTTCGATGTAGAGCGCATTGAGAGCTACATTTTGCTGAAAAAATCAGAGTCCTACCTATCACCGTTTTCGAGATACAGCCGCCCAAAGAAGACCCAACAGGTGCCAAGTTTTATGCCCCTGCGATCAATTTTTAGCGAGATAATTGCATTTTTGTGTTTTCAAATGAAAATTTCCGAAAATGGGTTTTGAAAAAGTCGATGTAGAGCGCATTGAGAGCTACATTTTGCTGAAAAAATCAGAGTCCTACCTATCACCGTTTTCGAGATACAGCCGCCCAAAGAAGACCCAACAGGTGCCAAGTTTTATGCCCCTGCGATCAATTTTTAGCGAGATAATTGCATTTTTGTGTTTTCAAATGAAAATTTCCGAAAATGGGTTTTGAAAAAGTCGATGTAGAGCGCATTGAGAGCTACATTTTGCTGAAAAAATCAGAGTCCTACCTATCACCGTTTTCGAGATACAGCCGCCCAAAGAAGACCCAACAGGTGCCAAGTTTTATGCCCCTGCGATCAATTTTTAGCGAGATAATTGCATTTTTGTGTTTTCAAATGAAAATTTCCGAAAATGGGTTTTGAAAAAGTCGATGTAGAGCGCATTGAGAGCTACATTTTGCTGAAAAAATCAGAGTCCTACCTATCACCGTTTTCGAGATACAGCCGCCCAAAGAAGACCCAACAGGTGCCAAGTTTTATGCCCCTGCGATCAATTTTTAGCGAGAAAATTGCATTTTTGTGTTTTTTCGATGTAGAGCGCATTGAGAGCTACATTTTGCTGAAAAAATCAGAGTCCTACCTATCACGTTTTCGAGATACAGCCGCCCAAAGAAGACCCAACAGGTGCCAAGTTTTATGCCCCTACGATCAATATTTAGCGAGATAATTGCATTTTTGTGTTTTCAAATGAAAATTTCCGAAAATGAGTTTTGAAAAAGTCGATGTAGAGCGCATTGAGAGCTACATTTTGCTGAAAAAATCAGAGTCCTACCTATCACCGTTTTCGAGATACAGCCGCCCAAAGAAGACCCAACAGGTGCCAAGTTTTATGCCCCTACGATCAATATTTAGCGAGATATTTGCATTTTTGTGTTTTTTCGATGTAGAGCGCATTGAGAGCTACATTTTGCTGAAAAAATCAGAGTCCTACCTATCACCGTTTTCGAGATACAGCCGCCCAAAGAAGACCCAACAGGTGCCAAGTTTTATGCCCCTACGATCAATATTTAGCGAGATAATTGCATTTTTGTGTTTTTTCGATGTAGAGCGCATTGAGAGCTACATTTTGCTGAAAAAATCAGAGTCCTACCTATCACCGTTTTCGAGATACAGCCGCCCAAAGAAGACCCAACAGGTGCCAAGTTTTATGCCCCTACGATCAATATTTAGCGAGATAATTGCATTTTTGTGTTTTCAAATGAAAATTTCCGAAAATGAGTTTTGAAAAAGTCGATGTAGAGCGCATTGAGAGCTACATTTTGCTGAAAAAAATCAGAGTCCTACCTATCACCGTTTTCGAGATACAGCCGCCCAAAGAAGACCCAACAGGTGCCAAGTTTTATGCCCCTACGATCAATATTTAGCGAGATAATTGCATTTTTGTGTTTTCAAATGAAAATTTCCGAAAATGAGTTTTGAAAAAGTCGATGTAGAGCGCATTGAGAGCTACATTTTGCTGAAAAAAATCAGAGTCCTACCTATCACCGTTTTCGAGATACAGCCGCCCAAAGAAGACCCAACAGGTGCCAAGTTTTATGCCCCTGCGATCAATTTTTAGCGAGATAATTGCATTTTTGTGTTTTCAAATGAAAATTTCCGAAAATGGGTTTTGAAAAAGTCGATGTAGAGCGCATTGAGAGCTACATTTTGCTGAAAAAATCAGAGTCCTACCTATCACCGTTTTCGAGATACAGCCGCCCAAAGAAGACCCAACAGGTACCAAGTTTTATGCCCCTACGATCAATATTTAGCGAGATAATTGCATTTTTGTGTTTTTTCGATGTAGAGCGCATTGAGAGCTACATTTTGCTGAAAAAATCAGAGTCCTACCTATCACCGTTTTCGAGATACAGCCGCCCAAAGAAGACCCAACAGGTGCCAAGTTTTATGCCCCTACGATCAATATTTAGCGAGATAATTGCATTTTTGTGTTTTTTCGATGTAGAGCGCATTGAGAGCTACATTTTGCTGAAAAAATCAGAGTCCTACCTATCACCGTTTTCGAGATACAGCCGCCCAAAGAAGACCCAACAGGTGCCAAGTTTTATGCCCCTACGATCAATATTTAGCGAGATAATTGCATTTTTGTGTTTTTTCGATGTAGAGCGCATTGAGAGCTACATTTTGCTGAAAAAATCAGAGTCCTACCTATCACCGTTTTCGAGATACAGCCGCCCAAAGAAGACCCAACAGGTGCCAAGTTTTATGCCCCTACGATCAATATTTAGCGAGATAATTGCATTTTTGTGTTTTCAAATGAAAATTTCCGAAAATGAGTTTTGAAAAAGTCGATGTAGAGCGCATTGAGAGCTACATTTTGCTGAAAAAAATCAGAGTCCTACCTATCACCGTTTTCGAGATACAGCCGCCCAAAGAAGACCCAACAGGTGCCAAGTTTTATGCCCCTACGATCAATATTTAGCGAGATAATTGCATTTTTGTGTTTTTTCGATGTAGAGCGCATTGAGAGCTACATTTTGCTGAAAAAATCAGAGTCCTACCTATCACCGTTTTCGAGATACAGCCGCCCAAAGAAGACCCAACAGGTGCCAAGTTTTATGCCCCTGCGATCAATTTTTAGCGAGAAAATTGCATTTTTGTGTTTTTTCGATGTAGAGCGCATTGAGAGCTACATTTTGCTGAAAAAATCAGAGTCCTACCTATCACGTTTTCGAGATACAGCCGCCCAAAGAAGACCCAACAGGTGCCAAGTTTTATGCCCCTGCGATCAATTTTTAGCGAGATAATTGCATTTTTGTGTTTTCAAATGAAAATTTCCGAAAATGGGTTTTGAAAAAGTCGATGTAGAGCGCATTGAGAGCTATATTTTGCTGAAAAAATCAGAGTCCTACCTATCACCGTTTTCGAGATACAGCCGCCCAAAGAAGACCCAACAGGTGCCAAGTTTTATGCCCCTACGATCAATATTTAGCGAGATAATTGCATTTTTGTGTTTTCAAATGAAAATTTCCGTAAATGGGTTTTGAAAAAGTCGATGTAGAGCGCATTGAGAGCTATATTTTGCTGAAAAAATCAGAGTCCTACCTATCACCGTTTTCGAGATACAGCCGCCCAAAGAAGACCCAACAGGCGCCAAGTTTTATGCCCCTGCGATCAATTTTTAGCGAGAAAATTGCATTTTTGTGTTTTTTCGATGTAGAGCGCATTGAGAGCTACATTTTGCTGAAAAAATCAGAGTCCTACCTATCACCGTTTTCGAGATACAGCCGCCCAAAGAAGACCCAACAGGTGCCAAGTTTTATGCCCCTGCGATCAATTTTTAGCGAGAAAATTGCATTTTTGTGTTTTTTCGATGTAGAGCGCATTGAGAGCTACATTTTGCTGAAAAAATCAGAGTCCTACCTATCACGTTTTCGAGATACAGCCGCCCAAAGAAGACCCAACAGGTGCCAAGTTTTATGCCCCTGCGATCAATTTTTAGCGAGATAATTGCATTTTTGTGTTTTCAAATGAAAATTTCCGAAAATGGGTTTTGAAAAAGTCGATGTAGAGCGCATTGAGAGCTATATTTTGCTGAAAAAATCAGAGTCCTACCTATCACCGTTTTCGAGATACAGCCGCCCAAAGAAGACCCAACAGGTGCCAAGTTTTATGCCCCTACGATCAATATTTAGCGAGATAATTGCATTTTTGTGTTTTCAAATGAAAATTTCCGTAAATGGGTTTTGAAAAAGTCGATGTAGAGCGCATTGAGAGCTATATTTTGCTGAAAAAATCAGAGTCCTACCTATCACCGTTTTCGAGATACAGCCGCCCAAAGAAGACCCAACAGGTGCCAAGTTTTATGCCCCTGCGATCAATTTTTAGCGAGATAATTGCATTTTTGTGTTTTCAAATGAAAATTTCCGAAAATGGGTTTTGAAAAAGTCGATGTAGAGCGCATTGAGAGCTACATTTTGCTGAAAAAATCAGAGTCCTACCTATCACCGTTTTCGAGATACAGCCGCCCAAAGAAGACCCAACAGGTGCCAAGTTTTATGCCCCTGCGATCAATTTTTAGCGAGATAATTGCATTTTTGTGTTTTCAAATGAAAATTTCCGAAAATGGGTTTTGAAAAAGTCGATGTAGAGCGCATTGAGAGCTACATTTTGCTGAAAAAATCAGAGTCCTACCTATCACCGTTTTCGAGATACAGCCGCCCAAAGAAGACCCAACAGGTGCCAAGTTTTATGCCCCTACGATCAATATTTAGCGAGATAATTGCATTTTTGTGTTTTCAAATGAAAATTTCCGTAAATGGGTTTTGAAAAAGTCGATGTAGAGCGCATTGAGAGTTATATTTTGCTGAAAAAATCAGAGTCCTACCTATCACCGTTTTCGAGATACAGCCGCCCAAAGAAGACCCAACAGGTGCCAAGTTTTATGCCCCTGCGATCAATTTTTAGCGAGATAATTGCATTTTTGTGTTTTCAAATGAAAATTTCCGAAAATGGGTTTTGAAAAAGTCGATGTAGAGCGCATTGAGAGCTATATTTTGCTGAAAAAATCAGAGTCCTACCTATCACCGTTTTCGAGATACAGCCGCCCAAAGAAGACCCAACAGGTGCCAAGTTTTATGCCCCTGCGATCAATTTTTAGCGAGATAATTGCATTTTTGTGTTTTCAAATGAAAATTTCCGAAAATGGGTTTTGAAAAAGTCGATGTAGAGCGCATTGAGAGCTACATTTTGCTGAAAAAATCAGAGTCCTACCTATCACCGTTTTCGAGATACAGCCGCCCAAAGAAGACCCAACAGGTGCCAAGTTTTATGCCCCTGCGATCAATTTTTAGCGAGATAATTGCATTTTTGTGTTTTCAAATGAAAATTTCCGAAAATGGGTTTTGAAAAAGTCGATGTAGAGCGCATTGAGAGCTACATTTTGCTGAAAAAATCAGAGTCCTACCTATCACCGTTTTCGAGATACAGCCGCCCAAAGAAGACCCAACAGGTGCCAAGTTTTATGCCCCTGCGATCAATTTTTAGCGAGAAAATTGCATTTTTGTGTTTTTTCGATGTAGAGCGCATTGAGAGCTACATTTTGCTGAAAAAATCAGAGTCCTACCTATCACGTTTTCGAGATACAGCCGCCCAAAGAAGACCCAACAGGTGCCAAGTTTTATGCCCCTGCGATCAATTTTTAGCGAGATAATTGCATTTTTGTGTTTTCAAATGAAAATTTCCGAAAATGGGTTTTGAAAAAGTCGATGTAGAGCGCATTGAGAGCTACATTTTGCTGAAAAAATCAGAGTCCTACACCGAGAAAAATAACGTCCCTTAAAATTAACTCGATATCCTTTTGAAATCGAGTTACATTCCTATTAAATATAATCCTTTCCTTTTAAATATATATCTCTTCAATTCAAATTCATTCTTTTTAAATTAATGGGAAATCCTTTAAATCCAAATGTTCAATAGGAAATCATTTTAAATTAATGGGAAATCCTTTAAATCCAAATTTTCAATAGGATTATTTTTTGTTTACACTCGCAGTTGGTCCGCAGTGTGGTAGAGCGATGTCACAATGTATGGTGTAAATTATAAACGTCGTCCCGTATAGTCTGTGTGGTGTAGTAGGTAGGCGCGTTAGTCTTCAAATCATAGGATCGCGGGATCGAATCCCACTGTAGGCAGGTAATTTATTATGCATTTTAGAGCGTAAAGAGGTAAATGAAATGTCGCCAACACCTATAGCGAGGTCAGTTATACAAAACTCATTTATGAGTAATTTTCACAGGGAAAGAACACCCTGTGAAAATTACTCCTTTTGGTATAATTTAAAGTATTCTTTTGGGTTCATGCATTTAAAACAAAGAGTCCATCCTTTTAAATTAAAAGGAAATCTTTTCGATTTATGGTTGTGGCCTGATTAAATTGACACTGTATCACTTTAATTTAAAGTGATTATAGATAGAGTTTCAAAAGGAATACCTTATTAGTTCGAAGGGAAATCTGTTTGAATTCAAAAGTCTATGAAATAAAGGGATTATACAATGATTCAAAGGGAAACAAATATGAAGCAAAATCATAGTTGAATCTCTTTGAATCATAAGCGTATTTTTTGAATTTACAGGATTTTTTTTCTCAGTGTACCTATCACCGTTTTCGAGATACAGCCGCCCAAAGAAGACCCAACAGGTGCCAAGTTTTATGCCCCTGCGATCAATTTTTAGCTAGAAAATTGCATTTTTGTGTTTTTTCGATGTAGAGCGCATTGAGAGCTACATTTTGCTGAAAAAATCAGAGTCCTACCTATCACGTTTTCGAGATACAGCCGCCCAAAGAAGACCCAACAGGTGCCAAGTTTTATGCCCCTGCGATCAATTTTTAGCGAGATAATTGCATTTTTGTGTTTTCAAATGAAAATTTCCGAAAATGGGTTTTGAAAAAGTCGATGTAGAGCGCATTGAGAGCTATATTTTGCTGAAAAAATCGAAGTTCGAGATACAGCCGCCCTAAGATGAATTGCAGCAAAATGATAACGACTAGCTTCTACCGAGGCGCGCTAATCTAATGCTAGAAAAAGTGAAATTTACTTACCTATTGCTTCTCTCATATCGTTTCCGTTTTGCAGGTGCGTTACCTTCAATACTAAAAAAAGAAGAAAACATCTTAGCGTAAATCTTTTACCAGCTCACACCAAAATAATGGAATGATGATTTTACCGTCGCCGAGACTTCGGCATTTCACTATTTAAATAAAAGGGCTTATTCGCATCAACCAGCTTCCTTAGTATGCATTTTTAATTTTTTTACAGAAACTCTTCGTATATACTAGGACTACGGGAACTACGCGCAATCTACTTTTCGGCCATTGAAAACTGCGTAAAAACTAAGCGCTTTCCGCCAAAACACCATAAACTGAAACACACTGCACTTTGCACTAATTCACTAATTGCATTATCCTTAAAAGAAAAGAATATTCACTTCCGCCAATTTTCTCCAGTGCCTTCCGTCTGTTTGTTTTTAACAAATTTTTAAGTCCGCCACCGATCATGAGATCATGACAACTAACTTCTTAGAGAAGTTCTAAAAACTAAACCTTTGCACTTTTGCCAATTTTTTTTTATTGCCGATGTTACAAAAAAAAAGTCAAAAATTTTGCGCCTACTTTCCTATTTGATATCAAAACCATCGCCAACTGGGCACAAATTTCCACAACCCACCGCTGTAAACCCCAAATCCAACCAATGACAGTCCACCGTTCGCGCACACATCGTGCAACCCAACGAAAAGTCCATCACATGACAGCACGTGAATTTGGTACAGTGAAAAATTTTCGTCGACTTTAGTTGTCGAGTTTCGTCTCAGCTGACGGTCTTGTTGGGAATTCTAATAGTGTGAGTCGTCCGATTCGTTCCAATTGGGAACATTCCCTCAGTGTGTAGAAAAATCAATTTTGAAAATCTTTCTCCCATCAGCAGGTCCGTGTGCGACTCCTCCATTTCGCCGTTCTACTAACCAGAAAATTTGCAACAAAATTTGATTTCGTGGCCGAGGAGCAACTCACTGCGAACAAGAGGACGATGTCGATTTCAGCGAAACAAGCTCAACGCGAGCACGTCCTGGCCGTGTCTCGTGATTTTATCTCGCAACCACGTCTGAGTAAGTGTTTTTTTTGCGCTAAGATCCTGCCCAAGTGAATCCTAAATTGTCGGAAAAGTGCAATTTTGTTGGGAGTTTTTGTGCGTAATTTGTGGTCACTTGACAAGTGTCTTGACGACGGTGGTGGAGTCAGCCATTTTGACGTGACAAAATCGATTTTTTGTCGTCGCGACCCCCACTGGGTGGAGGACGAATTAATTTATTGTCTAGAGTGCTTGCGTGATGGGCCGATGCGGAAGGATACTCACGAGGATTATGTGAAAAACCTGAATGGAATTGGGTGACAACAGGGCGGGGGAAAATGCAAGCGATGCATTGACTTGGGCGGTAATCGGCTGTCCGGTGATCGGGTCATGTGATCATTTTTGGTGTCACATAATTGGCAGAAAAGACTGCCCCGGGGCATGTTTTTTGGAAGGGAATGAATGGAAAATGTGCAGAATCGAAGGAAAAGTTGTAATTGTGGATAATGTAAGTGTTCTACCCTGTAACAAGGAGCGAATTTGTTATTCTGCCGAATTGGGTGTCTCGTGACGTCACAACTTGTGATCGGCATTCCAATCCAAATCAAGTCAGAAGATAAGCAAAACAGTTGCAAATTTTCCACGAAAGGTATTTTAATTTTAATCTTTATTGGAAATCTCCTTACGGCCAAGTCCTTGATTATTTGATGATATCATTTACCATGAACTGCGGATCCCTTGGCGCAACGTTCGTGGAAGCAAACTACCACCAATTCAATCTTATGAACGTATTTCGGAGGGAATCGTATTTCTGATCAAATCCAAGTGGAGGATATTTTCGTACGAAGGATAGACAACTTTAATGTCTGAAAAACTCGACTGCTCTCATGTTCGTTCTAGCAAGAAATAAAAAGGACGGCACATAAAAATTTGTTTTAATGCTGGTAAATGTTTAGTACAAGTCCAGCTACCACCCTTCCTGGCTGGCGATTATCCTAAAAAGTAATAAAACCGGACAGACGCGCTAACATTAATGTGTTAGCGATTGAGGCCGAAGACTTTGCTTCATGTTGGGATAGTGAGGCCTACAGTCTACACAAACTCATAAGGTGTCGTTTACACAAGAACAGAAAAAATCAGTCACAGCGGATCAAAAATCGCTGAGACCGAAAAGCAATTCAAGACAACAACTTTGGTCCTTTATCTTCAGCACAAATGGTAAGAATTCCTCAAATGATCAAGAGTTGCTACCTGTGTACCATTAATGCTGATAAAACTGCTGCCGTAAATTGTTGAGCTGGCAAAGATCTCATTGAAGATGGAGTTTAATTGAAACTTTTGAGAGCGGGCGGTATTCAACATTCGGTTGGCCTACTGGAGGACAAGGTCGCGTGACTATTGGAGGTCAATCATACAGGCGGCCAAGACGCGTCGTAGGACTATCGTGCCATAAAGAAGAAAAATCTGGACCCGTGGATAATAACACGCGCACGTGAAGGAAATTAAATTCTTAACATTTGGCAACGCAAAAATTTAAATATCCCATCTACCCAAACTGTTAGATAATGAAGTCTCTCACTCAAGATCGTAAGAAAGGAAATCCGAATATTTCCCTATAAAGTAGAGGCATCTGATCAAGAGATGCAGGGCACCATGTACTATTAGTCGAAACTGGCTCGAAATGCAATCTGTGTGCCGCATTACTGTTGGAGTATCCACCACAAACTGTTTATAATGATGGAGGTTACAGAAAATATAATTTCAAGTAGAGAGACGCACCTAGAGAAATTTAGGAGGTGAAGCAGCTCCCCTATTTTTGCCTCCGACGCATCCTCCAGGCGGCTAAAAAACGCGCATCCCAACGTTTGGTAGTGGGATCTGACGAGACCTGGGCATTCGCATAGAAAGTGAAATAAGAGTTTCTCTTTCACTTGTATTATCACAACTGCGACAGTGCGAGTTGTGGGAATTACGCAACCTGGCTGTTTGGTCCCCTATTGGCCAATGTCCAGTAACAACCGCTGTAAGTCTAGCAATATCTTTACGCGTCTGCTCAGAATCTTAGATGTTCTTTTCCGGTCATAGGATGGCCATAGCTTCCTTGATATTAAACAAGTTCTAATGTTCCCCGTAAGGGGGAGGATAAAGGTTGAAAGGCTCAGGCCGATTCCTATATCCTCTTCAGTTGTGGCATAACTGCGGACCCTTAGCTATGCAGGAGGAGCTTTATAGGGTGAACGGCTCCAGCCATTTCCTATGTTTCTCTACGGGGCGTCACTTTCCCGCATTATCCGAGTAACCGCTGCGCCTGAGTGCTGTATTAACAACTTCAGCGTCTCAGGTTACTAAACGTGATAGGGTGACAAAAACCGAACAGTCAATCACCGAAGCAGCACCTCCGAGGCCTCCATGATGGACCTCTTTCGTTTTGGGAATACTATCATGGTTAAGCGATGGGCCGACAACCCATCCTTGGAAAAAATTCTACGTCAAGAAACCTGGAATGAAAGCCTCGGATTGGACGGACACAACCCAACGACGACATCGCAAGCGAACAACTGATTACTCTTTCGGAACCTGGAATGTACGCTCCCTGAACAGGCCAGGGGCCTTAAGGGCCCTCTTGGATCAGGTCGAAAAATATAAGCTGAGCTTAGTTGCACTCCAGGAAACAAAATGGCTTAGTAGCGAGATTGATGACCGAAATTCGTACACAATTTTCACAAGTGGAAAACCTTCGGGCCACAGGGAGTTTGGAGTGGCGTTCATTGTAAACAATCAACTTAAGCCGCATGTTATCGACTTCAAACCCATAAACGAGCGGCTGTGTGCGATTCGCATTAAAACCCGGTTCTTCAATCTCTGGCTCATAAACGCGCATGCCCCCATCGAAGTCAGTGAAGACGCGCAACTAGAGCCAAAAAAACAAAATATGACGAGCTTCGACGATTTTCGAATAGGTTAATTAGGCGTAAGAAACGTAATCATCTTGACGAGCAGTTGATGCAAATAAACTAAAGTAGTAGGAACAGTAGACAAGCGTACAAGCTGATCAATTCAATTAAAAGTGGATACTTACCCAGGACCAGCCTCTGTAAGGATAAGGATGGCAATATCATTAGCGACACCGATGGCGTTGATAAACGCTGGGCCTCACATTTTGAAGAGCTCCTCAATGTTCAACCGAACAACCCCACACAAGAAGCTCCGGAGCTGATGGCTGAACCAGGCCCTCCCGTTCAATCCCCAACAGTAGAAGAAGTTGATCTCGCCATGCAAGCACTAAAACATAATAAAGCCCCGGGCGCTGACGAGATTCCAGCTGAACTGCTGAAGCATGGTGGGGAGAGCCTTGTTAAGGCTATACATACACTTATCGTTAAAGTATGGAACGACGAAATAATCCCGGAAGATTGCCGTAAAAGTATCATTTGCCCAATCCACAAAAAAGGGGATAAGTTGAAATGTGAGAACTGCAGAGGCATCTCATTAGTTTGTACGACTTATAAGATTTTATCTAAGATTCTGGATAATAGAATTAATCCGTACGCAGAAGAAATCATTGGCGAGTACCAAGGCGGCTTTAGACCTGGTCGTTCGACGACAGATCAGCTTTTTACAGTGAAGCAACAGAAGTGCTGGGAATACAACATCGACGTATACCAAATATTTGTTGACTTCAAGCAGGCATACGACAGTATCGATCGAAGCGTACTGTACAACATTTTGCTGCATTTTGGAATACCGGCTAAGCTAGTGCAACTCATAAGGATGACGATGACTAATACCGTCTCGCAGGTCAGAGTTCAGAACAGACTCACTGACCTATTTGAAACTCGTACTGGACTCAAGCAGGGCGACGGGCTGGCGCCGACGCTCTTCAACCTGGCTCTGGAGTATGTGATTCGAGCCATGAATTTGGACAGCAGCGGAACGCTACTCATTAAGTCGACTCAACTAGTAGCTTACGCCGACGACATCAACATCATGTCTCCAAGATTGGGTGATGCAGAAAGCCTTTTGCATAATCTCAATAACGCCGCCAAAGAAGTTGGGCTACATATCAACGAGTCTAAAACCAAGGTCATGATGCAATCAAAAACTAGAACGCCAGTAAATTCAAGCATCACAGTGGGGGACCTCAATATAGAATATGTAGACAACTTCACTTACCTTGGTTGCAATTTGTCAAAAGACGCCAACGAAACAGATGAGATAAAGCGACGGATACAACTAGCTAATAACTGTTACTTTGCGGTCCTCCAAATTATGAATTCGAAGCTGGTGCACAGGAACACGAAGCTCCACGTGTATAAAACCATCATCCGACCTGTGCTATGCTATGGCTGCGAGGCATGGACCCTAACCCAAAACTCTGAACACCTGTTGGACACATTCGAGCGAAAGGTTCTCCGAAGAATCTTCGGGGCCGTTCGTGAACGAGGTGAATGGCGCATCCGATACAACCTTGAGTTGTATCAGCTGTATGATGAGCTACAGGTGTCGAAGATCGTGAAATTGCAGCGATTGCAATGGGCGGGTCATGCACAAAGGATGAACGACGATCGCATGCCCAAAAAGGTGATGAACGCGCAACGAGTGGACAGAGCCAGATTGCGTGGACGACCGAGAGCCCGATGGGAGCATTCTGTATGTGAGGATGCCCACCAGATGCTGGGCTTTTGGAATTGAAGGACAAGGTCGCGTGACCGCGACAATTGGAGGTTTTCAATCCAGGCGGCCAAGGCCCGACGTCGGGCTATCGTGCCATAAAGAAGAAGAATGTTCGGCAATTACGATTAGCATTCACGAGATAATGAGAGGAGATTTTTCTTCTGACAGCTGCAATCGGAATCGCAATGTCCACGCGCCCGCCCTCAGTTTGGCCAACTCATCTGCAACCCCATTTCCCTGTACGTTTCTGTGTCCCGGCACCCAAAGTTGGGTGACTGTATGGCTTCCTTCAAGATTGTTCAGTGTTTCTTTACAGCTTTTCGCTTTTTAAGTGCCATGATTTCAAAGAGTATATCTGTTTTGGAATGTTGCTCTCCGATTGATTTCCCGATTTACGGGCATATCCACTCGGAGAGTGCAAAAATGTTACGACATTCGTCGTCACATTGAGCCATGATTTCAGCCTGACTATCTGAACAGATAGCTACACATATGGACAAAAAAATAAGTACACCCCTCATGTATCTTTTTATGCCAAATTTTCATAGCATTTTTATAATTGTGATACTCGAAATAGATAGCCATTATAACAATTTGGATACAACAAATCCAACGGAACCGAAAAAGTAAATGGCATCCCCCAATTATCTTAATCCCTCCCGATATAAACTTTGAAGTGGGTATTCAGCTTGGTCAAAATAATGAGTACACCATCGTTTTTTTTTTAGTTTTTTGACAATAACTTGGTATTTTCCGTAAGGATATGTTTTTTATTCATTTGTGCATACAACAAGCATTAAATTAAAAACAATAAAAAATACTTAAGTGGCGAAAAACGCATGGTAGGTACGAAAAAAGACGTGAAAGTTCTAAACTTCGAAATGGCGGAAAAATTATTCGCTCAATAAGGGAATAATCCAGCTAAACATTGACCGCTTATATACCGCAGCAAAGATAAAAAGTTTTAGATAAATTTAAATTATTTTTGGACGGCATATACGGGCTGCACTAACTAATCGAAACTAAATTTAGTCCCGCTCGCAACATATGGCGAGGTGCTTGCCAATCCATAATGCCTAGACAAGCGGCTGTCTCTGAAATTTATCCGGGTAGAGCGAAGTCGTCTTGTTACTGGAATGATATCGTTTTCAATTTTCGTTTCGCTACAAAGTTTATATGAAATTCCTGGTTAGAAAATACGCGAGATTAACAAACTCCAATCATAATATTGTCCAAATATTGGAAATGTCAGATAAACCATTTCTAAACATCTGCACATTCCACAACCAATTCGAATAAAAAGAAGAAGAAGAAAGTTAATTCGCGAACTAGACTAGGACGGTATATTCTCCCTATGGAAAAGGTACTATCTCCAAAAATGCTTTAAGATAGTGTAAATTAAGAGCTGGTATATAAGCGCTCATTGTATTCATTAAATACTAAATAAAAACAGTCTCAAATGCGGTTAACTCCATATAAGGGCCTTAAGGATAACTGTCGATCTCATTATCACTATGGCGAAAAAAGTTCCCTTGGCATGATTAATGATTTTCCCGGGAAATATAGAAAAATTGGAATCCCTTTGGAAAGTGAATCGAAGAATACAAGAAGTAAAGCAGTTTTGGTAAAAAGTTTTGAACTTTCCACGGCGACGTCAAAAAGTTTTGACATCATCAATGTGGCACGATAGCCCGACGTCGGGCCTTGGCCGCGAAAAAAAAAAGTTTTGACGGTACAAGAAAAATTTGGAGGTATAGTTCTTCTTGTTCCTGGCCGAACAATGAAAACTCGCAGAATATTCTGTTTTACTTATGAAATCGTAATAAATTTGATTGGAAAGGGGTCTTATCATAATATTCTTCATTTAGGAAAAAAAATGTGAGACACGCTACATCAATAGGCTATTTCCCATGGAGGAGAAAAAAAACATGGTCTATGATTTTTTTTCATAGTTTGGTTTCGTTCAAATATATCTAAAAACCGTTACTATGAGACATTTTCCGTATAATAAATGTTTGTTGAGAGTCCTTGAATATTCTGCTGATGAACCCATACACTTTAAATGGAGATTTAAGCAGAATATTAACCCTAACCATACCTCACAAGCTTGTCAAGGATCCGCTTCAACTAAATCGAGTGGCTTTTCACGCAGTTACTAGAGTTAAATTGAATCCGTAATGTTTAGGGAGAGTTGAATCAACGAATTAGAAACAAAGTTTTTCGCAAAACGGACCAATTACGGAATTTCCTGAAAGTAACTGAATATATGGTATGTTTTGGAACATGCCGCAAGAATCATCTCCAGATAGCCAACGAAAACCTCCTTTTTATTTTAATAATGCACAATTTAGTTTTAAATAATAAAAGAAATCTAATTCTTGTCGAATCAGAACAAAATATTTTAATTAAAATCAGTTTTAATCAAATTAACTGAAATGTACTTATAATTTTGTCCAACCTTTTTTAGTCAGCTCGTACTTTTTTAAGGTAAATTAAAGCTGTTATTTATTTCAATTGGCTTATTTACATTTTATTTGATTCCTTACCAATTACATATTTAAATATCAACACATGATTTTATTTACTCAAATAACTACTTGGCTACAGGGTGATAAGAAAAAATCGTATGGGTGTACTTATTTTATTGGCCATATGTGTATGTAGAATTACATTCAAACGCATCCCTCGGGCATGTTCCCATACTCCCCGTGATGCCAAGGCATGCTGATCTTTGCACCCTGCCTAGCTTCGTTACATTGTTTTTGTTTTTGTTGTTGTAGCGATTCAAGAGATTTTTTTTCTCTTGAATCGAAGGGGGGCTTGGCAGTTCTTGGCCGTTTTAACAACGGGTAGCTCCGGGACGATTTACATCGAAGAACCTACTGCCGTAGGACAACACAAACATCCATGGGCGACAGTGGGATTCGAACCCACGCACCGGCAACTCAGAGATAGAGTGACATCTCTGCCACTGAGCCACCGAATGCCCCTTGTAAGCTCTACTTAGCGCTGGCCACCAGACCAGTGCCCCATATGTTAAGATGGGGCGTACAATCGCGGTGTAGCGGCAGAAAATCACATTTGGCTTAATGCCCCACCTTCTATACAGGATTGTCTTGCAGGCGTAGTAAGCTACGCAGGCTTTCTTAACACGCTCTTCTATGTTTAGCTTTCAGCTAAGCTTTGGGTCTAAAACGACTCCCAGATACTTTGAGCTGGATGATAGTGTGAGTTGGTGTCCAGTTAGTTTTGTAAGGAAAGAAAGTGATAACTTGTTGTAGTAAACAGCATCAGTTTTGTTTTGCTTGGGCTTACGCCAAGGCCACAGCTTCTGGCCCAGTTGCTGACCAGCCCGAGGGCTCTCCCCATGATCTGAATATCGCTACGTCATCTGCATACGCCACAACCTTTATGCCTTCCTCATCAATTTTAGTTAGGATTTTGTTGATTACTATAAGCCACAATAACGGAGAGATGGCACCACCCTGAGGTGTACCTCTGCAAACGAATTTAGTCAGCTGGCTGTTTCCCAAGTTCGCATTTTTTACTTTAGTCCCCAGTAGAGTCACTATCCATTTGCCGAGCCCGATCTCCACTCCTGAGTCCATGGGGCATCGTGAATGGATTCTAGACGGACATTGTTGAAAGCTTCCTCTATGTCGAGGAAAGCTGAAAGCTTCCTCTATGTCGAGGAAAGCGGCTGACGTGTATTGTTTTGTATTGAAGGCTGTACTAAAGAGTACTGAGTTCTCTAGCCTTTGCCGGATATGGAGGTTGTCGATACGCTCCAATGTTTTTAATACGAAGGAACTACGCTAATTGGTCTGAAATCCTTCGCGGTTTAATGCCCACGTTTACCTGCTTTCGGTATGAAAACGACTCGGAACACGTCGCCACGACTGGCGAACAGAGTTGAGGATCGTGATCGGTAGAATGCCGTCTGGTTTGATTTCAATGGTTTCAAGTGTTGGTCTGAGCGTGCAAACGCTTTTGCACTCAGAAGAAGCTCGACAGACTCATCCGTGGATTCCGTCCAGGCTCCATTTGCTCTCTGTATTAATGACGGATATGCGACCTTTGGGTTTTGTAAACGTAGGACTAGGAGGAACTTCGGCCCTTCAATTGACATGATCGGCAACCACATACGAGCTTTGGGCCTTTTAGGAATATCCTTGTTGGAGATTAGTTCGATCTTCGAACCCTCCCAGTAATATGCCGTCTGGCCCAGGAGATTTCAATGGTCTGAGCGTGCAAACGCTTTTGCCCTCAGGGAAGTGCGTACTCAGAAGAAGCTCGATAGACTCATCCGTGGATTCCCTCCAGGCTCCATTTTCTCTTTGTATTAATGACGGATGAATGAGCTTTTCACAGGATTTTACTTATTCTTGCTGAGTCCTTGACGTGATCCAAGGATTGGCAGAACTCGTCCCAGGCTTGGGCTTTTGCAGTCCTGATGGCTTTCTTGAAGATTTTCAATCTTTATATGACTGCCAGAACTTGTGTTTTCTGCAGATTTAAAAATGTCGTGAGTAGGTTTCCTGAGCTTGGATAGGTCCTCATTCCACCATGGAAGAAGGGTTTTCTTACTACGCTTCACCGGCCATGTCCATGGCCTTTTCTAATGCCCCAATACCCCTGTCCAACTCCTTCACGGAGCCTGTCGAGTGATGTGGCGGTGCATATGGTAGCTCAGTGGTAGAGATGCCACTCTATCTCAGAGTTGCCGGAGCGTGGGTTCGAATCCCACTGTCACCATGGATGTTTGTGTTGTCCATAAAAATGATGCTCCTACGGCAGCCGATTGTAAATCGTCCCAGAGCTACCCGTTGTTAAAAAACGGCCACACATTGGAATCCTTGCCTTGAGACCTCCAAGCGTCTATAGCTCAGTCGGTTGTTTTTCCAGTTGATTGTTGTAGGGTTTCTGTAAGGCTTGGGAGTCTCCCTGTAGACGTTGATATTAAAAAGTATCCATTTGTGGTCTGAGAATTATTTCAGATCGGATACTCTCCACTGTTCCACCTCATTTTTTCGTTATTCGACAGGAGTGTAACGTCTAGTACCTCCTCCCACCCTGCGCTGTTGCTGAGCTTGGAAAAACGAAGGTTGCAACAGTTTTTCATATTGCACAGGTTTGTATTTAGTATCAAATCAAACAAGGTGTGTATGTCCCGCGTTGGCATCATCGTTGAATTACTCGAAGTATTACTCAGTTCACCCATCCCTGGAACCTCCATTCTAACAACTGTTAGATTCGATGAGCTATATTGCGGGCAAAGGAAGGCATTAATGTATTTTTTTGACAAAAATACAAGTCATTGGTTTTACTTGGTCCAGATTGTTACTATTGTAGAAGAGAATGTACTGCTTGTCCATCGCGACTTCAGGGCTCCTGAACAAGTCCTATGTCGTTGTCTCCCTCCCTTAGGAAGACAAGTAGATTATCTGAGGCAAGCTTAGAGTGCTCTAGGTTAATCTGCACCACATTCATGCTGATCCACTGCCTCTGCTGCCCCAATGAACATTTTTTCCAGTAGGGGCTCCGTCCACCGGATCCTCCAAATTTGACCGGAAAACTTAACTTGGCATTACGTATGACAAAACGTAATTTATGCGCTGCCTCCTTAAGAGCTGGCAGACACTCTTCGTTGATGAGGTGCATATAGGACTGACTTTGTCCTTGCCGTTCCTTGGCTTTAAGTATTACCCAGTCGTCCATTCCGACCTTTGGGTTTTGTAAACGTAGGGTTAGGCCCCTCGATTGACATGGTCGGCAACCAGATACGAGCTTTGGGCCTTTTAGGAATATCCTTGGTGGAGATTAGTTCGATCTTCGAACCCTCCCAGATTTCGTTAATCTTAGCGACACACTCACCAATGAAATCCTTTGAGAACCCATCCTCACACGTGATCACTCATGGCATTCGGTGGCTCAGTGGCAGAGATGTCACTCTATCTCTATCTCTGAGTTGCCGGTGCGTGGGTTCGAATCCCACTGTGGCCCATGGATGTTTGTGTTGTCTATAAAATGCTCCTACGGCAGCCGGTTCTTCGATGTAAATCGTCCCGGAGCTACCCGTTGTTAAAACGGCCAAGAGCTGCCATGACCCCCTTCGATTCAAGAGAAGAAAAAATCTCTGGAATCGCTACAACAAAAACATCACTCATGGTTGTTAATTATGTGCTCGCGGATTCATTTTTTTTTTATCTTTTTCGAACTCACGATCTATGTGACGGACTATGATCTCACGTTTATCATCCTTAAACGAGTACCCACAATTTTTAATAATGAATACCCTTAACTCTACTACGTCGTAAAATATGATCTAAGGACCACAAAAGACTCTCGCATCTCGTTCCTATTAAAATTGCACAGTTGTAATACGTTTATTTTCTCCGTAATATCATTAAAACTCTCTCTCTCTTTTCTCTCATTTTACAGCCTACAAAACCGTATCCGGTGTCAATGGACCTCTAGTCATCTTGGACGAAGTGAAATTCCCCAAATATGCCGAAATCGTGCAACTTCGCCTGGCCGATGGCACCATCCGTTCCGGTCAAGTGTTGGAAGTCAGCGGCTCAAAGGCCGTCGTTCAAGTGTTCGAAGGCACCTCGGGCATTGACGCCAAGAACACCCTTTGCGAGTTCACCGGTGACATTTTGCGTACGCCCGTATCCGAAGATATGTTGGGTCGTGTCTTCAACGGCTCCGGCAAGCCCATCGATAAAGGTCCACCAATTTTGGCCGAAGATTTCTTGGACATCCAAGGTCAACCCATCAACCCGTGGTCTCGTATCTACCCCGAGGAAATGATCCAAACCGGTATTTCGGCTATTGATGTGATGAACTCTATTGCTCGTGGTCAGAAGATTCCCATCTTCTCGGCTGCCGGTCTACCGCACAACGAAATTGCCGCTCAAATTTGTCGACAGGCCGGTCTTGTCAAGTTGCCGGGCAAATCGGTGCTGGACGATCATGAGGATAACTTTGCCATCGTGTTCGCCGCTATGGGTGTCAACATGGAAACGGCTCGTTTCTTCAAACAGGATTTCGAAGAGAACGGCTCCATGGAGAATGTGTGCTTGTTCTTGAACTTGGCCAACGATCCAACCATCGAACGTATCATTACGCCACGTTTGGCTTTGACCGCCGCCGAATTCTTGGCCTATCAGTGCGAGAAGCACGTGTTGGTCATCTTGACCGATATGTCATCGTACGCTGAGGCTTTGCGTGAGGTGTCGGCCGCTCGTGAAGAAGTGCCCGGTCGTCGTGGTTTCCCCGGTTACATGTACACGGATTTGGCCACCATCTACGAACGTGCCGGTCGCGTTGAAGGACGTAACGGATCGATTACACAAATTCCTATTCTTACTATGCCTAACGATGATATTACCCATCCAATTCCCGATTTGACTGGTTACATTACCGAGGGACAGATCTACGTCGATCGTCAGTTGCACAACAGACAAATCTATCCACCAGTCAACGTGTTGCCGTCGCTGTCACGTTTGATGAAATCTGCCATCGGCGAGGGCATGACCCGCAAGGATCACTCCGATGTGTCGAATCAGTTGTACGCTTGTTACGCTATCGGCAAGGACGTGCAAGCCATGAAGGCTGTCGTCGGTGAGGAGGCGTTGACGCCTGATGATCTGTTGTATTTGGAATTCTTGTCGAAATTCGAGAAGAACTTCATCTCACAAGTAAGGACCCAACCGGACCGTGAATTTGCAATTTCTATAATTCGTCTTGTTTCATTCTAGGGTAACTACGAAAATCGTACCGTCTTCGAATCGCTCGACATTGGCTGGCAATTGCTCCGTATCTTCCCCAAGGAAATGTTGAAGAGAATTCCAGCTTCCATCCTGGCCGAGTTCTATCCACGTGACTCGCGTCACTAGGTCGTTACGTTTATTTCGTTTTTGTTCATCGATTTGTTTAAATTGTATACACACATACACCTCCCCCCTACACACAAATCTTTATTATTGTTGCTGTTAACCGTGTCAAGTGAGTATGAAACTTTCCACCCTCTCTTCAACCTCGCACTAATCCTGATCCTTCTCTCTCTCTCTTTCGTTTCAGCATATAAATATGTAATAATAATAAATTAAAGAAACAACAAAATGCTTGAAGGCCATTTTAGGACAATATTACATGTTCGTAGAATATGTTTACATTGAAAAGATATATAAAAAATACATCGTTAGCCCTAAGATAAAACAAAAAACTTTTTAATTGTTGCAATGTTAGTTCTCTACACGATAAGATCTATTATTTCCTGTTACCGACTAGAATCGATTTGTTTTTTATTTTCGTTTAATTTTGGCGGTGCGCGCGGATACCGTACGGATGGATTCCATCCCGACATCCGCGTCGCCCCGGTTGTATTATAATTACCATTTTTCGTCTATCGTTTTTTGGAATTCATATCATTCAGTATTCTTTCTGTGTATATTGAAGTTTATCTGTCAGTGTATCTTTAAAAAAAGCAAAAAATATACATAAATATAATAATAACGAGTTCACGTTAAATTTTAGAGCCATCTACCTACATAATTCTAAAATAAAAACAAAAAAACCCTATGGAAGTATTTACCAATATGCATTCCAAATTACTAACACAATTTTTGGATCTTTCAATTTTGATCGGTGAGTGTGGCGAGTAAAAATTGTTCATTCATTATGCGCGCAATAAGAGCCTCGAGTACGGCTCCCGTTTTATTCGATTATGTGGTATGCTCGTACCGTCTTTTGAGTCATAATTGTCATTGGTGCAATTGTAAATAAAAAGAAAACGTAAAATAAAATTGAAAATAGAGAAAAGTGTTCATTGAATATAGGCAAATCGAATGTTCTTGATATATAAAGGATGTGATCGGAAGTTGTGGTAGATGTAGATTTTTTTCTAGTTGTGTTATTGGGTGACTGCCGTCAGCTCGTCAGGGGGCAAGAACTCGTCAAACGATGTTCAATCATTCAATGCTCTTAGCAAACTTGTTGAATATGCATCTTCCTGCACAAGAGATTCGTTGGATTGCCAATTATCTAGCTGGTCGGCACTCCTTCACCGAGTTTCGAGGCAAACGTTCTAAGCTTAGCAAAATCTAATTAGGTGTTCCACAGGGAGGTGTACTCTCCCCCACTCTGTTTAACATCTACATGTCCGGCCTTCCCACACCACCTGAAGGAATCGAGGTGATTTCCTATGCTGACGATTGCACCGTACTCGCCACAGGGAATGATAAGGATGAAATGCGCCTCCGAATTAATCGCTATCTAGGACGGTTACAGGCATTTTTCCAAAGCCGAAACCTCACCATCTCTGCGTCCAAATCCTCTGCGACTTTTCTAACCAATTGGTGGGAGGACATCAGATGGGAGATGGATATACGTATTGGCAACAATTCTGTTCCTACTGTTAAAAACCCCAAAATTCTCGGGCTTCACCTAGAGAACATGATGACGTCTGCGAATCATGCAGCTTCAGTCTGAAAAAATGCGCAGTAGGAACAACATCCTAAAAGCTCTAGCTGGTAGCACCTGGGGCAAAGATAAAGAAACCATGCTATCTACTTGTAAAGCGGTGGGTCGAGCTGCCGCTGATTATGCATGATTTACGAGACCTTGAGAGAGAGGTTCAGGGATACAAACGGGACCCTTACGATGAAGTTACATACCGAGCCGCCATTGCAGCGATCCACACTGAAGAAGTGAATCGGTCTATCGCGAGTTTAGGTGCGAATAGAGTCCTCTCAGAGCGCCCACCACAAATTTCGCCTGAGGAGATTAGGCTCCCGAGAGCCACTAGAGTAACACTAGCTCAACTTCGGTCGGGCTTTTGTTCACGCCTTAATTCGTACCTTTCTCGCATAAACCCGGACATCCAAAACATCTGTCCAAACTGCAATGGTACTCCTCATGATGTGGGTCACTTGTTTCAATGCCCCGCTGCGCTGCGCCCACTGATCTGACCCCTATATCGCTGTGGGAAAACCCTATCGCAGCAGCTATGTTTCTGTCCTTAGACCTCACGGACACAAACATTGACGAACCATAAATCGTGCCCACATAGATGCACAGAGGTTTCACACCTTTCTGCACCGCTACAAGAAGAAGAACGTTCAATTGTACGGGAAGTCACTACGTCATAATTGTAATCGAATCGGATCCAATTGCTAGAAACAGGAACAGCCGAAAAAAGACGTACCTAGCACCGCACCTTTACAACGAGGGCACTAGCAAGGCATCCAACTTGAATCGAAGCAAAGATTGTCTCTCTCCAGAGAAATGAGAAACAGTCATTCAAGAGAAAGAAAAATGGAGTCAATCAGTGCCAATTAGCCTAGTCTCAACGCTGTTCGTTTTCTCGATCTACTGGAACCTCGCGCATTTCGTTGTTGTTGTTGTTTTAGCGGCACAAACAGGAAACATTTAATTGAAGTTGCATAATAGTTATTCGAAGATGGTGGGCATTCCATCTTCCGAGGTTGAGGAAGAAAGCTGCTTCAATTGGTTGTAACCACAACGCTGGGCTCGTCATATGCAAGTAGGTATGTGAGCAGGGGTACACCACAAGGAGGTATTTTATCTCCCCTACTCTGGAATATAGCTATAAATCAATTGCTTGTAAATCTCGAGGATATTGGTTGCAAGGCCACGGCATATGCTGATGATGTTGTACTCGCTGTGACAGGTAAGTTTCCGGAAGTACTTAGCGGACTATTGGAGAACGCCTTGTCTATTTTGGAAAACTGGGTAAACCTCAGCGGGGTTGGACTTAATCCAGCTAAAACTGAGTTGATGCTCTTCACTAGAATACGCACCATTCCTTCTGTTAGCCCTCCCATGCTACGGGATAGGCAACTCACTTTTCTTGAAAAGGCTAAATTCCTTGGACTGTTGCTCGATAGAAAGCTTAGCTGAAAACCCAACATTCAAGAGAGGGTGAATAAAGCAAAAATAGCACTCTATTCGTGCAGGAAAGCAGTAGGAAAGAACTGGGGCCTGCAACCAAAGGCACTGTATTGGATCTACACTGCTATCGTACGACCGATTCTACTGTACGGCGTTTGCGTATGGTGGTCGGCACTCAGTAAAACTTTTTATTATAACTTGCTGGCGAAAGTACAAAGAATGGCTTCCATTGTTTTAACTGGAGCCTTGCGTTCTACACCTTCGGCTGGACTTGACACTGTGCTCAATCTGCTACCGTTGGATCTACTCCGCCAAAAAATGGCTGCCAACACGGCACTACGCTTACGTGAAACTAGTCAGTGGCAAACACTAGAGTACGGCCACTCAACGATACTTCGAAACTTTAACCTCCCCTTGGAGACTGATTATACTAGTCCCAAGTATGCTTTTGGCAAAAACCACGATTGTTTGATTCCGCCAAGGGATCACTGGGATAACGATACTCCCCTATCTACAGGGTTTTTGGTATTTTATACAAATGGCTGTAAGAGAGATGAAGGAGTTGGTTTTGGAATCCACTCGGATGGACTAGACATTAACTTGGCCCACTGTCTACCTGGTCACTGTAGTGTTCTTCAAGCGAAAATTTCTGCAATAATGGAAATCATAACCTGGTTGGGAAAGCATGTAGTCACGATGCGGGATGTAATCATATACACTGACAGCCAGGCTGCAATTCGATCTCTCGAATCTGTGCTGATTACATCGAAAACTGTTGATAGCTGTCGCTCAGCGCTTAGAGTGATGGGTCATTATTTTAACATCGTTCTCTGCTGGATACCAAGTCATAGAGGATTTGAAGGAAACTACAATACGGACCGTCTCGCTCGTAACGCGGTCACTATGACCTTTGAGGCCGACCGCAATAATATAAAATTGCCAATCGCTTCCTGTAAACAGACAATAGAAATAACTGTAATGCACAGGGCTAGTTCAAGGTGGTCTAACGGTACTATATGTGCTACAACAAGATTAATTTGGCCACGACTTGACGTGGCCAGATCAACTAATTTACGGTCAGTAGACAGGAAACATATCGGCAAGGTGGTCGGGATCATAACGGGACACTGTCCTATCGGGGAGCACGCCAGGAGGCTCAGAATTCCCTATAACGACTTCTGTCGCAGTTGCGATGACGAAGAAGAGGAAGAAAGTGTTCATCATTTTCTTTGCCATTGCCCGGCCCTGGCCGAGAAACGTAAACGTTTTCTTGGCTCAATGTATTTTCACGATACAGATGATCTGCGTGATGTGAGCCCGCTATTGCTCAACAAATTTATTGCCAGCACGGGCTGGTTTTCAGCTTAGGTGTTAACTTTAAGGTACACTCGGTGGTATCACAATGGTCTAAGTGCGCTAAGTGTTTTATCACTTGGCGACCACTATACCTAACTCCTAACCTAACCTAACCACAACGCAAGTGGTGTAAGTTGCGTGGAAGCAGCTAGACATTCGAAAATGTAGTCTACATCGTGTGGACTGGTTCCGCTGGCTGGGCAGGTGTTTGCGACTTCGTTGTTTATACGCGATAAATAGGAGTTGAGTCGCTGGCACCAACCGGATCGGAGCTGAGCTAGGGTGGAACGAGTGGCTCTGGGTAGTAGCTCTTCGTCAGGAGATATGGCTGGAGGTTTTGTGCCAAGTACACGATTATTTGCGAGACTTTGAGTAGCTTTAAGAACGTCTTGTGTGTGTAAGTCTACAATCGCCGCCTTGTAGTCGGAGTTATCGAAGGGAACCTTTTTGTATCGCTGGATTTCGCGCTCTTTGTCCCTGATTGAGCGTCTGATTCGTCGTGGCCGCGGTGTTTTGTCCATAAGTTCATTGTTCGGGTGAATAGTACGATAACATCCGACTAGATATTGCTTAGTGAGAAGTTCTTTATGGCTTCTCAAAGCCATCATTTTTGTCTCCTGGTGCAGATGATCCACTGAGGACATGTTAACACAGCTGGTGATGGACCGAAGTGCCGTGTTTTGGCAGGTTTTTATGTGGTCCCAATTTTTGCTGCAGAGACCATTTGTCCACGTCGGTGCTGTATAGTTTACTATGGGGCGGCCGATAGCTTTGTAGGTAGCCAGAAGTGTTTCTTTATCAGTGCCCCAAGTACTGCCGGCAAGAGCAGTATAGTGGGCCCTCGGATAACGAACACAATTCGTTCCGGGATCATGTACGTCATGCGAAACGTTCGTCAAGCGAAACCTTTATTAATTCAAAAGACAATAGGTCGTTCCTCGTTGAAAAACTACATGCTGCAATGTTTATTTCTTGATAAAAGTGTTTGATTCTTATAAAATGCAGATTTGTCTAAAAATGTATTTAACGCTTACACTAAAATCTGCGTTTTCACTATTTTCTCTGTTCGTTATCCGAAATTTCGTTCGCTAAGCGAAACATTTTCTACCCAACAATTTCGATCGTTATATGAAATGTTCGCTATCCGAGGGGTTCGTTAACCGAGGGTCCACTGTATTTTGTTTCTGCTCCTGAGTTTAGAGCAGATGTTCTCAGCTTGGGTGTTAAATTTGCCGGAGATGTCTATCGTGACGCCAAGGATCTTGGGTGTCCGAATCGTAGGAATAACGTTGGTGTCGACGTATATGGGAAGCTGCATGCTATTGTACTCTTGGTTGAAGCTGGTGAATAATGTGGCGGAGGACTTGGGCGCCGAGAGCTTCAAGCTTTTACTCACGAAGAAGTCGTTGAGCGCCACCAGGTATTCGTTGATACGGTCGCACATTTCGGGAATGTTGTTGCCATTCGCCAAATCGAGAGCTACGAGGATAGTACGCTTGCAGGGTTTCGGCTGATTGAGTCCATTGAATATGTTGAGGGTAATCTTATCAAGAGCGGTGGTGGTGCTATGCATTTTCCGAAAACCGTGTTGGTAATTGGCAAGCTAGAAGTTTTGGCAACACTAGTGCCTCGAGTATTTCGGCCACGGGGGACAGTAGCGTTATTGGACCGAATGATTCTGCTAGTGTATGATCTTTACCTGGCTTCGGTATGGGTGCGATACGGCTTTTTTCCATAGCTCAGGTATGATGAAGGTTTTCATCGATAAGTTAATCGTAGCAGTGATATACTCAATAATGGTTGGAGAGTCACCGTGTTTGAGCATGATCATGGCAATACCGTCCGGTCCGTACGCTTTGGAATTTTTCGCTTTTTTTATTGCAAGCTTTAATTCATTTGAGGTAACCTGAAGGTGTTGGCCAGTAGTGCTGTTTGGGATAGCTCTGGTAATTATGCGCTTGACCTTATCTTTTTCGGGATGTTCGACGAATTGTTGGTTGCAATTGTGAGCGTATTTGTTGTCGTTGTTGTGGGTCTTATCACCGAACTTTATGGCTACCTTACCTTTGGGTTTTGTAGGATTTGATAGAGCACGCACCGTTCTCCATAGGTTGCTTACACCGGATTTTAAGTGGCAGGTTTTTAAGTGCGTATTCCATAGCTGTCTCCTATGGTCGTTGACTTGCTGGTTATAGCGTTGTTAAGATCGCCCATGCGAGGATCATTTGGGTCTGCTGTTCGGAATTCATCTCTCGTTCTTTCCAATGCTACAGCGGAAGATGGGAAGTGTGGTCTCATGATAGGAATGCGGCACGCTGGAATGTATCTTTTGGCTGCATTCAAGATAGTCCGTCTCATGTTTTTTTTTCAGCAGTACGTACGTCTGTGGGGGTTGGAAGGGTAGAAAACGCTTCGTTTGTGTAGGTTTGGAAGCCAACCCAATCGGCTTTGCTGAAGTTTGTGTATGTTTTCTTCTCTGTGTACGTAAACTGGGACGGTTTATCAATCGTGAGAACAATTGGCAATTGGTCTGAAGAGAAAGTGATGAAAGGTTCCCATGTGATGCTGTTGATGAGCCCTGGACTGGCAATGGATATTTCAGGCGAGCTTTTGCATGATGCAGCAATGCGGGTTAGTGAGTCGTCGTTCATCGGACAGAAATCAGATTCATCTAGTTGGTTCGCGATGTGGTTACCTCTGGTGGCGTTGTTGAGGTTTGAGTGCCATAAATCATGATGAGCATTGAATTCACCTAGTAATAGGCGATATTGTCCGGTAAGTAGAGGTGAAATGTTGGCCTGGAAACCAAGGGACAACTTGATGCTGGTGGTATACAGATATTGAGAATATCTATATCAACATTTCCCGACCTGATGGATATCGCTTGTAGTTCGGTGGTGGTATCGGCGGCATTGATATCGATTAATGAGTATGGCAACGAGTTATGTATCAGGAAAGCTAAGCCTCCTCCTGAGCCGGTGGGTCGATCTCGTCGGATGATGTTGAATCCTCCGTAGACACTGACACTGGCAGCGTTTATACGGAATATAGCTCGTTGAGGGAACAGAATCAAGTCAATATTCTAAAACAGCACGATGAATTTCAGCTGCAGCATTTTTGCTAAACCACTAAATCATTCCATTCTCCATGGGGTTATATCATCCGAGCTGCTTGAACCAATTGAGCTTGTTCTTTTTAATTGCAACCTTCAGGAATCTACGAGAGCTAATACCAGCTACACTAGTCGATTGTTTGCGGTAGTTGCGCTTCAGATTCGCAATCTTCTCTTCTTCCTTCGGTGCAATGACATTTTCTTGGCCTCACAAGCCTCTACCAGCTGCCCTTCCATTTCCGATAGTCCTTTGTTCAATGGAGCCGCCTTAGAACCAAATGTTGATCAGCGAAAGAAAGCTACTTCAATTTTGGTTGTTGCCGAAAATGCCATCCATGTTGTGCGGGTATTGGCGCCGCTATCGGGGCAAGTGTTTTCGATATCGAATTATCAGGACAGGTACAAATTCAGCCGACCGCTCTGAATGAAATTGAGCGTAGCGAGCAGGGAGCGAAGCCTCCCAGTAGCGAACAAAAATGGGAAGTGGTAAGGCTGACAATCGGAGTCACTCCGAGTTCAGTTGTCGTTGAAACGTTGACGACTACACAGACACACGCTAGTCATCAACGCGCCATGCTCCACAAGGAGTTAGGACAAACATCAAATACACATGCATCCAAGAGCGGACCAAATCTCACTATTAAAGCGTTATGTTGCCATTGAAATCCCATCCCAAGAATGGGTTTTTCTAAGTCTTTTTCGAGTCATTTTTATTTCTTTTATTGTTGAAGAGGGGAAATTTCATATGGGCAGGTGAGTTATTAGGGATGGATCTATGGATTGCGTGTGTGGCCGCCCATATCCGGGAGTGGGAGGGGACTTACCAGGTAATGGTGAACCCTGGGAGAAGGACTACATATCCATTCATTGGGGTAAGGGGTAAACCTTGTTCTCCCCTCCACCACCCCTCCCTGTAATATCTGTCGAGTCTCCATCCAGTACTGAAAACGGCCAATTTAGAGGGCTGCAGCGGAAGAATAGGGTTGACTTTGGGCACAGACAAGCTACCAGATGCCCTTTTGGGGAAAAGGACTTCAGATCACTCCAGTCTCCAAATAGACTTGGAAAATGTTATAATCTTTTTTCAGACCAAATAGAGAGATTCTATGTTTTTTCTCCCTTATCGTAGTTGTACCGGGGTACCGCAAACGCTCACAAACGGTCCAAAAATTCGCCGAAGGATCGTTCGTTCGAATCTGCCCAGTTTCGGAAGATTAGGGGACTGTTCCATCCACATACCTTTTCTTTGTTATTTTCAACCGGGTATATAAGATCAGTATGCCGGTAATTCATCTTTAATTGGTCTACGAGTCTCCTAGAAAGAAGCGTGAAGTTGTGTGACAACACGCACACTCCTTCTTCTTCTTGTAGCGGTGCAGAAAGGTGTGTAACCTCTGTGCATCTATGTGGGCACGATTTATGGTTCGTCAATGTTTGTGTCCGTGAGGTCTAAGGACAAAAACATAGCTGCTGCGATAGGGTTTTCCCACAGTGATATAGGGGTAAGATCAGTGGGCGCAGCGGGGCATTGAAACAAATGGCCCACATCATGAGGAGTGCCATTGCAGTTTGGACAGATGTTTTGGATGTCCGGGTTTATGCGAGAAAGGTACGAATTAAGGCGTGAACAAAAGCCCGACCGAAGTTGAGCTAGTGTTACTCTGGTGGCTCTCGGGAGCCTAATCTCCTCAGACGAAATTGGTGGTGGGCGCTCTGAGAGGACTCTATTCGCACCTAAACTCGCGATAGACCGATTCACTTCTTCAGTGTGGATCGCTGCAATGGCGGCTCGGTATGTAACTTCATCGTAAGGGTCCCGTTTGTATCCCTGAACCTCTCTCTCAAGGTCTCGTAAACCACGCCTGACATGTCGTGGTGGAGGAATTCGGTCCATGAGATGATTATTGGGATGATCCTCACGGTAGCAACCAACAAGATACTGTTTAGAGAGTAGGAGATTGTGATCACGTATTGGCATCAATTTTGTCTCCTGATGTAAGTGATCCTGGGCAGACATCAGAAGGCAACCTGTCGCGATGCGTAGAGCGGCATTTTGGCAGACCTGAACTTTGGACCAGTTTGTGTCACATAGACTATGTGTCCAAACTGGGGCTGCATAATCAGCGGCCGCTCGACCCACCGCTTTATAAGTAGCTAGCATGGTTTCTTTATCTTTGCCCCAGGTGCTACCAGCTAGAGCTTTTAGGATGTTGTTCCTACTGCGCATTTTTTCACATACTGAAGCTGCATGATTCGCAGACGTCATCATGTTCTCTAGGTGAAGCCCGAGAATTTTGGGGTTTTTAACAGTAGGAACAGAATTATTGCCAATACGTATATCCATCTCCCATCTGATGTCCTCCCACCAAGTGGTTAGAAAAGTCGCAGAAGATTTGGACGCAGAGATGGTGAGGTTTCGGCTTTGGAAAAATGCCTGTAATCGTCCTAGATAGCGATTAATTCGGAGGCGCATTTCATCCTTATCATTCCCTGTGGCGAGTACGGTGCAATCGTCAGCATAGGAAATCACCTCGATTCCTTCAGGTGGTGTGGGAAGGCCGGACATGTAGATGTTGAACAGAGTGGGGGAGAGTACCCCTCCCTGTGGAACACCTAATTTGATTTTCCTAAGCTTAGAACGTTTGCCTCGAAACTCGGTGAAGGAGTGCCGACCAGCTAGATAATTGGCAATCCAACGGATCTCTTGTGCAGGAAGATGCATATTCAACAGGTTTGCTAGGAGCATTGAATGATTGACCTTATCGAATGCACTTGATAGGTCTATTGCCACCAGAATAGTTATGTGACAACGACTGCGTTGATTTAGCCCATCACGAATGCGTGTAGTGATCGCATCGAGGGCAGTGGTGGTACTATGCATCTTCCTGAAGCCATGCTGGTGAGGTTCTAGCTTCGCATGTGCAACAAGAGTGGGGTGAATAAGGGCCTCCACCGTCTTTGCGACAGGAGACAGTATCGTAATGGGGCGGTAGGATTCCCCGAGATTTGCGCTCTTCCCTGGCTTGAGACAGGGAACAATTCGACCTGTTTTCCAGATTTCAGGGATGGCAAGCGTGGACATCGACAAGTTAAAGGCGGCCGTGAGATACTCAATGGCTGGAAGGTCGAGATGTTTCAACATGGTCATCGAAATGCCATCTGGTCCGAGGGCCTTGGAGTTTTTAGCATTCTCGATGACTTTTTTAACCTGGTCCGCTGTAAAAGATGGTATGGTGTCAACATTCCGGCTGCGAATCCGTCTTCTAATTTTGCGCTTGAGGCCGTCAGACTTGGGATGTTCAATAAATTGTTTATTGAACAGGCTAGCACACTGAAGAGGATCACAGGTTTTAGTGTTGCCAAATTCAATGGCGTTGTTGCCCTTTTCTTTCCGAGGATTGGAAAGGGCGCGGACAGTAGACCATAGTTTGCTGACACCTTCATTGAGGTTACATTCATCGAGGTGCTGATTCCATTTCGCCCTCCTATAGTCTTTAACTTGTCGGTCAATTTCGGAGTTAAGCTCCTGAATTCTGGGATCATCAGGGTGAGCGCTTCTGATCTGATCACGTTCATCGGCTAATCTGGCGGCACTAGTGGGAAAGTTAGGCCGAACTTTCGGGATACGTCCTGCCGGAATAAAACGTGCCGCGGCTGTGGTAATGACGTTCCTAATATTTTTCTCGGCCTCATGAATGGTGATAGGTGATGTTAGCTCGGTGAACTTCGCCGACGAGTAAGCTTTGAAACCATCCCAATCGGCTTTCTTGTGATTGACAAACGTTCGCTTCTCTGACTTAGTCATGTTCGCTGGTTTGTCAATCTTTATAATGATTGGGAGGTGATCTGATTTAAGGGTGGTACGTACTTCCCATCGGGAAGCAGCAATTAGACTGGCACTGACAATAGTTATGTCAGGAGAACTACTGCAAGTGCCCACGACTCTAGTCGGCGAGTCTTCATTAAGTGAACAGAATTCTGAGGCGTCAAGTGATTCGGCGATAGCTATACCCCTGGCATTGTTGTTGAGGTCCGAATGCCAGAGCTCATGGTGCGCATTAAAGTCGCCAAGGATGACCCTGTGCTCTCCGGAAAGGAGAGGACCAATATCGAAACGATAGCCAGAAGGGCAACTAGAGTGAGGTGGTACATATATATTAAAAATTTCGATATTGGTACTCCCTGATGGAACTGAGATGGCTTGAATTTCCGCCGTACCGTCAGCAACTACATCTAATACACAGTAATGTACGGACTTGTGTATTAGGAAGGCAAGTCCACCTCCAGGGTGAGGATCATCCGTGGCGGCCGGTCGATCTTTCCGCAGTATAACATATTCGCTATGGACGCTTAGAGACGAGTTTGCGTGAAGCAACGTCTCTTGGATGGCGGCGATGATAATTCTGTTGGAACTCAAGAAGTGTGTGATCTCAGCGATTTTTCGGTGAATGCCATTACAGTTAAACTGTAATATAGATAGTGCAGTGAAAACTGCTGGAGGGGGAGGGCCAGGCGTAAGACTGGGTCTGGCATTCCTTATCATATTGTTTGGCAGTGTAGGGGGCAGTGGTGGGGAAGGTGGGCTGGGAGCAGCCCTGGGTTGCCCTGAATTTATACAACCTGGCGCAACATATGCCAAGGAGTGTTGACCTTGTCTACGTAACCCTGAACACCTAAAGTGAACCCATTCCCTGCAGCAATTACACTGCACTGATCTGGCATTCGAACCGATACGTTGGTTGCAGACACTACAAATCAATACCTCCGGGTCTGGATTTGTTTCAATACCGGCGCGAATTAGTAAAATTGAGAGCAGCCGCGCCGAGATGTAATGCTCCCAATATGACGAAAAAAAAACATACATCGTACCCACACATATACACAGACAAACACAACCTTCCTGCATCGAACCTTCAGGGCTCCTGCCGGGGCTCTTGCCAGGAAGGCATATTGGCAGCTTTTGGCCGTTTTGCAAAACAAAACGGGTGTGGTCCGCCCCGTAGAGGCAGTTGCCGTAAGACCACACACACTCCTCTTATTGATCGATCTAGGTTCACATAGTTAAACCGTTTGGACGTCAAAAACGAAATCAAATTCCGATTGATCAAAACATTCCTAAATTTTTTTGTAGTTTAAAAATAGGCCAAACGTAGAATTTACAACAATTTCCATAAATGTCGGCACAACTAAAATGTCCGAAATGTCGGGCGAAATGTGTCAGCCCTCAAAACCCCCCGCGACGAAATCCATCCAGTATTTGTATTGCGGATCAAAGCGGCCGGAAACCTATACAATTTTTGAACGATGCAGATTTCAAAATGCGAATTTGGTCGTATATGAAACCTCCACGAATTTCCGAGCCAATACAAGCGGTCAGCGATGAAAGACTTGGTAAGTAAAATTACGACAAAATTTATTTTTTATTCTGTTAACAAATTTTGCAAAAATTAGCTTTTGTTCGGTTGAAAGCTAAAAAAAACTTTATGGCAAATAGTAGACATACGAGTACTGAAACAATTATCAGTCACATTCTTTTTTCCATACAAGTAGATTGTCAGTTAATTGATTACACAGGAGAACAATTTTAACACTTTTTTCTGTTTTTTTTAATCTTGCACCTAATTCATAGTAAAACGGCCTCGCTGATTCCAAAAATGCAGTCCGTTTTTCCCCTATACGTCAGGTTTTTGAGATAACGGGGTTTTTTGAATTTTACGGAAAATTACAATAGGCCCCCTTAAATAACAACTTTTTTTAAAAGCTACGGGGTTGCATCCTTGTGCAGGACCTTCTAGTACTTGTATACAATAAAATTAAATAAATAAATGAAAGTAATTTGTCGCGACCTGGATTTTTTGTTAAAAGTTGTGAAATTCTTCGGCAATTTTTAAGTCTTTTTTAATCAAAAAAATTTATTTAAAAGCCTCCGTTCGAGTATATAACCCTATTTTTGTGCTCTTAACTTGTGTAATGGAAGCCTCTACTATCCCTTGTCGAAAGTGTCTCAACAACCGGAGTCAGTTTGCTATATATGTGGCAGTTATACATTTCTAAGTCAAAGGGCAAAAAATAGGCCCCTTTGTCCACCAGGCATATCATATGTGTAGACCTCAAGATGGTTCTTCCTTCTCGGTTTGCAACGTGGATATAGAAAATATCCGTGCTTTTTGTGTATGTGGGGTAGCAGAACTCGTGATAAACATTGGATACAAAGGAATTTGCCATCGAGATCTGATCTGAAGGCTGGTGATCAAAATATTGTTCATGAACCGCTTGTGGATCGATAAAAAACATTTTCCCGCTCTTGCATATAAAACTAGGCCTGGCGAAACAATTTGTAAAAGTCTTACCAACAGAAGGAAATTATTTTAAATATATACTGTCGGCCCTTCCTGCGCTATCATACGAGAAAATAAAGGCTGGAGTATTTGACGGTCCACAAATTCGGCAGCTTCTCAGCGATACAAATTTTATGGAATCAATGAAAGAAAATGAAAAGACAGCATGGCTGGCATTTGAGAATATAGTCAACAACTTTCTAGGCAATATAAGTGCATCGAATTATGCGATAGTAGTCGAGCAACTATTGGACAGTTTTCAAAGGCTTAGCTGCAACATGAGCATCAAAGTTCACTTTTTACACAGTCCTTTAGATGAATTTCCGGAAAATCTTGGAGCTGTGAGTAATGAGCAAGGAGAGCGATTTCATCAAGATTTCAAAATCATGGAAAGTCGATATCAAGGCAGATGGGATGCGAATATGATGGCGGACTATTGATGGGGCATAAAACGGGACTCTCCGGAAATTGAACACTCCAGAAAAAGCTACAAACGAAAATTTTTGCCATAATTTTTTTTTTAATTCTTAGGTAATGTTGTTAAGATATAAAATCAATATTTACAAACAAAAAATTTTTAGCGAGTTTCGTTTGTTTTGATTTCAATGAAGGGAAGGTTTGTATGGGGGCCAAAATTTGAGCCCCCTGTATCTCAAAAACTGGACGTATAGGAGAAAAACGGTTAGCATTTCCAGATTCTACGACCAAAAATTAGCTAGAAATGAATATCAAATCTAAATAAACAAAATGCTGTTCCCCTGTGTTATCTGTCAACTACACTTACGGTCAAAAGTATCGACTCAACCTAAAAGCGCGTGTATTTGTACGTGTTTTTCGAAAAGTATAGCAGTTATCCATAAAAATCGTATGTCATTGAAAAGCTTAAGGCCTCAGCTTTACGTTGGTACCATTTTAACCAATATTTGGTGAGCACTTTTAAAATTGATGCTCTTTGAACGAAAACATGGCGAAAATGAGCAAATATGAAAATGGATTTTGGTTAGGTTTTTTGCAAATAAAACAAAAACTATAAAGAAAACGCCAACTTAATTAAAAGTTTGACTGTTGTGTTGCCGGAATCAAATTTTATATAAGGTGTAGTTGTTGTTTCGCCTCCAATGATCCCGAAATCAAAATGCTTATATACATTCACAAAACCTATATATTTCAGGCTATTAAGCCCATCTTCAGGGTTATAATCTGTGAACATTAAACATTTTGATAAAATTAAATAATTAAAATTAGACAAATATTAAAAATTAAAAATACCTTATGAATATTATGTGTCAAACAATGATGGTAATTGTGACAATTATAGGATAATTGAAAGTTAAGTCAAAAGGCTAATAATAGATGTCAATCAGGCCATACAGTAACAGACAAAAGAAATATGACACTTAAAGAAACAAACAAATAATAAATTAATTGATAAAACAAACATGTAAGTAAAAATATCGCAGTTTAAACGTCTTTGGCAAAATTATTTAAAGCTATCTTGGATTAAATTATAGTATACATCAGAATAATGCTTTTTATCTGTTTTTTCATTGCACACCAGATTTTCATATTTAATAATTTGATTAACTTCTTGGATT